>CM062810.1:786565666-788051749 GCA_031772625.1 Pinus tabuliformis
GCAACAAGAAACGTTAAAAATAGAATCCAGGAATTCCAATTTAATTTGTTCTTGAATTAAATTATGAATTAAAATTGTAATTCTTTTCTCATAGCCACTCGTAATAGTTAATTAAGTTTAATTAACTTAGGAATTTCGAGTTGGAAGTCTCTTGGAAGTCATGTAAGTGTTCTCCCTAAATTTTAGGGGTCTAGTATGAGTTTAAATTGAGTTGTAATTAGATAACTCAGTTTATTGAGTTATGGTTAGTTAAATTAGTTCTAACTCTTTGTGGAACTAGTAAAGGACTAACACTCAGTTGCTGCATTGGTGCACCCACAAGTGTTACTCCAATTAACTGAAGATTCCCTCATGAGAAACTCACGCATGTAAGTTAAAATAAATACCCAGTTGAGACTAGAGTGCAGGGATAGTGTACTATTAGTTGTATGATTTACTGAGTTGTAAATATCATGCATGCAATGAGAGAAGGACCTAAGTTTGGATTACACAATTTTTGAGGAAGGATTTCCCAATTAAATATGGGTTGATCCTCATAGGAATTGGGAAAGGAAATAGGGGCTTGGTAGGAAGTGGAAATTGGCTAAGTGTTGGCTAATAGCGGGCTTGTAAGGTAGAGAGTTGAGCATACTTGTGAGGAATTGTTCTTGTGAGAATAAGCTTTGTATATTCACTCATATTTTTGAATAATGCAATCCAGATAGGCAGGGTTTTGAGTTGTGGCTTTCCCCAAGAAAACTTATTGTGTTATGTGCCATTGATTTGTCTTCTTCTTGTTCATATTGTTTTCATCGATCTATTGGCTTCCACTAGTTGAAAGTAGAATTAGATTCATGTCCTGTGCTTTAGTAAATTGCATGAGCTTGTGAATCTACAAGAAATTCTACAACCAACACACTTGATGCCACCTATTATCCTAACAATGCCAATTGTCCAACAATTTCTATTAAGGGGCCCACCAATTTTTTCATTGGGATTGCTAGTTAGTATAGTTGACCTTTGAAAAAACGGTTTGTACTCATGGATTAGGATTTTATCAACATGTAATCATGTGTCAAACTTTTCAATGGGTCAACTTGGCTCGTTTTACATGCCACGATGAGACTAAGTTGCAAGGTAGAGTCATATTTTTATAGCACCAATACGTCGAATTTGATTCACCTAATCAAGCTAAAGTGCATGCCCAAGGAAAATATATTTAATGTGCTCTTAAATTTACTTCAGGTCAGACATGTTTATCTAGTAAAAATGTAAGCCCATTTTATCAAGGATGTTGACCAACCTGAAAATAATGTCATAGATATCTTGGATGATCTTCAATGGGGTCAACTCCTTGATTATTATCCTGTAATGATAACATGTCAAAAATTCCAATAACTTTGAATCGCTAACAATAAAAAGCTCTTAGCGAATAGTATCAAGAAAAGGAAAAACGTTGTCCTCATTAGTCCATCCAACATGTCAAATTTTGATAGATCTTCAAACTTCAGTGTGTCGATAGCCTATTTTGTAAACATAACTATTTGGTCATGTTGATATTTGTTGGATAATCTATTTCATTCCACGAGTTAATAGTCTACTTTTTACAATATGGATTAAAGGTTTGTATGTTTGTTTGTAATTACTAGAATCTAAATGCTTGATGTTCGAATGATTAATCATTGATGTACTATGGATATGATTCCTATCTTCATTGATGTACAACTATGTGTGTTTTCATATATATTGCAATGAATTAGATATTTGCATGTTTTTTTTGTATATAAATGCTATATGTGTGTGTGTACTATGGATGCCATTTTTATCTTCATTAATGTACAAATATGCATGTGTACTATCCCAAGATGCTTGACTCAGGTTTTTGGGAAAGAAATACTCTTAACACTCCTGATCCACCCTATGTTCTAGCAACCTTGCACCAACCCCTTATTTTATGCCTTTAACAATGGCATTGATGAGTTTGTTTTTAGTTTTTCATTCCTCTAAGAGCATACTTTTCACCTGTTTGGATTTGACCATCTTGTTTTGCATCCTTTGTTCCCTACTTCCTGCCTCCTATATTTGCTATTTTGTCTAGTGTTTCTACTTCTTGGGTGATTTCGCCTTCTTCTTCGTGGGGGGGGGGGGAGGATTTTTCATTTCAAAGTTGCTTCTCATCTAACTTTATTTTTCATTCCATTAGGGGTTTACCAGAGAGAGAGAGAGAGAGAGATAAGAAGGAAAAAGTGATTGTCAAATTGTACATTGCATAAACATATACATAATATACCTTTAGATAAGGTGTGGGAGTCATGATTATATAGAAACCACTTTATGATGCTATGGTTGCTCGATGATATGGGAATTAAAGTAGTGATTGTGTTAAACATTTTAAGTCATGAAATGAAATATAATATTCAATATTCACAATACGTTTTCTATTCTAATTGATTGGTATGCCTTTTATGATCTATCTTGTTGCAAAGTACACTATTTGAGCAAATACTTAAATGCATGGATACAAGAAAATACAATGTCTTAGTGACATGTAAGAATTTATCTATATCATTCTAGGACTGTTTACTGAATATGCTCAAGAGCCCCTTTAAGCTAGATCTAAAATATAGAGATGTGGGAATGGCCATGTTGATATTTATAGTCTCTTGACGATTTCCTTTTATTTTAGTATAATGCAAGTTTTCTAGATGATCTGAAGTGTAGGTTTTAACCCTGTACAAAAAATTACCTGCAAACGAATTCTTAAAATAAAAAAATAAAAAAATATACAATGGCGAGAACATATAACAAATATACACAACAATTTTCCCCTGGATCCCAGAACCGAGACTACAAGATTGATTTTTCATTATGTTCCTTTTAATGTTAAAATACATATATATACATGTCGAAGCATTCATAAACCCCAATCTACTAACCCTAAATTAGAACATAATTGTAGTTCCTGTGACCGGATTTACAAAATACCATGGGAAGAAAACCATCATGCCCAAAACCATGTGCAAAACCCATGCACAAAACCATGGGTAGGCCCACCCACCATATTTGGGTCTGTCGAACTATTACTGGGTCCACATAAAAAAAAATCCCAGGGCACTGTCCCAAACCCCGTGCAGGGGGGCTACCTCCCCCCTGTGACTCCCCCGTTGTGCCCGGTGCAACATACAATGCATGTGGCTAGTCATGGAAAGAATATAACACATACCCAACATGAAGGAGCATGCATTATTTGTGGACTTGGCTCCACTTTTCCATCAATTGGTGGTAGAATTGCTCAACAAACGAGTACAACTTCTTTTATCTG
The DNA here is from genome assembly GCA_031772625.1 of Pinus tabuliformis. Lineage (NCBI taxonomy): Eukaryota > Viridiplantae > Streptophyta > Pinopsida > Pinales > Pinaceae > Pinus > Pinus tabuliformis. The sequence goes on from CM062810.1 coordinate 786,568,968, forward strand.
GAATCAAGAAGGTGAGTCATGTGAAACAACTATGATTGGCTACAAATATTCCTATTTTTACATTTGACTTCTTTTTCAAGTTGTATGCTTTTGATTTAGTGAGTTTTATATATGGTGATCTAGTGATGGAAATGAAAATGTTTATTGTGCTACTTCTTGATCCTATTGTAGGCTCTGGATCAAGCAAATGGATTTCAGAACACTCGTAAGAAACAATAATTTGAAATGACAAGCCTTGTTGTAGATTATGTTTGAATACACACTATTTAACTTTGTTAAATTGTTAGTTTAACATGTACTTTTGGGTATAAGCAATGTCACTCATTTTTCATGTTCAAGTCATAAGTAAAATGAATGTGAAATAATATGGATTGCATAATGCCCATAACAACAAAGATGTTAGAAATATATGAGCTACAAACTTGAAGATCTTATATCTTGACTTGTAAAGCATGTATCTCAACTTGCATTCCAAGATATAGTAGATAAAATCATCATGAAGTGTCTATAACAACTTATCGAGGTCATTATATAATTATTGGCATGACCTAATACAAAATTATGTATGTTAAGCGACAAGCCTAAGGGACAGTGATGAGTAAAATGAATGTGAAATAAGAGGGGCTACATAGTGCCCATGGTAGTAAAGATGTTAGAAATCAACAAGCTACAAATTCGAAGATATCATATCTCAATGTGAATTCCAAGAGGTGTTAGTAACTTAGTAGATGTAATCATTTAATTATGTAACTACCTATAAGAACTTATCAAGGTCATTATGAAATTATTGGCTCAACCAAAAAAAAAATCATGTATGTTAAGTGACAAGTCTAAGGGGTAGTGATATGAGAAGGCAATATCTTTTTTGGTCTTGGAGAGCACTATATTCATTGGACAACCAACCCATGGGCATTGTCTTTAGTATAACGGCGGTGCTTAGCAATCTAGGATTAATCTACCCCAATCCTGTTTGGAAAATTGCATGTAGTAATGGATTTTGTTTTCACTCTTTTTCATTGTGGGAAATGGATCCCACTCAATAGGACAACTCTTGTCCATACAAGTGGATTCTTTTATCTATTAAAAATGTTCAATGTGGAAAAAACTCCAGAAGCTATTTCTTCAAAAACTTATTTCTTATCCTTTCAAGTTAAGGTCTGCAAGGTAATCAACAAAACAAACAATATCCTTTTAATTTTAGGGTTGCATGAGCAAAATGTTCTAGAATAGGTTTCCATGGGTCCTCATACTATCCTATGGAAAATAAATCTAGGGAAAAGTAACAAACAAAATCACATATGTTAAGTGACAAGCCTAAGGCATAGTGGTATGAGAAGGCAACAATATTTTTGGCCTTGGAGAGCACTAACCTTCATTGGAAAATGAACCTATGGACATTGGCATTAGTGTAATGTTGGTGCTTTACAATATGAGATTACTCTACCCCATTCCAACTTCTAAAAGTTCATATAGTAATGAATTTTGGTTTCACTCTTTTGAAATGTGGATTTTGTAGTACCTTCAATACTACAGGTATTTTCCATGAGGACAAACAAAAACGATGACCAAAACAAGTGGATTCTTTTATCTATTAACTTTTTCATGACCAACAACTTATTGCTTATCCTTTCAAGTTAAGGTCTGAAAGGTAATCAACTAAACAAACAATATGCTTTAATTTGAGGATGAAATTAGTAGTATAAGGACACACATGATGTAGACTACATCATGAATTACTTCAAATTAGAGGTACAGTTCAGATTTAATTTTAGAAAGAGTGTTTCAAAGGTTCACATTGAAAACTTAAAACTCTACACTAGGCATTGTATACTATTATTCAAGCAACATGTGAGGATTCTTTTGTCCTTGCCTTATCACCTTATTGGGTATGCATAGGTTGTTCAATGTTAACTCCTCAAACCTTATGTCCACCTTAATTTGAACTTGTGATTATCTCCTAGTTGGTGGATTTGGATTCTAAACATTTAACCCAACTCTAATTGACAACATCTGACAGATCAAGGATATTTAACAAAATGACAATTCAATGTTTAAAGATAGTAAGGATAGGAAATATCTTAATCAATTGATGGTTTGCTCTCAACTAAATCAAGAGGTAGTTTTTATGACTACATAGCCCACAATGGACCCCCATTTCTCTAAGGGGGTTGGATGATTATGACACAAAAATGTGGTGTTTGGTTTATTCGAAGACAATCTCAACATCAACCATCTGACCCAACCATAAAGTAATACCAATGAGTCAAAAAATTACAGATAATAGAACTTGATGTCAAGCATCTAACATGGCCATGGTTGATCCCACAATAACACTCTCGTCTTCGTCAAGTAGTAATTTTTAGCAACATGAACAACAAATTTTAAATTTTGAAATCTTACAATCTTCATCAAGATTTGGCATTGTGCCTCATCCATAGATTCAACATAGGTAGGAAGCTAAATTGTTTGACAAGGATTTGAACCATCATGCATTATGACATACCCTTTCATAACTACCAAAACCATTGTAACAAAATTTTTATCTATAAATATGAACAATGTAAGACTAATAGCTCTTCTAGGTAGATTAAGCTCATGATAATTTGCACATTTGACAACTTTGGAGTTCATTGTACTGAGATTTGGCTACACAACCCTTATAGGATTGTGGTGCACATAGTTTCCATTGTTTCCATTCTTATAGACTATGCTCTATCTTTTATAGCGGATATGCCATGTGTAACGTATTAATAAAAAAAACTATACGGTGTAGGTAGGAACATCTTGTGCTTTCTATGTGTCGTGAGCATGTGTTGTAATCCTATTGTGTAATTTCACACATAATACCTAGGAATTATTTCAAGGGTTATTTGTTCTCAAATGAGCCACTCTTGAGAGCTCATATCAACATATATGATTATCCTCACTATCAAACATACTTTTGATTTTTCCCAATAATGTTGGATATGATGGGTTTCTTCCACTGCCATTGGATCTATAAGGGTTAGTTCTTTCATCTCAAGTTTTAAGAGCTTGATTGAGCCCTTATAGTCCATACCTTTTGTGTTATAGTTAAATTATGGAGCTAGTATTAGCGAATAATGCTCATTATCTTATTTCTTTAACAATAATTCTATAGAGACAACATTCTTTAACACCTTTTTCTACCATGTTGTAGTGGTTTCTTGTCCTTTATATAAGATATTTTTCTCCATTAAATCCATTCTTTAACCGATGCTTTGCATTTTGACTCACGAATAGTAATTTCTTCACGTCTAGTACTCGTAACACATCATGCACACCTTTGATACCTACATTAATGTGTACCTGATAATATCCTAGAGCATATTTCTTTCCTTGGCTTTCACTATCATCTGATGAGTCAAATTAGACCCTTTTGCATATCGTGTTTGTTTGGCCTTGGAATTTATATACTAGGCCACTTAGATGCATTTAGCCACTAATGAAGTAATAAAAATCATGTATTCTCGGTTATTCTTAACTATCACTATTGTTATCAGCTCCCTTTTGACATAATTTATTGAATGCCTTAGGATTTGAATGAGAAAATGCACACTTTTTGTTTATTACAATCCTCCTCTTAGTGACAAAGTTTTCCACAATAATAGCACCCACTATTGTTACCTAAGTTGAAATGATCTATTGCTTCATCTTCATGCTTAAAATTGTTTTATATTTGCTTCTCCTACCTCTTTTATGGATAAAACATTGTCTCCCTTTTCCTTTATGCTTTGTTGGGATTAATGGCCATATATATATATATATATATATATATATATATATATATATATATGTTAGGATATTCCGACACATAGGAAATAGTTAAGTTCAACTTGGTCTAGTATAGAGTTAGGTAAAGTGTGTTTCTTTACCGTTGTACATTTTGTAACTTACAATCCGACGGTCACGATATGTAGTGATCCGACGGTTCACTCTCACCTCGGTATTACCGACACTTGATCCGTGGCTTGACACCCGATTGGTCCATGAGTTCTATTTAAAGTGCATGGAGGGTCATTGTTCGGGTAATCCGTGCATGAGAGAAGCTTATGTAAATTTTCATTCTTTGATTAATAAATTGCCTGTAGTAGCCACGTTGGCGCAGGCCGTGGACTGTTTCCCTCTTTGAGGGTTTTAACCACGTCAAAATACTGGTGTATTGATCTGTGATCTGGTTGTGAGCGGTGTCCTTTTGGTATTCTTTCTGAGGAACTTACCTTGTAAATTCCTACATGGTATCAGAGTAATTTGAGGGCCGCGTCCGTTGGTGATCCAAATCTGAAGCCGGTAGAACTGCATGCGGCTGTCGTTTCCTAGATCTGCTGTTTCTGACTGCTTTCGGGCCGAGAGGACTGCTCTGTTGCGTTCGGAGCATCTGTTCCAGTGAGGAACCCCTTTCGTTTCACGCGAAAAGGTTTCCGGTAGCCCTAGCTGCATCATTTTTCAGATCGGGAGGTATACAGTGTTTTTGCAGTTTACTGTTATTTTCTCTCTGCTTATTTCGGTTTCGGTTTATTTAGTCCTTTTTTTTTAACCGGATCTATACCTTTCATTTCTGCGTATGCTCTTTGCCCTACGACTCTGTGCGATCTGGGAAAATTAGAAACAGAAAGGAAGGATTTTTTCTCATGCGTATGCTCTTTTCCCTGCACCCTAGTGTGATCTCGAAAAATCAGAAACATTGAGAAAAATATTTAGTTTTTCGGCCAAAGCTAACTTTGAGCCGCAAGGTTCATTTTTTTAAAAATATCTAGTTTTTTGGCTAAAGCTAACTTCGAGCCGCAAGGTTCGTTTTTCTTTGCATATTCGTGTTGGGTTTTGTGTTTTGTGTTTTGTAGGGAAAAAGAGCTTTCTCAAGGCAAGCACGCAAACCAAGGCCCCCCCTCTCTCTCTCTCTCTCTCTCTCAAATTTTTTGTATAGATCAATTGGTTCAAAGCTATTTTAAGAGAGTAGAGGTCTTGGGTTCAAGTCTCCATTTTGTGGGGGCGGATTTTTTCATTCCCGCACATTCGCGCACTTTTCCGGCAACTTCAACAATTTTTTTTTCAAAAAGCCATAACTTCTTCATCCGGAAGCCTTTTTCAGAGCCGTTTTTTTTAAAACAGCCTAATTTTTCGAGATCTATCCATTGGAACACTTACCTTCAGCATCTTCAGCTTCAGTTTTTTTTTAAAATGGAAAGTCCATGCCAAGTCATTCTTGACAGCACTAACTACTTCCAATGGGTAGCCTACATGGAAGATTTACTTAGAAGTAAAGGTCTCTACAGAATAGCCACAGACCAAGAGAAGAAACCAAAAGATGAAGACAAGGCTGCAAAATGGGAAAATAGACAAGATCAAGCACGTGGTTTGATAGGGATGTCTATTTCTCCTGATCTTAGATTCCATATTACAGAACTTGAGACTCCTCATGAAGCATTGGAAAAAATCGCTAAAGTTTTTGGGATTAAAAATGAAATTAGAGCCCATCAACTTGAAAATGAGTTGCTTACTTTGGATCCTAATAATTTTTCTTGTATTGAAGATTTCTTGTCCAAATTCAAGACCCTTAGATATCTCTTAGAAGGTGTTAAGGTTAAGAAAGAAGATGGTAACCTTATTTATTCCATCCTTACTAAGTTGGGACCAGCCTACTCTGTATTTGTTTCCACTTTCCATTCTACAAGGGAAGCTTTCATTTGTCAAGGAAAAGACTACAAGGCCCCTTCCTTTGACTCCTTTTGTGATTCCTTAATAAGAGAACAAGAAAAACTCTTACACCTTGGTCTTCTTAATCTTGGAAACTCTTCCAAGAAAGCGTTAGCTGCCCAGCAGCAACCAAATTCAAAGAATCCTAAGAAGTCATATCCTAAAAAGAATGGTCCTAAACCAAACAAGGGTCCTAAGCAAACTCAGCCTCACAATGAAAGATCATTTCAGCAAAATGATAAGACCAATAAAAACAAATGGAAGAAGACTGATAGACATTGTAACTTTTGTAATCGAGATGGCCACTTAGAATCTAAATGCTTTAAGAAGATGGAAGCCTTGGAAGCCGCAATGAAGAAACATAACATCCATGTGGAGCATACTTCAACTTCAACTTCCGGAATGGCACTTTCTGCATGTCGTTGTCAATTATCTCAGTCTGGTTATGCATCAATTGTATCTTCTTCTTCTCCTTCTCATGAGTGGCTCATTGATTCTGGAGCCTCTTATCACATGGCCAAAAACCAAGCCATGTTTTCTTCTTTAAATGATTGTAACACCAAAAATATATATGTTGGTGATGATAGATCTCTTAATGTTGTAGGGACTGGAACTGTTCATCTAGACAATGGTCAGTTTAATGATGTATTATGTGTTCCAACCTTATCCTGCAACCTTCTATCTGTATATCAGATAACTCATTCAGGTGAAGGTAAAATTGTTGAATTTTCACCTCATGATGTTGTAATCAAGGATCTAAGAGATCCTAAACAGATTCTAGCTACTGGCATTGCTGATGATTCCACAAGGTTGTATAAGTTTCACAACTTTGGGTCATCAAATCTTCCCTTAGTATTTGTTGCTCATAATGATGAAGTGAGCAAACTTTGGCATGAGCAATTTGGTCACTTAAACTATCGCTCCCTTCAGCATCTATGTAAAGAAAATATGGTGACAGGTCTTCCTATAGTATCTTGCAGAGATGGTGTCTGTTCCGGATGTGTACTCGGAAAACATCATCTGGACAGTTTTGACAAACATGCCTCTTGGCACGCCTCAGCCCCTTTACAGCTTGTGCACAGTGATTTATGTGGTCCACTTCCTGTTGCTTCATTCTCTGGCTGCAAGTATTTCTTAACTTTCATTGATGATTTCTCCAGACGCACTTGGGTATACTTCTTAAAACTCAAGAGCGAAGTTTTTAACACATTTTTGGCCTTCAAAGCCTTTGTTGAAAAACAATCTGGACATCAAATTCTTAAGCTAAGAACTGATAATGGTGGAGAATATGTTAAAAACACATTCATCAACTTTTGCACCGAAAATGGAATTCAAATGCAACATACTGTTCCATACACTCCACAACAAAATGGTGTAGCTGAAAGGAAAAATCACACCTTAAAGGAAATGGCTAATTGTATGCTGCAATCTAAAGGACTCAGTCTTAGGTTTTGGGCCGAAGCAATTAATTGTGCAAATTATATAATCAATCGCACTCCTACTAAGGTTCTAAAGAATATCACTCCAGAAGAAGCTTGGAGTTCCATTAAACCAGATGTAAGTCACTTTCGTGTTTTTGGAAGTGAAGCATGGGCCCATATTCCAGATGAAAAGCATAAAGCTTTAGAACCTAAGAGTGAGAAATGTACTTTTTTTGGATATTCTGAAGATGTAAAAGGTTATAGACTTATTCTATTTAAGTCCAAAAATGTTATCATTAGAAGAGATGTAAAATTTGATGAAAATAAATCGGCCTGCGAGCCTAGTCCGGCGGATGTGCCACCTCTTCCTATCTCTTCTACTTTTGAAAACATTTCTTCTTCAGATGATGAAAGTGAGGATGAAAATCCTCCACCACCTTCTCAGGATCCTCAACTTCCAAGATGGGTCCGTGCTACTCGGGATGCAGCAGGTGATCTTGCCGGTGATCCTACAGATCAGCGACGTACACGTTCTCAGTTTGAAAGAGCCTCTTCTTTACTGGCTCAAGCTCCAGTAAATCATGATCCTGACACTTTTGCAGAAGCTTCAGGCCATCCACATTGGGAAGCAGCTATGAATGAAGAATATCATTCATTGTTGACAAATGATACATGGGATCTTGTTCCTCTACCAAAGGGACGCAAACTTGTAAGATGTAAATGGGTTTACAGAACCAAGTATGGACCAGATGGGAAAGTTGATAAACATAAAGCTCGTCTTGTTGCTAAGGGCTTTTCACAGGTTGAAGGCATTGACTACACTGAAACCTTCTCCCCTGTTGCCAAAATGAACTCTATCCGCCTTGTTCTTTCCCTTGCTGCCTCTTTAAAATGGGAAGTCCATCAGATGGATGTTAAATCTGCCTTCTTGCATGGGGATTTGCAGGAAGAAATCTATATGGAACAACCCATTGGCTTCACACAAACAGACTCCAGCCTTGTTTGTCGACTTAAGAAATCCCTTTATGGTCTCAAGCAAGCTCCTCGGGCTTGGTATGCCAAAATGGATAGCTTTCTTTTAGAATCTGGTTTTTCTAAATGTCATTCGGACAATACTGTCTACACCAAGAAAGTGGGCAACTCTCTTATCATCCTTGTTCTTTATGTTGATGATCTTATCCTTACTGGTAGTGATCCAAACCTTATAAACCATGTGAAGTCTAGCCTCAAAAGGAAATTTGAAATGACAGACTTAGGACACTTACAATATTTTCTCGGTCTTCAAGTCTTGCAATCCAAGGAGGGTATTTCCCTTTCCCAGTCCAAGTATGCTTGCGATATTCTTCGTCATTTTCACATGGAAGACTGTAAGCCAGTCCCTTCTCCCTTTCAGTCTGGAGTCAAACTTTCAGTCTCTTGTACTTCTCCTGAAGTTGATGCTACCTTATACCGTCAACTTGTAGGAAAACTCTTGTATTTAACCCATACTCGTCCTGATCTTTCCTTTGCTGTTGGCCTTGTTGCTCGTTTTATGCAAAACCCCCGTGAAAGTCATTGTAAAGCAGCCAAAAGAATACTTCGTTATGTTCGAGGTACAGTACAGTTTGGGATTCATTACAGTGCCAAAGCAGCTCCTCTATTAGTTGGTTTCACTGATTCTGATTGGGTTGGTGACCCTGATGATCGGAAGTCTACTGCCAGTTATGTCTTCACTCTTGGTTCAGGACCTATTACATGGGCTTGTAAGAAACAGGCTTCCATTTCTCTTTTGACAGCAGAAGCAGAGTATCGTGGTGCCGTGGAAGCTAGTAAGGAAGCCCTGTGGCTTCGTCAGATCTTATCAGAGTTTGGCTTTGAGCAGCAGCATCCAACCACACTTTGGTGTGATAATCAAAGTGCCATTCAGCTATGCAAAGATCCAGTCCAGCATCAGCGCAGCAAAGACATTGAACTACACATGCACTTCATCAGAAAGCTCATTCATGACCATGTTCTTGAAGTGCAATATTGTTCAACAGATGATCAGGTTGAAGACATCTTCACAAAGGCTCTCACAGAGGCGAAGTTCACTAAACTTCGATATATGCTTGGAGTTCAGGAAGTTGTCACTAAGGGGGGATAGGCTCTAGTGCCTCCTTCCTTCTCCTATTGTGTCATATTTGTAAATCCTTCAATCCTATCCCAAGTTGTTCTTAAGGGGGGATGTTAGGATATTCTGACACATAGGAAATAGTTAAGTTCAACTTGGTCTAGTATAGAGTTAGGTATAGAGTTAGGTAAAGTGTGTTTCTTTACCGTTGTACATTTTGTAACTTACAATCCGATGGTCACGATATGTAGTGATCCGACGGTTCACTCTCACCTCGGTATTACCGACACTTGATCCGTGGCTTGACACCCGATTGGTCCATGAGTTCTATTTAAAGCGCATGGAGGGTCATTGTTCGGGTAATCCGTGCATGAGAGAAGCTTATGTAAATTTTCATTCTTTGATTAATAAATTTCCTGTAGTAGCCACGTTGGCGCAGGCCGTGGACTGTTTCCCTCTTTGAGGGTTTTAACCACGTCAAAATACTGGTGTATTGATCTGTGATCTGGTTGTGAGCGGTGTCCTTTTGGTATTCTTTCTGAGGAACTTACCCTGTAAATTCCTACAATATATATATATATATATATATATATACTTTTTTTTCACATAGGAAAATCTGGGCAGATTAGCCCTGAAGGGAATCAAATCCCGTCAGCCAAACTATCAGGGCCTAACCCCAAGGGCGTCGAGGAGAATTGACCTTGTGACCTCCTGATTGGCGAGGCACTTACCAACAGGGACTCGACCAGTTGAGCTAACCCTTGGGGCTTATATGTGTGTGTGTGTGTGTGTGTTGGTCTTTTGATGATGGTGCTTGACGCACTTATGATGACATGCAACCCTCAAATGGTTGAACGAAAAGTGTGGAGGATATGGAAACTTCATTGAAGAATATATCTGATGTCATTGGTTGAATGACGCCCAACTTTTTTGGTCTTGAAACATCCAACCGTCGAACAAAAAGTGTGGAAAGTATGGAAAGTTCATCGAATGTCTGATGCCATCAATAAAACGACTCCCGCTTTCATTGGTCATATGACAACCAATAATGTCTAACCATCAAACAAAAAGCGTGGAGGGTGTGGAAAGTTCATTGAATGATGTTCGATGTTATTGGTTGACCAAAGCCCACTTTCATCGGTCTTACGATGCCAAGTATTCATACTTTCATGGGTATTGCGATGATATGGAATGACGATTTTTGGCGTCAAAACCCCAATGAGCACTTGTGTGAGGAAACACCTTTTGTCTTTGATGACACCATTAGAGAATTTTTTAGGTCTAAAATCGGCCTCCTGAGGAATATTATAAAATAATAATGGAAATAATAAAATAAGATTACATTACATCACCAAATTTTAGAAGGAACAAAAAAAATGACTTTTCAACTCATATTTTCAACTTATGTCGCTATGGTTTTACTCAAATTTCAAGCAAGATCACTTGTTGGATGCATAATTTAATTCCTTGTCCAAGGAGTACCCATGTTTCAGACTTTTGATGGACCCTGCTACATGAAAAATGAGAAATACATGAAAAAATGTGATTAGCAAGGTTCATTGAAAGTATGCAAAATGGGTACTCCTTGGATGATGAATTAAATTTTGCATCCAACGAGTGCTCCAACTTGAAATTTGAGTAAAACCATAGGGATATAAGTTGAAAATACGAGTTGAAAAAATAGTTTTTTTATTCTTTTAATCTTTTGACTCTTTTACTCCAAAAATGGTGAATTTTCCCCCATGACTGACATCATCATCTGGAATCTTATTGGTTCTTATAAAGTTGATTTTGGTTGTACATTATTCTTTTGAGGCTCATTTTTTACCTCAAAAATTCTCTAATGTGTGTCTATTGTAAGGACCCATATTGAATTAAAGGGGACATAGAGATATTAGCATGCACACGAGACATGCATATTATAGCTACATATGCATGCATCGCTTGCACTGCAATAGTATATATATTAGTTAATATTGAAAAAACGTATGTATTTAGGGTAATGAATTAACTATCGAAAAGAGTACCTAACTTACTAGAATATAGTAGGGTGCTTGATATATGTACCACCACCATAATACATATATATAATTATATTATATAAAATTAAAGATAAATGCAATGTAGTGAACTCACCACAAAGGAAGTATGTACCCTACTACATACAAAGGAACTATACACAAAGGTATTATGTACAAAAGAGTTATAATATACATATTATTCTACAAAAGAAACAACATATTCTATAAAATCAAAGGAAAGTATATATATTAAATTGTGAATATAATAAAGAGAAGAATATATAAAACCATAATACTATGAAAATAATTCGATTTAAACAAAAGTGAAACATAATATTATGATAAAGGAGATATTGTATAAATAAGAGGGCATTGTCAGCAAATCGGGAAGGGAGAAGGCGGTGACTGCCTCTGCAACTTTTGAACTTATCAAATTAAAACAATGGAGAAATGGGAAGCGGTGGAGTAATCTCTGGGGCATAAAAGGAGGAAAGGTACTGTAGAAAGGGGGAGAATTTTTATACAGAGAGAGGCAGAGGAGGAACTTACAAGAGAAAGACACAAAGAAGAATTGAGCAGTTGTTCTTGAGGCTTTTGGGCACGAGGGCCAAATTGTATTTTGGAGCTGGGTACCGAGATTGTACCTTGTTTGGCTGGGAGGTTTTTGGTATTTTGGTAATGAGAGAGGGAACTGGAAAAAATCATAAGCATCTTCAACCATGGAAACCCCAGGTAGGTACTCAACATCAAATTGATAAATTTTTCTATTATGAATGGTTATATCCTATTAAAATTTTCAGATTTAAGGCTTTACATCCATAACTATCGTTGGAATTTCAATGATTGTAAAAATGTTGATAGTATGATTGTAACTGAAACGACATTTAGTGAGACCTCCTTTTGTCATTATAGTGATGAAACTTCATCGCAAGAAAAACAAATGAACATCGAAAATTGGCTCAATTTTTAGTAGCGTCCTTTGGGGATGTAGCAAAAATAAAAAAAGAGTGTAAAGCACAACATTGACCTTAAGAGAAAAGCAATTCAAACCCACCAAGGCAATTCAAAATATGGATGAATAGAGGGAGTAGGTAGACTCCAAACTGGATGTAGCCACCAAGAGTAAGGATTCCTCATACAAGGATTTTGTCAAGCACATCCTTGCTCTTAGACAATGGCAAAAGAGATTCATCGTCTGAAGTAAAGTAAATGATTTGACTATTGGTTTGCATACTATTCAATATTTTCATGGTTATTTAGCCAAATTTATGAATCTCCCCGTCATTGTGGTTCCATCTAGCATTGTTGAATACTACTGAACTAAAGAGGACACCCAAGGAAAGCCATAGGTTCTTATCCTTAAAGATTTGGCAATTAATTTTAGTTAAAATTTCCATTTTACGATCCATAATTAAATGTTTTTCCTATTTCTTACTTGGATCATTTATTAGACTGCACTTTTGTAAAATCATTAGTGGGATCCTTATTTTTATATGGTTCGATTTTATTAATAATTTTTTGCTTCATTTAGCGAAATAGTTCCAAACTTTATTAGGACTTTCTTGTAGTTATCTAGATAAAGTTGTACAAGCTTGGTCTGTTTAAAATAAACATTGTATGTTCGTGTGTGCGCGTGTATTTTCAATTAGTTAATTAGTTAAAGAGAGCCAAGTTGTGGCATGTTCATTTTCATATGATATATATGAATAATACACTCATCAAAGAGGACATATATATCAAAGATATACACAAAATATCTATATGATGACAAACCAACAGATTGCACTTATGTTGTTATTTTAGATGTGTGGTTTGACAAAAATACAACTTTGTCACTTCTACTCATGTTTAATAATACTTAGTTATTTGGTTTCCTCTTTTTGACACTTTTTTGAGTTCCTTTATGGAATTCTTATGTAAAATTATTATATTGGAGTTCATTTAGTGGCCAAGGCAATGTTTTGGCTGCTAAATGGGTGGTTAGATGTTTGGAGGGCTCATCATTTCAGTAGGAGTTGATGTAGAACATGTTAATTTCAACCCAACATGTTGGAAAAGTATGAGGATAATTTATTTTATGTGATATCATTTATGCTCCTCATAATTTCCACATTTTAGGGTCCTTCATCTTCAAGAGTACCTAGAAAACTTGGAGGAGGATAACGGGTCTAGTTAATTGGTGATAGACAAGCAGTCAATTGGGTTGGGATCTGGCCAGGAGGCCAATTCAGAGTTGGAAGCATGAGGGTACTTGCATATTTGAAATCCCCTATTTTCATGCAAGGCTTAGTAGAAATAATATTTTCTTATAGAGTTCTTTTTTATTCCAATTCTATTTCATAAAAGGACTAACATGTAGTGGCTAGGGAGTTTGCATTGTTTTTTCCATGGACCAACCTACCTTTATGGAGATTATTCGTCTCATACCCTTTTAAGATGAAAAATGACATTACCAATCCCTTATGGTGAAATCGGGGGTGGATATTTGTACATCCTTTCACATAGCATGATTCCCATAAGCTATACTCCATAATACATCAACAACATGAATTACGTCCCATTATCAAGTACGGATGGATTTATTTATATGTGGAGAGATATTAGATTTAATGGCTGCATGGTGTTTGGTCGATTCAATTTTCCTCTAAGATTTGGGTTTTTTCTTAGTTGATGATCTACAAGGTCTCCCCTCGAAATCTTAGTTGACCAAAAGTGGTCTTTCTAATGCCCTTTACCCCTTTTGCTTGTAGTCAGAATCAATGAAGCACATATTGTGGGAATGCTCATTTGCCAGATATTATTGGACTTAGGTTCACTATTATCTAGCAAAAATATTTTAGGTACATTTTCACTACCAAACAAATTTCCTTTTTTATTCCAAATTGGTGATGTGGGATTCCTTGACTAGTATTTGGTAATGTTTAAGAGTTTTTTCTTTGTATATACTTTAAAAACTCCATCGCGAGTTTGTTTTTGATAATGAGGTTAGTTCTAAATAAAATTTTGTCAATTATGACAAGATGAGGTACATTGGAATCTTTAATTTTTCATAGGGCTATATTGTTCTTTGCTTTGATAATTGTATTTCTTCATTAACACATTACATTCACCCCATAACATCATAACATTATTCAGATTTACATCATAATTTAGCAGCATATGCAACTATGTAGAAAGAACAATATCATCATCATCAATCTAGCAGAACATAAAGGAACTACAGAAGAAAAGCATTCACACATAGAGACACTAGGATTGGTCGGAGACCAGAGAAAAACCCGCTATGGGGAAAACCCTTTCAAATTATTCTTCTTCTTATATTGTCATCAAATGATTCAGCAAAATAGAGTACAATTATCCATATCTTCATCTATGCAACTAACCAACGAAAACAACTACAACATCCATGAAATGAACCCAACAATGTTTCTACTCAAAATCTGATTCTGAAGTCTGTAAAGAACTCTCATTGTTTGCAATCAACTACCAAACCCTACGGTCACTGAACGAAATCTTTAGACAACTAAGATTCCATCATTTGAGTCTCAGTCGCACGGAGGAGGAGTCATCTGAGCGACTATGGCTTCCTGGTCGCTCTCTGAAGTACTGTAAGCGAGCGACTATGGTCGAATCTTCCCAGATCTATCTCAGAGCCTTAGTCGCACCCTTCAAGATGTTATGTGAGTGACTATAGCAGCCCAATCGCTCCCTTAAGCCTGACATGCGAGCGACTAGGGTCAGATCTGGTCTGAGGCGAGTGTGCGACTGTGATTCTGAAACCCTAACCCTCGGTTGCATGCACAATGAGATGTCCGTGCGACTGGAAGACTCCAGTTGCACTCATGAGCCTCTGTGGAAGCAACTGTAGTCGAAACCTTCATGTGTTGTGCCTGTGACTATGGCCCAAAACCCTAGATCTGAAATGCGAGCTTCAAACCCTGCAATTTCACCTTAGAGCAAACCTATTCTTCCGTGGACAAGCCTCAAACTTGTGCGAGCCAAAAACCAAGATAGAAGAGTGTCTCATGATTGTGTCCAAATGAGGTAGAGGTCACTTGTATTTATAGCCTTCCAAGAGGGTCCACTTTGCTTTAGGGTCGACCTTATCAAATATGCACATGTGGGTTTTTATTCATAAATACACCTTCCCTTATCCGATTTGAGTGATCTTTAGGTCAATTTTGGTCCTCTCGAAAAGAGGAATTCAATGCAATCATTATCTCTATAAATTGGGATATCCTCAGTGGAATTTGACTACAATTGCATATTTTTAACACTCCCTCTCAACTAGGGAGAATTCCACCTGCCAATATCTGACCATCGATCAACATGGCATCCTGTCATCATATCCTATCCAGTCTCAAGTAACATCATGTATCGTCACAGATCACCTTAATTCATCTCTTACTTATTCTTTCTTATCTCTTGATTTTCCTTGCTCATATGTTGAACATTCTCGAATCTAAAAGAAGAAGAGTTTTTTACTGGAGGGGAGCTTAGGCTACCACCCTCTATTCATTGGGCTACTACCCAATACCTCTGTCTGCGAGCTACTACCCAAAATCTCTTCAGCAGGGAGTCAATTCACATCATCATTAGAGATCATATCATTAGGGAGCACATCTCAACCTAGAAACCAATGATAATGAGGAAGGTCCTATTGGACACATCTCACCTCATGCCTATGACAGTGGAGAAGGTCCTATGGGACACTATCACCCCATGTCGAGAATTAGGATATCCACACACACAGGGGAGCACGTCTAAACCCTGGTATCACATTGGGGAGCTCATTCTCAACCCAAAATCGCATAGGGGAGCAAATCACAACCCAATCATATTATCTGTTGATCTTCCCATTAATGACTCTAAGAATTCATGTGGTAGAACACTTGCATCATAATATAGCTTGGACGAGATACCCGACTTACCAAGAGGTAAGGATCACATGCCTCCAAGCCTCCTCAACCCATTGGCTAGACGGGGAGGGACAATCCCAACAAGCCCTGCTTGTGGTATGATGCCAACTGGGGTATACTCTGCAACGACCAAAGGTGGGGGAGATACTCGAATTTTCAAAATAAATAAGGATCACACACATCCCACAGGTGACAGATAGGGGAGAAACATCTATGACCCTATTTTCTAGAGTTCCCTCAACCCCAAGAGCCCTTCATCTCAATTCCAAACCCTGAGAGCTCAAATAGGGGAGGAAGAGTTGGCTCAGTGTCCTCGATCAGCGATGCTCTCTATAAATCATCAACATATCATCATACTCGTATCTAGAAATCATCATGTCTCAATAGAAACAGTTTCCTGTTCATATAGGGCATCAAATCAAATATCATGTTAGAACATAAATAATCATATAAATCACAAAAGGATACCATATTCATCCTCCCTCTCAAGGAGGTTCTAACCACAAGCCTAAGCTTGTCTCATACAACTGCACTGTCTCAATATATGAAAGTATCTTGGTCCCAACTATATATGGGATTCTCTGCCAATTGGATCCCACTCTTTGTCATCCCAATGTCATGTCATATCCAAAGCTTGTTTAGACAATTCTCAAAGGAGATTCTTCATCTTGCCTCATAGCTATCCATGCTAGCAACATCATCCTCAACCTTGGTTGTGCTACAAAACTCTCATACAATATGTCATGGAAGATCACATACTAAAGTAGCATCCAAATGTGCTCATCAATAATAATCCCAAACATCATCAGTACATTCATGCAACCACATATTGTAGGATGAATATCTTAGATCAAAATTGACCGTCTCATGCAAGTATCTTGAAGGGTGCTCGGTGGCAACTCAATGTGTATGAAGCATCTCAATTGACTTAGGTTCTATGCACATCATATATATATATATATATATATATATATATATATATATATATATATGGACGAATGTTCAAAATGGAACATCAATGCTTTAATCAACTGTCGGTTGCCAAGTTGAGTTCAACAAGATTTCTTCACAACATCTTGAAATTAAGTTGGAGTGTCTAAGGATTTGCATTTCCACTTTCCAATACTTCTCTAATATCTTCACAATATATATTATCTTTTCCCGACTTCAGAAATCGATTCATCATGCCATGATTCATCATTTCGAGCTTAAGAAGCCATCTCCCTCTTACCTAGATCATCAAAGACTCATTACCTATCAATAGTAGACCATCTGTATATAAATCCAGAACCAAAATCAAAGTCATACCTTGGAACACTTCTGAAGTAGAGGTTTTTATCATCACATCTTCTTGGTTTCACCAGATAATAATCAATGCAGAGATATCTAGATTGGGGAGCTATCTTCATTCAAAGCTCTCAATATCACAACATCAATTCTTTAGACCAGGTGATAGGTATGGCTTTCATCAAGTCATGAAATCATCTATTGTCATTCCAACAAGTTGTTATATATCGCGTAATATCAATCCAAACTTCATCAAGTAACTCTCATGATCATCATACAAGTCATTTCTGTCACTAGATGCAAATGCATATGCCAAGGATAAGTCATGAAGGTTCCATCTTCATACTGAATCACAACTATCAATACTTCAATCATTGTGCTAGGAACAAGGAGGCTAATACAAAACCATTTTCAAATACCCATATAAGTCATTGGAAGTCACTATGCTCATATATCATTGTCATCAAGGAAAATCATCAGTCGTCAAATAAAATCATTAGTCATCATGTCAAATCCAAATTTTCTATCATAGAGAGATCTATAGTCCAAAACATATCTCAATCATCAAGTCAAAGTTCTAAGTCATTATCAAGCATCATGTCAAAACTCCAAACATTACTCATATATATCAGTCGAATCATGTCAAACTCTTGTAGCACAAACTTTAATCATAATGACACATCTATATGCATATCCCAGTCATCTGCAAATACAAGTTCATCTTCATGTTCATATTATAGTAAACATTCAAACTTTCCTTCTCATAGATCTTTTTGTTGTCTACTTCATGTCTATAGGACTGATATCCTTCAGGAGTACATTTGATTTCATGCACAAAACTTCATTTTTATGTCCATTAGACATAACCGCACCCATATGCCTTCCTCTGAGCGGTTGGGAGGCTATAGTCACACCCTTTTCCTTACGTCCATGCGGCTGAGATACTACAGTCGCACCTGTAACCCTGCTTCCGTGCGGTTGAGGATTAGAGCAAGGGAAAACTCTCTTTCCTCAGATCAAAACTTTACAGCAGATCATCAATGTCAAATATTTGACTGTTCATGCCCATAAATCATATTTAAACAATAAAGAGTATATAATGCAAATGACAATAGGAGAAGGGATATTATGGAGAGGTTCTCCCTTTGAATGGGAATCCACTTCAATCATCTTCATTCATGTCATCAACCTGTCTATAATGCATCAACATATATGTTAGATCATAAAGTCAAACATCCATCATGGTCCTAACATGCTAACATTAGCTACTTCATCATCACATCATGTCATAGATATTTTTTCAAGGGTTAGATTCATATGATAAGGGCAACTGACAGGTAGGACATCACACTTCAAAGATCATGAACACAATATCACTTAAATAGCTTAATCCACTAAATCAAGTCATCCAATTTACCATAGGGCATAATTACTAACTTACCAAGGTTAACAAGAAAATGTAGAAATTTTGAATAATATAACACTTATTCAGAGAGATTATCCTGATTATACACTATTGCAGAATACATGCATAATACATAAGCTCCTCTACGTTGATCATCAATTTTGCAGCATTAAAAGCAATTAAACATCAATCGCATGCGCACATTAACACAGTGTGTAACTCGGGGAAAGCATACAGCTGAAAACCCCACACTATTTGTATATTATAATGATTGAGAACATGTAACAATGCATAGTACAATACTCCTCGCAAGTACTCAATACTATCCCCACCTGTTACACACAAACTAGCTTAGATCTGATGCCTCAAATCTCCTCCATTGTTTTCCTGCCTCCACTGCGCAATCCTACATGAGAATAGATGAGAATGGCTGATCCAAACTTGTATTTCACTTCGCTGAAACACGCAATCCTCATTGGCATTACTCAATCCCACTGATTGTGCAAATCTCATGCACAACTATAGTCACAACTGATAGCTGTCTTGCCCTTTCACTCACCTCTAACACTTGTCTCCACTGAACTGTCCATGCACTGAGTTAAATGATGTATTCTTTAGTTGCTTTATGAGTTAGTAATTAGTGAATTAATTAATAATTAATTCACATCACTCATCATTAGTCTATTTGTCAGTTAGACTAAATACAACTAGTTCAACTAAGTCAAACTGAACACAACTCCATCAACTCCTCAATCAACTCCACCAAACTCAATCACTTGAGTTCTAACTGAAGTCTATCATGCAATAGCTCAACTGACCCATAAGAAAAGCATATTTCCTTCTGGCAGTTGCATGTGCCACATCTGTAGCTCGAACTGAAGTGCTCCAAGAGGATAAGATAATGTTTATAGTCCAAATATTATTAAGAGCTAATAATATTCGACTGTTCTATGTTTAGACTGGCAGTCTAAAAATAGGCTCCGCCCATATGTCTAAAAATAGAAGTCCATCTATTTTTACCAGCATGACCAATCATCCACAAATAGCATCCTGCAACTCATAGACCATGATCCATATGTCTAAAAATATACATAGTCTAAAAATAGACTTTGCGCCAAAATAGCTTGCGGGCCCACTTAGTGAAGGCGACTCCTTTCCACTAAGCTCCATCATCTTGTTGCATTTTCAACACTCCCTCTCAACAAGATATGGATTATCTGCAACCCTTATCCTGCAACTCTGGAATGTTCTGCATGCAACACATTTTCCCGGTCCACTTGCTCCAACAACACTTGGAACAAAAACAAACTCCCAACTGATCACTTTGTTGGGCTAGGAACATACTCTGATGCTAAAGCTCTACCTGCTGCTGACAAGTGCCCCTTTCTGACATCTGTGCTACTGCAACATCTCCATGCATCTCGCACCATTGCACACCTCTCTGTGCCACCTAGCACTGTGCAAAACACTTGTGCCTCTCGCATTGCTGCAGCTTGCTAGCTATGTGCTATCTTGGGATTCCCTACACTGTCACTCTCACTACTGCTCCATCCGCATCTGTCTCTACCCAATCAGTCAGTTCCTGCTACTCCACATTGGGGCTCCCGTAGCAAAGTCTCATCCAAGAGGTTGGGTACCTCAAGGATCCTGCCCCTCCTCCTTAGGACAATCACTCTATATCGCCCCACCTCCTACCTGGAGGTATGGCTGCATGTGATCCCTCAGCCCACCTGGCTCGAAGTTTCTCCCTATTGGAGGTCTCTGCATGAGTAGATGTCTCTACTCGATCTCCTCTCAGCTTCCCTTGTTGTGGATGCTCCACAACCTCCTGAAGCTGTTGCACCAATCGTGGCTCCTCCACAATCGTCTGAGACTTCTTCTGGCTTTGCATGTTGAGAGGTAATATACGCTCCCTCTCAACCACCAAGTCTCCATCAGTTGCCTCGCTGCTCAAGGATTTGCATGCATCTTGAACCTCAAGAGCATACAGGTTTTTGACCTGTGAACCAATCTTCTTCACCTGTCTAGTGATGATGTGTCTAAGGAAAACCTTTCCCTCACTGAAGACTACATCATAGCCTCTGTCTTCCAGCATCGCAGTCGACACCAAGTTTCTCTTTAGTCCTGGTACATACTTGACATCGGTCAAGGTAAGGCAAGCTCCATGCTCCCTCTGAAAAATAACCGTGCCTACACCTAAGACACTATACTTCTCATCATTACCCATCGCTATGAGTATCTGGAGATCTTTCTCCTCCAAAGTACTGAACAAACTTTTGTCACCGGTCATGTGGAAAGAAGCTCCACTGTCAAGAAACCAACCACTTCCCACCATGGATGATACCATGCATGCGAAGAGTGTGAAATCCAACTCAAACTATGAAGCAAGTGCCTCACCTTTAGATCCTTCCCCGGATCCCTTCTTGGATTTCCTCCGTGGAAAATTTGCAGCATAATGGCCCACCTCATGACAACGAAAGCATTGCACTTTCGATTTGCCAACCTTCTTCCCATCATTGGAAGAACTGGATTCAGAAAGAGAACCCTTCTCCTTCCCCTTCTTTGCTTTGGCAGCCAAAGCACAATTTTCTTCATCAGATGCCTTTGATGAAGATCCATCCCTGGTATTCCGCCTTATCTCCTCTTGCACAAGATCAGACCAAAGTCTCCCCCATCCTGGCAATTTCTCCCAACCATTGATAGAGTCCTAATAGGAATGCCAACTCTTCGGAAGACCAAGGAGAGCCAAGCTCACCAAGTCCTCATCATTGACAGTCACCCCCACACTTCCTAGCTCATCCTGGCATTGGGTGAACTTCGTGAGATACTGGGGCATACTGTCTCCATTCTCACACTTAATGTTTCTGAGTTTATCCTTGAGCGCCAACTTCCTCTGGTCGCTCTTGCTTTGGAATAATTCTATCAACGCTTTCCACATCAATTATGGAGAAACCTTTCCATGTAGGCTGGATACAATGTGATCCTTCACGCCCTCTAACAGAATCCTTGGACACTTTGCTGTCTTCTTTTGCCAAGCCTCAACTTGAGCAGCATCAGTAGGCTTTGGGACCTCAGCATCTATGAACTCCTTCAGCCCATTGTCATCTAACACTACCTCCATCCTGTCTTTCCATGCAATATAATTCGAGTTTCCTTCAAGGACATACTCCAATCGCAATCCGTTGAAAGAAATTTCAACTTCGACACCAAGAAAACACTGCTGCAAATTCAAATTCCACCAGCTCAAAACTCAACCGCTTCTGATCTAAAATTTGTGAGAACAAGGTATTTCTCGTACAGAGATTGACTGTATGGGCATTCACCAGATACCTCACCTTCCAAAAGAAGGATGAATCCAGAGGTTACCTGGCCCGATTATAGACTCTGCCTGAAGAAATAAAATGTAATCATTTTCTGAATAATAGATCTGATGATCAACTTCGCTCCGATACCATGTAGAAATTTTGGATAATATAACACTTATTCACAGAGATTATCCTGATTATACACTATTGCGGAATACATGCATAATACATAATCTCCTCTACGTTGATCATCAATTTTGCAGCATTAAAAACAATGAAACATCAATTGCATGCGCACATTAACACAGTATGTAACCCGGGGAAAGCATACAGCTGAAAACCCCACACTATCTGTATATTATATTGATTGAGAACATGTAAAAATACATAGTACAATACTCCTCGCAAGTACTCAGTACTATCCCCACCTGTTACACACAAACTAGCTCAGATCTGATGCCTCAAATCTCCTCCACTGTTTGCCTGCCTCCACTGCGTAATCCTGCATGAGAATAGATGAGAATGGCTGATCCAAACTCGTATTTCACTTGTTGAACCACACAATCCTCATTGGCATTACTCAATCCCATTGATTGTGCAAAACTTGTATTTCACTTGGCTGAACCACACAATCCTCATTGGCATTACTCAATCCCACTGATTGTGCAAATCTCATGCACAACTATAGTCACAATTGACAGTTGTCTTGCCCTTTCACTCACCTCTAACACTTGTCTCCACTGGACTTTCCATGCACTGAGTTAACTGATGTATTCTTTAGTTGCTTTATGAGTTAATAATTAGTGAATTAATTAATAATTAATTCACATCACTCATCATTAGTCTATTTGTCAGTTAGACTAAATACAACTAGTTCAACTAAGTCAAACTGAACACAACTCCATCAACTCCTCAATCAACTCCACCAAACTCAATCACTTGAGTTCTAACTGAATTCCATCATGCAATAGCTCAACTGACCCATAAGAAAAGCATATTTCCTTCTGGCAGTTGCATGTGCCACATCCGTAGCTCGAACTGAAGTCCTCCACGAGGATAAGATAATGTTTATAGTCCAAATATTATTAAGAGCTAATAATATTCGACTATTCTATGTTTAGACTCGCAGTCTAAAAATAGACTCCGCCCATATGTCTAAAAATAGAGGTCCATCTATTTTTACCAACATGACCAATCATCCACAAATAGCATCCTGCAACTCGTAGACCATGATCCATATGTCTAAAAATATACTTTGCGCCAAAAATAGCCTGCGGGCCCACTTAGTGAAGGCGACTCCTTTCCACTAAGCTCCATCATCTTGTTGCATTTTCAACAGAAAATTATGAATATCAAACTTATTGTTAGACTTATATCATCATGGTTACCATGCTTATCATTATCAATAGAATCAAGTCAGGTCATTCAATTTTACCATATGATAATCATATTTTTATGCTTCTATCATCAAGTCAGGGTATTCAACAAAACTTTACCAAAACAACAAGAGTATCAACCCTTTTTCCACACTTTCATCATGCTCATCACAAGCATTATCAATAGTGTCATATATAAGAATCAATGAGCTAACCTTCTATGTGAAATCCATCATGTCTTATAATGAAAGATGCATGCCAAGTATCAAGTTACCATTTATTAGAATCAAGGTGCTAGCCTTCTTCACAGGATCGAGATATCCAAAACAATAGATGTTAGCCAAACATCAAGTATACCAATATATCAAAGATCAACATTAAGTAGCCTCATAGAATTTAAGAAGTTCATCATGATCAAAATGTTCAATACTAGGTGCACCATTTCATCATAAGAAACATGAATCCAAATCACTTTCATATGAAAGAAAGAACCATTTGTGACTGAAACATTCTCATCATACCTTGTAGTATTCAAATACCTGTGCACCATCTTATTTTACGTAAGAAGCTTGTAGTGCTTTGTCACCTTTCCATCAGATGCCTCTTCCTACACTAGCCATGATCCTCAAGAATGATCCACTCATCATATCTCATCAAGAAGTTAGAAGCATCCAGATACTCAAATATATATGCATGAAGCATCAAAATAATAATAAGATCTATAAGTATAAACAAAATTAAATACATAAAGAAGAATCATAAATCAAAGAGTACTTATCTTCAATGAGAGGTGATCATCTCCCTCTTTAACCAACCTTCAAGAGCCATCACTCTCCATTGTACATATAACAATATTTCCTTCACTATTTCAACCAACTCTATCAACAACCAGACCTAATAGAGACTATCACATCTAGGGCTTCATCAAATCTTTTCCATAAACCAGGGTTTCTCTCAAACCCTAACCTCATAATATCCATCAAACCCTAATACACAAATTGCCTAAGGTTTTATTCAAACCCTATAATTCTTTTAGGTCTCCTCCATCATCTCTTGCTTCCATCAAAGGTGTCTCCATGGGGGTGATCTTCATGACTTTTCTTCAGCCCAACTCTGAAACCATGTTAAATTTTCATAAGGCTATATTTTTCTTTGCTTTGATAATTGCATTTCTTTATTAACACATTACATTCACCCCATAACATTATTCATATTTACATAATTATTCAACAACATATGCAACTATGTAGAAAGAACAATATCATCATCATCAATGCAATGAAACATAAAGGAACAATAAAAGAAAAGCATTCACACATAGAGACACTAGGATTGGTCGGAGACCAAGGAAAAACCCACTAAGGGGGAAACCCTTTCAAGTTCTTCTTCTTCTTATATTTTCATCAAATGATTCATCAAAAGAGAGTACAATGATCCATATCTTCATCTATGCAACTAACCAACAACAAAAAAATACAACATCCATGAAATGAACCCAACAATGTTTCTACTCAAAATCTGATTCTGAAGTCTGTAAAGCACTGTCACTATCTGCAATCAACTGCCGAACCCTACAGTCACTGAGAAAAATCTTTGGGCAACTGAGGTTCCATCATTTGAGTCTCGGCCACACAGAGGAAGAGTCATTCGAGCGACTATGGCTTCCTGGTCACTCTCTGCATTACTGTAAGTGAGCGACTATGGTCGATTTGCCCAGATCTATCTTAGAGCCTTGGTCACACCCTTGAAGATGTTATGTGAGTGACTATAGCAGCCCAATCACTCCCTTAAGCCTGACATGCGAGCTATTGGGGTCAGATCTGGTCTGAGGCAAGCGTTCGACTGTGATTTTGAAACCCTAACCCTCATTTGCATGCATAGTGTGATCTCCATGCGGTTGGAAGACTCCAGTTGAACTCATGAGTCTTTGTGGAAGTGATTGTAGTCGAAACCTTATTGTCTTATGCTTGCGACTATGGCCCAAAACCCTAGATCTGAAATGCAACCTTTGAACCCTGCAATTTCACCTTAGAGCGAACCTATTCTTCCGCGGACGAGCCTCAGACCTGTGCGAGCCAAAAACCAAGATATAAGAGTGTCTCATGATTGTGTCCAAATGAAGTAGAGGCCCCTTGTATTTATAGCCATCCAAGAGGGTCCACTTTGGTTTAGGTTCGACCTTATAAAATATGCACATGAGGGTTTTTATTCATAAATACACCTTCCCTTATCCAATTTGAGTGATCTTTAGGTCGATTTTGGTCCTCTCAAAAAGAGGAATTCAATGCAATCATTATCTCCATCAAGTGAGTTGTCAAAAGTTGATTTTTTTATGTAGTTGCATAGTTTTATCATGAATATGATAACAAAATAGCATTCTTGATTAGAGATAGCAAATTGTTTTTTTTTTAAACCAAAATGAGTATTGTTTTTGTATATATAAATTGTGCCCGTTCGCGTGCAAACTCGGAATTTTACATCATATTTTAGAGGCTGCTAAGGAATTTTGATACATCTATTGTTCCCCATCCATTCCTAAAGATTTTTTCCCAGGCTTCTTACAAAAAAATCTAATTTTTGATATCTTATGGCTATACAATCAACAAAAATAACATAGTAAATATATACATTTATAGCATTCCATTCAAAAACATTTTGCAAAAACTAAATGAGTGAACAAACTATTCTTCCATTGGCGTTGGATTGTTCAGATCCAGGCCAATGAATTCTTCTTCCTTTCTCTTGCTTCTCTCCTCCATCTTAAGCTTCAATAGCTCAATTTGTTGTCACAACGCATCTATCTCATCTTCGAAATGTCAGATGAACTCCTTCTTTTCCAATTGCTTCTCCTGCATAGCCAGAGTCTCAAATTGATTTTGTTGGATACATCATTGTAGAATTTCCAAACCTTCCATAATCATCAAATTCTCCTGCACACAGTTGTTGCAGGCCTACTTGCTGCTACCACCTTCCCTAGCTTTTCCATCCTTCAACCCCCCAGTCTTAGGCTTGCGGTGGTCCCAGGAGATGGACAAAGAATTGTCCTTTTCAATATGCACACTCATGGTGTTGTCCAAAATGCCACAGACGCCCCACTCTATAATGCCACAGTCCCACAACTCCAATATACCACAGACCCCCAACTCCAAAATGTCTACAAAGTTCTGCTCAAGAACCGTCACTCGACAGTACTTATCCATACAATTTGTGGCCTCACTCAGGCAACCAACACTCTTTAAAATGACACATAGGGGTAATTCGACACTCAAGTTCCCTTTGTGACAAAAAAATCCTCCAAAGACCCCCTTGAATGTCGATGCTTTGACCCAAAACCCGCAACATATGCTCAGAGTCTTGAGCTTCAGTCGCCAGGCCTTTGCAGAGGCCACTTGAGTAAAGATAAGCCTTAACCCATAATAGTTGATTAAACTGTTACTCTTTTAATAGAAAGTGTAGGACTGAGTATTGATGTTGTACTGGAGATCAGTAGTCATGCAGTTGGGCTCCCCATGCTTTTCCTTAATTTCCCAACTAACAACCATAATTTCCCAACTCTTCTCCTATTCCTTCATCCTCGCCAACAATTTCTTCCCATGAATAGCCAGAGTAAATCTGAGTAGAGGAAATAAATGTTTCTCCCAATCTCCCATTAACCTGCCTCCGACTGTACTAGAACACCGACCTTTGCAAAAAAATTCATGTCGTGGGGACTGGATTCTCACGAACTGTGATCACCTGAGCCTAAGTGTAGTACCTTCATAAAGGACGCAGACACGTTGCTGCAGCAGACTAAGATAACCTTTGCCACGAGGCACAAGGATAGGATGGGCCAAGCAAGGGCCGATGCAACAGGTACCAAGAAGTGGGAGACTCAAAGAAAAGGGGAGAGTGCCATAACGAAATGGAGAAGAGGAGGAGCGATAAGAGTGAGAGGATTAGCGGGGTGAGAGGAAGAAAGGTGACAGAGGATAGGGAGGAGAGGTAATAAAGGAGAAGAGGGGAGGGGGAGGAAGGTGTGGGGGGGGAGGTGGAGAGAGAGAGAATGAAGCGGGGGGTAAGGAACGATTAATACCAACAAACCTTGCAAAATCCAACTTGTTGATACTTTCTAACCTATTGGATGAGCCAAGAATTCCATCCTCAGACCAATATTTGAAACCCATGAATAAGATTAGGGAATGCATACCATTTCCTCAACCTCGTTCACTTTTCTTGCCTTCAATTGGAAAGCCAAATTTTCTTGCTTATCGGCTTCCTGGTTATTCCCTCTTAGGATATGAAAAAATGACACAAACTCAAATAAGGGAATCATCCCTTGGGATCTCTTAATTATTTGATTTAGGTTCATATTTTTTGCTAATGAACTATGGTTCATATGCTTATGATCAACATTGAGTCTCCTAAGACCTATATCTTTATAATTCCCTTTTTTGAGCTAATGTTAGACCAAAAAACAAACCATAAGCTTCACTTGATTTTTTGTCTTCTTACCCAGGGCCCAAGCATATATGTCTCAATGATTCCTTCGGGATTAATGAGAATCCCTCCCCCTCCTGCCACCCCAGTATTACCTTTTGATGCTCCATCAAATTGAAGGGTCCATTAATTCAAAGATCTTATCCATTCCACCATCCACTTAGAAGACAATCTTAGAATCCACTGGGCACTACAGGGGTTACCTTTGGCCGAATGTTGAGTAATAGGCCAACCCATGGTTCCATCCAAGGGGATTCAATCTCATCCAGGGAGGGGTCTATTTCTAGTTTATGCATTTCCATCCACAATGAAAGGGCTAACATGGTAGTTAATCCGATAGAAGGACGGGTCATTTTGAATGTAGATTTGTTCCTTGATAGCCAAATTTTCCAACAGACATAATTAGGAAGATATTTGAACTTTCTTTTGGCTTGAAGGGAGCCCAAATAACATTTGGGCCAAGAGCTGAATAACATCAGGAGGTCAAACGACCATGAAGTTTTGTTTTATAGAGGGTCGAGTACCATTGACTAGACTTCCTTTGCCACCTGATAGTGGAGAAAGAGATGGGGAATAGACTCCTCCGAAGATTCACATAGCAGGCATATTGAGGGTCCAATCTGACCCCGCTTCTGGAGGTTCTCTGTTGTGAGGATCTTTTTATGCGATATCAACCAACAAAAAAAATTGACATTTGGAATAACATTCGTTTTCCAAATGTTATTCCAAATGGATGATTTAGGCAGGACGTGGGAATTAAAGAGCAAGTGTGAATACCCTTCCTTAATAGTGTAGCTAACATTTTTCCATCCTCACTTATCTTCAACTATGAGAGTTATGGGGGCAGATCCTCTTAGTTTATTTATTATTTTATCTCTTTGGTGGAGAAGAGCCTCTGAAATGTTGTATATCTTCCATCCCTTACACCCTCCTTATTGATTCCAATATGATATTTGGTCCAAATTTTCCACCCATCCTTGTCTCATGAAAGATATCAGATCCACTAGGGAAAGCTTTGAACCCAGGGGCTAGAGGCCCAGGATCGAATCCAAAAAAATCTTTATGGAGGCTCCATTCCCCCGAACTTTGCTTAAATTTTAATTAATGGTGTCCATGGAGGAATTGATCAACTTCTAGATGGGGGAACCCAAGCCTAGGTCCACCCTTCCCACTCATTCATTTTTTTGAATTAAATACTTGGCCCTAATCACCTGAGTCCACCATTGATTCGGGTTTGTAAATCATATTACAATACAATTCTGCTCTCATTTCTAGATTTTCTAACCCTAGGTCCCTTATTCCTAAGCCACCATGTTGTTTCGGGGCTATCACCATTTTCCAATTTAACAAATGATACTTCTTGGTTTCTGTTCTTCCTCCTTCCCATAGA
Source organism: Pinus tabuliformis (assembly GCA_031772625.1). NCBI lineage: Eukaryota > Viridiplantae > Streptophyta > Pinopsida > Pinales > Pinaceae > Pinus > Pinus tabuliformis. The sequence continues at coordinate 786,598,369 of CM062810.1, forward strand.
AATTTCCTTATATACATCCACATTTGATGTAAAATGCCCTTGGGGGCTTGCAGGGCTGTAAATTGATACAAAGGGATCACCGACAAGACTAACTTCACTAGAACTTCCCTTCCCACATAATTGAGCCATATCCCTCCCCAATTTACAATTTTTGTTTTCATTTTATCCTATACTTTTTGCCAAGCATTAGGAGAAACCCTTCTTAGGAATATAGGGACCCCTAAATAATTAAAATCTTTCCAATCTCTGACTGCTTTAAACCCAAAAATTTCTTCGATTTTCTTCTCTTTTTGTCTGGTGATATTCCAACTGTAGATGTGGCTTTCACTGTCATTAGTGGCTCCCCTTGACGCACTAAGGAATATGTCTAAAGTTCTTTTGAAGCACCGAGCAATTGTTACCGAGGCTCTGCCCATCAAAATTATATCATCCACGAACTGCCCATGATTTATAGTTCTGATACCTTCTTTATACCTTATGCCCGAAAGGTTGAGAGTTGCCCTTTCATGTTCCAACAAACGATGCATGTGAGGAGATGTGTTCACACACGAACAAACATGCGAGGAGAAATTTTCAATGGACAAACATGTCAAGCATGCCAAAGTACAAGTAAGGAGAAACGTGCACATATGACATCAAGTGAACCCTAATGACCATGAAGACTCCGCACACCTTGCCATACGAAGGTGAAGTTGTGATACACCAAGAGGACATCCATCACTCAACAACGCTGCAGCTCGACATGCACACCAGCAGCAACATGAACATACCAGCACTGTCATGTCGAGTTGTGTCATAAGTCATGTCGACCAGATCACTACTGTGGGCCATACCCTCTCACTTTTCCATCAAACATAAGAGGGCATTGCGTCTCAAAGCTTTAGCTAACTAGTTGGTGCACAGAGTGCTTTAAATAAAGCATATCAATGGAATCTTGCTCAAGTGCCTGGAGGCACATGAATTAGAGAAGGTTTTATAAGATCTGCATGACGGACCAATCGGGGGTCACTTTATGGGAAATACCACTGCGCACAAAGTTATGTAAGCTGGTTTCTACTGCCGCACATTATTCAAGGATGCACACACTGTTACACAACATTTTGTCACTGTCCCTGTACTCCCCGTTCCTTGATCTTGGAAGACCTCTACAGTGAAACTCACATGCTTTGCCTTCATGAAGAAACTCCCATTGTGTCCCTCTTCATGAGCATATCATTTCCCTTTTACACCATTTTCCTTGAAACTTCTGTTTTGCCCAGTTTACAAGATCGGCGCTAATGGCCTTTGTCTCCCTCGCGTCGATGAGCAGAGATTAGCACAACTCCTCATGCTGCCCGGAGCAACTGAGCTGTGTTCCAGTCACGTAGGTTCGGTTATAGAATTTTTTTTAAATTAGCGCTGAAGCTTCCAACTCTAGAAGCTCCGTAACGAAAGTTTGGTAAATGGTTTGGCCGGATGGGGTCGTGGATGATAGTTTGGGCTCCTTTCCCCTATAATGATGGAACTACCTCAAGGGATAATACCTTCTCCCATGAGAAGAGGATCCATCTTCCATCCATATTTCCTAGATAAACCTCCCTTCTTCCCAAGTACAAGCTAGTTAGAGTGTTGGGTGAGTGTGATTATACTATTTTGATTAGAGAAGCAAGCTATTACTAGTTATAGCCATCTAGTTGTGTGAGGGAGAAGTGTGTTTGGTTTGGAGTGAAGCCTAAAGGGAAGAGCCTTTAAACTATTGTTGTTTGAAGCCATCATGGAGTGCTAGCAGAAGTGTGTGGGAATCCGGTCCTGCCAAAGGAAGATTGCGATGTCAAGACGAATGGTTGTAATATCTCTTTGATATTAATATATGCAACTATCAATTGATTTCCTACATGTTTTGTAATATTACATATTCATGTCTTAATGCTTATTGATTCATTAAGTAGGTTGAATTACAATTTGTCTATTATTATGTTTGTGTGTTGTTGTTTTTTACTTGTTTCAGGAGCTTGAAGAAGGAAGCGAGAGATTGCTGGAGCGAGCAAGCGAGGACATCATCAAGAAGGATAAGCGACCAAGAGGTAGGCCCTCTTGATTGATTCTAACCTAAGGAAATCTTCCATAGAATGTATCTGTTGTGGCTACACCCATTATCGGGGTAGAGGAATTCGTTCGTGTCCGCACTTATAAATTTACTTCACCACAAATTGATGACTCCACTGGGGACATCCCATCTTTTGTTTGTTTTGGATTTCATGATTTTGTGAGAACTTTGCTAGTTTCACGTTTTCCCTTTGGTTCTCTTTCTTTTCTCCTACTTACTGGCCTAAGTCTAAAATTCATAGTAGTAGATCTGATCCCTGTTTTGAATTTTTATTTTTATTTTTCCTTAGTTACCTCGGCCAGCGCACTTAATCTGCTGACAGTCACGCCGACCAACACGAGTTGCTAAGAAACAATCATGCCAACCAGCCTCTAGCGCTTGTTGTTAGTTAGGCAGTCGCGTCGATGCTTGTAAGTGAAGATTAGGGCTTGACCCCAATCTTGGCCAGTGTGTTCTGCTCTTGTGATTTTGACCCCGTAAGCCTTTTGGACCATTTTCTCCCTGACTAGAAAGCTTCATTTAGCTTTCTTTGTGTGATTGCTTGGTTTAGCCCACCCTCTGATGTGTTAAGTCTGGCCCTCTATGAAGTTATTTTTTATTTTTTCTTTGAATCCCTCGATCAACGCTAGTTGCAGTACTGGCCAGTCGTGCCAATCGACGCTAGTTGTAGTACTGTTCAGTTGTGCTGGTCTCTGAGTTAAGAAAAAATCAGAATTTCTCCCATTCCAATGCCAGTGTGTCTTGACCCTCAGACTCTCTTCTTTCGCTAGAGGTGACTAGGATGCTTTGTTTGCTTCATTTTCAATTAAATGAGTGAAAGAGTCTCGTTTTTTCTCTTATTTCGAGTGTCTCTTTTCTCTTTCCAAGCATAGATTACTTTGCTTGGTTTGTCGATTGAAACATTTATGTGTTTGGTTTGTTTGATTCAGGGAAGAAGTTGCTTTTAGTTTCTTTTATCATGCTTTGGATTTGATCGATGCTTGTTTGTTCGGAATTGTGAAAATTTTCATTGAAGTGCTTTATGTGAAAGATTCATTTTGCATTTTATGAAAAGGAGAACATCATTCTAGTTTACTTAAATGAAAATATTGCATTAGTAACATTATTGAGAAGCTAGAATTGCATCACCATAAGCATTGGAAATGAAATGAAACTTCTTTTGTTGTTATAGGAAGATTAAGTGCATTTAAGAGATTTATTAGTGAAAGATTTCATTCTTCGATTGTTGCATTAATTTTGTGTTCTCTATCTCTCAATTAGTGATAACTTTCATCGAAGACAAAGATCTCTTTTCTCATATCGTTGCATATAGGAGTTTTCAGATGACAGCGGTAGGGCCTTGAAATTGAAACCTAATTCAATATCAACCATTAAAATTTATTGAATTAATCTAAGGAAGCATTGAAACTTAACACTCACATTTAGTGGTCTAGGCTAGAGACGTGTTCCGACGTATTTAAACCTAGCAACTGTCATTAGCTTCGGCATTAGACAGCACTAGTACAGATTTATGCTCCCCGTAATGTCGAGTATATAACGGGAAACCCCACTAGGTTTGCAATCCTTTATTCGTTGGAAGCTGAGTCTGCCGCCTTGTAAACGTGATACACCGAACACAACATTCGAGGAGATTGCTTGCCTGTACTTCTAGATTCTCCAGGAGGTATTCTGCATTTCATGGTTACCTAGTAATCCTTTATGCCTAGAGTACCCTGAGTAGTCATTTTTTATCTTTACTAACTCTTTAAATTTGAAAAGATCATCGAGCAATTGTCTGTTCGAGCTCGTTAATTCCGAAAGCGACTAGAGTCACCTTTCGTCCTTTTCTAGACTCTTAAAATATGAAAAGGCAAAGTTTTGTTTTAGTGTTCCAAAATTAACTTCCCACAAAATAGTCCTAGTTAAAGTTATATTCCTTAGTGATTCTTTAGGGTCAATTCCAATGGCAACATTTCCAGAGTCCACCAATCAAGGATTCCCCTTGAATGGGAATCTTGGTCATTTTCCTTCTTTTGGAAACGCTGGTGCTCCTTATATGGCAACATTGTCCCTTCCAGGGTTAACCATTGGTTTACCTATCTGGTTGTTTTCAACCTCGGTGGTCCCGAGTGTGCCGAATCCTGTCCAAAAATCTCCTTCATTTGAATCACGTCATGATGATTCTAAGGTTGACCCCTCACCTTCTTCACCCTCCTATTCTACTCCACCTGGTGAAAGTTTCAAGTCTAGTAACGAGGAGGCTAAGAACAAGAAGTCAGATAAGCGAGAGGCCAACCGTGCGGCTGTTACTCCAAATGCACCTCCCGTCAACAAACCTTCTGATCCTTCACGGAAGGTCAAATTCCCTTGCAGGCTATGTAAGGGTGACCATCTCCTTCGAGACTGTCCTGGCATTCCCAAAGTCTTAGAGGCATGGTCTCAAAACCTGAACCGACCATCCCGTCGACCTCTAGAGATCATGTTGATGTTATGCCTTCAGCTAGTGATGATAAGAAGAAGGGAAATATTAAATTCCCTTGTAGGTTCTGCGAAGGAGAGCATCTTCTTCGCCTTTGTCCTCTTATGGATAAAGCTTCCAAAGTTTTGGAAAACCTTGTAGCTCCTCCACCCCAACTTCCTGTTGGTTATCAGAGACTTTCTTCTGACCCTCTCCCGGTTGGTAAAGAGATTGAATTGGATTCATCTCTTTCCCGTCCTGCTCTTCCTAAGCATGACTCTCTTTTGCCTATTCCCGACCAACCATTGGTCAAAGAGAGTGTCGACTTGGCTATGGCTCTAGTTGCTCACTCCGTTCCGGAAGAGAGTGGTGATCATACTACTCATGTTCTTCTCGTCTCCTCAGATTCTCATGAATCGAAGAGTGACCCTCCCATCCCAATTTTTCAGGAGGGTCCTTCTCCTATTCCTGTACAGCATGGGGGCAATCATATGATACCCCCACCAAGTGGTTCTATCATCTCTTTCGATTGGGATCTGTTGACTGCTTTCCACCTCACATCTTATGTGCCTTTCTAGATCACAATACAAGCCTATAATATGGTAGTACCTGGCACTATATTAGATGAAGGTGCGTCTGTTAGCATCATGTCTTCTACTACTTGGCAAGATTTGGGCTCCCCACAGCTTGTGCCTGTCACTCAGAATCTGTTGGCTTTCAACAGAGGAACTAATCAACCCTTAGGGGTCCTTCTGAAGTTCCCTATTACTTTGGAAGGGAAGACCATCTATATAGACGTGATGGTAGTCCAAGGTCCTTTAGATTTCAATCTTCTCCTTGGACGCGACTATGTTTATGTCATGGGAGCTCTTGTTTCCTCACTTTTCTATGTGGTTTGTCTTCCGCATGAAGGGAGAATAATGATCATTGATCAATTGTCATTCATTGGTCACCAGGTGCCTCCTTTGCAACCATCATCCCCTATCGGCTCTTATTTGCAAGCAGTACCTTCCCTGCCACAGGTCAATTATGTGGTTACCCATTCCATCTCCACATCTGTTGATGATCACACAGATGGTATAGTACAGTATGTACTGGCGGCATTGGAACCCGATCTGTCTATGGTACCAATTGACATGTATTCCTCCCAGAGCGTGGTTCTTCCATCTAGTGAAGACCTCTTGGGACCCATGTTCTTGTATGGTTCATGAACAGATGCGTGAGCATAGTTCTTTTTCTTGTGTCAAGCTCGTTAAAAAATGAAACAAGGGTCTTGAGGATAGTTCTTTTACTACGTCAACCTCATTAAAAAATGAAGCACCTCCCTTTTCCAAATCGAGTCTTTGATTAAGATCTCGTAAAATCCCAGTCGAGTCTTTCCAATATCTCGAAAGTGAACCTTCATTCCATCCATCTAGTTGATTGAAATGAAGCTTGGGGGGCATGTACCTCGATTGAGTCATTATGCTGGGAGCATGTGAACTTATCTCAAGCATAGTTTTTCATTTCAAGCTTGTGTAAACATGAAACCAAATCCAAGCAAAGTTCTCCATGGTTCAAGCTTGCATAAAAATGAACCCATGCCCGATTTACATCTTGTGATTGCCTTTTTTATCAGCTAATTTATGCTAGATGAGCCTTGGTTGTTTCATTCCATCGCCACCATCTCTTTGGCTGATCATATGCTTTCACTTGGTTGTTTTTTCCTTTCCTAAGGGACCGCAACGATGAGTGGTTTTATTAGCCAACCTCTTGACCATTACATTTTTTGAGGATTTTCACCATTCCCGGAACCAGTTGCTACCTTTCATACCACTCATTCCTCTAGGATGAGTCACATTTCAACACTTTTCTCGACTCGTAAAACTCATATGAAAATATTGCCGAGTATTTTTCCCTTTTTGACTCGTTAAAGAGAACAAAAATGGGGGGCCCGCTTTCAGCACTTTTCCGACCCTTTAAAAGCGAAAATATGGCCAAGCCCTTGTCGTTTCGAACTCGTTAATGGATGAAAAATGTCATGCGCCCAATATAAGTTTACCCCTTTTTCGGGCTGGGATGCACTATTTACGAAAAAGTTACTCCTTCACTAAAATGGTCAAGCGGTTCTCTCAAGTATCGTTTTCTACTTTTTCGGGCTCGAGAGACACAAATGTATGAAAAGGGACCATGTGGAGTTTTCTTTTACGTGTCTTTTTCAAACTCTCTAAAATAAAAAAGATACCGAGTTACACTTTTGTTGGACTCATTAAACTATTAAACGACATCAGATTCATTGCCATGACGAACACGAGCTTCTCCTTCCTAAGGCTCGTTAAACTTACTAGGTCGGATTCCTCCAAACGGTGAACTTACAGTGCAAGCATATGCTATCCCCTTCAAGCTTGTGATTAAAAAATAATTTGGGTACTTGCCAGAAATGGTGCGGGAAAAATTAGGAAATCTATCAGTCAAGTCGGTAGCTCACTCTTGAACATGACACTCTTTGCTTCATGTCGGGTTAGGACATCCTCCTTTGTATCATTGACCTTCCTGGGTTTGGGCCATTCATTTTTGCCTTCCATTTTATCTCTACCACGTCATCATGACCTCCAATCCTATGGATCCAAAAGCTGCCAAACTTCTGGTTGTGTCACAAATATGTTCAAGAGTTGTCCCTCTACAATTCCACTTACCTCTAATTCTCTGTATCATCCAAAATCATTTAGCATCCTCTCGTCTCGTGTCGATGATGTGGGATTCATTATGGCCCTCCTTCGATACAGTCGCTTTCCATCAACTTCAACTCATTATCTGGGAAGTTGACCGAGAGACTCCCTTCCAAAAACTTAGAGCTTGCATGCCTTAATGGAAATTTCTTCGCCCTCGATGACAAGTTCACATCATTAGCTTTCGATCGAGTGATTTCACAGGTGTTCGACTTCAGTTCCTGTATTCACATTCCATGAATTATGTTGATAGTACCTTGCGGACCATTGTCATTATTGGTGGTTTCTCTTGCGCTTGTTATCAAATGACATCACTGACTGGTAATCAAGCGATTTTCTATCATGTTCGACGTCAACACATCCATTCACATGCTAGGATCTGTACTTTGATTGGGTCGTGTTGGAGCGCAAGACCCTGGACTCAGATCACAAAAAGTCCAGGTTGCGTAGTGGTGTGACATGGTTATGATGATATACATGTCTCTATCAGATGGCTCGCTACGACCAGACCATGAGTTATCATATGTGATCTTTCTCATTAATGGATGGTTGCAACCATACCTTGGTTTCATTATGATCCTCCTTGACGGATGGCTACGCCCATACCTGAATCTATTTACATGATCATTCTCTAGATGGTTGTGCTCATGCCATGATTCATGTATCATTTGACAGAGATCTCAGTTTATGTATCTGTACTTTCTTGCAGGTTTTCCAACGGTAGACCGGTTCCCCGCACTGATTTATAATGCATTTCATCCCTCACTCCAGTTTGGCCTTCACGCTTTAGGGGGCATCTATTACACAACATTTTTTCACTGTCCTTGTACTCCCCGTTCCTTGATCCTAGAGGACCTCTATTGTGAACCCCACATGCTTTTCCTTCATGAAGAAACTCCCATTGTGTCCCTCTTCATGAGCAGATCATTTCCCTTTTACACCATTTCCCCTTAAACTTCTGTTTTGCCCAATTTACAAGACCGATGCTAATGGCCTTTGTCTCCCCCACGTCATTGTGAGGAGATTAGCACTACTCCTCGTGCCGACCAGAGCGACTAAGCTGTGTTCCAGTCGTGCCGGTCCTGTTATGGAAAGTTTTTTAAATTAGAGCCGAAGCTTCCAACTCTAGAAGCTCCATAACAGAAGTCTGGTAAATGGTTTGGTTGGATGGGGTCGAGGACGACAGTTTGGGCTCCTTTCCCCTATAATGATGGAACTACCTCAAGGGATAATACCTTATCCCATGAGAAGAGGATCCATATTCCATCCATATTTCCTATATAAACCTCCCTTCTTCCCAAGCACAAGCTAGTTAGAGTGTTGGTTGAGTGTGAGTATACTATTTTGATTAGACAAGCAAGCTATTAGTAGTTGTAGCCATCTAGTTGTGTGAGGGAGAAGTGTGTTTGGTTTGGAGTGAATCCTAAAGGGAAGAGCCTTTAAACTATTGTTGTTTGAAGCCTTCATGGAGTGCTGACAGAAGTGTGTGGGAAACTGATCCTATCAGAGGAAGACTGCGACGTCAAGACGAATGGTTGTAATCTCTCTTTGATATTAATATATGCAACTATCGATTGATTTCCTACATGTTTTGTAATATTATATATCTATGTCTTAATGCTTCTTGACTCATTAAGTAGGTTGAATTATAATTTGTATATTATTATGTTTGTGTGTTATTGTTTTTTACTTGTTTCAAGAGCTTGAAGAAGGAAGCGAGAGATTGCTAGAGCGAGCAAGCGAGGACATCATCAACATGATAAGCGACCAAGAGGTAGGACCTCTTGATTGATTCTAACATAAGGAAATCTTCCATAGAATGTATCTGTTGTGGCTAGACCCATTATTGGGCTAGAGGAATTTGTTTGTGTCCGCACTTATAATTTTACTTCACCACACACACTTACGTACGCAAGTGCCCAGTCTGTCAGTGATGCGCCGATAGAACGTGAAGGTCAGTAGCCCCATTGCACCTTGTTGTAGTGACTGAACCGTTCCAACAATGGGGCCTCGACATCATCGAGGAAATTTTCCCACATTCGTTGAAACAACACCGCTACATTTTGACAACAACTGATTACTTCACGTAGTGAACATAAGCAGTTTCGCTCAAGCAAGTGAACGACCAGGAAGTCATCAACTTCCTCCAGCAAAACATCATCTCACGCTTTGGCGTTTCGGTATCACTTGTGTTTGATAATGAAACGTACTTTTCATCTTTAAAGCTTTATGATTTTGCATTACAAAATGGTATTGTGATGAAACACTCATCTAACTACTACCCGTAGGGAAATGGTCTCGCAAAATCCACAAACAAAAACCTTATCCGCATAATCAAAAAGGTCGTTTACTCTAAGCAGCATAACTGGCACTCTGCCTTAATGAATGCTTTATGGGCTGACCGCATAGTACCAAAAATCTCTCTGAATACCTCACCATACTTCTTGCTATATGGGAAAGAATCCATCCTACCACGCAACATCTACTTGCCTGCGTTTCAATTGTCTCAAGAATCCCAAGGCAAGCCCTGCATGCTAGTTCAGTGTAGGATGGATACACTTCACAAACTACATGAAGAAAGGATGAAAGTAAAAGAAAAGTTTACAATCCACCAGAACCATATCAAGAGATGGTTCGATAAGAAGTTTGTAGGGAAATCTAACTTCAATGCTGGTGACTTAGTCTTGAAATGGGATAAACCCCATGCAGACAAAGGCAAGCATACAAAGTTCCAGTCCCCGTGGATAGGTTCGTACATATTCCATGAGAAGTTTGGCCCACACATACCATCTGCAATCACTTAATGGGAGGATTGACAACCTTCCTATCAACGGCTAAGATATCATGCACTATTTTCAGTAGGCCCGGCCGTGCCCCGCGCCATGTACATAGTCTACTTACTGCTTGTTGTTTTTTCTTTGTTTGCTTTGCTTACTATTTTTGTTTCATTTCATTTTGTTTGTTTGGTACCTTGCTATTTTTTTTTCCATAAAATAAGTGCTACCCTCTACTAAGTTCTAGATTTTGAATGAATATGTGGCTGAGATCTAAAGAGATTTGGGACACTGCAGCACTTGGCCAATCCCGTGCTCGTCTTCTCTATGCTTGGTTATAACCTTCGACCGATGAATTCTTGATGTAAAATACGAGCTGTCTACAACGGAAGCTTGGGTCCAACCATGAACCTGTGTCCACACTGGGAAACCCCATGCCTGTACTCAGTCTTCTGCTCTGTGTGATCAAGATCATCCAACTAGTAGAAATGGAGAAGGGGAAAATCTAAATGAGAAAACCTTTGTCAGAGGTCTTACATGCTTCTTGAAGGAAAAACCTCTTCTACTCTCAATAAGTCGAGATCCCTCTTCCACCCCAAAAATAAATAAGTGCATATGCACAATCCTCTTTAAAAAATATAAAGGTGAAAGAAGAGAAAGGATTCTTGCATAGAGAGCTGAAGCACGCAACTCCATCAGGGTACTAACCAGGCTCGCTAGTAGTGGAGCAATGTGTGTGTTCCTGTGTGACTTCCCTGGGGTATTGTCTAGGGTTGCTAGCAGAGGAGCAACATTAGAGATGAAAACTTAGACCCTGAAATTTTTTAACTCGCGAGCCAACTACCCTTCCCGATTTCAAAACACTATGATCAAGCTGAAACTTTTGTTGTGTTCGATTGACTTGGAAAAAGGTGAACCATGTTTGTCCATGAGGTAAGTGAGAAAGACGAATTAGCCCGCACAATGATTCAATACTCCCTGAAAGACCAAGGCCCTGTGCTGTTAATGAACCAAAACAAAGAAGCTGGAATTCTACTAGTGTGTCGCCAAGTGTTGTAGCGGCTGCAACACCCTCCAAAATTTTGGCCTGCATCCAATTTCAGAGCCTCCCTTGAGTTTTTACTTGATGTTTTCAATCACTTGGGCTCACCCCGTGGGCTCGTGTTGAGTCTTTGCACCCTCTTTGCTTGACCGTTCAATAGACAACTTGTTGCATGTTGGTCACAATGTCACGCTTGCAACCATGTTCTGGTCATGCACAAGGTCTTCGCTTCGTGTGTACATGTTGTGTTCGCTATGTAAACATCCATCACACTCACACACGAAGTTGTATGCATTGTCACGCAAGCATCGCCACGGTCTTTCAACGATCTATCGCAAGCGTCGCGCTTGTCGCTCGCACCGTCGGTCAGTCATGTCAACAATTTATGTTGAGCGTGTGTTCACAAGGTCACGTATGCACAAATTCACTCACTTACACACTTAGTCATTTTTGCTGAAGTTCTGACGACCGCAAGTTGATCAACCAACCCTCCAGCTGGTCAACGGGAGAGTTTAACCGAGCAGTGACCCCGGGACTAACTCCCCTAAAAAATTCACAGAAGCTGCAGACCTTGCCTATTTCGTTGATTGAGGAAACTACGCAGATAGGTCGAACATACACCAAGTGCCCGTCCCTGTCTCCCCTCAAAATTTGCACAATTTTTCTAGCCATCCATCCAGTAAGTCAGTCGGCTGCTCACCCAGAAAACTGCACAGATCTCTGAGCAAGCCCCTCAAGAGCCCAACATCTCACTCAGCCCAGAAACTATGTAGAGGTGTTTAGTAGGTCAGCGTCCCAACAATTTCCCAATTTTTGTCTCTAGCAACCCCGCAGCCCACTACCAGCTCCCTCCAAGAATTGTGCAGTTTTTGCTACGAAGCCATCCTGTAGGGTGCTGCCATCTCCCTCCAGAAATTGTGCAGTTTTTGCTGCCAAGCCTCCTGAAGCCCGCATCCAACTCCCTCCAGGAATTACGCAGTTTTTGCTGCCAAACCCCTCAGTTGCCTGCACTGCCTCCCTCCAGAAATTGCGCAGATCTTCCCTCCAGCCGAGCCAGATCCTGCGGATAGTCACTGCTGATCCGGATTGTCCATCTCAATCTCCTAGTGACCTCTGCGCAATTTTCACTAGCAGTGTTCGGAGATCACATCCCATCTTGAAAATTTCCTCGCGCAGTTTCGCAGCATTGTCCTCTCTCCCGGTCACCTGCATCCCAAAGAGAACGACCGTGCATCATGGTAGACTAGGAGGCTTATGGATTTGATGTCATCTCGTCATGAGTGACTACAGATACAGGTACATGAGTAAACATGACGTGACGACAGATGGGATAAATAAGGAGAGTACATGTAAGAGGATGTGTTCACAAACAGATAAACGGGCAATGCATGCGAGGAGATGTGTTCGCGAATGGACAAACATGCAAGGAGAAATTTTCGCGAACGGACGAACATGTCAGGCATGCCAAAGTACAAGCAAGGAGCAACGTGCACATATGACCATCGAAGACTCCGCACACCTTGACATGTGGAGGTGAAGCTGTGATACACCAAGAGGACATCCATCACTCAGGAGCATTGCAACTCGACATGCACACCAACAACAACGTTAACATACCAACACTGTCATGTCGAGCCGTGTCATGAGTCATGTCGGCCACATCACTACTGTGGGCCATATTGTGTAAATCAAAGTAATGTAACGTGGAAGTCCAAGAGACCCACATGTCACACGAAGAGTCATGTAAAGCTGAAGAGTCAAATAAGTCAAATAGTCATGAGGGAAGTCGAATAATCACAAGGGCCAATTTTACCCTTGGCTATAAATACCCCCTAATTTGTACATGAAAAGGACTTTTTCACCTTGGCTCCTCCCACATAGCCTCGAGAGTCTGTAATATTTTCTTTGAGGAGCGAGTAGTGGCTCCAATGCTCCGCCCACGGGGTTAGTGATGTATGGTGTATCAATGTTTCTTGGAACTCTCGCTTAATTCGGAAGCCTAATAACAAGCCAACACATTTTCACACATGTGTTGTAACTGTTTGTAAGATTAATCTTCATCACTTGTAATACATGTTGCTTTAACCTGTGTTACACGATTGAGCTAATTCAATTGTTTAAATACATATATTTATGAAAATGTGTTGTTTAAGTTGTTAATGTTGTCATGCCCATGTTGGTTACCTCCCCAGACATCAGACAAAACATTTCACATAAACTTGTTATAACGACCATCGCACTCGCGCGAACTGTCACGTTGGGTGTTGTATGCACTATCTTCCCTTGTGTGTTGTCACTGCCGCATCCGTCTGGATTGCTCCTCCGGAAGTTTTGCATGTCTTGTTGTGTTGTGTTCGATGATAGAGTTGGGACTCCCTCCCTTTTGACTAGCGACTCACTCCCACCCTCTCTCTCTCTCTTGTGAAAGAACCTTGACATAAGTAACACTAGCACTCACCAGGCACGCGAACCTCGATGTTCAAAGACAAATCATATCACTCTCTCGTGCTAACAAGCAAGAGCTAAGGAAAACATTTAAGACAATGGCAACCATGCCATCATACTGGATGGGAATCCTACACCAAACGATGTGAGGTCTAATTGGGACTTCACATCGGGGAGATCCCCTAAATGTTGGTGGGTCCAACACCGTCAACACCATGCTTAACGTGATCAAAGGTGTTTACCATGTCCAATTTTATGATCATCCCTTAATGAACCCTGCGCCAGCTAGAATCAAGAGCTTCTTGGATAAGGATAACATTGTCAAAGATTTTCCTAACTGGGACAAACCTCCCCTAGTTATCAGAGATCAAAGAGGGCAAGAGGGGCTTAAGTTGAGAGGCCAATAACTTTGAGAAGATTTTCTATGAGACATTACAGAGGGAAATTGGATGAAATTTAGAGAAGGATGAGGGATTCGATCCTTTGGGGATCAGAGCCAAGAAGGAAGAGTTTATGCCACCCCCCATGGTGAAGTGTTTTAAAGAATATCCCACCAATCTGCATAGGTACTTTTTATGACTTCCCAGAAGGATTGATAGAAGCTGGCTGAGAATCCATCTGGACCAGGAGCCTTATCAGGGGGGAAGGAGAAAATGACCCTCCTAATTTCCTCGACTGCAGGGGGAATATTAGAGCTCTATTCATTTCTTCCGTCACCATCTCATGAATACCTTCCAAGAAGAAATATTCGTGGTCTAGATCACTTGTATGATCTCTTGTATATAAATTTTCATAATGTTCTATCTCTTCTCAGACTCTTAATTTCTTCAAAAGTCTTGATAGTTCCCCCCCATGATTGATTTGAGTTATATTATTTTTCGATTCTCTGAACTTGGCTTGTTTATGGAAGAATTTTTTGTTTCTATCCCCAACCTTCAACTAATTATTTCTAGATTTTAATCTCGAGTACTCCTCTTCCCTCTTAAGGTTTGTGTGGGGGGGTCTTAAATATATTTTCTTCTTTTTGGAACTCTGATTCTTTTACCAAATTTGATTCCATTTGTCCCTCGATTAATGCTAGTTTTTCTTCCATCTCTTTAATATTGTCTTGTCTTCCTGATTTGTTTTCCTTTATCCACTTTTTAATGTCACCTTTCAGTCTGCGAATCTTGGACTCCCAGATAGTTATTGGGCTTCCCTCAATCCACCCCAACCAGGAGAGGGAAACCACCTCCAAGAAATTGGGGACTTCCAACCATAGGGGAGAATAACGAAAGGGGATAGGGCCCAGATCCAAGGGCTGGGAGATTATCAGACTGATCAGCCAGTGATCAGATCCAGACCACAGTAGAATATAGGATTTGAGGCTGAAATTTAGGATTAGGAGATTGTCGACGGCTAGGGAACGAACCAGTCAGGCTGCAATATGGCTCACTCCTACTCTTTTATTGGTCCATGTATACAAAAAAAATTGAGGCTTAACATCGAAGAGGTTCAGGGTTAAGATGAGATCTTCCATATGCTCCTGTAGAGTGTCACGAATAGTGGACCCCCCTCTTTTTTCATGACTGCCCATTGTTGTATTGAAATATCCTCTAAGAATACAATTATGTCCATACTCTGTACCCTTTAACTCCATCAGGGATTTCCAACAATCTTGTTTTTCCTGGAAGTGAGTGGGCATATAAACATTGATCACTGTGAAGAGTTAATGCTTTTCTATAAAATTAAAAGTAGTTGCTATCCAATGAGTAGTTTTTAGAGAACTTACTAATTGCAATTTCGCAGGGTTCCACATTGTGCAAAGGCCTCCCGATGCTCCTCTTGAACTAACTGTTTCAAGATTGTTGCTACTCCAGATCTTATTTTGGATTGAGTTGAGAGTTTTCTCATCTAGTTTGGTCTCCTGAAGGAGGGTGACATCTAGTCTTTCCTTTTTGATTAGGAATTTCACTTCCATGATTCTTTTTACTATTTTGAGTCCCCTACAATTCCAGGAGATTATATTCATTAATCACTTTTTTATGTTCCCCACCCCCTTACTAGGGCCCGTATTATTTCCTCCCACCCCCCCGCCTCCTTTGTTCCCTGCTCCTACTAGCTGACGAGGGATAGTGTGTTGGACTCCCAACTCTTTTTATTTTTCTGTTTTTTCCCTCCTGACTTCCTTATTTGTTTTTCTTCCTGCTTTTTTCCCTTTTCTTTCTGGTTTCTTCATCCTTGCATTATCTGGTCTTTCATTTGCTGAACTCAGCTATGCAGATGGCCCCAGACCTTCCGTTGATGTATGGAATCCATCCACCTCCTCCTCTTCATCTGATGATTCTTCGGAACTGCTATCAGTGTCTGGGCTAGAGCTCGTCACTTTATGACTTTTTGGGGTTTGAACCAGGGGTGTTGACCGAGAGGCAGGGGCCTCTTGAGATGAGGATGAAGGGAGCAGGGAGCAGAACATTCAACAACTGCAGCAGAGTCCAAGACCCTAAACTGATTCTCTAACACTAGACCGGAACCACCCCTAGTAGGCGAGCCCGAGGGAGGCGGGTGGGCAGGACCAACATCCTTAGAGATGGGAAAAGAACCAAGGGAGCCCATAGGGGACGAATGCTTTGAGGTTTCCCCCGCTTAACCTACTTCCAGTGCTCTTTGATATCCCCAGACTGCTTATCCGAAGATTCCAAACATTTTGGACAACCCTTAGCAAAGTGCCCATACTCATGGCACAACTTGCATTTAAAGGGCAATTGGTCATAGTCTACTTCGTGCATGTGCATCCAACTATCCATGCATAGATTGACAACTTCTAGGAGACCTTTCTCTAAGTCCACCTCCACACAAATCCTGGCGCAAGAGAAGAGACCATCTTTTGGTTTTGAGCAGTCAATGTACTTTCCCAGGGAGTTCCCAATGAGCCTGAAAGTCGCATCATTCCAATAGTGAAGGGGGAGGTAAGTCAACTTCACTCGGTCTGGAACCGAGGATGGAACATCGCATTCCGGGTTGAAGTTAGGACTCCAAAGATCTAGATACAACCCCTGAGACCCCATAAAATATGGACCACTCATGATCACTAAATCTCTATCCAGCCTATTTTCAAAGTAGAAATTTTAGAAGCCTTTGCCACAGAAGGAGGAGATAACCTCTCCTTTAATAAAAGGTTTTCGGTTCTTCTTGATTCAGGCTTTTACCACCCTAGGGGACGACCAAAGGTCCATAAACTGGCCAATGAGACCCCAATCAACCAGTTGCAGGGCGTCGGAGTAGGCCTAAGGGGCACAAATCTCTATTTTGGGGATCTCCTTCGCCTTCTTCACAAACTTAATCTCACCTTGCTTACTGAACATTGGGGCTGAAGCAACCAAAACATTGAAGGCCCCAATCTCCACAAGCAGTGATGCCGCTTGGGAAGGCTTCGAAATTGAAGAAGCCAACACTACCCAGGAGGAGAAGAATCGGGCTTCGAGAGGGCACTAAATGATAGTGAACTCGCTCCCAATGAGATGAGCGCCCACCCAATGCGTCTAACAAACAGGCCAAAAAGGCCGAAGCCCAACCAGGGGGGTGAGGACCCGCAAAGGGGTCCCAAGCAGACGACTGCAACTCAACTCGTCACGCCATTGCTAGGTCACCGCCGGCATGCTTAGAGCTCTCGAAATTTTTTTAATAGCAAATTGTTAGTTCCTACCTCTTATTGTGATTTATTTGTTGTTTTATTTGTCCTATTAAAAAATACATAATATATATTGTATATATCCTTTCTCTTGTTATTGATATAAATACTTTTCTATATATAAGAAGCATCTTTAAAAAAATAGAAACAAAACTTGTAAATTTTGTAATAATTTTACAAATACATATTTTTTTAATTTTTTTTTTTTTATAATTTAATGACAATTGCACTGTAACAAATGTTATAAATGAGAGTTGTAAGTTTATTTATCTATAATTTTGAAATAATAACCTCTAAATATATAAAATTAAAACATATAAAATATTAACTGAATTAATTTAACATATAAATTCATAAATTGATTTATCCTCTTTTTCTTGATTTATGAAAAATATTAACAGAATCTTTAAAAACACAATAACAAAATTAAAATATTAAAAAACTAAAATACTCAAATACTATAAACACAAATATCTAATATAAAATATCTAAATATCATAAATATCCTAAACAAATATATGCAGATTACTTATAAATATCTAATATAAAATATCTAAATATCATAAACAAATATATACAGATTACTTATAAATACCTAATATAAAATATCTAAATGTCATAAACAAATATATACCGATTACTTAAATAAATATGCACGAGGGTAAAAATGTTTATATAATAGTTTTAACTCTTCTTAAGGTAAATTGTGAGGATGATTTTCTTGATGATAGAATTAATATATATATATATATATATATATATATTATTATTATTTTTAAATTATAATTTAAATATAAATTATTTGTAAATATATATTTTTATGTATATTATTAATACATCTTAAATAAATACACAAATGTATATAACATTAATTAATACATAGAGATTTGTTAAATGGTTAATGAATTCACGCCATCAAGATATTCATGCATATCACATTATTAACCGAGAAAGCGAGGAAAAAAATATGATGTCATGTATCATTATTATTTTTAAAATATTTATTATTAATTTTCAAATAAATATTTAAATAACGCAGAGCATGTTGAATTTAATTAGGCAATTTGTCTAAATTTTAGGAATTGCAAGAGATGTCCCACATAAAAAAGCCTTACCGAAGCTTTTTTAACAGAAATATTTTTACAAGAAAATTTGGTTCGAAACAATCGCTTCCTTGTCATCGAATTCAATTTTTGCGAGGAATACCCATCCCTTCAACAAAAAAGCTATCAGTTCAGAGCGCGTGACCGTTTGAAAGGGAGGGAGAGGTTATATAAGACATTATGCCACACACAACATCCTCTGATTTTTGTTTTATCTTTACTGTGAATTGCATTCGCTTTACTTGTTTCTTGTCCATATTTGCGTCGTAGGCTGCATGGCCATGCACGCAGTGTTTTGCAGTCCATTTGCATGTAGAGTCTTGTTTTTTTGGATTGAAATGAGGGGTGCTTTTTTGTTGATTTTTATGTCTTTTATCAAATTTTCCCACCCTGTTTGCATTGTTTTACCGGGATTTTATTTAATTCTAGAATGCAAAAGAGAAGATAGATGGATAAAGATGAAACCCGTTATGTTCCAAAAGAGTTAACCAGCCATCCCAGGGTATTTAATGCCTGGCGATATGCACGCCGCTTAGCCCAATAACACGCGAAAGCCAAAATATTAGTTAAAACTAAATTTCGACATTAACTAATATTTTGGCTTTGGCATGTTATTGGGCTAAGGGGCGTGCATATCCCCGGGCATTAAATACCCTGGGGATGGCTGGTTAGCTCTTTCCGTGAACTTGCAGGGAAGTGGAGGAAGGATATTTATTTTGGGGCGTACATGTGGTCTTTTCTTACTTATTGTCAGTGAAATTGGTACGTGCAATGTCAGGAAAGAGTGGAAGAGGGCAATTCCTATTTCCAACCCCATTGAAACATAAATGCAGCCTGACATGCAAGGGATATAGCAGTTCTCTTGTATTTATGTTTCAATGGGGTTGACTTTGGCATTTTAGCAACAAAGCAACTGTTATTCCCCTTGCATGTCAGGCTGCATTTATGTTTCAATGGGGTTGGAAATAGGAATTGCCTGCCGTGGAAGAGCGGTTGGTACAACCTTCTGCCTTCATTTTATTATGTTACATATGTACGTCAAAATAGAAGATATTAGCGACTCGTACGTACGGAATCTGTCATTCCATCATTCTTGATGTGGTAAACTGATGACTCAGCCAATTCGCTAACAACCTAAACATCTGTCCGCCGGAATTTCACTGAAATATTTAGATGGGGGTTAAGCCTTTTCTATTTATTGTTTCGATTTTAGTCTGAACCTATCGTAGATCTTAAAGGTTTAACTGATTTCGAAGGGTTTTATTTTTATTCCGATTTCAGACTCAAGGCATTTCAATACACAGAGATGATCCTTCCAGGTAGGGTTGGTCTGCTTTTAATTTCATTGGACAGTTACTAGTTATTAGTTTTGGCCTAGCTAATGTCTTATAATAAACTATGACTTGCTAATGTGTCTTATAATAAAGAAAGGTTCCCTAACGAGGGAGAAAGTGAGACGGGACGCCTTTCAATCCTTTGTTCGCAGTCTTTGCGGAGAAGGAGAGATGACGAAGATTACAATAAGTCTGAATGTAGGGACACATTGTTGAAGCATTGAATTTCTTTCAAATTTGCTTTGCTTATTGGTTTTGCCCCCGTAATTAATTGAAACAGGGAAAAAGGTGGTTCCACAGCCACTAAGAAGATGACAGGAGAAGGTAGGAGTTTAGGTTTGTTCTGGTTTATTTGAGCTGTGATTTCAATATCTGTCTTAAAAGTAGTGTTTCCGTCTCATAAATGTCTTGCAGGAGAGAGGTTTGTATATCTGTCTCAAAGGTTGTGTTTCTGTGTCATCATTTTTTTTGCAGCAGATAGGTTGAAAGATATACTTATTTTGGTGTCTTGGAGATGAATGTAGACATGAGTTCTTTTTCTCACTTTTTTGTTCGGTGGAATTATTGGGGAGAGCCTATGAGATGACATCATTATGGTGGTGAAGGAGAGGGATTTTCTTATTTCCCTGTATCCATTATTGGGGAGAGGCTATGAGATGGAAAGAGTTAACCAGCCATATGTTGGGTATTTAATGTCTTTAGAGCAGCACGCGACTTAACGCGATAACACGGGAGCGGGCAAATTCAGCATTAAATAATATTTGCCCGCTCCCGTGTTATTGGGCTAAGTGGCGTGCTGCTCTGAGGGCATTAAATACCCAATATATGACTGATTAGCTCCAGCCCTATGAGATGACATCATTATGGTGGTGATGGAGGATCTGATAAATGGTTTCGCCTGATTAACCTGTTAAGTTATCGAGTGTGCATAGAACCATATGAGATGCAGCCGTTAAGAGTTGTGTTTTATTTTTATTATTTCCACAGTATGTGTCCGAATATGTGCACCTGTATTTATGTCCACGTGTGCTCATATTCTATAAACAAAAGGTGGTTATTAAATCACATGAATGTGCATCTATCTTTATGTCCGCGTTTACTCATATTTTATAAACAAAATGTGGGTATTGAATCACATGAACTTTGATTTGTAACACGTTGTTAACCAGGGAACTTCGTCATTAAGAAAGAAGATTAGACCATGGATGTCTTAATTTTAATTTAATAATTTTTTTGATTTCTTCCATAATACTGTTGGCTTGCATTGTTTATATTATTTATACATAATTAGAATGGCCATAAAGATGATTTTTTTTTTTTCCACTCTTTGTTTTTAGTTATTATGGAAATGAGATGACATGCTGGGGAAGGAGAGACTATGAAAAATAGGATCAATTTGAAATAGGTACTTACACACTCTTTGTATTTTGTCTTAAATGGTTGTTTTACATGAAACAATTAACCTTATAGGCTATATGATTATTTTACTATTTATCAAAAATTTAAAGAATAAGAACAATATGAATTAGCAATATATGCATTCTTTCTATTCTCTGTTAAAAAAATATCTACATAAAACAATTAACTTTTCAGGTTATATGATTATTTTACTTTTTATCAGACTAGCAGGTTCTTAAAATTCTTATTTAGAGATTTGTTTTGTCTGAATTCCATTAAACTAACTAGATGACTGTAGAAGCCATATATAATTATGTGTTTCTATCCATTATGTATCCTACATTTCGTTGTGTTCCCTCATCTTTGTGGAGTTTTTTCATCAGAGTTTCCTCCTCAGTATTCATAACCTCTCAGCGGCCCATATTCCTTCCTCATGCCACAAAGCAATGTAAGTGGATTTACCGTGCAAGAAAACTCTGGTTCTTGCTTATTCCTAGGCATAGAGGTTTGGGGATTGATATTCATCATTAACAAGGATAGATTGTGCACTTTCAACCTTTGCTACTTGTAGTCCACACACAAAACATTCTTTCCACGATGTGGCCATGATGGGGATAATGTTAGTTTGCATTGCTTAATGTGTGAACTTAATGAATATGTTGGCTAGCTATTGCATATGGCCATGATTGGGATAATGTTTAGTTTTCATTGCTTCATGTGTGAACTTAATGAATATGTTGGTTAGCTATTGCATATGATACTTTTCATTTTGTTCTTGCTTACTCAAAAGTCATAGATGATTATGTTTATGATTATGTTTGTTAATATGCTTTTTAAAGTGCTTGTTTACAAAATTGATTCTTTAGTGTGATTCTTTTATTTTAAAACTCCTCTTGCCATCATGTTGCTGCAATCATGAACCTATTTTCTCAAGTGCATGCCTCCAAAAGTGATGGATTTTAGTTTCTTTTAGCTATTCCAAACTGAGTCACTTTAAAAACAAGGGAAATTGCATGCTTTTGGTTTTCTAAAGTGCTTGTTTCCAATGTTAGTGATTGAATGTGTTGTTTCATTTATTTTTGTAAATCATCAAGCTCTTACAATAAAAAAATGGTTTTCCCTTGCCCTAAGGCCTCCCAAGCACATGCTTCCCAAAGTCCTAGATTTTAGATTCTTTTAGTGGTTTAAAATAAATGACCTCAACAATTAGAGCATCTTAGCATACTTTTTCCTTATTAATCCTTTTTTCTATCATTGAGTTCCTGCAATTGTGAATCTATTTGCTCTCTTCCCAAAGGGTTCCTGAATCCCGAGAACTTGCTTCTCAAAGTCATGGCTTTTATGACTTTCAAAAATGGCATGTCAACATTAATCTGTTATTTTTTGTTTTTTTCTCAAAATTTGTCTTATCATTGGGTTCTTACAATGAATACTCTGTTTAACCTTACCTTTTAGCCTTCCAAGCACATGCTTCCTAGAGTCGTTGATTCTAGGCTACTTTAGAGGTTCAAAAATAGGCTCCTTTAATAATGAGAGTGTTTGTGTGATTTTGGCTTTACAAAGTTCTTATTTCTCAAGTCAATTACTTAACATTGTTGCATCTGAAAAGAAAAACTATTTTTACCATTGGGAACCTATAATTGGGATTTTACTTTGTCTTTTCCCAAATGAGTTCCAAGTGCATGTGTTTCTTGAAGTCATGGCTTTTAATCTATTTTAGCCATTAAAAACGTCCAGTTTTGAAATCAAAGTGGTTCCACACTTTTCACTTGAAGAAGTGCTCATCTTTAATATATCTATATATATATATATATATATATATATATATATATATATATAAACTTTAGACTTTTTTAAATGTTTAAGGATGCGTCACTTAAAAAATTATAGTTGTTACGTGCTTTTATCTTTCTTATGCGCTCATTCACAAAATTAGTTACTTGGTGTTTTATTTTTTATCCTTATCGTTAGGTTGTTGCAATTAAGAGTCTCTAGTCCATCTTGCCCCTTGGGCTTCTCAAGCATAGACATGGAACACTTTGAAAATGAGAGCAACTATATGCTTTGGTTTTTTGCTAAGTCACATGACACGAGGACACGAGACACGGAGGACACGTAAATACGAGTATTCGACATGAGACGTAGCAACCCCGAAATATAGTGCTTGATCCATATAACAATTAAAAAATACTGAAATATAGTGCTTGATCCATATAGATATGAATCATGATGATATCTATTTAGTATTTAGTATACACTATTTACTATTTAGTAATTTACTAGTTAGTTTATTAATTTACTACATCAATGATGTTCATTGTTCATGTTATAATTTTTGTTACACTTCAAACAAGTTTGATCATGTTCAAACTTCACATAAATTTATGAACTATAAATTTATATGTGTTCAAACTTCATTGTTGACCAGAGCGTTAATCGAGCTTTCCCTCCCTTTAGACCTCGAAGGTGTAGTGAGCAATGAGCACATGACAGGGAGCTAGGATTTTTATTTCAACACATGATCTATATGTGGTCACTCGTGTAAAGTTAAGTTTCGTAGGCTATAACACAACTTACAAGAAATTTAAGTGCTCCAAACTCAGTGAAGCATGCAAACGCTCGTCTCCTACATCTCCAGGTCCAGGTCGATGTGAAGTTGTGAGCATTGCGCTTGAATCTGATGGAATTCCTCACACTGCACAACAAATTGGATTCCAGCGACGAGCAAACTCAACTTCGGTGGCGAACAATGACAAAAAAAACCCAAAAATAAACCATGTTGTAGGTTTTAAATGTCACTTTTCATGGGACATGTGTCCTAAGAACCAAAAACGTTAGGGCACGTTTTCGACACGTCCAAAACAAGTGTCTCGATTGGAGGACATGAAGAAAAACGTTTTCGACACGTTTTAGGGTGGTTTTCGTGTCCGACACGTGAAATACGGGACACGAGACCCTGAGGGACGTGTCTTGTGACTTAGGTTTTTTGAAGTGCTTGTTTGAGAAGTCAATTACTGAATATTCTGTTTACCCTTGCCTTTTGGCCTTCCAAGCACATGCATCCTAGAGTCGTTGATTCTAGGGTACTTTAGAGGTTCAAAAATAGGCTCTTTTAATAATGAGAGTGTTTGTGTGATTTTGGCTTTACAAAGTTCTTATTTCTCAAGTCAATGACTTAACATCGTTGCATCTTAAAACAAAAACTATTTTTACCATTGGGAACCTATAATTGGGATTTTACTTTGTCTTTTCCCAAACGAGTTTGGGATTTTACTGTCTTCTCCCAAATGAGTTCCAAGCGCATGTGTTTCTTGAAATCATGGCTGTTAATCTATTTTAGCAATTAAAAAAAGTCCAATTTTGAAATCGAAGTGGTTGCACACTTTTCGCTTGAAGAAGTGCTCATCTTTAATATATCTATAAAGTTTAGACTTTTTTAAATGTTTAAGGACACGTCACTTAAAAAATTATAGTTGTTGTGTGCTTTTATCTTTCTTATGCGCTCATTCACAAAATTAGTTACTTGGTGTTTTTATTTTTTATCCTTATCATTAGGTTGTTGCAATTAAGAGTCTCTAGTCCATCTTGCCTTGGGCTTCTCAAGCCTAGACACGGAACACTTTGAAAATGAGAGCAACTATATGCTTTGGTTTTTTGAAGTGCTGGTTTGAGAAGTCAATTACTGAAGTGCTTGTTTTATTGAAGTACCTCTTTCTTTTAACTCCCATTATAAGGATCTTGTAATGGAACAAAATTAGTTACTTGGTGTTTTTATTTTTTTATCCTTATCATTAGGTTGTTGCAATTAAGAATCTCTAGTCCATCTTGCCTTGGGCTTCTCAAGCATAGACATGGAACACTTTGAAAATGAGAGCAACTATATGCTTTGGTTTTTTGAAGTGCTTGTTTGAGAAGTCAATTACTGAAGTGCTTGGTTTATTGAAGTACCTTTTTCCTTTAACTCCCATCATAAGGATCTTGTAATGGAAAATAACTTTTCCCTCTTCCTTGAAAGTTGAGCCCTATCAAGGGCATGCTTTTTGAAGTCATGATTTTTAGGCTCTTTAAACTATATTTTCATATTAGCCCCTTCAAAGTTTAGAGCAGTTACATGTGTTTGTATTTTTGAGGTCAGTTGCTTAATAAGTGACATACTTATAAGTGACGACCTTTAGGTTATTTTAGTCATTCAAAATGCTCTACTTAGTGTTAATTTTAGGCAACAATGGTATGTTCTATGCTTAAGAGCAATTTTACTTCAATTTCTTTATTAGCCCAATATCAATATCTAGTTTAGCAATCACATCAACATGATAGTAAAATGCAGATAGAACATAAACATAAACAATAGAAGACAAGCCAAGACAAGAGGACACAAGATGTGGCACTAGCTAGGGACAAACCCCAATGTGGGGAAACCCTTGATCAATTCTTCTTATAGTCTTCAATAGTTCAGCTGAGAGAGAGTACAATTTACAAATCTGATGATTTATAACAGCAGCAAAAGAGCCCTCACTAGAAAAGTCAACGTTGGTCAACAAGGCAAATTTGACCCTCAACAATTTTGTCAACTTCATTCAACTTCGGCCTCCAAACAACGAGCTGAATCAGCCATCAAAACAGTCAAATTCAACCCAATCAAAGTTTGGTTAAGCAATCCACCTGCGGTCAGCCCTAACCACAGTCAATGCTATTCAAACAGTCAACGGTTTGACTCAATTTAAGTGCCCAGAAATGCGGCCTGCCAAAACAGAGATAGCCCTCACAAAAACACAGTCAAAGGTGGTCAACACAGTCAAAACAACAATCTGGAAATTCGGTCAAACCTGGTCAACGTCCAAGACATAAATTTATCTTTCCTTTCCTTCGCACGTGTGGAGAGAGTTGCTGCCCAGAAATCTATACCCAATCAATGAGGAGAGAGAGAGATGCATGAAGATGAGTGTGTCCAAATGAGGTTAAGTCATCTTCTATTTGTATGCAATGTTGAGGATGAATAGACGTGACTGTTGGGCTTCTGAGCCTACAAAAGTTCGCTGGCCGACATTGACAATTTGTCCATAATTAAAATAAATTCATAACTTCATTTGTACATGTCAAAATCGGATGATCTCTAGATCAATCCTACACCTCTCAGAGAGAGGAATCCAAGAAAAATATCAGCTGTCATAAATAAGATGACCCATGTGGAGTTTGGCCCTAGTTGACAATTTTAGCACTCCCTCTCAACTAGGGAGAACTCCGCCTGCTAATCCATCTGCCAGTCTGTACTCTCTTTGCCATCAATGCACTACTCTGCACTGCTTTGCCCTGTTGAAGTATGAAGAAGAAGAAGTGATCAAGAATATATCATACCATTCTCTACTAACCCGAAGTCAGTCCCAATCAGAAGAGAGTGTCTCATACCACTCTTATTGACCTGAAGTCAGTTCCAATCAAAAGAGAGTGTCTCATACCATTCTTACTAACCCGAAGTCAGTTCCCATTGATCTTAGATCAATATCAGTCATCCTAGCATAGCGAGTATGGTAGTACACGTTGCATCCATTGGTAGTATTGTGGTCCCTATCCTCATTTCCATACTCATTGGCTAGATGAGAGGTACTTCCCATGAGTCCTAGACTGCATGGGTGGGATGTCTCAGTAGGAGAAGGATGAACAACTCATCTTGCCGACATGTCATCAAGGGGTATCATAGGGGAAGGCTGAACCACTCACCCTATGGTTGCTCATCGCTCCAAGAAGTACCCCAAGCCCCCCAGAGCTCCCAGAGCTCAATGTCCATCTCATACAGGACCCTCATAAGAGGGTCTCTCCACGAATCCAAGTCGTTCTCGAAAGGCGAAGAATTTGACCTTCCTGAGGGGTTTTGTTAGAATATCAATGACATGCTCATCAGTCCCAATGTGATGGAGCTTTATTTCTCCTCGTTGTACCATATCCCGGATAAAGTGGTACCTGATATCTATATGCTTGGAGCGATCATGAAACACAAGATTCTCTGATAATCGGATCCCACTCTGGTTGTCACAGCGGATCACGGTGGCATCCAGCACATGTCCAAATAGCTCACTAAAGAGCTTCCTCAACCAGACAACTTCACGGGAGGCCATACTAGCAACTATGTATTTGGCCTTTGACGGTGCTCAAGGCAACCGATTTCTGCTTCCTAGTCATTTAGGATATCGAAGCAGAACCCAAAGAAAAACAACATCTAGAAGTGCTCTTGTGATCCACCACACTGCCAGCCCAATCAACATCATAATAACAATGCATCCTCACATTTTCGATAGTGTATCTTAGTCCATGAGTGATTTTTCCCCGAAGATATCTCAGAAGATTCTTGGCAGCAATCCAATGTATATGATGAGGCTCAACCATGTATTGGCTCAATGTGTTAACTGCAAAACATATGTCTGGACGGGATTTTACCAAGAACATCAATGCTCCAATGAGTTTACGATACTCAGAATCATTTCCCAATTCAGGTCCAGTAACACTACCACATAACTTCTTAAAGTTAAGTTCCATCAAAGTAGTCACAGGCTTGCAGTCCACCATCCCAAATCTTTCCAATATCTCCACATCATATTTTCCTTGACAGAGGAAAATTTCACTTGGCTTTTGCTAGACCTCCAACCCTAGGAAATAGTGCATCGGCCCTACGTCCTTCATCTTAAATTCAGAAGCCAACTCCCTCTTACATTTATGAATGAGAGGGTCTGCATCTCTGTCAGAAAGAGGTCGTCCACATAAAGTATTAGAATGAGAGGTTTATCACTTTCAACCTTAAAGTAAAGGTTCAGATCAGCTTCACTTTTAGTGAATCCTAGATTCATCAAATAGCTATTGATCCTCTCATACCAAGCTCGGGGTGCTTGCTTCAACCCATAGAGATATTTCTTCAACCTGCATACATGAGATTCCCGATCATGAACCTCAAATCCCTCAGGTTGTTCCACATAGACTTCCTCTTTGATCGAACCATGCAAGAAAGCGGTCTTGACATCCATCTGATGTAAGTTCCATCCTTGCGAGGAAATAAGGGCTATGATTGAGCGGATGGTGGTGTATCGGGCAACAGGTGCAAATATCTTATCGTAATCTACAACTTCCTTTTGAGAGAAGCCTTGAGCAACAAAGCGGGCCTTGAACTTTTCTGCACTTCCATCAGCTCCATGCTGGATTTTGTAGAGCCACTTAGAGGTGACAACCGATTTGTCCTGGGGTCTAGGAACCACATCCTAGACATCATTCTTCATAATTGACTCATATTCTTCATTCATAGCAACCTTCCATACTTGTTGCTTCAAGGTTTCTTTGAATGATGAAGGCTCATTTTGAATGATAGCGCTCATGGCAGTCAAATATCCTTGATACCTATTCAGCTTCTTGCTTTCACGGAAAGTCCCCCTTGGTGCAATGTGTCTCTCAGCATCTTTGAGAGTCTCCTTAAGCCATGAGGGTCTCCTCTTGGAGGAGGAAGGCTCATGAGGAGGAGGATCAATAGGGTCCATAGGTTCATCAACATCAGGCATCGTTTCGTCCTCTTTTTCACCCTGATTTTCTGTGTCAACTTCTTTGTCCTTCCTTAGGATGGGAAGATTGTTGATCTTCTTGATGGCCATATCTTTGTTGAAGGTGACATCATGACTTATCTCAACTTCCTTTTGACTAGCCACATATATTCTATATCCCTTATAATTTTCACTATAGCCCACAAAGATTCCTTTCTTTCTACATGCACCCAATTTGCTTCTTTTCTCTTTCGGCACATGAAAATATATGGGGCTTCAAAAAATTTTAAAATGAGAGACATTGGGTTTCCTACCAGTGAACATTTCTTCGGGAGTCTTGGAGTCCAATGCTTAATGAGGGCATCGGTTTTGAACATACACGACGATATTTGCAACTTCAGCCCATAGAAACTTCGGAAGGCCTTGATCATGAAGCATGGCACAAACAACTTCTACAATAGAGTGATTCTTTCTTTCAGCCACACCATTATGCTCGAGAGTGTACGACGTTGTAGTATCCCTCTTAATGCCAACTTCTTTGCAATAATCTTGGAATTCATTGGATTTGTACTCGGTCCCATTATCATTCCTCAATATCTTGATTTTCTTCTCGAATTGGTTTTCGATCAGGGCTTTGAAGTGTTGAAAACAGGTGAACACTTCATCCTTCTTCTTCAAGAAGTATATCTAGGTTTTTCAAGAATAATCATCCACAAAGGTGAGATAATATAAGTATCCTCCAAAGGAGTTTACAGGCATCATACTAGATATGTCGGAGTGGATCAAGTGCGATATGTCTGTGATCTTGCTATCACTTGAGGGGAATGGTCCCCTTGTAAGTTTTCCTTAGACACATCTCAGACATACACCTTCATGCTTTACTTTGAACTCAGGCATACCTGTCACCATCTATCTCACATCGAGTAGAGCCTTATAATGAAGATGGGCAAACCTCCGGTGCCATAATTCAGATTGTAGAGATGTGTTGCAAGACATGGCTCCCAATGGACTTCCTCCAACTTGATACAAAGTGTCAACCCTGAACCCAAGAGTAAAAGCATCTTTAAAATTTCTTTTCCAAACACGTACCTTTCCATCGATAAAAGCCATATTGAATCCTTTATCTTCCATTGCAGAAATGGACACCAGGTTCTTCTTGAGGTCGGGTACATATAGTACTTCTTGCAAATGAATAGTGTTACCTTGATTCAATTGAAGGGTAACATTCCCTACTCCCTTCACAGGATAGGTGGCATCGTCTCCAAGGATGATCTCCAAGTTTGTCTTTTTCTATCAAATTAGAGAGGGCTTCCTTGAATCCGGTGAAGTGCCTTGAGGCACTACTATCAATTAATGAATTTCCCAAAGTGTCCCAGGGAGAGGCAGTGGAGAGGGCTGATATAAGATAGTACTCTTTTTGCTTATTGTTAACAGCATTGGATTCTTCATACTTGGAGTTCCTTGATTTCTTGGAGGGTCAACCATTTCCTTGATGCCCTGCATTCCTTTTTCCTTTGCCGTTGGACCTACCATTCCTTTGATAGTTGTTGTTGAAGATGCCCCTGGAGTTGTTATGATAGTCATCATCTCGAGGTGTATCCCTTCTATTAGGACACTCCCTTGCATAGCGGCCAAACTTATTGCAAACAAGAAATCTCCCCTTCCTTCCATTTTTGAATCCCGGTCTTCCTTGACTTTGATTCTTTGAACCTACATTGTTCTTCCTCTTGGCATGAGTGGAGAATGCAGTGGGGTTGCTTCTATTAGAAGGCATTTCTTGCTCCATCATTCTTGTTTCTTGAATGCATCTCGACATCAATTCTTCAAACCTTGGAATTCAATCATTTTTTAGTATAGTGGTTTTAAATACATACCATTTAGGTGGGCGTCCTCCAAGGGTGGTGAGAGTAAGTTCCCTGTTGGGAATGACTTCTCCAATTGAGAGTAGATTATTCTTGATCTCAGTAATCCTCAAGAAATAGGATTGAATGTCCTCGTCCTTGCCTTCTTGATATCCTTCAACTTATTCTTGAGAAATAGAATTTGATTAGCATTACTAACCTTGAACATGCCAACCAACATGTCGTAGATCTCCTTGGAGGTCTTCAATTAAGAGATATAGGCCACCAGATGCTTGTCAATGGAATCCCTGATAATCTTCTTCACTTTGACTTCAACCCTATTGTACTTGGTCTTCGTAGCAGCCGGTGCATTTGAAGGAGGTTTAGGGATTTTACCCTGCACATAATCCATCACTTCTTTTTCTTCCAAGGTCAAATCAAGAGACATCTTCCATCCATGATAGTCAGATTTATCATGGAGCTTGTCTTCAGTCGGGAAGTAAGATGAGGAACCCATTGAACCTTATGTCCTTATCCAACTGTCTTTGGTGATTGCTCTTTCACTCTTGCTTGGGCTTTGTCTTCACCTAACCTATGATACCATGTTAATTTTAGGCAACAATGGTATGTTCTATCCTTAAGAGCAATTTTACTTCAATTTATTTATTAGCCCAATATCAATATCCAGTTTAGCAATCACATCAACATGATAGTAAAATGCAGATAGAACATAAACATAAACAATAGAAGACAAGCCAAGACAAGAGGACACAAGATGTCGCACCAGCTAGGGAAAAACCCCAATGTGGGGAAACCCTTGATCAATTTTTCTTATAGTCTTCAATAGTTCAGTAGAGAAAGAGTACAATTTACAAATCTGATAATTTATAACAGTAGCAAAAGAGCCCTAACCAGAAAAGTCAACGCTGGTCAACAAGGTAGATTTGACCCTCAACAATTTGGTCAATTTCAGTCAAATTTGGCCTCCAAACAACAAGATGAATCAACCCTCAAAACAGTGAAATTTAGCCTAGTCAAAGTCAGGTCAAACAGTCCACATGTGGTCAGCCCTAACCATAGTCAACGCTAGTCAAACAATCAATTATTTGCCTCGATTTCTGTGCCAAAAATGCAGCGTGCCCAAACAGAGATAGCCCTCACAAAAATGCAGTCAAAGGCAGTCAATGCAGTCAAAACAACAATCTGGAAATTTGGTCAAACTTGGTCAACGTCCAAAACAAAAAATTATCCTTCCTTTCCTTCGCACTTGTGGAGAGAGTTGTTGCCCTGAAATCTAGACCCAACCAATGAGAGAGAGAGATGCGTGAAGATGAGTGTGTCCAAATGAGGCGAAGTCACCTTCTATTTATATGCAACGTTGAGGATGAATAGACGTGACCGTTGGGCTTTTGAGCCTACATAAGTTTGTTGGCCGACCTTGAGAATTTGTCCATAATTAAAATAAATTCATAACTTCATTTGTACGTGTCAGAATCAGATGATCTCTAGATCAATCCTACACCTCTCGGAGAGAGGAATCCAAGAAAAATATCAGTTGTCATAAATAAGATGACCAATGTGGAGTTTGGCCCTAGTTTCCAATTTTAACACTTAGAAACCCATGTTGGTGGCCTGCTTTCATCTTTTTCAAGTATTTGTTTTTTTATTTTATCAGTAAGAAGTATCATTCTATTAAAAGATAGAAATATAGATATATACAAAATGCTTGTATGGGCAAAGCATGAAAATGATTAGAGTCTTGTTATTGCAAAATCTAGCAGGCCTAGTAGAAAGCCTCAATAAGTAGTCTAAGTCTTATGGCAACAAAGAGATTAGCCACCATTGTCACCTTAGGGGCATCTCTCCTATTGTGTTGTTTTCAGATGTTATCCCCATAAAGGAGGTTTCCTTGTCTAGACTTAGAGGTTAGATGACTAGGGTTCCAAGCCAAATGACTCTCTAAGAAGCTTCAAGATAGATCACCTAGAAATGTCTTTAATAAATGAGGGCTCAAGGGTGCTAGGAGTCTAATGGTTATGGGAGGAGGTATCAACGAAGCCTTGCAGTGTTGGAAAATGTATCTAGATTCGGTCTTCATTATTGTACTTGAAATCAAAATGTAATATATTTGTCAAAAGAAAGCAAAAATAATTTTTATTACTGATTTATTTGACTTGTTAAAGCATGGGTTTCATGCTTGGGTCAACTGTTATAGGTCAAGCCTCCATTGTAGGCTTTAGGATTATTTATTTGGGTCAAAGTCAATTTGTTTATTGGTCAAAGACTCCTCCATCAACTCTCCTTCAAAGACGGCTTCAAATAGATCATCGTCAAGTCGACTTCATTTAATAAAACTCAAGTTGGCCTCAACATATGAAGACACAACCCTTCAAAAGTCATGTTATGATGAACAAACTACTATATATACAAGCTCAAGTTTTTCACATTACAAAAAACTTAGAAATTAAGATTTCAGAGAACAAGCTTTCGGTGCTATAACAGAGGCAAGAAGTTCAGATAAGGAAGATGGTTCAGTGTCATTATAGGGAACTCAGATAGGATATCTATGCTTCCACAATTCGGTGTTATGTAAACACAGTTGAGTACTATGTCTCCCACGGTTCAGTGCTATTATATGTTTGGTGTTATTACAATTTGATGCTTCAACAATTTTGGTGATATGACACATGACTCGATGCTACTACAGTCTCACAGTTTGGGTGCCATTTCAGTTCAGTGCCACTACAGTGACCTCAGTTCGGAAGCTATCACGATGACTTCAGTATCACAGTGACATCAACTCGGTGATCTTACAGTAAGAAGATCTCGGTGGTATCATAATGGTGATGTCTTGGTGCATATGCAGTTTGAAGCTAACACAATGACATGGATCATGGTATGCAAACACAGTGAAAGGAGGATGACTTGATGGAGGAGTCTCGAGTCTATGTTGTAAGTGTCTTGGTCATCTCATCTTGAATCTACTGAAGGAAGAATTTTGACTGGGTTTTCCCTTAGAGAGGGGTTTTGCCCTAGTAGCGTGCCTACATCTTGTGTTCTCTTCTATTTGTTGCTTGACATTAATCTTGATGATAATAAAAGATAATTGAAAGATCTAATACTAATAATGAAAACATCACAAGTTAATGTCACAGTAAGAGAAATCGTGTAACTGCCAACTCTATGGATTTCCCAACATGGTATGAGAGCTATGGTCAAAAGGCAATTTCAAGATCACTTGGGTACATTTGTTGAGCATATTTGTATTAAAGGTCAAGTCAGAAGGAATTCAAAAGCATCTTGAAAGGCATGGTGAGACAGTTTGGTCACTTCAGAAAATGAGTAACCATGTTCAGTACAATTTTAGTGATACAAGATTTAGTGTAACTTCAGGAGATAAGTTCAGATAACATTTTTAGAGTCAACCTCAAAATGGTGATGTGGATTGTAGTTTGGTACTACTGTAAAAGTCATATGCTAACACAGGTTCGATGCTACTACTGTTCAGTGTTACTACAGTGAGAAAGTCTCAATGCTATCACAGGGAAAAGGTCACAGTGCTATTTCAGTGACGAGATCTTAATTCAATCAACAAAACTAAGTCCTCTATGACATCATAAGAAGTAGCTGATATGAAGTCCTGTAGTAGCTATTTTTTTAAAGCCTTCTCTACAACATTCAACAGTTTGTGAACAACTTCTAACTCAAGTAAGTATTGTGATTACTATGCTTTAGTCATCTAACAATGTGTTTACAGTTTCCAAGGAGAGAATTAAGTCCTATAAAACATTGATCAAACTCGAGGTATGAATATTTATAAGCTTTTGTTATATCTAATCTTAGATGGTCCATATAGTTCTAGTCTAGATAAAATAACATACTAGAACCTTAGTCCTTATCCTCTAGGATTTACAAGCAATCTAGATGTCAAGCAAAAAGTCCTACTGATGATTGAAAGAATGAACAACCTATCATAGGAATCCATCCTCCATGATTATGTAGAAGATCTAACTTGATAAATTAAATTATGTCCTTGGTATCACATGTTGTGCTTGTAAGTATGTACTACAAGTATAAAATATGATGGCTTAATACAAAGAGAACACTTCAAGGAATCCTTACCAGGTTTTCCAAGGAACATCTCCAGGTATGTCTCAAACTATACTCCTTACAAGATTCTCTTAAAAGTATGATCATATTAATTTTGAAGTTTGCATTACATTACTAACATCATTATGTCTAGCTATCTTGAATCATAATGATTCTTGTTTCGGGTGATTCATCACTTGATAAATCTACCCTTGTATTCTTAATTGATTTTATAGAACCCTAGACTGGTTCTCTGGAAAACCCTAACCTAAGGGTATGCTAATGTTATTGTCTGAAACCCTAAAACTACTTAGGGTTATTGTGAAATGCTATTTGAAGTTTTGTTAATGATGTCATGTTTGGGGTTTTGGTATGATCATGAAAACCCTAACTTGTCAGGGTTGAAATGGTGTTGACTGAAATCCTGAACCTTTGAAGTTTTTGGTATTTTAGGGTTTGCTTTGCTATGTTATGAAACCCCAGATCTTTAGGGTTTGATTGGGTCTATAAGAAAAACCTCTGTTATCTATTTAGAGTCCTAGGAATGCAACCCTAGGTATGTGTCCATTGGTTGAAACCCTAGCTTGGTCTAGGTCGGTATATGTCTAACATATTAATATTGCCTGAAATATGATGTGCTTATGATATGTTGATGAATTCCTAGATATATGTGTTGACCTAAACGTTAATGGTCATGAGTACTAGGAAACAACCCTAGTCAAAGTTTGATGGTCTAGGATGATGTTGTTTGGAAAATCTAGGGTTTTGCAGCTAAACCCTAGTAGTAATTAAATTCTCTAGTATGTATAACTGGCTGGAATTTATGAATCTATATAGTGATTACTGAGAATTTGTAGATGGAAATCTAGGGTTTACATCAAACCCTAGTAGATGCTAGTCATGATGTTGATTAAGCTGTGATCAGTTTTGACTGTTGAAGCTCATGTATAAAATCTAGGGCATAAAATCCTAGTAGGAAGTCTAACATATGAAATTTGAAAATTGCTAGATGCATTAATCTAATTTCTTTCTAGGGTTTACTATATGAGAGATCATGTCGTGTCATTAAAAGAATATTAAAACTCTAGATATAATGAGCTTGATATCTTGATGAGTTGTGGATGTGATTTAGGGTTTGGGCAAGAATTTGAAGTATAGTCTCTTGTTGATTATGTTTGTAAAGTCTAAATGCTTCTGTTGTTATAAGATTTTGATATGGTTAACTTCATGCTTCTATAATTTTGGTTGTGCTTGCTATGTAAGTTGTGTAGGTACATCATCTACAAGTTGGAGAAGATGATCGTAAGTAAAGTTGTTGTGATAAGCATGATATATAAATGAATCTGATAAGAAGGATGGAAGCCATGAAAGATTCTCTGATGTCGTAAAGAAGAAGTAGAACTCCCTAAGTTAAGAGGGAGTCTGGATGAAATCTCCCTAGGTTAAGAGGGAGCTTGAATGAAAGGAATCTCCCTAGGATAAGAGGATGGTTGAGAATATTCCTTGTACAAGAATAATTAGATCCACTCTGTTTAAGAAAGAGTGACATATATGATTCTCTACTTTATGTGTCATGCATTAGATTAAGACTAACAATGGTAAGTTTTAGTGAAGGGCATGAGTGAGAGAAGGAAATTGGAGAATGCATTTTGAGGTGTTGTTGAAAGAAGGAAATCAAGTTTCAATTGAAGAATATGTTGTTGCATATGAAGTAGGGAAAGGAAAGTGCATGATTGAGGAATCTTTTGTCAAATATTCGGTTGATATTCCTACTATGAAAAGTTGAGAAGCAACATCAAGTTGTCTGGAAGACCCCGAAGGTTTGTATTTGATTATGTACATGTGAAAGTATATTATTGATTGGGGTTGTGTTTGTATAGGTAAATCTCTCAAAGGTTTTGATAGCATGCTGATTACCAATCAGTTTGATTGGGAGAGATTTGTTGTCATTGATCTGCTGCATCAAGGAGTGTTGAGGCTTTGTGAGTGAAGCATTGCCTGGGAGGACATCAAGTCAACACTTTGTGTTGATGTCTAGGTTTCGATGTTAGAAAGCTAGTGTTGATTGTAGAGTTCTGATTTTGGATACACACCTGGATCCCTGGGTTGATGGTGAGCAAGTAAGCCTGATGGTACCTAGAGAGGTTGAAAGCTTGAGTCATTCTTAGTTCCACTTGGATAGATTGCCCTGGTTAGTAATCTAGTCCATGGCATTGCGGTGCCTAAATTTTTGAGAGACCAATGGATAGATTGCCCTAGTCAGGAATCTAGTCCACGACATTGCGGTGCCTAACGTTCTTCATGGTTCATATAGTTGAGATCTTCCTTGTACTTGTATATAATGAATACCTCCCTAGTTAAGAGGGAGTGTTGGAAAATGTAACTATATTCGGTCTTCATTATTGTACTTAAAGTCAAAATGTAATATATTTGTCAAAAGAGAGCAAAAATAATTTTTATTATTGATTTAATTGACTTGTTAAAGCACAAGTTTCATGCTTGGGTCAACTGTTATAGGTCAAGCCTCCATTGTAGGCTTTAGGATTATTTATTTGGGTCAAATCAATTTGTTTATCGGTCAAAGACGACTCCATCAAATCTCCTTCAAAGACGACTTCAAATAGATCATCATCAAGTCGGCTTCATTTAGTAGAACTCAAGTCGGCCTCAACACATGAAGACACAACCCTTCAAAAGTCATGTCGGCTCATTTATGATGAATGAACTACTATATATACAAGCCTAAGTTTTAATCATTACAAAAACTCAAAAATTCGGATTTCAGAGAACAAGTTTTCGGTGCTATAACAGAGACAAGAAGTTCGGATAAGGCTGATGGTTCAGTGTCATTACATGGAATTCAGATAGGATATCTATGCTTCCATAGTTTGGTGTTTTTTAAACATAGTTCGGTACTATGTCTCCCACAACTCAGTGCTGTTATAGGTTTGGTGTTATTACAGTTTGATGCTTCCACAATTTTGGTGATATGACAGATGACACGGTGCTACTACAATCTCACAATTTGGGTGCCATTTCAGTTCGGTGCCACTACAGTGATCTCAGTTCAGAAGCTATCATGATGACTTCAGTATCACAGTGACATTAGTTTGGTGATCCTACTGTAAGAAGATCTCGATGGTATCATAATGGTGATGTCTCAGTGCATACGCAGTTTGAAGCTAACACAGTGACATGGATCATGGTATGAAAACACAATGAAAGGAGGATGACTTGATGGAGGAGTCTCAAGTCTAAGTTGTAAGTGTTTTTGTCGTCTCATCTTGAATCTATTGAAGGAAGAATTTTGACTGGGTTTTTCCCTAGAGAGGGGTTTTCCCCTGGCAGTGTGCCTACATCTTGTGGTCTCTTCTATTTGTCGCTTGGCATTAATCTTGATGATAAGAAAAGATAATTGAAAGATCTAATACTAACAATGAAAACATCACAAGTTAATGTCATAATAAGAGAAATCGTTTAACTGCCAACTCTATGGTTTTCCTAACATGCAGGACAACGGTAAGAGTTACAAATGTTCAAGTACACTTTCCACCAACCCCAGTAAACTAAAGAAAATCTATTATAAGATAGGGTTTTTATGATATGCAAATTTATAGCATGCAAAAGCATATAACCTATAAATAATGAGATCAACAAAGGATTGAAGGTTATCAAAGGGGCAAGCAAGGAATAGGTCAACTTTTGACTTTTAATGGTTAAAAATTCATAAAACAACAACATAAACCATATACATCAACCCTAAATTTGGGGTGGAAAAGTGCAATAAATGCTAGATGTTACTTTTCAAATATTAATATATACAATTTACATGTCAAAAACAATAACATATAGGAACAAAAATGCTAATAAATACAAATTTAAACCAAACCCTAACCCTAGTTGCTAGAAAATAAAGGAAAGAGAAGTTCTAAAAGGTGATCCCACTGTTGGAGAATCAAGTAGGGCAGCAATTAAAACAATTCTCCTATCCTTAATAACTGCTTGTGAACTTATGTTAGCTTCTTATTATTCTTTATTAGATTCTTTTCATCAAACAATTATCAAGACCATAAACCATGAAGATCATAAAAGACAATGGACATAAGATGTAGGCTCCAAGCCAAGGCAAAAACCCCTCCAAGGGGAAAACCCAAAAATAATTTCTTCTCTTCTTATAGAATCAAATCAAATGAGAAATCCAAGACCCAAACACCAAGACCAAGTCCACTCACAAGCCCCAAGTCAACCCTCCTTCCAAGCTTTTCCAATAAGTCAAAGTCTCCTCAAGTCAATGATAGTCAAACTCTTCCAAAATTGGTCAAACTTCAGATTTTGGCCCCTGCAACAAAATGTCGGCCTCCTGCAACAAACTACAATTTTCAACCCTCTTGCAATTCTGAAATTTCGCACGTGTGGGAGTTTTATGGCAGATTTTCTTCTTCTTTGACCTTGCTTTCTCTCTCCTTGACTTCGACTTCTATTACTTGTCCTTTTCCTTGATTTTCCTCCTTCCTTCACAAGAGATCGAGCTTGTTTGTTGTGTGTTCCAAATGAGGTTTATTTTCTCTTGTATATACACATATTGGGAGGTTGAATTGTCCCAATCAAGGCCGACTTGATGAGGCAGGGCCGACTTGGTCTTGTAGTGACAAAAATTGACATTTTGACTCAAAACAAAATTCTTTTTCCACTTTCTTATCAAAGTCCAAATGGGACTTGACTTCAAGACTTATGACAAATATTCTTTTGACTTGACAAACCCTAGAAGCATGAAGAATATGCTTGACCTAGAAGACAAATCAACTTGAGCATGAAACCCATGCTTAAAATAATAATTATTTTTCTTCTTTATACAAAAATATACGTCATAAGTACAAAGGTAATTATGAAGATTGATTCTAGTTACATTCTCCAACACTCCCTCTTAACTAGGAAGGTATTCATAATTACATAACCGGTACAAGGATTATTTCAAACTGAAATATTCTCATAAGAAGAGCTGGATTGATAATCCATTCTCAAGCATCTTAATCATAACCAACATTGTCAATATAACAAAGACTTGAATAACAAGCTCTATCTTTCCACTAGATAATAGCACAATGTTGGGAGGCTTTGTGTGACACACCACACCTCTCAAGGGACATGCCCCATCTAGATGTTCACTGGGTATGTCCTTCCAGGACATCTGATCTTGGATTCCTAATCCTCAAAGAATATCGGTCCTCTTTGACCACTCTTGTCTTGGATACTCTGTCCAATCCTTAAAGAGTTTCTTTTACGGGATTACTTCCTATCTTGGATTCCAAATCATAAGGAGTATCAATCCTAGATGCTTATTCAATGCTTCGTTCTCCATTCTCCCTTGACCTTCACTAGACGTATGACTGTTAGGCTTGACCTAGTGCATGACACATGAAGAAGAGAACATGATGTCCATCATCACTTTTTGTAATATCCCCAATTTTGTGAGCATGGGAATTTTGCCTAATTTTGGTGATATTAAGTAAAGGGGAAAATATTATTTTGGAGAAAGGTGGAAAGTATTAATTTATTTGCGATTGGCGACAAATTATTATTTTATTTAAATGGAGGAAAAAGTCACTTAATGGAAAATCACCCCCACCAATAAAATAATAATTACAAAAGGAGTCTAGAAGCATGGGGAGAAATTATAAAAGGAGGATGGACTCATTTTCTAATCATCTTGACTATTACATTTCACCTTTCATTTTCTCTTGGGGCTCTTTAGCACAAGAAGAAAAGTGTTGTTTAGCACCAAGAATTCCAAGTGGAATTCGACCTCTACCTTCGGTGAACTTCGAGTGTCACGCTAGGGGAGTAAGAAGGAGTCCATCTCGGGGCTTCTCTAGGAGCTACATTGCATACTATTTCCAGCTGGAGTGTGCTTCTCTTGGGGCGCAGAATGAAATTCGAAGGGGCTGAGAGAAACTAATAGACAATGGAGTTTTGGCCCGAGAATTTGCAGAGAATTATCCAAAGGGAGGACGAGTTTTTCCCTGGGGATTTGCAGGGCCAAGAGTGCTGCATTTTGGAGGACCGAATTGATCTATTCCAGGGTTTGCACAGGGGTTTACTGGTAGCTTTTGTACAATTGTAGAGATTCATAATTTGGGGAGCATTCGAGCTAGGATCTGCTTGGTGATTAAGGGGAGAAATTTGTAGAAGTTAGGGGGGGTTTCTTGGAGGGAGATTTGGGCCAAATTTAGCAGTATCTAAACTGTAGGGAATTTTCTGGCCAAATTGCGTAATTTACACTTGTTGGGGGTCATCGGGGGTTGGTGGATTTAGTCCAGGGTTTGCACAGGGGTTTACTGGTAGCTTTTGTACAATTGTAGAGATTCATAATTTGGGGAGCATTCGAGCTAGGATCTGCTTGGTGATTAAGGGAAGAAATTTGCAGAAGTTTAGGGGGGTTTCTTGGAGGGAGATTTGGGCCAAATTTAGCAGTATCTAAACTGTAGGGCATTTTCTGGCCAAATTGCGTAATTTACACTTGTTGGGGGTCATCGAGGGTTGGTGGATTTATCCCAAACCCTTTTTGAGTTTTTGTGGGTTTATTGAGAAGAGTCTCTGGCTAATTTTGTAGAATTTTTCGAATGATATTCAAGCCTAAAATCCACATTCTTATAGCAGGGTGAATTGTTAGTTCAATGGGGAATTTGCATCACTTGGTGGGCTTAGTTTTTGCTTGGATTTGGGCCAAACCATTTTTGGGTTTTTCTGGGTTTTGGGAGAGGAGTTCAGAACTAAATTTTCAAAGCATTCCGAGGAGTATTCAGCCCTAAGATCAACATTCCAGCCAGTAGCCAGTAGCAAATTATTTCTAGATAGTGCATAGATCACTCCACGACCATTTCTACCTCTTGGGTTTGGGCCATTTTTCCGGGTTCTACTCAGGTTGCATAGCAAGCCTAGGTTCCAAAATTTCAACTCATTTCATGTACACTTTTATCATAAAAGTAATAAAATGGCTCAAATTGTGTTGTTAGACATTTTGGTGTTTTAATTGTGTATGAGTTCCAGTTTATTTATTGTTCCTAGTCCATTGCTTGGTATTAGCTATTAAATTCCAATTAGGAATATTACATCGATATCAGAGCCATAATCTTGGCTCGACTTGTTGGAAACCCTTCATTCTATGACAAGACCAGAGTAAAAAAAACACTAAGAAATCATGGGATCCAAAGAAAGGTTAAAATCAAACAACATGGCAGTAACTTTGAATGAGGTGATTAGGATGCAACAAATGATGATTGATGTGGGGAAGCAGCCAATTCATACCAGAATTGGGAATCATGACCATTATCAATTATACAACAAATCAAGTATGCCCAAAATTATGAATAATGCATCAAGATGGCAAGACATGATTGCAATTGATTGAGAGTTATTGGCAGCAAATTGGAGGGCATACCTCATTGGGACATGACATTCAGGTGTCCCTCTCTTTTGGGAAGTTCTGTGAACTAAGAGACATGCACAAATCAATGGGAATTTAGTGGAATTATGTAGGGATAACGAGGAGGATTAATGCAGAAGATGAAGGAGTAGTTGAAGGGGCCATGGTTGGCAAGGAGACAGTTGAGCATACACTCGTTGATGAGATGCCATCCGTTGTTGAGGTATCCAGTGATGAGGTATCTCGGGTTGTGACTGAGTACTCAAATGATAGCAGGGCACCACAGGTTGATGAGGTGTCAGGAGACATCTCCACCGTTGATGAGGAGCCGATAGTTATAGAGGCATCCAGATCTATGTTAGAGTTACCGAACGACAGTCACCTGTAGCTGACTAGAGAGCATGTCTTATGTTTTGGGTTGTCTATGGCAGAGCAGTTGGAGGCTTATGTTAAGTCCATGATGGAGGAGGATGTGTAGCCATCCTTTGGGCTAGCCATTGATGAGGGGTCGCATAGAGACCACATGTCGGGATTTCAACATACTAAGTTCGTTTCAAAGGCACACTGACGAGATATACAACGTTATTAGCCCATCCTTACGCATTGGATTGAGGGAGGTAGAGTTCTCTAGACCTATCCGAGGGGATGGCCATGTTAGCAGGACTAAGTGACATGAGCCGAGTATGACACCACATCAGATTGAGGGGCTTGTTCCTTCCATAAGGGATTGTACATTTGATCATTCCTTTGGGATTGGGTGGTGAGAGGTACTGAGTTGGTACTCGATGGAGCAATTTAGGTGGTTGGATACATCCATGGACACATTTCAGTAGAGGCCATGGATTACCAGAGGGACTTGAGGGCCAGACTGTCGTTGGGATCTAGGTGCAATTTCCCATCACATCATAGACCTTGTAGGTAATGGTAGTAGTTGCGTGATGGATCCGACATTTGGGCGCACACACATTTTCATATCTCCATCAGAGCCCCGGACAACACTAGTGACAAGATGGTTTGACATGGGAGCAGACATATTTCATGAGTTGTCTTGACATATTGATTGTGCATGGAGTCACAGGGTGATTAGCCTACTCTCGTAGGAGCTGGTAGGAGGAGGTGGCATTGACAGGCCACTAGACAGGGCATTACATGGAGACGATGCTCTCCCATTGGTATTTTGGACACTGGAGCTATTGAGGATAGGCACAATAGTGTCATTCCCGTTGGCACATGAGGAGTCGGGCCGCTTAGGTCTTTCACGATAGATGAGGAGATGTAGCCCACATCATGGAGGGATTACTAGTAGAGTGGTGGATGCGATGGCACATGCGGGATGGCATATGATACAAGGTGGTAGACAGTAGGTAGTGGTACCTAGGGGTGCACATAGATATGTTGCAGAGTCCAGTGTTATGCAAAGGGATGCAACCTGATGCATACAGACTCAATTTTAGACCCTAACATCCATTGTTGTATAGAAGTATGTAGTGATGAGCAGTGGCCTGCAGAGGAGCATGGAGATGCATGGTTGTTTGATGTAGCATGTTGGTTTGCATTGAGCGACTCAC
Organism: Pinus tabuliformis; assembly: GCA_031772625.1. Classification (NCBI taxonomy): domain Eukaryota; kingdom Viridiplantae; phylum Streptophyta; class Pinopsida; order Pinales; family Pinaceae; genus Pinus; species Pinus tabuliformis. Next base: position 786,641,804 of record CM062810.1, read on the forward strand.
ATCGCATCGAGTACACGTGGGGAATGCCAGCCTGCCAGGTACAATGACACAAGAAGGATACAAGATGATACAACAATAATAAGAGGTTTCTAGTGGTGTACAGGGATAGGCCGCAGGGTACAGTGCCAAGTCGAGGAGTGCTAGAATAGTTTGTGGGATGCAGGGGAATATGGTGCTGCACAACGAGGTCTTGGAGGGTTGTCGCCAAGGAGACTTATGGACAGAGACATCGGGCATACCTTTGGGTGTAGTTCACCTAGGATCGAAGGGGACGCAGATGAGCGATACTCGATGGTATCCATGGGGACTCACACGCCTCTCCCTCTTATACATCATTTATAGGCATAGATGATTTGGCTGTTGTCCTTAACACTTTGCGCGCGAGCAACAGGGGACAGGGAGCTCACTCGAGATATTGGGATGACACTCAACACATTTGGGGAGAGACTTCTTAGCGGTGGCATTAGGTCAGTCCACGAGTTGACAACCACAGGTTGGGGGATGAGGTGATCATCTGCAGGGGTGGTATATTGTTCATAAGTGAGCCTACGCCTGGGGAGATGGTCACAAGGGAGACATGTGTCAGTCTCTCCATAGGGCATGTCAGGACCATGCATGAGCAGAGGATATCGTATATGACTGAGGAAACTTTCCAGTATATGTCCGGCCTCCAGACATTGTATTGGCACATTATTGAGAGCGAGGATGGCATACTCGATGGTGATGGTTGGCAAGAGCAAGACGGGTTTGCATACACTGAGTCAATTGTGAGTATCAGATACCCATCTGTTGGCTGCCTTCAGGGGGTAGTTATTTGGCACGTATGGCTTCTAACAGTCATTGGTACTACGTAGTGGAAGGCATAGGGAAGTTTAGGATGCATCATATTAGTTCATGATATATGGGGCCTATATGTTGTTTGCATGCAGGGACTAGGGACGAGGAACAAACAAATTCCAGCAGTTGTTAGAACTATGCCGCAGCAGGTCTGGCTAGGGGATCTAGCGATTTAGTTGGTTGACAGGCCACTCCGTCTTATGAGGAGTAGGACCATACCAGAGGGTGACTAACTCACTTTGGGATTGACACATGGGAGATCACTGAGTCCTCCATTGTTTGGCGAGGCAGGCTTCTTCAGTTGCAGGTCAGGATCGAGAATAGCGATGGATGGGTAGATATTGACATCATAGAGACACTTGGGCAAGATGAGCTTGGCCTTCGTCAATATTTTGCCTCGAAGTTTCAGGGGAGGAGGATGTAGTGTGCACATGATGGCTAGCCTATTCGATTCAGAGTGGCGCAACGACATCATGGTGGTGCTTTTATGAAACAAGCTTGGAACCGGGCATTGCAGTACTAGACAGCTCAACAACCTTTAGGGATGAGTTGGTTGCTATAGGGGGAGATCAATCAAATTTTCCATTGGGCTTCAGTGACTCGTTGATGGTGTGGGGGAGTTCATCAACATGATAGTTTGGTCAACAGGAGGATATTAGGAAGAGCTCACATGGGAGAGACTTTGTCCCCACAAGGATTGGGCTGTATATTCCGGAGTTTACTCCTGGTGTACATGAGGTGGACTACATGGTAGGGCAGCTTCATGGAGAGTTGGATATAGTCCTACATTATCATGATGCTCTACTTATTGATAGTATGCAGAATGATTTTGGAGCTTATACTTGGTTGTACAGTGAGTGGAGCAAGGGGTGCTTCACATTGATCAGGACACCTTGTGATCCCGTTATTGAGAGATTCCTTCATGATCAGACAATGCAGAGATCAAGGTTGAATCAGTGGCACATTTGGGACCCTGGTATTACTGGTGATGATAGTGGTGATTAACAGGCAGAGGGGGCTCTTGTTCCAGCATTGCTTGAGGACAAGCAATTTTTGGCGGGGAGAACTGTAATAACCCCAATTTTGTGAGCATGGGAATTTTGCCTAATTTTGGTGATATTAAGTAAAGAGGCAAATATTGTTTTGGAAAAAGGTGGAAAGTATTATTTTATTGGAGATTGGCGGGAAATTATTATTTTATTTAAATGGAGGCAAAAGTCACTTGGAAAATGGCCCCCACCAATAAAATAATAATTAAGAAAGGAGTCTAGAAGCATCGGGAGAAATTATAAAAGGAAGATGGACTCATTTGCTAATCATCTTTTGACTATTACATTTCACCTTTCATTTTCTCTTGGGGATGTTTAGCACAAGAAGAAAAGTGATGTTTAGCACCAGTAATTCCAAGTGAAATTCCACCTCTACCTTTGGTGAACTTTGAGTGTCACCCTATGAGAGTAAGGAGTCCATCTCGGGGCTTCTCTAGGAGCTACATTGCATACTATTTCCAGTTGGAATGTGTTTCTCTTAAGGTGCAGAATGAAATTCGAAGGGGTTGAGAGAAGCTAGCAGATAGTGGATCTTTGGCCCGAGAATTTGCACAGAATTATCCAAGGGAGGACGAGTTTTTCCTTGGGGATTTGCAGGGCCAAGAGTGCTCCAATTTGGAGGACCAAATTTATCTATTCCAAGGCCTGTGCAGAGGTTTACTGGTAGCTTTTGTGCACTTGCAGAGATTCAAAATTTAGGGAGCATTCGAGTTGGAATCTGCTTGGTGATTGAGGGGAGAAATTTGTAGGAGTTAGGGAGGATTTATTGGAGGAAGATTTGGGCCAAATTCAACAATATCTAAACTATAGGGCATTTTCTGGCCAAATTGAGCAATTTACACTTGTTGGGGGTCACCGGGGGTCAGTGGATATAGCCCAAACCCTTTCTAGGCTTTTGTGGATTTATTGAGAGGGGTCTCCTGCTAATTTTATAGATTTCTTTGGGTGATATTCAAGCCTAAAATCCACATTCTTTTAGTAGGGTGAATTGCCAGTGAGCAAGGGATTTGCATCACTTGGTGGGCTCAGTTTTGGCTTGGAGTTGGGCTAAACCATTTCTGGGTTTTTCTAGGTTTTGGGAGAGGAGTTCAAGGCTAATTTTTCAGATCATTACAAGGAGTATTCAGCTCTAAGATCAACATTCAAGCTCTAAAAATTTTGGAGTAAGAAAACTCCTAAAAAACTCAGAAATACTCAGAAAGACCATTAGGAGATTCGAGCTCTGAAAATACACTGGAACACATACACAATTAAAACACCAAAATGTCCAACAACACAATCTGAGCCATTTTATTAATTTTATGATAAAAGAGTACACAAAATGAGCTGAGATTTTGGAACCTGGGCTTGCTATGCAAGCCGAGCAGAACCCAGAAAAATGGCTCGAACCCAAGTGGTAGAAATGGTCCTGGAATGATCTGTGCTTGATTCCCTATAAGTTAGGATGAATTCCTATAATTTAGGATTCGTTCCTAAAAGTTAAGACGAGCTATGATGCAGTTAACTAATATGCTCAAGTGGAAGGATGAGTTACTTGTCTTCTTGTGCAAATTGATTGAGGAAAAGGATAAGTGGTTGAGTTTCAAGTCTTATATTTGAGATAATATGAGTTGCATGTGAGTTTTCACTTAGTTAACTCAATCAATCACAAAATCATTACTTAATTAGAAAACTCACTAAACTTAGCCATCTGAATTGCTATAAAGAAGGAACGAAGGATCACTTTGTAATCATAATTTTTGTGAGCTTGTGAGAGAAAGGTGCCAAGGAACCTTGTGCGAATTATTGGAGAGAGAGGCAATTTCCCAAGGAAGTGTGCATAGAAACAAGAGGTTTCCTATATAATAGGAGGTGGATTTGCACTAGGAATTTGGGCTTCTAGTGTGCACAACCTTAGGAGAAGAGGATCAACATTCTTGTAGATTGTTTCAAGCTTGGTTTAAGGCTGAGAGGTCATTGTATTCTTTGTTGAAGCAAGTGTATTTGTAAGAGATCTATTGCTCTAAATTTCTTCAATAAAATTCCCAATAAAGCAAGGGTTTTATCTAGAAAGAATTGTTGTGTTCTCTTGTGTGAATTATGCATTTATTTATGTTCTATTACACTACAAATTTCATAGAGAAATTCTGTGTTTGTATGAAAAGAAAGTGTCTTTTAGATTGTTCATATTAGCAGATCAGAATTTCATGGAATTTCTACATGGTAATTCTTTATTGAGGCAAGTGTATTTGTAAGAGATCTATTGCTCTAAATTTCTTCAATAAAATTCCCAAGCAAGCAAGGGTTTTCTCAGTTGAGTTCTATAGAAAAAATTGTTGTGTTCTCTTGTGTGAATTGTGCATTTATTTATGTTCTATTCCGCTACAAATTTTGTAGAGAAATTATGTGTTTGTATGAAAAGAAAGTGTCTTTTAGATTGTTCATATTAGCAAATCAGAATTTCATGGAGTTTCTACATGGTATTAGAGCTTGTGAACAGAAATCAACCAACACACAACTTTCAAGTTTGAAAGATGACACATGTAGGAGTAGGATTGAGAGAGTAGGTTAGACTTGATGGTGCAACAAATTTTGGTGTTTAGAAAGTTTGGATAATGTTCTTGTTGGATGGGTTTGGCCTAAAGGGTTATGTAGAGAAAGGTGTTGTAGAACCTTCAGATCCAGATGAGTTAAGGCTTTTCCAAGATGGCTAAGACTAGGAGGATGATCCTAGATGGACTTCAGGATCATGTAGTCCCTTATGTTGCAGGTAAAGATACAACTAGGGAAATGTGGGATGCCTTAGTCAAGCTCTATCAAGACCCTTCCAAGAATTGGAAGATGATTCTCAAGGAGAAGCTGAGAACAATAAAGATGCAGAAGGGTGAGAATGTAACTTCCTATCTCACCAAAATTTAAGGAGTCTGTGATGAGCTAGCAATTGTGGGAGAGAAGTCAGTGGATGGAGAGCTAGTACGAGTTGTTATAAACAGGTTTACCAAGGAGTGGGCTACTTTTGTTCAAGGGATTACTAGATGCGATAAGTTGCTAGATTGGGAATGTTGAAATTTCTAAGTCTAACCCATTAGAAATCCCCACTGCATCCTTTGGTTTAAATTCTCCTACTTGTTTATTACATTAACAAGCTATTTATAAACATAAATACTGAAAATAAACACAGATGTAGCCTTAACTCATATACAGATCATCAACTGAAATACTGGAACAAACACACAAGGGACACCATTATTTTTGGACAATCGTCCCCGGAAAAAACCAACTTGGGAAAACCGGTGCAACAGTTCTGAGGGTTATATTATTATGCAGAATCTTGAGTACAACTAGGGTGCCAAACTAACTTAGCCAACAGAGATTTTTACACGACAGTAATACCTCTTCTCGGAGACAGATATTCAGCAAGTCTGCCCCATGGAAATCCTTCCAGCACTTCTCCTAGGCCCTGCGTCAACCTTGCTAGTCTCAGCGTCACTCCTGAACCCTCTGCACTGGCCTTTTGCCTCTCTGCGTGGTTCCTGCTGCCTCTGCGTTGCTATGACTGCCTCTACGTAGCTCCTCTGCCACTACGCTATTCCTCAGGCACTATCCCTGCCTCTCTACTATGTACTTATTGACCCTCGCTACAACTCAGATCACTTGTTCGAATTTTCTCAGCAACCCCACTCCAGAAAATCGAACTGACTGATCAATCTTGGTGTATCTCCAACTGACCCTCAAGCCTCCTCTTATACTTTTCCTGTTGAGTCTTCAACGATTGAGATTAAGTCTCTAATCAACGGCTAAGATTAGATTTGGCTTGATCCATGTCATTTAGAACATTCTCACCCAGTTTTATATTAATACCCATTAATATTTTAATTTCCTAAGTTTAGACTTAGGAAGCCCATTAAAAATATTAATAATTTTAATATCTCTCTAACCGTGCGGAATTTTCCCAAACCATTTCTAGGTCTTGGAGATTTCATGTGCTTTAGCCTCTCCCCCAATTTTCATGGCTAGAGAACATTCGATGCTACCCCAAATCAACAAGGAACACTTGTGGAGTGACTTCACTCTTGAGGAGCTAAGACTCAGTCTAGTTGAGGCTTCTAGTAATAGTGGCAAGGGTTCCAAGGTTGAGAAGGAAGAGGAGAATCTTGCTCTTGTAGGTAACGCCGAAGGCAAGAAAGGTAAAGGGAAGGGAGAAAACAGTCAGAAGTGTGACAAGAAGAAGGGTCTATGTAAGATTAAATGCTTCCACTGCCATGTTTTTGGACACTATGCTTCTAAGTGTCCTAATCAGAAGAATAAGGGTTTGAATAAGGAGCATGTAGCTGCATCAACTGAGGTAGATGGGTTTTCTTCTCAGTTTGAGAAGGATTTCTCATTGATAGCTTGCATGGAAAGCCCAATAGGGAGCAACATGTGGTATATTGATTCAGGTGCCTCTTTCTGTATGACCGGGAACAAGGAGTATTTCAGCCAACTGGATGAGAAGGATTTGCTGGTGAATATTGAGCTTGGAGATAATGGCAAATGTGCTACCAAGGGAGTTCATACTATTAGCTTTGAGAGGGAGTTAGGTAGTTCTCTTCATCTCAAAGATGTTCCCTATGTTCTAGGGCTGAAGAACCAAGTTTTAGTAGCTATCCTTGAGATAAAGGATATGATGCGATCTTCAATAGAGGTAAGGCTTACCTCAAGCATCTAGCTTCAGGGACAGTGAAGCAGATAGGTATGAGGGTGAAGAATCTCTACAAGTTGCAAGTAGAGACAGATGCAGCCTTGAGCAGCAAGGTAGGATGTGCAGATGTTGGTGAACTTTGGCACAGGCACATGGGACACTTGCATCACGGGGTGCTAAAGATTCTTCAGTAGATTGTTGCAGGTTTATCAGCAGGTGACCTTGACAAGAGTGGAGTGTGCAAGGGGTGCACGCTTGGAAAGTATGCAAAGTCTTCTTTCCATGTTCAGGACAACATAACCAAAGGGATCTTGGAGCTGGTTCATTCAGATGTGTGCGAGCCCTTTTCTTCTTCATCACTGATGAGACACAGGTATTATGTTACTTTCATTGATGATTTTTCTCGGAAAACTTGGATTTATTTTATGATAAAGAAAGATGAGGTCTTAGATAGGTTCATAGAGTTTAAGGCCTTGGTAGAGAAGCAGAATGGGAAGAAAATTAAGGTAGTGAGAAGTGACAATGGTGGAGAATATGTCTCCAATGAATTCAAGGAGTTTTGTGCAAAGGAATGTATTAGAAGAGAGTTGATAGCACCTCATAACCCTTAGTAGACTGGGGTGGCTGAGAGGAAGAATAGGAGTATTGTTGGAGCATCCAAGCCTATGTTGCATGATTAGGAGTTTCCTAGATTCTTGTGGGCAGAAGCATGCAACACTGCAGTATTTTTGCAGAATAGGATTCCATACAGGGTGCTTGGACGAGTTACACCAGAGGAGGATTTCACAGGCAATAAGCTTGATGTTTCACACTTTCAGATCTTTGGCACATAGGTCTGCTTTCATGTGTCTAAGGATAGTAGGAAGAAGTTGGATCCCACAACGAAAAAGGGATTTTTTGTGGGTTATATTGAGATAAGTCAGGCATATAGGGTTCTTTCAAGATCCAGGAAGAAAGTTCTCAGGTGAGATGTGTGATTCCAAGAGTATCAGGCTTTGAGAGTTTCCTTATAGCATGAGTAGATTGCAGTACCTGTAGAGGAGCTACTCGCTCCCAAATAGGAGATATAGCCAACACCTTAGAGTCAACCATAGCCATAGTATAGTGGCAAGAAAGTAGCACAACAGTATTTGCAGCAGGATTAGGAGGAGAGCAGACAGATCAGCCAAAGCCACCACCATAGGCAGGAAGAAGGCCAAGTGGGCAAAAGTTGATTCATGAAGCTCAGGAGCAGGTCGAGACTCCTAGCACCATGTTTACATAGAGTAAACAACCATAAAGGTACATAGGTTATATGACACTAATGACAGAGTTGGTGGACACTGAGCCCTCTTCTTACGAGGAAACTTCTCAGCAGGTTTGGCAGGATGTCATGGTGGAGGAGTATTCCTTTATCATGAAGAATGATGTTTGGGAGATTGTTCCAATACCCGAGGGAAATCAGTGGTTGGATTGAGATGGGTGTACAAGGTGAAGCATGGAGAAAATGGGAGTGTGGAGAAGTATAGGGCCAAGTTTGTGGCCAAGGGCTTCTCGCAAATTGAGGGCATAGACTATGAGGATAATTTTTCCCCAGTAGCATGGTGTTCATCCATTAGGACTATTTTGGCACTTGTAGCATGGATGGGGTGCAAGATCCACCAGATGGGTGTGAATACAACCTTCCACAATGGAGTGGTTGAGGAGGAGATCTATATGGAGCAACCAGAGGGGTTGGAGAAGTTTGAAAAAGACACACCTGTGCAGGTTGGAGAGAGCTCTTTATGGGCTCAAGCAGGCTTTGAGAGCATGGTACACTTGGATTGACAACTACCTTTGAGGATTGGGCTTCACTAAGACTGAGGCAGATGCCAACCTATACTACATTATGGTTGGAGAGCTTTCGCACATTCTAGTTCTCTATGTTGAAGACCTTATAGTGACTGGAGATGAGAGCTTGATTTAGGATTGCAAGGAGGACCTTGAAAGGGAGTTTGAGATGAAGGATATGGGGCTTATGCACTATTTCCTTGGCTTGGAGGTTTGGTAGGGTGATGGTGAGATTTTCATAGGATAGGGCAAGTACACTACATAGGTTCTCTAGAGATTTCATATGTAGGATTGTACGCCCATGGCCATGCCTCTAGTCACAAACTGGAGGAAGGTGGATGCTAGTAGAGGATAGTGAGCGGATCCTACAATATACAGGTAGCTCATTGGGTCGTTGATGTACTTGGTCAACACATGACATGATATTTGCTTTACAGTCAACCAATTAAGTCAGTTTATGGTGGAATAGACCAAAGTGCATTGGGTTGCTGCGAAACATGTGTTGAGATATCTCACAGGCACATTAGATTATGGATTGTGGTATAGATAGGTTGATGGAGTGAGGTTTGAGGGATTTGTTACCCACCACCTATGGGTAGTGTGTATGGGAGAATTTTTTTCTCCTAGATGGTCCTCAGCCGACAACTATCAGCCCCTTGTAGCCACCAGATAGCTCAATGTGCCATTTTCTCCACCACCTGAGTCAGTCATGTGGTCCCTCAACCACTTGTCATGAATGTATGTTTGAAGGTGGGCCTTCTGACCCCAAAGATATGGATTTTCATTGGTATAGTTGAGTAATTTTCCTTACTTGTCATGGGCACTTTGGGACATATATTGGTGGGGGGATTCAGTGGAAAGAGTGGGTTAGGCTTATATTCTTGTCTCCATTGCCCAATTTCGTGGTTACCCTTGTATCCTAGTCTCATGGGGTCTCCTTTACTAACCATTTGGCTTTTGGGTTGGCACTACATGGGAAATCCTGATTTTGGTTGCGTGGTCTCGCTTCCCGATACCACCTACATCACTCCCTTTCCACTCATTTTATCCCCATTCATCTATTTTCCCATCTGGGTCCACACGTGTCCACTGGGTCCACATAGGGTTAGCCTCCCCTTCCCCTTGTCCACACATTGGGTCAGGCCTGGAACGATGCCTCGAATGTTGATGCAATTAAAAAGAAAATAAAAAGCATAATTTGGCCACTCTCAACAGGAAATGTACCACAAAATGCAAAAGATGGCTAAGACACACAAATTTAGCACGTGGGCAAAAGCCAAACATGAGTTCTACCCTTTATCCATGGCCATCACCTTGGTTGGTACGGGCCCTAGATGAACCCCCTCTATCATTAAGGAACCCATGATTGTCCCAACCCATAGTGGGCAATGAACCGCCCCACCTTAAGTGGGGTGTCCACTGCTACATATTACACATCATGTTTTCATCGTTTGGAGCCTCGAGCAGTTATGAAGAAAAATCAATAAAAGGAAAAAGGCATATGAAGAAGAGTGGAAAAACAAAGGTCGGGGTAACTCCTGTACCACAATTTGCTCCCTCCTACACTCATATACCCAGGTGCGGGCTTTTCTTATTATAGCTAACCATGCACCTTGAAATGTGGTTTGGATGATTCCCTTGATCCCCACTCCGTTCCATTATTATATCACTTGCCACCTACCTCTTAAAGGATGTACCATGGACATGCCACTCCTTTAATAGTTTGACAACACCTAATAAGGTCTTCAGTTAACTCCCTATTGAACTTGGAGACACTTATACATGCCAAAGCCCACTATGGAAAGGCATGCCACCATGAATTGCACCACTAGTTCCATGACTTGTAAGCTCTTTTACTTAATTATGCTAATGATTTGTTGTATTGGAGGGCAACGGGACAGATTGGATCTTATGTAGGATTGCAGGTGGATTGCCATTTGGGGCTTGGTCTCCTTATATGGGGTCCTAGCCCTCCAGAGGGCCACATTGGCACTTGTAGGGTGAGCGTTGAGAGCCATGGGCCTCCACCATAGCTGAGATTACTTCATGGATCCCCAACAACGTTCGTTGATTGCTCCTATTCCACCTTTTGGACGAGGATGATGCACCTGGTTCACCATGCCCAGACAACTCTACAAACGCACCATACTCTTGGCAAATGTTCCAGGGTCTAGAGGATTGTTCCCCGTTGTAGAGGTAGGGCTTATGTCATCAGTTCAGCCCTTACAGATGGTCTGCAGGCACTTTCAATCCATTTGGAGACCCATGAGGATGAGCTTGTACCCCCACATCCACTTGGGACCACAACAAGATTTTGCTTGGAAAACAAAGGGCCAACCCCTTGTCCACTGCGTTGGGAGTCCATTTCTACGTTATGGCACCCTTTTGGACTTCATTATGCCTCCTCAAAGGCTCGATGACTCTCTCAATTGATCATTCGACCCTCTTCAGAGGCTTACTCATGTATTATTGAGCTATTTGGTGGGCTTGTCACCAAAAGTTTTTTGTTATTATGCACATTATTTTATTCTAGGAGCTAAATTAGGCCTAATTAGTTAAATCGAATTCATTAGGAAGTGTATAAATAGATGATGAGTTTATTCATTCTCTCATCATCACTTGGATTGATCATTCTCTCTTAAGAGATTTTCGCTATCCTTTTTGGAGGACGAAATTGGATGGATGAATGAATTTTGATGTCTGGATATCTTCATTTTTGTCTTGGAGTTTCTATATTGGCATATGATGATGATTGGATATACTTTTTTCTCACATGTAAGTTCTCTTTTAATGTTACTTTATCATTTTCTTATGTCACATGCATGTTGATGGGGAATTTCGCTATACTAGGCTGAAATTTGTTGCTTTTCTTGTGTGAAAGAGTGGAAATTTGTCTTTTATTAGCGTTGCATCATGTCATGGGCCATATTTGAATAAGTGAATGTTCCTAGAGATATTTTGTTGAAATTTTATCTTGATAAGTCATCGCATATTGTCCATTGAAGTATAAAGATCTTGAAGCAATTGTCCCATGCCCAAATTGCCATGCGAAATTGTTCTAGAGATCTCTTTAATGAAGTGAAACCATCCCAAACATTGGAATCATATTGACTCCATTCTCCCAAAGGATTACGCACTGGTCCTTCGTAGGTGATCAACCTAAAACATATTTTCTCGCCTTTCTCTCTTTTTTCTAGGTCTAGCCTACATAGGTCACCTAGGGCATCAATTATCTCACAATCTGCCATCCAAAGACTTCGATTTTTGGTCCACAACTGCATTGTAGTTTGCTCTAGAGGCCCTCCAATTTTGAAGCAAATCCGACGATGGGATCTTAAGATATATCAAGCCCTAGCTCGAAGACTGCTTCTTGCACTAGGTTTCCCTTGGTTAGTGACCTCATTTGGATCATTGCATTCTATTCCAAAAATATTTATCCACTGATCCTCTTCTCTTCCATAATTAGGTCAGGCCCCTCCTTGAGTCCACTTTGTCTCGTGTTGTCCTGCAATTTTTAGAAGATAATCTCACAAAGTTCATTTGGAAACTATGTCTTCACAATGGTTTTTAGAACTAGGTCCCTCCTTTACAAAGGTTATTTGCAAAACCTAGCCCCTAAGACCCTCTTGGCCCTTCTTAGAGAGCCTTTCATCTTGCCTCTTGGGCAAGCAAGCCATATATTGAAATTTTCTTGTGAATAAGCCTCTTTAGGAATCAATCTTTTCCCTTTATTGACCCATTTATCTAGGTGATTCCCTTCATACCATGTCTCCTCCCATCGGTGAAAATCCATAAAGAGTAGGGAGCTTTAGCTGAGGTGACAGTGGGCTATTGCTCCATTGTTGCCCTTGACTTAGCAATTTCCCCTCTAGGATCCCCTTCTAGGACCCCTGCTAGTTTGCGCGATTACATTTTGGCACCATTGTTGGGGACACAAGGCGTGTCTTGTTCCTCATACGACATTATTGACATATATTTTTGGCGACTCCATTGGAAGAACAAAGCCCTAGTTCTTCATTGAACTTCAAAGTCAATGCTTGTAGGGTGAAGCAAGAATTTATTAAAGCAATTTTAGTTCACCTTGGCGGCTCCCATGATATCAATATATAAAGATCAATGGCTTCTAAAAAGCTTCATGAGTGGTTTCATGCTTTGATGACATTATAAATAATGATGATAATTGTAATAATGATTAGTTAATTAGTAATTATTGACTCTCATTTGTAACATCATTCTTATTCATACATTTTAATATATATTCTTATATCCTAAATGGAGATCTACATATTCCAAGTCTTCTGGACTATTTAACTTGAAGAACAAACTTTGTTCATTCCAGAGGAAGCCCTTCGAAGGGAAGGTCTCATTAGCCAAGATGAAGGAGTTGGAGATAACCTTGAGGATCTTATAGTGGTGAGCAGGAAGATGAGTCCTCATTGGGTCCACATGATGAACAAGATGACTTTGGAAACACGTGTTAAGAAGGATGAGTTTACGGAAAGTGAAGTTGAGACTAACCTTGCCTTTCTCAAGGATATTACTCTTGATGACTCTTCTTTTGAGAACCTTGAGGAAGGTGATCCCATTAGCCCCTTGGAAAATGACATTGGACATTATTTCCATATTGAAAAGGAGAAATGGAATATTCTTGGTCCTTAATTTCACTATGCTCCCATTTATGTTACTGACAAGGAGAATGAGGTTGAGAGTGGTGCTGGACCCGCAAACATGTCAGGGGATCTCCCCAGTAAGAAGTCCCAACTAGACCTCAGACCGTTTGGTGTAGGAGTCCCAGCAGTGGGTCGTACAGTATCGCCTTGACCGCAGTTGCGCGTAGAGGCAAGCAAGATGTCCTTGTTGGTAGAAAGGGTGTGACCAGCGCAACAAGCCAAGGAAGGTCCATGAAGGGTTCTAACACACGGAAAGTGGAATGAGTGCGTCCCTTGGAAACCTGTGGAAACACGTAGCTTGGAAGGGAACACACGAGCAAAGATGGATCACACGCTGGAAGGAAGATGAACCAAAAATCCAAAGTGATGGTTAAACCAACACATCTCGATAAGATTCATACATACATATATAGAAAGAGTCCATACATACATGTGTAAGAAAACAACTACATATATCATTAGAGTAACCAAGACAACTGAAATACAATAATAACATATGCATGAAACGTGTTGGCTCTGTTATATTAAGAGTGAAAGATCCAACCATATAATACAACCATGACCAACCACTAGTTCCAATAGTGGAACGTTACAGTCACTGTCGCTTGCTCCTCCAAAGAGATGTACTAGCTCTGCATTGTGGAGAAGCCAAGGCTCATTACAATACACTCCAAGCTTTCTCTAAGTGCATAGTGTTTGCGCTGATCTCCAAGTCCGCGCTGGTGGCTACACGCATCAACTCGTCAAAGTACATGTCCAACTCCATTCAGACTTGGTTCTTCTCCTTGGTGAGTGTGCCAATAGATGGGATCACGTGCACATGCACAATGACATCCATGCTTCTAAACACCCGTGCAATGAAGCCTGCAAACTGGTGATGAGCTGCAGAAGTTCCTCATAATTCTGGATTTGACTCTGGATGCGTGCATTCAACTTTACCACCTTTGGCTTCATCATCTTTGGAAAATGCAATGGGGCTCATTTGTACCTCATTGTCCATGGCTGCATGCGGTCAACAACAGTGTGCAGATTTGACAAGATGTGTGCTCTCCTAGCATAGCGCTGCTGCCAACCGTTGAGATGGACAACTGGCTTATGCACGGTGAATCTGGAATACAACATTCGCATGACTGTTTCGAGGGGAGATACTTCATCCAGTATCGCATGTAGCTTTTAACCCCCGTACAGAAATTACCTGCATATGAATTCTAAAACACAGAAAATAAACAATGCGAGAGCATAACACATAAAACACATATACACAAAGATTTTCCCCTGGATCCAAAAATTGGGACTACCAGCTTGATTTTTCATTATATTCCTTTCAATGTTACAATACATATTTATACATGCCAAAGCATCCAATACCATGGACCGAAAACCATCACGTCTAAAACCATGGACCAAAAACCATAGGTAGGTTCGCCCAACCTAACATAGGGTCCAATTTTTTATTTTTTTTTTATTTTTTATTTTTTATTTTTTTTTCCCTGGGGCGCTGCCCCGGACCCCATAGAGGGGGTCTACCCACCCCCCTCAAACCCCCTGTGACCCCCCTATTGTATAATCGGCGGAACGAAGGGGGGGCTCCGCCCCCCCCTCTAACCCCGTGGTTCACTACGTAGGTTAGTCGTGGAAAGAATATAACACAACCCAACATCTTCAACTCTGCTTTGGCGGATGATGTGACTTGTTCTCCTCCCTGCTTGGCCGCTTGTAATTCCTTAGCCATTCGCTCATTCTCTACTATCATGAATCAAACAATTGAGTTGGTGGCCTCGGCATATGCTCTGGTAGCATCAACCAATGCTTGTGCACATCAAATACGATCACTCGTTCTTCAAACTGTGCAGGAGATGTGTGGACATCCGAAGTAGGTACTCTGTGCGACTGCACAACTCTATGTTGCGATTTGTCAAAAGATATGTTGTGCATCTCTGCCTTTGGATTGTCTTCAAGGATCTCTATGTCTCCTTGATCACTTGGGACTTGCTTTGCTGCTGGATCTGGTGAAGCGGGTGGGGTGACCTCTTGGTTATGAGGCATGATGTATGTATCCTGATCTAACTCTTGCTGCACCATGTCCATGTCCATCTATTCAATCTCTTGAGCTAAGTCCTACTCCTGCGACTGCTCACCCTGTCTGCTCTATGCCAGTTGCTCGGATGAGTCTATAACCTGTATGGGCGCAGTTTCATCAATCTGTGCATGCTGCGCCTCCTGTTGTGTCTGTCCCTACTATGCTTCCTTCTCTCTTCTGCGCAGCTCCTGTTCTTCCCGGAGTTGCTGCTTCAACTCTTGCAACTCCTTTTCTGTTTCCTCCATCCTCCATTTATCTCTTTGCCTTTGCGCGTTCCTCTTGTCGTGCTGTCACCTCTTAGCCTCAATCTCCAAAGCTGCTTTCATCACGAGTGGATCTGCTTTGAACTTGCAGCTTTGTTCTGCCTCTACGTTGTCATCAACCTTTCTCTTGCCTTTGTCATGCGCAGGTTTGTTACCCTCTACTGCTGCTGATGATGGTGCTCTCTGAGATGCTGCTTCGCTAACCATTCCACAGCTATACCGACCGGTTCATTGAGCCTAGAGAAACTGTGACAATATCTCCATGGGTCTTCCTCAGGCCAATGACACGCCCCGTGGATCCAAGGAAATTGCACTCTCACGCAGTGGTCCTTTACAAAGCAATGCAAGTCATACAGATTGAAACTTCTGGTGCCGAAAGTGAATCTTTTGAACTCTTCCGTCTTGGCATCGACATGCTTGATATTCCGCATCTCGTACAACCCGATCTACAAAGGAAGAGCGGGCCAAGGCGCCTTCCTCCTGTGCATTCTACCTGACAACCTTGTCGAGATGTGATATGACACTTTCTTACATGACGAGCTTATCCATGGCAAACTTCGATAAAACATGCAGAGGCTTCTTCGCATTGTACATTCGTATGAAGGTTCCAAGGGGTGAGGCATACCAATCTGCTATGTCGATCAACGCCTCCATTGCTGCCTGCGACATGCAGGGTGGATCCTACTCAAATATCATTTTGTACACCAGGGTGACAAAGTGGTATGACAACTGTGTGATAACTCCGTGGAAGCTGCATTCGGAGAACAATCTGCAATAAGTGTGCACAGAGATTTCCGAAGGTGTCCATGCCCACTTCAAGCCTGGGAACTACTGACGAGCACAGATTGCATCCAGAATGTAAGAAACATGTATATCTCTTATTACTGACCTTTTGGCGGATGCTAAGCTTTTGTTACCTGTTCCTTCAACCTAAGAGCCAACATGTCAGACCAATTGCATGGCCTTCCTTCGCTGGCTAGTTGGTCCAACGCAATCACCCAGCTTTGCGACAAGGTCTCTGTGTTCTCTTGGCCATATAAGCAGCATGCAAAGATGACCAAGTACTGATATGCCTTCCGCAGTATCTTCGTCTTGTAAACCAGACTGGGTGTTGTCCTGAACTTGGTTGGCTCTTTCACCCAACTCTTCAAGATATCTCTGGAGTTTGCGTTGCTACATGTGCTGAAGGGTTTCTCCATTGTGATCACCGACTGTGGCAAGTGATACATCTCTTAATAGTCCTTCACCCTGAAGGTAGCAAGCTCTGTCCCGCTGACACTGCTCAACATCATCATCTCAGGATCAATGTGCGAAACAATCCAATGTATCATGTCCGTGCATGGAAACGCGGGATACCTGCATGCAATTCGGTACAAGCCAGATTTGTGGATGTTGACATAGACCATGCGGTCATCCAAATCTTCCTCAAATGTGCCTGAGAATATATCATTGATGTCTTGCCATTTCATTTTGATGTCTCTATCTATGACCAGCTTGGTGTCTTCGTAAACGAGCAAGCTCATAGACACTTGTTCAACTGCATCTCCAGTTTCACTTCCAACGGTGTCCTTTGACCCTGCTCTCTTGGAGGCCATTGTACCTATACTGTTGAGAGACAGATGAACACCTGCTATACCTGGAGACATAGCGACACTCATGGAAAGCAATCTGTCAGTTGAAAACCAAAACAAATCTGAGGACTGACATGCAACACACCTGGGTGACTGGCAGTAAAGATTGTGCAATTTTTACTGGGAGGCTGGGAGACTGACTGCCAAAACTGCGCAAGTCATAGTCCAGGCTATCAGGAGGTTGACTGACTGCTGGAACTACGCAATGCATAGTCCAGCCTGCCTGCTAAGGACTGAAACTGCGCAATGCACAATTTCAGTCAGCAAGGACATGCATGCCTAGAGACTGCATTGCGCAATTTTCTGGGTCAGCATGGCACTGCCTCCCAGAATTTCGTAATGCAAGCCTGGAGGCTAGTGCAGGGCTAGATTTGTGCAATTTCTGGAGGGAAGGCAGAGCCTTCCCTTCCTGAAATTCTCATTTCTGCCCGAGCAAGGCAAGGTCGGGCCAAGGCAACCTAGACCCGCCGACGGGCAACTGAATACATGAAAAGGTTTGGATCCATTGCGAGACTGAGTGTAAGAAAGAGTGAATGATCATGCATACAAACAGTGAATGCAAGATTCAGAAAATGGGAATGCATGCATTTGTGTGAAACACGTTACCGCAACAGCGGCCGTCCGTGCAAAACAATGTCATGCATGCGACAATAGTGAGATGCAAAAAAATCTGAAATGATGCTTCTACAAGCTAATATACATTAAAAAAAAATAGGCGTTCAACAAAATCAAACAAACAACATTCATACAAAGAGAAATATGAAAAGCAATAGAAAAGCAACAAATGACATGAAAAATAGACTTACTTAGATACAGTTGAGTTGAATGTGCCGAAGACTCCTAGATGTGCTGTGGGATGTCAGAGCTCCAAGATCGATGTGAGGAATGAGCTCTGCAATGTCGAATAAATAAGTTTGAGGCTTATGATGCGCATGCCACAAATCTAGGAAAAAGCGATACTTGGAGGGAAGTTTCTAAAATGATCTTTGCATGTAACCTCCAGCTGCTAAAAATAGATCCCTAAAATTTAGGGATTCTTTTTGGATGTTTCTTTTTTGGTATTTTCGGAAAAAGCAACCCATGCATGCAAATCAGGATTGCTCAGTCCCAGAGGGAACTGGTCAACCTGAAGGCACATGCAGCAGTCTGCAAGCCTAGGAGGGGGATTTGCGCAGTTTCTGGGCTGAGAAGGGCTGGCTGTCACTTAGGCATTATGCAATTTCTGAGGTCAGCAGGGAACAACCTCCTAGAATTGTGCAATTTCTGGGCTGAAGCCGAGTGACTGGCTGGATTGCGCAATTCTGGAGCTCAGCAGGCAACCCAACAAGGATTACGTAATTTTTGGAGGGAACACTAGTTCCCCTCCAGAATCGCGCAATTTTCTGAGTGAACATCTCAGCCAGAAAATTACCCAAGTCCGAAATGGCAGCCTGTGGTGGGAGATAAGCAAGTTGACATGCACAGGCCTATGTACTTGACAATGCAAGATATACCGCTAAGGATGGTTGGTAAGGAGGCTCCAAAACGAAGCTAAGGTAACATTTTGGAGTCTGGTTGTAGTCGCTACAACACTTGGTGACACATTGGTAGAACTCCAGCTCTCTGAATAGACCTTGTTTCGTGAAAAGCAAGTCTAACTCCTTTGGAAGTATTATTCGGTTCTCTGATCATCTTGGTGTCCACGCTAGCTTGATTGAAAGATGTAGCACCTACCATGCTCTTGGTCGATCGGCACACATTCCAATCCAAGTTAACACAGTTGTTTCGATTGGGATGAGGGGTATATTGGTACACAAGCAATATGATAGTCAGAGTTTAAGTTTCATCTCTGATGTTGCTTCACTGCCGCAGGCCTATATAGTACCCAGGCGAGTCATGTAGGAACACAAGCATCGCTCTGCTGCCAGCAAGCCTGGTCAGTACCCTGACAGAGTTACTTGCATCACCTCTCTGTGCAGGAAGCCTTTCTCTTCTTTCGCCTTATTCATTTTCATTTTTTTTTTAAATTTTCACGTTTTTCATTTTCATAACTGTGCATAGCACTTATTCATTTTAGAGGCAGAAGAGGGATCATGACTTATTGAGAGCAGAAGAGGTTTTTCCTTCAAAGAAGTATTTTGTATATACCTCTGACATACTTGTTAAGGTTTTCCCCCTCACCTTACTCTAGTTGACTGAGCTGATAAGGATTAACGCAAAACAACCGACTATAGTAGGTGATACTAGTTAGCGCGCAAGTGTTGTGTTTTCATCAAGGTTCACTTCGAACAACACGTATTTTCCATTGGCGTATCATGGATTGAAGATAACAAGTTCTACATATAGAGACAAGACGACAGATAACCAAGTATTGATAACTGCACAAGTCCTCTTGCATTTTACCCTCGCCTGTTTCAAGAGTCATACACGGTTTCATGTGAAACTAACCCACAAACATAAACAAGCAAACAAACAACTAAAGAGCGAAAAGAAGAAGCAAAAATGCGAAATCAAAACGAGTAAGCAAACAAGCAAGCAAGCAAACACACAAAGTAAGAAAGTAAACATGCATGCAAGCAAACAAGGTAAAGCAAACACTACTTGTACTCCTAAGCTAACATTGCATGGGCCTGATCATGTGAAGTGATATTTCCAATGCAGCCACCGGTGCATTGGTCAACCCATGTTGGTTAAGGCATGGTTCGTGAACAGTGCAGTTGCGCGAACCAGTGAACATGAAAGATATAACAATGAAGAAAAACACACTCCGAGTCTAACTGCGTCCACAGAACGTAGATGAGTGTAAGCGCATGACATGTAATCCATGGACTTACCATGGTGTTGTGCGACATTGTGTGCAGATGTTAGGCATATGCATTCTCTTGACTGTGACATGCAAGCAAACGAGAGAGAAAAAGACAACTTGCGTCATGCACATGTGCTTGCTGTGTAATATTCCTCCAATGCATGAGCAATGGGATCATGTAGTTTTAGTGGAGGAAGCGAAATCTGTGTGGGATTAATCTTCAATGCATATAAATGAGTGATGAGGAGCCTTGGGTGTCTCAACAATTTCCTGAACGGAAGTGAAACCAACCTCAGGAAAGCAAAGGCCTGACATAATCATCAGCTCGCACTGAAATGCCTCGACAGTGTGCGGGGTTTCGACTTTGTCAACAGATAGATCATCATAAACATGTGGCTTTGAAAAATCAACATCAATAGAATCATCATCGTGATCAAATATGGGAGTAAAGAGATCATGACAGCTATGATCAGAAAAATCAATGATTTCGTCAACGTCCTCATGATCAGATAAATCAAACAGAGGGGTAGATGAGAAGCAAGAATGATCACCCTTTGCATTTTCGGGAAAGGCAGATGAAAGATCTAGTTGATTTTCAATGAAGCATTTGTCCTCTCCGCTGTCGAATGATGGGCTAACATCCGGTGTGTTCTGTGAATGATCAACAATAGGTGCATCCATTGGTGGGTTTACACAAGGAAAATCAGAGATAGCAGAGTCTTTGAAGAGGTCAGGCAGAGGAGGTGCAGACAGAAGGAGATCATCCTTCGCCGCAGGTTGATGTTCAGGTTCCTAGTCATACTCATCATGAATGACAACACAGGTTGGTTGTGCAACACCAACTCTGTCGATGGCTTGATCCTCGTTCACAACAAGTGTAGAGTCCAGAATGGAAGAACACAAGACAGTGCAATCCGGAGGATCAGTAGAACACGAAGACAGAGGTTGTGGTAACAAATGCATGTGACAACCCATGGGCTTCGCAACCAAATCTACACGAAAATTGAGAGAAGTGATGCTGGGAGGATGTGACAGTTGAACAGACGTGTGTGCATGTTTTCCCACATCACTCGGCGGTGGTGAAGTTGGTTGATGAGGGGACGATGGACAGTCACTTGTGACAATGATTGTGTTCATCTTTGATTGCACAGCTCCATCACTGAAGTATGCTGAGTGGGGTTTGAACTTCAACTTCATCTTGGGATTGACTGATTTGTTAAGATAGTATTCGAATCAGTCCCAAAGATATTGAAACTTCATCTGGCTTTTCGAAGCTTCAAACTATAATACATGGAAGCACTCCCAAAAATCCATAGGCGATTCTTGTGGAGTTTTCTATTGTTTCAACAATTTTTTGTCAAGAGGTTTTGGATCAAAATGATGGAAAGTAGATTCAATGAGATCACAAAACTGGTCAAGTGAGTGCACGCTGTCGGGTGGCAGGATGCTGCACCATCGTTGTGGGGATTCGCGAAGTGTGTGTGAAAGTAGCAAGCTGGCCTCTCCATCAGAGAAGTCATCTGCATCATCAATAACTGCATAGAAGTCTTGTAAGTATTCAGGCCATGCCACTTGGCCCTCACCATCATACGTGAATTCCAACAATAGATAAAAAAACTCCCTCGTAATGTCGAGATGTTCGACATAAGAGAAACATCGCAGAGGGATGAGTCTAATGATATCCATGACAGATATGTGAAGATTCAAAACAGGATGTAAGGGCTCAACGTGTAATCTGGCCCTCCTAGCGCCATAAATGTTGACAGTGCTAGACCCGCCAACATGTCAGGGGATCTCCCCGGTAAGAAGTCCCAACTAGACCTCAGACTGTTTGGTGTAGTAGTCCCAACAGTGGGTCGTATAGTATCGCCTTGACCATAGTTGTGCATAGAGGCAAGCAAGGGTGTGACCAACGCAACAAGCCAAGGAAGGTGCCTGAAGGGTTCTAACACACGGAAAGTGGAATGAAGGCACCCCTTGGAAACCTGTGGCAACACGCAGCTTGGAAGCGAACACACAAGTAAAGATGCATCACACGCTGGAAGGCAGGTGAACCAACAATCCAAAGTGATGGTTAAACCAACAACACATCTCAACAAGATTCATACATACATATATAGAAAGATTCCATACATGCATAAGCAAACATCTACACATATCATTAGAGTAACCAAGACAATTGAAATACAATAATAACATATGCATGAAACGTGTTGGCTCTGTTATATTAAGAGTGAAAGATCCAATCATACAATACAACCACAACCAACCACTAGTTCAACATAGGAACGTTATAGTCACTGCCCCCTGCTCCTCCAAAGAGATGTACTAGCTCTGCACTGTGGAGAAGCCAAGGCTCGTTACAATACACTCCAAGCTTTCTCTAAGATACACATATAGGAAGCTTGGCTCTCAAAAGCCTGTACAATGAGTTATGTGGTTCTATAAATAGCAAAGGGTTGGGTGACCCTTGACATTCCCCTTTGTGACTCTTCAACTACCCTCACGACTCTTCAACTACTACATGGCTGTTACATTCGACCATCGACACTTGGTCTTTCACTTTTACAAGATGTTACATTACAATCTGCACATGTACCCATGTGAGACAAAATAGGCTTGAGCAAGCCATGCAAGACACTACTAAGACTCGGACAACTATGGGAAGACCAACTCTTCGACATCCTCGCGATGATCGATGGTGGTGAACTAATGCCAAGCTTGGTAGTCTGTGATGGTGTCTGCAGGCTCAATGGTGACATCCTGTTGAAAGCAAACTCTCGCCTCTGTTGCATTTGGACATTGATCTGGCACCTCTATCCAACTCGTCTGCTAACATGCGCATCATAGTCTTGAGTGTAGCCGGACCAACAACATACTGATGCATAGTGTCTGCGCTGATCTCCAAGTTTGCGCTGGTAGAAGAGACAACGTAGAGATGACGAAGAGCCTGTAAGGCTGAAGCAGGGCCAACGCAGAGATAAGTAGGGTTAATCAGTTCTGCTACCGGATCAGTCAGAAACTGCCGGGTGAAGTGAGGTAATCGCACTCAGTTTTTCGCCATTATATTTTTCTTTGTAACTGGATTTCCAGGAGGGCATCCAACAAAGTATTCAGAACTACTACTTAATAATATAAAACCCTCAAAGTTGTTGCACAGGTTTTCCCGCATTGGGTTTTTCTGGGGACTATTTTGTCCAAAAATAACAGTGTCCTATGTATCTTGTTCTTTGCTCAGTTTCTTGTTTCAAATAATCAAATTAAATTGGTGTAGGTTGCAGAAGTAATATACTTCCATATTTTTTAGAAAATAACTTGATAATGTATATTAAAATCAAGTAGGAGAAGTAAATTCAGTTTTACTTCAGTAGGGGTTCCTTGAGTGTAGGAATTTTCACATATATGTGTTGTCGGGAAGTGGGGCCATGCAACTAAAATTGAGATTTCCCATGTAGTGTCACTCCTAAAGCTAATAGCCAATAAAGGAGATCCCACGGGACTAGGATACAAGGTTAACCACCAAGTTGGAAAAGGGGACAAGTGTACAAGCCAAGCGCATTCTTTCTATCGTACCCCCCACTAATCCATCCCAAAAGTGTCCATGATAAGTAAGCAAAAATACCTAGCTACATAATGAAAGCCATACCTTCAGGGTTAGAAGGCCCACCTTCAAACATACGATCATGACCAATGGGCGAGGGTTCATAATGGTTGGCTCAGGTCGCGGAGATGATGGCACATTGAGCTATCTGGTCACTGCAAGGGGTTGTTGGTTGTCGGCTAAGGACCATCTATGAGAAAAAAATCTCCTATGGGTGTCACCCACAAGTGGTGGGTAACAGGGCTACTGCCCCTTAATTTGTGTACATGTGGCTTTGAACAACCCCTTATTTTTTACTTCTAGAATATTGAATTAGTGAAGAGGGTTTTTACCCCCTCAATAGGCTAGAATAGGGGATTTTAGCTTAGAAATTAATATTTTGATTGTAAAGGAAGTTGAGCACCTCCTCTATAAATAGAGGTGCACTTCCTCTCATTTTCTCATAGTTGGATTGGGGGAGAAATCCCTTTTCAAGTCTTAAATTTCTGAAATTTGTTGGAGTTATTTTGCCATGGATTTGGTGTTATTGTTAGAAGACATAGGTACCTCAGTGAGAAGACTAATAGTGGATGATTTCTCAAGTCTGATGGATGAATCATGGCCAGGGTCTATGGATAAGCATTGATTTACCTAGTAAATGTTTTTTTAAGTCTTTGTGGATTTGTTTATTGAAGGTATAAAGTGCAAATGTGTTGAAAAATTGTTGAAGTTGTATTTTTCCCTTATATCATTCTTGAATAGATCCTATCTTGTAAACCCTATGAAGGATTCTAGTGGAGAACCTTCCCATGATACTGCCTTGAAAGCTTGTGAAAGGACATAGGAGGATTTCAGGGTTTGCAGTGGGCTATAGAAAGACTCCAACGCTTTGTAGTGGACTACTTTAGGGTTTACCCAATATCCCTTCTTGACCTTCTTCGAGATAAACCTTGTTGACCCTATTATGCATTCCCTTACACAAGGTCACTAAACATATATATATATATATATAGATATAGATATAGATATTGGGGGAGGCATGTGTTGTCACCATTATTCATCCTTGATATGCTTGTAAAGTTGGGGATGGGCCTACTTAGCATTCAAGACATGCATTGTTGGATGTGCATACAACCCAATGAAATGTGTTGTAAGGATAGAGGTAACTTAGTTTTGCTTTCACTAAGGCTAGGTTAGCTAATACCCTATTATTCAATCTACAAAATACTTCATTTCGTAGCATCCAACAAAAGAAGGATTAGTAATAGAACTGCATCATGTATGAGATGCACATATCCTAGTCATATCTACTTTATGTAAATCTCTCTCTTTGGGTGATTTCTAAAGATATAGATATCTAAGTTATAGGATTCTATATTGTGTAATGTTGATGAGAAATTTGTTTGAAGCTTTAATGGATGTAAAATAACTAATCAGATTTTACATTTGGTAGTAAATATTCAGAATTTCAAACCACACTTAGGTGCATGAAGTATTGGGCAAAACGACATGGTATCTATTCAAATGTACCAGTTTTCCTACCGGTGCTAATTGGGCGCGAATTGTGGTCAAAATATGTCATCTCTACCCAAATACATTGCCTGGCATAGGGTCCACTAGGTTTTCTTATTTGGGATACATGGAAAATCCTTATAGCGGAATTCATAATATGCCTACAATTATACTAGCATATCTGTGCATAAATTCTTGTTATAATGTGTCATCAATTACTCTGTGTTATTAACTGAAGAAATTCAGTGAAGCAATCAGATTTGTGAGGAGTTGGAATTGATCCACTCTCGGGTGGTAGGTAAAGACGTCGTGATTGAGGAAGTGTTGACGGTGTTGGAAATCTATCAACCATGGGGGTCTCCCCGATGTGAAGTCCCAATTAGACCTCACACCGTTTGGTGTAGGATCCCCAACCAGAATATCGGTCTGGTTGCCATATATCTCAAAGGTATGCCTTGGCTCTAATTGTCAGCACGAGAGAGGGATGGAATGGTGTCTTCGAAAATCAAGGGAGGTGTGCCTGGTGAGTGTGCAGTTGCAACTGTGTCGAGATCCTTCTACTGCAAAGGGGGGGAGAAAAGTGAGCCTCTAAGTGAGAGGTAGTAGTACCACCCAAGAAGAGACACACATGAATTAGAAGGATCTATCCAACATCCAGCAGAATAGTCCATAGCGGGTGTAATGGTCGTTACAACCAACAAACAAGGAAAGATTTGTCTAGTATCCCGCAGAATAGTCCACAAGGATGGGACAACAATAACAACCATTACAACACATTCTCAATAAGATAAGCACTAAAATAACCAAAATAGTTCAACTATCTTAGTACATGTGAAAGCAGACGTGAAATACAAATGTCCACAGAATAATCTTACGAGCATTCATAGTCCATGCATGAATAACGTGCTGGCCTTAACAGGCCTCTGTTATTAAGCAAAATTTCCAAGACAAATGTTTAGAATGTACATCACTAACCCCAATAGTGGGACATTGGAGCCACTCCTTACTCCTCAAAGAACTAGTTGATCTCTCTAATTCCTGGTGGGAGGAGCCAAGGTGAAAAAATCAGTTGCTCATACAATGAGGGGGTATATATAACTAAGGGGTGATGCTTCCCCTTTGTGACTCTTTGACTACCCTCATGACTGTTCAACCTATGACTTTTCAACTCACATGACTCTCCATATTCATGTGTGTCCTTTGGACTTCCACTTTACAATACATTTGAATATAATATACACGGTTCACAATAGTGATGTGGCATATGACCACTCATGACATGACGCTACTGATATGGACTGCTTGGTGATGTGGCAATGTCAAGTCATTGTTGCTGCTGAGTGTTGGGCATCTTCTTGGATATGCTTTCTCTTCTCCTTTGCATGGCTTCGTGATGCAAAGTCTTCAATGATCTTTTTGTCTTGGACAATAGTTGCAAACTTGTGTCCCTTTGATTTGCTTTGCTTTGATAGATGAGCTTGCATGTTTCATCTGCAAAGATGTATTTCTACATGCTCCCCTTCAGCATCTCCTTCTTCTTCATCCTATCATGGTGTAAGAGAGTACTTGCATAGGGACTACGCATTGCGAAGTTCCAAGCAACAAGGTCACAACTTAGAGAGCTGAGACTGCGTAGTGCGTAGTTCAATCGGGGCCCGATGAAGATAAGTTGCTCGGTGGGGAAGATTTTCCGAAAATGACTAAGTGTGGGGTGGGTAATGAACTGTGACGAACCTTGATGTAGAAATTTTGAATAATAAACACTTATTCACAGAGATTATCCTGATTATACACTATTGCGGAATACATGCATAATACATAAGCTCCTCTACGTTGATCATCAATTTAGCAGCGTTAAAAACAATGAAACATCAATCGCATGCACACATTAACACAGTATGTAACCCGGGGAAAGCTTACAGCTGAAAACCCACACTATCTGTATATTATAATGATTAAGAACATGTAACAATACATAGTACAATACTCCTCACAAGTACTCAGTACTATCTCCACCTGTTACACACAAACTAGCTCAGATCTGATGCCTCAAATCTCCTCCACTGTTTGCCTGCCTCCAATGCACAATGCTGCAAGAAAATCACTCACCCTGAAAATCACGTGATCACAAGCTACAATTGACTTGTTATTGGCCACAACTGCGCAATCCTCATTGGCATAACTCAATCCCATTGATTGTGCAAGATTCCATGCACAACTATAGTCACAACTGATAGCAATCTCAACCTCTAACACCTGTCTCCACTGAACTGTGCATGCACTGAGTTAATTTATGTATTCTTTAGTTTCTTTATGAGTTAATAATTAGTGAATTAATTAATAATTAATTCACACAACTCATCACTAGTGTATTCTGCAGTTAGACTAAATACAACTAGTTCAACTGAACACAACTCCATCAACTCCACAATCAACTCCACCAAACTCAACCACATGAGTTCTAACTGAAGTCATGCATGCAATAGCTCAACTGACTCATAAGAAAAGCGTATTTCCTTCTGACAGCTGCATGTGCCACATCTGTAGCTCAAACTGAAGTGCTCCAAGAGGATAAGATAATGTTTATAGTCCAAATATTATTATGAGACAATAATATTCGACTGTTTCTATTTTTAGCCTGGCAGTCTAAAAATAGAAACCCGCCCATATGTCTAAAAATAGAAGTCCATCTATTTTTACGAACATGACCAATCATCCACAAATAACATACTGCAACTCATAGACCATGATCCATATGTCTAAAAATAGACATAGTCCAAAAATAGACTTTGCGCCATAATTTGCCTGCGAGCCCACTTAGTGAAGGCGACTCCTTTCCACTAAGCTCCATCATCTTGTTGCATTCTCAACACTTGATTGTGATCACACACTTGGCATACTTTGACGACACGACAACATAGATCATCAAAACATGTAAAGAAATCATTTCCCTCTGTGCGACTGCCTTGTGATAAAATAGAGCAAGTGTGACACTTAAAATAGCCTTTAGGACGACCGTGACGACACTTGTGCGACATTGCCCAAGACTTTGTTTATGGATGTGACAAATGTTTACATGGTTGGGACAACTCATATACACAAATACTGACCTTCGAAACCATCAAAAAAGGCTCGCAAATTTTGTACGAAAATCAAACATGCCAAAAGACGACAGTTAACCCAACATGCAAAAGGGACCAAATAACTATGAGAAAGCTCATGAAATGAGCTCTAGTGTTTGCAACAACAATTAAAAGGACCAAGGAAGACTCTGAAATTTGAGCGTAAGATAAAATTTTGAAGGGTGTTCCAGCAGCTATAACAAGAAGGTTTTCAAACATAGTCAACACCTCAAAATGCAAGGCTAGAAATTCCATCTAAGCATAAATATACCAAGATCTTGTAGCAGATTAAAAAAATGACTAGCTACAGGTCAAAGAGAGAGAGAGAGAGCATCTTACATTTCTTTCACCCTTTCAAGAGAGAAATACATGGATCTATCTTCTTGTTAGTTTTTGTAGCATCAGAGGTGTTCTAGTCTTGAAACTTTGTGGAGAGGCTAAAACACAGGAGTTCTCCAAAACCCAAAAATCATTTCTGGAAATTCCACCTAGAGATGGCTCAGTTAGATTATTAGTCAACTTTTAAATATTTCTTGTCTAAACTTAGGAAAAGTGGTTAATTAATCAGTATTAATTGAGAAAGATGAGAATTCTCTAGAAACTCACACGGATCGACTAGGAAATAATATCAGCCATTTATTAAGTTTTAATCTTGGTTGTTGGAGTCCCAATTGGAGAATGTAAGAAGAAGTCGATGGGTAGATGGAGTGACACACTTGAGATCAATTTCCTTGCACAGTTCGATTCTCCAGAGAGCAGGAGCAGTTTCCAGAAGAGTTAGAGACAGGAAAGGGAAGCAGAGACAGAGAGGGGAAGAGATAGTGAGTCTGAAGGAAGTTTTCCAGTTTTGGAGAGTCAGAAAGAGGAGGCTGAGATTTTCTCCAGGAAGCGACATACGGACTGCATAGTTGCTTTAGAAAGGCAATTCGATCTAGTTGAAGAGAAGCTCGTTCTGAGTTCTAGAGGCTAGGAAGATTTTCCAAAGTGTCGGAGAGACAATTTCCTAGACATCAGCAAGCGGGACAGCTAGATTGGAAGTCAATTCAAGTAGTGTGTGTGGCAGGCTGCGATAGGGTGATGCAGGCCCTGCACAAATAACTTGGACAACTAGCTTTTTCGTAGGTCAGGCAATGTCAGGATTGCTCAGAGAGAGGGTAATTTCCTGTTAGGATATTCTGACACATAGGATATAGTTAAGTTCAACTTGGTCTAGTATAGAGTTAGGTTAGAGTTAGGTAAAGTGTGTTTCTTTACCGTTGTACATTTTGTAACTTACAATCCGACGGTCACGATATGTAGTGATCCGACGGTTCACTCTCACCTCGGTATTACCGACACTTGATCCGTGGCTTGACACCCGATTGGTCCATGAGTTCTATTTAAAGCGCATGGAGGGTCATTGTTCGTGTAATCCGTGCATGAGAGAAGCTTATGTAAATTTTCATTCTTTGATTAATAAATTGCCTGTAGTACCCACGTTGGGACAGGCCGTGGACTGTTTCCCTCCTTGCACTTTGAGGGTTTTAACCACGTCAAAAATACTGGTGTATTGATTTGAGATCTGGTTGTGAGCGGTGTCCTTTTGGTGTTCTTTCTGAGGAACTTACCCTGTAAATTCCTACATGGTATCAGAGCTATTTGAGGGCCGCGTCCGTTGGTGATCCAAATCTGAAGCCGGTAGAACTACATGCGGCTGTCGTTTCCTAGATCTGCTGTTTCTGACTGCTTTCGGGCCGAGAGGACTACTCTGTTGCGTTCGGAGCATCTGTTCTAGTGAGGAACCCCTTTCGTTTCACGCGAAAAGGTTTCCGGTAGCCCTAGCTGCGTCATTTTTCAGATCGGGAGGTATACAGTGTTTTTTTGCAGTTTACTGTTATTTTCTCTCTGCTTATTTCGATTTCGGTTTATTTAGCCCTTTTTTTTAACCGAATCTATACCTTTCATTTCTGCGTATGCTCTTTGCCCTACGACTCTGTGCGATCTGGGCAAATCAGAAACAGAAAGGAAGGATTTTTCTCATGCGTATGCTCTTTTCCCTGCACCTTAGTGTGATCTCGGAAAATCAGAAACATTGAGAAAAATATTTAGTTTTTCGGCTAAAGCTAACTTTGAGGTTTTTTTTTTTAAATTTCTAGTTTTTTTGGCTAAAGCTAACTTCGAGCCGTAAGGTTCATTTTTCTTTTCATATTCGTGTTGGGTTTTGTGTTTTGTGTTTTGTAGGGAAAAAGAGCTTTCTCAAGGCAAGCACGCAAACCAACACGAAGAGATGTAAAGTTTGATGAAAATAAATCGGCCTGCGAGCCTAGTCCGGCGGATGTGCCACCTCTTCCTATCTCTTCTACTTTTGAAAACATTTCTTCTTCAGATGATGAAAGCAAGGATGATAATCCTCCCCCACCTTCTCAGGATCCTCAACTTCCACGATGGGTCCCTGCTACTCGGGATGCAGTAGGTGATCTTGCCGGTGATCCTGCAGATCAGCGACGTACACGTTCTCAGTTTGAAAGAGCCTCTTCTTTACTGGCTCAAGCTCCAGTAAATCATGATCCTGACACTTTTGCAGAAGCTTCAGGCCATCCACATTGGGAAGCAGTTATGAATGAAGAATATCATTCATTGATGAAAAATGATACATGGGATCTTGTTCCTCTACCAAAGGGACGCAAACTTGTTAGATGTAAATGGGTTTATAGAACCAAGTATGGACCAGATGGGAAAGTTGATAAACATAAAGCTCGTCTCGTTGCTAAGGGCTTTTCACAGGTTGAAGGAATTGACTACACTGAAACCTTCTCCCCTGTTGCCAAAATGAACTCTATTCGCCTTGTTCTTTCCCTTGCTGCCTCTTTAAAATGGGAAGTCCATCAGATGGATGTTAAATCTGCCTTCTTACATGGGGACTTGCAGGAAAAAATCTATATGGAACAACCCATTGGCTTCATACAAACAAACTCCAGCCTTGTTTGTCGACTTAAGAAATCCCTTTATGGCCTCAAGCAAGCTCCTCGGGCTTGGTATGCCAAAATGGATAGCTTTCTTTTAGAATCTGGCTTTTCTAGGTGTCATTCTGACAATACTGTCTACACCAAGAAAGTGGGCAACTCTCTTATCATCCTTGTTCTTTATGTTGATGATCTTATTCTTACTGGTAGTGATCCCAACCTTATAAACCATGTGAAGTCCAGCCTTAAAAAGAAATTTGAAATGACAGACTTAGGACACTTACACTATTTTCTCGGTCTTCAAGTCTTGCAATCCCAGGAGGGTATTTTCCTTTCCCAATCCAAGTATGCTTGTGATATTCTTTGTCATTTTCACATGGAAGACTGTAAGCCAGCCCCTTCTCCCTTTCAGTCTGGAGTCAAACTTTTAGTCTCTTGTACTTCTCCTGAAGTTGATGCTACCTTATACCGTCAACTTGTCGGAAAACTCTTGTATTTAACCCATACTCGTCCTGATCTTTCCTTTGCTGTTGGCCTTGTTGCTCGTTTTATGCAAAACCCCCGTGAAAGTCATTGGAAAGCAGCTAAAAGAATACTTCGTTATGTTCGAGGTACAGTTCAGTTTGGGATTCATTACAGTGCCAAAGCAGCTCCTCTGTTAGTTGGTTTCACTGATTCTGATTGGGCTAGTGACCCTGATGATCGGAAGTCTACTGCCGGTTATGTCTTCACTCTTGGTTCAGGACCTATTACATGGGCTTGTAAGAAACAGGCTGCCATTTCTCTTTCGTCAACAGAAGCAGAGTATCGTGGTGCCGTGGAAGCTAGTAAGGAAGCCTTGTGGCTTCGTCAGATCCTATCAGAGTTTGGCTTTGAGCAGCAGCATCCAACCACACTTTGGTGTGATAATCAAAGTGCAATCCAGCTATGCAAAGATCCAGTCCAGCATCAGCGCAGCAAACACATTGAACTACACATGCACTTCATCAGAAAGCTCATTCATGACCATGTTCTTGAAGTGCAATATTGTCCAACAGATGATCAGGTTGTAGACATCTTCACAAAGGCTCTCACAGAGGCGAAGTTCACTAAACTTCGATATATGCTTGGAGTTCAGGAAGTTGTCACTAAGGGGGGATAGGCTCTAGTGCCTCCTTCCTTCTCCTATTGTGTCATATTTGTAAATCCTTCAATCCTATCCCAAGTTGTTCTTAAGGGGGGATGTTAGGATATTCCGACACATAGGATATAGTTAAGTTCAACTTGGTCTAGTATAGAGTTAGGTTAGAGTTAGGTAAAGTGTGTTTCTTTACCGTTGTACATTTTGTAACTTACAATCCGACGGTCACGATATTTAGTGATCCGACGGTTCACTCTCACCTCGGTATTACCAACACTTGATCCGTGGCTTGACACCCGATTGGTCCATGAGTTCTATTTAAAGCGCATGGAGGGTCATTGTTCGTGTAATCCGTGCATGAGAGAAGCGTATGTAAATTTTCATTCTTTGATTAATAAATTGCCTGTAGTACCCACGTTGGGACAGGCCGTGGACTGTTTCCCTCCTTGCACTTTGAGGGTTTTAACCACGTCAAAAATACTGGTGTATTGATTTGAGATCTGGTTGTGAGCGGTGTCCTTTTGGTGTTCTTTCTGAGGAACTTACCCTGTAAATTCCTACATTTCCTTCAAAAAAATTGTCAGTATTTCTCTTAGATAGATTCGCTAGTTTGGCGATATTTATTGTACTCAGAATTTCTCACTACTGCTTAATAATAAAAACCCTCAGTTGTTGCACCGGTTTTCCCACATTGGGTTTTCCAGGGACTTTTGTCCAAAAATAACGATGTTATATTTTTGTGTGTGTGTGCTAGTATTTTCTCATTTTCCAGTTATCTTCTGCAGTGTTTTTATTTGTGAAGTTTGCAGTCTGATTAATTCATTGTTGTCGTGGCAATAAACTTCTAAATTAAGTTACAATTAGAAGAATTAATTCCATTTGCTGCAATAGAATTTCAGTAGTGAAATTTTCACATGGTATCAGAGTGAGCTTGATCAGATGGGGAAGGTCAAATGCTTCAGGTGTGGTGAGTTTGGCCACTACAATACTCAGTGTCCTCAAAGGAAGAAGGACAAGTAGGAGAAGCATGACCAGGTGGCAGCATCCATAGAGATAGACAAGTTGTCCTCTAGGTTGGAGGAAGATTTCGCCATGTTTGCAGCTATACCTCCAAGAGTGAAGTGGGGCGATATGGAGCTATAGTCCTAGAGTTGTGTAGATATCGGGCAGGGTCCAATGTAGACGCAACAAGGAAGACATTTCTAGATTGTTGCAGCAGGACCATACCCTTGCTACGGGCACCCACAATATTCAATAGCAAGATGGATCAGTGTCAATGATGTAGTCAGGTTCTAGAGTGACAGTTGTCGACTAGTAGTAATCAGTTACTGAGGAATGCAGAGAAGTGTTGACAACAAAGCAAGCAGCTCAGTAGCAAAGTTAGAAACAACACAGATTCGCAGTAGACAGTGCAGAGGCCTGTAGAAATTAGATGCTCAGGAGACAGATGTAGCACAGAGACATAGTTGATTCAATAATTTGGATGCTTCTCAATTGTTATAGTTGCAATAGCAGCACCAACAGTTGAGAGGGAGTTGCAGTATATATGCAAAGTTGGCAGTAGTATGACAGTGTCAGTAGCAGTGCAAATGCAACATCAAAGTTGCATAGTGGTTGGTGGGCAATGGCTGCATGGCAGGTAGTCACAGTGGCCAAACATCAACAACGTGTATGGAGGATCATGCTGAAATAGTTAAGGATATCACTGATATGTTAAGAAAGAATCATGAAGTTAAATGGACTATTCCAGCAAGATATGATTTTTATCAGATTAAAAAGGATATTTTAGAAGCCTCCATACTGGCCAGTCCAAACTATTCTCAACCATTTAGCATTTTTTCCTTTGCCTCTGAAACTACCTTAGCTATTGTTCTTTTGCAAAATAATGAGGATGGAGATGACCAACCTATTTCCTTTTTAGTAAAGTCATGAGATATGCTGAACTTAAATATGATATCATTGAAAAACATGCCTATTCCTTAGTCCAAGCTCTGAAAGATTTTAGAGTCTATGTCCTTCACTCTTCCATTATTGCCTATGTTCCTAATAGTGTTGTTAAAACTGTGTTAACTCAACCTAATACTGATGGAAGGAGAGGGAGATGGATTACCAAGATATTGGAGTTTGATCTTATTATCAAAACTACAAAATTAGTAAAAGGTCAAGGCATGGCCAAAACTCTTAGCTGAGTCAAATTGTAAAGTCTTGGGAATTAATTTTGTTTTTGAAATTCCAATAGAGAAAAATCCACAAGAACCTTCATCTTCAATAGAGAAGAATCCACAAGAACCTTCTTCTTCAATCCAACCAACTTTGATTCACATTGAGGAGAATTTTTTGTTATCTGAATGGTACACTGATAATGTGCATTTTCTTAGAGATTTTGAGTGTCCATTTGAATTTACAAAGAATCAATGTAAAACATTGAAGTTAAAGGCCATAAAATATTGTATTATCAATGCAAATCTGTATTGGAAGGATCCACTCAACATCCTTTTACTTTGCTTGACAGAAAGTGAGACAAAAGGAATCATTGATCAATTTCATGCAAGTATTTGTGGAGGACACTATGCTTGGAGGGCTACAACATATAAGATTTTAAGAGCGGGATTTTATTGGCCCACATTGTTTGCACAAGTAGGAGCAAAGGTTAGAAGTTGTACCCAATGTCAATTGTTTGCTGGAAAACAGAGATTAGCAACACTTCCTCTAGTTCTAGTACTAGTTCAAGCACCTTTCCTACAATGGGGATTGGATTTCATTGGGGAAATTCATCCACCATCAAGTAGCCAGCACAGATGGATATTGACTGCCATAGATTACTTTACCAAATGGGTAGAGGCAATTCCAGTTAGAAATGCAACTGACACTGTAGTTATTAAATTTATTGAAGAGAATATATTGTCCAGGTTTGGATGCCCCCAACAGATAGTTACAGATAATGCAACAACATTCAACAGTGTCAAGATGATTCAATTTTGTCAGAAATATCAAATTTTGTTGCATCATTCTACCCCTTACTATCCACAAGGAAATGGACTGGCAGAGTCCTCAAACAAGAGTTTGGTTAAAGTCATTAAGAAAACACTGGAGGACCACAAAAGGAGTTGGGACAGCCATCTCATATATGCAGTTTGGGAAAACAGGATCTCTCCAAAGAGATCAACAGGTAAATCTCCTTTTCAGCTTGTTTATGGCAAGGAAGCCATATTTCCTACACATCTAGATTTTCCTGTCATGAGGTTTTTACAAGAAGAAAATGAAGAACCTGATGATTTTTCCAAAAGAATAAATCAGATTATAGAACTTAATGAAAATAGAGATGAAGTTCATTATAAGCTTCGGAAATATCAGAACAAAATGAAAATTCTGTTTGATAGAAAGGCTAGAGAAAGAGATTTTAAAGAAGGAGATTTAGTGTTAAGATGGGATGCTAGGAGAGAGGATAAAGGGAAACATGCAAAGTTTGATAATCTTTGGTTCAGACCTTTTAGCATTGCAGAGGTTAAAGGCAACAATACTTTTATCTTGCAGAACTTGGAAGGACAATATTCCTCATTGCCTGTCAATGGGAAATACTTGAAGCATTATATTCAATATTGAGGAGTTCCTCATTCATTCATCATTTGTACATCACCGGAGTGTTTTATTTTACATGCAGTGTGTAATTGTTTTCAACAGAGACTCCATTAGCCCAAGGAGAAGGCACATGGATCTGCAAGTTCTCTGCATCCTGTAGGAGGAAGCAGTCCCCAGTTGGAGTCGATGTTGTAACATATTTGGTTTTGATAAGTTAGTTTTTATTTATAAAAGAGGGTATAAAAAAATAGAATAAAAAATGAAAATGCAATAAAAAAATTGATGAAATGAAACCCCATCAAAAGAAAAAATTTGTATAAGTGAGAAAATTTAAATGCCACTAGAAAAGAGTAAAATTACATTGCAAATAAACTAGGGTTTTGTGTGCAGCTTGTTTAAAATGCCACAACCTAATGTTTTGATTTGAATCATTTAGCTTAACCATGATCAAATCATTTAAATTTATGTCTCTAGATTAGTGAATAAGTTCACCAAATTGTTTAATCTTGGTAGAACATGATTAGATAGGATAGAATAGAATAAAATTTGGCCTGATATGCTCAAAACATGGCCAAATGATGTATTAGAATAAGGTTAGAATAGGATTAGGGAAAATAAATGGCTGCTAGATCAAATGTGCCATTCATAGATAATTTTTTCTTTAATTAGGGTTAATTACCTTTTAAAGGTGATTAATATTGTATAAACAAAGTTTTATAAAGTTTAGATTAAAGTCATAAACGACAAAATCATTTTGTCGTGGAGTGCTATCAAGTGGATACCTTTCGACGGTGATCCTCTTCCTCGCCTAGATCAACGGTGGGGAAGCCATTTCGCACCCCTTCTACTGTTTCACGTTAACAGTAAGGGGGGGGGGGGGGGTTTCGAAAATTGGTTTCCTTTTTGGTGGGCCCATTGCAACATGTCACCTCATCATCACGGTGCACCCCCCCTTCCCCCGTGCAATACCATTTACCACTACCTCCCCTCCAAAATCCACTCATCCCATCTCATCCATACATC
This sequence comes from Pinus tabuliformis, assembly GCA_031772625.1. NCBI lineage: Eukaryota > Viridiplantae > Streptophyta > Pinopsida > Pinales > Pinaceae > Pinus > Pinus tabuliformis. The sequence continues at coordinate 786,678,466 of CM062810.1, forward strand.
ACTCCACCAACGTCTATCCTCGTTTCCCATGCTCTTCCTCCCGCTAATAGTTTTCCTCCATGTATCCCTATTTGTTACACTCATATCCATTACACTTATCCCCATTCCTCCTACCCGTTACCTGCCTCCTGTTGTCCATTTAATGCACACCAATTCCGTAGGATAACGGTGCGATTTTAACGGTAATCACTACACTGTTATAAATAAACCTTCATCCATTTTTACGTGACTCCCTTGTTTTCATTGCTACTATTTCAATTGCAAGTTTTAAAGCTTGGCTTTGGTTAAACTTTGCCACCGATTGTGCCTATTTTTCAAGTTGATCGTGCCCTCACCAGTTTTTTACAGGGACTAAACATTGTTCAAGTACCCATTTCATCAGCATCCTATTACTTTTCTCCCTTATCTATTAGAATATGGAACCCAAAAGAAAGGACCAGCCCTCTCGTAGCAAGACCCTTGCTCAAGAAAATCCAAAAGCCACTGATACCCTAGACCTTGAACACATCCCCTTAGCTGACCAACTTTTTAGATTGTGGACACAAAGTACGAATTCAATATTTTCGAATTGCACCATTGGTTAAGACAAACCTATCAGGACTCAGAGGATGAAATTAACCTATGGGAATCCCTATTGCCCATGTTCATGTTCCCTCAAACTCATCCATTTCCTTATTTAGTTATGTGGTGTTAGGCTAGATATAATCCCTTGCAGATAACTGTGGTAGCTCAGAATGGAGACATTCTGATATCTATCACACCAGAAACCATAAACAAAATGCTTTTGATTCCTGAGAATGATTCCCTTAGCCATTTTTCTATTGTTGTCCTCATGGATCTATACCATAAGCTTACATTCCCCCAAAGAGCTCAAATTTTTGAGATCTTTCTTCCAGAAGATGTTGAGCTTCCTAAAAAGAACCCTCCATATCCAACCTCAATGTTCCCAGAAAGATCTAAACACATTATCTCTCTAGTTTCTTTCTTGTTAGGTTACCAGACAGACCAATGGGTAGATGAACCTATCCTGGGTTATCTATCCATTTTCTCCAAAGAGAATAAGCCAGCATTCATGTATAATTACAGTCAATTTTTGGCTGAAAATATGCATGAACAGTTAATGAAAATCACTACTGAGGGTGTATTCAAGTATTCTTCTGTGCTAGTTCATATGTTCCTTTTTCAACAAGGAGACATGCTACCAATAACCTTACACAAGCAGGATGATCAACAAATAAATCAATCAGTTACACAATGGACCTCATTGGTCAGGAGAAACTCAACTGAGTTTAAATTTTCAGATTTCATTGACTGTTTCATTTATCCAGTTGCACAGATTCTTAGCAGCCAGAGTGAACCAAGAATCAACCCAAAGATAAAAAGGATCCTGCACCTAAGTGACCAAGCTAAGACTGGAGACTGGTATCTTTACCAGAATTACACAGAGATTAGGGTATATGGCTGTGAGTTAGCTCCATACAAATTTCCTAAATATGTTCCAATGAGAATTTTCTCTCTAGAATTTTGTTTAAGGTAAAATAAAATCTCAGTTCAAGATTAAGTCCCAAGTGGGACCCTTTATTTGTAATACCCGAGCAACAGGAATTGAATCATATTCAATTCTCAAGAAGATGGGATTTCAACCAAGTTTTACCTGGTCTTATGATCCATTCAATATAATCACTAATTTAAGGGTGGAACTTAAAACCACACCTTATAATCATACTCCAAGACCAGAAATTGAGAAATATAGGAATCAAGAACAGTGGGAGGAGAACACACTTCAGGAAGCAGAAGAGAAAATTATACCTCCTTCTACCCTCTAGACTCCCACTTCTCAAAGTAAGCAGGATAAGAGGCCGAGAGAAGAATCATCATCTTCAGCAAAGGGTGCAAAGGAGTTTCTCATTTATCAAAAGAAACAAAAGACTGACTCTAAAGTTACCACTATTCAGGGTCAGAAAGAACCCATAGTTATTAATCTGGATGATTCACAGGTTTCTACAGGATCAGAGGAAACTATCCTTAACACTCCATCTTCCTCTTCAGTTTCATAGAATTTATTGGAAATTACACAGTTAGCAGGAGCAAGTGAACAGGAGGAACCAAACATTTTCACAAATTTTCTTGAAATTAAGCAAAATAATGCATCTTTGAAGGCAAATGTCTATGCTCAATTCTAGCTACTTCTCAGCACAGATTGTTGACAACATTTGACAGTGAAAAGGGAAGCATGCAAATGGAATTCTTACAGGCTCAAGTGCCTTTTCCAAATGCTTCTTCAAACTATAAGAAAACCATATTTTCTTTTGATGTAAATAAAATATATCCTATTGACCAAATGGACATGCATAGACAGTCTGGGGAGATGCTTTTCTCTACCATGACTAACACTACCATGGCACTGTCAAAACTGAGAACAACTCTTTCAAATGTACAGTGACAGTTGAAGATAGGGAAGATATCCTCCATAGAAAAGGATAATAGGGTCAAATCATTAGAAGATTTAGTGATCAACATTGGATATGATCCTACTGATGTTAAAGCTACAAAGGACATCATCAAGAAGAAGAATGCAGACATCACAACACTAAGGAAGCAGCTCAAATTACCTTCTACAGAGGATCCCAAAACCAAGGAGATTGAAGAAAGTGAGAAACACAAAGAAGAAATGATCAAACTAATCATTGAGCAGAATATACAAATAAAGAAGATGGAGGAACATATAGAAACTTTGCTCAAAGAAAAGGAACAGTCTGCACAACTGTCCATAGCTCCAATTACAACTATACCAATCACAGTGGAAAGGACAGTAGGGGAATCGACATCAGCAACAACAGAGTCTACATCAACTATAGGTGATCTGAATAAAGTTATACAGGAGTTGTCTCTCCAAAGACAGGAAAATGAAAAGCTTCAAAAGAAATTTAAAAATATGGAGACACAAAAGATAAAGAATGATACTCTTTATGTTGAAGAGATGCAGAAGACCCACAAACTAACCAAGAAGATTCAAGAGTTGGAAGATGAGTCATTAATGGCTCAGACCTTGGCCCAAGCCAAGGAAAACATTTGGGCAGATATAAGTCAAGCTATAACTGAAATTTGGCCCTCTGTACAAATTATTTTCGAACAGGAAGAGCTTATTACTAGATGCCAGATAGCTATTGAAGAGGTCAGAGAAGCCCTTAAAGATAAACCAAGTGAGGCCACAAATATGATTAAGGCGCTCAATTAAAAAACTAGAGCTGAATTAGAAGAAATTGAAATTGGAGACAAGACAAAAACCATTCTTGAGATTAAGAAAGTTTTGCAGAAGAAAAATCTCATGACTCAGTTGGAGACAAAGTGCCAAACTTTGAAAATTGTTGTCCAGAGGTTTCATTTTAAGTTTAACTTGCTCAACCAAAGAGGATTTCCAGGATTAGTGGCACCTAATGACAGATTGATCAGTTTGGAGGAGTATTGCCAAAATCTTTACATAATTGCAACTGATAAAGCTAAATTTGCAGGTATCAAAGGTCATCTTACAGGGAAGGTTTTCTTAGAGGCTTTGAATTTTGATTTAATGATCAAACATGAAATTAAACATATCTTTGTTATTAAGCCTACTTTTGAAAAGTATATCGAGGTGGATGAAGTCTACAGGAAATTAATTAAACTTTCTATACCAAGTGAAGATAGATGGGTTCACTTGTGTGAAATCATTGAGTAACTTTCATCACCAACTGACAGACAACGAGGCAACACATTTTTGGGGCCAGATCATCACCAACTTCCTTGAAGATAGTGCCAGCAGCTTAGCAGTTTTTGGATTCCTATATTTTTGTACTATTTTTATATTTTGTTAACGGATCTTTCTAAAAAAACAACATTTTGTATAAATAACATTTGCTTCGAGTTATTATGGGTTGAACCCTTGGATGAGATTTTCAAAGCAGAATTGTAATCAAATGGAGATTTGCTTCAAATTAATGAAAAGATTCTGGATTTGCCTCAAATAGTTTGTCTCCTTGTGAGTTTTTCTCATGTTTTCATTTCATTATGTTATTCTTCATGTATTTAAGTTTTAATGGAGAACCTTGGGTAAGATTAAACTGAATGTCAGTTTATCTTAAATCCATGGTGAATTTATAATCAATAATTAGAGATTAGTTTATAGAACTGTTTGTTATTATAAACTCCTTTATATCTATAAATTGTCACACCCATCTTCATAAAATTAAATACATTTTGTGAGCAAGTAAACATTGTTTACCTGCACTCTGTCTTATAATTAACTAAATACTCTGTTTGAATATTTTGTAAGTTATAACCCTTTCAACTCTACTATTCGTTCAACTAAAATCAATTAACTGTTTGGAGACAAATAAACAACCCTTTCATTAAATTTAGCATTGTTAAGGTTTGAGCACCTGTATTTAACTGTTCATAACATTGGTCATCCAAAAACAACTTTAAAACAACAAAACATTTTAGATGCTCTGGCATGATTAATTAACCTAGAATTATCTCAGAGGAAAACGTAATACACTTCAAAGGAACTTATAGTGTATTGTAAAGAAGCACATATTAAGAGGAAGCTCATTGTTCCCTACAACCCCGAACATAATGGAGTAGTAGAAAGGAAGAATAGAACCATTGAAGAATGCATAAGGACTATTATATTTGATCAACCTACCAAAATTTCTATGGGGAGACGTAGCCATGGCAATAGTATACATACAAATTAGAATTCCTCTTAGAATCCTTGATAATATGACACTGAAAGAAGTATTCTTAGGGAGAATCGATGTGTAGACCATGTTTGAATCTTTGGATGTCCCGCATACATTCATATTCCAAAAGACAAGCGAAATAAGTTATACTCTACAAGTATAAAAGGTATCTTCGTTGGTTATAGCTTTTCATCAAAGGCTTATAGAATCTACATCAAAGAAGAAAGACAAACTGAAGTTAGCAGGGATGTTATATTTGCTGAAAATCATGCCTACAAAAGATCCAAGGATATACCGATCAAGTCCAATGAAGAAGATGTACCACTGTTTGAAGAAGAAAAGAAACATGACAAGTCACCTACAAAATAAGAGAAAGAAGGACCAAGTGAACCTATTCAACCTACAATCATTCCTGAATCAAATAAGAGGCCAAATTGGTTAAAATCTACACTTGAAGATGTTGAAGGACATGGAGCAGTGAAAGGAACTTTCAGAGAAAGAAAAAGACTAAAAAGATACTCAAGATATGTAGCATACATAACGAAGTTGATTGAAGTAGAACCAACTACTTTTCAAGAATCCGCTCATCAAGAAGAATGGAAGAAAGCAATGCAGGAAGAATATCAATCTATCATGAAGAATGGGGTTTGGGAAATTGTTCCTAGACCTAGTGACAAATTTGTTGTCACTTCAAAATGGATTTACAATATCAAACATGTTCTTTATGGAAGTATAGACAAATACAAAGCAATATTTGTTGCAATGGGTTTCTCTCGAAAGGAAGGAATCCACTATGATGAAACCTATGTTCCTATTGCCAGGTATACTACTAATAGATCTTTGGTTTCATTAGTAGCCACTATGGGATGGAATATCCATCAAATGGATGTCAAAACAACATTTCTAAATGGAACCATTGATGAAGTGTATATTGAACAACCAAAGCGCTTTGAGATAAATAGTAGGGAAACTCATGTTTGCAGATTAAAGAAAGCTATATATGGTTTAAAGCAAGCTCATAGGGCCTGGTATGCAAGGATGGATGCATGTATTTTAAGGATTGGATTCGTTAAAAGTTCTATCAATGTAAACCTCTACATTGAGATAGTGAAGAATGAACCAGTTATTATACTTTTATATGTGGATGATTTATTTATTACAGGTCTAGAGCATAGAATTCTAGAATGTAAGAAGTTGTTGGCAGCGAAATTTCAAATGAATGTTGGAAATAATACTGAGAGGGGGGGGGTGAATCAGTATTATCTAATCAATAATACTTTTTCAATTTCATACTCAAATTCATATACGCTACTTCAGTTAAGTATACCCGCGTATATACGTGATTGTGTCTATTGCAACTAGCGTATAACCATTAAACTCATGATTTAGTTATGTGATCTTCAATGGATGCATCAGAACATTATTAGCCATATTAACAGTCAACAGTAGCAATAAAATAGATAGATCAACACACATGAACACCATGATATAAGGTGGAAACCCAATGTGGGTGAAAACCACCTGCTGCAATTCGTTTCTATCTTCCTTTATTAAGAAACATCTTTTACAATGTACTGGTGCAGTCCTTTACCAGCACGCAGGCTACAACCTGCAGAAGGCTACAACCTTCTCTGTCTTTCTCCAGACTCTCCTGGAAGGGAGCTCCAACCCCCTTTGCTCTTGTACTAGCTAAGATACTAGTACGTAGGCACCGGCCTACAATCTTCTCTCCTCCAGGTACCACGTTTCATACATTTTCATACTGGATACTCCTGAAGCACAACACATAATCTGAAAGGCCACGTTTCATCCAATTTTCATACTAGACCCATTGCTATCATTGAAGCTCAAAACAATCACTACTAGCATCATCAATCTCTGAATCACTGAAACCCTGTTAACAACACAGTCACCAGAACACAGAGCAGACACAGAACTCTGCAATAACAATCAGACCCAACTGCAACTTCAAATATCATACTTTACAATGTATACGCTACTATGATGAATCAAACCCGCGTACATACGCGCCTTTTCCAAGGCCAACCCGCGTACAGATCTAAAAATATTTTCTTATAACTTTGCAGTTGTACCAGACATCAGTCATACTCATAACATTCATATTACATGCATCAGTATGCAGATCTAGAATAAGCATAATCAACCATATAAAGATAGTTCATTTCAAACCATTTGATCCTGATCTCTCCTTAGATCTTGTTCTCCATCAACCGGTGAGATCCCTCCTTAGCTCAGATCAAGCAATGCATCATCAACCCATAACCTGCATACTGGATCTCATACTTCATTAGATATTCAAGACTTTCTGAATACTATTGCCTAATGATCTTCCTCTCCTTTTATAGTCTTAGGCCTTGCTCAATACCACGGACCAAAACCATAATAAATCAATACCATGGGCCCAATACTTGGGATCAACACTTCTGATGAGACACCATGGTCCAAAACCATAGGTTCAAATACCAAGGACTAACTACCACGGACCAAAGGTAAGTTCTCCGACATGTACGCGCTTTTCCGCGCATGAAACTGCGTGTATACCCTACTTGGTATATAGTGAACCTGTGTATACGCGACTTGGTATATAGTAAACCTGCGTGTATACCCTACTTGGTATATATCGAACCTGCGTATACGCGACTTGGTATATAGTGAACCTGCGTGTATACCCTACTTGGTATATAGTGAACCTGCGTATATGTATTTTCTCTTCATACTTGTAGTCTGATCATCAATTCCTTGCTACTAACCTTCTGCACTATGATTTGTCATCTGTGTGATTTGCCATCAAGGACAACACTTGTCTCATAATGCCAACAATCTCCCCCTTTGGACTTGATGGCAAAGCTAACTTGTCACACTTAGAACTTGATCTTTTTATTCCTTTGAGCTGTCTTGCATCCCATGCATTTAGTCACATCTGTAGATTGATCTAGTTATATGTAAGTGAGATGTTCTTCTATGAGAGGGTTGCCATCAAGTACAACACATGCATCATAATGCCAACAATCTCCCCCTTTGGATTTGATGGCAACAACACCAAATCACTCTCCCCCTTTGACATCAAGGGCAAAGGGCGAACCAAGATATTTTCTTTCCAAGATAAGCATTCCGCTTTTCATACTCCCCTGAGTGCCTGCTGAAATTTCTGAATGAGCTCCCCTTTTGTATATGCCAAGGTGTACCAATCTGTCCATGCTCCCCCTGAGTACATGCTGAGTCTCTGCACTGCTGAAGTGTGCTATTCATGCTCCCCCTGACAGTAGGCAAGATCTGCAAAAGATGTTCTTCAAGAAGAACATGACTCTATACATCATAAAAGACCTTCCTATCACCAAAAAGACTCAATACATACATCCATCACCCAACCAAGTGGGGATCATCCATCCACCTAAGTGGGGATACATCAGAAATTTACATATGACAACCAAGTTCATTACATGTTCATCCCAGGCATAGTGGGGAAACCAAAATAGGTCGTTACATGACCTTGATAATAAAAGAAATACATGACATAAAGACCAAATATCAAGAACAAGACTTATGAAAGTCACCAATAACTGATAGCAGCAGCACCATTCAGATCAACAACCAAGATTTCCTTCTGTTCTTCCTCTGCCTCTGTTCCACCTGAAACCAACAACAGTTGTGAACTAGAACCAAAAGCTTCTAAGATAATGCCAACAATGCATTATTATAAGTTAATCTGCTCCCCTGAACCTATGCCAGATGGTCTCTGTCAGACCCATATCACACTATCTTCAATCAGAGTCTGCCCCTACTGATATTCTTCAAAACTCCATATACGCGACTATATCTGAATAAACAGGCGTATATACGCGGATACTACTCATAGAACTCGCGTACAACCACTTCTAGATCAGCAACCTGTAAATGTCTTGTAGAGTATAATTCATCAATCTATAACACAGTATGTCTGCATCAATTCATCCCTTTGAACAGAATTCAGAGTCATTCACATTATATCATGTGTGAAACCACCATAGCCATTTCATCGACATCAAGATCTACATGATCCAAGTATCATTACTTGGGAACATCTGCATCAATCATCAAATGTAAGAATCAACCTATCATCATATAGGTAAGAACTCATCATCATCATGTCACCAACAATGCAACTTTGAATAATTATCCATGTATCCAGCACTATGTATCTTGAGCTCAAGATCATTTGTCAAGGCTTCTTTATATCATCAACATCAACAATCCTCATCCACATGAGCACCAAGAACTATAGGAATCCTGCATCATAACTGTAATATATGATCTTTATGCATATGACGACAACAGCATATGAGTGACTCATCATCAAGTAAAGAAGATGTGAATTCAAGCTTTGTACTTCTCCTTATCCTTATGAAGATCACCATGTAAGCATCATATATGCACCATCTAAGAATCAATCCACAAATATGATCTGAACATCAACTATGTAACCCCAAGAATCATATGAGATTTTATCATGGACAACTCATAACCACATCATAGCAAGATATATCATTTAGCCATATAAGCATCATTACCAAGGACTATTAACCATAATGCCAACAATGAATTATTAAAGGCATATGCTCCCCCTCAACCTGTGCCATCTGTTAGATCTGATCATGCATATATCAGCAATAAGCATCAAGACATCATCATCATCAAGTTAGGATCAAAACACTTCTAAACATCTTACAAGTATCAAAAACATTTTCACACATCCTCAGTAGACTGTGACTATTAACCAATAGAGCAAATAATGGACTGAACCATATCAAATCCTTTTTCTGAGCCTGTCCCCACTGCTTTTCCTCAGACTGACATATACGCGACTTTGCAGTGTCTAACTCGCGTATATACGCGACTTCCCTTTATGGAACTTGCATATGAGATTCAGGATACTGAAGTTTTATACTTTCAGCTCCCTCTGAGTCTATTATGTCTGTGCTGTGCTGTATCTGAGTACATTGTGCTGTGCCACATCTTTCTGACTGTACTTCCTTCTTCTTCCATATCTTCAAGTGTGATGATGTTTTCTCCTTTTGGTGTGATGTCCGTCCTTTGTTCCTGCATTCCTTTGCTATATGTCCAAGCTTGTTACATGCATAACATCTTACATGTTTCATATTCCTCCTGTAGCAATCAGCAGCTTTGTGACCAAACATATTGCAAGAAAAACAATATCCATTAAAGTACCTGGAATGTGATGATCTTGAACCATTCTTCTTCTACATCTAGCTGCAACATGTCCAAGATTATGACATTCATAACATTCAATATTATTCATCTGAGTAAATGGCCGACTATTACTTCCATAGATAGGAGTAAAAGATTTTCTTTGAAGAATCTCTTTCCTTGATTGTTGACCTCTCATCTCTCTTATCTCCTTGTTGATCATTTTAGATTTCTCTTTAGAGTTCCTTGCCTCACCTTGTGAACTAGATTCACCTTCAACAGATTCATGAAAACCAAGACCAGTCTTGATAGCAGGAGACCTTTGACTACTAAGAATATCATCCAAGGCTTTAGTACTATCTTGAAATCGTAATAGTTTATCCTTTTCTTCTAATTTACCTCTCAAGATATTTACCTCAACTTGAAGTTGTTCTTCCTTTTCCAGACATTGTTTCTTCATGTTTTCTTCAGCATTTCTTTCCTCTTCCATTTGTTGCCTTAGTTTGAGAATCTCCTTTTCTTGTTCTTCATTCACATCGCGCTGCATTTGACGAATTCTGAAGGCACATTCCAGCTGAGATTTTAAGCTGATAACTTCGTTTTCCTGTTTTTCAATAGCTTGGAGTAGATCTTTATTCTGCTTCTTTGTTTCTTCAAGTTCTTCCTTTAGCGAGAGGGTCGTAGCTTCAAGACTTTCATAATAACTGGATCGATCTCTGAGCTCCTTGATTGTTGTGTTCTTTTCAATGACTTCATTTCTTAGAGATGTTACTTCATCCTGCAACTTTTGATATTTGTCCTTGAATAACTCTAGTTGAGTCTTTAGTCTAGTAGCAACTTCTTTGAAGGCACCATCCTTTATGTTCAAAAGTTCTTCTTGAGTTCTAATTTTGTTTGTCAGACTTTTAAATTCTGCCTCTATTTGCTATCTTTCTTGTTCACCCATAAGAGCAAATTCAGTTGTTTCGCTCTCACTTTCATCTTTTCCAAATGGATAGATAGCTGGAGCATCAGAGGATATCAAATTCATACCTGATAGTTTATCTTCATTCTGAAATGATTCTGAATCTGATTCTGAATCTAAAGAGCTTCTTATTCCTAATCCCCAATCAATTCTCCCACTGTCATAGTTCTTCTGAGATGTCTTCTTCTTCTTAGGTGCTTTCTTCTTAAGCTTCTTTCCCATTGTTCCACGGATCTCCTTTAAGCGATCAAGCTTCTACCAAACGACCTGCTCTGATACCAATTGTTGGAAATAATACTGAGAGGGGGGGGGGGGGGGTGAATCAGTATTATCTAATCAATAATACTTTTTCAATTTCATACTCAGATTCATATACGCTACTTCAGTTAAGTATACCCGCGTATATACGTGACTGTGTCTATTGCAACTAGCGTATAACCATTAAACTCATGATTCAGTTATGTGATCTTCAATGGATGCATCAGAACATTATTAGCCATATTAACAGTCAACAATAGCAGTAAAACAGATAGATCAACACACATAAGCAACACACATGAACACCATGATATAAGGTGGAAACCCAATGTGGGTGAAAACAACCTGCTGCAATTCGTTTCTATCTTCCTTTATTAAGAAACATCTTTTACAATGTACTGGTGCAGTCCTTTACCAGCACGCAGGCTACAACCTTCTCTGTCTTTCTCCAGACTCTCCTGGAAGGGAGCTCCAACCCCCTTTGCTCTTGTACTAGCTAAGATACTAGTACGTAGGCGTTGGCCTACAATCTTCTCTCCTCCAGGTACCACGTTTCATACATTTTCATACTGGATACTCCTGAAGCACAACACATAATCTAAAAGGCCACATTTCATCCAATTTTCATACTAGACCCATTGCTATCATTGAAGCTCAAAACAATCACTACTAGCATCATCAATCTCTGAATCACTGAAAGCCTGTTAACAACACAGTCACCAGAACACAGAGCAGACACAGAACTCTGCAATAACAATCAGACCCAACTGCAACTTCAAATATCATACTTTACAATGTATACGCTACTATGATGAATCAAACCCGCGTACATACGCGCTTTTTCCAAGGCCAACCCGCGTACAGATCTAAAAATATTTTCTTATAACTTTGCAGTTGTACCAGACATCAGTCATACTCATAACATTCATATTACATGTGTCAGTATGCAGATCTAGAATAAGCATAATCAACCATATAAATAAAGTTCATTTCAAACCCTTTGATCCCGATCTCTCCTTAGATCTTGTTCTCCATCAACCGGTGAGATCCCTCCTTATCTCAGATCAAGCAATGCATCATCAACCCATAACCTGCATACTGGATCTCATACTTCATCAGATATTCAAGACTTTTTTAATACTATTGCCTAATGATCTTCCTCTCCTTTTATAGTCTTAGGCCTTGCTCAATACCACAGACCAAAAACATAATAAATCAATACCATGGGCCCAATACTTGGGATCAACACTTCTGACGAGACACCATGGTCCAAAACCATAGGTTCAAATACCAAGGACTAACTACCACGGACCAAAGGTAAGTTCTCCGACATGTACGCGCTTTTCCGTGCATGAAACTGCGTGTATACCCTACTTGGTATATAGTGAACCTGCGTATACGCGACTTGGTATATAGTGAACCTGCGTGTATACCCTACTTGGTATATAGCGAACCTGCGTATACGCGACTTGGTATATAGTGAACCTGCGTGTATACCCTACTTGGTATATAGTGAACCTGCGTATATGTATTTTCTCTTCATACTCGTAGTCTGATCATCAATTCCTTGCTACTAACCTTCTGCACTATGATTTGTTATCTATGTGATTTTCCATCAAGGACAACACTTGTCTCATAATGCCAACAATGAAAGATCTGGGAATCATGCACTACTATTTGGACTTGGAGGTTTCACAAAAACTCGGTGAGATATATCTTGGTCAAGGAATGTGTTGGGTCCCTATAATACTAGTAATTACCCCATTACTATTGTAGTTGCATCCCTTATTAATATTGTTGTGCCCCTATTATCCCCATATTGTTATTACTGTGCCCCATAGAATCCCTCTATTGTTATTTTTGTGGCTTTATATTATTATTGAGGTCGGCTGGGTTATATTGTGACTCCTTAGACTCCTATATATAGAAAGGAGGTTTTGTCATTTGAATCATCCAAGAATTGTTCATTTATGTAATGTAAAGGAGGTTTCCCCCTTGAAGAGGCTAAATTCTAAGGCGTTGATCTATCTTTTCTATCTTTTCTTGAGCTGGTTTCATAACATTTGGGATCAGAGCTTTGGATTCTAGGGTTTCGCTGCTCCAAATAGGTCATCGTGGAATTTTCACTATAACTTTTTTTCTGCGATGTTTCAGAAGTTGCAAAAAAAACCCATTTGAGAATAAATTGCGCTGAACCTTGGGTCTGAATTTCAGAGCTTTTCGCACTATATTTGCAGAAATATGATCTGAGGAAGTTGGTCTTTTTGCAGACTCCTGAATTACATTCCAAACAGATGACCTAGGGAAAATCGTCATAACTTTTTTCTCTGGGGATCGGATTGAAATTTTGTAAGAAGGTACAGAAAGAGGACGAACTGTAGTTTCTTGTATTCATTTTTCAGATCCAAAGGTCGAAACAGTGACTCGTGGCACGTCGTACAAGTTCGCTCTACTGAACTAGTCTATAATCAAGTCACTGCGGGAGATTTTGCATAACTCTTCCTTAGAGAATCCAATTTGGGTCATACTTGTGGCATTGGAAAGAGAACACAGAGAGCTACTAAAGGTCACAAATTCAGAACTAGATGATCAGAAAGTACAGAGATACATCAGAGGCAATATCGAGCTCCTACAAAGTGAAAAAAGGTGTGTAGATTTTCTTAAATTTTTGCTTAAGCTTGGTTTGAAAATTTATTCAAAGGGCATAGTAGAGCATTATTATCGGTAACTGATGCCCTAAGGAAAGAAAATGCAAACACCTAGTAAGGAACCTGAAAGCTCTAGCATGACTCATGAAGAAGAGGAAGAAATGCTACATGATATATCAAAATTACAAGAACAAGTGCAACAAATGTCACGCTCACAAAAGTTAACAGAAGCTAAGATAAATGGCGTGGAAGCTAAGATGAATGGCATGGAAGCTAAGATGGACAATTTGAAGATAGATTTGAACACAAATTTGAAGACAGGCATGGCAGATTTGAAGACAGATTTGACAAATTTTCTACAAGAAATACTTACTAATGGTGAAAAGGTAGTAAAGGAAACTCATGATGTGAACAAAAGAAATGTTAATCATGATATCATAGACTCTAATGTGGGATCGAAGACCCACCATATTCCAAAAATCGATATGAGGAAGTTTGATGGCAAGGATCCCGCAACATGGATATTACAGATGGAGCAATTTTTCGATCTCAATAATGTGCAAAACACACAAAAGGTACGTATTGCAACTTTATATTTGGAACCAAATCAGTTTGTATGGTATCAATGGCTTTGCTCTCGTAAACAATTTATCACTTGGGCAATTTTTACGGAAGAATTGATAGCACATTATGAGGATACAAAAAGCAACATTTTTTTTAGCCAATTGATAAGTCTCAAACAAAAGGGTTCAATAATGGAGCACATTGAGGAGTTCCAAAAATTGAACATAAGGGTAAAAGATATTCCAGAGGAGCATAGGATTGATGTGTTCATAGGGTCTTTAAAGGATAATATCCAACATGATGTTTGCCTTTGGGAACCTGATTCATTAGAGAAGGCATTCAGGTTAGCAAGAAAAATGGAAAGCAAAATTATGGCAACCAGGAAGCATACCACTCACAACTATAAAGACGGAAGTGTTGTTGCCTCTAGTCTTCCACAACCTATAAGGTTGACACCACAACAATTGGAAGAAAAAAGAGCAAAAGGGCTTTGTTACAGTTGTGATAGCAAATACACTAAAGGTCATAAGTGTGCTGAGAAGAAATTATTCTACATAGATTGTGAAGAGGAAGAAGAAAAGGAGCAAGAAAGGTCAAAAGAAGAGGATATACTCCAAGAACAAAGCCTAGATAAAGAAGAAATGAATCCGACCATATCTTGTAATGCATTGGCTGGAATTACCACTCCTCAAACCATCAAGATAGAAGGACAAATCAAGAAGAAAAAGGTAATAGTGTTGATTGATTCAGGAAGCACCCACAATTTTATTCATTGTAAGGTAGCAAAAGAATTGAATTGCTTCCTATATCCAGCACCAGAGTGTCAAGTGATGATTGCAAATGGAGGAACAATAAATTGCTCTGGAAAGTGCCATAATATCAAGCTATCCATGGGAGAATATGTATTGACTAGCCCAATGCTTTCCATTCCAATGGGAGGTGCTGATGTTGTACTAGGAGTCCAATGGCTACAATCCTTGGGTACAATAGCTTTTAATTTTCAAGAACTTTTCATGAAATTTTCCGTGGAAGGAAAGGAAGTTGAATTAAGGGGTATTGCAGGGAAACCAGGAAAGATAATTAGCTCTAATGGTATGACAAAGCTTCTAAAAAAGGAACAAAGGGGTGTAATTGCACAATTATGTTCGCTAGATGTTTCCACATTACAATCATCTATTTCTCCAGATCTCCAAAAAGTCTTGGACAATCATTCCAAGGTATTTGAGACTCCCAAAGGTCTCCCACCTATTCGTGATCATGATCATGCTATTCATTTGATTCCAGGAAGTGTTCCTCCAAACATCAGGCCGTACAGATATCCCTATGCCCAAAAGAGTGAAATTGAACGTATGGTTGCAGAAATGCTAGAGGCTGGTATAATTCAACCGAGTCAAAGTTCTTTCTCTGCTCCAGTAGTATTGGTGCACAAGAAGGATGGATCATGGCGCATGTGTCCAGATTATAGGGAGCTCAACAAGCTCACTATTAAAGATAAGTTTCCCATTCCTGTCATTGATGAATTACTAGATGAATTGCATGGATCAATTTACTTCACCAAGTTGGATCTTCGTTCAGGATATCATCAAATCAGAATGAAGACTGAAGACATTCCGAAAACAGCATTTAGAACTCATGAGGGTCATTATGAATTTTTGGTCATGCCTTTTGGCCTTACCAATGCACCTTCAACATTTCAAGGTTTGATGAATTCCATTTTCAAACCATTCCTTAGAAAATTTGTGTTAGTATTTTTTGATGATATACTAATCTACAGCAAGTCTTGGAAGGATCATGTTGAACATGTTGACAAGGTGCTACAACTATTGGAGGAGAAACAATTATATGCAAAAAGATCCAAATGTTTCTTTGGAGTGCAAGAGGTGGAATATTTGGGTCATATTGTATCTCATGAAGGAGTTAAGGTAGACCCTAGCAAAATTAAAGCCATTAAGGAATGGAAAATCCCCACATCCATAAAGCATCTGCGAGGATTTCTCGGGTTGACAGGGTATTATCGCAAGTTTGTTAAGAATTATGGGAGAATAGCAGCACCTCTAACAACATTATTGAAGAAAGATGCATTTTCATGGACTCCAGAAGCAACAAAGGCCTTCGAACATCTTAAAGAGGCAATGTGCCAAGCACCAGTCTTAGCTACATCGGACTTCACAAAAACCTTTATTGTGGAATGTGATGCTTCAGGAAATGGAATTGGTGCTGTTTTAATGCAAGATGAAAGACCCATTGCTTTTGAAAGTCGTCCAATCAAGGGAAAGTTTTTACACAAAGCTATTTATGAGAAGGAAATGTTGGCAATACTCCATGCACTTAAGAAATGGCGACCCTACCTAATGGGAAGACACTTCAAGGTAAAAATGGATCATGATAGCCTTAAATACTTTTTAGAACAAAGATTATCCTCTGAAGAGCAACAAAAGTGGGTCACAAAGATGTTGGGTTATGACTTTGAAATCATCTACAAAAAAGGGAAGCAAAATGTGGTGGCAGATGCACTCTCAAGAAAGGATGAGGATGTGGAAGCATTGTTGTGTGCCATTTCTATTATCCAACCAGATTGGATAAACGAAGCAAGGGAGGAATGGAAGAATGATGAAGAAGTGTGGGCACTTATTCGAAAGTTACAACAAGATTCCAGTACGTCTGATACATTTAGCTGGCAAAATGATTCTTTATGGTACAAAGATCGCTTATACCTCTGTAAGAATTCCCAACTAAAACAAAAGATTCTTATGGAATTGCACACTTCTCCCTTAGGAGGGCACTCAGGATTTTTAAAAACTTACCACAGGGTTAAGAAGGAATTTTTTTGGGATGGCCTTAAATCGGATATTCAAAAATTTGTGGCAGAATGTTTGGTTTGCCAACAAAATAAAGTTGAAACAATTAAGACACCGGGTCTATTACAACCTTTATCCATTCCAAGCCAACGTTGGGAGGAGGTTTCAATGGATTTTATCACAGGTTTACCCAAGTCTGAGGGAAAGAGTGTCATCATGGTGGTAGTTGACAGACTTACCAAGTATGCACACTTTTGTGCATTATCACATCCATTTAAAGCTAGTACAGTTTCTACTGCATTTATGGAAACAATTCAAAAGCTACATGGAAACCCAAAGATTATTGTAAGTGACAGAGATCCCATTTTCACTGGAAATTTTTGGACAGAATTATTTTCTTGTCTTGGTACTCAGTTAGCTCATAGCTCATCTTATCATCCTCAATCTGATGGGCAAACTGAGATAGTAAACAAATGTTTGGAAGGATATCTTCGTTGCTTTGTATCTGATAAACAGACACAATGGGTCAAATGGTTGCCTCTGGCTGAATGGTGGTATAACACTTCCTTCCATACAACAACAAAAATGACCCCATTTATGGCACTTTATGGATATCAGCCACCATCCATCACATCATATTTAAGAGAAAATTCTAAGGTTCAAGCAGTGGAACATCACATCGAACATCAACAACAAGTCCTCCAACTCTTAAAGGATAACCTCGTGTTGGCACAGAATAGAATGAAACAACAGGTAGATCAACATCGCAGTGAAAGAAGTTTTGATGTAGGTGATTGGGTATTCCTATGGCTACAACCATATAAGAAAATGTCCCTCAAGCAAGCTAAGAAGGATAATAAATTATCACCAAAGTATTATGGTCCGTACAAGGTGTTGCAAAAGATTGGTACTATGGCATACAAATTGGAGCTTCCTGCAGCTTCTCGATTGCACCCAGTTTTCCATGTTTCATGTTTAAAGAAGGTTATAGGCGACAAGCTCCCAGTTCAAACAATATTGCCAGAACTTGACGAGGAAGGAAAAATTATATTGGAACCGGAAGCAGTGACAAAAACAAGAACTCGACAGCTACGAAATCGATCAATTTCAGAGTATCTTATCAAGTGGAAGAACTTATCCGCTGAAGATTCCACATGGGAGGATGAGAATTTTATACAGAAGCATCCAGAACTACTCAAGTGTTGAGGACAACACTTTTTTTGAAGGAGAGGGGCATGTTGGGTCCCTATAATACTAGTAATTACCCCATTACTATTGTAGTTGCATCCCTTATTAATATTGTTGTGCCCCTATTATCCCCATATTGTTATTACTGTGCCCCATAGAATCCCTCTATTGTTATTTTTGTGGCTTTATATTATTATTGAGGTCGGCTGGGTTATATTGTGACTCCTTAGACTCCTATATATATAAAGGAGGTTTTGTCATTTGAATCATCCAAGAATTGTTCATTTATGTAATGTAAAGGAGGTTTCCCCCTCGAAGAGGCTAAATTATAACGCGTTGATCTATCTTTTCTATCTTTTCTTGAGCTGGTTTCATAACAGATTGTACATAATCAAGATGTTATAAAAGTAAGGTATGATGGATTCCAAGCCTATGACAACTCCCATTATCACAAATTTAAAGAAGTTGAGAAGTTCTGACTCTTGCCCCACTAATGCTACAAGTTATCGTAAGTTGGTGGGCTCCTTAATGTACTTGGTGAATACTAGACCTGACATATGATTTGTTGTAAATGTTCTAAGTCAATTTCAATTGGAGCCTCATCATGACAATTGGATAGCTGCCAAACACATTTTCAAATACCTACATGGAACAATTAATCATTGCCTTAACTATGATGGAAGGGAAATTAAAATAACAGGTTTTACCGACTCTGATTGGGGTGGCAATGAGACATGGAAGAAGTACTGTTATCACATTTATTTAAGTTTGAAATTTTTTAATGTTGCCAATTATAGTGTCAGCAAAATATTTGTAATAAACAGGTAAAAATGTTGATAATGGGACTATTGACACTTTTTGAGTTCAGAAAATTATTTGAGGAATACACTGATAACAGAAGTGTCAGCGTTATCGGGTATTTGCTGATAATTGGACTTGTTACACACCATTTTGTGTGTAATATCCCCAGGATATTTTTTTTTTCCAAGATGGTCCTCATCCAGCAGCTACCAGCTAGCTCATTGTGCCCTTTTCTCCACCACCTGATCCAGTCATGTGGTCCCTCGCTCATCTGCTATGATCATATGTTTGAAGGTGGGCCTCATGAATCTAAAGGTATGCCTTGTCATTTGGAAATTAAATATTGTAGTTTGCTTATCATGGACACTTTTGGGCATGGATTAATGGGGGGATTCAGCGGAAAGAATGGGCTATGTCTGTGCTTTTGTCCCCTAGACCCCTTTTAGGAATTAACCTTGGATTCTAGTTCTGTGGGATCTCTTTTATTGACCATTTGGTTCCAGGGATGGTATTTCATGGGAAACCTTGATTTTGGTTGTGTGTTCCCACTCCCTTATCTACTAATATTACCCTTTTTCCATTCATTTTTACCCCATTCATCATTTCTCCCACCTGGGTCCACATTCCTCCACTAGGTCCACAAAGGGTTAGCATGCCCCTTCCCTTTGATAACACCTTGGGTCATGGCTTGGAATGAAGCCCAGAGGTTGATGCAACTAAAAAGAAAGATAAAAGCATATATGGCCACATTCAACAAGAAAATGTATCATAAAATGCGAAAGATCGCTGGGACAAACACATTTAGCACATGGGAAAAAGCCAATACATGAGCTCTACCCCATCACCCTGGTTCCTACAGGTTTTATGAGCCTTCTTCATGATATAAGAACCCATGATTGTCCCAACCCATGGTGGGCAATGAACCACCCCACATTAAATGGGGGAATTTACAGCTATATCTTATACATCATGCTCTAACCCCTTGAGCCCTGAGCAGTTAATCAAAGAAAATCATAAAAAGGAAAAAGGCATTAAAGAAGGGTGGAAAAAATCAAGGTCGGGGAACTTCGAAGACCACGATTGCTCCCTCCTACACATTATAAACTCAAGTGTGGGCTTCCCTCTCATTAGCTACCCTTGTACCCCAACATGTGACCCAAGGCTGCCCCTTCTCATTCCCTACTCCATTCACCTATCTGTCACATGCCACCACCTCTTGAAGGACGTACCTTGACAATATTATCCCCTTTAGAAGTAGAAACCACCTAATAAGATTATTGGTTAACCCCATTTGGATTTTAGGAGACATTGGCACATTCTGAAGCCCATTATGGAAGGTGTTACCACATTAACTATGTTTCTAATAAAATTTAGAAAATGTTGACATTTTCAGTGTCAGCATTTTAGTTGTAATAAACAGGGATATCATCGATAGTGGGGCTATCAATTCTTTAATGTTCCAATAATTTTTCTGAAGAAATTCTCTAACAACACGCTTATCAACATTTTTCTGTAAAAATGACTAGTTAAAAAACTATGTTTTTCCTGTACAACACAGTAATTTCGGGCACAGTTTCCAAATAAAAGAAAACGAATTTTACAAAAATGAAAGAGGTTTTTTTCCACAACAAACCTATTTGTAAAAACTTCTCTCAGTTTTTTAACAGTTATCACCATTTTGGAATTTCAAAGGGATCACTGGACCTTATTTTATAGGATTTCGTGAGGAAAAAGCTCATGGACAGTGGATGATTTGGATGCCACCTCACCAAATTCGACTTGATGATCCTTATCTCCATCCATGCCTCCAACAACAGCATGATCTTTAGATGCATATAAGATTAGAAAGTTTTATATGCTTGTATTTGAGATGTACGTTGTGATTAGTTAGACTTTGTAATTAAAGCTTTGCTAAAAACTGGTTTTTAGTTAGTTTGTCTTTTCTATAAAGATAGGGACTGTGTAATGAAGAGAGGTTGGATTTTATTGTAAAAACATTTGCATTCTGGTATCTTTGAGTAGTCTTAAATATATTACAGTTTTTTATGAGCATTTTATAGGAAATTCATGTGTTGTAGTTCCCTTGCATTCTGGTATATTTGAGAAGTCTTAAATATATTGCAATTTTTTATCAACATTTTATAGTAAATTCATGTGTTGTAGTTCCCTTGCATTCTGGTATATTTGAGAAATCTTAAATATATTACAGTTTTTGATGAGCATTTTATAGGAAATTCATGTGTTGTTGGCTTTTATTGTAAAAACATTTGCATTCTAGTATATTTGAGCAGTCTTAAATATATTACAGTTTTTTATGAGCATTTTATAGGAAATTCATGTGTTGTAGTTCCCTGTCAGTTTTCTCTTTGTTTATAAAAAACTTTCTTCATGTATGGAAATTTCAATGTATGATATCTGGATTCATTTATGCTCTTTCTCATAATTCTCAGCCATTAGTATTTGTTACCTCAATGAACTATAATTTTGTCTCACTAAAGTTATTTTCTTCCAAACTCTCAATTTGTCAAAGGATTTACTGTTATCATGTTTTTTGTATCTTGCTCGTTAGATCTGTAGCATTACTTGATAAAACTGGACTCCATGCCCAATGTTGAGTTTTATATACAACCCAACCAAATTTCATTCTACAAACTAAATCTAGCCACAAAACTCAATTGCAAAAATTACTACTATAGTGACTTAAAGTAGTTGAGTTTTAGGGAGAGATCCCTCTCCAGGTTGAAGGGCCAGCTTTCAACCTAAAAGAGGTTTGAAGTTACCTTGGAGGTTTTCTCGCAGTCGGTTTCCTCTAAGTGATAACGTTTTGGTGTCGTTGCCATGGAACGTAGGATACATTCTCCTCAACTGATTTTATTTTTTAGATTAGATCTCTGAGGGAAAGAAAAGATTTGGACATCAGTTTTTGGCTGCAAGGTGTTTGCTATGGCGACTAAATTTTCAAGAATTCAGAGTTAGAAGCTTCCATGGCGACTCCATTGTCAAAAGGATTCATAGCTCAAATGATTCAATGGTTATTTCACTAGGCCAATGAAGAACTCAGACGTTGCTACTATTGTTTCAAGGTATGCAAGTTTAGATTTTACAGTTATTCCTTGTTTTCCTAATCATCTACCCAAAGATGAATATTTTCTAAGAAATGGACCAAAATTTAGTGGTGATGATTTGAGCCTGACTTTGAAACATATTGCAAATTTTTGTGACTTTACTGATCTTCTTAAAGTCAAGTGTGAAGATGTATACATGAGATTATTTTATGATTCATTCCAAGGGAAGTGCAAAAATTGGATTGAATGTTTGTCTGTGAAGTCCATAATATCTATAACAAGCTTTTGGGTTATCTTCTTGGAAACATGTATAGATCTAACCTGAAAATATATGAAAAGATACCAATATACCCAATAACTGTAAATAATCACCAGAAATAACAAGATCTGAATATAGATAGAAATGCTTCTTTATTGATATCAAACCCTTGAGGTAGGGCAACACCATACATTCACTCCTTAAGGAAGGAGAACACTCCACAAACCATATGCTTGTCCATACAATATTCCTTAGCATCTATTTATGGGGAGTCTCTAGCACCTATATAGGCCTCATACATACAATACCATGGGTCATTACCATGGTTCCCTCAATACCATCTATCTAATACAATGGGCTTATTATATTATTGCTAACTACTTGTGGTCCCTTACATGATACTGGTTAACCACTTTATTTATTACTATGGCCATCCCATTATTACATTATTCCCTTGGGTACCTCCCTCAGTATTCCATACTATCCCCCCTAGGTATACTACATTCCAGCCCCCTTAAACATGTTTCGTCCCTGAAACATAAGAAGAACACAAATAATAAGAGCTATTCAAAGGAGTAGTCCACTGGTACCATGCACGTGCATCTAGCCATCCAAGAGAAAGGTGAACCCTCAATCTAGCTGGTGCCTCGCTCGCTTGAGATGGAAGTTGACCCTGACGGCTCTTCTGTGTTTATGTGTAGTAGGTGGATCGTCACCCCTCTCTATCTGTCATGTCGCCCTTGTGGCTAATCCGTTCCCATCTTGTAGGTTGTTTTCTTGCGGGGTGATGTGGGCTGTGATATGCCAAAGTTTTAACCAACATTGTATCTTTCTTTAATTCACCACCTAATGGAGCCTAATTGGTATTTGGTACATGCTATGGCATCTGTTGTTGTTGCTTATCTTCCAATATTACTTCAACCACATATTCCATACCTGTAACATTTTCTGCTTCAGCCTCTTTGGACTCTACCTATTTTTCTCGTACCTAGTTTGATGTTTGTGCTTGGTTTTCAACCATCAAGGGCTCATCATCTGATGTGTTAGTCCCTAGAACCTCTTCTGCTTTAGCCTCCGTGGACTCTACCTATTTATTGATGGAAATATCCTGTTATGTAATTTTCCTCTTTTTATACCAGAGCTTCAAGAATTTTTTCCGCACATTAATATTGATAGTACCCACAGATTCCATCAAAGGGTATCCCAAAACAACATCCATGTTATCCATATCTGAAGTATAAAAATCACAATGCAGCACATACTTATCCATAGAAAGCTTCAAATCTTTATAAACTTGAACATCCTCATTATCAACCTGTGTGTTTTCAATGTGTTTTGTTGGAACTTGCAATTTTTTTGCCAAATTAACATTGATAAAATTATGTTTGCAGCTAGGATTTATAGACACAATGATCTTCTCCTTCTGAATACATCCATGAACCTACAATAAGGAGATACCAGTAGAAAATAACCCCTTACATGTCTCATTCTCCTGTTTTCTAGCCTGAGACCATTTGTCTAAAAGGACTTTTTCAAATTCTTCATCTGAAAGGTTGTACAACTTCTTGCTCGCAACTGATCTAAACCATTTGGCAGCCTCATCTTCCATATTAGTCGCTATGAAAAATTTCCAATTTTTTGCCCATAATGACTTGTTTTTCTATGAATTCTTCAATAGTAGGACCATTATCTTTTCCTGTAAAATATAGAACTGCCATGAAGAGGGTTTTGAAAACAAATCGCTTACTTGGCGAAAATTTGAAATGGCCACAATTCAGTCAATATGGCTCAGAATCCCTATTATGACCTGTTTTTGGAAATGGAACAACCATTCTACATCTTCCCATGTGATAGAAATCCCGATCTAGGCACTGGAATTTCAGATTCACACTGCAACTGTCCCGCCGTCACAAAAATTTCTGAAAAAAAAAAGAGTTGATTTTAAATCAGCGATATCTCCCTCATTCGGACTCCGATTCAACTGATTTTTTTTTTGAAATTGGATATTTTTTCGCAAAGGACCCAGATCTGCAATTAGATTCTGTAAATGTTGACCCAGCACGTACAGATCTGATCTGAAAACTCGCTACCCCGAAAAATGTCTGCGACACAACTGATTTTTAAATCAACGATATCTTCCTTATCTGGACTCCGATTCGATTGATTTTTTTTTCAAATTGGATATTTTTTCACAAAAAACCCAAATCTGCAATTAGATTTTACAAATTTTTGTTAAAATTGGCAACTAGGGCCAAATTTCATGTGGGTTATCTTATTCATGGCTGATAATATTTTTATTAGATTCCTCTCATCGAGAGGTGTAGGATTGATATAAAGATCATTTGATTCCGATAAGTATTCATGGAGATATGAATTTATTTTGATTATGGAATTATTATCAAGCCGACCTACAACTCATGTAGGCTCAGAAGCCCAACAGTCGCATCTATTCAAACACCAACGTTGTGTATAAATACAGGAGGACTTTTCCTCATTTGCACTCACTCATCTCATCACATCTCTCTCTCTCTACTGCGCAGAAAAGAGTCTCTTCTCTACTGCGCAGAAAAGGGTCTCTCCCTCACACATGTGAAGCCGGAAGCTATTGAAACTGAAGCTGCAACTACAGAAGTAAAGTTTGACCTGCGTGGACTAGAAGATCTCCTCATCTAAATTGTGTTGTAGGTTCATCTGAACCTCCTCTGAAAGCCGCAACTTTTGGTGGTGGAATCAAGTCAATCCGATGGATGGTTTGCAAGATATCGACTGCCCTAGTTTGAAGGAAGCTGCTGAAACTGAAGCTGCAATTGCAAAAGTGAAGTTTGACCTACGTGGACCAAAATATATCCTCATCAAACTATGTTTTAGGTTCATTTGAACCTCCTCTGAAAGCTACAACTTTTGGTGGTGGAATCAAGTCAATCCGAAAGACGATTTGCAAGATATCAACTGCCCTAGTTTGAAGGAAGCTGCTGAAACTGAAGCTGCAACTGTAGAAGTGAAGTTTGACCTACGTGGACCAGAAGATCTCCTCATCTCAACTGCGTTGTAGGTTCATCTGAACCTCCTTTGGAAGCTGCAACTTTTGGTGGTGGAATCAAGCCGATCTGACGGTCGGTTTGTGAGATATCATCTGCCCTAGTTTTGATGATGAAGCCGCCAATGCTGATGCTGCTGACCTAGGGTATGCTACTGCTGATATAAATCAGATTTATTGTACTATTTCTCTCTGCTGAATTATTGAAGATAAAAGAAGATTTGATAAAAGGTTTCCCCACACATTGTGGGGTTTGCCCCTGGCTAGCCGCCACATCTTGTGTCTCTTGTCTTGGCTTGTTTTCTATCGATCGTTTAATGTTCTATCTGCACTTTAATTTATGTACATGTGATTGCTAATCTATGGAATATAATAAGAAAAAGAAGTAAACTGTTATAAGCATAGAACATACCATAACTTAACATGGTATCAAAGCTGAAGTGAAGACAAACCCCGAGCAAGAGCAAGAGCAAGAGAAATCACCGAAGAGAAGATAAGCAAGGCTATCCTAAAAGAACAAGGAGTGTTGGACCATGTGAGAGGCAATATTGTTGAGCCTCCATCAAATGCATCCGCTGCTGCCAGGTACAAATGGAAAACCGGAGAAGTCAAAACAAAGAAGATCATCCAAGACTCTATCGACAAGCACTTGGTGGCCTACATCTCTGACCTGAACACCTCCAAGGAAATCGACGATAGACTGGTGAGTTTATTTAAATCAATGATGCAAATCAAGTTTTGCTTCTTAGAAATAAGATGAGGGAAATCAAGAAGGGTAAAGATGACAGTATGCAAGCATACTTTTTAAGAATCACCGAGATCATGAACGATCTTCTATCTATTGGGGAGACTATTACTGATAGGGAAATGACACTCATGACTCTTGGAGGGTTACCATACGAATGGTACGTGTTCAGGACTACTCTTCTGAACAATCATGTAATTCCTGGTTTCAAGGAATTAATGGCTAGATGCATTCTAGAAGAAACAAGGGTAGAAGAGCAAGAAATGCCCTTGCCTAAAGGTCCTTCTGCTACCTTTTCTTCTCATGCTAAGAAAAGAAATAATTCCGAGTCTAAATCGAAAAGAAAGGTTGGACCTAAACATGGAAGAAAAGGACGATGTTACATTTGCAATACAATAGGTCACTATGCAAGGGAATGCCCTGATAGAATGGACTCTCACCGTGACGATGATCAAAATCCCTCTCATGGTAATCGAAGGGATGGAAAATTCAATAGTAAAGGTAAAAGGGAATGTTGGAAATCAAGGAAGAGGACAACCATTCAAGAAGGCTAGAAATTCCAGGATGTATTAAATGCACCTAACCTCCAAAAGAACCTGGTGTCCATCTCAGTAATGGAAGACAAAGGCTACAAGGTAACCTTCAGCGATGGCAAGGTACGTGTATCAAAAAATAATGTTAAAGATGCCTTTACTCTTGGGTTTCGTGTTGATTCATTATATTAGGTCGATGAAAGTCAGGTAGGTGTCATGTCTTATGACACATCTCTTCAGTCCGAACTTTGGCATTGGAGGTTTGCCCACCTTCATTACAAAGATCTACCCAATGTAAGACATATGGTAATAGGGATGCCCAAATTCTGAGTAGAAAAAGAAGGTGTATGTTCGGGATGTGCCGAAGGAAAGCTCAAAAGGGGACCATTCCACTCAAGCCTAAGCAAGACCTCCGATATATTATAGTTGGTTCACTCAGGCATACCTGAGGTTGGCATTAAGAGGGTGACTACTACACCACATACTCCAGCGCAGAATGGTGTGGCACCGTATGATTGTGGAAGCTGCCTCTATGGATAGATGATGTAACAATGCCTGATGTGGAAGAACCGATGGATCCTGTTTATCCACTTGAGCCTTCCTCTTCCAGGAAGAGGCCTTCATGGCTAGGGGGATACTTGATGATGCTGAAAGACATGCTGCACCCCGAGGAACCTTCCGTGAAAGTAAGAAACCCAACAGGTATCAAGGATACCTGACCAGGTATGAGCACAATCATACAAAATGAGCCTTCATCATTCTCAGATGCCATCAAGCATCAAGTATGGAAGCATGCTATGACCATTATGGAGAATGATGTCTAGGAAGTAGTTCTCAGACCCCAGGACAAGACAATTGTTACTTCAAAATGTATTTACAAGATAAAGCTGTAGCAGATGGAAGTACGGAATAATATAAGGCTCGTTTTGTTGCTCGTGGTTTCTCCCAGAAGGAAGGTATAGACTATGATGTGATATTTGCACATGTTTCCAGATATACGACCATTTGCTTGATCATAGGCCTTGTGGCTTCACAAGGATGGAACCTACATCAGATGGATGTCAAGACCGTGTTCTTGCACAGTTTGATCAAAGAAGAGGTGTATGTGGAGCAACCCGAAGGATTTGAGATTTATGATTGAAAATCTCATGTATCTAGGTTGAAGAAGGCTCTCTATGGGCTGAAGCAAGCACCCCAAGCATGGTATGAGAGGATCGATAGCTACTTGATGAAGCTGGGATTCACTAGGAGTGAAGCCTGTTGAAAAGTGTGCAACAATAAATGCTTGTTGAGAATGCAACAAGATGATGGAGCTTAGTGGAAAGGAGTCGCCTTCACTAAGTGGGCCCGCAAGCAAATTATGGCGCAAGTTCTATTTTTGGATCACAGCAGGGATGATCATAGTAGGAGTGACCACAGTAGGGATGATCACAGCAGGAGTGATCACAGCAAGAGTGATCAAAGTCTATTTTTGGATTGGCTGTCAAAAATAGAAAAGTCAAATATTATTGTCTCATAATAATATTTAGACTATAAACTTTATCTTATTCTCTTTGAGTACTTCAGTTTGAGCTACAGATGTGGCACATGCAGCTGAAAGAAGGAAATACGAGTTTCCTATGTTTAGTTGAGTTGTTGCCTGCATGACATCAGTTAGAACTCATGTGGTTGAGTTCTGTGGAGTTGGATGTGGAGTTGATGGAGTTGTGTTCAGTTTGACTTGGTTAAACTAGTTGTAATTAGTCTAACTGCATATAGACTAATGATGAGTTATGTGAATTAATTATTAACTCATAATGCAACTGATGAATACATCAGTTAACTCAGTGCATGTATAGTTCAACAGGGACAGGTGTTAGAGGATCAGATTGCTATCAGTTGTGACTATAGGTGTGCATGAAGATTTGCACAATCAATGGGATTGAGTCATGCCAATGAGAATTGGCCAATACCAAGTGATTATAGCCTCTGCTCACATGATTCCTAGTGTGAGTGATTCTCTTGAGGTAAAAAATGATTTTGGTTGAGTTATTCTCATTCATTCTCAGCAGGTATTGTGCAGTGGAGGCAGGAAAGCAGCGAAGGAGATTTGGAGATCAGATCTGAGCTGTATTGTGTGTAACAGGTGGAGCTAGTACTGATTACTTGTGAGGAGTATTGTACTATGTATTGTTACATGTTCTCAATCAATATAATATACAGATAGTTGGGGTTTTTAGCGAGATGCTTTCCCCGGGAAAATACTGTGTTGATATGTGTGATTGATGCTTCCTTGTGCGCATGTTATTGTTTCTGCTTCTGTAAATTGATGATCAACATAGAGGAGCTTATATATTATGCATGTATTCCGCAATAGTGTATAATCAGGATAATCTCTGTTGAATAAGTGTTTATTATTCAAAATTTATACGCCGATCCTAACCTTTACTTTAAGGTTGAAGATGACAAGCCTCTCATACTGGTGTTGTATGTGGATGACCTCTTTCTAACAGGTGCATACCCTCTCATTCACAAATGTAAGAGGGAGTTGGCTTCTGAATTTGAAATGAAGAACCAAGGACTTGAAGTGTGGTAGAAGCCAAGGGAAATTTTCCTATCTCAAGGAAAATATGTGGTGAATATTTTGAAAAGATTTGGTATGGTGGACTGCAAGCCTATGACTACCTCGAGGATCTTAACTTTCAGAAGTTATATGGTAGTGACGACGGACCAGATTTGGGAAACGCCTCTGAGTTTCAAAAACTCATTCACGTTGATGTTCTTGGTGAACCTCCATCTGAACATATGTTTTGCAGTTAGCATTGTGAGCTCATATTTGGTTGAGCCTCACTAGATTGGTGCCAAGAATCTTTCGAGATGTCTTCAGGACACAATCCCTCATGGATTGAGATACACTGCCAGAAATATGAAACTGCATGATTATTCGAATGCTGATTAGGCAGGTAGTGTGGAGGATCACTGGAGCACTTTTTAGTGCTGTTTCTCTTTGGATTCTACTTCAATATAATGGATGAGCAGGAAGCAAAAGTCGGTTGCCATAAGCATCGCCAAGACCGGATACATATCTACGAGTATGATATCATATGAAGCTGCCTGGTTGGGCAAGCTCTTCAGTGAGCTGTTTGAACACATACCACTATGATTCTCTGTAACAACCAGAGGTGGGATTCGATTATTGAGGAATCCCATATTCGTCGATTGCTCCAGCAGATAGACATCATCTGGGATATGGTAAGTCGATGAGCAAGGAGGCTCCATCGCATTAAGATGATGTACAGGTCGATACACCTTGTCAAAGCCCCGAGGAAAGATCTAATCTGTGATTTTCCCAAACGACTTGGAGTCATCAAGAAACCCTTGTACAAGGGTCTTGCATGTTGCATACATTGAGCTCTGGGAGCTCTGAGGGCTTGCGGTTCTTACTGGAGCAACATACGACCACAGGGTGACTCACCCTCCCCTAGTGGTGCGCACTGGAAAAAGATGATTCGCTCTCTTGTGGGACAAGATGATTCGGTCTCTTGTGGAACAGGATGATTCGCTCTCCTGTGTAGCAGGATGATTAGTTCTCCTATGAGGCATGGATTGATGTGTTCTCCTTGGCGATTGTAGCAGGCTTGATGTGTTCTCTTGTGAGGCCTGGATTGATGTGTTCTCCATGGCAATTGTAGCAGGATAGATGTGTTCTCCTGTGACGCCTAGATTGATGTGTTCTCCATGGCGATTGTAGCAGGATTGATGTGTTCTCCTGTGAGGACGGGATTGATTAAGTTCTCCTGTCGAGGCATTCTATCCATGCAATCTGGGACTCATGGGAAGTACCTCTCATCTGATCAATGAGCAGGGAAATGAAGTTAGGGACCATAGTAGTACCGATGGACGCATCGCTATATCTACCATACTCCCTATGCTAGGATGACCTCCATTGATCTGGGATCAATGATACTGGTCTAGGACCAGTGGTAGGATTTGTACCATACTATGACGCTGACTTCGGGTCAGTTGAGACTGGTCTAGGACCAGTGGTACATGCTCTGAGACTGATTTTGTTTTAGTGCAGTACTGGTCTGGGACCAATGAGAGTGGTACATGCTATGATGCTGACTTCGGGTAGGTTGAGACTGGTCTGGGATGTGGTACACTCTCTGAGACTGCGATACTGGTCTGGGACCAGTGGTAGGAGTGGTACCTACTATGAAGCTGACTTCGGGTCAGTTGAGACTATTCTGGGACCAGTGGTACGCACTCTAAGACTGACTTTGAGTTAGTGGAGGATGATACTGGTCTGGGACCAGTGGAGTTGTACTCACTATGACGCTGACTTCGGGTTGGTTAAGACTGGTCTGGGACCAGTGGTACATACTCTGAGACTGACTTTGAGTCAGTATGATACATCCTCGATCATTTCTTCTTCATAATTCAAACAAAAGTAGAGCAGAACAGAACAATGCAAGAGCAGAGCAGAATAGATCAGAACAATACAGATCAGTACAGGGTAGAACAAGACAAAGCAGAACAGGAAGAATAGAGTAGAGCAGGGAAAATTTTAAGAACCCCCCCTAAATTTATAAATATAATAAATGGGCGAATCTCCATGGTATATAGGAAAAATGGAAGGCGATTTTATCAATAATATAATATGTATATATAATTTTTTGGCGAATCTCTCACGAGGCATGGCGAATATTTTACTCAATTATAAAATCTTGTAAGAACTTGGCGAGTCTTTCACTAAATAATAAAACTTTGTAAAGTCCTAGTGAATCTTAGCATAGGCTACATGTTGGTTTAATTCCCCCATTTAAATAGCCTACATTCCAGGTGAATACCATGGGTCAATACCATGTGCGATTTTGGTGAATACCATGGGTCGATACCATGTGCCATTTTTATTTTTATTAATTCTAATATTAGGGTTAATAATGGTTTTCTGCATGGTATTAATAACAATCTATGGAGTAAATATAAAAAAATGTTTTATTTGTTTACCATACCTCTCGTTTATTTATATTTTTATTAATTTACCATACCTCTTTTACAAATATGGTATTTGGCCCATATGATTCACTTAAATAAAACCTCTTTCTTGAGCCTTCATAAATATAACTAGGGTTATGGACTAAATATAAAAAGAGGTTTTATTTATTTACGATACGTCTAGTTTATTTATATTTTTATTTATTTACCATACCTCTTGAGTAAGTATAAAAAGACGTTTTATTTATTTACCATACCTCCACTTTACTTATATTTTTATTTGTTTACACCCTTACATGTATATAAGGTGACTTATGGAGTAAATATAAAAAATGCTTTATTTATTTACCATACCTCTCATTTATTTATATTTTTATTAATTTACCATACGTCTTTTATAAATATGGTATTTGGCCCATAGGATTCACTTAAATAAAACCTATTCTTGAAAATGGGCGAATGGATTCACTTAAATAAAACCTATTCTTGAAAATGGGCGAATGGAAGGTTGTAAGTCCTAATTTCAAGGGCTAAATTTACTTTTTTTACCCTCTCCCTTAAAATAAGGTGGGCTATTTGAGGTGATTTGTAAAAATGTACTATGATACAAAATATTCGCCCACTAAAAATTTAAAACCCCTTAATTTCGCCAAAGGGCGAACATTCGCCCCTAAAATTATCCTTGGAGTAGAGCAGGGCAAGGGTCAGGCTGTACAGGGCAGTGCATTTGATGGATGAATAGTAGTGACTGACAGACAGATTGTAGATGAAGTTCTCCCTAGTTGAGAGGGAGTGTTAAAATTGGAAACTAGGGTCAAACTTCATGTGGATCATCTTATTCATGGCTTATAATATTTTTATTAGATTCCTCTCGTCGAGAGGTGTAGGATTGATATAGAGATCATCCGATTTCGATAAGTATTCATGGAGATATGAATTTATTTTGATTATGGAATTATTATCAAGCCGACCTACAACTCATGTAGGCTCAGAAGCCCAACAGTCCAATCTATTCAAACATCAATGTTGTGTATAAATACAGGAGGACTTTTCCTCATTTTCACTCACTCATCTCATCACATCTCTCTCTCTACTGCGCAAAAAAGAGTCTCTTCTCTACTGCGCAGAAAAGGGTCTCTCCCTCACACATGTGAAGCCGGAAGCTGCTGAAACTGAAGCTGCAACTACAGAAGTAAAGTTTGACCTACGTGGACTAGAAGATCTCCTCATCTGAACTACGCTGTAGGTTCATCTGAACCTCCTCTGAAAGCTGCAACTTTTGGTGGTGGAATCAAGTCAATCCAATGGACAGTTTGCAAGATATCGACTGCCCTAGTTTGAAGGAAGCTGCTGAAACTGAAGCTGCAATTGAAAAAGTGAAGTTTGACCTGCGTGGACCAAAAGATCTCCTCATCTAAACTATGTTTTAGGTTCATCTGAACCTCCTCTGAAAGCCGCAACTTTTGGTGGTGGAATCAAGTCAATCCGATAGACGGTTTGCAAGATATTGACTGCCCTAGTTTGAAGGAAGCTGCTGAAATTGAAGCTGCAATTGTAGAAGTGAAGTTTTACATGTGTGGAACAGAAGATCTCCTCATCTGAACTGTGTTGTAGGTTCATCTGAACCTCCTTTGGAAGCTGCAACTTTTGATGGTGGAATCAAGCCGATCCAATGGTCAGTTTGTGAGATATCGTCTGCCCTAGTTTTGATGATGAAGCCGCTAATGCTGATGCTGCTGATCTAGGGTATGCTACTACTGATATAAATCAGATTTATTGTACTATTTCTTTCTGCTGAATTATTTAAGATAAAAGAATATTTGATCAAAGGGTTTCCCCACACATTGTGGGGTTTGTCCTTGGCTAGCCGCCACATCTTGTGTCTCTTGTCTTGGCTTGTTTTCTGTCGATCGTTTAATGTTCTATTTGCACTTTACTTTATGTACATGTGATTGCTAATCTATGGAATATAATAAGAAAAAGAAATAAACTATTATAAGCATAGAACATACCATAACTTAACAATTTTTCACCAAAACATACAGATCTGATCTGCAAACTCGCCGCCCAAAAAACGTTCCTGCAAAAATAATAAAAAAAAAGTTCTTCGCTTTGCCCAAGAAAGTGCTCTGATACCAAGGGGCATGTTAGGTCCCTATACTACTAGTGTAATCCCTTATTTTTATTGGTACAACCCCCTTATTATATTGTTGTGCCCATGTAGTCCCCATATTGTTATTATTGTGCCCCATAGAAGCCCACTATTGTTATTATTTTGCCCTTACATTATTATTGTTATGTCGGCTTTGATTATATTGTGACCCCTTAGACTCCTATATATATAAAGGAGGTCTTATCATTTGAATCATCCGATAATTGTTCATTCGTGTAATGTAAAGAAGGTTTCCCCCTCGAAGAGGCTTATATCTAAGGTGTTCATCTATCTTTTCTATCTTTTTGTGAGCTGGTTACATAACATTTGGTATCAGAGCTTTGAATTCTAGCGTTTCGTTGCTCCAAACAGGTCATCGTGGCATTTTCCCTATAACGTTTTTTCTGCAGCATTTCAAAAGCTACAAAAAAACCCATTTGAGCCGAAATCGTTTTGAACTCTGGGTCCGAATTTCTTAACTTGTCTCGCTACATTTGCGGAGATATGATCTGAGGAAGTTAGGGTTTTTGCAGGCTCCCGAATTACGTTCCAAAAAGGTGACCTGGGAAAAAACATCATAACTGTCTCTTTGAGCATTAGATTGAAATTTCGTAAGAAGTTACAGAAAGAGGACGGACTGTAGTTTCCTGTGTATATTTTTTAGATCTGAAGGTCAAAACAGTGACACGTGGCACTTAATACAAGTTTGCTCTTCTGAAAAGGTATATAATCAGGTCATCTTAGGAGATTGTGCATAACTCTTTCTTGGAGAATCCAATTTCGATCAGACTGGTGGAATTAGAAAGAGGACACAGAGGGCTATTACAAATCCAAATTTCAGAACTTAAAGATCCGAAAGTACAGAGTTACAAGCATTTCAAGATTGAGCTCCTAAAATCAAGAAAAATCGAGATGAGGAAGTTTGATGGCAAGGATCCGATAAATTGGGTACTACAGATGGAGAAATATTTTGATCTACATGGTGTACCACTGTTACAAAAGGTATGTATTGCATCTTCATATTTAGAACAAGATCAATTTTTATGGTATAAAGGACTTTGTTCTCGTAAACCACTTGTTACATGGTCAATTTTCATGGAGGAAATTATAACACATTGTGAGGATACAAAGAGCAACACCTTCTTTAGAGCAACACCACAACAATTGGAAGAAAATAGAGCAAAAGACATTTGTTACAAAGTGGAAAGCAAAATTATGGCAACAAGGAAGTCTACCCCTCACAACTATAAAGATGGAAGTGTTGTTTCTCCTAGCCTTCCACAACCTACAAGGGTTGCACCACAACAATTGAAAGAAAAAAGAGAAAAAGGGTTTTGTTACAATTGTGATAGCAAATGCACTAAAGGTCATAAGTGTGCTGAGAAGAAATTATTTTATATATATTATGAAGAGGAGGAAGAAAAGGATCAAGAAACATCAAAAGAAGAGGATATACACCAGGAACCTACCCCAGAGAAAGAAGAAATGAATCCGACCATATCTTGTAAAGCATTGGCAAGAATTACCACTCCTCAAACTCTCAAGATAGAAGGACATATCTAGAAGAAAAAGGTTCAAGCAGTGAAAGATCACATCGATAAAGAAGAAATGAATCCAACCATATCTTGTAATGCATTGGCCAGAATTACCACTCCTCAAACTATCAAGATAGAAGGACATATCAAGAAGAAAAAGGTTCAAGCAGTGAGAGATCACATCGAGCATCAACAACAAGTTCTCCAACTTTTAAAGGATAACGTCACTTTGGTGCAAAATCGAATGAAACAACAGGGATATCAACATCGCAATGAAAAAAGTTTTGATGTAGGTGATTGGGTATTTTTATTACTACATCTCAAGAAAGATATTTATGAGAAGGAAACGTTGGCAATACTACATGAAATTAAGAAATGACGACCTTACGTAATGGGAAGACACTTCAAGGTAAAACTGGATCATGATAGTTTGAAATACTTTTTAGAACAAATATTATATTTAGAAGAAAATAAAAAATGGGTCACAA
Source organism: Pinus tabuliformis (assembly GCA_031772625.1). Taxonomy (NCBI): domain Eukaryota; kingdom Viridiplantae; phylum Streptophyta; class Pinopsida; order Pinales; family Pinaceae; genus Pinus; species Pinus tabuliformis. The sequence goes on from CM062810.1 coordinate 786,714,401, forward strand.
ATATGTTGGGTTATGATTTTGAAATCATCTACAAAAAAGGGAAGCAAAATTTTGTTGTAGATGCACTCTCAAGAAAGGATGAGGATGTGGAAGCATTGTTTTGTGTTATTTCTATTATCCAACCAGATTGGATAAATGAAGCAAGGGATGAATGGAAGAAGGATGAAGAAGTGTCGCCACTCATTCAAAAGTTGCAGAAGTTTCCAGTGCAAACAATATTGTCAGAACTTGACAAGGAAGGAAAAATCATATTGGAACCTAGAGCAGTCACAGAAACAAGAACCCAACAGCGATGAAATCGATCAATTTCAGAGTATTTCATCAAGTGGAAGAACTTATTCACTGAAGATTCCACATGGGAGGACAAGAATTTTATATAGAAGCATCAAGAACTACTCAAGCATTGAGGACAACACTTTTTGAAGGAGGGGCATGTTAGGTCCCTATACTACCAGTGTAACCCCTTATTGTATTATTGCTAACTACTTGTGGTTCCTTACATGATACGGGTTAACCACTTTATTTATTACAATGGCCCATCCCATTATTACATTACTCCCTTGGGTACCTCCCTCAGTACCCCATACTATCCCCCCAGGTATACTACAAGACATGGATGGAGAAAAATAATCTATAGTAGATCATGTTTCCATTCAAGGTTTTAGAGAATGGAATGATGGGTATACTAATGGTGAAGTGGATAAAAAAAATTCTGAATTTTTGTCCTCTTATTTAAACTCATGCAAATTTAGCTCAAAAGAAAAGATGCATTTCTTAGAAGAGTATTCCAAGGAAATTTAGATAGAGCTCGTAATCTTAGAGGATCAACAATTTTTTCCATATCAAGATCAATCTTTTGGAATTTCTTCTCAACAACAACGAAAATACATATTGCTTCCCTCTGTTATTGATAGTCAGGAATTTTCTGTTTTGGATTATGAATTTGAAATAGAAAACAGATCTAAAAAATTCAACCATTATTATCCAACCATTCAATACCTTGAGGGTCATCAAATAAATCATCATTTTTATGATCTCATAGTTGACTTACATGGAGGGTTTTTTCAGTTTGAATTTTCAGCCATTTTTTCGTTGTGGATACAAATTACATCATGAGTTGCCTTCACCACTATACTGTCCAGTTTTGATTTTGTTGAAGCACAGTGAAAAAGCCACAGTATTTGAGCAGCTACTGGATTGGTTGCATTGGCATTTTTGTATTATTTGATTGAGCAGTTATTTCAGCTGGTTAGAATAGGAACAATGTACACAAATAAGCTCACAAGATGGAGCATCCTTTCATTTTGGCATTTCAGTTTTTAGTTTTCAGCAATTGGTGTTCAGGTTGAAACCAGAGTTCGAGTGTGGATTTGATTGTAATAAACAATTTTCAGCTTTCACATTGCAGTATAGTTTTCAGTTTGCAGTTTCAGTATGGACTTCAGTGTGGTACAGTTTACAGGTTGCAGGGTTACTAGTTGGGAGCCGCCCAATGGATCAAGCTTCTGGTCTATGGGGTTCTTGCTGCCATCAATGATCGACAGCATCCCCGTGGAGCCAGTTGTTATCACATTAACTATGTTTTTAAAAAATTTCAGAAAATGCTGACAGTTTCAGTGTCATCATTTTAGTTGTAAATTGTAAAAAACTCTGATTTTCCTGTACAACACAGTAATTTCAAAGCATGCTTTTCAGACAAATGAAAATGAATTTTACAACACTAAAAGATCTTTTTTCGAAAACAGACCCATTTAGAAAAACCTCTCTCGGTTTTCTAACAACTATAACGGTTTTGGATTTTCAAAGGGATCACTGGACCCTATTTTTCAGGATTTCGTGAGGAAAAAGCTCATGGACAGTTGTTGACTTGGATGCCACCTCACCAAATTCGACTTGTTGATCCTTATCTCCAACCATGACTCCAACAACAACATGATCTTTAGATGCAGATAGGATTAGAAAGTTTTTATATGCATGTATTTGAGATGTACGTTGTGATTATTTAGAATTTGTAATTAAAGATTTGCTAAAAACTGGTTTTTATTTAGTTTGTCTTTTCTATAAAGATAGGGACTGTGTAATGAAGAGAGGTTGGATTTTATTGTAAAAACATTTCAACTCGGTATATTTGAGCAGTCTTAAATATATTACAGTTTTTGATGAGAATTTTATAGGAAATTTATGTGTTGTAGTTCCCTGTTAGTTTTCTCTGTTTATAAAAAATTTTCTTCATGTCTGGAAATTTCAGTGTAAGAGATCTGGATTCATTTATGCTCTTTCTCATAATTCTCAGAGATTAGTATTTGTTACCTCAATCAGCGATAATTTTGTCTCACTTCAGTTCTTTTCTTCCAAACTCTCAATTTGTCAAAGCATTTGTTGTTATCATGCTTTTTGTATCCTGCTCATTAGATCTATACCATTACTTGATAAAATGGGACTCCATGCCCAATGGTGTGTTTTATATATAGCCCAACCAAATTTCATTCTACAATCTAAATCTGGCCACATAACTCAATTGCAAAACCTACTACTGCAGTGACGTAGAGTAGTTGAGCTTTAGGGAGAGATCCCTCTCCAACTCGAAGGGCCAACTTTCAACCTAAGAGGTTCGTGGTTACCTTGGAGGTTTTCCCACAACCAGGTTTCCTCCAAGTGATAAAAAAAGGGCAGGCCATTATGAAGTCTCACTTGTGGTCCATGATTAGGTAATCTCATTTACTTGATTTCTCTAATGACTTGTTATAATGGAAGGTTAGGGGACACATTGGATCTTATACAAGATTACAAATGGTTTCCATCTTGGGTTTGGTTTCCCTATACGAGGTCCTAATCATCCAGAGGGCTACATTGGCACATGTAGTGTAACCGTTGAGAGCCATGGGCCTCCACAGTAGCAGATTGCACTCCATGGATCCCCATATCCATTCAGAGATTGCTCGTGATTCACTTATTAGACGAGGAGGATGCGCCTGATCCATCATTCCCAGTTGGCCCCAGATCTACACTATACACTGGGGAGATGATCCATGACTTGCACGATGATGTGGAATAACCTACACCATCATTCTAGCCCTTGCAAGCGATCTACATGTATCTTCGATTTGTTTGGAGACCCATGAGGATGCTTGTGTGCCCCCACATGTCATTTGGAGCACCACAAGTTATTACAAGGCACCACCCCCTTGCTCACTGGTTTTGAGGGTCCTTCTCTTCCTTGTGGCACTCATGGACCTCACTATGCCTCTTAGAGGGACCTGTTACCGCTCAAACTAGCAGGGGACCTAAAGGGCAAATGCTTGGCCAAAGCAACAAATGGAGTCTTAGCCCACTGTCACCTCAGTTAAGTCTCCCTTCTATTTACGGACGTTCACCGATGAGAGGAGAATCGGTATGTGTGGGGTCACTAATTAAGAATAAGTCAATGGATATGAGTGACCTGAATAACCCTTTCCCTGAATTTGAAGGATAAAGATTGCTTGCTTTGTAAGCAAGGTACTAGGGAATCTAGGGAAAGGGAGAGAGAATTTGAGGGCTAGGTTTATGGGATAAGACTTGTGAAGGAGTTTCCCAAACCATAAAATCCTTGTTAGAATTGGTATCCTAGATGTTTCTTGAAGAATGGTCTTTCAAAGGAGTGGGACCACACGAGGCCAAGTGGACCCGGTCTAGGGTATGAGGAAGGAATGTAGCAACCAATGATATTCTTACCCGAGACAAGGTGGGGAGAGGATCAAAGAAGATAAAATTGCTCAAAGATTTTGGTTTGAACCTGGGAAGTGCTAATCTTGAGGATAGAAGGGAGAGTTTTGGTCCCAGAGCTAGGGTTTGGTGTTGGCTTGTTTGGGCTTGACCCAGGTTCGGAAGAGTTATTTAGCCAAACAAATCCCACAGCTACCGGCCCTTTCGGCAACAGCCCGCAGAGCGCGGATTGAGGTCTCACCCGAGGTAGCAGGGGAGGGTGCTAGAACTAGGTTTCTGCACCCTAGGGATGTCTATATGGGTACTGGAGGGTTCACGCACTGATCTATAGCTCCGTGCTACTTGGCCTTCGCACCGATCTAGGGTGATTATGTCTTTCTTATTCATGCACTATTTAGGATTCAGAATTATTCAACATGTTCTTTAAGCAAACATTTAACCAACATAATTTATTTGCACAAGATGAACCTAGATTCGCATACATTCATCACATTTGCATTAACCAGATATAGAAAGGTAAACCATAAGGACAGAGGTGCGATAACACAGAATTACAGAAGCAAACTTATCTTTATTATTATCCTTCACCAATACATCCAGATCTACCCTGCACACTCAGCTGCAGGGGTCCGCGCACATAGCTGCGGACTTTCTAAGCCTCTGCGCACACAGCTGTAGAGCCTCTACCTACTACCCAACCTCCACTCGGACTTACAGACGCTTTTAGACTATTCTCTTTAAGAACCCATTACATCTCATACTCCAAAAGAACTACCTTTCCCTCATAGAGCCGCGCTTTATTTATACCCTTCCCTGGCCCGCGATCCCTGCATGGGTCGACTCTATTTACATTACTTTTTATTATCTTTGGGCGGACTACCCTTTGACTCAACCTATTACAATTCGCGCTCCGTGCGTTCAACGAAGTCTTTATCCTAACTTTACCCAAAATTTCCAGCTTCGCACCCCTTAACCGTTGCCCGGGGCTTCCGCTACCCAACAATCCCCCAACACAATCATCGTGATTCATCCCAAGTCATTCGTCGGCACAACTAAATGTTCTGCCTTAGCTTCGTGGTTTGCCTCCCGGTGAGTGACGGTCGTCGTCCTGGTACTCCTTCCTTGTCGCCTACAACGCTTCATCCGTCTCTTGCTTCAGCGTTTCTACCACATCTCTCAACCGATGATGCTCATTCTGCTCTGCTCGGTTAACACAGAACACCCCTTCCGAGGATGTTAGTGCAAGCGGGGAAGCTGCCTACGAGACCACCTGGTACCAACGCAGTCATTTCCGACCTTTGTATCTTCCCTTCGCATCGTCCGCTGCAACCTGTGTTGCAATTTTGCAAGATCCTGGCTACTGTCTGCAGGATCCCAACCTTCGAGGGACATCAGAGACAACTTATTAAGTGCATATTTACCCATGGTCCCCGTCTGTCCAACCTTTCGTTGTTCTGTTGTAGTGCGCCGCCCTGCCCCTAGGCGAGGTGATGGCCTTCGAACCAATTCTGCTTCATGTTCCTTCCTTGCCGGTACATCTCTTACTGATGATGTTGCAGCTATCACCCCCATACTCCTTAGAGAGTCTTGCCTTGCCATCGTCCAGATTACTACCTTCGGGCGCATGCCTTGTGCATAGATAATGAACAACTCCATCGGCGTTTTCGAACTGTAGGCAACTGAGTGGACTCCCCTTGGTAATTTATAAGTCGTGCGAAATTCAAATGCAGTGATTTCCGCTCGTTTCCGCTCGTGTAACCTTTCCGTGTGGAATCGGTGGTCGTTTGTTCCATATCTGGCTCGTACTGTATCTCTTAATGTCCCGCCGCCCGCTCCGTTTTGCCATGTTGCCGACATCTTGTCATGAATAGTGATATCAACGGTCATCATTGCGATCGGCGCATCTGCGTGAGCCTCCTCGCACCACCGTGACCCTTGTGTTTGGTCAAATGCTCGCGCACCATGGTACTCGCGCATTTGTTCCCCAGGCTGCTTTATCATCCCGTGCTCTCTTTCAACTGGTTGGAGCGGTGAGACTATCTTCTCCTTGGCTAGTCAGGCGGTCGGCCCACCCGTGTAGAGCTTTAGGCGACTGCCATTCACTCTTCCTGGAAAGGGGTCTCCATTGAGTTTAGCCAGCTGAACCGCGCCTCCATCGGTAACTTCTTTGACGACATAGGGTCCCAACCAGTGCATGCAGAGTTTTCCTAGGAATTTTTCGAACTTACTGTCATACAGCAAGACTAGATCATTCTCCTTGAAGGTGTGCACCTTGATATGGCGATCATGCCATGCTTTCTCGTGCTGTTTCTGTACTTGCTGATGGAATCTAGCTAGAAACCATTCCTCCTCCAATTCTTCTAGCTGCGCGAGCCTCTCTTCCAATGCCCCATGGTTTTCCATACCTGTGATTGCCGCAATCCGTAGACTAGGCACAATATATTCCATAGGCATAACGGCCTCCTGGCCATATACTAATCGAAACGGTGTTTGGCCTGTCAGCTTCTTGCATGTAGTTCTGTATGCCCAAAGCACAACAGGAATGCGCAAATCCCAGTCATTTCGTCGCGCATTGCAAACTTTTGTCAACGCAGTCTCCAGAACCTTGTTGAATGCCTCAACGGTCCCATTCACTTGCGGATGGTAGGGCTTACTCTGTTGGTGATAGATCTGGAATTCCTCAGTGAGTGCACTTATCGTTTCATTCAAAAAATGTGTTCCCCTATCACTCATGAGAATTTTGGGACAGTCGAACCTAGTCAGTACGTTCTCGAACAAGAACTTTGTCGCTGTCGCAGCCGTGCAATCTTTAAATGGTTGTGCCTCGGCCCATCAGGTCAAATATTCAGTCGCAGTGATGATATAGCGCGTGCCCGTCTTTCCTCGTGGTTCGATAGGCTCGACAAAGTCAATCACCCATTTTTCAAATGGCTGTAGCGTCATCTGTGGCTGAAGTGGCATTTCGTCCCTTCGCGACGGCTTGCCCGTCTGTTGACATACATCGTAGGCCCGACAATATGCCTTTGAATCTTGATGTAGAGTGGGCCACCATAATCCGGCGCGAAGAATCTTCTGGGCTGTGGCGCGGCCCGCATAATGTCCACCAGCAACCCCTCCATGTGCTTCGGCCAAGATCTGTCCGCGCTCGAATTTGGGTACATATCTGCGCAATATTTCATCATTGCCCATCTTGTAGAGGTGGCCTACAATTACAGTAAAATCTATTGCGCGTATCACCAATTCCTTCTTTTGCTGGACAAAATACCCCTGTGGCGCAGTGCCCGTAGTTAAAAAGTGAATTATATCTTCAAAGTGGCTATTGGCAATTCACACAACATATAATTGAGCGTCCGGGAGTCCTTCTTCTAGATTTGTTGGTTCTTCACCGGTCTCAATTCAGGATAGATGATCCGGACCTGCATTCAGTCATCCTGGATTTACGACAACCTCAAAATCATATTCTTGAAACAACAGCAACCATCGACAAATGTGCCCCCCCAACACAGGCTTATTCACTAGGTACTTGAGCGCAGAGTGATCCATATAGATCTTAAAATGTCCGTCGAGCAGATAGTGACGAAACTTCTGGAGCGCGTATACCATCGCTAATCCCTCTCGCTCAGTAGTGGAGTAATTCTTCTCTGCCTTGGACAACCTGCAACTTGCAAATGCAATCGGATGGTCCAGTCCCTCCACTCCTGGTTGAGTGAGTACTGCTCCTAGTGCGATACAGGACGCGTCCACATGTACATGAAACTCGACGTCCCATTTCGAAAAGACCAATATAGGAGCTGAAGCCATTTTCTCCTTAAGCGTCTCTAGGCTTCTATTGCATTCCTCATTCCAGCAATAAGTAGCATCCTTTTTCAGCAATTGCTCCATCGGAGCCGTAATCTGGGCGTAGCTTTTGATGAACTTCCGATAGTAGCCTGTGTGTCCTAACATAGCGCGTAGCTGCTTTACACTGCGCGGCACTTGTAGATTCAATATGACAACGATCTTTGCCGGATCCACCATCAGTTTTTGCTTACAAACCACATGGCCCAGCAAGTTCCCGAAAGGGACAAAAAAAGTACACTTCTTTAAGTTGACCGCAATCTGGTGTCGTCGACAGGTATCCAACATTAATTGTAAGCTCGCGACATGCTTCCTAACCAGGAAAAAAACGGTCCAGTCATCCAAGTAGACTTCTAAGAACTCGTGGATAAACTCCTTGAATGTGGCTACCACAATATGAGAAAATATCGTGGGCGCATTCTTCAATCCAAAGGGCATTATTGTATATTGAAAACAACCCCATTTGGTAGCGAACATTGTCTTGCTTCGATCTTCTGGCGCGATTTTGATCTGATGGTACCCGGAGAACCTGTCTGTGAAGGAGTATGCTTCCTGCCCGCCCACATTTTCGAGTACCTCATCTGTAAAGGGTGTTGGGAACAGATATTTAACACAAGCATCATTGAGCTTTCGCAGATCCACACAGATGTGGATCTCCCCCTTCTGTTTCTTCTCCTGTACAACCATAGGGCTTACCCAATCAGACTCTTCAACCGGCTCAATAATGCCTGCTGCCAACATCTTATCCAATTCTTCGCGAACTTTTTCTTTGTATTTTGGTTTTAATCAATAGGGTCGTTGTTTTACTGGCTTCGCATCTGGCTTCAAAGTTATCTTCATCATCCCTAGGTCTCCTAGAATCCCTTTTAACTCCGTCATTTTTGTAGGAAATAAATCACGGTATTCGCGGAGCAGTTCGACGACCTTTTCCACTGTGGCGTCGTCCTAGTAGTCCCCAAGCGTGGCATACTTTGGCTCTTCCTCTGTTCCGATATTCACTTGTTTTGTCTTCAACGGCGCCGTGATGTCTGGGTCTTCTATCTTAGGGTTGCACACCCCGTGATTCCCTTCGGATTCTGGTATGTTGATATTACACGGGTCATCTTCATCATCGTCAGCTTGTACATTGTAACATGCTAAGGCCTAGTTCAACTGGCACGACCAGTCTGATGGCACGACTTCTTCTGGTTCTGGCAGTGTTCTGAATATGGCGGCCTTTACTAGATATAGTGTGTCGTCCACAGTATCCATCCAATGGTTTTCAAAGAGAAAAGTCAACAAAAACCCTTCATGCAGGATATCCCATTCGCCAGTGCCATGCCGGAGCTCTGTTTCCATATACCAGTTTCTTGGAATGACATCCAGGGTATGATAAAATAAGTGCACCCATTCTGGTTGAGGCTCCGCACCATAAGCTCGAGTCCAATTGGTCAGGTGCATGCATGGATCATCTCATCCATTGTATTTCACCGTTATTCGTAGCTCGGGCTTCCCAAATCTTATCTGCATCATGCGCCTGCAGCTTCGCCAATCTTCGAAGGTTCCTACATGGGTATCCCACCATCGCGCCGGTGTCACGCGCAATGCCCATTTTAGTGCATCGAACCGTTGGTACTCTGGTACCGTGCTTTCGAACTTATCCAAGAAGTCCTCTACTACTGTCAGCCCATCATACATTGGCAGTTCGCGGTTTTGAACTTTAACGCAATACAAGGATTTCGTCATCATATTACAGTGCAATGTGGTTGCCTCGTTCACCCTGTTGTGCCATCGTTCGTCCTCCTCATCTGAATCACTGGCGTAACCCTGCGAGAATCTCCGCTCCTCTATTGCAGCAAGTTTGTAGATACTATCTAATACATCACCCCTCTTTGTTGTGCACCGGTTCTGTGTAGCGTGGTCCCTCTGTTGGGTCTAGCGGAACAACGACCTGGAGCGACTTCTTTTCGAATATCATCTTCCTCTGTTTGAGGTTAATAACCCCATTCATATCAATGGCCCAATCTATCCCTAGCAATGCAGGATACAGACTATGTTCGTCCATGATTTCAATAACTTCAAAATACATCTAGGTACTTACACCATCAATGTCTACTGTAATCCCTCGAAGCCTTCCCATGGGCAAGATCTTCTGTTGGTTGGCTAGTCGTAACTAGATAGGAGACCATTGTAGTGTAGGCTTACCCATGCTCTCCAAAGTCTGTTTAGGCAATACGTTTCCATCAGAACCCAGGTCCAGAATGACATGATCCATCTAGTAGTTGCTAATCTGCGTCGTTAGCCGCATTTCCTGACCCGTCCGCGATGTGTGTCTTCCTATTTTCCGGACTGCACAAGGTTCACCCCATCCTATGCATCTATTAATTACTCCCTGTAACCCTCTAACAGCTCGGTTGTCGTGAAGCAGTTTTAGGCATGTCTCTAAGAAGGTAGTCATCATCGAGGGATCCTGAGCTAGCTCAGGCGGATCCCGACTACCTTGAGTAGAGACGTCCATGAAGCTTTCCCTAGCTTCCATGTTAGTCTTCTCATCGACCTTTCCTGTGGCTACAGCGCATCACAATATCCTGTTAACTGTGGGTTCGTAGTCGCGGGATTCGGATCTCATCATCTACACGTTTTGCATTGTTGCAGGAGGCGCTACCTTCTTTTCGCGAATCTGTGCTATCAGCAAGGGGCAATCTAGCAGCTCATGATCGAATTTCTCACAATACAGACATGATATTCGGGTCGGATTGGAACAATCTCGCGCATAATGTCCCAATCCTCCATAGTTGTAACAGATTAGCTGCCCGCAACCCCTACCTAGTCCCATTCTGCCCCTTCCTCGACCCCGTCCTGGGAACCCACCACGCCTGATCGCCACAGCTAGATCCTGACCTCGCCCCTCAGTTTGCATTCTGTAGGCAGGTGCCTAGTCCATCAACATTCGATAACTACGGCAATCCCTTTCTTCTTGACCCACTGATCTACAAAAGTTGCAAAAGAGTTGCTGAGGGGTCTAGTTGTACTTTTGTAATAGATGACAATTATATGTGTTGTGCTTTCCTCCTACTGACAGATTGCGCACCAGAGCGGGGTGACCACGCTCGGCCCTATCTGTGCCTCTGGTCGCAATGGTGTCGGTCCCCATGTGACCACAAAATTCACTGAGATTGGACAATGATCCTTATCGTGTCCATGGCCTCTGCACTTTATACACCATACTTCCTCCCGGATTTCTAAACGCGGCGTTTGGCCGTGTTTTAACTTTTGTATTTCTAAACACAAATTTTGGACCTGTGCTTGGATTTGCTGAACTCCCAACCCTGGGTCCTATACTGGGGTTTCGTGCAGCCGCATTGCTGCTTCCAGCACTTCCGCTTGGGTTGAGATCTTTTGTTGTGACAAGGCTGACTTTAGATATGGCGTTAATGATGCAACAAACCAAGCGCAGTGTTGTGCATCTGTCAAGGTCACGTTGGCCTCGCGAATGGTGCTTTTCAACCTCTGATCCAGATCCCATGGAGTCTTGCTAGGCATCGTCATGATCTCTTTGAATCCTATGACCGACTGCGCTTCTGTAATTCGTCGGCTGAACTCCTTTTTCAATTCGGTATGGATATCCGCTATCCTCGCCATTGGGTTGATGCTTGAATACTTCATGTACCATGTTAGCGCTCGGTCCTGCAGTGAGATGGCTAAGATGGCTTTCTTGATGTTATCATCCGCGACTTGCTACGTGTTCCATACTGATGTTAGCACAAACCAAAATTGTTCCAGGTCTTCGCTTCCTACTCCCTTAAATACAAGTAACTGAATTGCGTTCGCCATCGCTACACTAGATATATTACTGTCCCCGATCCTCTCGAATTGTCAATGTTCTTTCTCTATTGGGTCCCATGTTCCACACCTAAACACCCCTTAAGCAGATCCTGGTCCCAGCAATGGAACCATTTGTTGGCTTGTTTGGGCCTGACCCAGGTTCGGAAGAATTATTTAGCCAAACAAATCTTGCAGCTACCGTCCCTTTCGGCAATAACCCGCGGAGCGCAGATTGAGGTCTCACCCGAGGTAGCAAGGGAGGGTGCTGGAACCAGGTTTCCGCACCCTGGGGATGTCTAGATGGGTACTGGAGGGTTTGCACACTGATCTATAGCTCCGCGTTGCTTGGCCTTCGCACCGATCTAGGGTGATTATGTCTTTCTTATTCATGCACTATTTAGGATTCAAAATTATTCAACAGGGTCTTTAAGCAAACATTTAACCAACATAATTTATTCGCACAAGATGAACCCAGATTCGCATACATTCATCACATTTGCATTAACCAGATATAGAAAGGTAAACCATAAAGACAGAGGCGCGATAACACAGAATTACAGAAGCAAACTTATCTTTATTATTATCCTTCACCAATACATCCAGATCTACCCTGCGCACTCAGCTGCAGGGGTCCGCGCACACAGCTGCGGACTTTCTAGGCCTCTGTGCACACAGGTGCAGAGCCTCTACCTACTACCCAACCTCCACTCGAACTTACAGACGCTTTTAGACTATTCTCTTTAAGAACCCATTACATCTCATACTCCAAAAGAACTACCTTTCCCTCATAGAGTCGCGCTCTATTTATACCCTTCCCTAGCCCGCGATCCCTACACGGGCCGACTCTATTTACATTACTTTTTATTATCTTCGGGCGGACTACCCTTTGACTCAACCTATTACAATTCGTGCTCCATGCGTTCAGCGAAGTCTTTATCCTAACTTTACCCAAAATGTCCAGCTTCCGCCCCTTAACCATTGCGCAGGGCTACCGCTACCCAACACTTGGCTTTTCTCCAGACTCCACCGTCAGAATGTCTTCAAATTTGGAGGAGGGCTAGAGGAAAGGCCAGCGCAGGAGACCCTAGAAGAGAGAATTTTTTTAGTGGCTAATCTAAGGGGAAATTGATGCCCTAGGCACCCCAATGTGGCTAGACTTGGGAAAAGGTGAAAGAATAAGAGTTTTAGTGACCACTCTTGGTATATCTGTAGTATACCTAGGGGTGATAGTATGGGGTACTGAGGGAGGTACCCAAGGGAATAATGTAATAATGGGATGGGCCATAGTAATAATAAAGTGGTTAACCCATATCAGGTAAAGGACCAAAATTAGTTAGCAATAATATAATAAGGGGTTACACTAGTAGTATAGGGACCTAACATGCCCCTCTCCTTCAAAAAGTGTTGTCCTCAACGCTTGAGTAGTTATTGATGCTTCCATATAAAATTATTGTCCTCCCATGTGGAATCTTCAGCAAGTAAGTTCTTCCACTTGATGAGATACTCTGAAATTGATATCAAACCCTTGAGATAGGGCAACACCATATATTCACTCCTTAAGGAAGGAGAACACTCCACAAACTATATGCTTGTCCATACAATATTCCTTGACATCTCTTTATGGAGAGCCTCTAGCCTCTATATAGGCCTCATACATACAATACCATGGGTCATTACCATGGTTCCCTCAATACCATCTATCTAATGCAATGGGATTATTATATTATTGCTAACTACTTGTGGTGCCTTACATGATACGAGTTAACCACTTTATTTATTACTATGGCCCATCCCATTATTACATTATTCCCTTGGGTACCTCCCTCAGTACCCCATACTATCCCCCCTAGGTATACTACAATATCAGTGCCTCAATCCTTGGGAGAATGGATTCTATGTTGATTATGTGTAAGATTTCTTGGTTCCCAATCAAGGAGGCCTCAAAATTATTTCACAAACCCTCTAGGTCAAGTGAAAGCAATCCTGCAGCTTTTATACTTCAAATGCACAAGAGGAATGGCTTATCAAGGTCAAATTTTACCCCTAGGAGATCTCACTCACACTACATGGCCCATACATGGAAATAACATTACAATAGAGACAATTCCACAATATTAAGCAATAACTACATGTAGCAATTAGCCCTAAAACAACGAAAATCCCAATCCAACGTATATGTCAAAAGTAACAAGAATAACATCAAAATTTTGTACTTACATGTAGTAGAGTGTTAGTTTTTGGTAGCATCGTATATGCTCTAGCCATGAAAATTTGTGGAGAGGCTAAGGCACATGAGTTCTAAAGAACCCAGAAACCGTTTGGTGAAATGCCACCCAGATTGTATTTTATTAAAATAATTAATATTTTTAATGGGGTTGCTATGTCTAAACTTAGGAAAATTAAAGTATTAATGGGTATTAATCAAAATATGGGTGAGAATGTTCTAGAAAGCGGATCAAGTCAAGTTTTTAATCTTAGTCGTTGAGTAAAGATTTAATCTTGGTCGTTGAAGTCTAAACGAGAAAAGTATAAGAAGGAGGCTTGGGATTCATTCATAAACACACTGAGAAAACGAATTGATCTAGAGTTCGAAATTTTTGGGGCTTGGAAGCTGAGAAATTCGAACTAAGTGATCATTCTGCAATAGAGGGGCAGGGATAGTTCAGGAATACTTAGCAAAAAGGCAAAGAGCCACCAGTGGAGGCAGCACAGCACCTAGAGGGATTGACATTGGGCCAGTCTGGGCCCACGTAGGCTTGACGCAGAGCCAAAAGGGCCAACGCAGAAGGAAAGTTGTCTTCGCACAGAAATCTGGAACTGTTGGGGAGCTGCGATAACAGCCAGAAGAGGTTGACACAGAAGCTCCAAGAGGCAGTAGAGGCAGCGCAGGGCTTACGCAAAACCTCTGAGGCTAACGCAGGGCTAGCACAGAGATAGCCGAGGGTTTGCTAGTTCTGCTGCCGGATCAACTGGAAACTGCCAGGTGAAGTGAGGTAATCTCACTCAGTTTTCTACCATTATATTTTTCTCTGTCACTGGATTGTCGGGAGGGAATCCAACATTGTATTCCTAACTACTGCTTAATAATATAAAACCCTTAGAGTTATTACATCATTTTTCTTGCATTGGGTTTTTCTGGGGACTCTTTCGTCCAAAAATAATAGTGTCCTATGTATCTCGTTCTTTGCTCAGTTTCTTGTTTCATGTAATCAAATTAAATTGGTGTAGGCTTCCGAAGTAATTTACTTCAGTATTTTTTAGAAAATAACTTGATAATGTATATTAAAATCAAGTAGATGTAAATTCAGTTTTTCTGTACTAGGGGTTCCTTGAGTATAGGAATTTTCACATACAATATATCCAACCATTCACAAATGACAATAAAGAAGCTCCAAGAAAAGATAGACCAACAACCATACATCAAAATTCATCCATAAAAGCTCCAATTCATCTTCCAGGAAAAGTGCCAAATTCTCTAAAGAAGAGAGAGATCAAATCCAAAGTGATGATGACAAATGATTTCACCTCACTTGTATTTATACACAACTTAGGAGTTCGAATTAGCCTCCTTTGCCTACATAAGCCCCAAAAATAAAATAATGTGCTAATAATACAAATTTTGGTGATAAGCCCACCAAACTAGCTCATAAATGAAAAAGTAAGTCTCTCAAGAGGTCAAATAATAATCTATGCATGTCATAGGCCCCTCTAAGAGGCCTAATGGGGTGCCACAATGAAGAATAAGGCCCACAAAACAAGTGTGCAAGGGGGGTTGGCCCCTTGTAATAACCTGTGGGCACACAAGTGTCCTCATGGGTTTCCAAACCAATCGAAGATGCTTTAGATCACCTGCAAGGGCCAGGATGATGGTGTGGGTGATACCACATCATTATGCAAGTCCTAGACCATCTTCCAAGTGTATGGTGTAGATCTGGGGCTGGTTGGGCATGATGGATCAGGTGCATCTTCCTTGTCCAATAAGTGAACCAAGAGCAATCTCTGAATGGTTGTGGGGATCCATGGAGTGCAATCTACTGCTGTGGAGGCCCATGGCTCTCAACGCTCACCCTACATGTGCCAGTGTTTCCCTATGGAGGATTATGACCCTGTATAGGGAGACCAAACCCCAAATGGAAACTACCTGCAATCTTGCATAAGATCCAATGTGTCCCCTAGCCTTCCAGTACAAGTCATTAGATAAATCAAGTAAATGAGCTTACCTAATCATGGACCACAGGTGGGGACTTCATAATGGCCTGCCCTTCCATAATGGGCTTCAGGATGTGCCAATATCTCCTAAACTCCAAATGTAGTTAACCAAACACCCTATTAGGTGGTTTCTACTTCTAAAGGGGACAATATTCAAGGTACATCCTTCAAAAGGTGGTGGCATGTGACAGATATGATGAATGAAGTAGGGGATGAAAAGAGGTAGCCCTGGGTCACATGTCGGGGTGCAAAGGTAGCTAATAAGAAGGAAGGCGACACTTGGGTTCATAATGTATAGGAGGGAACAATTGTGGTACATGAGGTGACCCAACCTTGATTTTTCCACCCTTCTTTTATGCCTTTTTCTATTTTGTGATTTTCTTTGATTAACTGCTCGGGGATTAAGGGGTTAGAGCATGATGTGTAAGATATAGCAGTGGAATCCCCTTTTTAAGTTGGGGCGGTTCATCGCCCAATACGGTTTGGGACAATCATGGGATCCCATATGATGAAAAAGGCTCATATAACCTATAGGAACCAGGGTGATGGCCATGATAATGGGGTAGAGCTCATGTATTGGCTTTTGCCAATGTGCTAAAATGTTTTTGTCCCGACCTACTTCTGCATTTTGTGGTACTTTACATGTTGAATGTGGCCATATATGCTTTTAACTTTGTTTTTCGCTGCATCAACCTCTGGGCTTCATTCCAAGCCATGACCCAAGGTGTGGGAAAGGGGAAGGGGCAAGCTAACCCTATGTGGACCCAATGGAGGAATGTGGACCCAGGTGGGAAAATGATGGATGGGGTGATAATGAATGGAAAGAGGGTAATATAAGTAGATAAGGGAGTGGGACCACACAACCAAAATCAGGGTTTCCCATGAAATACCATCCCTAGAGCCAAATGGTCATAAAAGAGATCGTACGAGACTAGAATCCAAGGTTAATTCCTAAAAGGGGTCTAGGGGACATAAGCACAGACCTAGCCCATATTTTCCACCGAATCCCACCCATTAATCCATGCCCAGAAGTATCCATGATAAGCAAATCAAAATACTCAGTTTAAAATGACAAGGCATACCTTTAGATTTGGGATGCCCACCTTCAAACATACGATGAGGGTAGATGAGCGAGGGACCACATGGATGGCTCAAGTGGTGGAGAATTGACACAATGAGCTAGTTGATGGCTGTAGGGGGTTGTTGGCTGCCAGTTGAGGACCATTTTGGAGAAAAAAACTCTCCTAGGGATATTACCCACAAAATGGTGGGTAACATCTGGCTCCAACTGGGACGTGATCTCTCGAAGAAGTGGGTGATGCTACCCGAACGGGAAGTGACGAGAACTCCAATGATCTCTTGGTTACCATAGACCTGTCACCTGCACATATAATAGATGGAAAAAACACGGGGTAGCATGATTTCGCGGCATCTCATGGTCGCACATGCTAATATGTTAGGCCATAAAATCAACAAAAAGAAAATATGCATCTATCTATCATGAGGAATATAATATGATGTTATTTCTAATGCAAAAATCAGCATGCAATGCATCCTACTCTACCATGCATATGATACAATGTCAAGTGCTAGGTATAATCATAGACCCAATGCAACCAACATGTCAATCGATCAATACAAGAATGCATGTTTCCACGATTATTTTTGCAATGGACTCAACAATGGGAATAATAATACGAGGGGTTGTGATGGAGGGTGGTGGGAAAACAAGAGACCCATATGTGATAGAAAGGGATCCTAGAAGAAGGAAAAGACAATAGTCTATAGGTTGGGAATGACCCTTCAACCAAGAGATGGAAATTTCAGTAGCCTAGTATATGAATCTTTGATGGAGGACTATCTCAGGGTTATCATCCTTAGGGTAAGAAGGAGTGAAAGGCTCAGAGATATTTAGGATGATATTGTTGGATTCATTGGGAAAACAAGAAGTGGGCTTATCATCGTATTTGGGGAAAAACCATGATTCCTGGTTCTTTATAAGGGAGATTAGTTCTTCATTAAAACCAGGGGATGAACATCATCACAGACATCTATCTCCAGGGTAGGGGGAGAACGCTCAAACATGGAGAACAACCCTTTATCGGTGGCATGGCATAGGGAAGCATCCTCAATTTCTTCTATATTAGAGTCATCATAATTTCCCACAATCTTGGAAGGCTCTTCTTTTATTGAATCATTTTGGAACATAAAGAAAAGACCTTTACAATCACTAGGAAGGGCTTCATAAGGACCAACATTGTTATTTGGAAGGGGTGGAGCATTTTCTTCTTCCCTGAGCTCATTCTTATGGACTTGAGGAACCATGGGGTCTTCATTTCTATAATCATACCTAATTCCCCAATCAATAGCCCCAAAGTCACTCGTAGATTCTTTGTTTATTTGACTATCATGATCTTCCTCAGAATCCTCAAATTTTTCACTATATATTTGGTGTTGGTTAGAATGCCATCCACTCCCTTCTTCAAACAGGGTGGATTTTTCCTACTTCATTCATTATCGAAGAATGGTCTCCAAGGTATTTACTACATGATTTCGAATAAATGCTGAAGAAATTTCAACTCCCACTTCGGTTATCAGTTTTCGTTATGACTCCATGCATTTAGTTTAAAATCCAAGCATGATAAAAAAATTAAAATCTGGAAATGACAATAATTTTCTGAAACACAAATTTAGAGATTTCACAACTGCTGAAATTGCAAAAATAAAACACAGCAAAATTATGACAGCCACACACAAAAAATAACATAGTGATTTTTGGTCAATGTGACCGTGGAAAAACCCCCTACAACTCTTGCGGAAAACCAGTTTCAGAGCTCTTCTTTATTTCTGAAAATGCTTTACAGAGAAACTGAAATACATAGTAAAAATTCCAGCAACCACAAATTTCAACTTATCTCGATTTTCGTGCTTGAACTCTGCCTCAAAAATCATGCCAATCAGCAAACAACCAAAACAGAAATTCTCCAACAATAAAACAACATTAAATGTTGTATGGCCAGCCTCAAAAAACGTGCCCATAACTTGTTGTACGGACTGTACGGACAATGCGGATTTCAACAGTACGACTGCCTCTAAATTTGTGACCAAATCTGCCTTGAAATTTGTGCCCTTGCTACTGTCCCTCTTCCTTGATGTCTGTGCTATCCATCTTCCTCGATATTTGTGCCTTTCTCCAGCAGTATGGTTTTGCCTTGGGATGCATGCCAATAAATGTTGTTACCCAGATTTGCTAAAATGTCTTCTTGCTGCTCCTCTTCACTTCCTCACTGCTTAGAATTTTTTTCCTTGCTCTCTCTTCTCTTTCTCTCAAATGCTCATGAAAGAATGAATTGATCTTTTCCTCTTCTCTTCCCCTTTTAATTTCCAAATGACCTTTTGGGTTACTCTAAGATCTAATGGCTGAGATTCATTTAGATCTAGGGATGAGAATAAATGTGCATTTAATTCTCACTTTCTATTTTTTAACTCACCCACTTAAATAAAGACCCACTTAGCCTTTTATTTCCATAGTCACTTTTTCACTTTCTAATTCTTCATTGACTTTAATAAAGTCACCTTTAAATTAGAATGTAACTTTACCACTTTTAAATTAGAATGTAACTTTACCACTTATAAAGTCACTTTTAAATTAAATTGACTCTACCACTTATAAATTCACTTTAGGAGAAAAGTACAAATAAATTTGTACACTTTTCCCTAGGCCAAAGATCAAAGCCTTAGGGAACCACTTGTCCTATGGTACCCAAATTTTAACACTCCCTCTTACGGAGGAAAGTGTTCCTCACGACTCGCATCTTTTCTCTGAAGTAGACATGCTTGCCCCGTGGTAAGGCTTTGGTGAAAATGTCTGCTACCTGCTCATTTGTGGAAATGTACTCAAGCTTGACAGCTCCCTTTGGACATAGTCTCTAATGAAGTGATACTTGATCTCAATATGTTTTGACCTGTCATAAAAAACTGGATTCTCCATGAGTTTTATGCAACTCTGATTATCATAGTAAATTACTGAAGGTCTCAATGCCTAACCAAATAGACCAAACAACATCTTGCGAAGCCATATGGCCTCATTACTAGCCAAACTAGCAGCCATATACTCTGCCTTAGTTGAGCTCAATGCAACTGACTGTTGTTTCTGGATGATCCATGACACAACTACCGAACCCAACCCAAAACAGCACCCGGAAGTACTCTTCCTATCTGAAGCACAACCTGCCCAATCTGAATCTTTGTACCCTTCCAGTCTCACTCCATCACCCAGTCTATAATCTAGACCAAAATTGTCCCCTGCAAGTAATGAAGAATGTGTTTTGTAGCCACCCAATGCATTCTCCTGGGCTCACATGAGCTTACTCATAGTGTTAACTGCAAAACATATATCTAGTCGAGTGTTGACCAAATACATCAAACAACCAATCAGTTGTCTGTATAGAGTAGGATCCACCAACTCAGAATCAGAAGCGTGAAGCTTCTTCCAGTTAGTGATCATAGGTGTAGACATGGGTTTGCAGTCCTCCATGTGAAATATGCTAAGAATATTCACAATGTACTTCCCTTGTCCCAGGAAGAAATGCCCCTCCTCCTGCCACACCTCCAATCCCAGAAAATAATGCATCAAGCTGATATCCTTCATCTCAAACTCTGAAGCGAGATTTCTCTTGCAGCCCTCAATGAGTCTCTTTGCACCAATGATGATCAAGTCATCAACATACAACACCAAAATGGGAGGCTCCTCACCCACCACAATGAAGTATAGGTTCGGATCAGCCTCACTGTTTGTGAAACTCAACTGCTGCAAGTATGTATCAATCCTAGAGTACCAAGCTCTAGGAGCTTGCTTCAGGCCATAGAGTGCCTTTTTCAATCTGCATACACGGGACACCTTCCCATGCACCTCAAAGCCCTGCCACTTCTCAATATAAACCTCCTCCTAAATGAAGCCATTGAGAAATGCGGTCTTCACATCCATCTGGTGGATCTTCCAACCCATCTCTGCTGCAATCGATATAATGGAGCGAATAGATGTATACCGAGCTACAGAACGGAAGGTTCCCTCATAGTTAACTCCCTCTACCTGTGAGAACCCTCTCGCCACAAATCAAGCCTTGAACTTCTCGATGCTGCCATCTGCAGCATGCTTTATCTTGTAGAGCCATCTGGAAGTAACAACTGATTTACCTTCAGGCCTCGGCACTACCTCCCAAACATCATTCTTCATATAGAAGAATACTCCTCCATCATGGCCTCCCTCCAGACTTACTAGCTAGATGCCTCCTCATAACTAGAAGGCTCAAAGTCAACAATGCTTGTTACCAATGCCATGTAACTACAAAACTGTTCAGGTGGTTTACTCTCTCTAACCTGTCTCTTTGGCCCAGCAACTGATGTGGCCTCACGCAAGGTATCTTGAAGCCACTTGGGCTTCCTCTTCCCTGAGCATACTTCTCCCACCAGAGTGAAAGAATCCTCATCATCATCAGAAGCCTGAACTCCTGAAGGCCTGCCAACCAACCTAATGCCTGAATCTATGCCTGTAGATGTTGAAGTACCATGTGAACTGTCCATTAGTGGACTACCCTGTGAACTGCTTTGTGGACTGCCCTGCATGCTGCCCGAAGAACCGCCCACCAGACTCTGGGATCCACTGCTCACTGATGGACCCAACACTGTAATTGATGTCCCTCCTAATCCCTGACCACTGGATCGTTTTGACTAATTCAACTGCTCCTGAGGGTCTAGTGACTCTGGATACTCTAACTCTTGTGACCTCCTGAAAACTCTCTCCTCCTCAAACTTCACATCCCACCTGACAACCGCTTTCCTCTATGCAGGAATATAAATCCGATAAGCTTTCGAGGTCTCACTATAACCCACAAAGATTCCCTTGTCTGCAGTGGGCTCTAGTTTGGTCTTGTTCTCCTTGGGAACATAGGAATATCCCAAAAGATACGAAAGTGCCCAGCATCAGGCTTCTTCCCAAAAAAAGCCTCCTCCAGAGTCACATTCCCCAAGGCATGATGTGGACTCCTGTTCTGCAAGTACACAGCAGTGTTGCAGGCCTCTGCCCACAAAAATAAAGGTAACCCCTGATCATGAAGCATAGCTTTGGTAGCCCCTACAATGGATCTGTTCTTCCTCTCTGCAACCCCATTCTGCTGGGGGGTAGTAAGGAACTGTGAACTCCCTTCTAATTCTTGCCTCAGCACAAAAATCAACAAACTCACTAAGTGTATACTCCCCTCCATTGTCCGAGCTGAGGACCTTGATCTTCCTACATGTCTGGGTCTCCACAAGAGTTTTGAACTCTTGAAACCACTTGAATACCTCACTCTTGGTCTTCAAGAAATAAATCCAGGTCTTCCTGGAGTGGTCACCAATGAATAAAACATAGTACTCATAGCCACTCAATGATACATGAGATATCCAACCACTCACATCGGTATGTATCAAGTCAAGGATCCTGATCGCTCTGGTTTCACTACTGGGAAAAGGGGATCTGACAAACTTCCCCATAGCACATCCTCTGCATACATCAAGGTGATCAGAACTGAAATCTGGCACACCAGTGGTGATCTCCCACAATGTAATCAAGGCCCCATGATACATGTGCCCCATCCTGTGGTGCCAAATCTCACACAACTCTGAACTGCTAGATTTGTTGTCGGTCCTGTCTCTGGTGCTGCTACTCAATGCCATCAAGGGTTGGAATGAGAACTTGTACACCTTGGCATGGTGCACACCAATCTCTCTAGCTGAAGAAGCTGGAGTTCCCCTAGGATATATAAGCGCCTTCCCTCTCCTGAACAACACATCATACCCTCTATCCTCAAGTGATGAGACAGATATCACTTATCAGGTTCTTCATCATTCCAGGCACATATAGAATATCTGACACTTTCAAGGGAGGTTTGGGTCCCCTATTAAATGCCAATGTCCCCACACTAACTACTTTAACAATGATGTCATCACCAAGCACTACCTCCATATCAGTATCACCCTATGAAAGCTCTGAGAAGTACTCTCTGACTCCTATCATGTGGCGAGAAGTGCCACTATCAACATACCAAATTCTAGAATATGCTTTGCTAGTAGCGGGGAATGCACACTCCCTCTGAACCTGTATGGAAGGTGATCCTGCACTAGTGGCCTCACAAGCTATGAACCCAAACTCCTGATCAAATCTCTCTGAGAAGCTCTCTATCTCTGCAGAAGCTACCATGGGTTTGTCTTTCCCTTTCTTTTTCTTCTTCTTCGGACACACAATAGCATAGTGTCCCAACTTTTGACAATTCCAACATTTGACTTTGGAATAGTCCTTCTCCTTGTTTCGCTACTTGCCTTTACCTTTTCCTTTGCCTCCACTGTTGGAAGCTTGCTTCTTTTCTCTGCCCTTCTTACCTCTTACTAACAATGCCACATTGTCATCCTCCTCCACCTGTTTGGCTGCCCCAAGATGGTTCTTTTTGATCTCATTCTGAATGCAATCATCCCACAACCTCTCCCAATCAGGAAGGTTTTCCCATGCAACAATGTCATCCACAAAATTCTCCCAAGTCTTGGGAAGACCATTCAAAGAAATTCTCATCAACTCAGTGGGTGCAATGATCTCACCTACGGCTACCAACTCATCTCTCACTGAAGTGATCTTTGTGAGGTATGTTGTAGCACTGTCAGTCTTAGCCATTTTAATGGCCTTCAGTTTCTCTTTTAGGACCATTTTTCTGTTTCCATTTGAGCTTTGGTAAAGACTAGTCAACGCTGTCCACATCTCATGTGCATAAGTCTTTCCCCTCACATGAGGAATGGCATGGTCTTTGATTCCTTCTAGAATCAATCTTTTTGCATTAGCATTCTTTTTGTTAAACTCTGCCAACTGTACAGGGTTAGTAGGTACTACTACTGGGTTTTTTGTGGTATTTACCATAATGCCCCAGACTTTTGCTTCCTCAAAGATGCTTTGGATTCTCTCCTTCCATGCACTGTAGTTGTTCTGCCCATCTAACCTGTCTTCAACTCTCAAACCCAAAGACATGTTTCACTGCCCTACCAAACTGAAATTTTCAAATCTGTGGTAAAGGTTTCTATTTTTTGTGTAAAAATCAACGTGCTATCATTTTCACTTTGTTGTCCCAAACTGCACTTTTCAGCGAACCAAGCTCCGATACCATGAAGAAATTTCAACCCCCACTCCGGTTATTAGTTTTCCTTATCAGTCCATGCATTTAGTTTTAAATCCAAGCATGATAAAAATTCTAAAATCTGGAAATGACAATAATTTTCTGAAAACACAAATTTAGAAATTTCACAACTACTGAAATTGCAGAAATAAAACACAACAAAATTATGACAGCCACACACAGAAATTACACAGTGATTTTTGGTTAATGTGACCCTGGAAAAACCCCCTACAACTCTTGGGTAAAACCAGTTTGAGAGCTCTTCTTTATTTCTGAAAATGCTTTTACAGAGAAACTGAAATACACAGTAAAAATTCCAGCAACCACAAATTTCAACTTATCTCGATTTTCGTGCTTGAACTCTGCCTCAAAAATCATGCCAATCAGCAAACAGCCAAAACAGAAATTCTCCAACAATAAAACAACATTAAATGTTGTACGGCTAGCCTCGAAAAACATGCCCATAACTTGTTGTACGAACTGTACGGACTGTGTGGATTTCAGCAATATGACTGCCTCGAAATTTGTGACCAAATCTGCCTTGAAATTTGTGCCATTGCTGTTGTCCCTCTTCTTTGATGTCTGTGTTGTCCCTCTTCCTCGATATATGTGCCTTTCTCCTACGGTATGGTTTTGCCTTGGGATGCGTGCCAATAAATGTTGTTGCCCAGATTTGCTGAAATGTTTTCTTGCTACTCTCCTTCACTTCCTCACTGCTCAGAAGTTTTCTCCTTGCTGTCTCTTCTCTTTCTCTCAAATGCTCATGAAAGAATGAATTGATCTTTTCCTCTTCTCTTCCCCTTTTAATCTCCAAATGACCTTTTGGGTTACCCTAAGATCTAATCGCTGAGATTCATTTAGATATAGGGATGAGAATAAATGTGCATTTAATTCTCACTTTCTATTTTTTAACACACCCACTTAAATAAAGACCCACTTAGCCTTTTATTTCCATAGTCACTTTTTCACTTTCTAATTCTTCATTGACTTTAATAAAGTCACCTTTAAATTAGAATGTAACTTTACCACTTTCAAATTAGAATGTAACTTTACCACTTATAAAGTCACTTTTAAATTAAATTGACTCTACCACTTATAAATTCACTTTAGGATAAAAGTACAGATAAATTTGGACACTTTTCCCTAGGCCAAAGATCAAAGCCTTAGGGAACCACTTGTCCTCTGGCACCCAAATTTTAACAAATGCCTCAAGAAGTAGGTCAACAGTAGGATTCTCTTTATATATACTTTTCGTGTTACAGAGCCCTTTCGATTGCTCACAATAGTGGGAGAAAATATCTTGAGAGTCATATGTGGCCATCAGTTTCTTGCAAGACTTTTCACTTTCCATCATCCATTCTTGCAATATCTGAGGGCTCTCGGAGTTGAGATATTCCTCATTGTCCTTGGAGGATATGCCTTCCAATTCATGACTCTCTCCCTTGGCATCATTATCAAAGTACGCATCAATAAGAGGCCCTTCTTCATGTTGAAGAAAGTGTAACTAGGTTCGGTTTTCATAATGACATGATCTTTGTAAATGATGAAATAAAAGAAATAAAATTATTTTTGTATGCCTTGCTACATGGGTTTCATGAGCAAGATGTTAATTTGTTAGTGGCTCCCATTGAGAGCCTTAGGACTTATTATTAAGTCAAAGAGTCAATGTCATGTATGAAGAAGCTCTTCTTGAGCTTATGTTTAATGTATTCAAGTCTATAGAAATGTGTAGAAGCCCTCCAAAGACAAGCACAATCCCTCTTGAAGAAGTTGGCCTCCAAACGATATAAAAAGAAGTCATGTCGGCTCATATAAGGAGACACAACAATTCACTCTCTCATGTCATCTTATATGCATGACTAACCACTATAAATAGGTGTGTAAGATCCGCATTACAGGAAGAAGAAGAACTCACATCCTCTGAAATTTTGGATGAGTACAGGGGTACAATATTTCGGATGGGTACAGACTAGCATCTCTATGTTTTTTGGATGGGTACCCCAGAAGTAAAGTCTCATGATGATCACTGTCTCGGCATACTAGACAGCCTCATCATATCTATGATGATGAAGATCTCGATGCAGGGAGAGAACACAATTACTGTCTCAACATACTAAACAGTCTCGACATATCTATGATGGTGAAGTTCTTGGTGTAGGGAGAGATTACAATCACAATCTCGGCATAGTTGTGATGATGAGGATGTCGGTGATCCCACAGTAACAAACTCTATCTCAGAATTCATTCTAAATGCAGTCATGATCTCAAGATAATGTTAATCATGATCTCAGTCATGATCTTGATGAGGACATAGTTACAAGGTCATGATCTAGATGTAGATCTCGGTGCAACTCTCATACATATAGAGATCTCCTTGTTATGGTGAAGGTCTCAGTGAAGGAGAAACAATGATCTCTATGAAGGAGAAGCAATGGTGCAACTGTAATGACCTCGGTGATGCAATAATGATGACATCGGTGTAGCAACAGTGATGATGATGATCTCAACAGTGGCAAAAAAGAGGATTGGTCTCTTGGTCTTGGAGTGGCCTAATAGGTCAAGGGTCATGGTCTTGGTATTTGTCAATTGGAATCTCTATAAGAAGAATTTTGTGCGGGTTTTCCCCTCAAAGAGTGAGAGTTTTTGGCCTTGGCAAAAAGCCAATATCTTGTGTTATTGTGCCTTTTGTTTAGGTAACTATTTGATGAACTAAGAAGACACACTCTAATAATAGCAAGAGAAGATTATGATAATAAGGAAAAAGTTAAATATACCTCACAACTAGTTATCATGGTGAGAAGAATCTTATTAACTTAATTTTCCCTAGGTTTTTCAACATGGTATCAGAGCTAAGGTGTTGAAGTCAAAGGAAGCGCAGAGAAGAGACACTCAAGGATCAAGTTTCAAGAAGGGCATGAAAGCAAGTTGAAGAATATCAAAAGGATCAAGATATACATTGAAGGATCAAACCCTAGATCAAAGAATCAGTCTACAACAACAAGAAATTTTGACTCCATAGTCATCATCAAAAGGCCACCAAGACTCTCATCAAGTTAAAACTCTAGAAGCAGTCTTGATCTACACTACAAGAAAAGGCAATGTCATCTTCACAATCAAGGATCATCTCCTTACCCTAGAAGAAGATTATCCGAAGAAGCACCAAATAATCTTCATCATAAGGAGCAACCTTTTCTATTGAAGAAAGGCTTTTTCATCTGAAAGATCATCCAAGAGGAAGCTCTAATCATCAAAGTGATCAAGTGGAAGAGTTCATCTTCACTTGTCAAGTAAGTATCTTTCATTTTATAATCAAGTTTGGTCAAATGACTTTGTGTGTGCAAGGAGATCTATAAATTGGTTAGGTCATCAAAATTCCTTGCATAAGAAAGGAGGATAGATATAGTCCCCAGAAGAGAAGTCATTGATGTCTATGGAAAAGTCTCTGAAGGTCAAGCATTGTTTGAATGCATGTAAAAGGATCAAGGGACTCATAGGATTCTTATGAAATCAGTTAAAGGTCTTCTCATCCCTATGTAGCAGGAGAGGAGACATAAAAGGGATATATGAAATACTAGAAGATATATTCTTTGAAAATGCAGTAAAGAAGATCATATCACTTAGACCTGATCTACACAAAATTGAAGGTATCACATAATGAAGGAATATCTTCATGAGATCTCAATTGGGAGATCTGGGAGAAATGATAAGAAGATAATCATCATTGTTCTAATTGATAAGCAAGGTAAAAAATGACAAGAAGTTATCTCATTCAACTTGTGGTCTCTATGCTAGATAAAAAAAGGCAAGTTGAGGGAAAAAGTATTGAATATTAAAAGACTCAAACATTTGCAAAAAGGAAAGATAAGTTTGGTCCTCAAAACAAGACAAAACAATATAGTTAAGATTCAATGCTATAGAAAGGTTATGAAAAGAAAGCTCATATAGCCAGAAATATGGAGGAAGCTGAAGAAAAGGGCCAAGGAAAGAGAGAGTAACAAATCTCAACTATGATTGAGATGGTATCCCTCACAAAAGGATCTTATCATAAGCTCCTCAATCTTTTGATATGGCCATGATAATAGGATGCATCGTGGCATCATTGAAGCATCAGAAACAAGAGCTCGTGACATCACCATGGGAATCATGAAGCGCAAAATCCATGGTAGTCAAACATGAAGGATATAGCTCTTGGGAACCTCATTGAACATTGAAGGAAAGGATGAAGTCATCTAGGACAAGGCTCATCATACATCAAGTCAAAAAGGAAACATCTGCCAGATGGGGATATACAAGATCCTCAAGATTCTTTGATGGAATCCTCATCGAAGGGTTCACTAATCTAGAGAGGAAGCAAGTGTTTCATCAAAAACTCCAACTTGTGGAGTTCATGGGATGATGGTATGATGACATGAGAGATGAAGCAGATCAAGGGATTTAAGATCTTTCAATCAAGGAAGCTATTGGAAGAAGCCTAGATGACCTAAAGGTAAAATTGAGGTATGTATGCTTGTATTTGATATTATAAAGTCATGTCGTATGGTTGTAGGTAACATGGATCACTACTTCTATCTTGAGAAGCATGATCAAGGGAAAAGGATCTCCTCCTCTGAAAGGATGCAGGAAGGCATAAGTCACACTAGATGAAATCAACATAATATGTCCTCATATGAAGTATGAGGTGGTTGACTACAATTAAGGAACTCTGATTGAAGGCTTCTGGGAATGGAATGTGTGAGGAAGGAAGAAATCGTGAGATATGCAACCCTAATGAAGGCAATCAACATCCAAAGGACCAAAAATATTTGACTAGGAAATCTCCCGGAAAAATATGAAGACTCTAATGAAAGTCTGGAAAAGATGGAGACCCTTGAAAATGGATATCTTTGGGAGATATGTCAACATGTATGCAGGATGTTGATACCTACAGGAAGATGTCATGATGAAGAGCCATCTTGTAAGGTACTATTTGATTTAATGTTATGTTTTTATTTCTTGAATAATATCTAGATGAGTTCATGCAAGGCTACTAGAGCAAGAGTTGTAAGTACAAGTACAACTAGCATTCATGTGATGGATGGAAATTCCTAAAAGAAACATGATGAGGAAGAAGTATCCATATGAAGAAAGTTCCAGATATGTATCAAGAAGGTCACTTTCCATTAAGAAAGGAATGACATGACGAACCAAGAAGGAAAGTGATCAATGGCCAATGCCCTATAAGGAAGAAGCTCAACTAAATTACATGACATCAGGGAAGGATATTGATCTAGCAATTGAAGGACCCACGAAGAAGAAGTTGTCGATGAAAAGGAGAGTGCCTAGTTAAGATGGAGCTCTGACAAGTCCCTAATTGAGAGGGAGCTTGGGCAAGTTCCTGGTCAGAGGGAACTTGGGTACATTCCTTTATAGGAATGAGCATATCTTCCCTAGTTGAGAGGGAGAGATAAACACAACATTCTTGCCTTCACTTGGGAAGAATGAATGGAGGATTGGGTAACCCTCTGACATCTGATGCTCTTTGAGGATGTGTAGGGCATCGAAGATAAGAGTAGGAAAGAGGTCTGATATTCTTTGAGGGTTGGGAACCCAAGATAAGAATAGTCGTAGAAGGTCATACTCAGTGAACACCTGGGTGGTATGTACCTTGAGAGACAATGATGACACTGTCTATAGTCATTGGTCTCACCAACATTGTGCTCTAATCTGATGAGTGATGGAGCTGTCAGTCAAGGCTTTGTTGTGGA
Source organism: Pinus tabuliformis (assembly GCA_031772625.1). NCBI lineage: Eukaryota > Viridiplantae > Streptophyta > Pinopsida > Pinales > Pinaceae > Pinus > Pinus tabuliformis. The sequence continues at coordinate 786,743,892 of CM062810.1, forward strand.
AACAATGTTGGTTACTATGATGCTATATAGATGGGTTACCAATCCGATTCTTCTTACGAGAAATTCTTCAGATTAAGAATGACCAAGTACCATTATGAATACCTCCCTAGTTAAGAGGGAATGTTGAAGAAAGTGTAACTAGGTTCGATCTTCATAATGAAATGATCTTTGTAAATGATGAAATAAAATAAATAAAATTATTTTTGTATGCCTTGCTACATGGGTTTCATGAGCAAGAGGTTTATTTGTTAGTGGCCCCCACTGAGAGCCTTATGATTTATTATTAAGTCAATGAGTCAATCTCATGTATGAAGAAGCCCTTCTTAAGTCTATGTTTAATGTATTCAAGTCTATAGAAATGTGTAGAAGCCCTCCAAAGACAAGCACAATCCCTCTTGAAGAAATCAGCCTCCAAATGATATAAAAAGAAGTCATGTCGGCTCATTCAGGGAGACACAACAGTTCACTCTCTCATGTCGGCTTATATGCATGATTAACCACTATAAATAGGCATGTAAGATCTGCATTGCAGGCAGAAGAAGAACTCAAATCCTCTGTAATTTCAGATGAGTACAGGCCAACGTCTCTGTGTTTTTTGGATGGGTACCCCAAAAGTAAAGTCTCATGATGATCACTGCCTCGGCATACTAGACAGTCTCGGCATATCTATGATGATGAAGATCTCGATGCAGGGAGAGAACACAATCATTGTCTCGGCATACTAGACAGTCTCAGCATATCTATGATGGTGAAGATCTCGGTGCAGGGAGAGATTACAGTCACAGTCTCAGCATAGTTGTGATGATGAGGATCTCGGTGATCCCACAATAACACACTCTATCTTAGCATTCATTCTGAATGTAATCATGATCTCAAAATAATGTTAATCATGATCTCAGTCATGATCTTGATGAGGACATAGTTAGAAGGTCGTGATCTAGATGTAGATCTCGGTGCATCTCTCATACATATAGAGATCTCGTTGTTATGGTGAAGGTCTCAGTGAAGGAGAAACAAAGATCTTTGTGAAAGAGTAGCAATGGTGCAAGTGTAATGACCGATGCAACAATGATGACCTCGATGTAGCAGTGGTGATGATGATGATCTCAACAGTGACAAAGAAGAGGATTGGTGTCTTGGTCTTGGAGTGGCCTAATAGGTCAACGGTCATGGTCTTGGTATTCGTTAATCGAAATCTCTATAAGAATAATTTTGTGCGGTTTTTCCTCTCAAAGAGTGACAGTTTTTGGCCCTGGAAGAAAGCCAACATCTTTTGTTCTTGTCTCTTTTGTTTTGGTAACTATTTGATGAACTAAGAAGACATACTTTAATAATAGCAAGAGAAGATTGTGCTAATAAGGAAAAAGTTAAAAGTACCTCACAACTAGTTATCATGGTGAGAAGAATCTTGTTAACTTAATTTTCCCTAGATTCTTCAACACTTCAAACATGAATCCATATTCAATAACTTCCTCCTCTCCAAGGGCCATATCTAACATTTGAGATATGTCTTCATGAGATTGGAAACTCGACCCTTTATGCAACAAGAACTACATAGTCAACATCGAAAGAGAAGGAATGGTTTTAGGTTTACATCATTCAAGCCAATCAACACTTGGAGCAATGGATAGGACAAAAAATTCTATTTGGTCACAAGGTTGAGTTATATTTTTCTTTGAAAGGTATCTTATGAACCTTACCACGTGGTTGGCTACGGAATGTGGATCCCCATCGAACATTGGCATATTCTTTGTGGATTTTGATGAAGGGCATCTTGGTGTCCCTGTCACATCTATGGCTAGAAAATATGTGTTCAACATGTTGTTGGGTCCTTAATGTCATGGGAGTCGCGAGGGTGAATGAAATTGCCTTAACAAATGCTTGCTTCACCCTACAAGCATTGACTTTGAAGTTCAATGAAAAACTAGGGCTTTTTTCTTCCAATGGAGTCGCCAAAAATGATATATCGATATTTCGTATAGGGAACAAAACACACATTTTTTTCCCCGGAAACGGAGCCAAAATGTTACCACTCAAACTAGTAGGGCACCTAAAAGGAAAATGCTAGGCCAAGGGAAACAAATGGAGTCTTAGCCCACTGTCACCTCAGCTAAGGCTCCCTTCTATTTACGGACATTCACCGATGGTAGGAGACTTGGTATGTGTGGGGTCACTAATGAAGGATAAGACAATGGATATGAGTGACCAGAATATCCCTTTCCTAGAATTTGAAGGATAAAGATTGCTTGCTTTGTAAGCAAGATACTCAGTAATATAGGGAAAGGGAGTGAGAATTTGAGGGTTAGGTTTATGGGATAAGACTTGTGAAGGAGTTTCCCAATACATAAAATCCTTGTTAGAATTGGTATCCCGGATGGTTCTTGAAGAATGGTCTTTCAAAGGAGTGGGACCACATGGGGCCAAGTGGACCCGGTCTAGGGTATGAGGAAGGAATGTAGCAACCAATGATATTCTTACCCTAGACAAGGTGGGGAGAGGATCAAAGAAAATATAATTGCTCAAGATGTTGGTTTGACCCTGGGAAGTGCTAGCCTTGGGGATGGTAGGGCAAGTTTTGGTCCCAGAGCTAGGGCTTGGCTTTTCTCCCAAATCCACCATCGAAATGTCTTCAAATTTGGAGGAGGGCTAGAGGAAAGGCCAACGCAGGAGACCCTAGGAGATCAAATTTTTTTAGTGGCTAACTTGTCAGGAAATTGATGCCCTAGGCACCCCAAACTGGTTAGACTTGGGAAAAGGTGAAAGAATAAGAGTTTTGGTGACCACCCTTGGTAGATCAGTGCCTTAATCCTTGGGAGAATGGATTCTATGTTGATTATGTGTAATATTTCTTGGTTCCCAATCAAGGAGGCCTCAAAATTACTTCACAAACCCTCTAGGTCAAGTGAAAGCAATCTTGCAACTTTTATACTTCAAATGCACAAGAGGAATGGCTTATCAAGGTCAAATTTTACCCCTAGGAGATTTCACTCACACTACATGGCCCATACATGGATAGAACGTTATAATAGAGACAATTCCACAATATTAAGCAATAACTGCATGCAACAATTAGCCCTAAAACAACGAAAATCCCAATCCAACATATATGTCAAAAGTAGCAAGAATAACATCAAAATTCATCCATAAAAGCTCTAATTCATCCTCCAGAAAAAGTGTGAAATTCTCTAAAGAAGAGAGAGATCCAATCCAATGTGATGATGAGAAATGATCTCACCTCACTTGTATTTATACACAAATTAGGAGTTCTAATTAGCCTCCTTTGCCTACATAAGCCCCAAAAATAAAATAATGTGCTAATAATACAACTTTTGGTGACAAGGCCACAAAACTAGCTCATAAATGAAAAAGTAAGCCTCTCAAGAGGTCAAATAATAATCTATGCATGTCGTAGGGCCCTATAAGAGTCCTACTGAGGTCCATGAGTGCCATAATGAAGAATAAGACCCTCAAAAGTAATGGACAAGGGGTTGGCCACTTTTAATAACCTGTGGTGCTCCAAATGACATATGGGGGCACACAAGTGTCCTCATGGGTCTCCAAACCAATCGAAAATGTTGTAGATCACCCGCAAGGGCCAGGATGATGGTGTAGGTGATGCCACATCGTCGTGCAAGTCCTGGATCATCTGCCAAGTGTATGGTGTAGATCTGGGTCTGACTGGGCATGATGGATCAGGTGCATCCCCCTCATCCAATAAGTGAACCACGAGCAATATCTGAATGGTTGTGGAGATCCATGGAGTGCAATCTTCTACTATGGAGGCCCATGGCTCTCAATGCTCACCCTACATGTGCCAATGTAGCCCTTTGGAGGATTAGGACCCTATATAGGGAGAACAAACCCCAAATGGAAACCACCTGCAATCCTGCATAAGATCCAATGCATCCCCTAGCCTTCCAGTACAACAAGTCATTGGAGAAATCGAGTAAATGAGCTTACCTAATCATGGACCAAAGGTGGGGACTTCATAATGGCCCGCCCTTCCATAATGGGCTTCAGGTTCTGTCAATGTCTCCTAAACTCCAAATGCGGTTAACCAAACACCCTATTATGGTTTCTACTTCTAAAGGGGACAATATTCAAGGTACATCCTTCAAAAGGTGGTGGAATGTGTAAGATATGGTGAATGAAGTAAGGGACTAAAAGGGGTAGCCCTGGGTCACATGTTCGAGTGTAAGGGTAGCTAATAAGAGGGAAGCCCACGCTTGAGTTTATAATGTATAGGAGGGATAAATCATGGTACATGAGGTGCCTCGGCCTTGATTTTCCCACACTTCATTTATGCCTTTTTCTTTTTTGTGATTTTCTTTGATTAACTGCTCAGGGCTCAAGGGGTTAGAGCATGATGTGTAAGATATAGCAGTGGAATCCCCATTTTAAAGTGGGGTATTTCATCGCCCACTAGGGGTTGGGACAATGATGGGCTCCTGTATGATGAAGAAGGCTCATAGAACCTGTAGGAACCAGGGTGATGGCCATGATAATGGGGTAGAGCTCTATTAGTTTTTGGTAGCATCATAAGTGCTCTAGCCTTGAAATTTTGTGGAGAGGTGAAGGCACATGAGTTCTAAAGAACCCAGAAACCGTTTGGTGAAATTCCACCCAAATTGTATTTTATTAAAATAATTAATATTTTTAATGGATTTCCTAAGGCTAAACTTAGGGAAATTAAAATATTAATGGGTATTAATTAAAATATGGGTGAGAATGATCTAGAAGGCGGATCAAGTCATGTTTTAATCTTAGCCATTGATTAGAGACTTAATCTCGGTCGTTGAAGACTCAACAGAAAAGTATAAAATGGAGGCTTGTGGTTCATTTGGAAACACTGTTAATTTTAGGTATGTTGTACGCTAACAGAAATTTATTTCAATTTTCACAGTTAGCTCAATATCTTTTCCAGATTAGCAATCACATCAGCATTAAAGTAAACTACAGATAGAACATAAACATAAATCACAAAAGACAAGCCAAGACAAGAGGACACAAGATGTGGTGCTAGCCAGGGACAAACCCCAATGTGGGGAAACCGTTGATCAATTCTTCTTATATGTTCTTCAATAGTTCAACAAAGAGAGAGAGAGAGATAGTACATTTACAACAAAAGTCAAATCTTTGACTTATTCAAATAAGAACATAGATCATCTCTAAGAAGATGATACATGAGATCAGTTGAAGACATGTTGCTTCAACTGATTCTCCAAGGTGACTCCTTCACCTATCATTGTGTTACATCTCGTCATCATGCTGCACCTCAACGTGTTGCACCCATCATCATAATGCTGGACCTCATGACCATGTTGTACACATCATACTGCTGCACGATGCTTGCTATGATGCACCATGCTTGCCTTGCTGTCCATGCTTGCTGTTGTCCCATGTGCCTTTTTTGTAACATGCTAGTCACTGCTATCCTATGTGGCATACAGTTGTCCCACTGTTCATTCCAAGTTTGCTTGTTGTCCCACGCATCTAAGCTATGTAGCCTGTTGTCCCATGCATCTTTGTTGCACTAGTCACCTTGCTGTCCCATGCATTTTCGCTGCACTAGTCATCTTGTCGTCCCATGCATTTTAGCAGCGTTATGTAGCCTGCTGTCCCATTTACTTTGTTGCACTAGTTAGCAGCACCATGTAGCCCAACTGTCATATAGCCCAGCGGTCCTATTTACTTTGCTACTGTCCACAACACTGTTGTTCCAATGCTACCTTTACAGCTGCTTATATGGTGATTGGTTAGGGCATCTGGCAACCCTTACACACCCAGTTATCCGTCCATGAATAGTAGCATATTGCTTCTATTCTCCTCGACCTGGTTGCTTGCCTATTGTGCTATTAACCGTCCAGTCCACACGCTGTTCCTACATCCCTTTCACGCTGTCTAGGGCAACCTCCATGCTATCCCTTTGATCCTTCATGTTGTGGTTAAGGCTCTGCTATCCACACAACCCTTCACGCTGCCTAGGGTAGCCTCCATGCTGTCCCTTTGGCCCTTCACATCAACGTCCTCCTTCTTCTTGAGCTGCCTTAGTATAGCTTCATTAGGGTTGCATTTAGGTCTTAGTGAGGGCTGCCTTTAGGTCTGCGTTAGGGTAGCCTTTAGCTCTGTGTTAGGGTAGCCTTTAGGTCTGTGTTTTAGTAGGGACCAACGTATAGGTTTATGGCTCCTTCTTGATAGCGTTAGGGCTTTTCTTCATGACTGCATCCTCTAGATTAGGGCAGCTTATTTCTTCTTGACTATGGCTAGGGCAACCTCTTATCCTCCAACATCTAGGGATTCCACTCCTAGATTTCTCTTGCACTAAAACCCCAAGACAAGTGGAGAGAAATCAAGATAGAAGTGTGTATGAGAAATTACTCTCAAGTCATCTCCTTTTATACTAAAACGTTGAGCACATGTGGGGATTATTTGGTTGCTGGCCGACCTTGACGAATTGTCTTATAACCCAAATAAATTCATAACTCCATGAATACTTATCGGAATTGGATGATCTTAGATCAATCCTACACCTCTCGATGAGAGGGATCCAAGAAAAATATTAGCTGCCATAAATAAGATGACCCACATGGAGTTTGGCCCTAGTTGCCAATTTTAACACACACACACGGAGAGAATGAAATGATCAAGACTTCGATTCCTAGGGCAAGGTTTGTTAAGGATTTCGAATTAAGTGATCATTCTACAGCAGAGGGGCAGTGAGAATCTGAGAGGAATTTCTGGGGAATACTAACAGAGAGGTGGATAGAGCCAACAGAGAGGCAGTAGCCAGAATTGTTGGGAACTACCGAGAAAGTTGATGCAAAGGGTAGAAGTTGAAACTGCCGGAACAACCGGGAAAGTTGACACAGAGGCAGCAACCGGATCTGCCGGGAAAGCCGACGCAGAGGGCAGAAGACGTAATTGCTGGGAATTTCCAGAACAGCTGAGAAAGCTAACGCAGAGGCAGCACCCGGAACTATCGGGAACAACCGGGAAAGCTGACGTAGAGGCAAAAAGCCGAAACTTCCAGGAACAACCGGGAAATCTAACGTAGAGGGCAGAAGCTGGAACTGCCACGAACAGTCGGAACTGCCAGGAGCTGTTGGAACAACCGAGATAGCTAACGCAAAGGGAAGAAGAGCTGGCGCAGGGCCAATGCAGAAATAGTCGGGGTTAGCCAGTCTTGTGTCAGATCAACCATAATTTGATGGGTGAAGTGAGGTAAAACTCACTCATATTTTTCGCCAGTATTTTTCTCTGTAAAGGATTGCTAGATGAGCATCCTAGAATTGTATTAAGATATTTTTCTTGCATAATAATAAAACCCTCGAAGCTGCACCATTTTCTCGCATTAGGTTTTTCCGGGGACTATTGTGTCCAAAAATAAGTGTGTCCTATGTATCTTGTTCTTTGCTCTGTTTTTTGTGTCATGAGATCAAATATTTAATTAGTGTAGGCTGTAGAAGTAATTTGCTTTAGTATTCAGAGGAATAACTTGATGAATGTAATTTAAAAATCAAGTAGGTGAAGTAGATTCAGTTTTGTTGCAGTAGGGGTTCCTTGAGGATTAGGAATTTTCACAAGCTCATGTATTGGATTTTACCCACGTGCTAAAATGTTTTTTCCCTAGCCATCTTTTGCATTTTGTGGTACTTTTACTATTGAATGTGGTCATATATGATTTTAACTTTCTTTTCAGCTACATCAACCTACGAGTTTCATTCCAGGCCATGACCCAACGAGTGGGCAAGGGGAAGGGGCAAGCTAACCTTATGTGGACCCAGGAGGGAAAAACGATGGATGGGGTAAAAATGAAGGGAAAGAGGGTAATATAAGTGGATAAGGGAGCACGACCTTGCAACCAGAATCACGGTTTCCCATGAAATACCATCCCTAGAGCCAAATGGTCAGTAAAAGAGATCCCACGGGACTATAATCCATGGTTAATTCCTAAAGGGGGTATAGGGGACATAAGCACAGACCTAGCCCATCCTTTTCGTTGAATCCCCCCCATTAATCCATGCCCAGAAGTGTCCATGATAAGTAAACCACAACACTCAATTTCAAAATGACAAGGCATACCTTTAGATTTTGGAGGCCCAACTTCAAACATATGATTATGGCAGATGGGCAAGGGACCACATGGTTGGCTCAAGTAGCAGAGAAATGGCACAATGAGCTAGCTGATGGCTGCGAGGGGCTGCTGGTTGCATGTTGAGGACCATCCTATAGAAAAAATTTCTCCTAGGGATATTACCCACAAAATGGTGGATAACAAGCCCTACAACATGCATAGATTATTATTTGACCTCTTGAGAGACTTACTTTTACATTTATGAGCTAGTTTGGTGGTCTTGTCACCAAAAGTTGAATTATTAGAACATTATTTTATTTTTGGGGCTTATGTAGGCCAAGGACGCTAATTAGAACTCCTAATTTATGTATAAATACAAGTGAGATGAGTTCATTTCTCATCATCACTTTGGTTTTGGATCTCTTTTCTCTCTCTTGAGATTTTTGCACTTTTTCTAAAGATGAATTGGAGCTTTATGGATGAGTTTTGATGTGTGGATATTGGTCTATCTTCTGTTGGAGCTTATTTATTGTCAATTGTGAATGGCTAGATACACTCTATTACATGTAAGTACGTAGTTTTGATGTTATTCTTGTTTACTTTTGTCATATATGTTGGACTGGGATTTTCGTTGTTCTAGAGCTAATTGTTCCATGCATTTACTGCTTAATATTGTGGAATTTGTCTCTATTATAACATTCCTTCAATGTATGGCCATATAATGTGAGTGAAATTTTCTAGGGGTAAAATTTGATCTTGACAAGCCATTTCCTCTTGCACATCAAAGTATAAAAGCTACAAGGTCGGTTCCTCTCGACTTAAAAGGCAAACAAAGTAATCTTGAGGCCTCCTTGACTAGGAACCAAGAAATCCTACTCCTACTCAACATAGACTCCATTCTCCCAAAGATTAAGGCATTGATCTACCAAGGGTGGTCATAAAAACCATATTCTTTCACCTACCCTCAGGTCTTACCACATTGAGGTACCTAGGGCATCAATTTCCCAACAAGCTAGCCATCAAAAGAATTTGATCTCCTAGGGACTCCTGTGTTGGCCTTTCCTCTAGCTTTCCTCCAATTTTGAAGACATTTCGATGTTGGAGTTGGGATAAAATCCAAGCCTTAGCTCATGGATCAAAACTTGCCCTGCCATCCCCAAGGCTAGTACCTCATAGGGTCAAAGCCACATATTCAAGGGAAATTATTTCATTGATCCTTTCCCCCACCTTGTCTAGAGTAAGAATATCATTGGTTGCTACATACTCTCCTCGTACCCTAGACAGGGTACACTTGGTCCCGTGTGGTCCCACTCCTTTGAAAAATTGTTCTTCAAAAACCATCTGCGATACCAACTCTAAAAAGGATTTAGGGATTGGGGAACTATTTCACAAGCCTATTCCCATAAACCTAATCCTAAAAATCCTCTCATCCTTTCCCTAGAATACATAATACCTTGCTTAGTGAGCAAGCAAGCTCCATCTTTCAAACTTCTTTGGGAAAGGCTCTGTGTGGGTCACTCGTATCTATTGACTTATCATTCATTAGTGACTCCATACATATTGGGTCTCCTCCCATCGGTGAAAGTCCATAAATAGAAGGGAGCCTTAGCTAAGGTGACAGTGGGCTAAGTCTCCATTTGTTGCCCTTGGCCTAGCATTTGCCCTTTAGGGATCCACCTTAGGTCCCCTGCTAGTTTGAGCAATAACAATTTGGCACCTTTGGCGGGGAGGAAGAAGGTATACCTCCCTAGTGAATCATCGAGGAATTGATTCATTGACGACATCTGTAAAGAATTCCTCTAGCGACTCCACATTCTTTCTCCTAGATGGAAGATCTTGAGGTTGTGACTTACCATTGAAGGAGAGATGACGAACCCCATATTCCTTTCTTCAACAAAAATCTCAATCAATTAAGAAAGAAGCATAAGATCTTTAGACCTTTAGACCTTTCCTCCATGACCGAGTCTCTCTTTTTTGCAGTACTTAAAGACCCCAAAAGGCCTATGTTCACAAGGAAGGAGGATCCCCAGGAACATCTCTTAAAATTTGAATACCGAACATGTGATGAACAATATAATGACTATAGTTGAATGATTGCCTTCACTTAAACCATGACAGGGAATGCCCGAGATTGGTATTTCAACCTTCCATCATCTTCCATCTCCACATGGGAAGGATTTGTCCAAACCTTTAGAAGAAGATGGTTCCCAAAAAAGGACATGGTCCAAGTGTACAAAGGGCTCTTGTCTAGTGAAAAGAAAGAGGATGAAACCATTGTTGAGTTTAATTAATGATTCAATATGGTTATCCATTCTATCCCTCAAGAAATGTCTCATCCAAAGGATGTAGCTATCGCTACTTACCTCAAGAAATCATGACACAAAAAAATCAACAAGACAAAGGAACCTCCTGACCCCACTACCGAAATTCCCTTAAGATTGATTTTAAGTTTGACTGGCCCTTTTTATGTGACTCTGGGAATAAACGGGCATACTTTGAAGAATTGCATCCTAAATTCAGGGAGCCATATCCATATCATGCCTTTGAGTATTATGAAAATGCTTGGGATTACTCTTTCAAGGAAATGTTGGGGCAAGGTGATTCTAAATTGTGAAGAATTCAGGGTATGTGGGCTAGTAGAAGGTAGAAAGATCTTTTTCCATACATATCCTGAGAGAGAATTTTCCATAAACATTCTCATTATCAAAACCAATCCGACATGGGGCACGATTCTAGCGAAACAATTCATTGAAAACCTTAACCTATCCATCAGTGAAGATAGTTCCATTATATACCTTCCTTGAAAATAAAACTCCAATGTATCTATCCCTAGGCAAGAATTCTCTTCCCCAATGATTGCCAACTCTCAAGAAACTGATAATGACTTGGAAGAAGAAGATAATAAACTAGGAAAATGGAGAATTTGCAAAGGTGAGCATATCAAGACTACCCGTCTCCATGGGCGATGGGTTATGTATTTTGATGGGGCTCACTCTAAGACTGGATCAAGGGTTGGCATTGTCATCATATCCCCTTCTGAGGAGTACTTGTTATTCTCTTTAAGACTCCAATTTGCTTGCACCAATAACATAGTTGAATATGAGGCCCTCCTACTAGGACTTGAGGCAGCCCGATCAAGGGGGATCCAACACTTAATCATAATTGGAGATTCTGACCTTGTCATCTCAAAAATAAGGGGGACTTTCAAAACTAAGGATGAAAAATTGAAACCCTATAGGGAGAGAATCACTAGCATGATCAAGGGGTTTGAAGAGCTACAATTCTTGGCCCTAGATCGATGCCTTAATGACATGGCCAATGCCCTAGCCATAGTTGCATCCATGTCCTCAATTATTCACAGTGATGTCGCTAAAAGAGGTAAATGTATAATTGACACAATGCAACAGCCCTTCATCCCTGATTATGAAGAACACTGGCCTGTTTTTGAAGATGATCAAGATATAGCCAACTTCCTTCAGGACCATGAAGATCCCAATAGAAGAGGTGAAGACTTAATAAATGAACAACACTTCGATAAGGATGATGTTACCACCACTAAAAAGGATGATCAACAATCACATGATACATTGGATCTCAACCTTGGATCTGAAACCTCTCCTCAAATGGTCAAAATCAAGAGGAACTTGTCTAAAGAAAGGGGAGAAATCGAGAAATTGTTAAGGGAATTCAAGGATGTGTTCGCTTGGTCTTATGATGACTTAAAAGCCTATAGCCCTGAGGTTATCCAACATACTATTCCTTTCGAGGAAGGTGCCAAACCCATCAAGCAAAAGTTGAGAAGAATAAACCCAAGCTTGCACCTTTGGTCAAGGAAGATCTCTAAAGGATGGTCGATGCAGGGATAATAGCCCCTATATGACATTCATTCTGGATCTCCAACCCTGTGATCCCCTGTAAAAACACTCGAAATATTAGGATGTGCATTGATTTTATGGATCTCAATCATGTGTTTCTAAAATAAAATTACCCCTTTCCCAATATGGAAAATCTCTTACAAAGAATAACGGGTTCTCAAATGATGTCATTCCTTGACGATTTTTCTGGGTATAACCAAGTCATTGTGAAGGAAGAGGATCTCTTGAAAACTGCCTTCACCACACCATGGGGAACATACATGTACCTTAGGATGCAATTTGGTCTCCTCAATGCTAGATCCACTTTCCAAAGGGCCATGGATTTTTCCTTTAGAGACCTTATTGGAAAGATCATGGAGATCTACCAAGACGATTTGACTGTCGCTTCTAAGCAAAGACGTGATCATTGCAAACACTTGAGAAATGTAGGAAATACAACCTCTCCTTGAACCCTAAGAAATCAATGTTCGGTGTTGACAAGGGTAAATTGTTAGGGCACGTGGTCTCTAAGGATGGGATTAGTATTGACCCCGAGAGAATTCAAGCCATCAAAAGCATTCCCCCTCCTAAAGATCAAAGGGCCTTACGATCCTTTTCGGAAAAATAAACTTCGTGAGGAGATTTGTGCCAAATTTTGTTGAAATTGTCAAGCCTATGAATGGCCTCCTAAAGAAAGATACTCCCTATTCATGGAACCAGGCTACAAATGAGGCCTTTGAAGATATTAAAGAAAGAATTGCCTTTTCCCCTGTCTTAATTAGCCCTGACTACACCAAGGACTTTATAATATATTCCTTCGCATCCAAGGATACTACGGCTGGTATCCTCATGCAAAAGGATGAGGAAGGAGGTGAAAGATTGGTGGAATTCATGAGAAAGCCCCTCAGAGATCTTGATACAAGATACACCATTACTAAAAAACAAGCTTAATCTCTTGTCAAATCCCTTAAGTTCTTTAGAGCCTATGTAGGGTACAATAAAATATATGCATATGTCCCTTACCCTACTATGAAGGATGTGTTGTCACAATCTGATTGTCTCATATCTAGAGGCAAATGGGTATCCAAAATCCAAGAATATGACCTTGATATCTGCCCTAAAAAGGTCATCAAGGGACAAGGATTGGCTAAGATGCTTACTGAGAGTAATAGTCAAGCCATTAAAGAAGGAGAAGAGGAGAAATTATGCGCTACATCCACTAAGCTCAAAAAAAATGATTGGTACAAAGACATAGTCTATTATTTGCATAATTTGTCTGCCCCTCCCCATCTTGTTGATCACAAGAGGCAGGCTTTGAGACTAAAATCATCTAAGTTCTACTTGACCCAAGATGGCCTTGGATGGATGAGTCCCGATGGGGTAATCTTCTGATGCGTTAGCAAGGAAGAATCCGAAAAATTGATGAACGAATTCCATGTTGGTTTCTGCGGTGGACATTATGCTTCCCGAACCACCACTCATAAGATTTTGAGAGCAGGTTATTACTGGCCCACCATTTTGCTGACACCATTAACTTTGTAAAATGATGCCAGCCTTGCCAACTATTTGCTAGGAAGCAGCACCTTGCCGCTATGCCATTAAAAAACATTGCTATCGACGCACCTTTTTAACAATGGGGCTTAGATTTTACCGGTGAATTCAAGGACAATTCTAGCGATGGGCATAGATGGATCCTCACAGCAACTAACTACTTCACCAAGTGGGTTGAAGCGATACCAACAAAGAAGGCAACTGATCAAGTGGTTATGGATTTCCTTGAGGATAAGATTATTACCAGATTTGGCATTCTCACCAAGATTGTCACTGATAACGCCAAAGCTTTTGATTCCATGGCTCTGACATCCCTTTATAACAAGTATGGCATAATATTATCACATTCCTCCAACTACTACCCCTCAAGGAAATGGGCAGGTTGAGTCTAGTAATAAGAACTTCATAAAAATTGTCAAAAGAACCGTTGGTGATAATATGAGGGGGTGGAATAGCAAGATCAAGTACGCCTTATGGGCTGACTAAACAACCGTGAAGGCTTCCACTGGTTTTATCCCATTCCAATTGGTTTATGGGTCTAGGGCCAAGTTACCTATTCTAATGCAGTTTCCCATCCTCGAATGTCTGAAATATTTCCTCAATCAACAAAACGCCATACAATCCCGGATCGATCAACTAATTGAAAGCGACAAAAATAGAAGTAAATATTTTGACCAGATTTGCCGTAGTCATGATAAAATGAAAGTCATCTTCAAATATAGTCGACACAAAGCCTTCAAACCTGGTGACCTTGTGCTCTTATGGGATAAAAGAAGAGAAAAACCTGGTATGCACAAGAAGTGGGATAACCTCTGGATAGGTCCATTCAAGATAAGTGATGTGGCGGGAGTGAACTCATATCATTTGGAGACTCCAAACGCAGAAGCCATTCCCCTTCCCGTGAATGGGAAACTCCTAAAGGAGTATTATCCTGAGGCTTGACGTTGTTTTATATGCATGGTAGAGTAGGATGCCTTGCATGTTGAATTTTCTCATCGTAGATAGATGCATATTTGCATATTTTATTTAATGTTGAGTTTATGGCCTAACATATTACAATATGCGATCATGAGACGTCGCGAAAGCATGGTGCCCCGTGCTTTTCCATCTAGTATATGTGCAGGTGATAGGCCTACGCTAACCAAGATATTGTTGGAGTTCTCGTGACCTCCCGTTCGAGTAGCTTCACCCACTTCTTCGAGAGATCATGTCCCACTTGGAGCCAGATATTACCCATCATTTTGTGGTTAATATCCCTAGGAATTTTTTTTTTTCTCCAAGATGGTCCTCATTCAGCACGTAGTAGCCCCTTGCAGCCACCAACTAGCTCATTGTGCCATTTTCTCCACCATATGAGCCAGCCATGTGGTCCCTCACCCATATGCCATGATCGTATGTTTGAAGGTGGCCCCCTTGAATCTAAAGGTATGCCTTGTCATTTGGAAATTAACTATTGTAGTTTTCTTATCATGGACACTTTAGGGCATGGATTAATGGGGGGATTCGGCGAAAAGAATGGGTTAAGTTTGTGCTTTTGTCCCCTAGACCCCTTTTAGGATTTAACCTTGGATTCTAGTCCCGTGGGATCTCTTTTATTGACCATTTAGTTCCAGGGATGGTATTTCACGGGAAACCCTGATTTTGGTTGTGTTGTCCCGCTCCCTTATCCGCTTATATTACCCTTTTTCCATTCATTTTTACCCCATTCATCATTTCTCCCACCTCGGTCCACATTCCGCCACTAGGTCCACATAGGGTTAGCGTGCCCCTTCCCTTTGCCCACACCTTGGGTCATGGCCTGGAATGAAGCCCAAAGGTTCATGCAGCTAAAAAGAAAGATAAAAGCATATATGGCCACATTCAACAGGAAAATGTACCACAAATGCAAAATATGGCCGAGACACACATTTAGCATGTGGGCAAAAGCCATGATCTCTACCCCATCATCATGGCCATCACCCTAGTTCCTACAGGTTCTATGAGATTTCTTCATCATATAGGAACCCATGATTGTCCCAACCCCTCGTGGGCGATGAACCGCCCCACATTAAAGGGGGGAATTCACTACTATATCTTATACATCATGCTCTAACCTCTTGAGCCCCAAGCAATTAATCAAAGCAAATCATAAAAAGGCAAAAGGCATTAAAAGGTGGAAAAAATCAAGGCCGGGGCACCTCATGAACCACGATTTCTCCCTCCTACATGTTATAAATCCAAGTGTGGGCTTCCCTCTCATTAGCTACCCTTGTACCCCAGCATGTGACACAGGGCTGCCCCTTCTCATTTCCTACTCCATTCACCTATCTGTCACATGTCACCACCTCTTGAAGGATGTAACTTAACTATATTATCCCCTTTAGAAGTAGAAACCACCTAATAGGAATATTGGTTAACAACATTTGGAGTTTAGGAGACATTGGCACATCCTGAAGCCCATTATGGAAGGGCGGGCCATTATGAAGTCCCACCTGTGGTCCATGATTAGTTAAGCTCATTTACTCGATTTCTCTAATGATTTTTTGTAATAGAAGGCTAGGGGACGCATTGGATCTTATACAGGATTGTAGATGGTTTCCATCTTGGGTTTGGTCTCCTATATGGGGTCCTAATCCTCCAGATGGCTACACTGACACATATAGGGTGAGCGTTGAGCGCCATGGGCCTCCACAACAACAGATTTCTCTCCATGGACCCCCAAATCCATTCAGAGATTGCTCATGGTTCACTTATTGGACGAGGAGGATGCACATGATCCATCATGCCCAGCTGGCCGCAGATCTACACCATACAATTGGTAGATGATCGAGGACTTGCAAGATGATGTGGCATCACCCACACCATCATTATAGCCCTTGCAAGCGATCTACAGGCATCTTCGATTTGTTTGGAGACCTATGAGGACACTTGTGTGCCCCCACATGTCAATTGGAGCACCGCAGGTTATTACAAGGGGCCACCGACTTGCCCACTGCTTTGAGGGTCCTTCTCTTCATTGTGGCACCCATGGACCTCATTAGGTCTCTTAGAGGGCCCTATGACTTGCATAGATTATTATTTGACCTCTTGAGAGGCTTAATTTTTCATTTATGAGCTAGTTTGGTGGGCTTGTCACCAAAAGTTGAATTATTACAACAATATTTTATTTTTGGGGCTTATGTAGGCCAAGAAGGCTAATTCGAACTCCTAAGTTGTGTATAAATACAAGTGATATGAGTTCATTTCTCATCATCACTATGGTTTTGGATCTCTTATCCCTCTCTCAATATTCTCGTACTTTTTCTAAGGATGAATTGGAGCTTTATGGATGAGTTTTGATGTGTGGATATCGATCTATCTTCTTTTGGAGCTTCTTTATTGTCAATTGTGAATGGCTAGACATACTCTATTACATGTAAGTACGTAGTTTTGATGTTATTCTTGTTTACTTTTGTCATATATGTTGGATTGTGATTTTCGTTGTTCTAGAGCTAATTGTTGGATGCATTTACTGCTTAATATTGTGGAATTTGTCTCTATTATAGCATTCCTTCAATGTATGGGACATGTAATGTGAGTGAAGTTTCCTAGGGGTAAAATTTGACCTTGACAAGCCATTTCCTCTTGCACATCGAAGTATAAATTCTGCAAGGTCACTTCCTCTTGCCCTAGAAGGCAAACGAAGTGATCTTGAAGCCTCCTTGATTGGGAACCAAGAAATCCTACTCTTAGTCAACAGAGATTCCATTCTCTCAAAGATTAAGGCATTGATCTACCAAGGGTGGTCATTAAAAACCATATTCTTTCACCTCCCCTCAAGTCTAGCCACATTAGGGTACCTAAGGCATCAATTTCCTGAAAAGCTAGCCATCAAAAGAATTTGATCTCCTAGGCTCTCCTGCATTGGCTTTTCCTCTAGCTTTCCTCCAATTTTGAAGACATTTTGACAGTGTAGTTGGGAGGAAAGCCAAGCCCTAGCTCAGGGATCAAAACTTGCCCTGCCATCCCCAAGGCTAGTACCTCATAGGGTCAAAGCAACATCTTCAATGGAAATTCTTTCTTTGATCCTTTCCCCCACCTTTTATAGGGTAAGAATATCATTGGTTGCTACATACTCTTTTCATACCTTAGACCGGGTCCACTTGGCCCCATGTGGTCCCGCTGCTTTGAAAATTTGTTCTTCAAAAACCATCCAGGATACCAACTCTAACAAGGATTTAGGGATTGGGGAACTATTTCACAAGCCTATTCCCATAAACGTAATCCTCAAAATCCTTTCATCCTTTCCCTTGAATACATAATACCTTGCTTAGTGAGCAAGCAAGCTCCATCTTTCAAACTTTTCTGGGAAAGGGTATGTGTGGGTCACTCGTATCCATTGACTTATCATTCATTAGTGACTCCATACATATCGAGTCTCCACCCATCGATGAAAGCTTGTAAATAGAAGGGAGCCTTAGCTGAGGTGATAGTGGGCTAAGTTTCCATTTGTTGCCCTTGGCCTAACATTTTCCCTTTAGCAATCCCCCTTAGGTCCCCTGCTAGTTTGAGCAGTAAGATGACTATCAATGCTTTTGTGTGTTCAGTAAATTTAAAAATGTGCTAACAACAGGAATGTCAGCGTTATCGTGTGTTTGAAAATAAAAGAAATAAAAAAAATGTGCTGACAACTGGAGTAGCAACGCATTAATGTAAAAATGGTCAGTTAAAACTCTTTTCTTTTTTTTTTTGTTCTTTCTCTGTACAACACAGTTATTTAGAGCACGCTTTACAAACAAATGAGAACGAATTTTTCAAAATCGAAAGAGGTTTTTTTCTGCAACAGACCCATTTAAAGAAACCTCTCTCAGTTTTCTAACAGCGATCACGGTTTTGGATTTTTGAAGGGATCACTGGACCCTATTTTTCAGGATTTCGTGAGGAAAAATCTCATGGACAATTGTTGACTTGGATGCCACCTCACCAAATTCGACTTGCTGATCCTTATCTCCAGCCATGACTCCAGCAACAACATGATCTTTAGATGCAGATAGGTTTGGAAAGTTTCATATGCATGTACCTAAGAGATTTATACTTCTATTATTGGATTACTATAATTATTTTTGAGCTACAAACCTGTTTCAGTTATTGTATTGTTTATATAAGCAAAGACTGTAGAAGAAAAAAGGGTTGGTGTTTATTTGAGATATAGCATCCTTGTGTATTTTGAGCAGATCATTAAAGACAACAGTCTTCATGAGCATTTACAGAAATTCTTGTGTTGTATTTCCCTGTTTGTCTTTTGCTTTGTTTTATATTTCCTCATGTCTGAAACATTGAGTGTCTAAAATTAGGATTCATATGTTTATGCTCCATTTTTGTTATTCTTAGGCATTAAGAATTCTTGTTCACTTAACCCTTACACTAATTTCTTTCATCTTCCTCTAAATCACTTAAGTGTCAAAGGAATTACTGCTTCCCTGCTTTTGTGTTTTGCTCATAGAAACTGTGTTTGTATAAAACTTGATTTGGGTTAGACTCCATGCCCAATGGTGGAACTTTCATATAGCCCAACCAAAGTTCAATTATTCTTCGATAAATCTGGCCATAGGAC
The DNA here is from genome assembly GCA_031772625.1 of Pinus tabuliformis. Classification (NCBI taxonomy): domain Eukaryota; kingdom Viridiplantae; phylum Streptophyta; class Pinopsida; order Pinales; family Pinaceae; genus Pinus; species Pinus tabuliformis. The sequence goes on from CM062810.1 coordinate 786,762,943, forward strand.
TTAATTTCAAACCTTCTACTACAGTGATCTTGAGTAGTTGAGTTTTTAGGGAGAGATCCCTCTCTAGGTTGAAGGGCTAGCTTTCAACCTCAAGGAGATTCGAGGTTACCTTAGAGGTTTTCCCACAGCTGGGTTTCCTCTAAGAGATAATAAGTACTACCAGTGGCTGTTTCAATTTGGGATCCACAATGATTCATGGATGAGTAGAAAACAAGCTCTTGTTGCTTTAAGTAGTGTTAAAGCCAAATATGTTGTTGCATGTGAAGTAGGAAACGAAGCGGTTTGGTTAAGAAAATTGTTGTCATATTTGTTTGGAGGGCCACTGGATCCTACCGTGATAAATTGTGATAACCAAAGCAACATCGAGATGTCTGAAGACTCTGTATTTCATTCCAAGACGAAGTATATCAACAACAAGTACCAGTACATTAGAAGTTTGGTACGAGATGGGGTCTTGAAGCTACAATATATTTTGACAGATGAGCAGGTAGCTGACGTGTTAACGAAATCTCTTCCAAATAAGAAGTTCAAATATTTCAGAAGCATGCTTGGATTGGTTGATATTACAGATTTAGTTGAGAGGGAGAGATGAAGCATCTTAAGGCGACAAGATGCTAGGGAGGACATCTGGCCAACCTATGTGTTAATGTCTAGATCCCGAAGTAGGGATGATGGTGTTGGTCTTGCAGCTCCGACCTTAAATACGCACCAAGATCCATGGGTTGGTGTTGGAGCTTAAAATCCTGATGGTACCTAGAGTGGCTAAAGCTTGAGTCCACCTTAGTCCCACCTGATTAGAGTACCCTGGTCAGGTATCTAATCTATACACTGCGTGTGCTATGAATCTTCATTGATCATATCATTTTGAGATCTTCCATGTACCTGTATATATGTAATTATGAATATCTCCCTAGTTAAGAGGCAGTGTTGAAGAATGTAACTAGTGTCAGTCTTCATAATTGTATTTGATGAAAGGAAAGAGAAAGATTTTTTTATTTTAAAAGAAAAATTATTTTGAAGAATGGGGTTCATACTTTGTTATTTATTTTCCAGGTCAAAGCCTCCATTGAAGGCTTCTAGGTTTTGTCTTGAGTCATTGTCATTTTTATTAGACCCTTTTTGGGCTTTTTTATCATGTAAAAATAACTACTTTTGAGTCAAAAGTGTATTTTGTCACGTTCACACCAAGTCGGCCTAGATTAGGGCTATTGGACCCAGCATAAAGAGTATATAGAGAGAGGTAACTTGACTCATTTGAAGCATACACTCAACAATTTTGATCTACAAGAGAAAGAGGTAGAAAATAAGAGCGACACTGCGGAGAAGGAAGGAAGAAGTTGGGGAAGACAAGAATAAAGTTTTTGGGCATCTCTCTCTCACACATGCAAATTTTTTGGACTGAAGCTAAGGCCGAAATTTCTGAATCAATTGTAGGTCCGAAATTCTAAAGCTGGAGACTTTGGCATGGATCATCTACTCGAAGGAAGGGCTGACTTGGTGATTGGAGGAGGTCTTTGTCTAGGTCTAAAGGGACTTGGATTGTCTCATCTCGATTTGAATCTACTAGTGAAAGAGTTGGACTGGGTTTTCTCCTAGATAGGGGTTTTGCCCTAGCTGAGTGCCTACATCTTGTGTCTCTTGTTCTTGTGATATTGATATACATTTAATTTGGTAGTTGCCTGATGGAAGATAAACAAACAAAGAAGTAAAAGAATCCAACATCAATCACAAGTAATTATCAAGAAAAGAGGAATGAAACCCTAATTCCTATAAGCATTGATTTCTCAACATGTCTTCTATTGCATTTGAATTATTGTTCTATCTACAATTGCTCATTATTATTGGAAGATTAAATTTGTTTAAAAGTGATTTCTAATTGAAGAAAGAATTGGGGTAAGTGATTGTGCTAGCATATAACATCGGAAAATTAACATGGTATCAAAGCTAAGGTGAAGACAAGCCCAAGGGTAGAAGAGACTAAAACAACCACCTTTGAAGCAATCATCTTTGGAAGCTAAAGGAGCCTATTTGACTTGATCAAGATGTCTACCTCTTACTTCAAGAATACAAATAAGTTGGGTGACTCATCAAATTTTGTTGCTTGGAAGATCATGTTGGAAGTCATATTAGATGATAATGACGTTTTGGAATATGTGGAAGAAAAAATACCTGAGCCATTGGAAAATGCTCTTGTTGCTGCCAAGTCCAAATATAAGAAAGGTCATCTCAAAGGCAAGAAAATTATTATTGATTCCTTGAAAGGTCATTTGCTTGCTTATGTTGGAAAATTGAAGTCTAAGGACATCTACCATAAGCTAGTTGGGATGTATGATGTCAACAATTGAAATCAAATTCTTTCCTTGAAGAATCAACTCAAGCACATTAAAATGAATAAGGGAGAATCTGTGCAATCCTATGTTATGAGGATATCCCAACTAAGGAATCAATTTCAAACTGTTTGTGAGCCTATAACTAATAAAGAGTTGGTGTTAGTCTCTCTTCATGGCCTTCCTCCTATTTTGGAAACCTTCATCACCACTATAAGCAACAATGACATTTTTGACATTTGATGAGTTGGTTGGCAAATGTACTCAAGAAGAATCAAGGATGATCTCTAGAGGGAGGATTCAAAAACATGAAGAAGGAGAGCCCTCTACATTTGCTGCTTGAGACAAGAAAATGAAAGGAAGAGGAGGTCCATCTAATTCAAGAAATCCAACATCCAGGGACTCTCAAAGAAGATTTAAGAAGGTAAAAGTTGAGTGTTTTAAGTGCCATAGGTATGGACACTTTTCCATAGATTGTTCGGAAAATGAGAATGCTCCAAGGTCCAATCACAACAACAATCGTGGCTTCAACAATAGCAAGTTTAGTGATAGAAGAAGAGGAGATGATAGAAGAAGAAGAGATGATAAAATAAGAAGAGATGCTTATAATGATCGTGAAGAAGGCCATTGTCATCAAAAGAGGTCAAGGAACTCCAAGTATGGAAATAATGCAACTACTACTCAATTTGAATATATTCTTATTTCTGCTCTTTCTAGTTTCTCTCCTCTAGATTCTTGTGATGGTTGGTAGATAGCGGGGCTTCTAGACATTTCTCTAGGTATTGGGAAGTCCTCTTAAATCTGGTTGAGAGGGAGACAATCTAAAGATCATCCTTGGGGACAACTCTACATATCTAGTGAAGGGATTTGGTTCTGTTAAATTTCATTTGGACTATGGGGAAACAATTCTTCTTCATGATGTGATGTGTGTTCCTAGTCTAAAGAAGAACCTTGTATATATATCTACTTTGGAAAACAAAGGAATGAGAGTTGTCTTCATAAGGGGAAAGGTCCCTGTTGCTGCTCAAACTAGTAGGGGTCCTAAAACATGATCCTTGAAGGGCTATCACTAGGCCAAGGGCAACAATAGCCCATTGTCACCTTGGCTAGGGCTCCCTAATCTTTATGGACTTTCACCGATGGGAGGAGACCCGTCATAATAAGGATCACAAAATTGAACGGATCAATTATAGGATGAGAGGTGATCCTAAAAGTCTATTCACAAGAGAGGCTCAGATATAAGGCTTGCTTGCATTGAAAGCAAGATGAAAGGCTCTCTAGGAAGGGCTCACAGGAATTCTAGGGCTAGGGTTTGAGTATATGACTTGTCAAGAAGATTCCTAGCTCCTAAAGTCCTTGTAAAAAACTTGGTTTCCAAGTGGTCTTTGTGAAACTGGCTTCAATAAGTTGTGGGACCACACGGGACCAAGCGAACCCGAGATTAGGTCAAGGGAATGGGGTTGAGCAACCAATGATGTGTTTGACCTAATTAGGGAGGAGAAGGGGATCAAGGAAGGAATTTTCAATGAAAGGTAATGCAATGATCCCAGTGAGGTTTCTAGCCAAGGGAAACCTAGGGCAAGGAACGGTCCTCGAGCTAGGGCTTGCAATATATTGAGATCCCACCGTCGGATTTGCGTGAAATTTGGAGGGCCTTTAGAGAAAATGCCAACACAATTTTGGACTAAAAATCGAAGTATTTGGATGGATAGATTGTGAGATAAGTGATGCCCTAGGTGACCTAATGGGTTAGGCCTAAAAAGGAAGAGGGAGGAGAAGAAATAAGGTTTAATTTGATCACCTTATGGTGGACTAGTGTCTAATCCTTTGGGGAAATTTCGAGTCAAGAGTAATTATGACTATGGACATTGAATTTTCTATGTCAAGGAGGCCTCAAAGACAACTTCGCATGGCATTAGGGAAACAACAAAAGAAACTTCAAGAACTTTATACTTCGTTTTGAAAAATTGATGGCTTATCGAAATGGATTTCAATGAAGAAGCATCTCTAGGAACATTCATTCATAATACATGGCCCATACATGAAGCATCACTATCTAGAAACTGAATTTCCACAACTTTGCATAAATGGATGCAATAAATTAGCCCTAGTATAGCGAAATCCCAACAACAATGTATGTGACAAATATAGAAAATAAAATAGCATTAAATTGCACTTATGTGTATTAAGAGTATATCCAACCATCAAGAATCTCCCAATCAAGAAGCTCCAATATAAGAGAAAATAATCCAAACATCAAAATTCATTCCATGTTCCAAAATTCATCCTCCAAGAAGGATAGCGAAATTCTCAAGAGAGATACAAGTCCAATCCAAGTGATGATGCTAAAATGAAATCACATCACTTGTATTTATACACTTCTAATGAGTTCGATTTAGCTAATTAGGCCTACATTAGCCCCTAGAATACAATAATGTGTAAAATAACTAATTTTTGGCGAAAAGCCTACCAAACTAGCTCATAATCAAAAGAATAAGCCTCTCAAGAGGTCGAATGATCAATAATACATGTCGAAGGGCCTTCTAAGAAGTCAGATGAAGTCCATAAGTGCCATAAAAATGAATAGGACTCCCAAAAGTAGTGGACAAGGGGTTGGTCCCTTGTTCTCCAAATAATAAACCTGTGGTGCTCCCAATGGGTGTGGAAGCACACAAGTAACCTCATGGGTGTCAAAATAGATGGAAGATGCATTAGGACTATCTGCAAAGGCTCAAATGATGGTGTAAGTGATGCCACATCAGCATACAGGTCCTGGGTCATGTGCCAAGGGCATGGTACAATTGTGGGGCTAGCTGGGCATGGTGAACCAGGTGCATCTTCCTCGTCCAATAGGTGAATCTCGAGCAATCTCTGAACATCTCTGGGGATCCATGGAATGTTGTCTACTATTGTGGAGGCCCATGGCTCTCTACACACACCCTACATGTGCCCATGTAGCTCTCTGGATGGTTAGGACCTCGTATAAGGAGACTAAACCCAAAATGGAGACCATCTGCAATCTTGCATATGATCTAATGCGTCCCCGAGCCTTCTAGTACAACCAACTATTTAAAGGAATCAAGTTAAAGAGCTTACAAACCATGGAAAACAGGTGGGCACTTCATAATGGTATTACCTTCCATAGTGGGTTTTGGCATGTGCTAATGTCTCCAAGCTCCAAAGGGGGTTAACCAAGTATCTTATTAGGTGGTTTCAACCTTTAGAGGGGATAGTATGTCCAAGGTACATCCTTCAAATGGTGGTGGCATGTGATAAAGAGATGAATGGAATAGAGAATGAGAGGGGCAATCCTAGGCCACATGTCGGGGTACAAGAGTAGCTAATAAAGGGAAGCCCACACTTGGGTATATAATGTATAAGAGGGAGAAATCGTGATGCACGAGATACCCCGGTCTTGATTTTTCCACCCTTCTTTATATGCCTTTTTTCCCTTTATGATTTTTATTTGATTAACTACTCGTGGCTCAAAATATAAGAGCATGATGTGTAAGGTATAGCAGTGGCTACCCCTTTGAAGGTAGGGCGTTTCATTTCCCACCAGAGGTTGGGACAATCATGGGTTCCAGAATGATAAAGGAGGCTCATCTAGGGCCTATAGGAACCAAGGTGATGGACATGGGTATGGGGTAGAGCTCATGCATTTGGATTTTGCCCACATGCTAAATGTGTTTGTCCCGACCAACTTTTGTATTTTGTGGTACATTTTCCTGTTGAATGTGGCCAATTATGATTTTGCTTTTCTTTTTAGCTGCATCAACCTCCAGGGCATAGTTTCAAGCCCGACCCAAGGTGTGGGCAAGAGGAAGGGGAGACCAACTGTATGTGGACCCAGTGGGGAAATGTGGACCCAGGAGAGAAGAATAATGAGTGGGGCTATAATTAATGGAAGGGGAGTAATGTATGTGGATGAGGGAGTGGTACCATGCAACCAAAATCAGGGTTTCCCATGTAGTACCACCCTAAAACCCAAAGGTCAGTAAAAGAGATCCTATGGAACTAAGATCCAAGGGTAGCATCCAAAAGAGGTATAGGGGACAAAAGCATAGGCCTAGCGCACTCTTTCCGTCGAATCCCCCCATTAATCCATGCCCAAAAGTGTCCATGATGAGCAAACTACAATACTCAATTACCAAATGACAAAGCATACCTTTAGGTTCGGGAGGCCCACCTTCAAACATACGACATGACAAATGGGTGAGGGACCACATGGATGGATCAGGTCGCGAAGAAATGGCACAACAAGCTAGTTGGTGGCTGTAAGGGGCTACTAGCAGCTGGCTGAGGACCATCTTGGAGAAAATTTTCTCCTAGGGATATCACCCACAAAATGGTGGGTAACAGTCCCCACTTGGCTTTTAGAATCTTACATGAGGGATGTATTCACCCTGGGATATAGAATTGAAGGACTCTGTAGATTCAATGGAAGACCCTTGCGAGCAATGATACAAGATAGCAATCATCAAAGTGAGCTATGGCACCAAAGGTTTTCACATCTCCATTATGAAGTTCTGCCCAAATTTAGAAGGATGGTTTCTGGAATGCTTGATATTCAATCTAATCTGGGATGTGCCAGTGGAAATAAGTCAAGGGGACCATTCCTCTCTAGCAAAATAAAGACCAAAGATATTCTACAACTCATCCATTCTAATCTGTGTGGCCCCATGCAGGTAAAATCTCTGGGTGGCTATCTATACTATGTAATCTTTGTGGATGACTTCTCCCGAAAGACATGGATATTCTAATTTAAGCACAAAGACGAAGCATTTGAGGTGTTTTGGGACTTCAGGGCACTGATAGAGAATCAAATAGCAAGAAGGATCAAGGTCTTCGGGTCTGACAATGGTGGAGAATATACTTTTAATGAGTTCAATGACTTCTACAAGAAGGTTGGAATCAAGAAAGAGACCACCGTACATTACAATCCCGAGTATAATGGTGTGGCTAAAAGAAAGAATAGAACTATCATGGAAATTTCCTAACCTATGTTGCATGATCAAAAGTCGTTGAAGTTCCTTCCGGGAGAAGCCACTAATACAACAATCTATGTTCAAAATAGGACTCCTCATCAATCCTCGAGTGACAAGACTCCCAAAGAAGTGTTCGCAGGTGTGAAGCTCGATGTTGGACATCTGAAGATATTTGGTTGCACTGTGTATTTTCATGTCTCGAAGGACAAGAGGAACAAGCTAGAAGCCACTAGAAATAAATGTATAGTTGTTGGGTATTGTGATAATTCTAGAGATTTTAGAATATACGTGCCTGGTTAGAGGAATGTTGAGTTTAGCAGGGATGTGACTTTCTCAATTAATTACTATTAATTAGTTGATTAAGGGAAATCAATGAATTCATAGTAATTAATTGAGAAAAGTGAGGATATCTAGAAACTCATAGGGATTGACTTAGAGATGATCTCAACCATCGATTAAGTTTTAATCGTGGTCGTTGGAGTCCCAACTAGAGATTATAAGAAGAGGTCAATGGGTAGATGGAGAACACACCAGTTGCAGATACTCAGTGATCAAGGCAATTCGATTTCCCAGTAGCGAGTGATTCAACAATGAGATCGAGCCAGTGATCATGTAGCAGAGGAGGCCAGAATTTTTTTCCAGGAGGCTGCGCAGAGCCTCAATTAAGCAGTTTGATTCAACCTGGAGTGAGGTCGATTCAGCTTCCAGTGGCCGAGAAAATTACAAAAGGCCAGGATGATCACTTCCAGAGGCAAAGGCAAGCAAGACATCATCTTGAGAGGCAGATTCCAGCTAGTGTGTGTGGGCCTGCACAAAGGCACTGCAAAAGGGCCTGCATAAGGGTTTGGATGACCAGTTTCTAAGCCAACTTGTTGCAAGATTGACTGTAGAGGAGGATAAATTCCCTCAATTGATTTTTTCCAGTATTTCTCTCAAATAGAATAGCCAGTTTGGCGACCAATTTATTGTACTCAGAGTTTCTGCTCTTGCATAATAATAAAACCCTTAACTGCTGCACCGATTTTCCCACATTGGGTTTTTATAAGGACAATTGTCCAAAAATAATTGTCATTTTTATGTGTGCGCTAGCATTTCTCAATTTCTATTTTTTCTTCCGCAGTATTTTTTATTGTGAAGCAATTGCAGTGTGAATTATTCATTGTTTGTTGTAGCAAATAAATTGTTAATAATTAACCGGTTAGTAGAATAATTTCCAGCTGTTGCATTTCAAGGAATTTTCATATGGAATCAGAGCATATTTGATAGACAGGGGGCTCAAAGTTGAAGGAAGAGAATTTCGTTGTTCAGAGGGAGCAGCAGGACAAAATTTTCTATGGTTGCGCAGTGCCTAGCTAGGTAGTCAGATTTGTTGGGCAAGGGTTTGATTTTTCAGTTGCAGGTGGCAGGAAAATTTGATTTGTCCAAAAAAATGATTCTAGCAGACAAAGGGAGATGCAACTCAGTATTTCGCAGGGAAAACTCTTGGTTTGGGCACAAAGGGTTTGCAGCAGTTTTCTAGAGCAGATTCAATGCCAAGTGGAAGAGAAATTGCACACACAGACGTAGTTTCTCTAGGGCTTCTAGCTTTAGAAATCCAAATTTCCAATTGCAGCCGGCAGTAGAATCAAGCATATTTTTTCTGAGGAAAGGGTGTGAATAGCAGATCTAGCAGCCGAGTAGGTGAAAGAGTGAGATTACCATCCTAGGTCGTGTCTTTTTGTAAAAGTGGCCAAAGTTGGGCTTAGATATTAGGACAAGTTGGAGGGATCATCCAACTATACCATCTGCAAGGCCAGGATGTCCTTGCTAGATGAGCATGGCCTGAAGGCATATGCAGAAAGCATTATGGTAGAACCTACGGATGTTGATCAGCTGAAAATTTTCAAGAAGGATGTGGCCAAGAGGAAGATTATATAGTCTCACATATATCTGGCAAGAACAGAGCCAAAGATATGTGGGATGCTCTATCAAGGCTATATCAAAATCCTTCCAAGCAGTGGAAGATGTTCTTGAAGGAAAAGTTGAGGCATGTTTGGATGAAGATGTGTGAAGGCATCGACCGCTTTCTCACGAGACTTCACGATATCCGAGATGAGCTTGCATTTATAGGAGAGATGCCTCCACCTACATAAATGGTGAAGTTGGCCCTCAACAATGTCACCGAGGATAGAGAGAATTTCGTCTAAGGCATTCTGGGACGAGATACGTTGCCTGGGTAGGGAGCTCCGAGGGGCTTGGGGTACTTCTTCGTGCAATGAGCAACTATAGGGTGAGTGGTTCATCCTTCCCCTAGTGGTTTGTTGTGTACATGGTGAGTGGTTCAACCTTCCCCTGTGATACCTCTTGGTGACATGTAGGTAGGATGAGTGGTTCATCCTTCTCCTGTTGAGACATCCTGCCCATGCAGTCTGGGACTCATGGGAAGTACCTCTCATCTGGCCAATGAGTAGGGAAATGAGGATAGGTACCATAGTACTACCGATGGACGCATCATGTACTACCATACTCCCTATGCTGGGATGACCGATATTGATCTGGGATCAATTGGAACCGAGTTCGAGTCAGTAAGAGTGGTATGAGACACTCTCTTTTGATTGGAACTGAGTTCGGGTCAGTAAGAGTGGTATGAGACACTCTCTTTTATCTGGGACTTTGGGTCAGTAGAGAATGGTATGATACATTATCAATCCCTTCTTCTTCTTCATAGTTCAGCAGAGCAAAGTAGAGCAGTGCATTGATGGCAAAGATAGTGCCGACTGGCAGATGAATTGGCAGATGGAGTTCTCCCTAGTTGAGAGGGAGTGTTAAAATTGGCAACTAGGGCCAAACTCCACATGGGTCATCTTATTTATGACAGTTGATATTTTTCTTGGATTCCTCTCTCCGAGAGGTGTAGGATTGATCTAAAGATCATCCAATTCCTTCATGTATTTATTTATATTATGGACAAATTGTCAAGGTCAGCCAGCAAGCAAAGCAGGCATTCAAACCCCCAGCTCATCCTCAACGTTGCATATAAAAGGAGGAGACCTCAAGTCATTTTATCATCATCTCATCTTCTCACATCTCTCTCTCTCTCCTCGTCTAATTGGGTACGCAAATCTGGGAAGCTCTCTCACACATGTAAAGGAAGGAGGAAAATTTTCTGTTTGACTGCATTAACCAGCATTGACCGAACTACAGGATTGTTGTTTGACTTTGTTGACCTCTAGCGTTGACCTGTTTTGACTATGGATTGGGTGAGGTATCTTCTTCCTAGTAGGCCGCATATCTAGGCACTGAAATCGAGGTGATCTGACCACTCATTTGTACAGCGTTAACTACCATAGGGCTGGCCGCAGTTTGACTTTCGTTGACCAACTTTTGACTAGACTTTTTCAGACTGTTTTGGGTTGATTGGGCTTGCTGTTGGTTGATTGGGCTTGCTGTTGGAGGCCGAAGTTGACTAGGTTTAACCGAGCTATTTAGAGGAATTATTTTTCCCTGTTTGACCAGCGTTGACTTTTCTGGTTAGGGCTTCTTGCTGCTATCATAAATTATCAGATTTGTAATTTGTATTATCTCTCTCTCTGCTGAACTATTGAAGAATATAAGAAGAATTGATCAAAGGTTTCCCCACGTTGGGGTTTGTCCCTGGCTAGTGCCACATCTTGTGTCCTCTTGTCTTGGCTTGTCTTCTACTGTTTATGTTTATGTTCTATCTGCATTTTACTATCATGCTGATGTGATTGCTAAACTGGATATTGATATTTGGCTAATAAAGAAATTGAAGTAAATTGCTCTTAAGCATAGAACATACCATTGTTACCTAAAATTAACATGGTATCGAAGGTGAGGTGAAGACATAGCCCAAGCAAGAGTGAAAGAGAAATCACCAAAGACAGTTGGACAAGGACAAAAGGCTCAATGTGTTCCTCATCCCACTTCCCAGCTGAAAACAAGATCCGTGAAAAGTTTGACTATCATGGATGGAAGATGTCTCTTGATTGGACCTTGGAAGAAGAAGAAGTGTTGGATTATGTGAAGGTTAAAATCCCTGAGCCTACTTCAAATGCACCAGCTACTGCAAAGAACAAGTACAATAACGCTGAAGTCAAAGCAAAGAAGATTCTCATAGATTCCATTGACAAGTGTCTGGTGGCCTACATCTCTAATTTGAACACCTCCAAGGAAATCTATGACAGGTTGGTCAACATGTTCAAAGTTAGTGATGCAAATCAAATTTTATTTCTCAAAAATAAATTGAAGGATATTAAGAAGGGCAAGGATGAGGATATTCAACCCTACTTCTTAATGATCATTGAGATCAAGAATGATCTACTTTCGATTAGAGAGGTCATTCCTGATATGGAACTTACTATCACTACCCTTGGAGGACTCCTCCCGAGTGGTATATATTTAGAACCATTATTCTCAATAATGATCGAATTCCAAGGTTTGAAGAATTGATGTTGAGATGCATTCAAGAAGAAACAATAATGGTGGAGCAAGAAATGCCTTCTAATAGAAGCAACCCCACTACTTTCTCCGCTCATGCCAAAAGGAGAAATAATGTAGGGTCTAAAGGTCATTTCAATGGAAAGCCTGGATCTAAGGGTGGAAGGAAGGGAAGGTGCTTTGTTTGTAATAAGTTTGGCCACTATGCAAGGGAGTGTCCAAATATAAGGGACACATCACATGATGATGACCACGATCATTCCAGGGGCAACTTCAACAACAACAATCAAATGAATGGAAAGTTAAATGGAAAAGGAAAAAGGAATGTAGGACATCAAGGAAATGGTCAACCCTCCAAGAAAGCAAGGAACTCCAGGTATGGAGAATCAAATGTTGTTAACAATAAGCAAAAGGAATACTAGCTTATATCAGCCCTCTCCACTACTTCTCCACTGGACACTTTGGGGAATTGGCTAATTGATAGTGGTGCCTCAAGGCACTTCACCGGATACAATGAAGCTCTCTTTAATCTGATAGAGAAGGAGACAAACTTGGAGATTATCCTCGTAGACGATGCCACCTATCCCTTGAAGGGAGTAGGAAATGTCACCCTTCAATTGAATCAAGGTAACATGATTCATTTACAAGAAGTTCTCTATGTACCTGATCCCAAGAAGAACTTGTTGTCCATTTCGGCAATGGAAGACAAAAGATACAAGGTGGCATTCATCGATGGATAGGTACATGTTTGGAAAAGAAATTTTAAATATGCTTTTACTCTTGGGTTCAGGGTTGACACTTTGTATCAAGTTGGAGGAAGTCCATTGGGAGCCATGTCTTGCGACACATCTCTACAATCTGAAATATGGCACCGGAGGTTTTCCCATCTTCATTATAAGGCTCTACCTGATGTGAGACAGATGGTGACAGGTATGCCTGAGTTCAAAGTAGAGCATGAAGGTGTATGTCCAAGATGTGCCAAAGGAAAACTTACAAGGGGACCATTCCCCTCAAGTAATAGCAAGACCTCAGACATATTGCAATTGATCCACTCCGACATATCTAGTATGATGCTCGTAAACTCTTTGGGAGGATACTTGTATTATCTCAACTTTACGGATGACTATTCTCGCAAGACCTAGATCTACTTCTTGAAAAAGAAGGATGAAGTGTTCACCTAGTTTTGTCACTTCAAAACCATGATTGAAAATCTATCCGAGAAGAGAATCAAGATATTGAGGACTGATAATGGGACTGAGTACGAATCAAATGAATTCCATGATTATTGCAGAGAAGCTCGCATTAAGAGGGAGACTACAACACCATACTCTCCTGAGCATAATGGTGTGGCTGAAAGGAAGAATTGTACTATTGTAGAAGGTGTTTGTGCCATGCTTCATGATCAAGGGCTTCCGAAGTTCCTATGGACTGAAGTTGCAAAAACTGTCGTGTATGTTCAAAACTGATGCCCTCATCAAGCATTGGACTCCAAGACTCCCAAAGAAATGTTCACTGGTAAGAAACATGATGTCTCTCATTTTAGAATTTTTGGAAGTCCCGTATATTTTCATGTGCCGAGAGAGAAAAGAAGCAAATTGGGTGCATCGGGGAAGAAGGGAATCTTTGTGGGCTATAGTGAAAATTCTAAGGGCTATAGAATTTTTGTGGTTGGTCAAAGGGAAGTTGAGATAAGTCATGATGTCACCTTTGAGGAAGATATGGCCCTTAGCAAGATCAACAACCTTCCTATCCCAAGGAAGGACAAAGAAGTTGACACCGGAAAACAGGGTGAAAAAAAGAAGATGAAACGATGTCGGATGTTGATGAACCTATGGATCCTATTGATCCTCCTCCTCCAGACCCCCCTACTCTAAGAGGAGACCCTCATGGCTTAGGGAGACTCTTGAAGATGCCAAGAGACATATTGCACCAAGGGGGACTTTCCGTGAGAGAAAAAAGCCAAACAAGTATCAAGGATACTTGACCATCATGAGCGCTATAATTCAAAATGAGCCTTCATCATTTGAAGAAGTCATGAAGCAACAAGTATGGAAGGATGCTATGAATGTAGAATACGAGTCAATTATGAAGAATGATGTATGGGATGTGGTCCCTAGACCCCAGCACAAATCAGCTTTCACCTCTAAGTGGCTCTACAAAATCAAGCATGGAGTTGATGGAAGTGAAAAAAAGTTCAAGGCTCACTTTGTTGCCCAAGAATTCTCTCAAAAGGATATATGCACTTGTTTCCCGATACACCACCATCCGCTCGATCATATCCCTTGCTTCCTTGCAAGGATGGAACCCACATCAGATGGATGTCAAGACTGCCTTCTTGCATGGTTCGATCAAAGAGGAAGTCTATGTGGAACAACTCGAGGGGTTTGAGGTTCATGACTGGGAATCTCATGTATGCAGGTTGAAGAAAGCTCTCTATGGCTTGAAGCAAGCACCCCAGGCTTGGTATGAGAGGATTGATAGCTATTTGATGAAGCTGAGATTCACTAGAAGTGAAGTCGATCCGAACCTTTACTTTAAGGTTGAAGATGATAAACCTCTCATACTGGTACTTTATGTGGACGACCTCTTTCTGACAGGTGCAGACCCTCTCATTCACAAATGTAAGAGGGAGTTGGCTTCTAAATTTGAGATGAAGGACCTAGGACTGATGCACTACTTCCTAGGGTTGGAGGTCTGGCAAAAGCCAAGAGAAATTTTCCTATCTCAAGGAAAATATGTTGTGAAGATATTGGAAAGATTTGGGATGGTGAACTGCAAGCCTGTGACTACCCTGATGGAACTTAACTTCAAGAAGTTATGTGGTAGTGCTACCGGACCTGAATTGGGAAATGCTTTTGAGTATCGTTAACTCATAGGAGCACTAATGCTCTTGGTGAACTCCCGTCCAGACATATGTTTTGCAGTTAACACGTTGAGCCAATATATGGTTGATACTCATCATATACATTGGATTGGTGCCAAGAATCTTTTGAGATGTCTTTGGGGCACAATCACTCATGGTCTTATTGAAGTTTCTAAGTTTACTTAGCTTAGAAACCCTTCATGCACTTTATCTAATTTATTCCTACCTACTTTTTATTTTTCCTTAACAAGTTATTTACAAAGTAAATACTGAAAATAAACACCAGTGCATGCTCAACATATTACAGATCAGCAACTAAAAGAAACAAGAACAAACACACCACATGACACCATTATTTTTTGACTAATGTCCCCAGAAAAACCCAATGTGGGAAAACCGGTGCAACTATTTGAGGGTTTTCTTATTAAGCAATATCAAAGTACAATCTCGATGCCAAAACTGGCCTACCCAACAGAGAATTTCCTTACCAACTATACCTCACAGTTTGAGAGAAATCTCTTGGATAAAACCCCAGAAAAACCTTCCAACAATTCCTCAGCACAAAATTGCTCTACAACCCCAGCGTCTGCCGAATCTGGATTGCGTCAGCCTCTCCTAGCCCAGCGTTGGCCCTGCGTTAGCCTTCCTTGGCTTGCGTCAGCCCCAGGAGGCCCTGCATCAGCTCTGGGATCCTCTGCATTAGCTACGCTGGCCCCTCTGGTGCTCTGTGCAACACTTGGCTGCCTCTGCGTGGCCCTGCGTGAGCCCTTGCTGGCTCTGCGTCACTCTCCTTGGCTGTTGCGCTACTCTCCCAACACAATCTTTGCCTTCTCTGTTTCTCTGTACTCAATGCCCCTCATTGCTCTCCCGATCACTGATTCTATCTCTCTTAGCATACCCCGCTCTAGAGAATAGAATGATTGATCACTCTCGTGTCTTCTCCAAGTGACCCTCAAGCCTCCTCTTTAATTTTCTCGTTGACATATCAACGGCCAAGATTAAGTCCCTAATAAATGGCTAGATTAGATCTGACTTGATCGATGTCTTTTGGACCACTCTAACATAGATTCATATTAATACACATTAATATTTTATTTTCCCTAAGTTTAGACTTAGGGACTCCATTCAAAATATTAATTATTTTAATATCTCTTTATCTGTTTAGAATCTACCCAAACGCTTTCTGGGTATTGGAGATCTCATGTGCCCCAACCTATCCACCAAATTTCGTGGCTAGAGCACATTCGATGCTACTCCAAATAAACATGACTGAGACACATTACCAGAGATGTGAGGTTGCATGGTTATTCTGATGTTGATTGGGCTAGCAGTGTGGTTGATCGCAAGAGCACTTCTGGGTGCTGTTTTTCTTTAGGTTCTACTTTGATATCCTAGATGATCAGGAAGCAGAAATTTGTTGCCTTGAGCACCGTCGAGGCTAAATACATAGCTGCTAGTATGGCCTCCTGTGAAGCTGTCTGGTTGAGGAAGCTCTTTAGTGAGCTGTTTGGACATGTTCTGGATACCACCATGATCCTCTGCAACAACCAGAGTGGGATCCGATTATCAGAGAATCCCGTGTTTCATGACCGCTCCAAGCATATAGATATAAAGTACCACTTTATCCAGGATATGGTACAACGAGGAGCATTAAGGCTCCATCACATTGGGATTGATGAACAAGTCGTCGAAATTCTAACAAAGCCCCTGGGGAAGGTCAAGTTCTTAGACTTCCGAGAATGACTTGGATTTGTGGAGAGACCCTCTTTTGAGGGTCCTCTATGATATGGACATTGAGCTCTGGGAAGTTCGGGGGGCTTGGGGTACTTCTTGGAGCGATGAGCAACCATAGGGTGAGTGGTTCAGCCTTCCCCTAGTGGTTTGTTGTGTACAGGGTGAGTGGTTTAGCCTTCCCCTATGATACCCCTTGGCGACATGTAAGCAGGATGAGTGATTCATCCTTCTCCTGCTAAGACATCCTACCCATGTAGTCTAGGACTCATGGGAAGTACCTCTCATCTGGCCAATGAGTAGGGAAATGAGGATAGGGACCATAGTACTATCGATGGACGCATCGTGTACTACCGTATTCCCTATGCTAGGATGACCGAAATTGATCTCGAATCAATTGGCACTAACTTCGGGTCAGTAAGAGTGGTATGAGACACTCTCTTTTGATTGGAACTGACTTCAGGTCAGTGGGAGTGGTATGAGACACTCTCTTTTATCTGGGACTGACTTCAGATCAATAGAGAATGGTATGATACATTATCGATCACTTATTCTTCTTCATAGTTCAGCAGAGCAGAGCAGTGCATTGATGGCAGAGATAGTACCGACTGGCAGATGGAGTTCTCCCTAGTTGAGAGGGAGTGTTAAAATTGGAAACTAGGGCCAAACTCCCTCAGCTCTACTCTGTTCAGTAGAGCATAGCAGTGCATTGATGGCAGAGATAGTACCGACTGGAAGATGGAGTTTTCCCTAGTTGAGAGGGAGTGTTAAAATTGGAAACTAGGGCCAAACTCCACATGGGTAATCTTATTTATGACAGCTGGTATTTTTCTTGGATTCCTCTTTCCAAGAGGTGTAGGATTGATCTAAAGATCATTCGATTCCGACATGTACAAATGAAGATATGAATTTATTTATATTATGGACAAATTGTCAAGGTCGGCCAGCAAGAAAAACATGTATTCAAACCCCCAGCTCATCCTCAATGTTGCATATAAAAGGAGGATACCTCAAGTCATTTTATCATCATCTCATCTTTCGCATCTCTCTCTCTCCTCATCTGATTCGGTATACAAATCTGGGCAGCTGTCTCTCACACGTGCGAAGGAAGGAGGATGATTTTTTGTTTGATTGTTTGACTATGTTAACCAGCGTTGACTAAACTGCAGGATTGTTGTTTAACTGCGTTGACCTGTTTTGACTGCAGATTGGGTGAGGCCAAAGTTGACTGAGTTTGACCGAGATGTTTGACCAGTGTTGACTTTTGGATAGGGCTTCTTGCTGCTGTCATAAATGATCATATTTGTAATTTGTACTATCTCTCTCTCTGTTGAACTATTGAAGAATATAAGAAGAATTGATCAAGGGTTTCCCCACATTGGGGTTTGTCCCGGGTGGTGCCACATCTTGTGTCCTCTTGTATTGGCTTGTATTATATTGTTTATGTTTATGTTCTAACTGCATTTTACTATCATGTTGATGTGATTGCTAGACTGGAGATTGATATTGGACTAATAAAGAAATTGAAGTAAATTTCTCTTAAGCATAGAACATACCATTTTTACCTAAAATTAATAGAAAGACATGTCACTGCCAAAGGAACCTTTAGAGAAAGCAAGAAGCCATGTCGATGTGAAGGGTATGTTGTAGCGATGAGCTCCATCATTCAAGTTGAGCCTCCCACTTTTGAAGAAGCAGTGAAAGAGCAAGTTTGGAAGGATGCCATGACCGAAGAGTATGAATCCATTATGAAGAATGATGTGTGGGATGTTGTTCCGAGACCCAAAAGAAAAGTCTATCGTGAATTTTAAATAGCTATACAAGATCAAGCATGGAGCTGATGGAAGTATTCAGAAATATAAAGAGAGGTTCATGGTTAGAGGTTTCTCCCAAAAAGAGCGAGAATATTATGATGATATATTTGCACCAGTTTCCCATTATACCACTATTAGATCTATTGTTGCCCTTGCTGCTAGTCAAGGATGGACTCTTCACCAGATGGATGTGAAGATTGTGTTTCATCATGGCATACTACAGGAAGAGGTATTCATTGAACAACCACTGGGCTTCGAAGTACAAGACAAGAAGACTCATGTTAGCAAGTTGAAGAAGGCACGATATGGTTTGAAGAAAACCCTCAGAGCCTAGTATGTATGTATTGATACTTTTACCTCGTGAAGCTTGAATTCATGAAAATCAATATTGACCCAAACATCTACTTTAAAGTGCTCCAAGGTATGCCTCTCATTTTGGTTTTATATGTTGACAATTTATTCTTGACAGGGAGTGAGCCTCTGATGTGCGAGTGTAAGAGGGAGTTGGCCTCTAAATTCAAAATGAAAGATCTTGTTTTCATGCGTTACTTCATGGGATTAGAAGTGTGGAAAAAACCTGCACATATTTTCCTTTCTCAAGGAAAATATGTTGTAAAATTGCTGGAAATATTTGGAATGGAAGAATGCAAGTCCTTGGCCACATAGATGGATATGAACTTCAAGAAGTTATGTGGATATGTTGCTGGACCTGACTTGGTGAATCCCTCTAAGTATCGACAATTGATTAGGGCATTGATGTTCCTTGTGAACAATTGTCCAGACATATGTTTTACAGTTAAGACTCTGAGTCAATTCATGATCAAGCCTCTTCATGCACACTAGGTTGATGCTAAGCATGTGTTGAGATATTTGCATGGGACGATTAAACTTGTTCTAAGATATACTACCGGATATGTGAGGCTTCATGGTTATACCGATGCTGACTGGGTTGGAAATATTATTGACATAAACAACACTTCAGGATGTTTCTTTAGTTTGGGTTCTGCCATGATATATTGGATGAGCAGAAAGCAGAATTTCATAGCTTTGAGTACGTCCGAGGAAAAATATATTGTTGCTAGCATGGCTAGATGCCAGGCAATATGGTTGAGAAAGCTCTTTGGAGAGTTGTTTGAGCAGGTCTTGTTGCACACTTTTTGTCAAAGTTCCAAGGAAGCAAACATGCCAAAAAAAAGTCAAAGGATCAGATCATCTTTCAGCAGTTTATTGAATCATTGTAAACCCATTCTGCACATTTATAATGTAAATGATGTTACTAAGACCGTGTCTGTATGTACTAAGCTTACTCCTAGAACCAGATATCACCCCTAGACAGATGGGCAGACAAAGATTATGAACAAGTGGCTGGAGGAATATTTGCAGAACTATGTGATGGGGCAGCAACATGCATGGGTGAAGTGGCTCCACCTAGTTGAGTAATGCTACAACACCACTCACCACATGTCCACTGGTGTATAACCTTCCAAGAAATTATAAATAATTTTCGTGGAGGAGGATGAGTTTCTTTGTGGAGATTTGTTGCGCTGAGTCTATTGCTATTGTGTGGGCCAAATTTCTCTTTCCTAGGGCCTGCATAATCATTTCATGGGTTCACTCAGTGCAGGGGTTTCTAAAGTAATTTTTCGAGCTGAGTTAGAAAGGAATTTATCTTCATTTCTGGAGAGAATTTTCAGTGGCATTTCCAACATCTAGAGGAAGGATTTTTGGAGCTATTTGCAATAGTGATTTTCTGGCTGGGCACAGAACTGGTTGGCTGAGAAATTCGCTCTAATTTTGGACATTCTGAGTCAGTTGGAATTAGCTCAAACGATTTCTTGGTTTTGTAAGTTGGGGTGTGAGGAGCCTTCTCCTAATTTTGCAGAAATTTTGGAGTAGTCTTGAGGGGTCATATCATAGTTTTCCTTCACCAGCAGCAGCAACAACATAAATTTATGGGCAATGCATTTGGACATTTTGAGCCATTTTAGTTGGAGTTTCACTTAGCTTTTGACATGGGTATTGCATGCTTGCAGTAGCAAGCCCAAATTCTATCGTTCCACTCCATTGTACTCACTTCCAGTTGAAATTTTAATAAAATGGCTGAGATTTATAGTTGTTATTCTATGGTTTATTGATCTATATATGCATGTGTGAATTTTGTGCTTGCATGTGTAAGAAAATTGTTGTAGCTTAGTGCATGTATTTGATATTCATTGTTTTTCCTAGTTTGGGAAATTATAATTGACCCCTCTATGTATCACAAATTGTGAACACTAGACCTGATATTTGTTATGTTGTTAACATGTTGAGCCAATTTTTGGTTGAGCCCCGACATGTGCATTGGGTCGCAGTGAAACATATATTGAGATATTTGTGTGGCACCATTGAGTATGGTCTGAGATGTTAATTTTTCATAGGGCTATATTGTTCTTTGCTTTGATAATTGCATTTCTTCATTAACACATTAATTTCACCCCATAACATCATAACATTATTCAGATTTACATCATTATTCATCATCATATGCAACTATGTAGAAAGAACAATATCATCATCATCAATGCAGCGGAACATAAAGGAACAATAGAAGAAAAGCATTCACACATAGAGACACCAGGATTGGTCGGAGACCAAGGCAAAACCCACTATGGGGAAAACCCTTGCAAATTCTTCTTCTTAGATTTTCATCAAATAATTCAGCAAAAGAGAGTACAATGATCCATATCTTCATCTATGCAACTAACCAACAAAACAACTACAACATCCATGAAATGAACCCAACAATGTATATGCTCAAAACTCTGATTCTGAAGATTGTAATGAACTGTCACTGTCTACAGTCAACTGCCGAACCCTATGGTCACTGAGCGAAATCTTCGAAAGACTGATATTTCATCTTTTAGATCTCAGTCACATAGAGGAGGTGTCATGCGAGCGACTATAGCTTTCCCAGTCGCTCCCTTAAGCCTAACATGCGAGCGATTGGGGTCAGATCTGGATTGCGGAAACCCTAAACCCCTAGTCGCATGGATGGAGAGTTTTTTGTGTGACTGGAAGGCTCCAGTCGCACATATGGGCTTCTATGCGTGTGACTACAGTCAAATCCTTCCTTTTTTGTGCCTGTGACTAGGGCCCAAAACCCTAAATCAAATATGCAAGCTTCGGACCTTGCAATTTAACCTCAGAGCGAACTTGATCCTCCATAAACAAGCCTTAGACCTATGTGAGCCAAAAACAAGATAGAAGAGTGTCTCATTATTGTGTCCAAATGAGGTAGAGGGCACTTGTATTTATAGCCTTTCAAGGTGGTCCACTTTGCTTTAGGGCTGACCTTATCAAATGTGCACATGTGGGCTTTTCTTCATAAGTACACTTTCCCTTATCCGATTTGAGTGATCTTTAGGTCGATTTTGGTCCTCTCAAAAAGAGGAATTCAATGCAATCATTATCTCTATCCAGTGAGCTATCCAAAGTGGAATTTGACCATAGTTGTATATTTTTAACATGAGATATGCTTCTAATGGAGAATGGTAGTTGCATGGTTCCACTGACGTTGATTTGGCTGGAAGCTTTGATGATAGGAAGAGCACATCTAGATTCTGTTTTGGTTTGGGCTCCTCCATGATTTCATGGTCTAGTAGAAATCAAACTTCTATTGCTTTGAATACGATTGAAGTTGAATATATAGCTGCATGTTCAGCCTGTTGTGAAGTTGTGTGGAATCGAAAGTTGTCTATTGGTTTGTTTGATCAAGTGCTTGAATCAACCATTATATATTGTGATAATCAAAGTTGTGTGAAGCTTTCTAAAAACCCAATTTTTCATAACAAGTTGAAGCTAATTGAGATCAAGTATCAATACATCTAGAATATTGTCTGGAGTGGAGCTGTGAGGCAGGAATATGTCCCTACTAATGAGTAGGTTGTTGATGTGTTGACAAAGCTGTTGTCCCAGATGAAGTTTGCTTATTTCAGAGAACAACTTGTAGTTGTTGAGAACCCATGAACAACATCATATGATTGGCAATCTTCCTTTTGGCGACATCAAACAGGGGTTCTATTCTTTATAGTGTCTATGAGGTTAGGGAACACATTTTCTCCAATACCTAGAAAAGTTTTCGCGAGAAAACACCTCAGTTAGGTTGATTGACCAATTATTAAAATTTTCCTGAGTTTAACTTAGGAAAACTAGTTAATTAAATCATATTAACTGAAGAAAATCAATTTTTCCCTAGAGACTTCTAGAAAAGTCACTTGATGAGGTCAAGATGATCATAGTCATCAATTGTGATTAGATCATGATTGTTGATTGCTCAACAAGAGATTGTAAGAGCAAGTTGATGGGGTTGGAGAGGCACACTTGAGCAGTTTGAATTACCCAGTTGCAGAGTTAGCAAGAGCGCAGTTGAAGCAGATGAAGACACTAGCAACAAGGGTTTCAACAGAGATTTGGGAGGAGAATTCCAGAGAGCATTTCCACAGATTTTCTAGTGTCTCAGTGACAGGAAAAGAGGTCGATTTTATCTGCAGGAGGAGACCGAAATTAGTAATGCAAGTTAGCCATTTTGCCAGTGCGAGTTGTAGAAGAGAGGTCGTTTCAGTGTGCTAGTGTTGAATCTATCACCTGAAGACAAAACGAGTGGGTCTAGCAAATTGTTGGAGGCAGTTCGACTTGCAGGGAGTGATTACCAAAGGTTGTATGAATTTTACCGAAGAATGTGAAAATTTCAAAACTAAAATCCTATTCCAACAACTGGAAATTATTTTTCTAATTGTTAATTAATTTAACAATTTATTTGCTATGACAAATACCAAATAATTCACACTACAACCTTCACAAATAAAACTGCAGAAAATAATAGCGTTGGAAACTGAGAAATATGCTAGCACACACATAAAATTAACACATTTTTGGACAAATGTCTCTAGAAAAACCCAACTTGGGAAAATTGGTGTAACAACTAAGCGTTTTATATTATTATGCAGTAGTGAAATTCTGAGTACAATCTGGACATCTGAAAACTGGCTATCCACAAAAAGAACATCTGGCCAAAATTATCCAAGGGAAATTCCCCTCCTCCACAAGCAACCCCGACACAAATTTTCCTTAGAAAACTCATCCTCCTAGACCCTTTGCGTAGTGCTTATGCAAACCCTTAGACGTCTAGCCCGGAACTGCCTTTGATCAAGTCATTTTGTTTCTCTCTATTAAGGAAAATGATTCTATGACCTTCTAGAAGACTTTCTAGGCCTTTGGAATCCAAATCTACTTTTCCCACAGCCAAATCGAATTGCCCTTTGAAATTGACTTCGCGGTCCACTGCACTGCCTCACTGGGAATAACTCGGCCTCTTTCTACTACCTATCTAGATCTGGAAAACTTCCTCTGGATCATTGTCCCTGCCCCTCTCCGTCTCTGCTTCCTTACTGAAGCTCGAACTCTTCCAATACTCTTGGCTTTCTAGAAAATCAAACTCTCCAAGGAAATCAAACTCTTTGTGGTTCTCACAAGTGTATTCACCATCTACCCATCGACTTCTTCTTATAATCTTATGTTTGACCTCCAACCACCAAGATTAAAACTTAATCAAGGGCCCATATTATTTCTCTATCGATTCGTGTGAGTTTCTAGATAATTCACACCTTATCTCAATTAATATTGATTAATTAACTAGTTTTCCTAAGTTTAGACTTAGGAAACATTAAAAATAGGCTAATAGTCTAATTGAGACACTTTTAGGTGGAATTTCCATAAATGATTTCTGGGTTATGGAGAACCCATGTGTTGTAGCCTCTCCACAAAGTTTCAAGACTAGAACACTTCCGATGCTATAGAAAATAACAAAGAATCATTGCAAATTTCTGGCAGGTAGTGCAAATAACCAAGATGAGTGTGAATTGCTGGGAAGAGGCCAGATCGATTTGCAAAGGATACACTGTATCTCCAAATTATTTTGTCAGCAGAGATTATTATTTACTGAAACTTTGCCATCATCAAGCAAATAGATCATTATACTCTTAAATTACTGAAGAATTAATAATACAAACCCTCATCTGTTGCACTAGTTTTCCACACATTAGAGTTTTTATAGGGACTATTTTCCAAAAATCTTGGTGTCCAAAATTTTGTGTGTGCATTATTTTCACAGTTCTAATATTTGATTTTGTGAATATTGCAATAGTGAATTAATCGTTATTTTCTGAATTAAAATTATGAATAAAAGTAATCTCCATTAGATAGAAGATTAGATTCTAGTTTTTGCAATTGTGAAAATTTCACATGGTATCAGAGCTAATCTAGGCATAGAGGGACTGCAGTTGTAAATCAACGCAGGGCATAGGAAGATAAAGCACACGAGGGTTTCACCCAATTCGATTTTCTTCATATTTCCTTAGTTTATTGAGTTCGCAGATTTCCAAAGATGGTTGCAGCTAGATTGAGAGATCAGGACAGGTTGGATGGAGCCTCAAACTTTGGAATCTAGAAGGTCAGGATGTTGTTCCTATTGCATGAGTATGGTATGAAAGAGTTTGCCATAATAGTTTGTTAAAATTGGCAACTAGAGCCAAACTCCATGTGGGTCATCTTATTCATGGCTGATAATATTTTTATTAGATTCCTCTCGTCAAGAGGTGTAGGATTGATCTAAATATCATTCAATTCTGATAAGTATTTATGAAGATATGAATTTATTTTGATTATGGAATAATTATCAAGCCGACCAGCAACTCGTGTAGGCTCAGAAGCCCAACAGACGCATCTATTCATCATCAACATTTGTGTATAAATATAGGACTTTTCGTCATTTGCACAATCTCATCTCATCACATCTCTCTCTCTCACCTACGCAGAAAAGAGGCTCTTCTCCTACTGCGCAGAAAGGGACTCTTCTCTCACACGTGTGGAAGGAAGACACAGAATTTAGGGCTGCAACTGCAGATCGGAAGTTTGACCAGCGTTGACCATCAGACTCTCTCTCAGAACTGCATTGTAGGTGGAACTAAATCTCCTCATAAGGCCGTACATTTTGGTGAAGGAATCAAGCTGATCCGACGATCGGTTTGCAAGTTATTGTCTACCCTAGTTCTGCTGATCTAGGGTTTGCTGCTGGTGATGTAAATTAGATTTATGTACTATTTCTCTCTGCTGAATTATTGAAGATAAAGGAAGATTTTATCAAAAGGTTTCCCCACATTGGGGTTTGTCCCTGGCTAGTCGCCACATCTTGTGTCTCTTGTATTGGCTTGTTTTCTGTCGATCATTTAATGTTCTATCTACACTTTACTTTATGTACATGTGATTGCTAATCTGTGGATAATAATAAGAAAGATAAGTAAACTGCTCTAAGCATAGAACATACCATAACTTAACATGGTATCAGAGCTGAGGTGAAGACAATGTCCGAGCAAAAGCAAGAGCAATCACCGAAGAGAAGATTGGCAAGGCTATCCTAAAAGAACTATGGGGTCCTCGACACTCTTCCCCACCGAAGACAAGCTCCGTGAGAAGTCTGACTACCACGGATAGAAGATGTCTCTTGATCTAACCTTAGAAGATCAAGGAGTGTTGGACCATGTGAGAGGCAATATTGTTGAGCCTCCATCAAATGTACCCGCTGCTGCCAGGAACAAATGGAAAACTGGTGAGGTCAAAACAAAAAAGATCATCCGAGACTCTATTGACAAGTGCTTGGTGGCCTACATCTCCGACCTGAACACCTCCAACGAAATATACGATACACTGGTGAGTTTATTTGAAGTTAATGATGCAAATCAAGTTTTGTTTCTTAGAAATAAGCTGAAGGAAATTAAGAAGCGCAAAGCTGAGAGCATGCAAGCATATTTCTTAAGAATCACTGAGATCAAGAACGATCTCCTATCTATTGGGGAGATTATTACTGATAGGGAAATGGCCCTCATGACTCTTGGAGGATTACCATCCGAATGGTATGTGTTCAGGACTACTCTTCTCAACAATAACATAATTCCTGGATTCGAGGAATTAGTGGCAAGATGCATTCAAGAAGAAACAAGGATAGAAGAGCAAGAAATGCCCATGCCTTAAGGTCCTCCTGCTGCCTTTTCTTCTCATGCTAAGAAAAGAAATAATTCCAGGACTAAATCAAAAAGAAAGGTTGGAACTAAGGGTGGAAGAAAAGGGCAATGTTACATTTGCGATAAAGCAGGTCACTATGCAAGAGAATGCCTTGATAGAAGGGACTCACACCGGGACGATGATAAAAATCCCTCTCATGGCAATCAAAGGAATGGCAAATCTAATAGCAAAGGTAAAAGGAGTGCTGGAAATCAAGGAAGAGGACAACCATTCAAGAAGGCTAGAAATTCTAGGTATGAATCTAACACTATTGACAATAAGCAGGATGAATATTATCTACCAGCTGCTCTATCTACCTCTGCTCCTTCGGACTCAATGGGAATTTGGCTCATTGATAGTGGTGCCTCAAGGCACTTCACTGGTTACAAAGAAGTTCTCCATAATTTGATAGAGAAAGAAACTAACTTGGAAATTGTCCTTGGAGATAATATGAAATATCCCGTGAAAGGTGTAGGCAATGTCTCTCTTAAATTGAATCAAGGTAATACGATCCACTTATAAGATGTATTATATGTACCTGACCTCAAAAAGAACCTGGTGTCCATCTCGGCAATGGAAGACAAAGGCTACAAGGTGACCTTCAGTGATGGCAAGGTACGTGTATGGAAAAACAATGTTAAAGATGTCTTTACTCTTGGGTTTCGAGTTGATTCATTATATCAAGTCAGTGGAAGTCCGCTAGGTGTCATGTCTTGTGACACATCTCTTCAGTCCGAACTTTGGCATCGGAGGTTTGCCCACCTTCATTATAAAGCTCTACCCGATGTAAGACAAATGGTGACAGGGATGCCCGAATTTTGAGTAGAGAAAGAAGGTGTATGTCTGGGATGTGCCGAAGGAAAGCTCAAAAGGGGACCATTCCCCTCAAGCCAAAGCAAGACCTCCGATATATTACAGTTGGTTCACTCAGACATATCAGGTATGATGCCTGTGAACTCCTTGGGAGGATATTAATATTACCTTACTTTTACAGATGACTATTCTCGAAAGACTTGGATATACTTCTTGAAAAACAAGGATGAAGTGTTCTCTTGGTTTCGACACTTCAAAGCCTTGATCGAGAATCAAACCGAAAATAAGATCAAGATCTTAAGGACTAATAATGGGACTGAATATGAATCTAACGAGTTTCATGACTTTTTTAAAGAGGCTGGCATTAAGAGGGAGACTACTACACCATATACTCCTTAATAGAATGGTGTGGTGGAAGGGAAGAACCGTACGATTGTGGAAGCTGTCTGTGCCATGCTCCATGATCAAAGACTTCCGAAGTTTCTATGGGCTGAAGCTGCAAACACCACCGTATATGTACAAAATCGATGCCCTCATCAAGCATTGGGTTCCAAGACTCCTGAAGAAATTTTCACCGGTAAGAAACCTGATGTATGTCATTTTAGAATTTTTGGAAGCCCTGTATATTTTCATGTGCCGAAAGAGAAAAGGAATAAACTGGGTGCATCTGCAAAGAAAGGAATCTTCGTGGGCTATGGTGAAAATAATAAGGGCTATAGAATCTATGTAGTCGGTCAAAGGGAAGTCGTGATTAGTCATGATGTCACCTTTGACAAAGATATGGCTCTCAGCAAGGTGAACAATCTTCCTACTGTGAGGAGCTCTTAAGAAACTAACACCAGGGAACCGAAAGAAAAAGATGATGTAACAATGCCTGTTGTGGAAGAACCCATGGATCCTATTGATCCTCTTCCACCTGAGCCTTCCTCTTCTAGGAAGAGGCCTTCATGGCTTAGGGGGCTACTCGATGATGCTGAAGGACACACTGCACCCCAAGGAACCTTCCGTGAAAGTAAAAAACCTAACACGTATCAGGGATACCTGACCATCATGAGCACAATCATTCAAAATGAGCCTTCATCATTCTCGGATGCCGTCAAGAATCAAATATGGAAGGATGCTATGACCGAAGAATATGAGTCTATTATGAAGAATGATGTCTGGGAAGTAGTTCCCAGACCCCAGGACAAGATAGTTGTCACTTCGAAATGGCTTTACAAGATAAAGCATTCAGCAGATGGAAGTACGGAAAAGTATAAGGCTCGTTTTGTCGCTCGTGGCTTCTCCCAGAAGGAAGGTATAGACTATGATGAGATATTTGCACCTATTTCCAGATATACCACCATCCGATCAATCATAGCCCTTGCAGCTTCACAAGGATGGAACCTACATCAGATGGATGTCAAGACCGCATTCTTGCATGGTTCGATCAAAGAAGAGGTCTACGTGGAGCAACCCGAAGGATTTGAGATTTATGATCGAAAATCTCATGTATGTAGGTTGAAGAAGGCTCTCTATGGGTTGAAGCAAGCACCCCGAGCATGGTATGAGAGGATCGATAGCTACTTGATGACACTGGGATTCACTAGGAGTGAAGCCAATCCTAACCTTTACTTTAAGGTTGAAGATGACAAACCTCTCATACTGGTGCTGTATGTGGATGACCTCTTTCTAACAGGTGCAGACCCTCTCATTCACAAATGTAAGAGGGAGTTGGCTTCTGAATTTGAAATGAAGGACCTAGGACTGATGCACTATTTCCTAGGACTTGAAGTATGGCAGAAGACAAGGGAAATTTTCCTATCTCAAGGAAAATATGTGGTGAAGATATTAGAAAGATTCGGTATGGTGGACTGCAAGCCTGTTTCTACCCCGATGGAGCTTGACTTTAAGAAGTTAAGCGGTAGCGCTGCTGGACTTGTTTTATGAAATGCCACCGAGTATTGTCAACTCGTCGGAGCATTAATGTTCTTAGTGAACTCCCGTCCAGATATATGCTTCGCAGTCAACACGTTGAGTCAACATATGGTTGAACTTCACCACATACATTGGATTTGTGCCAAGAATCTGTTGAGATATCTTTGTGACACAATTACTTATGGGTTAAGATACACTGCCGAAGATGTGAGACTACTTGGATACACTGATGTTCATTGGGCAGGCAATGTGGTGGACCGTAAGAGCACTTCTGGGTGTTGTTTCTCCCTGGGATATGCTTCGATATCCTGGATGAGCAGGAAGCAGAAGTTGGTGGCTTTGAGCACCACCGAAACAGAGTATATTGTTGCTAGCATGACCTCTTGTGAGGCAATCTGGTTGCAAAAGCTCTTCAGTGAGCTATTTGGATTTACATTGGATACCACCGTGATCCTATGCGACAACCAGAGTGGGATTCGTTTGTCAGAGAATCTCGTATTTCATGATCACTCAAAGCACATCGATATCAGGTACCCCTATATTTGAGATATGGTGCAGCGAGGAGAAATAAGGCTCCAACATATCGGTACAAATGAACAGGTCACCGACATTCCGACAAAGCCCCTAGGAAAGGTCAAATTTTTTACTTTCCGAGAACCGCTTAGTGTCATTCAGAAACCCTCTGATGAGGGTCCTGTATGATGTATGGAGCTCTTGTAGCTCCGGGGGGGTGCGGGGTACTTCTTGGAGTGACATATGACCACAGGGCAAAAGAATCAAAACTTTCCCTGTGACACCCCGTGGCGACTATGTAGCAGGATGATTAGCTCTCCTGTGAGGTCTGGATGATGTGTCCTCCATGACGATTATGTAGCAGGATGATTAGTTCTCCTGTGAGGTCTGGATGATGTGTTCTCCATGACGATTGTGTAGCAGGATGATTAGTTCTCCTGTGAGGTTTGGATGATGTGTTCTCCATGACGATTGTGTAGCAGGATGATTAGTTCTCCTGTGAGGCTAGGATGATTAGTTCTCCGTGGCATCCACTGGACAAGATGATTCGCTCTCTTGTGGATAGGATTGATTAGTTCTCCTGTCGAGGCATCCTACCCATGCAGTCTGGGACTCATGGGAAGTACCTCTCATCTGATCAATGAGCAGGGAAATGAGGATAGGGACCATAGTAGTATCGATGGACGCATCATTGTATCTACCGTACTCCCTATGCTAGGATGACCTTCATTGATCTGGGATCAATGATACTGGTTTGGGACCAGTGGTAGGAGTTGTACCCACTATGACACTGACTTCGGGTCGGTTGAGGACTAGTCTAGGACCAGTGGTACACACTCTGAGACTGACTTTGAGTCAGTGGAGGATGGTATGATACATCCTCGATCATTTCTTCCTCTTCATAATTCAGACAAAGCAGAGCAGAGAAGATCAGAATAGGGCAGATCAGAACAGAGCAGAGCAAGTAGAATAGAGCAGAGAAGAGCAGGGGTCAAGCTGTACATGGCAGTGCATTTTATGGACGAATAATAACGACCGACAGACGAATTGCAGATGGAGTTCTCCCTAGTTGAGAGGGAGTGTTAAAATTGGCAACTAGAGCCAAACTCCATGTGGGGTCATCTTATTCATGGCTGATAATATTTTTATTAGATTCCTCTTGTCGAGAGGTGTAGGATTGATCTAAAGATCATCTGATTCCAATAAGTTTTATGAAGATATGAATTTATTTTGATTATGGAATAATTATCAAGTCGACCAGCAACTCGTGTAGGCTTAGAAGCCCAACAGACAAATATATTCATCATCAACATTTGCGTATAAATACAGGAGGACTTTTCCTCATTTGCACACTCTCATCTCATCACATCTCTCTATCTCTCCTGCGCAAAAAAGAGGCTCTTCTCCTACTGCGCAGAAAGGGACTCTTCTCTCACACGTGTGGAAGGAAGATGCAGAATTTAGGGCTACAACTGCAGATTGGAAGTTTGACAAGAATTGACCACTAGACTCTCTCTTAGAACTGTGCTGTAGGTGGAATTGACTCTACTCAGAAGGCCGTACATTTTGGTGAAGGAATCAAGCCGATCCGATGGTCGGTTTGCAAGATATTGTCTGCCCTAGTTTGGATGATCTAGGGTTTGTTGTTGCTGATGTAAATCAGATTTATGTACTATTTCTCTCTACTGAATTATTGAAGATAAGGGAAGATTTGATCAAAGGGTTTCCCCACATTGGGGTTTGTCCCTGGCTAGCCGCCACATCTTGTGTCTCTTGTCTTGGCTTGTTTTCTGTCGATCGTTTAATGTTCTATCTGCACTTTACTTTATGTACATGTGATTGCTAATCTGTTGATAATAATAAGAAATATAAGTAAACTATTCTAAGCATAGAACATACCATAGCTTAACATAGTTATTGTTGTACCAATAGATCCCATCCAGTTTCATGAGTACAAGAGGGACAATGCCAAAAGCCAAGAGAATGATTCTCAATGGAGTAAGAGATCATATCATTCCACACATCAAAGAGAAGAAAACATCGAAGGAAATGTGGGATGCCATTGTCAAACTGTACTAGGATCCTTCAAAGAACAAAAAAATGATCCTCAAGCAAAGGCTGAGAACCATCAAGATGAATAAGGGCGAAGATGTAACTTCCTATCTCACCAAAATTCATTATGTCAGAGATGAACTTGCTGCAGTTGGAGAGAAGTTGAGTGATGACAAGCTAGTGCATATAACACTCAATGGATTTACCAAGGAATGGCATATGTTCATCCAAGTGATCTCTGGGCAAGACAATCTTCTAGACTGGGATCACCTATGGAGTAATTTCACTCAGGAGGAGTTAAGGCTGAGCTTATTCAATTGCACTAGCAGCAGTGGCAAAGCACCGAAGGTGAAGGAGGAGCAAGAGAATGTTGCTCTTGCTAGAAAAGTTAAAGTGAAGAAGGGTCCTAGTAAGGGATAAGGCTCGAAAGGGGAGAAGAAGAAGAAGGGTTTGTTAAAGGTCAAATGTTTTGGTTGCAGTCAACATGGTCAGTATGTCAACCAATGTATGAATCGAAAGAAGGATAAGAAGGGGAAGCAGAATGCAACTTCAACAAACATTGAGGATTTTCTTCCAAGCTAGAAGATGAATTCTCCCTCTTAGCTTGCCTCTCTAGCTCCACGTCTACAGGTGTCTGGTACATAGACAATGGAGTGTCAACACATATGACGAGGGTTAGAGACTACTTCTCCATCTACAAGGAGGAGGAGATGGGCTTCTAGATATAGATGGGAAACAATATGGAGTGTACTCCAGTTGCGAGAGGCACCATCAACATTTAGAGGGAGTCAGGCAAGAACACCAGTGTTACAAATGTGTTGCATGTGCTAGGTTTGGGGATGAACTTGATTTCAATATCTGCACTACAAGTAAGGGGTATGATGTCTACTTCATGGGGAAAAAAGTGTACATCAAACACTAGAGTTAGAATAAGGTCAAACAAATTAGGGTTCAAAACAACAAGCTCTACAAGTTGCAGTTTGATTCTACAAGGCACTGGTTAGCAACAGCAGTAGTAGCGGCATAGGAGGATGGGACATCTACACCATGGAGCACTCAAGTTTCTCAGATAGACTGTGACAAGTGTTCCAAAATTGAGCACAAAACATGATGACATGTGCAAGGGGTGGGCACTTGGGAAGTTCGCTAAGGCAGTGTTCCCAAGAAGTGACAGTGGAGCCGATGGTGTGTTGCAGATTGTAAATTCAGAAATTTGCAGTACTATGTCCAACAGATCTCTTAGAGGGTATGATTATTTCATCACCTTCATAGATGACTTCTCAAGAAAACCTGGATCTACTTTTTGAAGACAAAGAATGAAGTCTTTAGTCGCTTCCAAGAGTTCAAGGCTCTTGTGGAGAAACGACAGGAAAAAGGATCAAGGTACTTAGTACAGATAGTGGAGGCGATTATACATATAAGGACTTCAAGGGGTTCTATGCGAAAAAGGGCATCAGGAAAGAGTGGACAGATCCATAAAATCTACAACAAAATGGAGTAGTGGAGCAGAACTTCCCAATGGTTAGACAAGGCAAGAAGGTAAGACTTTTACTTAGATATAGATAATAACATTTCATATCTATGTTGAAACATACTTTACAAACAATTCAAATAGTATTAACACAACTCCAAGCTAGGGAAAAACACATGTAATCATAATAACCAGAAGCATTGGTCTAGGAGCACTAATATACCACTACAGAATGAATCTGAAGCACGTGCGAATGATGGAGTGTAGGAGAAAAGCAGGCCTACATCTGAGGAGTTGGAACAAGAACTTCATACATACAATGACTTGGCAGAGTGTGTTGCTAAGGTAGTTACCCTAAAGGGGCAACAATTGTTTTAAAATTCTTGGTGCCATGATAAATGAAGAATCCACAGACCCAAATGATAAGCAACAAAATTTTGTTAAGGTAATCTTCCAGATTTAGAAGAAAGGGATGCATGTCTAGTGATGTTGTTGAAGTAAAATATAAAGAAATTTGGTGGTATAAAAGTAGTGCATATTTGAAACCCAAAAGTCAACAAAACAAATTTGAATGACATGCCGAGTGTTGTCACCCTCTACAAAACTTGTCTTCAGCTATTAAAAAGTTGCAATTGGGCAGAAAAGTTTGTATCCATCTCCAGGATCACAAAAGTAGTAAAAGGTTGATCAGACCTCCTCCAATGGGTAAAGCTCAAAATTAGCTTTCCAACAACATATGGAACTCCTCAAACGGACCCTGGAATCCAAAGTTATAATAAATTGGACCTGCCCTTGAAAACTAGAAGCCAAGGAGAAAATGTCTTAAGGAGGAATCCCACAAATCAGCAATTGGAGGACACGACGGTCCGCAAATGACCACCCTAAATAAATAGCCGGAAAAGAGCTAATAGTGTAAAGTGTCAGGGAGCACCTCGGAAAGCGTGACAAAGGAAATCGACAAAAAAAAAGAGGAATGGGAACCCTTTCTCTCTCCTCCAAGGGGCCCACGTGGTGGAATATTATTCGATCTGATAAAGACAAGGTGGTGCTAACGTCACCAGTCAGCGATTGACGATCAGGAGTGGCAGCGCATGGTGCATCAAGATGGAATTAGCCGATAGCGAACCTCTAACTAGGGGGCTACGAAACAAGGGTGGGTCCACGGTCACATAAAGAGCCAAAAAACCAGGGGCTAAGCATAGAGGGTGATAGGTAGTCAGAAGTTATGGAGGTCACACCAATGGAACGACTCAAAAATCGCCAATTTTCCGATTGCGATATTCCGGGTGGGCCCAATCGATGATTGGCACTAGCAATGTTGCAAGGGTTGTCCAATGTAAAGGTCAAGGATTTCGCCGGTATGCGAGATTTTTTTAAAACAAGGAACAAGTCTATTGGACACACATCCAAAGGCCCTAGCACTTGAGGACTAAGCGCTTGGTCATAGACCCCAATCATATGATGAAAAAGGGGAAAGGGGCTCAAAGAAAAAGGGGTTAAAGTGGATCAGAATGCGCCATCTGTGAGGTCTTTTAATACAAAAGTCCCAAGGTGATAACTACCTGATAATGGAATAAAGGGCTTTAAAGATGCAATGGGTCGGTAGCTGAGACATTTAACTTGTTCAAAAATTGGTATGGATTGACCCTATAAAGCCTCTTGTGACAAGAAATCAGGGTCAACACAGACAGGATAAATGAGCTCCACTGTACTACACTCAGGCCTGCAGTGAGTAAATGGATGTATGGAAGCTTAGGAAGACTTAAATGATTCAACATGGAGCTCCATGCAGAGGAAATATGAAGTACTGCCCAAATGACCTATGTTTTTGTACGCAGTGTGAGACTGATAGTTTAATCACTCCCAGCTCTTGATAATGAGCAATTCAAGCAGTAAAGGCAAAAGCGACTAGAACCAACCGAGTACTAGAGAAGGAAGATCATGATAAATCAGTTACCCGATCAAAGGCGATCCCAGTTATAAGAATGGAGATATTTTGCTAATGTTTTCATCTCATTGTTGAATTGTTTTGTTATCATGTACTGTGTTGCAATTTAATGAAGCAATTAATCCTTTTTAGTCATTTTTGGGCCATAGAGCCATCCCAGGCCAAGACAACTAGTTGATCTAACAGTTGAGGCTCGGCTGAGATAGTTTGTTGTAATCACTGTTCAATGTTGCCCTCTCTAGATAAATAGTGGGAAGCAAAACTCCACAAGGGTTCAAAATTTTTGAAAAGAAACTCCTGAGTGGATCCTTTTCTTGTTTCACAAAGGCATTGTATGAACCTTGATGTAGGCACTCAATCATAGAATTCAAGGGAAGAATTGTGATGATTCCATCTCCTTTATTTGCAGTATTTTTTTCATTCTTAGTATGTCTATATGTGTTTGACATTCTCCTAAGATTTCATTTAAGTAGCAGCTAGATATATTTCCATTATATGCAAATTCATTTCAGTCAAGTCTTTGATAAAGAATGCCTGTATTGATATGGTGATAAGGTCTTTAAAAGGCACTCCATGCATCTCAGTATCTTATAAACCTTTCATTGCTCTCATTTTCCTCTAAATCAAGTGATATAAAGGTTCTCCATGCATCTCAGTATCTTATAAACCTTTCATTTCTCTTGTTTTCCTCTAAATCAAGTGATATAGAATCCTTAAAGTCTAAGCTTTGTTCTAACGGATTTTCTCTATATCGTCTTCTACTATTCCATCTACATTTACAATTGATTTGCTACAAGTTTCAATCTTCTTTAGGCACCATTGTTTGATTATTACTCTTTGGGGAATTCTGCACACATGCTGTAACTTCTTACATTGTGCTTTCATGAACAGTTTTGAACCAAACCTATTCAAATTATTTGTGACAAAAGAATATTAGTGCCGCAAGCTTTCCAGATAAATCAAATAGAACTATTTAAGATTTCCTAGGAACTGGTCTATAATCAATCCAGAGAATGTCCCTAGGAGGCTTTTCATATCCCCTGAAGCACTGCGGCTACATGTGCAAGAAAAAGCGACAACATCTTTTTGGCACCGTTACCGGGGAACGAAACTGAAATACTTTTCCCTGGGCATGACAAATCATTACATTCCTCTTGTTAGGTGAGTGAGGGAAGTGTGGGTTGAAGAGTTCTCACCTTGGTGACTCCACTATTTGTATTTTTATTTTTCATTCTAGCTCCTAAAAGGCCCCATACCTGTGCAAACCCCTCTCAACAAAAATCCTTATCCAATTCACAGAAGGTTGCAATTCGTTGTTCTAAATCTCCTCCTAGAGTTCTGGTATATCCTCTTGAGAGTGGTCCACCCCTCAGTGCAGTCTCCCTAGAGGAAAAAGATGAAGTTGAGGAGATAAAAAATAAACCCCATGGCAACCCTACCCTCAGTGTGAACAATCCCTTATTTCGTTATTAGTCAGTTGTCATACCATTGGTAATACCTCAAGCTCCTCCAGGAATTCAAGTACCCCTGATCCAAATGGTTGTCCTATGCTTCTTGCTAAACAAGTATGCTCCCTTAACCTGCCTTAACCTCCACATGCCATGCCCCAGGACTACCTCAAGCTCCTACCCAGGTATAATGAAGAAACTAACTTAACAACCCAGAAACACATAGAAATTTTTTGTGCCTTTGCAGAGACTCTAAATGTTGAGCATCAGGACGTAGTGTTGAAGCTTTTCGTCCAATCTTTGGACGTGGAGGTCAGGAAATGGTTTAAATCATTGCCAAGTGCTTCCATTAACACTTGGGAAGAAATGGAGAACTCCTTTTTGCATAAATGGGGTGAGAAGAGAGACCAGGGCTAAGTTGCAGGAAACGTGGGCAGGGGAGGAGTTTCCGTACGGAAACGAAACTGAAATGTAGAAACGCATATGGTATGGCCTAGAAACATGTTTCCGGTCGTACTGGCATGTTTCTCGAGGTGCAAACATGGCTAGTACAGCTGAAAATGCGTTTCTGGGCCATACGGCAGTGTTTCCACACGCAAGTTGACCTTTTTTTAATTTTTTTAATTTTATTATTTTGTCTTTTAATTTTTAATTAGGTTATTAAAATGCCTTCTAGTTGCTTCTAGATGCCTCTCTAAATTTATAAAAGTGACCTTTGTCTCATTCTCTCATCACACAATTCAACAAGTCGTTTCTCTTGGAGACTGGCGATTTTAGCAAAGGAGAAGAGAGGAAGAGAGCAGTGGTTTCAGCTAGGGTGTTTTGAACAGTGAGCAAAGTAGATTTCAGCAGCAAGAGCAAGAGATTTTAGCAACAAATTTGGAGTGCAGAGATTCCAGCTATGACATTCTTGGCTTTCTGGCTCAGCTACAACCATATTTCTCTTCTCTTTTCTGGCATTTTGGGGTAGCTTTAGCTACAGAAAATTAATTTGGGTAAGCAACATTCATTTTCTTAGCTTTTTCCTACTATTTCTTCATTTTTTCTAGGGTTTATGTTGCCAAAAATATGAAAACGTTTTTTATTTAGAGATTTGTTTTTTTAATTTATTTTTGCAGCAATGGCTTCCAACCAAAGTGCAGCTGCAAGTTCAAGCCCTAGGGCCAACCCAAGGGCTGAATATTATCCTCTTTGGAGGCATGTGATGAAGCTTCAAAAATGTGCAGGTGGTGGCTCATGGGAATGACGATGTAATCTTTGCAATAATTTGTACAAGGGCTCCTACCCAAGAGTGAAGGCACATCTTTTGCATGGAGGAGGACAGGGGATTGCAGGTTGCACAAAAACAACAAATCCATTGGCAAGGAGGGCATATCAAAGAGAGCAAGATGAGGCAGATGCTATTCAGAGAAGGCATGATGAGCTTACTCAAGCTACTCCTCAAGATCCATCTAACATTGAGCCAAGGATTGTAGTTGAAGAAAGAATGAGGAGAGCTGGTGCCACTCAACAACATGAACAACCAACACCCAAAAATACCAAAGGGGCATCCACTTCAGTTCAGGATAGCAGAATTGCTAAATTGGTGAATGTGCAAGCAAGAGAAGAAACTGATTCCAGAGTGGTTAGGTGCATTTATGCATGTGGTATCCCATTCAATGTTATTCAATCTCCTTACTGGCAAGATATGATAAGGGCAATTAACAAAGTTCCTCAAGGGTACAAGGGGCCCAACTATGAGAAAGTCAGAACTCAGCTTCTCAAAAATGAGAAGGAGCTTGTGGAGGATATTTTATCACCAATTCGTTCTTCCTGGAGTAGCTCTGGGGTTACCATAGTCTCAGATGGATGGACAGATACAAGGCGCAGACCATTGATAAATATCATTGCCACTTCCCCCAAAGGAGCAATGTTTATCAAGGCGGAAGACTACTCAGGAGAGGTGAAAGATGCACAGTTCATTGCTGATGTTATTATAAAAGCTATTGAACAAATAGGGCCTAACAAGGTGGTGCAAGTTATCACAGATAATGCACGAGTTTGCAAAGCTGCAAGTTTAATTATGGAGGGGAGGTATGACCACATCTTTTGGAAACCATGCATTGTCCATAATTTGAATATGATCTTAGAGGAGATCGACAACAAAGTTTCCTGGATAAAGGAACTCACAGGGGAAGCAAGGGAGATTATCAAATTCATCACCAACCACCACCAATCTTAGGCCATATTTCGAGAGTACTCCAAATTGGAGTTGTTAAAAGTTGTTGAGACAAGATATGCCTCAAACTTCCTGATGTTGCGCCTCCTTGTTGAGGTTAAGCATGCATTAGTTTCTATGGTGGTGAGTCAACTTTGGATTGAGTGAAGACAAGCAGATTTAGAGCAGGGATATATGGTGCATAGATTGTGCCTTGATGAGGATTGGTCGAGCAAGGTAGATTTCTTGCTAAAGTTCACAACCCCTGCATTTGAGCTTCTCCAGAGTGTTGACACTGACCAACCTTTCTTAGGAGAGCTATATGATGGCATGGATTCCATGGTTGAGAAAACTATGGAAATCATTTCGCAAGAGTCTCCACAACTTTTGTTTGTTGATGATCATTTTGCTGGTTTAGTCAAGAAAATCATTGTTGATAGGTGGAACAATTTCAACACTCCATTTCACACTTTAGCACATGCTTTGAACCCTAAATTTTATGATGAGGAGCTTATTTCTCAAAGCAATGGGAAGAGGAAGGCACCCCATAAGGATAGAGAGGTGGCTAATGGGGTGAAAAAATCCCTTATGAGAATGTTTCCTTCTCATCTACACAGGGAGGTAAAGGAAGAATTTGCCAGTTTTGCTGCATGAATAGATGATTATGCAGATATATTGGCTTTGGAGGAGAGAAGCACCATGAATCTAGTTAGGTGGTGGATTTTTCATGGAGCAAATGGTGTACATTTGCAAAACCTTGCCATTCATATTCTTTCACAAGTGGCAAGCTCTTCATCAGCAGAAAGGAATCAGAGAACTTATGGTTTTATTCATTCTGTGAAGCGCAATAGGTTGAGCTCACAGAAGGCAGAGGATCTTGTTTATGTGCACTCCAACCTTCGCCTTGCATCTCGTAGGGGTCCATAATACAACAGTGGTCTTTCTAAAGAATGGGATGTGGATGCAGAAAATCCTGATTTGGATCTCTCTCTTGTTGCCCGGAATATTGAGGCCGAGTCTGCAAGTGGAATTGGCCCATCATCTTCTTCAGCACCACCATCCACTGTTGAGCATTGTACTGCTTCTATTTTTCATGAGGATTGTGATGATGAGGATTATTATTTTGTCTCTATAGTTCTTGCAGCCTTATAGTCTTTATTGTACTTGCAACCTCATATATTAATAGAGATACCATGAGTTGTCCTAGCATGTTTGTCAAGCATGGGGTCATAGGATGACCAGCCTAATTTGGCAAGGGTTGATCAGAGGAGGTGACATCGGCAAGCCACCGGACAGAGTATTGTATGGGGATGATGATTTTTCATGGATGTGAAGGGTGCAGAGGTCACCCAGTTGCAACACCTTAGTGACACTACCATCAGCGCCTAGGGAGGTGTGTTTGACAAATCTCTCTGGGAGGATCAAGAGGGAGCTCCACTCATCCAAGGTTATGGAGGTGAGTTAGTGGAGACGATGATGCAGAAAGGAAGCAGACTAATGCATACTGACATAGCTTTTGACTATGGCATCCAAAGGAGTATAGGGGTATGCAGCAATGCGTAGTGGTATGGAGAGGAGCCCGGAGGTGCACGGTGGTGCACAGTGATATGCAAGGTTGCATCGTGGTGTAGGAGGGATAGTTCACATCATTGTGCATTTCCTCATAGAGTGACAGAAACATCAATACTAGAGGGATTCCAGTTGATACGGGATGATGCTGCCACATGTAGCAGGATCCAACAGTGCACAAAGATGTGCAACTAGGTGCAACTATATGCCAGGGGGCACGGGGTACATGGTTACATGTTATAGTATGCGGTGCTACACTACGAACTAGGGGAGTGTTACTAGCAAGGAGATTCCTTGACGAGGATGTCAAGCATAACATTGAGGTGTGCATACCTAGGTTTGGAGAGTGGATTGGACACAGGGTTGGTTGTGAGCATTTGTACAAGTTCTTGGACATACCCATCGGAGCCCACACATCTATCACTCTCTGGCAGCACACACAGTCGTAGAGGAGTTGGATTTTGTATCTTGATGCTCGCCTCATTAGAAACAAAGCACAAGAGGTCAATCTGAGATCGTTAGATGAAGCACAGGGCATTGAGAGGCAGGCTCCCCAGCTGAGGCATGTGGTCGGGATGAGAGATGACTCAGGAGACAAGATAGCAGATGTCACTATGTGGTATGGCAGGCGTAGGGCAGTTTAGCATGCATCAGATATATTCATGATACAAGGATTAGTTATATTGATGGCGTGCAGAGACTAGGGAACAACAATCAGAACTCAGCTGCAAAAAATTTGGCTATGGAATCCAGGGATTTAGTTTGATGATAGGACACTTCATTTTGTGATGAAAAGGATCATGGAAGAAGGTGATATAGTCCACCTTGGGTTTGACACATGGGGGATTGTTGAGACCTCCATTGTATGGCGAGGCAGATTTATCCTATTGTTGCTCAAGACCAAGATTGACAAGTGGATGGGTAGACATTGACATCATGGAGATGCCTGGGCAGGACGAGTTTGGCCTTCATAGATTTTTCACCATCAAGTTCCAAGAGAGGAGGATACAGTGTGTGCACGATGGGTAGTCTATCATAGTCAGAGTGGCACAACGTCAACATGGTGGCACCCTTTTGAGACTGGCATGGGATCTGGGCATCACAGGATTTGGAAATTCAACTACCCTCGGGGGTGAGCTGGTTTCTATAGGGGGAGATCATTCAAATATTCCATTGGGCTTTGGTGATTCACTAATTACATGGGGAACTTCACCAATGTGGCAGGATATTCCGCAACGGAAGATCTGGTTGGTTTGGAACCCTGGTGACATAGGATTTGTTCATATGATGGTGGCATGACAACAAGGAGTGGTTCAATGGCACAATTGGTACCCTGGCATTAGCTCGGGCAGCTTGTGGATCAGCAACATAGGAAGATATTGCTTGAGGACAAGCAATTTTTGGTGGGGAGGACTGTAATGTTCCCAATTTTTGTGCATGCAAAAATAACTTAGAAGTTTTGCTAAATTTTGGGATAAAATTTAGAAGGGGAAATTATTATTTTGTGAGAAAGGGGGAGAAATTATTATTTTAATGGAATGGTGGCAAAAGAATATTTTATTAGAGGAAGGAAAATTATTATTTTAATAGAGAATGGCGGCAAATAATATTTTATTGGAGGATGGAGGAAAACTATTATTTTATTGGAGATTGGCGGCAAAATAATATTTTATTGATAAAGGAGGCAAATTATTATTTAATTCAAAATGGCGGCAAAAGTCTCCTAATGGAAATTGGGCCCCACTAATAAAATAATAGGGAAAAAAGAGAATCTAGAATCTAGAAAGAGGCTAAAGGGAGAATTATAAATAGGAGATGGACTTAATTGCAAATCATTCTATTCCTATCTATTTCATTGACAAATTGAAAGGAGCTCAAACAAGTTCAAGAGTGCTGAGTGAAACTCAAGCTAGTTTCGGTGGACTTCGAGTGCCACCCTAGTTAGCTCTTTGTAAAGATTACTTCAAATCTTTTATTGTGCTCGTAGCAGAGAATCTACACCATTTGAATTCGTTGTTTGCAGGGCTATAGCTTCTCCAAGAGGGCCAAATCTATCTAATCATTATGTTCAGAGAGATTCCAAGACCAATCATTCCAGATCAGAGACTTTCAAAAAGGGACTAATAATATATTTTCAGATTGTGAGAACAGAGTTTATAACCAACCATCAAGGGATGAATTCAATCTCCAAAAGAAGTTGAATTAATTTTCAGTCCTCATCAATTTATAGTGCACAAGAGTCGAATTGTGTATAGAGGGAGGATGAGTTTACAAGCTCCAGGCACCAATTTTTCCATACAGGCCAAGTGTTGAAAATGCAACAAGATGATGGAGCTTAGTGAAAAGAAGTCGCCTTCACTATCTGAGCCCGCAGGCTATTTTTGGCGCAAAGTCTATTTTTAGACTGTCTATTTTTAGACATATGGATCATGGTCTATGAGTTGCAGGATGCTATTTGTGGATGATTGGCCATGTTGGTAAAAATAGATGGACTTCTATTTTTAGACATATGGGCGGAGTCTATTTTTAGACTGCCAGGCTAAAAATAGAATAGTCGAATATTATTAGCTCTTAATAATATTTGGACTATAAACATTATCTTATCCTCTTGCAGCACTTCAGTTCGAGCTACGGATGTGGCACATGCAACTGCCAGAAGGAAATACTCTTTTCTTATGGGTTACTTGAGCTATTGCATGATGGACTTCAGTTAGAACTCAAGTGATTGAGTTTGGTGGAGTTGATTGAGGAGTTGATGGAGTTGTGTTCAGTTTGACTTAGTTGAACTAGTTGTATTTAGTCTAACTGCCAAATACACTAGTGATGAGTGGTGTGAATTAATTATTAATTAATTCACTAATTATTAACTCATAAATCAACTAAAGAATACATCAGTTAACTCAGTGCATGGACAGTTCAGTGGAGACAGGTGTTAGAGGTGGAGACTACTATCAGTTGTGACTATAGCTGTGCATGAGATTTTCACAATAATTGCTTGAGATTGCCAATGAGGATTGCGCAGTACAAGCCAAGGAAAATGAGCTTGGATCATTCCTATTCTCAAATTGGATTGCGCAGTAGAGGTAGGAAAACAACGGAGGAGATTTGAACCTGTGACTTGATTCAGATCTGAGCTAGTTTTTGTGTAGCAAGTGGAGATATTACTGAGTACTTGTGAGGAGTATTGTACTATGTATTGTTACATGTTCTCTATCATTATAATATACATATAGTTGGGGGTTTTCAGCTGTATTCTTTCCCCATTACATACTGTGTTGATATGTTTGATTGATGTTTCAATGAGCGCATGCGATTGTTTCTTAATTCTGCAAATTGATGATCAATAGTAGAGGAGGTTATGTATTATGCATGCATTCCACAAATTGTGTATAATCAGGATAATCTCTGTGAATAAGTGTTATATTATTCAAAAATTTTACATGGTATCAGAGCGAAGTTGATCATCAGATCTATTATTCAGAAAGTGATTACATTTTATTTCTTCAGGCAGAATCTGTAATCGGGCCAGGTAGCCTCTGGATTCATCCTTCTTTTGGACGGTGAGATATCTGGTGATGCCCATACAGTCAATCTCTGTACGAGAAATACTTTGTTCTCACGAATCTTAGGTCAGAAGCGGTTGAGTTTTGAGTTGGTGGAATTCGAATTTGCAGCAGTGTTTTCTTGGTGTCAAAGTTGAAATGTCTTTCAACGGATTGCGATTGGAGTATGCCATTGAAAGCAGCTCGAATTATATTGCATGGAAAGACAGGATGGAGGCGGTGTTAGATGACAATGGGTTGAAGGAGTTCATAGATGCTGAGGTCCCAAAGCCTACTGATGCTGCTCACATTGAGGCTTGGCAAAAGAAGACAGCAAAGTGTCGAAGGATTCTGTTGGAGGGCATGAAGGATCACATTGTATCCAGCCTACATGGAAAGGCTTCTCCATACTTGATGTGGAAAGCGTTGACAGATTTATTCCAAAGCAAGAGCGACCAGAGGAAGTTGGTGCTCAAGGATAAACTCAGAAACATTATGTGTGAGAATGGAGACAATATGCCCAAGTATCTCACGAAGTTCACCCAATGCCGGGATGAGCTGGGAAGTGTGGGGGTGACTGTCGATGATGAGGACTTGGTGAGCTTGTCTCTCCTTGGTCTTCCGAAGAGTTGGCATTCCTATCAGGACCCAGGATGGGAGAGACTTTGGTCTGATCTTGTGCAAGAGGAGATCAGGCGAAATACCAGGGACGGATCTTCATCAAAGGCATCTGATGAAGAAAATTGCGCTTTGGCTGCCAAAGCAAAGAAGGGGAAGGAGAAGGGTTCTCTTTCCGAATCCAGTTCTTCCAATGATGGGAAGAAGGTTGACAAAGTGAAAGTGCAATGCTTTC
Organism: Pinus tabuliformis; assembly: GCA_031772625.1. Classification (NCBI taxonomy): domain Eukaryota; kingdom Viridiplantae; phylum Streptophyta; class Pinopsida; order Pinales; family Pinaceae; genus Pinus; species Pinus tabuliformis. Next base: position 786,807,520 of record CM062810.1, read on the forward strand.
GTTGTCATGAGGTAGGCCATTATGCTGCAAATTGTCCACGGAGGAAATCCAAGAAGGGATCCGAGGAAGGATCTGAAGGTGAGGCACTTGCTTCACAGTTTGAGTTGGATTTCACACTCTTTACATGCATGGTTTCATCCATGGTGGGAAGTGGTTGGTTTCTTGACAATGGAGCTTCTTTCCACATGATCGGTGACAAGAGGTTGTTTAGTACTTTGGAGGAGAAAGATCTCCAGATACTCATAGCGATGGGTAATGATGAGAAGTATAGTGTCTCAGGTGTAGGCACAGTTATTTTTCAGAGGGAGCATGGAGCTCGCCTTACGTTGACCGATGTCAAGTATGTACGAGGATTGAAGAGAAACTTGGTGTCGATCGCGATGCTGGAAGACAGAGGCTATGATGTAGTCTTTAGTAAGGGAAAGGTTTTCCTTGGACACATCATCACTAGACAGGTGAAGCAGATTGGTTCATGGGTCAAGAACCTGTATGCTCTTGAGGTTCAAGATGCATGCAAAGCCTTGAGCAGCGAGGCAACTGATGGAGACTTGGTGGTTGAGAGGGAGCGTATATTACCTCTCAACATGCAGAGCCAGAAGAAGTCTCAGACGATTGTGGAGGAGCCACGATTGGTGCAGAAGCTTCAGGAGGTTGTGGAGCAACCACAACAAGGGAAGCTGAGAGGAGATCGAGTAGAGACATCTACTCATGCAGAGACCTCCAGTAGGGGGAAATTTCGAGCCAGGTGGGCTGAGGGATCACATGCAGCCATACCTCCAGGTAGGAGGTGGGGTGATATAGAGTGATCGTCCCAAGGAAGAGGGGCAGGATCCTTGAGGTACCCAACCTCTTGGATGAGACCTTGCTATGGGAGCCCCGATGTGGAGTAGCAGGAACTGACTGATTAGGTAGAGACAGATACGGATGGAGCAGCAGAGAGAGCGACAGTGTAGGGAATCTAGGACAACACATAGCTAGCAGGCTGCAGCAATGCGGGATGCATAAGTGTTTTGCACAGTGCTAGGTGGCACAGAGAGGTGTGCTACGGTGCGAGATGCATGGAGATGTTGCAGTAGCGCAGATGTCAGAGAGGGAGAACTTGTCAGCAGCAAGTAGAGCTTCAACATCAGAGTATGTTCCTAGCCCAACAGAGTGGTCAGTTGGGAGTGTTTTTTGTTCCAAGTGTTGTTGGAGCAAGTGGACCGGGCAAATGAGTTGCATGCAAAACATTCCAAAGTTGCAGGATAGGGGTTTCATATAGTCCATATCTTTTTGAGAGGGAGTGTTGAAAATGCAACAAGATGATGGAGCTTAGTGAAAAGAAGTCGCCTTCACTATGTGAGCCCACGGGCTATTTTTGGCGCAAAGTCTATTTTTATACTATGTCTATTTTTAGACATATGGATCATGGTCTATGAGTTGCAGGATGCTATTTGTGGATGATTGGTCATGTTGGTAAAAATAGATGGACTTCTATTTTTAGACATATGGGCGGAGTCTATTTTTAGACTACCAGGCTAAAAATAGAACAGTCAAATATTATTAGCTCTTAATAATATTTAGACTATAAACATTATCTTATCCTCTTGCAGCACTTCAGTTCGAGCTACGGATGTGGCACATGCAACTGCCAGGAGGAAATACGCTTTTCTTATGGGTTAGTTGAGCTATTGCATGATGGACTTCAGTTAGAACTCAAGTGATTGAGTTTGGTGGAGTTGATTGAGGAGTTGATGGAGTTGTGTTCAGTTTGACTTAGTTGAACTAGTTGTATTTAGTCTAACTGCCAAATACACTAGTGATGAGTGGTGTGAATTAATTATTAATTAATTCACTAATTATTAACTCATAAATCAACTAAAGAATACATCAGTTAACTCAGTGCATGGACAGTTCAGTGGAGACAGGTGTTAGAGGTGGAGACTACTATCAGTTGTGACTATAGTTGTGCATGAGATTTTCACAATCATTGATTGAGATTGCTAATGAGGATTGCGCAGTACAAGCCAAGGAAAACGAGCTTGGATCATTCCTATTCTCACATTGGATTGCGCAATAGAGGCAGGCAAACAGCGGAGGAGATTTGAACCTGTGACTTGATTCAGATCTGAGCTAGTTTGTGTGTAGCAAGGGGAGATAGTACTGAGTACTTGTGAGGAGTATTGTACTATGTATTGTTACATGTTCTCTATCATTATAATATACAGATAGTTGGGGGTTTTCAGCTGTATGCTTTCCCCATTACATACTGTGTTGATATGTGTGATTGATGTTTCAATGTGCGCATGTGATTGTTTCTTAATTCCGCAAATTGATGATCAATAGTAGAGGAGGTTATGTATTATGCATGCATTCCGCAAATTGTGTATAATCAGGATAATCTCTGTGAATAAGTGTTATATTGTTCAAAATTTTTACACCAAGTAGTAAATTTGGCACACGGTTCATGGCATCAATGTAAAATGAAGAGGGATGAATTCCCAATTAAAGGAGGTAGCTGGTATAATTCCAAACCTGGTGTCTTCCGCCATAATCCTGTAGCAGCTCTTCCACTCAAAAGCCGAGTTCTTATTTGTCCTCGAGGTGGGCTGAGTCACTAAAGAAGGGAAGGTTGGTAATATGCATTAAATCCCAAAGGCCTAGTAGTTATAAAGGCATTGATTTCAAAGGTTAAAGGTTGAGAATTCCCTCTTTCAATAGGTAATAGTGCCCAATTTATGTATCCTTATTCGTTGTCCAGGTTTAAAAAAAATTTCCAAATCTTGTAGCAGCTTGCCTACTCAAAAAGTAAAGTTAATTTCAAAAGCTCCTACAATCATCAAGTTTAAGTTCTTATCAGATGGAGCATGTTCCAGGAGTGCCCTTCCCAATGGCATTGTAAAATTTGGGAAATTTGCTCTTAAACAAGATCAGACTTTGCCTTATTAAAGAATGATTTTTCAGAGAACAAGTTATGTTTATTGTTGATCCACCTCTACTATAAAAGATTGATTTTAATGGCTAAAGATCCATATTTAAAGGCTGATATTCCATTTATATACTATTGTAATGCTACTAGTTTCCATTGTTTCAACCTTCACTACATTTATTGGTTTCTAGTTAATCGTATGGTTGTTTATGCTCAAAAATTTTCATCATGCAGTGAAACTCTATTTTTGAGTCTATAAATAAGTTGTCTAGTTATTTGAAGCATTTTCCCATTGTTGCAATGACCCCTGTCCATGTCACTTGAGAGAAAATATGAAACCAACATTTACATTAGTTGTCCTTCAACTGTTTGATAAAAGATGTCACTTAGGACTCATTGAAACTGAATTAAAAACTCAAAAATTTTAAGAGCAAATTGGGTATATTTTAGTTGGCAATATTACACATAAATCTTGCCTTAAAAATACAAAATCAAAATCAAAGTAAGAAATGAAAATGACTTTAAATAATATTAAATCAAAATATGCGATAAAAATGATTGGGTAGAAATCAAAATGAATTTAAATAATAAATATTAAATCAAAATATGAGATGAAAATAATTAGGTAGAATTTTTACACTTAATGTCCACAAATCAAAATATGAAAAGAAATAAATTATTTTAAATAAATTTCTATAATTGGTATTCCTAATTTATTAATATTATTTCTAAGCTTAAATAAACATTATAAAAAAAGCAAAAGTTCTCATATATTTCATTAAAGAAAATAAATAATTATTAATAAAAAATATTTCATAAAAATAAATTACTATTATTATTAATAATTTAATAAACATTCTTTGACCGTACTTTTAAACACTATTGATTTAAAAACACTTTAAATCATATTGCTCCCTGAAAACTATTTATCATATTGTGTATACACAATATTTGGATTCTTAAGTGTGTGAATCATTAAGATTCCAACCCAGACTTGTTTGACTGAACCAAAACGGCAAGAACAAAATTAGAAGGTCGGTATTTTTGAGGACTTCCTACGACACCTAATTTTCCTCATTTAAATAAAGATGGCCAGTCAACAAAGCAGGGGCAGGGTTGATGGGCATTATCCCATTCATGATTACATAATGACAAATATGGAATGTAAATATAATCTAAATGCAATAACAAAGTAGGGTTAATTAGCATTATCACATTCCTAATTACATAATAGGAAGTGTTTTAGTAAGTCTGAATACAATTCGCAAGGGTAGGATCGTACAATTTGTCCCTTTTAACGATGTATATCCCCAAAGGTTCACAAATGAAAGCAAGTAGAAACCAAATTTATTATGCTAGGGTAAAAAAAACATCCACAGTGGCACGAGGTTGCAAATAAACATAAACATGGGCCAGAGGCAGGAATATTTTGTGGAAAAGGTTTTCAAAAATAATATACACAATGATTGTCTATATAATCATCTAAAACATTTCTTTTTCAGGATAACTTAATTATCCAATTCATTGAGTGAAATTCGAAGTTGATTTTTAAATAATATTTTTCATGAAAAATTTAATAAAAAATTAATAATAATTAAATAAATAACTAAATTTATAACTATATATAAACATATCAAATAAAATAATTATATATAAACTATTTAATATTAAATAAAATAACAATATATAATCTAACATAATCTTAATTTAAAATAAGTTTAATGAAAGACTAGCCACTAATAAATATAGAATAATCATGAATTAGTTTAATATGGAAAACTAACAATATATAAAATCAACGTATTTGATAAAATAACGGTATATAATTTAAAATAAGTTCAACAAAGAATTAATAATTGATATAAAATAATCGTGTAATAAAATAACCATATAATCCAAGAGTTCGCTAATTTTTATAAGATATTTTTTTAATAAAGATAATGAAAGAACCTAATGCAGTTTCTCTTCTTGGTCTAGCCTGGTGTGATTCCATCTCCACAAAGTATCTCTCAGCGATAACTACAAACAAAAATTGAAAATAATTAAGCTCTATTTCCATTGTGGTTATATATGAATAATATAACCAACCCCAATAAACAAATCACCTACCTATGAAATTAGGTGCTCTTCATTTGAAAAAAAAACACCCATTATCTCATATGCTTTCTCAATGGTGAGTCTCTTTTTAACCTGTTGAAAATAAGAATTTCAAATCATTATCTAGGTCAATACCAATAACAAAAAACTGACAAAGAAATGATATTCAAACTAGCTTTACCTAGAATTACCATTGGATTGGAAACACTGATTGAGACTGGTGACATTTTTCATGGATTCTTCTTCTCCCGCATGTCATCCATCTCTTTAATAACTGCAAAGAAGACTTTGGAAATGAATATTCAAACTACCTTTACTAGAATTACCACCGTATTGGAAATACTGATTGAGACTGGTCACATTTTTCATGGTTTCTCCTTCTCCCGCATGTCATCCATCTCCTTAATAACTGCAAACAAGACTTTGGAAAGAAATTAAGCTCTTTTCTGTTATTCTGATTATATAAAAATGACTTTAGAAAAGCAAATAAATAAACTAAGAGGCAGATCATAGGTCGAAATATCCATGATTTCATATTCTTCCTCGATGGCAAGTTCTTTTTTGACCTATTGCAAATTAAAATTCATTTCAAATCATTAACCAACAACGGTCAAAGAAATGTAATCCAAACGAGCTAGAAATCCCTGATTCAGTCTGCATGCATTCTCCGTTGTCTCTCCTCCTCCAGCGGGTCATCCTTTTCCACATTAAATAAGAACAAAGATTGAAAAAGAATCAGGCTCTGTTTCCATTGTAATTATATATAAAGTGACTTCAGCAACTTAAACTAATGAACCAACCTACCTATACAAAAAAATCAGATGGTTCATAGTTTTTTTCCCTCAATGGCTAACCCGAACACGAACCCTCCTTTCTCCTCGTTGCAAATCAAAATTAAATGCAATGAAATGAAATGAATCACCCTAACCAAGAATTGAAATTAAATGAAATGCAAATTTCACACTGAATTGAAATTCCCTAACATGAAATCTGAAATTGAAGTAATAGTAAAATCCTCGCAGAACATTCTAGTCAACTATAAAATAATAAAATAAATCAAGTTCATCTGGACCATAAAACGACTTTTACGATTCTATGTATACCAAGTAATCCATGGGCAAAATTCCCTATCAGACTCCACTCCACTCGGTTTCCCCTTACCATTTAAAATAATAAAATAAATCAAGTTCATCTGGACCATGAAACGACTTTTACGATTCTATGCATACCAAGTAATCCATGGGCAAAATTCCCTATCAGACTCCACTCCACTCGGTTTCCCCTTACCATTTATTTTCGCTCTGTTGTATACCCTGTTTCAAATCAAAAAACTATGGGAAAAGTATCGAACTTACTAGGTACTCCATAGGGAAAAATCCCCTATGACACTCCACTTCGTTGGAATTGGCCGTGTACCCATCTATTTGGGCTCTGCTATATATCCTACTACAAATTAAAATATTATGAAAAAAAACTTGGAACAACTCAAACACAGAGTAAAAAATACACACATAAAATCACACCTATCTCTTGAAATCAGATTTTTATATAATTATTTTACATAGTATCCACTAGATTTGTATATAATTATTTTTATCCACCAGGCCGTCAAAATTTAAACCTATTTTGAACAGGGTTAGTGGTTATCCTCGCACAAAGTATTAAAAAGTGAAGACCAACGCTGTACGAATCACCATTCACTCACATTGCACTTACCTGCACCAATTTCACACACAAAATGAGAAATAAAAGCCCTCTCTCCTTGTTACTGCACCAATTTCACCCAAAACGATAAATAAAAGCCCTCTCTCTTGGCCACGACGATGTCATATCATGCCCTCTCCTCCGTAATTAGCTTTCCTGACAAAATATGTGTGTATCAGAAAAGACCTCTGAAACGCCAAAATGAAGTATTCTTCCTCCATGCTCCTGCAAGCCATTTAGGAGACAGAAACACGGCCTGTAAATCACAGCTCAAGTAAACCGACACAAACCCTATCTCTGCAGTATCTCCTGTCATCTTCTTCCTTAACGTGGAACCACATTTTTACGTGTTTCAAATCGTTAGCAAATCAAAATCAATAACCAAAGCAAATGCCAAATAAATTACGAGATTCAATACTACAATAGAACAATTAAGAGACAGAAAGAGTTATAATAACATGTGACTTTCGGTTTGTTGGTATCGTTTTTTCAGTAATCCCATAAACTATAACCATTCTCGTTAAAATTTATTTCATTCATTTATTCATTCACCATCCAAAGTCGTTATCAACCGGGTTTCAACCATTCTGTACAATTTATTAATAAAAAGTATTTGGAATATATACACAATTAAAAAATACACGCCCTTACCGGTTCCTCCCCACCAATAAGTAAATTCACAGAAATCCAAATTCATGGCACGTCTCCGAACAAAATTAAAACAATACAAACAGACCGACCGGTTTAGCTGTGTACCTAAACCAAGAATGAAACAGAGATATACACATTGCACGTACCCAACCGATTCGATTTAAGGTTAAGAATAATAAAGGGATTAGCATACTCTTCATCCTTAATTCTTCATCTCATCTTCCTAAATAAACTGCAATCCAAACCATTTATGAGACGGACTAGGCGGCTCTCACAGATATGGAAACAGACCAAAAGCAAACCGGAGTACCGGAGCTTTTCAGTTACCTGTTGCACATCAGAGTTCATATCAAACCATTGACCAAATGACTATCTCTATCTCTCTGGTTAAAAAAAATATTCGATGCATAGCAATTTCTATGCATGGCAACTTCATAGATATCCAATATATATAACAATAACAAACCTGCTGCCAACTTCATAGATATCCATGATGATGGGTATTATCTCTACCCATATATATTTTTCCTTACATCCCGCAACCAAGGGACAAACAATGCAAACTGAAAGGGAAAAAAATGAAAAAGGAAAGGCAAATCAACAAAAGAAACACCAATTACAATCCAAACAAATGAACAAAGCAATAAAGAAAATGGACTGTAACAAACACCATGCATGGCCATGCAGTGAAACAACCAAGTCTGGACTAAAGAGTAACCAAATCAATGCAATTCAGAGAAAGAAGAAAATAAGAGGAGCAGGGTGGCTGTGCAAAAATCTCTGTGCAATTCAAAGTAAGGAAAAATATAAGAGCAGGTTGGCTGCCCAAATATGTCTCTGCAATTCAGAGCAAAGAAGAAGATGAGAGTAGGTTGGCTGCCCAAAAATATCTTATATACTTTTCCTTTCAAACGGCCACAAAGCTTTGAGTGATAAAAAAGCAAGCTCTTATCTGATAAAAAAAAGCTTCAACTGATAAGAAAAGTTCTTATCTGATAACTTGTTGGGAAGGACAACGGGCATTCCATCCGCACCACTTCCAAACAAAATTTTGAACTTGCAACGTTACAGGGAAGCGGCTTGTAAGTTGAACTTTAAATTTTAAATAAAAACATTTAGATTTTTTAAATAATTTCTAAAATTATATCATTTCAAATTGTTAGATATTATGGTCCTAAATTGCTAGATCTTATGGTCGCGGTTAAAAATAACTTCTATATAGTTTGATCAATCGGGAATTTCACCCGCGTATTAAGTGTGGAGGAGGATGCTTTCACGTCGGAAACTTACTTTTCGATTTTTAAGTTATTTTATTTTTATAAATTTATATTTTTCAAATTATAAACGATTAGATCGATATTACAATTTGAAATGTGTTTTCAACTTTTATAATGTTATTTTAAATTTAAATAATAGCATAAAATGTTAATATATAAAGTATGTGACAAAATTATTTGTTAATAAAAATCACAAGTAAATGTCAAAAGAATGTCTATGAAGTTTTTACATGTTTAAAAGGATAAAAGTAAAAGATGAAGTTAGATTGTAATTAGTAACATGAAGTATTAATTATAATTATGAATTATGAATTTAATTTTATTGTAGTAATAAATTTTATTTCAAATTTTGTATAATAATAAATTTTCTATATGAAATGTAATTTTTCAAAAATAGATAGAAATTTAATTTCAAATTTTGTATCATGTTTAAATAAAATATGAAATATATCTTTTCAAATTTATTTTGGTTTTTCTTATTATTATATAATGATGAGAATTTGTGGAATATTTTGTAAGATTTGTGAGATGTGAGATGTTTCAAGTGAACACTTCACTCATTTTCAAAGATAGAAAGTTTTCAATCCGATGATAAAAAAAGTACTAAACCATATAAAAATAAATAAAAAAGGAAAATGACCATTAAAAAAAGTTATTTTTCTTTAATTTAAAATATTATAATAAAATATGAAATGTACTTTTTTTTTATATATTAATTTGGTTTTTTAAAAAGTTATAGGGAATAATTCATAATCCTTAAATATATATAGATTAACAACATCTTTATTTTAGGGTAAATGAAATGGAAGATTATTTTGTCTTTATCAAAATAAAATTTGTGTAAGAATTTAACCATTAATTACGTCGAAGGTGTTTTTAGGGTAAATGAAATGGAAGATTATTTTGTCTTTATCAAAATAAAATTTGTGTAAGAATTTAACCATTAATTACGTCGAAGGTGTTTTTATTGTGAGGTTCCTCTTACTAACACTGTAGAGATTCGTAGGTAGGCACTGTAGAGATTTCGATGAAGTCACCGTTTAATGTCGTCCAATCCCAGACCTCTATTTTCATCCTTTGACACGTGTAGAGATTTAGATGACGTCACCGTTTAATGTCGTCAGCCAATTCCAGAGCTCTATTTTCATCCTTTGACACGTGGTAAGGTGTAGAGATTTTGATGAAGTCACCGTTTAATGTCGTCAGCCAATCCCAGAGCTCTATTTTGACACGTGGTAAGGTGTAGAGATTTCGATGAAGTCACCGTTTAATGTCGTCAGCCAATCCCAGAGCTCTATTTTCATCCTTTGACACGTGGTAAGGTCTTTCACGTTTACTTGTCGCTTCATGTTTACTTGGCGAGTAACGAGTGGTTTCCATGGTTAGTCATCTCCATTGTTCGTCTCGTGGACCACTCGCGGCTCAGCTGTGCATGCCATGAATTTCGCTGCGTGAGTTCATGTAACCTAAATTCATCTTCGAAAACCCTGCAATATTCTTTGGCGGTTGTAGGCACGAGCTCCTCAAGTTAGCGAAGATATCGTCAATGGAGCCAATATGCTCCGTGTTGATTTTGCCTTTGATTGTGGCAACGAAGCCCTCCCCAGAGATTATGCAAGAGTGGGAGTTCTCCATCTAGAACCGATATGGTTGCATCTTGTCGCACCAACTCTATGTTTTTAATCCCCGTCCAACCCAATGTCCTGACCCGTCGTTCCATAATTATAATCCTTGGAATAATTCAACACGCAGACAAGCAATCTTTAGTTGATTCTGCCATTAGTCGAAATTGCTAAATCTAGAGACCATGTGATGAGTTGTGATTAGTAACTGCAGAATTGTGTAAACAATGAATACCAACTTTACTGAAGAGGCTCGTGCCCATAGTAGCTCTTCCCACTCTCACACAACCACATGTGGAAATTCCATTGCAGTTGCAGTAGCAGCTGTGGTGTTTGTGCAATTCATAACAATAATATGTTGGAATGTGGTGGTGGTGGGCATGGACGTTGAAGCGTTTCCCAAGGAGACAATGCCGACGAAATATGGATATCTGAATATAGAAGGGAAGAGTGGCGCTCGGATGTTCTATGCATACTACAAGACCGTCTCCCCTTAAAAACAACTCTCTGATGCTTTGATTCTTCTATGGATGCAAGGAAGTCCCAACTGCTCTGGTATAATTGGAAATTTGTATGAATTAGACCCCTAAAGAATCAACAACAACCTAGATCTTCATTTGCATCAGAATCTTGCGCCTTGGAATCATGTGTTTGGCCTATTTCTTGGGCAATCCTATTGGAAGCGGCTTCAGCGTTGCCCGCTCTGAGGAACACATTCCTACCGCCCAGGACGAGGTTCCAAGGACTTGTATGTTGCCCTACAAGCATTCTTCACCTAAATCCCCTATTTCACAAGCGCCCATTTTATGTAATGGGTGAGAGCTATGCGAGAAAGTATGTTCCTTTCGTGAGCTTGAACATGCTTAATATGCTAGACAATAATGGGGCATTGCCATTGCGACTGGATGGACTAGCCATCAACAATGGATTGACCCACCTCGTACTGTAGGTGCAATCGCATGCCTCTATTGCATAGTTGTGGGGATCATTGACTCTCAATAAAAGCTCCACCTCGAATCTCTGCAGTAGAAGGAAGCGAACCTCACCCGCCAACAGAAATGGCAAGATGCCTACATAGTTATAATCATGTCCTCAATCGCCTGGAGAACGTTACAGGCCTGACCACTCTGTACGACATGAGGAATTCTCTTCCCTATCACACCTCAGAGAATGGAACCGATTACCTCTCCCTGTTCCTCAAGCAGCATGTTGTCAAAGAAGCTTTGAAGGTGGATGGCCATATCAAATGGGAGAACTACAGCCCGATGATGAGCAAGAGAATGGGCGAGGACATGATGAAGAGCAGTAAGTGGATGGTGGAAGCACTGGTAGAATGGAGGCCAATCGTTTTGTATAAGGTCCAATTCAACCTCTAGGATGGCGTTGTTCAAAGAAACCATGGTTGGTTTCAGGGATAATTAACTAAACTGTGCTTTTACCAGATGAAATTTCCTTCTGCATAGCTTTCAAACAACGAATACCATGGCGGCCACCTGGGTTTACATCCAACCTGCATGGCACTACTTGGCAGCAACAGGACTCAGAGGAGAGCATGGCAAGAAATAGGTGGTTGTGGCATGGTTTTCTGAAACAATGTGTAATCTTTGCCTACCATATGCATGGAAATTGAATCAAAGTGTATCTTTGCCTACCAAATGTGTGACAACCATGGCTCACTCTATAGTATATAAAAAGTTCACTCTATAGTATATAAAAAGTTTCCATTATCATAGTTTAATGAATCATTTAGATTTGTTTTATATCTAAAATTAATTCACTTTTATTTTTAATTTAAAAAATAAATTGTTTTTTCACATTTTTTATATCTATAAATAAGATATATATATTTTTTAAATGTTATATATAAATTTATTGATTACAAAGTTAATCAACTATCTAATAATAGTATTAATGATTAATTGAAATGACCTTAATAATTAATTAAAATGACCCTTAAAATTATGTAAAAATATATTCATATAATCAAATAATTAAATTATATATAAGTATTGTGTGAGTACACTCTAGGTTTTCAATATTACCAAGCAAAGATAGATAGGTGTAATTCAAATTAACATAAATTCATGTTTGTTAGTCATGTTTTATGTAGATGAGGCTCGAGTTTAAGTGTTTATAGTAGGTTTTAAAGAATCCTACATGTCCAGATGACAATGAATCATGTGACCCTTTGAGAATATTGGCTTTAAATTTGGAATTTGAACCCAGATAAATTCTTCCCTTGTACCATAGAATATTTTTTTCCATCCAAATTTGAATTCTGAGGAAGGTTATTAATTATAGCACTTGTTTCAGGATCTTTAGCATATTCACTTTGAATAGCATCAAGCCAATCAGGAACAACAACTGAAACTGCAACTAATGATGGTTCTTTGTTTTCCTAGATAGAGCATCAACTACTACATTATCTTTCCCTTTTTATGTAATATATCCATGTCAAAGGCATCTATTTTTTCGATCCATTCTTTTTGTTCTGTAGATAGCGTTTTGGTTGGAGGAGATGTTGAAGACTATTATGATCTGTTCATATTAATAACTTACTTCCCAAGAGATATTGTCTCCATTTGGCTAATGCGTGCATAATAGCAAGCATTTCCTTGTTGTATGTAGACTTGAGACATTCTTGCTTATTGAGCTTCCTTCTCTCAAACGCGATTGGGTGTCGATCTTCCATTAGTACTACTCCTAAGCCAAAACTTGAAGCATCACACTCAATTACAAATGGTTTTGAGAAGTTTAGAGTTGCCAATACAGGGGCATTAGACATAACTTCCTTCAAGTCTTCAAAACACTTTTATGCTTCATCATTCCATCGAAATGAGTTCTTCTTTAGAAGGTTCTTTAGGGGTATGGTTATATGGTCATCGTTTTTAATAAATCTTTAATAATACCCGGTCAATCCTAAGAATCATCTTAGCTTGAAGATATTAACTGGTTTGGGCCATTCCCTTAAAGCCTTGATCTTATTAGGATCTACTTTTACTCCTTCCTTGGATATTATATGTCCGAGATATTCTACTTCTTCCTTCCCAAAAGTGCATTTGGACTTCCTGGCATAGGACTAATGTGTTTCTAATACAATAAGAACTTGTTCCAAATATTGTAACTGCTCCTTCCATGTTTTACAATAAATTAGAATGTCATCAAAGAATACTAACACAAACTTCCTTAGATATGGACATAATAGCTCATTCATTGTAGCTTGGAATGTTGTTGGTGTATTGGTTAAACCAAAAGGAATTACTTTAAACTCGTAATGACCTTCATGTGTTCGGAACACAATTTTTGCTATGTCTTCCAATCTTATTATGATTTGGTAATACCTTGACCTTAAGTCCAATTTTGAGAAGTATTTAATGCCATGTAGTTCATCCAACATTTCATTGATAAAAGGAATTGGGAACTTGTTTTTAATTGTTATTTTGTTTAGTCCTTGATAGTCAACGCATAATCTGAATGATCCATCTTTCTTTCGAACTAATACGACTGGAGCAACATACAAACTTTTACTCTTTGTGATGATGCCACTCTTGGACTAATCTATCAATTTCAGTTTTTTGATGATGTGGATATCGATATGATTTGATGTTGATGGGATTTGATCCCGCTTTGACTTCTATTGTATGCTTGATTTCTCTTTTAGGAGGCATCTTCATTGGAAGGTCTTTGAAGGATTTTTGGTGCTTTTGAATTAGCTCTTGGACTTCTGATGCTTTTTCGTTGACTAGATTCGAAGTTAACATTTCTAATTGATGACACTGTACTACATAAGTTGGTGCTCCCTTCCGAATCATTTTCATCATTTGGGATGACGATACAACTTGATTCTCAGGTGGCTGGAATCCATATAACTTGTACTTCTGCCCTTCCCATTTAAATCTTATAAATTATTTTTTATGGTTAGCAGAATAAGTGCCTAGGGTTTGTAACCAGTGGATACCTAAGACCACATCCACTCCTCCTAATGACACAGTGTAGAACGGAGATTATAGATTATAGTCTTGAATCTGTAATTTGACTTTATGGAATTTCACTACCTTTTCAATTTTCTTGCCGTTAGCTACCATAACCTTCATGTTGGGCATGGGAAATGTGAAAATGTTGAGTCTCTTCACCATGGTTGAGTCCAAGAAATTTTGGGTGCTACTGGTATCGATTAGGAGCATTACATTTTTCTTCTTGATATGTCCTTTTAATTTTAATGTCTAGGGTTTTGATATACCTTTCATGGCCGATAATGATACTTTCATAATACTTTCATCATCTAGTTCTAGAGAAAATTATGGAGAATCTTCAATTTCTTCTTTGTCTGATTCTTTATTGTCTGAATCATTAGTTGCTTCACATGTATATAGGTTCTTGGTTTCTTTCCCTTTAGCACATCTGTGTCTTGGGTCCCATTTTTCGCTGCAATGTCTACACTTACCTTCTTTCGTCCTTTGCATTTCCAAATTAGTTTTGTATCCTTCACGAAGATGCAGTGGAACATATTTTATATTATCTGTGTTTTCAGCATGAGAAAATCTTCATCTAGAGTATACTCTTTCAACCTTTGGCCACTGCATCTTTTCATGTTTCTTTTCAGCAACTTTAAATTTTTTCCTTGCTTCTTCTATCGAAGTAGTGTCATGAAGCTCAAGTTCTTCATGTAGATGGGTTTAAGTACTATGATATATGATCGAATGAGACGAGTTTAAGATATTCCAGGTACTCGTGTGGCTAAAGTTTCCCATTCTCGAGTGTATTCATCCACATTGTCATTTTGTTGTAATCTGGTGAGTGTTGAGAAAAATTCTTCCTCCTTGACACCTTGTAACCTCTTAAAGAAATCGTTTTTGAATTTCTTCCAACTGATGGCAAGTGTCATCTTCTTCCACCACATATACTAGTTATATGCTTCATCCATCTGCATGGATTCATACCTGATATTTTCATCCTCATTATCGATAACATAAATCTCAAAATATTCTTCTGCTTTGTTGAAGCAAGCAACGTTGCACTTTTCGTTACCGTCAAATTTGGAGAGTTCAAGTTTCACTCTTCACTGATACGTCACAATTGTTGGAGTAAAGAGAAGGTATCGATTCACAAGCTACATATTTTGAAGATTTGTGTTACTATTTTGTTGAAGGGGTATGGATGATGCTTTTGGGGACTTGGGCACAAGTTTGATGAATTCGACGAACTGAGATGCTGAGTAGCTCCATTATTCTGGGGTATTTGATCGGGTGTAATCTTCAACTTGTCACAAATACAGGTCAACATCACCATTTCTTGATTATGATTCAGATTCAACATATTTGAAAGCATTTCATGCTCCTTTTTAAATTCGTTATGGTTATGCTCAAGTTGACTTTCTATTCTCTTTGTTATATCCTAGAGATCCTTGATTTCATTGGAATGCCTGATAACCTTATTCTCAAGATCAATCATTTTTTAACTAAAAATCGACCATCGACATTGATGAAGACATTGATCAAGTCTGTGGTGGCGTATATTTATCTAGCTTAACTTTTTTTCTCAACTTGACACTAATTTGTTAAAAAAAAACTATGTATAACTAATATAGGAATTTATATAATTTTAAAACTATATAACTATAGATAATATAGTTATATAACTATTAAGAAAATTAAATTTTAATTATTAACGAAAGTGAAAGGAATGAACCACAAGCAAATATTAAGGTGGATATACGGGAAACACGCCGTGTAGATTGTCGAGACCTGGTCGACGATGAAAGCATGGGGGAGCGGTGGATGGTGTAGAGGCAATGGAACAAGGACAGGGATGGGGAAAACACAACCAAGACAACAATAGAATAATGTAGCGGGGATGGTAATGTAACACTCTCCTCCCACATCTACCCAAGTAACCATGCCAACTGGGTAAACATGTGACGAGAGGCTACTATGATTGGATTCGACCTCCTATGTGACCTTAAGGAAGTGGAATCAATGGAACACATCAACCAACCTATCCACATCAGCAACAAAACCCTTAGGAGACATGTCAGCCACTCAAACATCCTATCCCTAGGTCCCACTGATGTTCTAGACATCTTAGGCCTCAATCGCTCCCATGCTATAGGCAAGAGAGCATCCAGAAACCCAAAGTCACTCTCATAGGCTTGCCTACCAGCTTCTAAAGATTAAATTTGTCAGTGCTATGCCAATGACCCCGAGATTTGAGCCACTTTTTTAGGCCCAAAGCCTCGGTCACTGTCTAGAATGGAATGATAACTCGGGAACAGTAAAAGAACAGGGAAACAACGATGCAAAAGAAATAATTTGAACAAGACTTTAATCAGACCCCTACTAGCCATGCCAAGCATTCCGTCAAACATATCATCAACTGTAACCTACAAGTGTAAACAACATGATTAAGTATAGGGATCTCATACTTATCTAAGAATTGATATGAACAATTGTTACCTCATGCCATTTTTTGCATTATCATCTAATAAGTCATCGATACATTATACATTCATTTGCAAGTAAAAACATGCTGAGAGACATACATAGCTGATGTCATAAAACATACATATAACCAACATAATAGGGAAAAAAATATCATAAGCATATCAGCCATAAAATCCACATATACATCAATACATTTACACATGAAAATCAAGGGAATGAATTTCTCATTAATGAATGCAATAAACCAACTGGAGATGGGACTACCATGTTCCACCCGACCATAGAATGGCTGAGCCAAATATCTCTTCAGCCATTCACCCCCATGCCATATTCCAAGCATGAATGTGGGACTCAAACCAAAAGAACCAACCAGGGCATACCGAGGCTAAACCACCTCACCCTCATCAATATAAACCATGATTTACCGTAATCCATCCCGGATCACTAGGCCAACACAATGAACACATCATAACATGATTTACCGTGATCTCCACCCAATCACTAGGCCAAACAAGCATGGATGCCACCAGATTTCTCCACCTACACCGTGAGGAATTTTCTTGTCTCCTAGTCTCTCAGGGTTTTACCGCAATCCAAACCTGGATCACTAGGCCCTAAACCGAGACCCACTCTCCAAGATTTAGTGCATATCCCAAACCTGGGATTACTAGGCCCAATGGAGAGAAAAGAAACTCTTGGCTTAACCATATATCCTGCCATTAATCGGCAAGGATTCCTAGGCCCACCGAGGCAACACAATCCTGGCTTTACTGCAACCCACAGTCTGGCTAAGGGGTCACTAGAACAATGGCTTTACCATGATCCACAGTATGGTTCAAGGACCACTAGGCCATGTGTTCTATCATTCGAAGGTCCACCCCACTCAACTTCGAATCCATCCGGAAATCCAACTCAACCAAAACATGAGAACCCCATCACACCATGGCTATCCGAAAATGGAAAGGCTAGGCTAAAAACATTGTTACACCCAGAAAAACCCATGTCATGATAACAAAGAACCACATGCAATACCATGCATGCCAAATCTAGCAAGGAAAATACACATGCAAATCAATACCTATAAAGAATCATGTTGTAGCTGCTTGATCCTGCATTTCCCTGCTTGATCTTTACTTCCTCTTGCCTTATTTTCCTTTCTTGATCCAATGCCAAAATGCTCCAAGAAAAATATAAGTTTCCAAAAGTGAGAGAGAGATAGATAATAATGATAGAGCTCCAAAACTCAACTGAAAAAAGGTTACCAACTGATCCTCAGAAGCCTTTTATGAATGAGGCCTCTATTTTCTTCATTTTCCATTATTTCCCTTCAATTTCCTTGTCACATGCAACTTGTGACCTTTCACCTCCCTTTTTTCCTAATTTACATTATTTTCATAAATAAATGTGCCAAAAATGCCATTTTTCCTTTCCAAAGCCTTAGCCATTTCCTTTTCCAATTTCCTTAGTCATAATAAACCAAATGAACACCCCCCTAGGATGTCTTGCCCAACATTCAACTTGGAATAAATGTCCCATTAACGTGGTTACTATTTTTTCCTTTATTAACTTTTATTACATGGAATTTTCACCAGGGTTGTTATAGAACCCTCCCCCTTGGGGAACAATGTCCTTGGTGTTAGACCACACCAAGACCTCTGCGAAACTGTTGAAAAGCAAACATATTTCTCATGGAGATTTATAACATAGCTCGATGCAATATTTACAATGATCACCCTACTGAGAAGCAAACCATCAAGACAACATAACAACATGACAAATTAATAACATGAAACCCATACTGCTTATTGGAGCTTTATAACTTAGCTCATGGCAGTATTTACATCCATATACATATGTACATATATCAAAATCACGAAAACATATACCAACACATATACCCAAAACACCTTACCAAAACCACTTTGTCGGCAATTAGAAAACAAGGAAGGATACAAAGCCTGAATCTGATCTGTCATCTCCCATGTAGCTTCATCGGGCCCAAAGTGCTTATGCTACACTTTAACTTGGTTGATTTCTTGGTTCTAGATCATGAGCACCTTTTTCTGCAATATACAATGAGGCTCCATCTAGAATTCTCCATTGGTTTCCACCTGCAATAGAGACTATTCAATCACATGATCAACATCCTTAACATACTTCTTAAGCAATGATACATGGAAAAAATCACGGAATTTCACTGTCGGGCGTAGTGCAAGTCGATAGGCTATTGGACCAATCCTCTCAACAATGCTGAAGGGTCCACAAAATTGTGGTGCCATCTTGGCACATGATCTAATCCACAAGGAACTCTTCTTCAGTTTGATGCGTAAGTACACTTGTTCCCCAACCTGAAACTCCTTGAACAACTTGTTCCGATCTGCATATCCTATGCTGCCTTTAGATTCTTCTTTATAACTTGCATTTCCTGTTCCATGTTTGCCAACATCTTTGGTCCAATCAACACCATGTTAACCGGATCACTCCAACTGATGGGAGTGTTACAACTCTGCCCATACAATGCCTAAAAAAGACTCATCCTCAATGACTTTTGATAACCGTTGTTGTATGCGAACTCTACCAAAGGGAGATACTCTTCCCACTTCCGTCACTGATGCGTCACATACATCCTCAACATGTCCTACAATATCCTGTTGACCCTCTCTATCTGTCCATATGTCTGCGGATGATAAGTTGTGATGAAGGCCAAATTTGTGCCCAAACCTGCAAATAACTCCTTCCAAAGCTTGGAAGTGAACTTCGCATCCTTGTTTGACACAATATTCTTTGGGACACCTTGCAGTCTAACCACATCTATGATAAATACATGTGCCACATCACTAGCTAAGAATGTAGACTTCACTGGAATGAAGTGTGCAACCTTCATCAACCTGTCCACAACAACCATGATGGAATCATGTTGTCTCACTGTCTTCAGCAACCCTGTAATGAAGTCCATGGAAATGACCTCCCATTTCCACTCTGGAATCACAATTAGCTGTAGTAGTCCACCTCGGTGCTTACACTCTACCTTCACACGCTCACAATCAAAACACCTAGCCACAAATTCTGCTACATCCTTCTTCAAATTCGGCCAATAATATAATTTCTTCACTGCAGTCAATGTATTTTGATAACCTAGGTGACATGAATAAGGTTTCACTTAAAACTCTCTCAAGATCACCTTCTTGAGCTTGTTTTTATCCGAAACATATATCCTGTCTCTGAATTTGACCAATACATCTGTTGTAAGACAATAATCCATACCTTGTGCACCTGCACATGTACCTGTACTACCACTTATACTTGTACCACTACTTATACATGTACCTGTGCTTGTGTCTGTGCTTGTACTACCACCTATACATGTACCAGTACCCTGCTGCAACTTGTGCACAATCTCCATATACATGACATCCTGCTAACCTGCTTGCAAGATCCTATCTTGTAGATCTGTCCCATAGGAGTTCATAGCTTCCAAGTGATTTACCTATGTCTGCCTACTAAGAGCATCTGCCACCGTGTTTTCTTTACCTTTGATGTACCTAATCTCAAAATCAAACTCACTGATCATGGCCAACCATCTAGCCTGTCTGACGTTCAGATCCAGCTGGTCAAACAAATATCTCAACCCAATATGATCACTCATAAGTACAAACATTTTGCCAAGAAGATAATGTCTCTACATCTTCAATGCATGTATGATTGTTGCTAACTCAATATCATGTGTCAAGTAGTTCTACTCGTGCTAGTTTAGTTTCTAAGAGTCATAGCATACCACATGTCCATCTTGCATAAGGATGACACAACGTCCTCTCTTACAATAATTTGTGCATACTACAAACTCCTTCCCTGGATCTGTAATCTGTAGCATTGGTGCATGTGTCAACAACTGCTTAAGATGCTCAAAGCTAGCCTTACACTCCTTTGTCCATTAGAACTTCTTACCTTTCCTCTGCAATGATGTAATAGGGTAATAGCTCTATGATAAATTCTTGATGAACCTCCTATAATAGCCTACCAAACCCATGAAATATCTTGCCTCATCCACATTCTTAGGAGCTACACATTCCATGATGGCTCTTGTCTTTTATGGATCTAATCCAATGCCCACCTTGGAGACCACATACCCCAAGTAATGTACCTCAGTCTGAAAGAAACTGCACTTGCTGAGCTTAGCATACAACTGATGCTCTCTCAACAACCTCAACACTGCTGCTAAATGCTCGACATGCTCTTCCTCATTTCTAGAATATACCAATATATCATCAATGAACACAATAACCAACTTATCCAAATACAAACACAACACACTATTCATCAAGCACATAAATGTAGTTGGAGCATTAGTTAAGCCAAATGGAACAACAACAAACTCATAATGCCCATATTTGATCCTGAATGTAGTGTTTTAAATGTCCTCCTCTTTGATGCGTACCTAATGGTATCTCGATCTCAAGTCGATCTTGGAGAACACTGCTACTCCCTTAAGCTAATCAAACAAGTCATCAATCCTCGACAATGGGTACATGTTCTTGATAGTCACTTTATTCAACTGCCTGTAATCAATGCATAATCTGAGAGTACCATCTTTCTTCTTCACACACAATACCAATGCGCCCTAAGGTGATACACTTGAACTAATGTATCCCTTGTTCAACATTTCCTTCATCTACAATTTTAACTCAATCAACTCAGGTGTAATCATCATGTAAGGTGCTTTTGATGTTGGAGCTACCCTTGACACTAACTCAATCGAAAAGTCTACCTCTCTGTGAAGTGGCAACTCTGTAATGTCCTCAGGAAATACATCTTGAAACTGTTGCAAAACTGGTTACTTGTTCAACACATCTGCATCCTCAATCTCCTTGCCCTTATCACTAGAAATGTGCGCTGCAAACAACATACACCCTTTCCTACGACTATGCTTTTCTTGCATAGATGTCACCATCCTAACTGATGTGGCTTTCTTCTTACCCTACAATACTCTAGGTTCTCCATTGTCATCAACACACTCAAAGAATTTTTCATAACAATCTACCTTGTTTCTATGAAGACACGACCAATCCATGCCCAACAACATACTGTATGATCCCAATGGTAATACATTCAAATGTGTTGCGGTAGGCATACCATTTAAATCAAATGCACAAGCTCTTACCCAATGATGAACTCGCTTCTTTGTACCTATAGCCAACTGCACTAACTAAGACTTTGCATGCAACTCATCCATCTCAATGATAAATGCCTAGTGTTCTACCTATCTATTTTCCACTGCTGCATAGATATGAGGAACGCTCTGCCCAACATCCCCAACAGTCTGTGCCTCCTCCGCACCATATATCTGAGGCCTACCACACTGATTCTGTGGACAATCTCTCTTAAGGTGTTCCTTGCCACATGTCCAACATTCCAACTGACCAATACCAACACCTCTATGTTGCTACTGCGACTCATGTCCCTGTCTAGATGCATTAAACCTCTTTGCGATGCCACATTTTCTTTCTCTTCTACATGTCGAGGCCTTGTCCTCTTAGGCTTCCATTTACCTTTACCTTTGTCTTTTCCCTTCCGTGCTTGCTAAGATTCATTCTTACGCTTTGACTATTCATAGCAATGCTTCAATTTCCAAATAGCTTCCTCAAGTGACTGAGGTTCATCATACTCAATCCGATTTCTAAATGCTAATGGAAAACCACTAACAAATTGTTGAACCTTAGCCTTCTCATCAGTAAGATACAGTACATATCTCAATAGCTCCAGAAACTTGGTCGTGTACTATTCATCTGTCATTGATCCCATCTTTAGCTCATATAATTCTTTGGCCTTATTGTCGTAGTACCCTTCTAACAAGTACTTCTTCCTAAAAAGCCTCTTTAACTCCCGCCAACTCAAATCATTTGTCTTGATGTCTCTGACCTACTTAACATCTTCCCACCAAATGTCTGCTTTACCTTTCAAGCTGAAGATCACTACTCTGACCTTCATGTTATCTGTATACTCATTCAACTCAAAGAATTATTTCATCCCAAGTATCTAAGCCTCTGCATCTTCCATCTTCTTCACATCTCCATCAAAAGTAGGTGTTTTCACTTTCTTAAACTCGTATGGCAAGTATCCCCTATCATTCCTCCTGTAAGGATGATAGCGATGATGACCATGATGTCTATCGGAACCAGAACTAGAATAGTACCTGTGCTCATCACCCCTTCTATTTGGAGTGTCTAACAACCTTCCATCTCTCACCGTGTCAAATCTATCTGACCTGTGTCTACCAGGAGACCTACTGCCATATGCCCCATTAGTTCTATCCTCATGTCCATGGTTGATCCGAAGCAACCCTTGTCGTTGCAAGTCTGACAAACTCTGAAGGAGTATAGCATTAACCTCTGCTTGTTTCTCTTATGCCTGTATGATTCGGTCATTATCTGCCTTACAACTCCTTATCTCTTACTTCAAGCTTCTCAATGTGTTTGCCAAATCAAAAGAGTGCCCCACACCATGCTGGTCATCTGATGCATAGGGAGATTCTATGTAGTCTACCACCTTGGTAGCCATTTGATCACTTTCCTGTAGTGCATAATATTTCAGATTAAACCAAATCACAATAAATCAATGTACCTTAGTATAATTTGGAGAGGATACCTTGTCTGCAAGATCATCAAATCATCGTGATACATGTATAACATAATCATAACAACATATAGACATATAACAAGTAAGTGTATCAACGCATAAACATCATTATTGCTAGGGTCTAGTCATCAATGCATGCTATGACCTCATGCATGAAAACAACCATTAATCCATTATACGCATTGCCACATGCAACCGTCAACATGCATAAGCAATGCCAATTCAACTACACATACACATAGACGCATGTAGTTGAGCACAAGTGATCAATTCTTGTAATCAACCTACAAGACTGATACATGTAATCAAGCCTACAAGAATGTAGCTTAACATACAAGGAAGTAAGTAGGCGACATAAAATCAACATGTAAGCGACATGTAAAAATGTGTAAACAATCATATACTCATGATAATGTATTCCGCAAAATCAACATCAAACTCTGCATGACAACCTTACTTCAACCATAATCAATCATCAAGCAAATGTAACAAGCACATGGAATGCAAGTGTAAGAGACACACATGGAACTAACAGACACACATGACCAACACACACCACCCATCCAGTCGGAGGGGTGAACCATGCTTTGATACAACTCTGTAACACCCTCCTCCCACATCTACCCAAGTAACCATGCCAACCGGATAAACATGTGACGAAAGGCTACTATGATTGGATTCGGCCTTGTATGTGATCTTAAGGAAGTGGAATCAACGAAACACATCAACCAACCTATCCAAGTCAACAATAGAACCCTCAGGACACATGTCAGCCACTCAGACATCCTATTCGTAGGTCCCACTGATGTTCTAGACATCTTAGGCCTCATTCGCTCCCATGCTATAAGCAAGAGAGCATCCAGAAACACAAAGTCGCTCTCGTAGGCTTGCCTGCCAATGATCAGAGACTAAATTTGTTAATGCTATGCCAGTGGCCCCAAGATTTAAGCCACTTCTTCAGGCCCATAGCCTAGGTCACTTTCCAGAATCGAATGATAACTCAGGAACAATAGAAGAACAAGGAAACAATGATGAAAAAGCAATAAGTTGAACAAGACTTTAATCAGACCCCTACTAGCCATGCTAGAAATTTCGTCAAACATATCATCAACATGTAACATACAGGTGTAAACAACATGATTAAGTGTAGGGATATCATACTTATTTGAGAATCGCTATGAACCATTGTTCCCTCATGCCATTTGCTGTATTATCATTTATTAGGCCATAGATACATTATCCATTCATTTACAAGTAAAAACATGTTGAGAGCCATACATAGTTGTTGTCATAAAACATACATATAACCAACATAATAGGGACAAAAATATCATAAGCATATCAGCCATAAAATCTACATATACATCAATACATTTATTCATGAAAAGCAATGGAATGAATTTCTCATTAATGAATGTAATAAACCAAACGAAGATGGGACTACCACGTTCCACCTGACCACAGAATGGTTTTGCCAAATTTCTCTTCAGTCATTCACCCCCATGCCATATTCCAAGCATGAATGTGGGACTCAAACCAAAAGAACCAACCAGGGCATACCGAGGCTAAACCACCTCACCCTCATCAATAGAAACTAGGCTTTACCATAATCCATCCTGGATCGTTAGGCCAACACAATGAAAACATCACAATAGGATTTACCATGATCTCCACTCGATCACTAAGCCAAGCAAGCATAAATGCCACCAGATTTCTCCACCTACACCGTGAGGAATTTTCCTATCTCCTAGTCTCTCAGGCTTTACCGCAATCCAAACCCAAATCACTAGGCCATAAACTAAGATCCACTCTCCAATCTTTACCACATATCCCAAACTTGGGATTATTAGGCCCAATGGAGAGAAAACCACCTCTTGGATTTACTATATATCCTGCCATTCATCGGCAAGGATTCCTAGGCCCACCAAGGCAACACAATTCTGGCTTTATCACAACCCACAGTCTAGCTCAAGGGTCACTAGGCCAGTGGCTTTACCGTGATCCATAGTCTAGTTCAGGGACCACTAGTCCATGTGCTCTATCATTCAGAGATCCACCCCACTCAGCTTCGAATCCATCCGGAAATCTAGCTCAACCAAAACATGAGAACCCCATCACACCATGGCTATTCAGAAAAGGCAAGGCAGGGTGAAAACACTGTTACACCTGAAAAACCCATGCCATGATAGGAAAGAACCACATGCAATATCATGCATGCCAAATCTCGTAAGGAAAATACATATGCAAATTGATACCTACAAAGAATCCTATTGTAGCTGCTTGATCTTGCCTTTCCCTAATTGATCTTTGCTTCCTCTTGCCTTCTTTGCCTTTCTTGATCCAGTGCCAAAATGCTCCAAGAAAACTATAAGTGTCCAAGAGTGTGTGAGAGAGAGAGAATAATGAGAGAGCCTCCAAAACTCCATTGACAAAAGGTTACCAACTGATCCTCAAAAGCCTTTTTATGAATGAGGCCTCTATTTTCTTCATTTTCCATTATTTCCCTTCAATTTCCTCCTCACATGCAACATGTGACCTTTCACCTCCCTTTTCTCCTAATTTCCATTATTTTCATAAATAAATGTGCCAAAAATGCCATTTTGCCTTTCCAAAGCCTTAGTCATTGCTTTTGTCAATTTCCTTAGCCATAATAAACCAAATGAACACCCCCTAGGATGTCTTTCCCAAAATTTAGCTTGGAATAAGTGTCCCATCAACCGTGGTTATTATTTTTGCCTTTATTAACTTTTATTACATGGAATTTTCATGAAGGTTGTTATAGGGAATGGCTACTTAGGGATTTGCAGAACAGGTAGAGCAGAGGGGTTGGGTTCGGTTAGCACCCAGCAGTGTTATAGTAACAATGAGGAGATGAGACTGATGATCAGTGGCATTTATGAGAATCTACATTTTGTAGGCAGAGAATCGACCTCCTCTGATACCACTTGGAGTGCACAAACTAAGATAAAACGAATATATATATATATACATATACATATATTATTGAATGATGTTTTTTTATAGGCAAGACCTTGCTTAAATAAGCCCTTGGGAACTTGTACGAGAAGGGGCATGATCTTTGATCGTGCCCCAATTACATAACAATATATATGAGAGAGAAAATGAATCAAAATAAATTAAATTGTTTTAACTAAAAAATGTTTTGATAATGGTTACGTTATTATCTAACAAAACAAAGAACAAAAAAGCTAGCTACAATTGGTGGGAATGCCACATAAGATAAACGCCATAGGAAAAGGAGATTGTAGGAGCAGACATAGTGCACAATTTCACTAAACTAAAAGAAAAAATCATATATTCACCACTCAAAACCAAATTACATGCCACATATATAGTGTTTATGTGAACCAACAATTTCCAAACCAAGAAATTACTTTTTGAGAAAATCGCTCAACAAAACTCTACAACCAACAAACTAATATTATCTATATATTATTGTAGGCATTATTCTAATTCCCGCCTTTAATGCTTAGATTACATCATTACAAAGATTGATACAGAAAACAAAAATTACAATTCACATGTAAGTCACATAAGTCTTACTAGTCTTCATCAACATTCACATCCACTCTAGAATCTCACAAACACCACTCTTTCTTCACCACCACATCTTCAAGCTATCACTTGACCTCCATTTAAAACACAACTGCCTCTGACCATCGTTGATGAACTTTACATGACCAACAATGTTGACATACTTTATTATGCTAATATACTAGCTCGTTGTAAATGTAAAAAAAGGTAGCAAGTAATGAACCATCCTATGGACAAAATCTCATCTATTAGATGACATAACTCATTGTATATGACAATTATCAAGGATAGCTGTCTAGGCATTGAATGTGTTCAAAATTGGATGATACAACTTGACCTCTCTACCACACAGGGACCTCATAAAAATAACTTGTAGTTGAAATTTATGGCTTTACACGACCCATCAACTTTCTAACAGAAGGTAAGCACAACCAAATTAGCGAACATAGCTTGTTGTAAATGTAAAAAAAAAGTAGCCAAGTAATGAACAAGCTCTTATTTGTCAGATGACATAGCTCATTGTATCTGATAATTATCAAGGATTGTTGTGTGGACATTAAATGTGTTCAAAATTGAACCATACAACTTGACCTGTCTACAACACAGGGATCTCATAAAAATAACTTATAGTTGACGTTTCTTGCTTTGCATGACCCATCAACTTTATAACAGAAAGTAAGCACAACCAAATTAGTGAAATGTTCTTGTGACATAGTATACAATGAGAACCACTAATTTGAATATGTTACTCTGTTCTATAAAATTGGTTCTACACTTCTTACTTTACAGACAAAAAAAAACATATAATTTTACTACACAAGTACATATAACCACTCATAACAATAATATAACTTCCCCTCCATCATTTTTTTCATATGGTTGATATCACAAATTTGAACACCTACAACATATTTGCAAAACAAGTGATACAGTCGCCATATATTTTCTTCAAATAACTCTCATCAGGCAACGTTGAATCTCTTCCTCATGCTCGCATTGTCTGACATTTCACCAATCCTTGAAGAACACGTGCCTCACGTTCTGATATTCCCTTCCAAGTACTACTGGTTCCTAGCATGTCTTGTAGGATTGTCTCTGTTAGTATGTCGATCTGCACTGAGTCCCATGGCTTTGATGTCGGAATCGTCAGTTCAATGAAGAATATATTCAATTCGAGTACCTTTGAAAGTTCTACATCAACTGATCTCTTGTCCTTGGCTCTATTCTCATGGCATAAATTGTTTCTTGGGGAATGGTCCCATACCCATCACTGTTGATTATTGTTTTCTCCTGTTTCGAATCAATGTGGGCATAAATTGTTTCTTTGGGAATGGTCCCATACCCATCACTGTTGATTATTGTTTTCTCCTGTTTCGAATCAATGTGTTTTTTGGTCAGGAGATGAAGCATCTCATCCTCGTAGCATTCGAGAGCGGCTTTTGCAAGGTGGGCTACTTGGGACGGAGCCAATGTCTCGACCATCAAGTGGGAAAATGGCTTGTTGGTTACAGGATTGATTCCCATTTCAGGAAGCTTTGGCCTGTAAAATACCCATGATACCAGATTGGCGATGTCGCAAGCCAGGACGAGGAACAACACAATGAGGTAGGAGCAACATTGTTGCTTCTTTTTGGCTTCTTGGGGACAACCCTCAAGTGATATGAGGGGAACAAGGATCTGTGTTGAGGAGAATCACAAGATCTACATCTGAAATAAGGTGATTGTGAATGTTAGTAGGAACGATATTATTGCCTTTGAGAAGTCGTAGTCCAAATGGATAGAGAACAAACAATCGAAGTGGCTCAGCTTTTCAGCAAACACACATAAATCTTTACAAACAACAGATTTGGACTTCAAATCTAGACAGTAACAACTAGTCGCCCACACATAAATCTCACACTCTATACTAATCTATTTATAGAGTGATTAAAATCAATACTTTCTCACATCCTCCTGGCTCTCCGTTGAGGGAATCAAGCCAGTGCCAATCCTGATACAAAAAAGAGATTGTAGGAGCAAACATAGTGCACAATTTCAGTGAATTTTTTTTCTTAGTATATTCACTACTCAAAACCAAATTACATGCCATATATGTAGTGTTTATGATATCCAACAGTTTCCAAATCAAGAAATTTCTTGTTCAAAAAATGTCTCAACAAAATTATGTAACCAACAAATTAATCTTACCTATATACTATTGTAAGCATTATTTCAAGTAAGTTGAGAATAGTGTACTTTTTTTCTTGATAAGGTACAAAAGCTCCTTGTATATTTTTCAGTTCTTTTAAGGAATCGTTGATCAGACGTGTGGTAGAGACACCTATAGAGACCACATCAACCAGTTCAAATATAAGATTGTACCATAAATTAATCTTTAATACAAATCACAACATATAAATTAAATAGTTAAAAAATAAAAGAAAAAAGAAGAGAAATTAGATACCTAGTGAAAGAATGAACTTTTCCCCCTGGTTGTGTTCATAAAATCATAATCAATCTTATGCATAATTTTAAAAATCATCCCAGCAATGTTCCCATAAACAAAATGACTAAAATCAAACCTATATGGTTCTTCAGGTAAGTACTTTCATGTCAATTGTATTTGTTTATGTCAACTTCTTTGATAGTTGATTCCTCAAAAGAAGCCTAAAGTATTCTGCGATATTTTTTTTTTCAATCTTTTCCATATTGGACCTTTAGAGCCCCATTTTGTGAAAGGAATAACAACCTAAAATCAGACTTCAAATCCTAAACATTACAATAGCAATGACTTTACTCATACTAGATTGAGCATATGATATGCAAGATCCATTGAGAATCGAGAGGAACAATGAACCAAAACTTTGCATTGTTGAAGTATATGTGTTTAACAATCAATGGAAACCAACACTACTTATGATGATGAATCATACTGATTGGTTTAAAACACATAGGCCAAAAATTTCTTTTATATGATTTCTACCCAAAAAAACTTTTCTTAATAGAAAAAACATGTTAAACAAAATTTAATATTATTTAAAAAATAAAATATTTTGACTAATAAAATAAGAAAGAAAAACAAAAATTTATATTTTCACAAAATTTTATAATGGATACATAATTCCATGAAAAAAGCTTCACATAAATTCCACGAAAAAAACTTCACAACTTGTGATTTCTATGTAAATGATAATATTCTGCATATTGAACAAAAATTTATATTATTAACAATTTTATAATTAATATAAAAGGCAATTAAAAAAATTCCACACGACCTCATTTTTATATTTAATATCCAAAATTACATAGTTAAAAGTTTAGAATTTTATATTTAATTAGAATGTTTACACATGTTAGAGCAAAAGGCTTAAGCATGAAATATGTGACGAAATGCTTAACTATTGAAAAAGCAATATGTACCTATAAATGACTCTTTGTAACGTTGGTTCATGGTAAATGTATCGATTCTAATGGACGGAAGCAAGAAACGACATATGTTGTTTTGCCACACTAATCAGATCCAAATCCAAGCTGCTGCTAGTATCTTGAGCTTTTACCCACTCTTCCTACACTACATTCATTCTTCGTAAAAATCCTTGAAGATGTACAGTTGTGAACTCTGTTGAATCATGGTTTTGAGTACTGAGTGAAGAATCTAGACAACGGGGATGTGTTTTTTCAGTCTAGGTGCAGCGCTTCAGCAAGAACACGGTTAAGTTTAGTTTTTCGAGGGCGAAGTTCTTGAGGGAAGTAGCTGGAGCGGCGAGCGGCAAACCAGGGCGTCCATTTTCGCACAGGTGACAGCAAGAACACGGCTAAGTTTAGTTTTTCGAGGGCGAGGTTCTTGAGGGAAGTAGTTGGAGCGGCGAGCGGCGAACCAGGGCGTCCATTTTCGCACAGGTGATAGCACTGAGTGAAGAATCCAGTCAACGGCGAGGTGTTCACGTTTTGGGTGCAGCGCTACAGCAAGATCACGGCTAGTTTTAGTTTTTTCGAGGGCGAGCAGCGAACCAGGGCATCCATTTTCGCTCAGGCGACAGCACTGAGTGAAGAATCCAGACAACGGCGAGGTGTTTTCAGCGAGCGAGCGGCGAGCTACGAGGGTTCTTCCTTGGCGTCGGATTTATTGTTTGGGGTTTTCTGCAGGTTCAACAAGAAAGTCGACTGGATGCTCCTAGGTCTTTCTTGCTTTTGCAGGTAAAGCGGTGAGATAGCAGACAGGGGCAGCGGATAGCATAGTAGACGTAGCAGACAAGGGGCAGCGGATAGCATAGCAGACAGAGGCAGTGGAAAACAGGCAGGCAGCGACAGCGGATAGCAGGCAGGCAGCGACAGACAGAGTTCCCGGAGCAGGCAATGGTTAACAACAGGCAGCGAGGGCTTCTCCAGAGCGGCGATCAGCGAGGTTTTCTCCACAGGCAGCGAGGGCTTCTCCAGAGGCGAGCGGCGATCGGCGTGAGGTGCGGGCTCTCTTGAGTCGAGCGGCGAGAGGCAAGCAGAGAGGGTTTCGTCTTGCAGGCTCGTTTCATCTTCTGGTCTTTTAGTTTTCTCTAAGCGGGGGCGAGGTGGCTTCCCTTGCCGCCTCTACCCCCGGTGACGCCTCTGCTCTGGTGGGTCTTCTCCTTCTCGGCGGCAGTTTGGATTGTTCTGGCCGCGGCATATCCTTTGGAGCGTTGAGGGAACAGCGACGCTCTACTCTGTTTCGTGCCGCTTCTATGGTTGATTTTGATGGTCCTTTTCTGCAGGCAGATGTAGATGATTGAGGGACTGTTTCTCGTCTGATTCGGGTGGAGAGTTTGAGGGGGTGGGGAAGGAGTGGCTACTTTTGCTGCTCTCTTCCTCATTTCATGCCTCTCCTTTCGTATTGGGCGGATAGATCTAACGCTGGTTGCTCTCTTTTCCTATCTTCAGATGCTTGTCTGCTTGGTGCATTGGTGCCACCTCTGCACCTTATCGATGGGATGCCTTGTTTCTGGGGCGCAATATTGGCCTTTTGGGGCTTTATTTGGGATCTGTTAAAGCAGATTTTCTGGGGTTTATTCCTTTATCTGCTGCCCTGTCTAAGGGCTTTTCTGGATACTCCTTTTGGAGTATTTTTGTATGTGGCTCGGTCCACGTTTCTGCTTTATGCTTCTTGCATTTGCAATATGTAATCTTCTTTATGAATATATCATGCTTTTTCTTCCTGAAAAAAAAAGAAGTTTGTTGAATCATGTGCTAGGAGAACTGCTTAGAGAGTAGAGTGGAATTAGAGATATCTAAATCTCATATCAGAGAGATTAATACGGATGATGTGGGCGTCTCCGAGAGTGGAAAATCGTTAAAATGTCGAAAAGTTATACACAAATTTTACTAGTCGATCAATAATTACACATGATCTTTGTAACTGACCCGGGTAGGGTGGGGTTGGTTGGGGTTGATGGGTGAATGTAGAACTATCCATATAGCACTATATTATGTAAAGGTTGCAATAAGCTATTCAAGTTATGATCCAAAGGTTTGAGAAATGGTTTTTAATTTGTATTGAAAAATAAATATTTGTTTTCGCAAGTTAAACATTACAATTTACATTGGTGAATGTAGAACTAATAGTGGGCAACAAGCAAATGGATTACTAGAGTCTTACATTTTAGACTAATAATACAATAATATTTTCATTAACAAATTAAAAAATATTTTTAATCTCGGCTATAAATAAAATACATCAATATCTGCCATAATTTTACATCAACTTTAGATAGAGAGACAACGAGTAATTGAAAGTAAAATATTTCTAACTTTTTAATATGAGGGAATTGTATTTTTAGTGTGAGAGACATCTATACTTCCTTCACTACTCAATATGGTGTTGATACATGGAATTTACAATAATGTTGATATTACAAGTGACTTTGAAGAGTTTGAAGAACATGTGTAATCTATTCCCAACTCTATATTTTGTTGACATGTGGTATTTAAACAAATATTTTATTATTAGTTGTAAATAAAATATTTCAATGTTAAAATTTAGTTACATAATTTTATACGAATTTTATATAAAGAGATAAAGTAACTGAAAGTAAAAAAATATTTAAATGTCAATTTTAAATAAAATATTCGATTATTCAGATAGATTAATATATTTCAATATCAATTTCATAAAATTTATATAAAGAGATAAAGCAATTGAAAGTAAAAAAATATTTAAATGTCAATTTTAAATAAAATAAAGAGAATTGAAACAAAAAATATTTTAATGTTCATCAAAATATATAAAGAAAGAGAAATTTCAATTACTTTATATTTTTGTGTAAAGAAAATATTTCAATATGGACATTATTTCTTTGTCGCAAAAGTGGGTGACCCAATTAAATAGGAAAGTAATGAAATAGGGCTTGTAATGTGCGGAGGGGAGTGAAAAATGTGGAACAATAAAACGGGACAACACAACCAAAATCGGGGTTTCCTAAGTAGTGTCCTTCCTAAAGCCACAGGCCAATAGGGCAAATCCCACAGGACTAGAATTAAGGATTAACCCCCCATTTAAGGTGAGGGAACAAAGCTACAGTCAAAGCTATTCCTTCTTCCAAGTCAATAGTCCATGCCCAAGATGCCCAATGAAAAACAAGCATAAGCTCTCGTTTACACAATGAAAAACATACCTTTTGGGTTGGATTGCCCACCTCCGAACATATGTTCTCAACAGATGGGCGATGGGACATATGACTGATACAGGGAGCGGAGATCATATGGCACAATGTCTTGGCTACACTGGTGTTTGTTAGGGGTTGCTGGCTGCTGACTGAAGAGAGATCTAGGAGAAAAATTCTCCTATGGGGTAACCCACTTTTGGTGGGAAACATATGGCTCCACTCGGACATGAGCTCTTTATGGAGTGCACAATTAATGTACCCAAACACGGAAGTCATGAGAACACCAACAATCCTCTAGGACCACAAACTTTTACCTTGAACATCACAAACAATGTTGGAAGCATGTGTCTTGGGCATACTTTTATCGCCCATGTTTTCATCAAATAATAAAACCATACAGAAAATAAAATGTATTATAAGATGCAACTCTAATATAAGTGCATCTACTATAGCATGAGAACATTATATGATGATAGTAGCTATTCAAAATAAATATGCAATGCATCCCACTCGAAAATGCATGCAATATTATGCAAGTGCTAGGTATAGTCATATAGCCAATGTAACCAACATATCATTACATCAAGATCATATTTCCTACTCCTATGATCAATTATGATATGCATTTGAAATCAAGCATGATAATCACGACACTCGTATGCTAGGTAATAATAGTGGGTAGTGGGAAAATAAAGCTATTATGAATCATGCAAAGGGGCCATGGATAAACGGGAAGAACATGAATTAGGTCGGACCCATCAGAGCATGCCTTGAACCCTAAATATGGAGAAATCAATGACCAAGCTCAAGCACTCCTTCCTAAAAGTCTCTTTATTCATGGGGTCCTAAGGAACACAATGAGAGGCATGAAGGGATGATTGGCATGAAAAATCACAAAAAATAAGTTGCTTATCCTCATAATCATATTCAAAAGAGGGAAATGACCTAGCCTCATCATCACTAATGATCGTGCATTAGGGGATAATAAGAGGGTCCATGGATGACTCGAATACACCTCCAAGATCATAAGAGAGGTAGGGAAAACAATGTTTTTATTGATAACATCATTGGTATCATAGATAAGGTCTTTGTCAAAATGATGGCCAGTGATCTCCCACTTCCCTTCTTCAATATGCAAGTAATCATTGATGTTAACGTCCAAGGGGTTAATGGGGCACGAGGGCTTCACTGGGGGAGAAATACCATACCACGTGCATTCATGTTAGGGGATATATATTGAGGAGAAAATGACATAATATATTGGGGGATATATAAGGGGTAAAGGGTTTTTATATTGGCAGGTAAAAAAAATGGAGCTCAAAGTTAATGAAAAATATAAAGGGGTGTAAAAAACATTAATGAAAAAACAGATACCTACAATATGTAGTGAAAGTAGGGTTTTTTAAATTGGGAACGTGTATTGGGTTCATATTGGTAGGGGGTTAAATAATGTGATTTTTAGAGGTATTCTCCAATATGTAGTCAAATTAAGGGTATTTTTTAGTATGTCATGAACGCACGTGATATGTCTGAGGTTCATTGAGTGAAACCCCTATGTAATGGGGTCATCTTTATCAAGGTCGTTGATATGTACATTGTTAGTGATAAAGCCCTTGAAAAGATGGGGCTATCTTCAATTCTACTTTATAAGGAACCTTCTTCATCAAAATCCTTATCACGATCCCATTCAAGATCTCCCTTAATGTCTTCATCAATGATCCTATCTTGATGATATAGAAATTGATCATATTCTTCATCATGATCCTCCTTGTATTCAATGAAGGCTTCCTTTTGATGATCAATATCTAATGTTGGGAAAGCCTAGTCCTTAGTTTGAGAATGCTCCATAAATTTATCAAAAAATGCTTCAATTGAGGAAATGCTCCTAGGCTTGTAATTTTATAGCCATGAATCATGACCTTGAAGGGACCTTATGAACATAATAATGAGAACATATTGATGAACCACATAAGCATTTGATCTATATGTAGCAAATCTTGCCACAAGATCAATCGCAGAAAATGAATCACCATCAAACTTGGGCACCCTAAATATCGTGTTGAAGGTCACACGATTTGGGTACCCAGGGATTCTAGCGATGTCTAAGGCAGGAATCTCATAAAGGTAATACGTTCTGTTAGGTTAAACATATCAATCATGCAAGAGTCTCCAAGGTGAATTCAAAATGCCTTGAGAGATGCTTGCTTCACCCTACAAGCATTAACTTTGAGGTTCAATGAAGAACAATGACTTCATTCTTCTAATGGAGTCACACGAAGAGGATATATATTTTTGTTAAAGGAATTACCTCTTCAAATATTTGACTAGGGAGGTAGACCAACTTCCTCCCTGGCAGTGATTCCAAAAATGCTACCACACAACCTAGCAAGGCCTTAAGGAAGGGACAACTACTAGACTAAGTAGTTGATGTAGCTAAAAGAACATTCAAATCATAGTCCACAAGTAAGAAACAAAATAAAACAATATTATAAAATGAAAAATATGGCCGGGACATTAATATAGCATGTGGGAAAAAGCCAAGCATGAGCTCTACCCCTTATTATGGCCATTACCCTGGTTCCTAAGGCACCATGAGTGCCCCTACATCATTAAGGAATCATGCACGTCGCAACCCCTGGTGGGTGTTGAATTGTCCCATCTTAAGGGGGTAATAATTGCTTACATCATACACAACATGCTCTCATTTCCTAGAGCCCCGATCAGTAATATAAAGAAAAATCAAGAAAATGCAAGAGGCGGATAAAGAGGTATGGACAAACAAAGGTCGGGGCAACTCATGCCTCCACGATTGCTTCCTCCTACTTCTATGCACCTGATATGTGGACATCCGTCATCATTTCCACCCTTGAACCCATGGCATATGGCTTTGAGATCCCCATGTCCCCATCCATTCATCATCATTCACATGACAACTATCAAATAAAGGATGTACTTGGGAATTTTCTTTCCCCTTTAGGATTGGGAACACCTAATAGGGTTGTTTATTAGTCATTCCTACCTAGGGAGGTAACACTATTATGAGCTTGAAGCCAAAAATTTGGAAGAGAAGCCCACTATGAAGTCTCAATCATTCCCTTGTTAAACAAGCTTGGTTCACTTAGATGCCCTACTGAATTATTGTACCTAATGGTGAGGATGCACATTAGACATTATATGTAATTGGTAGATGGTTTCATCATGGGTCAGGAAACTTAATTATGGGCTATGTCCACTGGAGGATCATATTGATACCCCAGGGGATGTGTTGAGATCCATGGTACTCCCGTCATGTGCAAAGCATCATTTCACACCATGGGCAACCTCAATGCCTTAAACAATTTTTTATTGCCCCAA
Source organism: Pinus tabuliformis (assembly GCA_031772625.1). NCBI lineage: Eukaryota > Viridiplantae > Streptophyta > Pinopsida > Pinales > Pinaceae > Pinus > Pinus tabuliformis. The sequence goes on from CM062810.1 coordinate 786,844,372, forward strand.
ATTTTTCACAAGATGATGCACATGCACTAGTATGCCCAGACGACATACCATATGGAATAATAACTGATCTGAAACCTAAAGGAGGTTTGTCTCACCCTTGAGGCATGGGATGGAAAACAACATCATTGGATCCCTTATTTGGAGCATTATATAGGTTATTTATCATCAGGATAGCCATGAGATCAACATTCATGCCCCAAACCCACTTTGGGACCCCACATGATGACTCGCATCGAGAATTAGGGGCCATCTCTTAGTTTGTGATTTATGGAGCCCTCTCTCACATCTTGGCACCTAGAGGACTCAACATGGTCATCCAACGACCCTACATCAGCATGACATCATCAACTCGACTAGCATTTGGATGTATAATTCATAATTTGAAAAATCTACTTAGTTGGATTATGACCAAGACATGTATCTTGTTCATTATTATAATATTTTTGGGGCTAATATGCTAATTTTATTTAGGAGGACTCATATAAATAGTACTCAGGTTAAGTTGTGAAAGATTATCATCACACTTGGGAATTTCAACCTTCTTGGCAAATTCACACTTTTCCTTTGGTTGGCTATTGGATGTTGTTGGATGCATTTCGATATTTGGAGCTGAAATCATGATCTTATTTGGAGCTATCTCTTGGATTGTTGATGGATATATCATATTGTCATCTTATAGGTACCTTTTATTGAAGCTTTTCTCTTGAAATATGTCTAATGTATGGAATTGTTGTAACTAGGTTAATGTTATTATGCCCTAATTTATTGAAGATCATTTTCAAAAGCTATTTGGTTGGCAATTTCATATGTTATTCATTGTATCACAAATGATGAATATTCCTAGTGGAGAAAATGTTGTTTTCCCTCCATAAAACTCCATAATTCTTGAATAGGTAAATGTTGAGGGTTGGTAGCTAGGGCATCAATACTTGACATCCATAAGGAGGATTTTGGCTAATCTAAAGCATCTAGGAATCCATATGCCCAAAGGGTAAGGCATTGGTCCAAGCCATTTGGTGATCAAACCTCTTTCTCTCCATAATTTTTCCTTCTAAATTTTGGTCCCCTAAAGGTAGGGCAGAAATATAGGGTTTGCAGTGAAATTTTAGGGAGGTTATTTTTTGGGATTTCGAGGGAATAAACATCAATATTAGGGTCTAGGATACATATGCTCCAATTTTGGTAGGCATCTGCTCGAGTTTTATCCACAAAAATTCTTTCCCTAGGTGTTTCTCCAAGAGGGAAATCCTAGGTTCTTCTCCCTCGCCATGAGGACTTCTTTGAATGTTGTATGGGATTAGTACTTGGTGGAGTAAATCATAAGAATCCCTTTCTTCTCTCGAGCCTTAACCTTGTGAATACATGTTACCATTGAAAAACCTTAAACTGTAGGTCTTGTGTCTTTGTTTCTAGGGCTTTTCGTAGAGAGCGATTTGCTTCTTTGAAGTTGTGTGCCTTTATTGAGCCTCTCTTTCGAATGAGCTCTAGCTCCATCACCTTGTTCCTCCAAACTGAGAATATCTATCGCAGGTGATCATAATCATACCAGGACTCCTCCCATTGGTGAAATTCTATGAAGAGAAGGGGACTTTGGCTGTGGTGATAGTGGGCTATTGTCCTATTGTTAGCATGTAATCTATCTCTTTGTCCTATAGGTTTTCCCTCCTATGGGTCTGGTAGATTGTGTGGTAACGGACCCAAGTATAATATGACATTTTGATGTTGAATGTGTGTTCAAATAGGACATTTGTAGAACACTTTCTTGTAGGAAAAAAATCTAGAAAAGAAAAGGAGGAAGAGACATAAGCCTAAAGTATGGAAGGTATCTGACCCTCTCCTTGTTGAAGAAGAAGAAGAAGAGAACACAGAGGAAGTTCCAAATAAGGTAGCACATGTGCAACATGGTAACCATGTAGATGGGGTGGCATGGGCTAGTCAAGAACCATGACCCACACTCAGAAGGGTATTGAATTGGTAGAGATCACCATGATCCGCACTCAGAAGGGTATTGGATTGGTAGAGATCACAACAACAAACAGAAAGAGGAAACACTCGACGAAACAGGATCCGGGGTATAAAGAGAACACTTGTATCTGAGAACTATGACTTTGACAAAGAAGTCCCTTCTCAGGCAGTTGGAAATGAATTGGCAATAGTAACAACTAAACCCGCCCATGGCGTTTGGTAAAGAGTTTACAAAAAGAAAGGAAAAAAGGGGAAGTTAAATGATTTTTTATCACACTTAACCCCTGCAAAAGTGATGTCAATTTGTTGTGTTATTTTTCATTTTAAAACTCATCAGTCGAAATGCTGACATGTTTGAATGCTTAACAACATCTAGAAAATGTAATTTTGTTCTTTGGTTTCATCTTGAAAAAAATTATGATATCTTCTTCTTCTTCTTCTTCTGCATATATATATATATATATATATATATATATATATATATATATATGCCTTTTATTTTCTAACATAATGAATCATATATTTAAAAATATAATAACAGTATAAAAATATTTTAATGTGGAGAATGTGGATCATAAATAAAATATTTTGATGTCCATGTTGATTAAAATATTTCAATGTTAATAATGTATATATTGTATAAAACTATTGAAAATAAAAAAAAATCTCATGGTTAACAAATTTAATTAATGCATTTTTCAAAAAGAAAAAGAAGTGCAATTCCTTCTATGCTTACTATGAGGTAGACACTTGAAAAAGATGTGTAATTTTTTTTATGCTCACGATGAGGTAGACATTTGACACACACACACACACACATATCCATCTTAATCACTAATCTATCAAGGAATGAGAGTGATCAATTCTATTGTGGGACAAATCTTTTTCAATCTTTTCACTTTAAACGAAGTTTGCATCTCAAGAAATTTGATCTCTTTAGGCACTTCATAAATCTCCGATTAAGATGGATCTATGCTAGTGGGACAACATATTCCCTACATTAAGTTATAAAGTACTCCATTACTCATAATATAATTATTTAAAGGAAAAAAACAAAATAAAAATTAACTTAATCTAAGTAATAACACTGATATATATATATCTATATATATATATATATATATATATATATATATATATATATATATATATATATATATATATATATATAGATATAGATATAGATATAGATATAGATATAGATATAGATATAGATATAGATATATATATATATATATTGATTCATATGACTTTTTAAATTAGCAATAAATAAGTTGATAGTAATTAAACATAACTCTAATATTTTTTGAATTTTTATGCTAAAGTATAAATGTAATATTTTTTAATTTAATAAATAATAAAAATGTTTTAGCCATAAGAAATGTTTTATATTTGAACTATTTTATATAATATATACATAGTTAACATGGTTAACAATGAAATATTTTGCTTAATATGGACACTAATTTTTTTCATTTATGACACACACACAACATATATATATATATATATATATATATATATATATATATATATATATAACCAAGAGGAATAGGCAATTGGGTCAATCTCATACTAGCATGACACATACTAGAGGTTGATTTTGGTTGTTATCTTAGTTTGGACATCTTCAAATCACTTCTATCACTAATTGAGTTGCCACCTAGGGCATTAGTGGATTTTTAGATATATATCTTCATCATATTGAAAAGTAAAAGGTGTGAGCACACACACATACGCATATATAAAATACTTTCAACTACTTTATCTATCATTATAAAGTTGACATAAAATTAAGTAATTTAATATAATCAAAGAGTATTTTATTTATATATAATTTTACTTCCCAATATAGCGGAAATACGCATTGAAAAAATACTAATAAAAAAAATGTGGACAATGTGGGTTGTAAATAAAATATTTTAATGTCCATATTGAATAAACTATTTTTTTTTTAAACACAAATGAGTAAGGATTATATTAAATATGTTCCTAATCACAAGAAATACTCGAGGAATTCATTATAATTCATCAATTTTAGAGGATCCTTCACTGAGGCGCTGACTATCAAGACAAAAAAACTACTAACTATAAAGAATATAGTATCGGACCTACATACACATATTCGACAAAATTGAGACAAAAAGAGTGCAAATTTGTAGAAGGTTCCCATTAGATAAGAAAGAAGGCAACTTCCTTTGCGAGATTTTTCAATTCAAGTTACACGTTGCCATAGGCTAGGCTTGGAATAGAGCTAGCAGAATCCACATTCCCTACAACATTGCCATTTATTTTAATATTGTCAAGTTGTATTCGAATGACATCAAGCTCATTATCCTAGCGAGAAGTTATGGTTTTGAGAGACTGAATTTCTTCTACAATGAAAATTAAGAGGTTGTATTGCTAATGAATTTTCCACATTAGGTCCATATTCTCCACTTGTGGGGCCTCCAATTGCTTGCTTCATGTATTACAGGAAGAATTTTCGAAGGTAGTCAAATTGTTGAGGCTGGAAGATATGGTAGGGAGGTAAAAGAGACAATAGAGGGGGGTCCAATTGGTAGAAAATTTTATATATCATAGGTAAATGCAAGCAACGATGTAAAGGGTTCACAAGACAATAATTTGCTTGAGGGACTCTAGGGATAAGTGTGCAACACCAAAGGAGTCAATTGTACTTGAATAGATCAAATACTAAGGGTTAGGGTGAATGCAAGGAGCATCAGGGAAGTCAGAGAGAGAGGGTTGAAAACCTCCTTCAGCCTCAGATAGGGAGGAGATGGAAAGGATGACCTAAAGTCAGAGAAGAGAGTCAGAGGGGGTTCCAGAGTGACCCAAATTGGTAAAGAAATTTTAAGGAAAAACAAATTATCACAATATGATGAGAAGGATAGAGAAAAATAGAGCATGAGCACTAAGAAAAAACCTTGAGATGCCCAACACCATTGAGCCCTAGGTTGCAAAAGTTGTCCTATAGTTTGGCTTTGCTAGTGATCATTTTAGGAAGGGTCTACGAGAGAGAATTCCACAAGTTGAATGAGTTGTAGGTGTGGGGGATCCAAGGACTCTTTCCATTGAATATGAGGGTGCTACCAATAAGTAGGGCTCATTACAGAGCTACCTAGAGCATAAACTAACAAAAGCCATGACGCTATCAAAGAGAAGTAGCTCAAAATTCCAGTGGAAATGAGAGAGGAGGATCATCGGCGAATTTTTTTACCAAACATAGATGTGAAGGGGACAGAATTGACCCTAAAATTTATCATTGAAGATGCTTCCCTCCCATGTGATGGCCATCACATCACAATTAACACATTACATGATAAATTTCTTTGAATTCATCACTTCACAGGGTGGTAGAGAAGAACAAGATGACATCTTCTACACTTTGCAAGGAGAAGCACGAGGAGTTAATATAACCTCCCACACATGGATCAAACTCTCTTCGTGTTCCATGACTCCAGTTACAATTGCCCTTAAGAATTTAAAATTAATGTTTCCATTGATCCTTAGAATGTTCGCATGGGGGAAAAGAACAAGGAGTGAGGGGGAGCATAGGGATTGGAATATTAATTTAGAGAACTATGGGATCAAGTGCCACTCCTTGATACCATTGAATTCCTTTGGTCCCTCATCTAAGAGGTAGGCTAGGATGGCTCGACAGTTGGCCTCTGAATTTTGGCTTTTGAGGATGTGGTAGAGAGAAAAAGAAGATAGGAGGCCTAGAGCACAATTTATTATTTTATTGAGGAGATTAAGGAGATTTTACTGAGGATAGAAACCATTGATCAAGTGTTGTATAATAATCATAACATCTCCTATGAATGTTAAGGCTGAAATTCCCATGTCATGAGCCATAGTTAACCCCAATAAGAGACCATACATTTTAGCTTGATTGTTGGTTTTCCTACCTAGCCACCAAGAATATTTGGCAACAATTTTTCTTTCAGGATTAGATATTATCCCTCCCCCTCTTGCCACCCATAAATATAATATTTCAATAGTAGTTTAATATATATATTATGGTTAAAATATTTTATTGGTGTATTGTTCAAAATAAAGTAGATGTGTAATTCTTTTCATCCATTCATGCATCTCATGAGAGTGATCAAATTTCTTGAGATGTAAACGTTTTTCAAGGTTTGCACCTCAAGAGATTTGATCTCTCTCTCTCTCTCTCTCTCTCTCTCTCTATATATATATATATATATATATATATATCTATATATATATATGTATGTATGTATGTATGTATGTATGTATGTATGTATGTTTGTTTAATAAATTTAGGTTATCATTAACCCATATTCATCTTAAGCCTAGTTTTATAAATTGCCAATAAGGATCAAATTCCCTAGTACGTTACAGATTTAAGTTTAAGAGGCATATTAATTTAATTATTTCGTACTTAGTTACATACATATGTAGTCATTTATTTTTTAATGTAACATTTTTTAGCTAAATGAAGTTTGGCCATAATTAAAACACTTCAATTAATTTCACATCAACTTTATATAACAAGATAAAGCAATTGAAGGTTAATAATAATAATAATAATTTTGTTTATAGAAGATTTCTACCTTTTAATCCAAAGGAGACATATTTCACATCAACTTTATATAACAAGATAAAGTAATTGAAAGTTAATAATAATAATTTTGTTTACAGAAGATTTCTACCTTTTAATCCAAAGGAGACATATTTCACATCAACTTTATATAACAAGATAAAGTAATTGAAGGTTTAATAATAATAATAATAATTTTGTTTACATAAGATTTCTACCTTTTAATCCAAAGGAGATGTCTCCTGAGCTTAAAGGAGTTCTAATGCCTTCACTACTCAACATGGAGTTATCATATGACATCTAAAATAATATTGATATTACAATTGAGTGTGAAGGAGATGTGAAATTCATTCTCAATCAACATATTGTTGATATGTGGTATTTAAAAAAAACATATTAACAACAAAAAATATTTCAATGTTCATATTAAGTTACATGAATTTATATAACTTTATATAAAGAGATCAAGTAATTGAAAGTAAAATAAATTTCAATGCCAACTTAATTTAATTAATATATTTTATTGTCAACCTCATAATATCTAATATGTTGGTAAATCAATTTAAAATGACTTTTATGATTTTACAATTTTTTCATGTGGCTGAAAATGCAAACTATAAAAAGTAAACATTTTATGAGAATGTAAATATGTAATTCTGTTAATAAAATGAAATTGTTTTACTTATTATTTTTGGAAATACAAAACATTTTATGAGAATGTAAATATGTAATTCTGTTAATAAAATGAAATTGTTTTACTTATTATTATTTTTGGAAATACAAAACACTTTATGAGAATGTATATATGTATTTTGTTAATACAATGAAATCGTTTTACTTATTATTTTTGCAGATACAAAACATTTTATGAGAATGTAAATATGTAATTCTGAATTGTTTTACTTATTATTATTTTTGGAAATACAAAAGAGGCTACAGTTAGACTCAACTATCACAAAATAGTTAGGATTAGTTATGGTCTAGGAAGGGACAAGAAAAACACTAAAAAGAAAAAGATCTTCCATTCTGAGCACAAAGGTTTCGTGGGATGATTAGAACATTTTATGAGAATGTAAATATGTAATTATGTTAATAAAATGAAATTGTTTTACTTATTATTATTTTTGGAAATACAAAAGAGGTCAGCATGTGAGAGGTTAGACTCCTAATTGTCACAAAATAGTTAGAATTAGTTATGGTCTAGGAAGGGACAAGAAAAACACTAAAAAGAAAGATCTTCCATTCTGGCCACAAAGGTTTTGTGGGATGATTAGACCAACAAAAAATATAACACGATTAGACCAACAAAAAATATAACACGACTGAAGATAAATGTCATGTGGGAAACTCTATGAGAGAAATGTCATGGGGGAAATTGTGTGAGAGAATTGTAGTCTGAACTAAAAGAATGTCATGGGGGAAACTGTATGAGAGAATTGTAGTCTGAACTAAAAGAAAAACAATGTGCCAATGAGAGAGAAAGACTAGACCTAAACCTAGAACTAGCAAGATATTACTTGGGTTAAGGAGGTGTAAGTTGTGAAAGATTTTTTATTTGTTTCTAGGCAAGAAAGAAGCCTAGAGCTGGGGGGAACTACTGGAGCTATAGTTCTATGGTTAGAACTAGCAAGATATTACTTGGGTTAAAGATGTTTAAGTTGTGAAAGATTTTTGATTTGTTTCTAGGCAAGAAAGGAGCCTAGAGCTCGGGTAGAACACGGGGGAACTATAATAGTTCCCCACGTGGTAGCCTCTAATGTATTTCCGGAAATTTTATATAAGTATATGAGTTATTTTAGAATCTGTTATTAAATAGGTTAAGTTTCAAGTTTAGGAATGAGAATGTATAAAGTAGTACTATGTTATCAGCATGTTTTACTTGTGTGTAGTAATGAATTAAAATTCTTAATAGTATAAATGATTTCTAAAAGAATATATATATATATATATATATATATATATATATATATATATATATATATATATATATATATATATATAGGAAAATTAAGAGTTGAAGACAAAATACTTAAGATGAGATATTTGAAAAACTAAAACCCTAAATATTCCTCTTATTGTGGAAATTTGAGTGAGAAAACCCAATCAATGAGTCCAACACTAATTTTCAATGTATAGAGAGAGTAAGTCAGTGATTGATATAAAGATAGGGAAAAACAAAGAGAGTTGATTAAATTTAGATTTTTACTGAGAAAATAATAAGAGAACACATGTTTATAGTCGGCCCTAAAGGGTAGTATCTATCAGAGAGCAGAGACTCAAACACATAAACACAACATAGAACTTAGAACTTGGAAGTTAGAACTTGCATTCATTTGTTGATTGAATAGATATTTATATAGGACAAAGATCTTTCTAGAGTTCGATGGGGCGGTGGCTTCTTCAGGAAGCTTGCCCATTTGTCAATGGATTCTAGAACCTGCATTTAAAGCATCTGTTGAATTCTAGCCACTGTAATAATGTGGGTAGTTGGAATTAGCTCCTTCCAACACTCCCCCTTAATTCCAACTATATAACAAATATATAAGACACTGTAAACATACTCTTAATTGACATGCCTGCTGGTCTAAGTCTCAGCTAGGCTTACAATAAAACATTTCATTTTTGCCTTCTTGTTAAAGGGTTCATGCCTGTTCCTTTTCCTTTGCTGGTGCAGTTTCATCTTCACCTTTATTGTGATAAGATAGTGATTGAGTTTCTCCTTTCTTGATTGCAGGTTAACATTCTTTGTATTCAACATTGCTTCTTTCTGATTGTCAATATCTGCACACTCAAAAACAATGTTAGATTCATAAACAGAACCATATTGATTTTTGTCATCGTGCTCTTTGAAAAGAGCTTTGCTTCCTTCATTTTTCTTTGCTGACATAGTTGGTTGATTCATGTCTTCAACCTCTTTTGTCAATTCTGTTGGTGCAAACATGTTGTCCTGCATTTGGTTTGTGTATGGAGATAAGCAACTCTTCTCACCAAACAACAACGCATCAATAAGATTCTCTTCATGCATCATATTGAACGACTCATCATGGGATACATAATTGTCATCAAATTTGATTTCATAAATCTCTGCATCACAGAGAGTTTCCTTAATATCACATACTACTCTATTGTCAGCTAAAGACATACTTTCAGCCTTAATCCCAGTTATGATGCTTTCAACACAATCACTTTTAGCAACAACACCTTCATCAACTTCAGCTTTCTCACTACCCTCCACACTGTATTTCATTTCAAGAATATCCCAAAATATTTTTGCATCACATATTTCACCAAATTCATACAAAATATTAGACAAAATATTTTCATCTAAAGCTGATATGATGATGTTATAGACATTTTTGGGCACTACAACCCCAAGCATGAAATGTCCATAAACCAAGGGCTCCTAAGTCCCTAAAAGTGTTGTTCTAACCCCTAAAGGAACAAGGTCAACTGATTACAACTTCTCCCAGAAGTTCTCCATGAAAAACTGCTCAGAATTGGTCAAAACAGGATCATTTCAACTGCTCCACAGGCCAAGTGCGTTGCATCTCACCTAAATACACTGTGTGGGTGCGTTGCATTTCAAAAAGCCCTTCTATGGGGTGCGATGGTCGAGAAATGACAAATGGCAATGTCATTCCGCGAAGTAGAGAGGCAATGGAAGCTTCCAGAAACTTCTCCTGTGACACTTGCCTCTCTGAATTCGACCAAGGATGAGTAAGAGATCATCAATCTCCAAGTGGAAGCAAGAACTATCAGAGGGAAGACACTAATCAAATCACAAGCTGACTCATCTCCCTTACAGATATCTATATATGGATCCCTCATCCCAGAGATCCAGAGGCTAGAATTTTGCATATTGTAAGGAATTGTTGTTGGTTTCTTGAGATAAAACATCAGATTGTTGGGTGATCTAAGATTTGTATGAGGTGAAGAGGGGCTTCCTTGCTGAGAGGATGATGCTGGGTCAGAACAACTGGTTGTAACTCCCCTTGGCTCTTTCTTGTTTATCAATAAAAGCTATTCAAGTTTTCCTCCATACTCTTGTGTCATTTATGTTTGCTGCATTTGTATGGTCAATTTACATCTGATCCTAGATTGTTTATGATTATAGATCCATGTTCTTGTATAGTGCTATGCTACTGTGATCTTACAAGTACCCTGTGAAGCTGGGCGTGCAAGGGAACAAGTAGCGAAAGACTATCAAGAAGGAGAGGAATCGAACCAGGAGATTAGCGCAAGACAGAGGTTGGTCTTCTTTGTTCTTCTCTATCTATACTTCATAAAGGAAAAACGAAAGTAGCTTTACTTTGTTTGTTTCTAAGGTAGCTATCACACCTTAGTGGGATAAGAAGTTCTAAGTAGACACTTTTCCCTATAACAAAATGGCGACTCCGCTGGGGACGAATTAGTTTGTTTGTTTATCTTCCTTGTTGTCTATTTCATAAACTTACAGACGGAGTCTGAAGTCGTGCCAGGTAGCTTTCGAACTGCATTTGCTATGCAAATGCAAAGTAGATAAATGCCACTTCAGTCAATCTCCGGGATTTGTTTATGATTTAAACAACTGATTCACAAACTCTCTGACTGCCCTTGTGATAGCTCTTAGATCCTCCTTAGATCTACCCCTGATTGTTGCATTACTGATTACCTTTTGCTCGGCCAAAACCCATGAACTGAACTGCAAACTGTGACCCGGAACCCAAGCAAAGTCTCGTCTCTGGCCCAGCACAGGTACTGTTCTGAGAATCTGAAATTCAGCGCACTTCCCGAGTGTAGTAGGTGCGCTGCATTTCAAATTCCCTGTGTTACAGGTGCGCTGATCAGACTAGGCATTGTTCAGTTTTGGTTTCTGTGATTCATTCTTTCCAGTTCTATTCATGAATTTTGCTGCCTGTGATCAGTATATCTCTGTTTGAGACCCCTTTTCCTTGCCGTTATTCCGCCTCCTTTAAAAGAACTGTAAATGTTTTTGTGTGTTTGTTGAGTCATTTTCAGTTCTCCTTTACAAAAAGTAACATAATCGCATTGTCGTCCTTTGATTTGAAAGTGTCAAAAGTGTCATTTTCGATCATAGGAAAGAGTTTGATTGTTGTTGATAGTCGGTTATCCTGTTACTATTGTTTTTGGTCTGAATTTGTAAGTTTTCTAGTGTCGAAAACAAGTATTCATTTCAAAATCATAAGGCGTTGTGATTGCCTCTATTTTCGATTTTGAAAAGAAACTTGTTGATAATTGTCGCTTGAAAAGAAATTCAGATTTGTGCATCAACTTTCTTTTTATCATTCATATACTAAGAAAGTCGAAAACAAATACATGCATGTGAATTTGCATTTAGACAGTCTGATTGGTTTGATTTAGGAAAGTGCATTTAGAGTGTTCTCTTTGCTCTTTGTGAAAGAATTCTGTCTTTCTTTCCTTAGTAGCTAGGATTTTCATTGCACAAAGAAGATAAAAAGATTGTTTATCATCTTAGATTGCATTTTAGGAATTATACTACATCTCGCGGTGAACCTGAAAGGCAAACTTCATAAACAAGATCAACTATAAAATAAATTCAATGAATCTAACAACGCTTTGGAACCTAACGCACAACATTTAGAAGTCTAGGCTAGAGACGTATTCCAGCGTCGTAAAGCCTGGTAACTGTTGTTCTCACTGATGGTTGGGTGATTCCTCCACTTTGAGACGATAAGTGCCAGTACGGACTTGTGCTCCCACGTACCGTCGAGTATATTTTGGGAGACCCCAATAGGCTTAATCCTTTATCCATAGGAAGTCGTGTTTGCTACCCTATCGATCGCAATGCACTGAACACAGCATTCGGGAAGATTGACTGCCGTACCGTAAAAAGTATTCTGCAGTTTTGCGATTGGTTTGGTAATCCCTCTACTTAGATTTCCAGAGAAGTCCCTTTCGTTCCTTTTCATACTCCTTAACGGAAAAGATCCATTTGAGCACTTGTCACTTCAGGCTCATTAAAAATTGAAGGCGACTAGAGTCATCTTTTGTTTTTTCTCGACTCTTAAAAATTGAAAAAACAAGTTGTGTCAAAGCGTCTAAAATTCATCTAATTCGGAAACATACTTCCCCTTTATTTTTAGTTGATCGAGTAATCCGCAATCATGGAAGAAAGTTAATTGAAACCCCGTCATTCGCGGAGGCTTACGAGTTAACAGTCTTTGTCTCCAAAATCGAAGCTAGTACGGACAAAGCGAACTCGTTGAACCGGTTCCAAATCTCCTGTTAAAGTTAGAACAAGTGTTCCAACAACATCAGAGACTCTGGTTACTCCAAACATTTCTAGTATCCCTGCCTTTACAGAAGAAGTTCAGCAGCCACAGAAGGATAGTGGTACTGATCCTAGTCTGAGGGTAAACACTTGTATCACTGAACCAGTTCCATCTACAACCGGTTCGGAGAGTGTTGCTCCTCAAACATCTGTCGCTGCTGATTCCATACCTTCTTCGGCACCAGAAATATTCTACGGACCTGACGGTCTACCCCTTCCACCTGGTCTGATTGCTATAGAAGAGATTGTGGAAGATCCTCCATCTAGTACTCCATCGCAATTTGGAGTCGGGATCACTTTGTATCCTTCTTCATCAGAAGTTAGTCTACCGCCAGCAGAAGCTCCTGTAGAATCGCTAGGTAATATTTTGGATAGACTAGAAATGTCTGAACAACAGTCAACATCTAGGACTGTGTCATCTGACACAGCGACAACAGAACTCCCTGCTATCACTCCAACAATGTTCACCGGTATACCATCTGTCCCAACTAGCTCTCAATCGCTAGAAGGAGCCCACTCAGGGGACATTTCGACGGTATGGTCTGTTCATGTTTGTTCATCCGGAATAATATCCGGAAACTCTTATGTTGAGTCTCAACAAATTGATCCATTTGGAGGTCAATTTGGGCAGTCCAGCCCTCAAGGGCAAACCATTCCCTTGAGTACTGGATTACCACCGTATGGGGGGCAGTACGCCCTTTCATTATCCCCTCCGGGAGGACAACCATACGGGAGTTCACAACAAAATTCGGGTTATGCTGGAATTACTTCAAGCGATTGGGTACCGATACTACCTCAACAACCAAGATTTGTATATTCGATGCAACAATGCTTACCTATGTCAAGTATACCAACTATGCCAGCTATTGTGACACTGTCGCAAGTTCAAGTGCTGCCTATTGTATGCCAACCTCAGGTTTCTCAGGTTGTAATGCAACAGCCCCTTGACCATGCGACTCAACCATAATCGCCGACTGGTGGAATGACATAGGTTCAGATGGGTACAATTACCCCTCATCTTGGTCAAACAGTTAGTATCAGGCAACAGCACATGGCTTCACAACCATGGCTAGTACAATACCAACAACCACAATTCCAACAAGTATACCAAGGTTCTGAGCAACAAATCTTTGCAAATAGTGGGCAGTCGTATATTCAAAACGGTCAAAATCAACCATTTTACAATGGTCATGCCCACCAGCCTTACCAAAGTTACCAGCATCAAATGCATTATGCTGGTATGCAAAGACCAACTGCTCAGGCAATCCCATCTTATCCTGGGTATGCTTCACCTAACCTGAATCAACAGTTACCCTTCGTGGCAACTTTAGAGTTACCTGATTTAAATCGGTTAACAAACGATCCAATCGCTTACGCCCCTTGGTGGCCAGCGATTCCGCATAAAATTCCATCAGATATTCCTAAATTTAATAGAAATCCGGGTGAAGATCCGTCGAATCATGTGATGACCTTTCATCTGTGGTGTTCATCAAACACCCTAAACGATGATTCGATTAGACTTCGCCTTTTTCAGAGGACGTTAACTGGTCCGGCAGCAAAATGGTACATCGAATTGCCTAGAGCTTCATTCGACAACTTTAGTGCCCTAGCCACAACCTTTTTAACCCATTTTCAATTACCGATAAGGTACGAAACGGGAACGGAACTCCTTACCAACTTCAAACAAATGACGGCCACTCACATATCTGATCATATACATGAGTGGCGACGTCGTCATAGAATGGTAAAACCGTATGTTCCCGATCAGCTTTTAGCTGAATGGTTTATTAAGTCATTACTGCCTTCCATCACAGAAGATGTGGCAAAAGGGGGAGTTGTCACAGAAGAGCAAGTTATCGCTCGTGCGCAATATTTGGACTTGATTTACACTCAGTCTGGCACGCTCTACGATAAAATACCCGACGCCCCTAGACCGGAATTCTCAGTTCCTCCTCCTAAATCAAACAATGACTCTCATGCCGGCGATGGCGTGATTAGCGCAACAGACACGAAATCGACAAAGGCTACATCCAAAAAGGCCCGTAAGATTTCAGGTCAAAATGCAAAAGATGAACTTCTTGCCTCAGAAGTAAATGTTGTATCGATAGATAAAGGCAAAGAAACCAAGCAACCAGGGGGCAAGAAGAAAGGCAAAGGGAAGAAGAAGAAACAGGAAGAATCATCACCTGAAAAATATTCTGCAAACCCTCCTGGAAATAGGAAACCAAAAAATCCATGCATGATATGCGATGAGGATCATCGGACACCGGATTGTCCACACAGAGCTGAGCTTAAAAAATTCTTCAAGAATACAAAGACCTCAGCAGTATTAACTGATCCGTTTCCGAATCCAGGAACAAATCTGGTTGACACTGGAAATGCTTCCCCGTCTCAAGTGCTAATGTTGTCGGTTTCAAAACAGCAAAATGATGCTTTGATATCGACAAGGAACAAATATTATGGGAATCCACAGCTGTCGAACAACAAGGATAAAGATCAACCTAGTAGTTCGGCAACAACTTCGACAAAAGTTGCGCCGCCCATCATTCCTGAACTGACAATAAAACCGCCAAAGGGAGTAGTACACAAATCGACATTTAATCCTCGTGCTAGAGCAGCACAACATTATAATATAGTGGAAGATTTGGCCCAATTTCCATCCGCTATGTCGACTCTTGAAGTACTACAAAATTGCCCATCCCAAAAGCAGGCTTTATTATCAGCCATTGGTGGGATAGACCCAAAGGATTCCAATCTTGTATCCTTCGATCATAAAGGATACAATCCTCAATTACCAGCTCAACTAGCTTTCCTTGTTCAAGTGAAAGCCCTCAACAAAACTGTTCATCGAACAATTATTGATGAGGGGGCATCTACATGTATTATGTCGATGAGTCGCTGGAAAACTTTAGGATCTACAACCTTTTCGCGATCTTCGATGACATTAAAAGCATTTGACGGACGAACATATACCCCATATGGTATTCTAAGTAACTTGAAGGTTGAACTAGGAGGGAAAACAGTAGAAATAGATGTTGAAGTAATCGACGGAAATCTCGATTACAACATCCTACTAGGAAGACCATGGATATATGCTATGGCTGCTGTTGTGTCGACATATTTTAGGAAGATTGCATTTCCCTTTCAAGGAGGGATTACAATCGTTGATCAACAAAACTTCCTCCCCAATGGTTCTCAAGTTACGGGAAGCATTCCTATGATCCATGGAAGCCCCCATTCGCTTCAAAATATCGGAGTAGGCCTACTAAAAGACCCTGTATTAATGGGAACTTTTGCCCTTCCACCTCCAATCAATTTGGCGGAAGTAGCGTCAATAGGAACTTGCAACATGATATCTTCTAAAAAGATCTCAGAAAACGATATCGACATGGATCATGCGATGGTTTTGCCTCCAAGCCCAACAGAAATATTGTAGCAATCAATGTTCCTAGTCTGGGAGGCAAACCCAAATCAACGCTCATCGAGCGTTTGGATAGATAGGTTTAAGGAATATGGCACCCCTTCAGATCCTTGGTCGAGAGTGCATGACACTGACGAAGGAATTGTTCAATCAATGGTAATTGAAGGGGCACCGTGGGATGATTACCACCATCGTTCCCTTCTTCCGGATTGTGAAGAAAATACTCCCGATGACCTTTATCATCCTTCAGTTTTTGATTTTCTATCAAATACTGTAAATATGGTGGATTCTGAGGATAGTTCTTTTCCAGTGTCAACCTCATTAAAAAATGAAACAACTCCCTTTCCAAATCGAGTCTTTGACTACGATCTCGTAAAATCCAAGTCGAGTATTTCAAAGATCTCGAAGGTGAACCTTCATTCCAACCACCTCGTTGAATGCAATGAAGCTTGGGGGGCATTCACCTCGATTTGCGTTATTATGTTGGGGGCATGCAAACCTATATGCACCTCGATTTGCGTTATTATGCTGGGGGCATGCAAACTTATCACGAGCAGTGTTACTATAGGGTTCAAGCTCGTTAAAAAATAAACCTGCCACGAGCAGTGTTACTGCAGGGTTCAAGCTCGTTAAAAAATAAACCCACATCGAGCAGTTTTAGCGCGGACTTCATGCTCGTTAAAAAATAAACATAAGCAATGAGCACATGTTCCTCCAGAGTTTAAGCTCATTAAAAAATGAACCAATTTCCGGTAAATAACCATCGTGAATGTAACACTTCAGCCTTTAAAGCTTTGGTCGTGTTTTCACCGTCACCTCCACTTTTACATTGGCCGATCATTCACCTCCATTTGATTGTTTACCCATTTTGAGGAACAGCTGCGAAGAGTGATCATGTCAGCCATCCTTGTAACACTACCGTGATTGGAAAATTCCAAACCTTACCTGGAATCAGTTTCTACCCAATTTTATCACTCGTTCCTCAAAAGACGAGTCTCCTTTAAGATCTTTTCAAATGACTCGTAAAATATGAAAAGGTTTCCGAGCCATTGGCCTCTCCAGCTCGTTAAAGGGACCGGAAGTGCTATCCCTCCTCTAAATTTTAATCTTTTTGGACCTGAGGGATTACTACACAAAAAGATTGAGCGCTTGTTTTGTTCGGCTCGTTAAAAGTATCGAAAATTCATCCCTTCTGTATTGTTTTATACTTTTTCGGACTTAAGGGATTAGATGACGAAAAAGGAATTTTGGAGTTTCCTTTACATTCCTTTTCAGACTCTCTAAAATTGAAAAGGACCGAGTTATCTTTCTCGTTAAACTCGTTAAAGTTTAATAGCGACAAACTTGTCTATAGACGAGAACGAGTTTCACTATCGCTAGGCTCGTTAAAACATAGCGATGGGTTTGCCCGAAGGGCAAATTATAGAACAAGAATATGTTATCCTCCTCAAGCTTGACAAAAATAAAGAGGTACTGGTCAGCAATGACTGGGGAAAAATTGGGAAGAAAACTTGAAGAAACTTTGTTGGTAGCAAGTCGCTCCTGAACATGACACTTTCACTCCGCATCCAAGTCGGGTTGAGTTGTTTCATTCACCGGTCACATCACCATGGTCCCATCACACCATCCACATTTGGGGTTAATGCTACCAATCCATCACGTCAGTGTCGCTGATATGTTCAAGAGAAGTCATTCAGAGAATTCACCTATGTCTCACCCACTACAATACATTTATACTCCATTCTTTCATGACCGCCACCCTGAACCTTATATCACCAGATCGTTTTCACCTCCATTAAAATCATTTGCTCCATTCCGTGTCATTGATGTGGGATTCATTAAGGCCCTCCTATGACGGATCTCTTCTTGTCGACATCAGCTCATTATCCAAGAAGTTGATCTAGGAACACCCCATTCAGTACTTTGAAACTTGCATGCCTCAATGGAAAGTTTCTCACTTCCGGCGACAGGTTTACATCAATGACATTCGACCGAAAGACTTTGCGTGGTGTTCAACGCCAAGTCCTTTATTCACACCACGTGAATTGTACTGCAGTACCTTGAGGGTCATTATCATTATCGATGATTCCTCTCGCGCTTGTTAACAGCTTACATCATTGGCTGGTAATCAAGCGATGTCTTTCCATGTTCGACTCCAGAACATCTCTCACATGGATGGACTTGTACTTCAAGTGAAGATCGAACGAGATTGAAGACCCTGGATCTAGTTTCATCCATCCGGGCTGCGATATATATTCAGGGAAATAAAGACATCAAATGTACATCATTGCTGCACAGATAATCATCCAATCAAAGGGATGATGGCTCTATCATAATCATTAGTCTACACTCAGACGATTGTCTGTCCTATGTACATGAAAATGAATTTATAAAGCTGAGCATGGGAATGCCCGCCTCAGCTAGATCATGAAAATATTATGAAAATAATGTATTGTATTGTATCTTATTACAGGTCTCCTCCCAGCTTGAAAGAACTTCGGATCCTCATAATAAAGCATTTCACCCGACATCAAAAGATTAACGACCTCATGCTTTAGGGGGCAACTGTTATAGACATTTTTGGGCACTACAACCCCAAGCATGAAATGTCCATAAACCAAGGGCTCCTAAGTCCCTAAAAGTGTTGTTCTAACCCCTAAAGGAACAAGGTCAACTGATTACAGCTTCTCCCAGAAGTTCTCCATGAAAAACTGCTCAGAATTGGTCAAAACAGGATCATTTCAGCTGCTCCACAGGCCAAGTGCGTTGCATCTCACCTAAATACACTGTGTGGGTGCGTTGCATTTCAAAAAGCCCTTCTATGGGGTGCGATGGGCGAGAAATGACAAATGGCAGTGTCATTCTGCGAAGTGGAGAGGCAATGGAAGCTTCCAGAAACTTCTCCTGTGACACTTGCCTCTCTGAATTCGACCAAGGATGAGTAAGAGATCATCAATCTCCAAGTGGAAGTAAGAACTATCAGAGGGAAGACACTAATCAAATCACAAGCTGACTCATCTCCCTTACAGATATCTATATATGGATCCCTCATCCCAGAGATCCAAAGGCTGGAATTTTGCATATTGTAAGGAATTGTTGTTGGTTTCTTGAGATAAAACATCAGATTGTTGGGTGATCTAAGCTTTGTATGAGGTGAAGAGGGGCTTCCTTGCTGAGAGGATGATGTTGGGTCAGAACAACTGGTTGTAACTCCCCTTGGCTCTTTCTTGTTTATCAATAAAAGCTATTCAAGTTTTCCTCCATACTCTTGTGTCATTTATGTTTGCTGCATTTGTATGGTCAATTTACATATGATCCTAGATTGTTTATGATTATAGATCCATGTTCTTGTATAGTGCTATGCTACTGTGATCTTACAAGTACCCTGTGAAGCTGGGCGTGCAAGGGAACAAGTAGCGAAAGACTATCAAGAAGGAGAGGAATCGAACCAGGAGATTAGCGCAAGACAGAGGTTGGTCTTCTTTGTTCTTCTCTATCTATACTTCATAAAGGAAAAATGAAAGTAGCTTTACTTTGTTTGTTTCTAAGGTAGCTATCACACCTTAGTGGGATAAGCAGTTCTGAGTAGACACTTTTCCCTGTAACAGATGAGAAACAATGCTACTGCACCTTTACTTTTATCATTGGCATTTATGGAAATTCCTTGAACAAATTGCCATAAATTTACTGAACCAAACAATCCCTCCATTTTTATTGCCCAAAGTTTAAAATTTTTACCTGAGAAAATTGGCAGAACTGGCATTAATCGTTTCAGTATTGCATCAGTGTCTTCAAATTCTTCTATCTGATTCAGATCTACTTTTGGTTGAAGCATTTCATATTCTTCTGCAACTATTGCCATTTCATTCTTTCTCCTCACCTGTTTCAATTCTCTCCGAGACTGTCTCCTCTGTTGACCCATCACTCTACCATAGAGTCAAATTCAAAATAATTTGCAGCTGAGGCTTCGCTACAGGGTCCTTCACGCTCTAGCTTTATCACACTTCAAACATAACGCCTCTTCTACAAAGCTCTCCTCAAAAGAGCAATAAGAACTTCATGGGAATGACAAGATTTACTCCACAGGCCAGCAAATAGTCTGGCCGGTTCCACAGGTGACTCAGCGCTCTTATGCACCCTCACACACCACTCCACGGCACCGCGCACCACCAAGAATTTGTGCACGGCCAAGAATCTTAACACATCCACAACAGGCATAAACAACCTCACTAATCTTCAGTCTCGGCCCTCTGGAGAACTAACCGCTGACTCCAATAGCGCTCACACTCTCTTCACAACAAGCTCTCCACACAACTCAGCCTCAAACTTCACAATGTCTCTGGAACTATGGTCTCCAGAACTGCACTTAAACAGAAGGCAAGCAATTAATCACTTTATTTAACACGATATGCTCACCAAGAAATGGTGATTTAACTCACCAATACCACGCTGACAGCGACTTCATACAATTGGCTCTCCACTTTCTCCACACACAGTGGATATTGCAGCACTTTTGTGTGGCAAATACAACATCACACCACAAGACTAGCACAACTCCAACAACAAGAAATCAGAACATCTAGTTGATCGAGAGCCACAGAACAAATTTTGGAGGAGAAAACAAACACCGAAAACCCAATTAATATAAAGAAACTCTCAAACTACCCATTATCGACTAAGGGTTAAAAAGCTCCTCAATCTGTCGGCTCCTCTACTCTACTTTCCTCTCTGCTGCGGTCAGAGAGCATACATCAACCTACTGGTCACTCACAAGATCACACAGTCTCACTCTCTCAATACTGATCAAAACACAGAACTCAGTCTGCTCAACACAACAAATGCTTGCACGCCGAACTGACTCCTCTCAGCACGATTGGAACAACTTCACAAAGTTCCTAGGTAGCTCAACGCTCACTGCAATAAATCACTCAGCACCACAATTGGTCTCACGCAACAATTTACCACTCAGCTTTTCCTCACTCGGCTTCTCCTTACAGCTCACCTGAGCTCGTTCTTCTCACATGTCAAGGCTAGCCACACTGCTCCGCCTCACCTCACAGCCAGCTTTGTGACCTCACAACTCACCTGAGCTCTAATACCATATCAGAGAGCAAAGACTCAAACACATAAACACAGCATAGAACTTAGAACTTGCATTCATTTGCTGATTGAATAGATATTTATATCGGACAAAGATCTTTCTGGAGTTCGATGGGGCGGTTA
Source organism: Pinus tabuliformis (assembly GCA_031772625.1). Classification (NCBI taxonomy): domain Eukaryota; kingdom Viridiplantae; phylum Streptophyta; class Pinopsida; order Pinales; family Pinaceae; genus Pinus; species Pinus tabuliformis. The sequence goes on from CM062810.1 coordinate 786,865,840, forward strand.
CTTCTTCAGGAAGCTTGCCCATTTGTCAATGGATTCTAGAACCTGCATTTAAAGCATCTGTTGAATTCTAGCCACTGTAATAATGTGGGCAGTTGGAATTAGCTCCTTCCAACAGTATCCACTTGTTTATGCAATTGTATAAGAAAGAGAAAAATTACCGAGAAGTAAACTATAATCTCTGTGCGTGTAAAGAGAAACTTCGGGAAAATCATGTTACACATAAAAAGACCAAGGAAAAGTAATATTGAACATTTTCCTGGAACCCATAATTATTTACGATAAAATATGAAACAGAGTAAAAATTAAAGACATTATAGGTGTTATGCATACAAGGGTTTCAACATTCAGCCATATAAATTATTGATTGTAGACAAAATTAAATGATATGGAGTATAAGAGTAAAACCCTCTTGCAAGAAGTTTGTAACTACTCTGACTACAAGGTTCGGGCTCTGTGTCCTGTAACTGAACAAACTTCCCAAAAAAATTTACCCAAATCAAATGGGAAAAACAATTAATTGATAAATATTTTTATTCCAAAACCCTCACATAGGTAATTTGGCTCGACAAGACATAGTCCAAATATTTGAGCAATTACTTCAGGACTTGTGAAAGGCACGAAAAGGAATGAGTACTTAGAAGTTCCAGAACATAAATGAGCAACCCTCGCTAGCAAATGAACCACGAGTGTGTCTCTTCGAATGAAACCTCAATAAAGAGTCAAGTGTGAACCTGCAAGTATAGTAACCCTTAGTAAGATAGTGAAGCCATGAACAATTTATACAAGCATAATATAAATGAAATTATATCGAGAGCAAGGGTTTGCCTTGAAAGGGTAAGAAAAATACCTGTGTCGCTGTCAATATAGAACATGGTTTACACTTGGTACGCAAAATACCTGTGTCGTTGTCAATATAGAACATGGTTTACACTTGGTACACATGATAAAAGAAGAGATAAAACCAATTGGCAAGAAAAATGAGCTAGGGTTTAAATATTTGTGTTGCTAGCCAAAGAATTTTACCTTCAAGAAGTTTTGAGAGAAGAGGGTAAGGCTAGAATGCCATGGAAAAATTAGGTAGTCGCGATTAAGAGCTTGGAAAAAGGAGTCCACATTCCTTTAAAAAAATTAAAAACAAGAAGAATTAGAGGTTCACTCAATGCATAATGTATGCAAAAATCAAAACTTTAAGGAAAACCACTACATTTACAGGATCAACATACAGCGGAAGTAATAATAGATGAAGAACAGGGAAAATACATATATTTTATTATCAGAAGAGGTATTACAAATAGAAATCCAATGTCTATCAACCTTAGATTGACTGCTGCAGCATTTAAGAGAGATGTCTTAGCCCAAAGCTTAAGAACTACCTGGCATGCAAGCAGGCTGAGTCTAGAAAGACTTAGATCTCAGAACACAAGACTCTAATTCCTTAAACTCTCAACACGACCTAAGACGCTCAAAAACCCTCTCTCCTTACAAATGGGCCTTACTTTCTTTTATAACTCAAAAGGGGGACAAACATCCGTGAATTGTCAAATACAAAATTGTGACTCAAAAGAAAAGATGATCTAAAAGGACATAAACATCTTTCCGAAAGCAGAGTTTTTTTTTTTTTTTTTTTTTTTTTTTAATACAAAATATGATTCGGGCATGAGAGGACTATCTTATGTTATCTCGTCCCTTCTCCTTACGGATAGCCAACTGGCATATGGGGACCGAATCTTTTGACATCTAAAAGACTTAAGACAGAGATATGCAAATCTCATTATTGTACTCTAAAGTTTACACAGTGGAGGTTCAAAGACAAGTGAACCCACGAAAGCTTGTCCAAAACCAACGTCGGTTGGAAAGACAACACGACTATAGTACATAGTAATCAATTTGCGGATAAGAATAATGTTGATGTCCGAATCGTTCTATCAAATAATTTGTGAAGTACTGGACCCTTACTTCTTTCTCAGATTCCCAGTCTTGCGAGACATGACTATTTGTTGGCTCCAGGAAGTTGATATTGACAAAAGGATTCAAAGTAGGATCAATTTGATCATGAAAATCTCCGTAGCTAGTACTGGTAGAGATTGTCAGGACCTTGTAATGGTTAGTGACGAACCATCGGACATGACCACACCTCTTGGTTCCTTGTAAAAAAAGAGAGATCTTTAATATCTAAGATGCTCCTGACAGATTTGTATAATATTCCAATTAAGTGGGCTATCGATTCACTGAATCCTGGAATCTTTAACATGTGAAGGGAATACGGCTTAATGACAAACGCTGATAAACCGTAGATCTTCCACCAATCAACGAACCAGGCAAGAGTGGGGTCATCTTCTTCCATAGCTTCAACTGTTATTCCTTCGAACAGAAAGGAGAACTGCATAGAATAAAACAGGTTAGAAGAGTAGTTTTGAAGGTTCATACATGTGTAGAAAGCATCCTTCTGCCGATCAACATCAAAATCTGGCCTGTTGAAATGATTACTAAAGCATCTGAAAGTAATGTGACAACTTTCAATCAGATCTTCATCCTCATCACTTATCTGGAGTACATACATGATGCTTCCAATGTGTTCTAAATAATTTAAAGAATCAATAGCTTCTGTGTTCATTTCATTCTGCATGCTTTCGGTCCATAAATATGGGATCCCCATTCTGTGCCGAATCTCTTTGAGTGGGAACCATTCTTCATCAAGATCTAGAAGAGAGGTTTCTAAATCATAAGTGATCCATCCACCAGGAGTTTCAATCTGCACACTATCTTTTCCTCTTCTGATGAAGTTACAAGATAATGTAAGAATAGAGTGTTCTGCTAAAAATTCTCAGCTCAGCATGTCAATGAAACTGTTCTTATCACCCTGTACAAATTCTACATCAAAAACATACTGACTTAGCTGCATCACCCATCTGACCATAGCAGCATCTTCAAACTCGCAGTTTTCTATGGCATATTTTAGTGCTTGGCAATCTGTTTTTACAGTGAATTTTGTATATATAACAAAATCCTTAAACTTGACGATGCCTAGACAAACTGCTCTCAATTCTTTCTTTAGACTGGACCAATTTAGCTGATTTTTGGCCCACAGTCCCGATGCATACTGGCAGATTTCAGTTTCTTTTTTGTTACTGGGGTTCTTTTGACATAAAACAACACCCCAACCTGTATGGCTGGCATCGGTCATAATTATATTTTCCCATTCTTCTCTAATGGGAGATAAGGGCTGGATATTTCTTACCTTTTCCTTTATTCTTCGGACTGCTTGAGTGCAGTCATCGTTCCAAGGTATAGGAACCTTCTGGAGTCTCTGATTCAGAAGTTTTCTTTCTTGGGCACAATGCTTTAAGAACTTGGAGATATAATTTAGACTCCCAAGGAACCTCTGGAGCTGGATTTTGTCCTTGATCTCATCTGGAAAATGGTCCACAAAATTTAAACTTCTTTGGATTACACTGTAAGATCCATATTGAATATTATAACCCAAGAAATCAATCATTGGTCTGAATAATTTCATCTTTGATTTAGACAATACAATACCCATTTCTTTCACTCTTTGAAGAAATATTTTCAGATGTTTAATATGTTCTGGGATGTTATCAGAATGAATTAGCAGGTCATTAATATACTTTTTAAGGAATTCATCCATTCCTTCAAAAGTCTCATCCATTATTCTTTGGAAAGCTGAAGGGGCGTTTATCAGGCCGAATGGCATGATATTCCATTCATAATGCCCTTCAGGCATAGAGAATGCAGTCTTCCACTTATCAGTTTCTTTGATCCCTACTTGCCAGAAACCAGACTTCAAGTCAAATTTAGAAAATATTTTGGATTTAGATATTTGGGCAAGTATCGTGGAAGGTTTTGGTAGTGGGTAGGCATCATAACCTAGGATATTGTTTAGAGGCTTATAGTTCACTACCAGTCTGGGTTTGCCTTTGGCTATCTCTGCATGTTTGTTTACATAAAATGCAAAACATGCAATAGGACTTTTACTTTTCCTTATTAGTCCTTTCTTTAACAGATCCTTTATTTCTTCTTTACACATTTTCATCTGTTCTGCATTCATGGCTACTACCTTGTATCTTCTCAACTTTCCACTAAAATCTGTTTTAAGTGGAAATTCTACCTCTTGTTTGTGAATATGCCAAAAGGCATTTGGGTCATTTGAACAACACTCTTTAAATTTAGCAGTGAGATCTACTATCTCCTTTGCATATTTACCATTGGCCAGATGCTCTTCTGTCTTTAGAATTTCTCTTTTCATTTCCATTTTTTCCAACAAGTTTTCCATCCTTTCAATTCCTTTCAGTCGATTCGGGGAATTAGAATCAATAAAAGGAAAGAAAATATCTTTATTATTTAGACTGAGAAAATACTGATACCTCTCGCTGGAGTTGTCAAACTTAGCTCCATGCTTCTCGAAATTCTGGAAAAACGGTGTTCCAAGATACATAGCACAATCCATACTTGGTACCATTGGACAGACTAAGTGGACTCCAATGTCTTCAGTCAGGAACACATATATTTTAGCTTCTGATACAATTGTGATATCACCACTAGCAGTGGTGACTTTTGGATAGGCAGTAGGTCTTCTGTGATTCATACTGACCACTGTATTACTTACTATGTTAAGACGAGAACCAGTGTCCATCAACACTTTCCAATATTCATACTGGTTTCCAATCTTGACTTTCATCTTGATGCAATACATAACATCTCTGCTAACTATATTGCATCTCAGACCTACTCTTTCAGTTTCATCTTCAGGCTCTTCTTGTTCATGCATTTGTTCAGCTATTGGACTGGCAAGAAATGTCCAATTCTCCAATTTTCCTGATATTAGAGGAGTCTGAGAAGTAGAGGCTCCTTGTGCATTCATCATTCTAATGTTGATTTCTCTGTGATTTTCTATGCATAGCCTTTTATTTTCCTTCACAGTCTTTCTCAGTTCTTTTATTGCCTGATGTATGCTAAGCAATGTCTAAGGTAGATCTTCACCAAAATCCTCATTCTTAAATTGTCTGGTTAGGGCTTCAACTAAGAATAATGATGCAGGGGGTACATACCCTTTATTTGGGGAATTCTTTGAACTTGAAGGTGTCTGTTTTAGATGATCCACCAGCAAGGTCTTGTACATATCTCTGATCTGTGGATTAGTTGCGGCCATCATCTGAGTAAAGTAATTCCTACTATTTTCTTCATGATCACTCTTCATCATTCTGATTGCATTACATTTACAGACATCGGGATCGCTGCAATCACAGTATTTACATTCTGTACAGTGTGGATCCCTGCAGATTTCATCTTCTGAGGATGAAGAATAATCAGAATGTACAAAATTTAACTCATTCTCTGATTCAGAGTCAGAAGATAACAATTCATCACAGCTACTTGGTAAATCAAAGAAATTTATTTTTCCTTTTTTGTTTCCATAGGTCAATTTCTTCTTTGATTTTTCTTGTTTGTTTTTAGGACAATTATTTGCAATATGTCCTTTCTCATTACATTTGTAGCATATGATTTCTTTTCATTTGGAAAACATTTCTGTATGTTTATATGGTTTTCTCTTGAAATGTTTTTTCTTTATGCCTTGGGAAGCCTGGGAATTCTTCTTTGAATATTTCTTTCTTCTCCGTCCCTTAGAATTGCCATGCTTTCCAAAATGCCATTGTTTACATAGCTGCTGGTAGCCATGTGGCTTTTTGGGATTAGTTGCAGCTCGAGCAATTTTCATCTGAGAACAAAGTTCTACTATGACAGCTTTAACAGCCTGTCAAATAACACCAAATTTATAGTCTCCAAATTTGCCTGGGAGTTTACTCACAATAGCAGTAGATACCTAAGGTGGCAGTGATGCAACAAAGATTTCTTTCCATTTAGGCTCAAGGATTAGATCAGGAGACAAAGTATGTAGTCGATGGAGGAACTCATTGAAGTACTCATCAAAATGTTGCATATTATGCAACTTCATGGCTAGCAAAGTGACAATAGTGATTTCATTAGTGATCTGTGGAAAACCAATGAAATTGACTGTTATTCCATACAGTAGTCGACCTATCATATTATTGACTGGAAGGTCCATATATGTGCTTCCATCTTCATTTTTCACTACTGACTGTTCCCAAGATTGGAGCAGGTTCGACTCTTTTAATGTTTCTGCTTTTAGCCAGGCATCTAAAGTTCCTTCAAAACCACCAATTATCCTTCTAGTGGAATTTATTGGGCCTATATCATCTGCAAGATAAGTGCAATAACAGACTAACATGGAATGCAACACTGACATGACCTCGGCTTCTGTACAATTATCAATATTCCAGGAATAAGTGGAATTGCAGACCAATCTTTATGATATTCTGACTTCATTAGATCCCTGCAGTTTGGTGTTGGATTCCAAGTAGTATTCCACTTAGATCGGGAAGATGTGGCATTAACCTGAGTATCATTAATTTCATCATTGGTTTGGATACCAAACTGTTCTTTATCTTGAATGAAGAATTTGCTTATGAGGCTTCAAGGTCTTCCAGTTCAGGAGTGTACTCTATCTTGTGTATAGTAGTCTCAGGTTCATCTTTTTCTTCTGAAGATTCTCCATAAAGAAAATCTGAAAGGCTTCCTCTGGTAGGTTCTTCAGGTTCTTTAGGCTCCTTTTGAGTTTTACCAAAAAAGCCGGGATTAGCAAAAGGAGGGTACTGGAAAGTACAATGTGGGGGTGGAAAGTTTATAACAACCGAGGGAAGGACAAGGTCAGTAAGACACTGACAGGGAACCCTGCCTTTGTTGGAAGATAGAGACACAATAACCTTCAAGAAAACCTTTAAACAAAACCATTCCACGAAGGTAGCTCTGTGAATGGATGGTTATACATTACTATTCCCAAATTTTCTCGATAATTGCAGAGCTGTTCTCTCAGATCAAAGAGACGCAAATTACACAATTCGATGGAGGAGCGGAGGGTAAATAGTTACCCTAATGGTACCGGGTGTCATCCCCATTATTGATCCATTCAGAATCGATCACCGCTATCAAAAGTACGGGATCGGGTGGATGGGAATGGCCCGACATGTGGTCTCCTACCACGTGGCCCCATCTCGTGGATGAAAATCAGTACAAGCTTCACCTATGATCCAAAGAAGGCACAACATTCACAACTCAATACATGTATGTATAACCAATACGTGAGGTGGAACCAAGGTAAAACTTAATAATGACGCAGTGGTATAGTCATTATAATGCCACTGTAATGGTTAGATGTGTTGAATCATGAAAAAAAAGTAACGATTATCAAATATATTATATTTGGGCTTGTGTTAAGTCATTTACCTAGCATGGTCAGGATATTGAATCTAACAAAGAGTATGTTTTCGAATGAATATGAGCATCAGTGAGTAGTCGAGAGAAATCCAAACACCAAATCTAATCCCAATAGGGGATTTATGCGAGATTTGAGAATGAAAAATGTTACCACGTTTCCTGATACATAAATAAAACTAAGATGGTAATTGGATGTTTCCTCTTCCATAATATCAATTGTTTAGTTATTTATTATGATAATTAATGTAAGCAATTTCTTAAAAATAAATTAAAAAATAAAAATAAAATTATCACTTATAAATAATAATGATAAATTGGGTAAATTTAAGAGACATTATATATAAATATATATGTAGAGAAAGTTAAAAAAATGTCTTAATATTGAACATGATATATATATAGAAAGAAAAAATTAGGAGTAAAAATATTTCAATACGAGCTTTAAATCAAATATTTAAATATCCATATATCTCGATGGGGTGAGTGAACCAAGAAGTATGGGGCCAGTGGTGGATGCCAACCACCCATATGGGCACATCCGATGCTACCAGAAATCAACACATAGAGGAGCGTGGACTAGATGAGGATGAGCTATCTATGGGGGGGCAATTGAAGGCTCATGTTGAGCCCATGATGGAGGAGGATGGGCATACATCTTTTGGGCGAGCCAATAATGAGGGGCAACAAAGAGAGCATATGTTGGGACTTCAACACCATTCACTTCAGAGGCACATTGATGAGGCTTACAACATTATTATCCCACCTTTAAGCATTGGCCATAGAGAAGCAGAGTTATCTAAACAGATCATATGAGATGATCAGGTCAGCTTGATAGAGCGACGTGAGCGGAGTAGGGCACAACACCAACATGGAGAGCTTGTTCCATACACAGGAGATTGTACATTTGATCTCTCCTTTGGGATTGGATGGTGAGGGGTACAAAGCTAGTACCCAATGGAGGAGGCTAGGAGGTTGGGTACATCCATGGCCATAGTTCAGAAGAGTTCATGGATTACCAGAGGCACTAGAGGGCCAGACTGTTGTTGGGATCCAAGTGGGATTCCCCGTCACATCATGGACTTGGTTAGTGATGGTGTTAGCAGGGTGGTGGATCAAGAGACTGATAGCACCTGCACTTTTAGATCATCATCAAATGCCCAAGCAACACTAGTGACAAGATGGATTAACAACACCATGGGTAGACACCATGAGTTGTCCTGACATGTTTGTTAGGCATGGGGTTGCAGGATGACCAACATAATTTGGCAAGGGTTGATCATAGGAGGTGACATCGGCAAGCCACCAGACAGAGCGTTGTATGGGGACGAGGATTTTTCATGGATGTGTAGGGTGCAGAGGTCACCCAGCTGCAACACCTTAGTGACATTGTCATTGGCGCCTAGCGAGGTGTGTCTGACAAATCTCTTCGGGATGATCAAGAGGGAGGTCCACTCATCCAAGGTTATGGAGGTGAGTTAGTGGAGACGATGACGTAGACAAGAAGTAGACTAATGCATACTGAAATAACTTTTGATTATGGCATCCGAAGGAGTATAGTGGTATGCAACAATGCATAGTGTTATGCAGAGGAGCCTGGAGGTGCACAGTGGTGCACAATGATGTGCAAGGTTGCATCATGGTGTAGGAGGGACAGTTCACATCGTTGTGCATTTCCTCATAGAGTGACAGACACATTAATACTAGAGGGATGCCAGTTGATACAGGATGATGCGGCCACATGTAGCAGGATCCAACAGTGCACATAGATGTGCAACTGGGTGCAACTATATGTCAGGAGGCACGGGGGTACATGGTTACATGTTATAGTATGCTGGGCTACACTACAGACTAGGGGAGTGTTACTAACAGGGAGATTCCTTGATGAGGATGTCAAGCATAACATTGAGGTGTGCATACCCAGGTTTGGAGAGTGGATTGGACAGAGGGTTGGTTGTGAGCATTTGTACGAGTTCTTGGACATACCCATCAGAGCCCACACATCTATCACTCTATGGCACCACAGACAGTCGCAAAGGAGTTGGATTTTGTATCTTGATGCTCGCCTCATTAGAAACAAGGCACATGAGGTCTGTCTGAGACTATTAGACGAAGCACAGGGCATTGAGAGGCAGGATCCCCAGCTGAGGCTTCTGGTCGAGATGAGAGATGACTGCAGGAGACAGGATAGTAGATGTCACTATGTGGTATGGCAGGCGTAGCGAAGTTTAGCATGCATCAAATTTATTCATGATACAAGGATTAGTTATATTGATGGCATGCAGGGACCAGGGAACAACAATAAGAACTTAGCCTCAACAAATCTGGCTATGGAATCCAAGGATTCAGTTAGCTAATAGGACACTTCATTTCGTGATGAGAAGCATCATGGTAGAAGGTGATCTAGTCCACCTTGGGTTTGACACATGGGGGATCGTTGAGACCTCCATTGTATGACAAGGAAAATTTATCCTATTGTAGCTCAGGACCAAGATTGATAGTGGATAGGTAGAAATTGACATCATGGAGATGCCTAGGCAGGATGAGCTTGGCCTTCATAGATTTTTTGCCATCAAGTTCCAAGAGAGGAGGATATCGTCTGCGCATGATGGGCAATCTATCATAGTCAGAGTGGTGCAGTGTCAGCATGGTGGCACCCTTTTGAGACTGGCATGGGATCCGAGCATCACAAGATTTGGCAATTCAACTACCGTCAAGGGTGAGCTGGTTTCTGTAGGGGGAGATCATTCAGATCTTCCATTGGGCTTTGGTGATTCACCAATGACATAGGGAACTTCAACAGTGTAGTAGGATATTCCACAGGGGAAGATCAGGTTGGTTTGGAAACCTGGTGACATAGTATTTGTTTATATGATGTTGGCGCGACAACAAGAAGTGGTTCAATGGCACATTTGTCACCCTGGCATTAGCTCGGGCAGCATGTGGATCAGCAACATAGGGAGATATTGCTTGAGGACAAGCAATTTTTGGTGGGAAGGACCGTAATATTACCAATTTTTATGCATGCAAAAAATAACTTAGGCGTTTTGCTAAATTTTGGGATAAAATTTAGAAGTGGGAAATTGTTATTTTGTGAGAAAAGGGGAGAAATTATTATTTTAATGGAATGGCGCAAAAAAATATTTTATTAGAGGAGGAAGACAAATTATTATTTTAATAGAGAATGATGGCAAATATTATTTTATTGGAGGATGGAGGAAAACTATTATTTTATTGGAAATTTGTGGCAAAATAATATTTTATTGATAAAGAAGGAAAATATTATTTAAATCGAAATGGCGACAAAAGTCTCTTAGTGGAAATTGGGCCCCACCAATAAAATAATAGGGAAAAAGGAGAATCTAGAAGCTAGACAGAGGCTCAAGGGAGAATTATAAATAGGAGATGGACTCAATTGCAAATCATTTTATTCCTATTTATTTCATTGACAACTTGAAAGGAGCTAAAATAATTTCAAAAGTTCCAAGCGAAATCCAAGCTAATTTCGGTGGACTTCGAGTGCCACCCTAGTTAGCTCATTGGAAATATTACTTCAGATATTTTATTGTGGTTATGGTAGAGAATCTACACCATTTGAATTCGTTGTTTGCAGGGTTATAGCTTCTCCAAGAGGGCAGAATCTATCTAATCATTACGTTCGGACAGATTCCAAGATCAATCATTCCAAATCAGAGAGTTTAGAAAAGGGACCAATAATATATTTTTATATTGTGGGAACAAAGTTTATAACTAGCCATCAAGGGATGAATTCAATCTCCAAAAGAAGTTGAATTATTTTTTAGTCCTCAACGATTTCTAGTGCACAAGAGTCGAATTGTGTAAAGAGGGAGGACGAGTTTACAAGTTCCAGGCACCAATTTTTCCATACAGGCCAAGTAGTAAATTTGGCACAGGGTTCATGGCATCAATGTAAAATGAAGAGGGACAAACTCCCAATTAAAGGAGGTAGCTGGTATAATTCCAGACCTGGTGTCCTCCACCATAATCCTTTAGCAACTCTTCCACTCAAAAGTCGAGTTCTTATTTGTCCTCAAGGTGGGATGAGTCAGTAAAGAAGGGAAGGTTGGTAACATGCATTAAATCCTAGAGGCCTAATAGTTATAAAGGCATTGATTTCAGAGGTTAAAGGTTGATCGAATTCCTTCTTTCAAGAGGTAATAGAGCCCAATTTATGAATCTCTATTCGCTGTCTAGATTTGAAATTTTTTGCCAAATACTGTAGCATCTTGCCTACTCAAAAAATAAAGTTAATTTCAAAAGCTCCTACAATCAACAAGTTTAAGTTCTTATCAAATGGAGCATGTTCCAGGTGTGCCCTTCCCAATGACATTGTAAAATTTGGGAAATTTGCTCTTAAACAAGATCAACCTTTGCCTTGTTAAACAATGATTTTTCAAAAAACAAGCTATGTTTATTGTTGATCCACCTCTGCTATAGAAGACTGATTTTAATGGTTGAAGATCCATTATTTAAAGGTTGATATTCCATTTATATACTGTTGTAATGCTACAAGTTCCACTGTTTCAACCTTCACTACATCTATTGGTTTCTAGTTAATCGTATGGTTGTTTATGCTCAGAAATTTTCATCATTTTGTAACAACAATGAAAGTCTATTTCTGAGTTTATAAATAAGTTGTCAAGTTATTTGAAGCATTTTCCCCATTGTCCATGTCACTTGAGAGAAAATATGAAACCAACATTTACAACAGTTGTCCTTCAACTGTTTGATAAAATAGCTCACTTTTACTCATTGAAACCCAATTAAAAACTCATAAATTTTAAGAGCAAATTGGGTATATTTTAGTTGGGAATATTACACATAAATCTTGCCTTAAAAATACAAAATCAAAGTAAAAAATGTAAATGACTTTAAATAATATTAAATCAAAATATGAGATGAAAATGATTGGGTATAAGTTTTACCATTAATGCCCACTTATCAAAATATGAAAAGAAATAAATAATTTTAAATAAATTTTTATATTAGATATTCGTAATTTATTAATATAACTTTTAAGTTTAAATAAACATTATAAAAATAGCAAAAGTTCCAATATATTTTCATTAAAGAAAATAAATAATTATTAATAAAAAATATTTCACAAAAATAAATTATTATTAATAATAATAATTGCATAAACACACTTTGACAATATTTTTAAACACTAATGATTTAGAAACACCTTAAAGTCAAATCCAAATTGCTTTCTGAAAACTATATCATATTGTGTATACACAATATTCGTATTCTTAAGTGTGTGAATGATTAAGATTCCAACCCATACTTGTTTGACTTAACCAAAAAAAATAAGAACAAAATTTGAAGGTTGGTAATTTTCAGGATTTCCTACAACACCTAATTCTCCTCATTTAAATAAAGATGGCCACCCTATAATCTAGTATCATCAACAAAGCAAGGTTGATGGGCATTATCCCATTGATGATTACATAATAGAAATATAGAATGTAAATATATTCTAAATGCATTAACAATGTAAGATTAATTAGCATTATCACATTCCTAATTACATAATAGGAATAGTGTTTTAGTAAGTCTGAATACAATTCGCAAGGGTTAGGATCGCCCAATTTGTCTCTTTTAACTATGTATATAGATCCCCAAAGGTTCACAAATGAAAGCAAGTAGAAACCAAATTTATTATGTGACGGTAAAAAAAACCCTCCACACTGGCACGAGGTTGCAAAAAAAACCAAAAACATGGCGAGAGGAAGGAATATTTTGTGGAAAAGGTTTCTCGAAAATAATCTACACAATGATTAATCTATATATTGGATAACTTAGTTATCCAATTCATTGAGTGAAATTTTGAGTTGATTTTTAAATAATAATTTTCGTAACATATTAATTTAATAAAAAATTAATAATAATTAAATAAAAAACCAAATTTATAACTATATATAAACATATCAAATAAAATAATTATATATAAATTATTTTATATTAAATAAAATAACAATACATAATCTAACATAATCTTAATTTTAAATAAATTTAATGAAAAACTAACCACGAATAAATATAGAATAATCATGGATTACTTTAATGGAAAACTAAAAACATATAAAATAAACGTATTTGATACAATAATCATATATATTTTAATCTTAGTTTAAAATAAATTTAATAGAGAATTAACCATTGATATAAAATAATCATATAATTTAAGAGTTAGCTAATTTCTATAAGATAATTTTTTAATAAAGATAATGAAAGAACTTGATGTTGTCATCTCTGGTCTGGCGTGGTGTGTCATCCCATCTCTACAAAGTATCTCTCCGCAATGACTACAAACAAAAATTGAAAATAATCATGCTCTATTTCCATTCTGATTATATATGAATAATATAAGCAACTCAAATAAACAAACGACATACCACTCATCATTTGAAACAAAAACATCCATTATCTCATATTCTTTCTCAATGGTGAGTCTCTTTTTACCCTGTTGGAAATAAGAATTTCAAATTATTACCTAGGTCAACACCAGTAACCAAGAATTGTCAAAGAAATGAAATTCAAACTAGCTTTACCTGAAATTACCACTGGATTGGAAATACTTGATTGAGATTGGTCACATTTTTCATGGTAATACTTGATTGGGACTGGTCATATTTTTCATGGTTTCTCCTTCTCTTGTGTGTCATCTATCTCTTTAATAACTGCAAACAAGACTTTGGAAAGGAATTAAGGTCTGCTTCTGGAATTCTGATTATATAAAACTGACTTTAGCAAAGCAAATAAATAAACCAACAGGCAGATCATAGGTTGAAATATCCATGATCTCATACTCTTTCTCAATGGCAAGCTCCTTTTTGACCTATTGCAAATTAGAATTCATTTCAAATCATTAACCACAAAAAAAAAATGAAATCTAAACGAGCTAGAATTATCTGATTCAGACTCGGTGCATTCTTTGTTGTCTCTCCTCCTCCGTCGCATCATCCGTCTCCACAGTAACTGAGAACAAAGATTGAAAAAGAATCAGGCTCTGTTTCCATTGTAATTATATATAAAATCTGAAATTGAAATTCCCTAATATGAAATCTGAAATTGAAGTAATAGGAAAATCCTGGCAGAGCATTCTGTAAATGTGTTAGAAAACCTGCACAGATGAATCTAGCTAGTAAAGGTTGAACACACAGCTTTGCAGAGCAAAAAACACTAAAAGAAAATCGAAAGAACAAAAAGAATTATGTTGATATACAGAAAATAGGTTACAATGCTCATGATATAGCATCACTGAGTGAAGATCCTAAGGTAATGTGCCATAGTGGTGATCAATGAGAGGACTCGACACCTACAGCAAGTTCCGAAGAGAACTAGCCAGTTGCGGAGTGAAAGGAGGAGCAAATCAGGGAGTAAATCATGCAGAAAGGATCTTGCATGTAGTCCCATGCATGCATGGACAGTCAAAGGCGCCAATCTAGTGAAGATTCCAATGTTGAAGCCTTGCATGTCAGTGAATGCTCTAACTAAGTGTCCTCATGTGCCAGTAATGAAGGTCCTAGGTGTGTAGTACCTCCAACACCCCCCTTGAACACCACTATGGGGAAAAATAGAAAATGGGCCCTGGCAACTAAGGCCAAAGGTCACCCAAAATACAGTGCAACTTGTACTAAAATTGAGGAAAGAGGGAAAACCTCGTGGGAACACGGGCCCCCCCCCCCCCCCCCCCCCCCCCCTCAAAATATAATGTAATCAAAAGAAAAGAGGAAGAAAAGACAATTGCTAAGCAACTGTGTCCTTCACTCCAAGACGATCGCGTAGAGAGTGAAACTTTTGCTCAGTGAATGTCTTGGTGAAGATGTCTGCAGTCTGTTCTGCTGAAGGACAGAATTGCAAATCAATGACCCGATCATGTACTAAGTCTCTGATGTAGTGCATATGGATCTCTATGTGCTTCGTCTGCTGCTGCTGTACTGGATCCCTGCAAAATTTGAGAGTGCTCTGGTTGTCACACCAGATGACAATGGGCTGGTGGAACTGGACGCCCAACTCAGTGAGGAAGTGTTGTAGCCATAGAGCCTGAATGGTGATGTTGACTACTCCTTTGTACTCGGCCTCAGCTGAAGAGAGAGCAATAGCAGCTTGCTTCTTGCTTGACCAACAGATAGGGCCAGACCCTATACTGAGTGAATATCCGGAGGTGGACTTGCGATCAATGTTGTCACCTGCCCAATCAGAATCTGTGAAGCCAAAGGGATTCAATACAGTCCCTGTTGCATAATGAATCTCGAAGGTGATGGTGCCCTGCACATATCGGAGGATGTGCTTGTCAGCTTTCTAGTGTAGCTCATGCGGCTCCTGCATGTATCTGGAAACTGACCCTACTGCATATGAGAGATCTGGTCTGGATTGGGTGAGGTACAGTAAGTTCCCCACTAGTTGTCGGTAGAGAGTACTATCAACTAATGGAGTGTCACCTCCATCCTCAAGGCGGACCCTAGACAAAAAAGGAGTCGATGTTGGCTTGCAGTCAGTCATGTGAGATCTCTCGAGGAGATCCTGTGCATACTTAACCTGAGAGAGTTTGATGCCTGTGGCATCCTGGCTGATCTCAAGACCAAGAAAGAAGTGCAATGGACCCATGTCCGTCATCAAGAACCTATCATGCAAGGTCCTCTTGACTGCAGCAATTATTGAAGTCGAGTTGTCGGTGATCAAAAGATCATCCACATACAAAACTAAGATAAGAAGAGAGTCATGTGTCCTGAGCATGTAAACATTCAGATCAGACTTACATCTTTCGAAGTTTTGTGATAAGAGAAAAGAATCCATCTTCGCATACCAAGCTCCCGGGGCCTGCTTAAGGCCGTAGAGAGAATTCTTCAGTCTACAGACCAAAGATGAACCCTGAACGAAACCATGTGGCTGATCCATGTAGATCTCCTCAGATAGGTCTCCGTGAAGAAAGGCATTCTTCACATCCATTTGATGTACTTCCCATCCCTGGGCAGCCGCGATGGAAAGTGAAAAGCGTATGGAATCCATTTTTGCTATTGGAGCAAAGGTCTCATCATAATCAATGCCATGCATTTGCGGGAAGCATTTGGCTACTAGCCTGGCTTTCTGTTTGGTGATTTCCCATTTGCAGCACTCTTGATCTTGTAGACCCATTTGCATCGAACAAGTTTCCTTCCTGAAGGATGGGGGACCAGATCCCAGGTCTGGTTCTCGAGGAGGGAGTTGTACTCCTCCTCCATGGCAAACTCCCAATAGGGATGCCCAGCAACCTCAGCATAAGATTGTGGATCAGAAGACTGAAGCAAATGACAATGCCGGGATGGCGCTGGTTCAGTGGCAGTGAGGGCAAGAGGAGGCTCAATAAACTCTGAGCTAGTCCTCTGCAGATCAGAATTATCCCCCACAAGACCATTTCTAGCAGTTGGGTGGTCTTGTGCATATATCTCACATAAGCTCCTTGTTCTTTGATTTATGACAGGGGAAGTTGATTCACTGCTGGAACCCTGATCTGGGCTTGGATGTGGATCATCATATGCATGCACTGGATTTGTATCTGAAGACTCTGTCTCTGCATCTGCATGCTCTACCTTGGCATCTGCATGCTCTGTATCTGCATCTGAGTGTACTGAGTCATCATCTCGGTCATGAGGTAGATAAAAGGTGTCTGCATGCGGAAATTGAGGTACATGCGAGAGACTTTCCTCAAATTGGACACTTCGCTCAATGATGAGCTTGTCCGTAGAGGAAATCAGGAGTCGATATCCCTTCACTTCATCAGGGTATCCAACAAAGATGCACTCAATGCTCAGTGGATCAAGAGCTTTTTTCTTTTTAGAGGGGATCCTGGCCCATGCTCGGGAGCCGAAAACACGAAAGTGGGTGACCTCTGGTTTAGTACCGCTCCAAGCCTCAAAGGGGGTCTGATCCTTGATAGATCTATGAGGAGATCTGTTTTAGATGTAGTTAGCACAATTAAGTGCTTTAGCCCATAGCTTATGAGGTAGTGACTTAGCATGCAGCATGCAGGAAGCCATCTCTTTGAGAGATCGATTCTTTCTCTCAGCAACTCTGTTTTTCTGCAGAGGGAATGGAACTGTGTTGCAACTGTATGCCAAACTCAAGGAAAAGGTTTTGAAGTGTTGTGTTAACATATTCCCCCCCATTGTCTATACGGAGGGCTTTGATCTTTCTCTCTGACTGTGTCTCAACTAGTGCTTTGAAATATTCAAAGTGCGCAAAAACTTCAGATTTGTCCCTGAGAAGATACACCCAAGTATACTGTGAGAAATCATCAATAAATGTAAGCACATACCTTGCTTTGTTGATGTAAGGATGAGGAAAAGGCCCCATGAGATCACTATGGATCAGATCTAGAGGAGAGGATGCTCTGTGAGTCTTGCCGGTGTCAAACTTTTCTCTAGGATGTTTGCCAAGGACACACCCTTCACAAACTCCTTTTGAGAAATTGATATTTGGCAAGCCTTCCCCCATCTCATGCTTGCTTAGCTGCTGCATATACTTGTAATTTAAGTGACCAAACCTCTTGTGCTAAAGCCCACTACTATCATCAGCATGTGTAAGCAATAAGGAGGATTCAGATTCAATGAATTGAGAAAATATATATAGTCTAGCTCCATTGTTTACCCCACCGGTTGCAATTTTGGAGCTGCTATGTAGGTCATATATGTTCACTGCATCTGGAGTGAATTCCACTCTCTTTTTGGTGCTGGAATGAGTGATCTGATAAACTAAAAGTAGGTTTACCAAAAGTTTTGGAACATGAAGCACATCTTCAAAGCTTCCGTGTAAAAGTTCCAGTCTACCTTTTCCAGTGACCTCAATAGGTGAGTCATCTCCCATGAGCATGGGAAGTCCTTTGCATGCATCCAAAGAGGAATAGACTTCCTTTGCAACAACCATATGATGTGATGCACCAGAATCTATAATCCATGCACCAGGGGAAGAGTTAATTGCAGCTAAAGCATGAAAATTGTTACCTTTCCCATGGCAAATCCTCAGTTTTCTTCTTGGCGCCCTAAGGGATGTGGTCCCCAAGGTTGTGCTTCTGAAGGATTTCTGCCATTTGGTCAATTTGTTTCTTTATGCAAGAGGATTCTGGATGGAATCCTCAGTGATAGTAGGTGCATTTGTCTCATTTCTTCCCTTTCTCATTTCTGGAGCTGGAGGAGTCATTGAAGGGCTTGGTGTACCCTTCATTCTTTGGATGGGAATGCGCTTTTCCCTTGTCTTTTTGTTGCTTATTTTTCTGATTTGAATTAGATATATGATTTTTATTGTGGCTGCCATCATGCACAACAAGTGCATGCACTTTTGGAGGTTTGATTTTCCCCATGCCAATGAGTTTATCTTGCTCAAAAGTGACGGACTCCATGTACTCTTTGAGAGAAGGCATAGTGTAGGATTTACCTGTTGCGAGCCTTACTGAATGAAATGTAGACACAAATATGGAGTATTCTGGTCTGAGCTTTGACATAATAGAGAGAACTTGACGACTCTCCTCCTTGGATTTGTCAATTCCACAACCCTTGAGTTGCAGCAATAGATCATTGTATTTGGTGAAGAAGTCTTGAATTCTGTCATAGTTTTGTGGATCCAATGAGAGCATCTCCACTTCGAGCAGATGTCCTTTCATCTCATCTTGTTTCCCATAGAGTTCTTCAACCTTTTTCCAAATCTCATTGGGAGTATTGCAGGAAGATAGATGAAATTGCAACTCTGGGGAGATGCACATGCATATGGATCCTTGACGTACTTGGATTTCTCTATGGCTGAAGTGGGTTCCACTTCTGTAGCGATGGTAATCCTGTACAACCCTTTCTGACGAAGGTATCGAGCCACTTGGTCCTTCCATTTGTGATAGTTGTATGGTGTTAGGATTGATGCTTTGGGAAACTCCATTTTTCTGTCGATCTCCAAGCTGTAATACTTGCAAAATAAAGTACTGGTGCGCCTTTTATCTAGCAACCTATGGGCTTTAATACCATGTAAATGTGTTAGAAAACTTGCACAGATGAATCTAGCTAGTAAAGGTTGAACACACATCTTTGCAGAGCAAAAAACACTAAAAGAAAATCGAAAGAACAAAAAGAATTATGTTGATATACAGAAAATAGGTTACAATGCTCATGATATAGCATCACAAGGTGAAGATCCCAAATTAATGCGCCATAGTGGTGATCAATGAGAGGACTTGACACTTATAACAAGTTCCAGAGAGAACTAGCCAGTTGTGGAGTGAAATGAGCAAATCAGGGAGTAAATCATGCAAAAAGGATCTTGCATGTAGTCCCATGCATGCATGGACAGTCAAAGACGCCAATCTGGTGAAGATTCCAATGTTGAAGCCTGGCATGTCAGTGAATGTTCTAACTAAGTCTCCGCATGTGCCAGTAATGAAGGTCCTAGGTGTATAGTACCTCCAACACATTGTAGTCGAGTTCATCTGGACCATGAAACGACTTTTATGATTCTATCCATGAAAAGACTTTTACGATTCTATGCATACTAGGTAATCCATGGGAAAAATTCCCTATCAGACTCCACTCCACTCCATTGGGTTTCTCGCCTTACCATCTATTTTCGCTCTGTTGTATACCCTGTTCCAAATCAAAAAATTATGGGAAAATCATTGAACTTACTAGGTACTTCATCGGGAAAAATCCCCTATCACGCCCCACTTCGTTGGAATTGGCCATGTACCCATCTATTTGGGCTCTACTATATATCCTGCTACAAATTAAAATATTATGAAAAAAACCTGAAATAGCTCAAACACAGAGTACAAAATACATAACAAAGGCTGGCTAACTGTAGAACATTAAATCACACATATCTCTTGAAATATGGTGGATCAGATTTGTATATAATTATTTTTTACATAATATTAGCCAAATTGTCAAAATTTAAACCTATCTTCAACAATGTTAGTCGTTATCCTCCCACAAAGTACTAAAAAGTGAAGATGAACGCTGTACGAATCACCATTCACCCACTTTGCACTTACCTGCACCAATTTCACACACAAAATGAGAAATAAAAGCCCTCTCTCCTTGTTTCTACACCGATTTCACCCCAAAACGATAAATAAAAGCCCTCTCTTTTGGCCACGACGATGTCATATCATGCCCTCTCCTCAGTAA
Source organism: Pinus tabuliformis (assembly GCA_031772625.1). Classification (NCBI taxonomy): domain Eukaryota; kingdom Viridiplantae; phylum Streptophyta; class Pinopsida; order Pinales; family Pinaceae; genus Pinus; species Pinus tabuliformis. Next base: position 786,886,317 of record CM062810.1, read on the forward strand.
TTAGCTTTCCTGACAAAATATCTGTGTCGGTCAAAATATCTGTGTCAGGAAAGACCTCTGAAAGGCCAAAATGAAGTATTCTTCCTACAAGCCATTTATGAGACAGAAACACCATTTATAAGACAAAAACACCGCCTATGAATTAGATACAGAAATCACAGGTCAAGAAAACCGACACAAACCCCATCTCTGCAGTATCTCCTGTTATCTTCTTCCTCAATGTGGAACCACATATTTATATGTTTCAAATCATTAGCAAATCAAAATCAATAACCAAAGCAAATGCCAAATAAATTACGAGCTTCAATAGCACAATAGAACAACTATGCAAAGTCATTATCAACTAGGTTTCAACCATTCTGTACAATTTATTAATAAAAAGTATGTGAATATATACACAATTTAAACATACACGCACGCACCTGTTTCTCCACACCAATAAGTAAATTCACAGAAATCCAAAATCATGGCACGTCTCCGAACAAAATTAAAACAATACAGACAGACCCACCGGTTTAGCTGTGTACCTAAACCAAGAATGAAACAGAGATATACAAATTGCAGTTACCCAACCGATTCGATTTAAGGTTAAGAATAATAAAGAAATTAGCATACTCTTCATTCTTAATTCTTCATCTCATCTTCCTAAATAAACTGCAATCCAAACCATTTATGAGACGGGCTAGGCGGCTCTCACAGATATGGAAACAGACCAAAAGCAAACCGGAGATCCGAAGCTTTTCAGTTACTTGTTAAGCATCAGAGTTCATATCAAATTATTGGCCAAATGACTATCTCTATCTCTCTGGTTAAAACAAATATTCGATGCATAGCAATTTCTATGCATGGCAACTTCATAGATATCCAATATATATAACAATAATAAACCTGCTGGCAACTTCATAGATATCCATGATGATGGGTATTATCTCTACCCATATATATTTTTCCTTACATCCCGCAACCAAGGGGCAAACAATGCAAACAGAAAGGGAAAAAATGAAAAAGAAAAGGCAAGTCAACAAAAGAAACACCAATTACAATCCAAACAAATGTACAAAGCAATAAAGAAAATGGACTGTACTAAAAAGTAACCAAATCGATGCAATTCAGAGAAAAGAAGAAAATGAGAGGAGCAGGGTGGCTGTCCAAAAATTTCTATGCAATTCAGAGTAAGGAAAAGATAAGAGCAGGTTAGCTGCACAATAATGTCTCTGCAATTCAGAGCAAAGAAGAAGATGAGCGCAGGTTGGCTACCCAAAAATATCTTATATACTTTTCCTTTCAAACGGCCACAAAGCTTTGATTGATAAAAAATTAAAAAGCTTTGACTGATAAAAAAGCAAGCTCTTATCTGATAAAAGAAAACTTTAGCTGATAAGAAAGCTCTTATCTGAAGGACAATGGGCATTCCATCCGCACCACTTCAGGCGTGATTTGCTTATCAAATACAGTTAAAATAACAAAAAAAAATTGCTAAAAAAAAATAAGAAATTTTAAAGACGGGTGGAGAATATGTGAGTAAGTTGAATTTTAAATTTTAAATAAAATCATTTAGATTTTTTAAAATAATTTCTAAAATTATATCATTTCAAACTGTTAGATATTATGGTCACAGTTAAAAATAACTTTTATATGGTTTGATCAGTCGGGTATTTCACCCGCGTATTACGTGTGGAGGACGATGCTTTCACGTCGAAAGCTTACTTTTCGATTTTTAAATTATTTTATTCTTTATAAATTTATTACGACGTAAGGCGTTTCCCTTTGAAATGAACTTCCCTAAAATCTACTTGTCATCGCTGTGTGCCGTTAGATTATGTGTTAGACGATTAGAAGATTGTTAATCGTTCGATCAAGGGAAGGTAGTTGAGTGGTTGCAACTGTTCACGACATTTGAAACAGTTGCAAACCCTCGCCTGAATGTTGCTAGATCGGAGCCTGAAAGATTTGCCTGGGCTACCCTTTTCGTCTTCTCCGCTCTTGCTTCCTGTGCTGCCTTGACAAATCTCTAAAACGGGCTCCATATTGAATCTGCAGGAGTCGAGGACGAATCCGCCCCAGAGGAAGAAAAGCCGTTGAGAAATCCATTGCTGTTGTCGAAATTTTTCTTCAAATTCGTCTTGGGAGTTGTTGAAGACGCCTACGAATTTTCGTCTGCAATTTTTACGGCAGGGGTAACCTTGTGCCTTTGACTGGACCCATTCCACAGTTTGGAGCTCTTTTGCATCAGAAAAATGATGCTTTTGCTGGTAATCGAGGTATAAATTTATGTTCAATTCCTTCAACACTCTCAGATCCTCCAAAAATCAGCTCACCTTCAGCAATTGCAGCCATGCCTGTTATCAACAAGGGAAAAGGTCTAAGTAAAGGCACCATAGCTGCCATTGTAGTTGGCGATTTTGTAGGGATAAGCCTCCTTTGTGCAATTTTTCTGTACCGTTACTGGGGAACAAGAAGAAAGAAGGAGTCAGAGGATGGGCCTAATACCAGGAATATTCAGTTGGACGACAATGGAGACTGTTCTTCTAGTTCAGGTAGAGTTGGATGGCTCTGCCTTAAAAAAGTTGATGAGAGCTCAGATGGAAGTGTCTTGAACAATGGAGATCAACAGCAAGGAACTTTTGTGACATTAAATGGAGATCTTGACATGGAATTAGATAAGCTACTCAGAGCCTCTGCATATATATTGGGTGCCAGTGGTTATACTATATTGTATAAGGCAGTTCTGGAAGATGGGCTGACTTTTGCAGTAAGGCGACTTGGTGATGGTGGTTTGGAAAGGTACAAGGATTTTGAAGCAGAAGCTAAAGCAATCGGTAGGGTTAAACATCCCAACATTGTTCGCCTCCGAGCTTTCTATTGGGGTATAGAGGAAAAATTGTTGGTTTATGACTACATTCCACATGGAAGCTTGGCAAATGCCTATTATGGTGGGTTCTCTTGTTCTCTTTTTTCCATTTCATGTATATCTGCAGGAAATCTCGTTCAATTCGTTTCTACATGGTTGTTTTTTATTTTTTTTACAAAGATAGCCCTTCAATCGCTTGCATATTATGAGTTTCTTATGGATTCCACAATCTCCCCTATTTAGCTACTGTTGGTAATCACAAGCCTGCATATTATGAGTTCCTTATGGATTCCACACTTTTCCCCTGTTTAGCTACTGCTGGTAACCACTAGATATTCAATGACATTTGATCCCGAGACCTCCTTGAGTATTTGCACTAAAGCATCTTCTAACCAAGCTAATCCTTGGGGCTATCTTTGCTAGATTGTTATCAACTAACCTTGGTGGCATTTGATATTATAGTGAATTTTCATTTGCTATTATTCCAAATAGTTTGCAGGCTTATTTAGAAGTATCCCACTGGCTTGGTAATTGCACAAGTCCCTGAAATTGAAGCCATCACTAGTAAGGTTGATTTCTCCATGCCTTTTAGAATGACCGTGTATGAAACTGTAGACCTTGAAAGTCTTTTCTATATTTTCTGAAGGATACAAACACCAGGAATAAGAAAATGAAGGAAAGTGAAAGTTGCAGGTTGTTTATTCCTTTGGGGTTATTTTTCTGGAGATTCTTACTGGGAAGCCACCTTCAGATAAGGATTTTGCAGCATGGGGTCAAAACTTTGTTGATGACAAGCATCGCCTTTTGCGCATCATAGATCCTACTCTTCGACCAAAGGTTGAAGGAAGGGAAGAAATCTCAATGTCTATGGGGATTGCATTGAATTGTGCTTCTGCTTCCCCTCAAAAGAGACCATCAATGAAGGAGGTATTGCATTTTCTAGAAAAAATGCCATCATCCACAACCGATTAACCAATTCTTTCTTCCTATGTAGCATCCTTGCTTTGACATAAGTTGGACAGAGATGAGGACTTACACCCACATTCCATATTCAACAGCTCTACTTAGACATTGACATAACTCATATAGACACCTCTATGATTGGGACTCAGCAACAGACAAACTCTGCTGTCAACTCAGCTGCTTATGAAATGGCCAGAGTCTTCTTAAAAATTTCAATATTTCTACAGTTGAGGATTGTAGCAAAGCTCGAAGATCAAACTTAACTCCATGCTTATGAGGCATCCTCATTCTCACAGTGTACTTGCATCTCATTCTCAGTTTTAATGGGAAGGTGATATATGGTGTATTATTGTTGCAGTGGCAGGGGATGGATTTTAATTGCTGGTTGGACCAAAAGAAATTGATGCAAATCAATATTGAAAATTAGATTTATTGGTTCAGCTATAGTTTGCATATACAAAGAAGAAACTTCTCTTTTTTCAGGTTAGAATATTTATATATACATGTTCATCTCAGCAACAAATGATAATTTATCAAAACCATGAGAATGCTACACAGCTTCCTTCATAAGCCTTCTTAGGAAGACCATGAAATAAGACAAGTGATTCTGTGCTTGTATTTGTATCTTATTCTACATAACATCTTCTTACTTAGCTGGAGAACAATTGGCTGCAATATTTATATCAATTTCTATGGAATGTTTATGTTGTTATATATTGAAGCCAGGGGTAACCTTGTGCCTTTGACTGGACCCATTCCACAGTTTGGAGCTCTTTTGCATCAGAAAAATGATGCTTTTGCTGGAAATCGAGGTACAAATTTATGTTCAATTCCTTCAACACTCCTTTGCGCAGTTTTTATGTACCGTTACTGGGGAACAAGAAGAAAGAAGGAGTCAGAGGATGGGCCTAATACCAAGAATATTCAGTTGGACGACAATGGAGACTGTTCTTCCAGTTCAGGTAGAGTTGGATGGCTCTGCCTTAAAAAAGTTGATGAGAGCTCAGATGGAAGTGTCTTAGACAATGGAGATCAACAGCAAGGAACTTTTGTGACATTAAATGGAGATCTTGACATGGAATTAGATAAGCTACTCAGAGCCTATACATATATGTGCCAGTGGTTATACTATATTGTAAAAGGTAGTTCTGGAATATGGGATGACTTTTGCAGTAAGGTGACTTGGTGATGGTGGTTTGGAAAGGCACAAGGATTTTGAAGCAGAAGCTAAAGCAATCGGTAGGGTTAAACATCCCAACATTGTTCGCCTTCGAGCTTTCTATTGGGGTATAGAGGAAAAACTGATGGTTTATGACTACATTCCACATGGAAGCTTGGCAAACGCCTATTATGGTGGGTTCTCTTGTTCTCTTTTTTCCATTCCATGTATATCTGCAGGAAATCTTGTTCAATTCATTTTTGCATGGTTGTTTTTTATTTTTTTTACAAAGATAGCCCTTCAATCGCTTGCATTATGAGTTTCTTATGGATTCCACAATCTCCCCTGTTTAGCTACTGTTGGTAATCACACACCTGCATATTATGAGTTCCTTATGGATTCCACACTTTTCCCCTGTTTAGCTACTGCTGGTAACCACTAGATATTCAATGACATTTGATCCCGAGACCTCCTTGAGTATTTGCACTAAAGCATCTTCTAACCAAGCTAATCCTTGGGGCTATCTCTGCTATATTGTTATCAACTAACCTTGGTGGCATTTGATATTATAGTGACTTTTCATTTGCTATTATTCCAAATAGTCTGCAGGCTTATTCCGAAGTATCCCACTGGCTTGGTAATTGAACAAGTCCCTGAAATTGAAGCCATCACCAGTAAGGTTGATTTCTCCATGCCTTTTAGAATGACCGTGTATGAAATTGTAGACCTTGAAAGTCTTTTCTATATTTTCTGAAGGATACAAACACCAGGAATAAGAAAATGAAGGAAAGTGAAAGTTGCAGGTTGTTTATTCCTTTGGGGTTATTTTTCTGGAAATTCTTATTGGGAAGCCACCTTAAAATAAGGATTTTGCAGCATGGGGTCAAAACTTTGTTGATGACAAGCATCGCCTTTTGTGCATCATAGATCCTACTCTTCGACTAGAGGTTGAAGGAAGGGAAGAAATCTTAGTGTCTGTGGGGATTGCATTGAATTGTGCTTCTGCTTCCCCTCAAAACAGACCATCAATGAAGGAGGTATTGCACTTTCTAGAAAAAATGCCATCATCCACAACCGATTAACCAATACTTTCTTCCTATGTAGCATCCTTGCTTTGACATAAGTTGGACAGAGATGAGGACTTACACCCACATTCCATATTCAACAGCTCTACTTAGACATTGACATAACTCATATAGACACCTCTATGATTGGGACTCAGCAACAGACAAACTCTGCTGTCAACTCAGCTGCTTATGAAATGGCCAGAGTCTTCTTAAAAATTTCAATATTTCTACAGTTGAGGATTGTAGCAAAGCTCAGGGATCAAACTTAACTCCATGCTTATGAGGCATCCACGTTCTCACAGTTTACTTGCAGCTCATTCTCAGTTTTAATGGGAAGGTGATATATGGTGTATTATTGTTGCAGTGGCAGGGGATGGATTTTAATTGCTGGTTGGACCAAAAAAAATTGATACAAATCAATATTGAAAATTAGATTTATTAGTTCAGTTATAGTTTGCATATACAAAGAAGAAACTACTCTATTTTCAGGTTAGAATATTTATATTTACATGTTCATCTCAGCAAAAAATGATAATTTATCAAAACCATGAGAATGCTACACAGCTTCCTTCATAAGCCTTCTTAGGAATACCATGAAATAAGACAAGTGATTATGTGCATGTATTTGTATCTTATTCTACATAACATCTTCTTACTTAGCTGGAGAACAATTGGCTGCAGTATTTATATCAGTTTCTATGGAATGTTTCTGCTGTTATATATTGAAGCCAAGGGTAACCTTGTGCCTTTGACTGGACCCATTCCACAGTTTGGAGCTCTTTTGCATCAAAAAAATGATGCTTTTGCTAGTAATCAAGGTACAAATTTATGTTCAATTCCTTCAACACTCTCAGATCCTCCAAAAATCAGCTCACCTTTAGCAATTGCAGCCATGCCCGTTATCAACAAGGGAAAAGGTCTAAGTAAAGGCACCATAGCTGCCATTGTAGTTGGCGATTTTGTAGGGATAAGCCTCCTTTGCGCAGTTTTTATGTACCGTTACTGGGGAACAAGAAGAAAGGAGTCAGAGGATGGGCCTAATACCAGGAATATTCAGTTGGACAACAATGGAGACCTTTCCTCCAGTTCGGGTAGAGTTGGATGGCTCTGCCTTAAAAAAGTTGATGAGAGCTCAGATGGAAGTGTATCGGACAATGGAGATCAACAGTGAGGAACTTTTGTGACATTAAATGGAGATCTTAACATGGAATGTCTGTGGGGATTACATTGAATTGTGCTTCTACTTCCCCTCAAAAGAGACCATCAATGAAGGAGGTATTGCATTTTCTAGAAAAAATGCCATCATCCACAGCCGATTAACCAATAATTTCTTCCTATGTAGCATCCTTGCTTTGACATAAGTTGGACATAGATGAGGACTTGCACCTACATTCCATATTCAATAGCTCTACTTAGACATTGGCATAACTCATATAGACACCTCTATGATTGGGACTCAGCAACAGACAAACTCTGCTGTCAACTCAGCTACTTATGAAATGGCCAGAGTCTTCTTAAAAATTTCAATATTTCTACAGTTGAGGATTGTAGCAAAGCTCAGGGATCAAACTTAACTCCATGCTTATGAGGCATCCGCGTTCTCACAGTTTACTTGCAGCTCATTCTTAGTTTTAATGGGAAGGTGATATATGGTGTATTATTGTTGCAGTGGCAGGGGATGGATTTTAATTGCTGGTTGGACCAAAAGAAATTGATGCAAATCAATATTGAAAATTAGATTTATTGGTTCAACTATAGTTTGCATATACAAAGAAGAAACTGCTCCTTTTTTAGGTTAGAATATTTATATATACATGTTCATCTCAGCAACAAATGATAATTTATCAAAACCATGAGAATGCTACACAACTTCCTTCATAAGCCTTCTTAGGAAGACCATGAAATAAGACAAGTGACCCTGTGCTTGTATTTGTATCTTATTCTACATAACATCTTCTTACTTAGCTGGAGAACAATTGGTTGTAGTATTTATATCAGTTTCTATGGAATGTTTCTGCTGTTATATATTGAAGCCAGGGGTAACGTTGTGGTTTTGACTGGACCCATTCCACAGTTTGGAGCTCTTTTGCATTAGAAAAATGATGCTTTTGCTGGTAATCGAGGCACAAATTTATGTTCAATTCCTTCAACACTCTCGGATCCTCCAAAAATCAGCTCACCTTCAGCAATTGCAACCATGCCTGTTATCAACAAGGGAAAAGGTCTAAGTAAAGGCACCATAGCTGCCATTGTAGTTGGCGATTTTGCAGGGATAAGCCTCCTTTGCGCAGTTTTTATGTACCGTTACTGGGGAACAAGAAGAAAGAAGGAGTCAGAGGATGGGCCTAATACCAGGAATATTCAGTTGGACGACAATGGAGACTGTTCTTCCAGTTCGGGTAGAGTTGGATGGCTCTGCCTTAAAAAAGTTGATGAGAGCTCAGATGGAAGTGTCTCGGACAATGGAGATCAACAGCAAGGAACTTTTGTGACATTAAATGGAGATCTTGACATGGAATTAGATAAGCTACTCAGAGCCTCTGCATATATATTGGGTGCCAGTGGTTATACTATATTGTATAAGGCAGTTCTGGAAGATGGGCTGACTTTTGCAGTAAGGCGACTTGGTGATGGTGGTTTGGAAAGGTACAAGGATTTTGAAGCAGAAGCTAAAGCAATCGGTAGGGTTAAACATCCCAACATTGTTCGCCTCCGAGCTTTCTATTGGGGTATAGAGGAAAAACTGTTGATTTATGACTACATTCCACATGGAAGCTTACTAGAATGACTCAAGAATGACTCTAAGCTTACTAGATAACCAAATTCTCAACATACCTTGCAATTTCCACACTAGCCACTTACGGATTTTCAAACATCAATGTTTAGATAATAAATAATGGATGGGCATAAAAAAAACATAAACATTAACACCAAAAATAATAATAATCACATGAACCTACTGAGAAAGCGGAAACACATAAGATATCATCTTCACATTAGATACTTTGGAGAAAGGCAATCTTGAGTACCACAATCAAATAAAGAAACACCAGACTACGGGAGAAGTGAGTGTTAATTTTTAAAATTTTGATATAAACATTGGTTTTCAAGAGAAATTGCAATTAACAATGTACAAATTACTGAATAAATAATTACCAATTAAACTTTTAAGTCACGTTTTAATGGGTTATATGCTTAAAATTCTAGGAGTTCAATGCATATTTGTTATATTTCTATTATAGACCAAGACAAACGTAACAAATCATTGTACACTATTGGATCAATATGATTGTTTTCACATAAGGCCTGATCATTAAAAGGACATTAAGGTTTGTACTTTTTGGGACAATCAACATCAGAGAAAATACAAACGACCCAAAACATCAGAGAAAATACAAATGACCCAGATCCATTAAAACCTTGAAAGTTTGTTCATGAACTCTCCGAATCTGGTATAAAATGTGCACTGTATTTGAAGCTTCAATTTGCCATTAAATTAATGGGACATGAATTCCCACAAAGGAGTTTAGAAAGGTGCAATTGAGTTGAGCTTTCATCTTGTCATTCAATTGATGGACACTGAATATTAAATATAAGATAAATATATAGGAGTAGCATGTGAGTGTCAGTTTTATAAAGAAGATTCTTTTTATTATTAATAAAAATATAGATAGTTAGTTTCATTTTAAAGGGTTATAAATACAAGACTTAAAAGGTTGTAGATATTTAAAGGGTTGTAAATATGAGTTATTAATTTTTTTTACTCAAAACCTGATAAATAGCAATTTAGCAATTTCTTTTTAATTGAGTGACTCAAATTCATGTTTCTTTAGGTTGAAGGTAAACCCACTAAAGTGGAAAAAATTGTGATGCCAATAATTAGAGGGATTGTCATCATGGGATGATAAGAAATTTAATATTCCAAGAAGAGGAGGTAGTAGTAGATTCTAAATAAATTAGCAATGCAACAACATAAATGTTTGCAACAAATTTAGAGAGATCCACCTTGTTGAATAATGCACACACTACATGGATAATGGATTTCCGCACTTTATGACTTACGCCGTTTTCTTTGCAACATCTGGTGCAAATGCTAGTATTTTTCATATTACAAACGATTAGACGGGTATTACAATTTGAAACGTGTTTTCAATTTTATTTCAATTTTTAATTGGAGTTGTTTTTAGTGTGATTTTTTTGGTTTTTTTTGGAATTTTGTGAAAAAAAATTGAGGTAAAATTTTGATTTGTGTTATTTAAATTTGTTTTTTACTGTATATATGGATTTACAACCCTAAAACACCATTAAACTTGTGATTTCAATAAATTCCTGCCAAATTTTAGAGAAATTAGAATGGAAAAACCAACCTAAAAAGCTTCAAAAAAATCTAACTAAAAACAATTTGTTTTAAATTTAAATATATTGTAACATAAAATGTTAATATATAAATGAAGTGAGCAAAATTATTTGTTAATAAAAATCACAATTAAATATAAAAAAAAGATTGATCAAGTTTTTACATATTTATAAGGATAAAAACAAAAAGAAAGTTAGATTGTAAATAGTAACATGAACTATTAATCATAATTACGGATTAAATTTAATTTAATTGTACTCACAAATTTTATTTCAAATTTTGTATAATAATAAATTCTCACTTAGATAGAAGATCACATGTAATTTTTCAAAAAAAAAAAAAATTCAAATTTTGTATAATGTTTAAATAAAAGATGAAATGTACTTTTTCAAAATTGTTTTCGTTTTGCTTACTATTATTTAATGATGAGAGTGTGTGGAATACTTTGTAAGATTAGAGAGGCTTTAGAAGTTTGAAGGAGAAAAAGCTTTCAATGATGATAAAAAAAGTGTTAAACCAAAATAAATAAAGAAAGGAGATGGCCATTAGAAAAAGTAATTTGAAATATTATAATAAAAAATGAAATGTATTTTTTTAATATTAATTTGATTTTTAAAAAAATTATAAAGAATAATTTATAATCCTTAAATATATATCGATTGATCACATCTTTATCAAATGAAACGTTATTTTATTTTTATCAAAATACAATTTAGGTAAAAATTTAACCATTAATTTAGTATTATGATTATATTGAGGAGTAATTGGTTTTTAAGCAGTTTTGAAACGTGTTTTTTTAAAATGTAGTTAAAAGACAACATTTTAGTTTTATTACTTTAACCCTTCACAAACACATATATATCAAATTTAAGGTGGTGTTAACATTTTAGGCTTTTAAGTTTATATATATATATATATATATATATTAAATACTTACTTAGTAATATGAAAATTTAATGGTTTATAATTTTTTATTTTAAATTTGTTTTAATGATTTTATTTCATCTAAATAAAAAGTGTAAGGCTTATTTTTACTTTAAAAGTTTTTTTTATTTGGTTTTATTTGCAAAAAAAAATTAGATTCACTCTTAAATGTCTTTCTAAATATATTAAATATGGAACAAACCCAACTAGATTTGTATTTATGCACGCGAGTGCATGGCTTGATGGTCGGGGCAGTCATCTGCCACGCACCCCACCATCATTCGATCCCCAATTTGTATCGCTGTGCAACAGCATATAACAAGCTTCAATGTGGTTATAATGTGATGTAACGAGATGTGACAGATGTCAGCGTGTTCTGACAAGTATATATGTACAAAAAGAGGGCCCATAAATGCTTCTTAAGGGAACTAGCCCCTCCCATTTAAAAAAAAAAAAAAAAACAAAACAAAACAAAGCAAAACAAAACAAAAAAACTAAAAACTAGATTTGTATTTATATGTCCAAATATGTGTGAGGTATTTTAATATATTTTAATATAATGTTATGTCACCTCTACAATTTAGTAGAATGAAGATCTTTTCATCTTGTAACAAGTTACTATAAAGAAGATGTTGTCATCTTATATAGTTGCATTTAAAAACAAGTGTTTCATGACTATATATATATATATATATATATATATATATATATATTATTATATATTATTAATATTCAATGGAGAATATATATATAAGAAAATGAATCAAAATAAATTAAATTATTTTAACTAAAAAAATATTTTGATAATGGTTACATTGTGTTCTAACAAAACAAAGAACAAAAAAGATAGCTACAACTAGGGAATGCCACATATAATTAACGTCATCGGAAAAGGAGATTGTAGGAGCAGACATAGTGCACAAAAAAATAGAAATAAAAAAATTACTTGTATATTCACCACTCAAAACCAAATTACATGCCACATATATAGTGCTTATGAGATCCATCCAACAGTTTCCAAACCAAGAAATTGTTTGTTGAGAAAATCTCTCAACAAAACTCTACAACCAAGAAACTAATCTTATCTATATATTGTTGTAGGTATCATTGCAAGTCCCCCTTTAATGCTTACATTCATTACAAAGATTAATACAAAAACACAAATTACAATTCACATGTAAGTCACATAAGTCTTACTGGTCTTCATCAACGCTCACATCCACTCTGGAATATCGCAAACACTACTCTTTCTTCACCACCACATCTTCAAGTTGTCACTTGACCTCCATTTAAAATGTAACTGCCTCTAACCATCATTGATGAACTTTTCATGATCAATAATGTTGACATAATTTATTATGCCAATATATATAGCTCGTTGTAAATGTTAAAAAAAATAGTCATCTAATGTACCATCCTATGGACAAGCTCGCATCTGTCAGATGAAATAACTCATTGTATCTGACATTTATCTAGGATAGTTGTCTGGGTATTGAATGTGTTCGAAATTTGATCATACAACTTGACTTGTATACTACACAAGGATTTCATAAAAAGAACTTGTAGCTAACATTTTTGACTTTACACGACCCATCAGCTTTATAACAGAAGGTAAGCACAACCAAATTAGCGAAATGTTCTCGTGGCACAATATATAGCGAGAACCACTAATTTGAATATGTTACTCTGTTCTTGATCCGGACTTATGCAGGAACACAACAAAATATAGAAATACCCATATACACAGAGATGCGACAAAAATAAAACTTCATTTCATTAATATCAAAGAACTGAAATATGCTTACATACAGAAATAAAAATGAACTAGCTCAGGCTATGGTAGCTTATCTATGAGAAGAGATGTGGCGGCTACATGCCTCTAAACTATGTTACAATGAGGCTCAAAGGTCTATTATTTAGAAACAATGGAAAACCATAAGCATCCAAAATTATAACCCTAGGAGATGAAGCGCCAAAATTGTGGGCCCTGTTTTGGTAAATTGGTACATCAACTTCTAATTTTGGTATATGATCTTCGTTTGGCTATCATAATACCTCTTTTCGAAGATCTCAAAGAGAAGGTTGAAAACAAACTAGCATGCTAGTTTGAGACTTTTTCCGGTCTCTTCATTTTCCCTAAAAAAATCGTTTAGGGCCTCAAAACGGCTCCGGAAGTTCACGACTCGAAACACTGCCAAAAATAGTAAATTATGCTACAATTAAGGAAATTGAAAAACTGAAAGAGACAGTGTTGAGGGTCTAAGTGGAATAGGCGGGTGGCCACCAATATCCACCTGGATCAGTCCTCCCCCCTTAGGAATAAATGGTCCCCATTGCGTTGAGTGCCTCCATGAGATGGGGAAACTTCTGCTAAACTTGGTCCCTAGTGAGCCACTTGCCTTGGTGCAGGAGTTGGCCAGTTTTGACAACCTGATATAGTTGGATCTTCTACTGGCGAGTGTTCTTGATCTGTGTCCATGATCCAATAAGTTGTGGCATGTTCCATGTAGTCTGGGTTTAACTCTGTTGGTGTGAGATGTTCTGCAATGTCTGATGTGTCCAGTAATGGTGGAAAATATGGGCGAAGGCGATCCAGATTTATCATTGGGTGGAGGCAAAGGAATGGTGGGATGCTGAGCTCGAAAGCATTGTCCCCTACAACCTTAGTGATGGTGTAAGGCCCATATCAAAGTGGGAGAAGTTTGTGGTGGGGCCCAGCAAGGTGCTCCTTTTGCAGATGTAACCAAACTTTGTCACCCACCTGGAACTTGTGTGTCACCCGATGCGGATCATGACGTTGCTTGTACTTAGCATTGGCTCTGTCCAATATGTCATGGACCTGCTGGAAGATGTGATGAATGCACTTAATGAAGTTGTTAGCCCTGTCAGATTTAAACTAGACATGAGCCAAGTCTGCCTGAGTCACTGCAAATGGTATGGCCACATCAATGGGACATAGTGGTTGGAATCCCAACCCCACCTGAAAGTGGTTGTGGCCAGTTGAGCTATGGAGAGCTCTGTTGTAGCTGTGTTGGACATAAGGAAGGCTTTCATCCCATGTTTGTGGATGCTTCGAGTTGTACATACGTAGAATGTGTACGATCATCTTGTTGACGACCTCTGTTTGGCCATCAGTTTGGGGGTGGAAAGTCATGGACTTAGTGAGCTTGGTATCCAACATCGACCAAAGACTTGAACAAAATGTACTTAGGAACCTGTTGTCTCGATCTGAGATAATGGATTGTGGGATCCCAAAATTTACCCACACTCATTCAAAGAAGAGCTTAGCAGTGGCTTCTATCATGATACTCTTCTTGCAGGCCGCCATAATGGCCATCTTAGAGAATCTGTCGACGACCATGAAAACGTAGTCGTTGTCATGCTTAATAGAAGGAAGGCCTGACATGTAATCCATGGAGATGGATTCCCAAGGTCGACTAGGAGTAGGAAGAGGAGTATATAGGCCTTACTTCTTGATGGTCGGTTTGGCAATGGCACATGTAGTGTAGGATCTGATGTACTTCCCAACATCTTGTCGAAGGTTCGGCCAATAAAAATACTTCTGTAGTACTGCCACTATTTTCTCTACCCCAAAATTTCCAACGACCCAACTGTAGTGCGCCTCCCAAATCATCTTGGCACGCTCGCTTGAAGGAACACAGATGTGTCCAAGGTGGCATAACAATGCATCCTGGAGGTGAAAATTTGGAACTTGCTTACCTTACAGGAGTGTCTGGTATGTGTTGTCGAATTTTGGATCGCTCTTGTAAAGATGTGGCCACCCCGCAGTCTCGTGCCCTCAAGAGTCGAGAATAGTGGTCAGCGCCATGACCGGTGGTCAGCTAAGGCAGTCTGCAACATTTTCGGTGCTTCCCTTCTTGTACTTAATGTTCAAATGGAACTGTTGTAGGTGTGTGGACCATTTATGATGGCAATCGTTCTGTAACTTCCCTTGTGTTTGTATGAACTGCAAGGATCGGTGGTCTGTGTTGACGAGCGTTTCCTTCCTCGTAATGTAATGCTTCCATTGTCGGCAGACCTGCATAATGGAATAAATCTCTTTGTCATAGGTGGGATACTTTCAGACTGTGTCTGAAAGTGTCTCACTGTGATATGCCACTAGATGCCCCTGATAAGTAAGAACTGCACCAGTAGAAAAGTTAGAGGCATCTGTCTTGATCTCAAATGGTTATTGCGGGTCTGGTAATGTGAGAATTGGTGCAGAGTAGAGGCGATGCTTCAACTCAACAAACGCCTTCAGTTGGGATTCAGACCAAAAGAAATTTTCTTTTGCTCCACCCTTGGTGACTTGACTCAAAGGCCAAGTGATATGAGAGAACCCCAACACGAACCTGCGATAGAAATTGACAAGACCCAAAAAGTTGCGGAGCTCTGTTAGAGTGGTTGGGGCTGGCCAATCCAGAATGATTTGTATCTTGGATGGGTCCACATGCACACCCTGCTCATCAATGATGTACCCTAGATATTGAACTTGGGTCATGACAAAAGTGCATTTCTCCAAATTGGCACACAACTTGTGTTGTTGCAAGATTTGAAGGACCTGTCGAATATGGTGGAGGTGATCTTCCCAACTTTGGCTGAAGATCAAGACGTCATCTAAATACACCACTACGAATGCATTGGTGAAGGGTTGCAATATGTCGTCCATCAATCTCATGAAGGTTGCAAGGGCATTTGTCAACCCGAAAGGCATGAACAACCATTCAAAAAGGCCCTCATTGGATTTTAAGGTAGTCTTCCACACATTGGAGGGTTCGCACTGGTGATAACCAGACTTCAAGTCAATCTTGTTGAAATATTTGGTCCCCTTGAGCCGATCTAGAAGGTCATTAATCTGTGCGATTGGGTACCTATTCTGGACAGTGATCTTGTTCAGCGCCTGATAGTCAATACAGAGTCTCTAGGTCTCGTCCTTCTTTTGTACCAATACAATTGGGCTCCCATAGGGTGATGAGCTTGGCCTGATGTGCCCTTTCTGCAACAGCTCCTGAATTTGCCTCTTGATCTCATCATTCTCCATAACAGAGTGTCTATAGATCGATCCATTGGGTAGCAACATGCTCGAGGTCAGATCGATAGAGTGCTTGACCTGACAGTGCAGAGGTACCCCTGTAGGTGAGGCAAAAATTTCCCTGTACTCCTCCACGACCTTTTCCATTTGTTGTTGTTGTATGGAGGAGCCATGTCTAAAAGTTGTGGCCACAACCTTCTTCTTTCCCTGAGGACGAATCATAAGGAAAACAAATTTCTTGGTCTGGGGGCGCCTTTTCCTTTCTTCAGATTCGTAGATCCAAAGTCTCGCTTCTTTTGTTTAAACTTATACTCAATCTTAACAGCGTATCAGTAAGCCGTGTCGAGTGAGGATATGTCTAGGAACTCCATCTCGTCCTAGATGTACTTGTGTAGACAGTTGTGGTACTTGAGTACCAAATGCCACTCAGAATCCCTGATACCCAGCTTCGTGCAAAGGGTATATGAAAAAATTTGTAAACTCTGACACACCTTGGTCCCTTCCCTGTCGTAGCGTGGTCCACTTTATGTATTTATCTTCATAGATTCCGACAGGGTAATATTGTCTCTTGATGGCGTCTCGGAAAGAATTCCAAGTGGGTGTGGCTAAAAACAGTGAAGATTACCCCTCATCCTTTTTTTCACAGTAGGTTTCCCACCAGTCTTAACATGTGGGGCGGCTTTGAGAAGTGAAAAAGTAATTTTTTCTCGATTGGAAAAATCATGAACTAAAAAATACCCTTCGAACATATTTAACCATTTATCTACGACGTATGCATCTATCTGGTCCTCAAATATGGGAATATCAAAGTTAACTTGTACCTTAAAAGGAGTGGTTGCTAGATGAAGATGTGTCACCTGTGGGTAGTTGTTGAAGGATCTAGGGAAAGTTATCCATCATCACGTTCCTTTGTTGCTCGAGGGCTTCCTCTAGCAGTATTTTGAAAGGATCTTCTGCCCCCTCGTCTTTATTTCTTCCGCCATGGGAGGCCATTAGGTTTTACGAGGCTGGTATTGAAAAGGTTCAACGAGATCGAAACCTAACACCTTATACCCTGACCTCGTTGGGGACATGCAAAGAAAAACAGAGAAAGAGCACACCGCTCTGATGCCACTAATCCGGACTTATGTAGGAACACAACAAAATACAGAAATACCCTTATACAAAAAGATAAAGCAGAAATAAAACTTCATTTCATTGATATCAAAGAACTGAAATATGATTGCAGACAAAAATAAAAATGAACTAACCCGGGTGATGGTATCTTATATGTGAGAAGAGATGTGGCGGCTACATGCCTCTGAATTGTGTTACAATGAGGCTCAAAGGCCTATTTATTATTGAGAAACAATGGAAAACCCTAAACATCCAAAAACCTAACCCAAGGAGATGAAGTGCCAAAATTGTGGGCCCTATTTGGGTAAATTGGTACATCAACTTCCCGGGGTTGTATCTTTGGCATACGATCTTCGTTTGGATATCATAATACCTCGTTTCAAAGATTTTGAAGGTAAGGCCAAAAACAAATAGGCAAGCCAATTTGGGACTTTTTCGGTCTCTCTATTTTCCCTAAAAATGTCGTTTAGGGCCTTAAAACGACTTCGGAAGTTCAAGACCCGAAAAACTACCAAAAATAGTAAACTATGCTACAATTAAGGAAACTAAAAAACTGAAAGAGACAATGTTGGGGGTCCAAGTGGAATAGGCAGGTGGCCACCAATATCCATCTAGATCAGTTCTATAAAATTGGTTATGCACTTCTTACTTTACAAACAAACAAAAAACATATAATTTTACTACATAAGTACATACAACCACTCGTAGTAATAATATAACTTCCCCTCCATCATTTTTGTCATATGGTTGATATCACAATTTTACATAGAAATGATGTGAACACCTACAACATATTTGCAAAACAAGTGATATAGTTACCATATATTTTCTTCAAATAGCCCTCATCAGGTGCACATGATAAAACGTTGAATCTCTTTCCCATGCTTGCATTGTCTAACATTTCACCAATCCTTGAAGATCATGTGCCTAACGTTCTGACCTTCCCTTCCAAGTACTCCTGATTCCTAGCACGTCCCGTAGGATTGTCTCTATAAGTATGTCGATCTGCATTGAGTCCCATGGCTTGGATGGAAGAATCGTCAGTTCAGTAAAGAATATATTCAATTAGAGTACCTTTGAAAGTTATGCATCAACTAATCTCTTTTCCTTGGCTCTATTGTCATGAGAAAAATTGTTGTTTGGGGAATGGTCCCAGATCTGATTCGCAGATTGAGCACCATTGTTGATTGTTGTTTTCTCTTGTTTCCAGTCAATGCATTTTTTGGTCAAGAGATGGAGCATCTCATCCTTGAAGCATCCGAGAGTGGCTTCTACAAGGTGGGCTACCTGGGGCGGAGCTAATGTCTCGACCATCAATTGGGAGAAGGGCTTGTTGGTCACAGGATCGATTCCCATTCCAAACAGCTTGGGCCTGTAAAATACCCATGATATCAAAATGGCGATGTCGCAAGCCAGGACGAGGAACAACACGATGCGGTAGGAGCAACATAGGAAATAGTTTTTGCTTCTTTTTGGCTTCTTGGGGACGACCCTCAAGCAACATGAGGGGAGAAAGGATCTGTTTTGAGGAGAATCATGAGATCTACATCTGAAATAAGGTGATTGTGAATGTTAGTAGGAATGATATTGTCGCCTTTGAGAAGTAGTAATCCAAATGGATAGAGAACAAACAATCAAAGTGGATTAGCTTTTCAGCAAATGCATACAGAAATATTTACAAACAGAAATATACTCTACTCATCAGCGGAAATAATAAACGACCAAAGAAATCACGAAGCATAAATGGGAAAGAAACAATAATTTTCTAGGGAAAGTCACAACTAAAAACCCTTGCTATCTGTATATTGCATTAATCAGAAAATATGAGAATATTACAATGTTTTTTCTCAAGCCCGAGCAACCTCTGCACTATTTCAATCTGTCTCATTGCATCACAAACCAGTTCAAGCCAATACTTAGTCAATTTTGATGTCAGCCAAGCTCCTATTTCCTTGTGTTGTTCCGTTGGGAGTTAGCCCATACTTAATTGAGAAATTCCACAAATATGAATTATGTAATGCTCATAGGCCTTCCCCTTATTTCATGCAACACCTGTACAATTCAGATGATTATACAACTAACAATACAATGTCCTTGAATTCCAATCTCAACCGGGCCTTTCTCTGATCTGACATGCATGAGTTAATTATGAGTGAATCTTCAGTTTATTGTTTGATCAATGCTGGTTACGCCCCATTACTACAGGTTACACCCCACTACTGGATCTCACACTATTCCTCCATTAGTTGGAATTAGTTTAATTGAATTTAACTAAGTTAAACTGAAGTAAATAAATACAACTCAAAATAAACTCAACTAGGGCTCCTGAAAAGCAAAAGACACTCTACGTGACTCTAATTAGACTCCCAACTCGAATTAGTTGAGCCAACTAAGTCAAATTAACTTAGTTAACTATTACAAGTTGTTATGAGAATTGGAATTACAGTTTAATTCCTAATTTAATTCAAGGACAAAATTAAATTAGGATTTTTCTTGTTGCATTTTCAACACTCCCTCTCAATAAGAAAGGGATTATCTGCTACCCCGATCCTACCTTTGTGAAACTCGAATTTGCATCTTGACAATGCCTTTGTCAAAATATTTACATCTTTCTCCTCTGCAGGAATGTATTCCAACAACATGATTCTACTCTGCACACAATCTCGTAGATGGTGATATCAGATGTCGATATGCTTGGACCAATCATGAAAAAATTGGATTCTCACAGAGTTTGATACAACTATGATTGTCATAGTAAATTACTGTATGATCCATCTACTGACAAAATAACCCAACAAGAATCTTCCTCATCCAGACAGCCTCACAAGTTGCTTGACTAATAACCATGTACTCTGCTTCTATTGAACTAAGTGCAACTAATCTATGCTTCTTGTCGTACCAAGGCACTGTGGCTAACCCAATACTGAAGATTCCCCCTGATGTGCTCTTTCTGTCAGATGGGATCCTTGCCCAATCTACATTTGTGAAGCCTTGAAGCTTCACTCCCTCTGTCCATCTATACCAAAGAACAAACTGAGTGGTGCCTCTGAGGTATCTCAACACATGTTTAGATGCCTTCCAATAAATTTTGGTTGGCTTAACCATGGCTTGACTAAGCTAGTTAATTGCAAAACACATGCCTGATCATGTGTTCACCAAATACATAAGTGAACCCTCAAGTTGTCTATAAATAATGGCCTCCACTACTTCACCTGAACTAGCATCCTCCTTCCTCCAGTTACCTGCTAGAAGAGTCTTCATGGGTTTGTTTTTCTCCATTTGGAACTTCTTGAGTATCTCGTTGGAATACTTTCCATGAGAGACAAACAGTTCCCCATCTCCTTGTCATACTTCCATACCAAAAAAGTAATGCATGAGTCCTAGGTCCTTCATCCTAAATTCTCTTGCAAGATCCTCTTTGTAATATTTTATCAGCTTCTCATCACCTATTAGAATCAAATCATCGACATATAATACTATAATCAACAATTTACCTTCAACCACAATATGGTAAAGGTTCGCATTTGCTTCACTTTTGGTAAATCCCAACCCGGTGAAATAACTGTCAATCCTGGTGTACCAAGCACGAGGTTCTTGTTTTAGTCCATACAACACTTGTTTGAGTTTGCACACATGAGACTCTCTGTTAAAGGTATCAAACCTTTTGGCTGCTCAATAAACACCTCTTCCTCAATCATACCGTTGAGGAATGTTGTCTCCACATCCGTCTGATGTATCTTCCATCCCATCTGCGTTGACAATGCTATAATAGATCTGATTGACGAGTACCTTGCTACTGGAGCAATGGTATCATCGTAATCAATTCCCTCCACCTAAGAGGACCCTCTGGCCACAAATATGGCCTTATGTTTCTCCACACTCCCGTATGTTGCTTGCTTTACCTTGTAAAGCCATCTGGAACTCACCACTGACTTGTCTGTTGGTCTTGGTACCACTTCCTAAACACTGTTTATGATAATGGAGTCATACTCCTCAACCATGGCATCAACCCAAACTGGTTTTTGCACTACCTCCTTGAATGTGGATGGCTCAACCTCTACACTCTCGGTCATCAAAGCCATGTAGCTAGTGTACCGATCTGGTGACTTCCTTTGCTTGCGCTGTGATGTGGGTGCTCCCACATTATCTCTAGCATCATGCATCAATTTGTCAGCCTCTCTGGTGTGCTTCCTTCCATCTCTAGAAGTATCTGCATGAGTGGGCGCTTCCACTCTTTACTCCTCTGCATGTGGTTTATCCACATCATCCCGAGGTTCCTCTTTTGGAGCTAAAAGCTCCTCATCTGCATGTAACTAAATTTCCCTCTCCAGGGAACATCTCATGGCCTTCTCTTCATCGAACTTCACATCTCTACAAACCACTATCATCCTGTTGGATGGAAGGTACACCCAATAGTTGTGACGTGTATCAGTGTACCCCAAAAATATGTCTAACTCAACTGTTGGCTCTAGATTTTCCATGCATCCTTGGTAACATGACAGTAGATTGATGAACCAAAGATCCTTAAGTATGCCACATCTGGTTTCTTACTTGAAAAATCTTATTTTGGTGTACATATCCCAAGAATTCGATGAGGGCTTTTATTTTCCAAATAAACAAGTGCAATGGTAGGCCCTGATCATGTAACATCACCTCTGTCGCTCCCACAATACTTTTGTTCTTCCTTTCAACCACCCCATTCTTTTGTGGGTTATGAGGTGCTATTAACTCTCGTCGAATGCCTTCTAATACGCAAATTTTTTTGAATTCATTCGACACATATTCTCCATCGTTATCGCTTCTAAGAGCTTTAACTTTCTTGCCAGTATATTTCTCGACAAGTGATTTAAATTCACAAAATTTAGCGAACGTTTGATCTTTCTTCTGCATGAATAAAATCCAACACTTACGAGAAAAATCATAAAAAAATATTACATAATACCTATGCTTGGCTGTGGATGTTGTCAAGAACAATCCACACACATCTGAGTGAACTTGATCAAGTATTACTTGCACTCGATTATATTTATCATGAAAGCAAGCTTTGGTGTACTTCCCCAATGTACACCCTTTGCATGTGTCCCTATGCTCTAGTGTACCCTTGGCAAGTCCTGTAGAAATTTGTTGCATGATCATCAAAGCTTTGTGGTGTACGTGACCCAATCTTCTATGCCACAACTCACTGAGGTCTCAGCTCTGCACCTTCTCTGTTTTTGAGCTCAAAGCAACGCAATCTTCTACATCCGATTTGTAGAGGTTCTTCACCCGAACCCAATTCGCTTCACCT
The DNA here is from genome assembly GCA_031772625.1 of Pinus tabuliformis. Taxonomy (NCBI): domain Eukaryota; kingdom Viridiplantae; phylum Streptophyta; class Pinopsida; order Pinales; family Pinaceae; genus Pinus; species Pinus tabuliformis. Next base: position 786,909,073 of record CM062810.1, read on the forward strand.
GTCTTGAGGTTATGTGACGAAGGAAAGCCTTTCCCTTGATAAATATCACATCGTAGCAACGGTCCTCCAACATGGCAACTGAAACCAAATTCTTCTTCAAACTCGGAACATACATGACATCTTTTAATGTGAGAGGAGAGCCAGACTCCATCTGAAAGGTAATTGTACTGATGTCGGTCATTCTATACCTCCCATCATCTCCCATCTCGATGTGCATCTGTAGGTCCTTCTCCTCCAAGTCAATGAAGAACTCTTTGTTGTCGGTCATATGGAATGACACTCCACTATCCAAGTACCACACACTACCAATCATTGATGTCACCATGCAACCGATGAGGGTGAAATCCAGTTCGAATTGTGAAGCAAGAGATTCACCTACCACTCCTCCTGAGGGATTCTTACTGGCCTTCTTGTGCAGACACTTTGTGGCATAGTGTCCCAGCTTGTGACAGTGAAAACATTTAATATTCAACATGTCCTTCTTCTTGCCGCCTTGACTGGAATCTGATTTGGAATGGGATGACTTCCCCTTCCCTTTATTCTCCTTTCCAGCTAAGGCACAATTATCCTCATCATCATGCTTGGATGAGGATCCATCTCTGGTGTTCCGCAGAATCACTTATTGTACCAAGTCGGACCACAATCTCTCCCACTCTGGTAGCTTCTCCCTCCCATTAACTGAGTCTTGGTAGTTGTGCTAGCTCTTGGTAAGTCCTATAAGTGCTAGGCTAACCAAATTATCTTCAGCAACTATAACACAGACAATTCTAAGCTCATCCCAAAATTGGGTGAACTTGGTCAAGTACTTCGGTATTGTGTCGCCCTTCTCTATCTTGATCTTTCTAAGATTATCCTTCAGTGCTAGCTTCCTGTGGCCACTGTTTTTTGAAACAGGTTCGTCAAGTCCTTCCACATTGCAAATGGAGTTTCCTTACCATGGAGGTTCGAGACAATATGATCTCGAACTCCTTCTAGGATAATCCTTCTCGCCTTTGCCACACACTTTCTCCACTCTGCCAGATCCTGAGCATCAACTAGATTAGGAATATCTTTGTCTATGAATTCCTTAAGCCCATTGTCTTCCAACACTACCTCCATCCTGTCCTTCCAAGCAATATAGTTTGAACTACCCTCAAGGGCATATTTGAGTCTCAAATCGTAGAACGACATCCTGTTGGCTCTGAAGTATGATACTGCAAATTCAATTTCTCCTACAAAAAACAAACTTGTATTCTCCTCTTCTATAATGATTTTAGCTCTGATACCATGTAGATTCAAAATACAAATTGTAATATGCTAAAACAATTGATTTAAATCTACTCTACTCATTAGCGGAAACAATAAACGATCGAAGAAATCATGAAGCCTAAAATAGAAATAATTCAATCACACATAACACAATAATTTTCTAGGGAAAGGCACTTCTAAAAACCCTTGCTATCTGTATATTTATTAATAAAAAGATATGAGAAGATTACAATGCTTTTTCTCAAGCCCGAGCAACCTCTACACTATCTCAATCAGTCCCACTGCTTCACAAACCAACTCAAGCCAATACTTAGCCAATTCTACTGCTTGTTAAGATCTTATTTCCTTGCATTGTTCCCTTGGGAATTATCCCATATTTAATTGGGAAATTCCACAAATATTAATTGCGTAATACTCATAGGCCTTCCTTTCATTGCATGCACCACCTGTATAATTCAGATGATTATACAACTGATAATACATTGTCCCTAAACTCCAATCTCAACTAGGTCTTTCTATGATCTGAATTGCATGAGTTAATTATGAGTGAATCTTCAATTTACTGGTTGATCAGTGTTGGTTACACCCACTACTACAGGTTACACCCCACTACTGGATCTCCCACTAATTCCTTTGTCAATTGGAACTAGTTTAACTAAATTAAATAAATACAACTCAAAATAAACTCAACTAGAGCTCCTAAAAAGTAGGAGACACTCTACATGACTCTAGTTAGACTCCCAACTCGAATTAACTGAGCCAACTAATTCAAATTAACTTAGTTAACTATTACAAGTTGTTATGAGAATTGGAATTACAATTTATTTCCTAATTTAATTCAAGGAAAAAATTAAATTAAGATTTCCTTGTTGCATTTTCAACAAACAATACTCTACAAACAACAAACTAATCTTACCTATATACTATTGCAAGCATTATTCCAAGTAATTTGACAAAAGTGTCCCTCTTTTTCTTGATAAGGTACAAAATATCCTTCTATATTTCTTCAGCTCTTTTAAGGAATCTTTCATCAGATGTGTGGTAGGGACACCTATAGAGACCACATCAACCAGGTCAAATATAAGATCATACTAGAAATTAATCTTTAGTGCAAAGCACAACATATAAATTAAATTGTTTGAAAGATGGAAGAAAAAATAAGAGAATTTAGATATCTAGTGAAATAATGAACTTTTCCTCCACGTTGTGTTCTTAAAATCATAATCAATCTTATGCATAGATTTAAAAATCATCCCAGCAATGTTCCCATAAACAAAATGACTCAAATCAAACTTGTATTGTTCTTTAAGGTAAGTATTTTCATATCTATTGTGTTTGTTTATGCCAACTTCTTTGATAGTTGATTCCTCAAAAGAAGCATCAAGTATTCTGCGATATGAACAGGGCTCTCCTTCTTCATGCTTTTGAATCCTTCCTCGCGAAATGATCGTGGTTTCTTCTTGAGTGCATTGTCCAACGAGCTCATAAAATGTTGGGAGTCTATTGTTGTTTATTATAGTAGTAATGAAGGTTTCCTATTGGAGGAAGACCTTAAATAGTGATCATTGCCAACTCTCTATCAGATACAGTCTCACTAGTAGTTTGTAGTTGATCCCTTAGTTGAGATACCCCGATGACATAGGATTGAAAAGATTCCCCCTTATTCCTTTTAAATTCCTCGAGCTTATTATTAAGGAGAGGATATGATTCAAATTTTTGACTTGTCATGCATCCCAACGAAATTATCATAAATGTCTTTAGAACTCTTCAAATTACCAACATAAAAAAGCAAATGATCTTACAACCATCAATGAGAAGTTTCTTAGCTTTGAGGTCACCTTTCTTGTACTTGGATTTGATAGTAGCAGAAGCATTCACCCGAGGTTCAAGTACCTTTCCTTGCACATATTCCAAGACATCATTGTCATCCAATATGAATCTCAACCTGAAATTTTCTGGGGCATCTGGTGATGTAGGAATCGAAATATTTTTGAGCAAAAAAGGGTGGATGTGAGGACTACAATTTTGGGATCGTGGCTTGCTTCTCAGAAATTGGACCAAGGAAAAACATACATAATCTGAGAAAGGCACAAGCATTGGATTTGTGGCAAAGGTTCCTTATTGGATTTTTCGATGGTGCTTGCTCTAATAGTAATTGTGGTTGCAATGCTCTTATTATTTCTGAACCAGACATCTACTATCATTTCTAGTGGGAGGGAGGCAGTGGCTCCAACAATGGGGCAAAAATCATAGCTTTATGGGGCACTTTCTTCACTACAAAATGGCTCAACATCAACGAATTACAGGTATATGGGGAGTCCAAGAGCTCTATTGAATGGGCTAAGAGTCTCTCTCGATTCCATCCTCCATTGTTAACAAATTAGATGAAGCTCATATGTTTAGTTGAATGTACTTTCTAGCAAATCACATACAACCACATCTACAGGGAGCATAATCACATCACAGATAAGCTTTCAAAAAGAGTAGGAAAAATTCTAGAAGTCATTTTTACACTGCATACAAACATGATTCCAAGATTGACACAAGTAGTATTTCCATCGCTTAGCCTCTACTAATTCCAAGATTGACACAAATAGTATTTCCATCGCTTAGCCTCTACTATCTTCCACAGATCCAGACACTAATACATTTTAACAATTTTTACATATTATTTGGAAATTGTTAGACATACAGTAACAAGTGTTTGCAAGATTCTCTTTTATATATAAAACTTAGCGTTTTTTTCTCCTGAAAATAAAAAAACCATTAATAAATTGTAAATTATTAAGACTAGTTTTTTTGATAATAAATTAATAAATTAATAAATTTTAATATATTATCTAGACTTCTGTTTTTGAATATATAATGTGATATGTGCATGTGAATGTAAATTTAAACTATTTACATTTGAAATTATTCGTTGATATATGCATTAGTTTATCGTGCGCTCGCATGTGCCGATAATGGATTTCGAAACCACTGTATTCGTTAATGATGTAATCTTCGATAATGCATTAATGTTTTTGAAAATTTTAATAAAATCAGGTTGGAAAAATCATAATGTTAGTAGGGGCTGGATAGGCGTGATTGAGGAAATCAATTTGTTTATTATTGGATTTTATGTGAAAAATCAAGTGTTTTTTCCTTATAAATTAAACATAGTTAAGTTTATGAAATCTTTGAAACATATATCAATTTGATTTTTTTTTGGTTATAAAAGATATTATAATTCATTATTATGTATAATGAGTTGTTCTATAATTTCAATTATCATATTATAACTAGATATTAGATAAAAATTAGATAGTTGTTGTTGAGTTAAGTATCTATTTTCCCTTCATATTTTTTTCATGTTTAATTGTTTATTTATTGTAAAGGTGTAGTGGTTTTTATCTAGAATTATGACAATTTTGGTGGATATATTGACTATGGAGTTGTCATTAAATTCCCTTATTTACTAACTACTATTAGAGTAGGGTTAAAATCCAATGTAGAGGTATCTCCAATAGAGAATTCAACATAGATACAATTCCAATAGAGAAAATCAATGGACAAAACTACAGTCCTTTAAAGAATTGGCAAGAACAAATTGCAGAGACTATAAACATTGTAGGCACAAAGGAGAGATACTCATGTTTGAGAAATTGGTATCAAATAAACAACAATATTAGCATCAAATAAACAACAATCAGAAAAGGCACATGTCAAAGTACAGGAAGAGCTCAACAAAGCTATGGAGATGCTAAACATCTAACACGCTGAAGATGAGAGATCGAGGTTTTGCAAAAACATGTTTTAAATGTGGATACTATGAGAATTTGAGCATATGAGTGTTTCAAATTTCTTACTTAAATTCTATAAGTTTAATTAGTAAATCATTTAAAATTATTTTCAAATAATTGCATTTCTAACTCAACTATAGCTAAAATTTCTTGAAATTTATCAATTTATTTTAAAATAGAAATATTTTTGAAATTTTAAATATATAAATTTTCAACTAAGTGCTTTTTTTTATTCAAATAATTTCATCCTCACACATATCATTTCAACTAAATAAACTAAAAAATATATGTACATACTAAATTTAAGTAGTAAATAATTTTCAAATTACATTTCTAACTCAACTATAACTAATTTTTTTTCAATTTTATCAGTTCATTTTAATATAAAAATATAATTGAAATTTTAAAATATAAATATAATAATCTAAATAATTATATTTCTAACTCAAATATAACTAAAAACTTTCACAAATTTATTAATTTATTTTAATATAAAAATATAATTGAAATTTAAATACATAAACTTTCAACGAAATTTTTTTTATTTCAAATAATTTTATACACACAATTTATTTATACAAATAAAAAATAACATGCTACAACATAAATATATATCTTACTAAACAATTCAAACCAACAATTATTTTTTAATCAATCATTAAAAATATCAAAACGCGGCAGCTTAACTTAAATGAGTTATAAAAATGTTTAATTAATGATTTAGTTTATATAATTTAAATATATATATATATATATATTATCTTATATAACTTCAATAATAATATGAATACTATTACTGAAAATTGTCAAAATAATCCCCTTTCAGCATTCATAGTTGTTTACCTTTATTAAGCATATGATTTAATACAGGATCCAATGCAATGGATGTTCTTTAATCAATGATTAAACATGCTAAGGTGCTGGCAACGAACGGATGAGCGATAAAGATGCTATAACCATGAACGAAAATCAGTTATGCATACACCTGGTAGGCAAAATAGTTCAGGATTTCACCAACAATAACGGAGATAACAAGCGAGAGGCTACTGCATTTCAATTTATTCTATATAATTTTGAGAAATAAAATTGGTTATACATTTTGACATTAAAAAGGATATTATTATAGTTTATGGAATGAGGATGATAAGATATTTTGTTAAGGTATTTTATAGTGAAAAGATTATTGATTAGAAATTTCGTGAGTAAAAATTTAATTATATTAAATGGGTAGAGTGGCCCAAATCATATTAGAATTAAGTAATTTTAATAATTTAAATATGTTTGATTTAAAAACTTTTAAATTAAAACTACTCAATATATAAATTACACCAATCATCTCATATTCATATTACCTAACAAAACATATTCTTATAATTAAACCGGTTTCTCAAAGCTATAGAGTAATAAATATTTGCCTTTGTTTTATTTAAATGTGAAAATGTATAGAAAAAACAATAAACATTTAATATAATTCATTGAAAAACGCGACAGAATCACAAAAATATTGGCAGAAAACTAAGTGCGCAAAGAAATCCAAGGGGACTGGCAACTTTAATATTGACGATGCAAGGTATCTACAAAAATGGAACCTTTCATTACCCAAAAAATAAACCGAAGAAAGTAATTCTTCGGTCTTCGAAAAAGATTATTTAGGAAAAAACGCATGTCTCAATCACAACAGAAAAGAAAATGCCAGCCTCCATTTTCGGAGAAAATTCCTAACCATTAAAGAAAAACATAGAATTCTTGAAACAATATATCTAATAGACTTGCCTACAATATGTAATGATTAAGTTTATTTTTATTTAACACACCTTTAAAAAAGTTAACCTTACGATTAACTAATCTCCACTTCTGCCCCAGGACTTTAGTAACTAATCTCCACTTCTGCCCCAGGACTTTCACTAAGTGTTATCGTTAACTTTCATTATTCTAATCTTAATAAAAGATGGTTACTAATCTCCACTTCTGCCCCATGACTTTCACTAAGTGCTATCGCTAACTTTCATTATTCTGATCTTAATTCTGTGCTCCATTTTTTTCTTACAACAATCTCACCATCCCACTTCAAAAATTATGTGATTAATCTTTTCTAAAAATAAAACTTCATTGTATTTATGATTTGCCATCATAACTCACCAACTTAGCTTTTCAAAAGAGAAGAATCAAACTTTATTGTATTTTCTGATTTGCCATGATAACCCACTTTCATCTCAAAACTAAAAATGTCCATTGTTCCCATTAAAACCTGATCAAACACTATATCCGCTAATGAAATACAATCGCCATCAACCGCGGCTATGCAATAGCTCGACTCAAGTACCTGGCACTCCAAACCGGCAAGCAATGTCACCTTTTTCCAGCGAAGGGTCCCTCGTGTTTCGGTACGAGATAAAGAGCTACCGAACTCACCCACCACCACTTCTCCATAGGCTGCTCACCCGATCCAGACCTGGAATGTGACGTTCCAATAAGGTTTTTTTTTAAATTTAAACGTATTTTACAGCCCATAAAATTTTTAAAACGTTATCAGTGACGGCTTAAAAAAGGAGGCCTTTATCGAGGCGGAGGAATTGCCCGGACGGCTAAAAATGGCCGGAATCCGGTTTAAAAAATTTCAAAAAATCTTGTAAAGGCAGTATTTGAATCGTGATTTTGATGGTGGAAATAGATTCAGCCCCATCAAAAACATTTAAGACACCTAAAATTTTGAAGTTTAACAACTATAACTTGAATTTACAAAAATTCCTCCCACTAATTAAACTATGGCTAAAAAAATTAACCCGGTATATATTTAAATTAACCATCATAAATTTTCATAGTTGTTTCTAACTATGTAAGTTTAAACTAAATTTGACCGGTAGATATTTAACCATCATAAATTTTCGTAGTTGTTTGTAAATATGTAAGTTTAATGGAATTGTTTCAGCATAAAGCAATACTCTTTTCAGCTAACCAAAAATTACGATAAAAAAATGTTAGGATTAATTTTGATTCCGAATGGCAATGTATAAATAGGTTTATTGGTCTTTATTTTAGGTGTGCCAAGCACCAAAGTGCCAAAGGTTGAGCAACCTGAGTTTATTAGACTGGGTTTTCTCAGAGTTAGGATTTTTCCCAGGGAAAAATTCAGAGTCGGGTTTTTCTTAGGTAATTTTTGGTGTTTTTTTATGTATGATTGCTTTTATATCCGCTCATGATTAATGTTTTTAATTTTGTCTTGTTTTTTAAACATAACAGTAGTACCAGAGCAGGGTTTTTGTTGGAGATTTGGTTTGTGTATACAGCTAAAATAGAATCACTCATAAGTATTGAAAAATTCACCGGGGTGAAAAGGCAAGAAGATTGGGATTGAGCTAATGGTTTTAAGTTTTTATTAATGGAGAAGTTACAAATTTTTTCCTGTGATTTTTTCTTGTAAAATTTTACACTTAAATTTATTGTTCATTTAGTTTTGTAAATTTCTTACATTATTTTTCAGATCTGAGATTTAAATTTACATATTAATATAAATCTATTACATTATTCCTAGATCTGATTTTTATGTTACAAATCTATTACAACAATTTACACAGATCTCATATAAAATTACAAATCTATTACAACAATTTACACAGATCTAAAATTTATACTAGTAAATAATTTCTTCCCTCTTTTAATAAAAAATTGTCCCTTGAAGATGATTTATTATATTCTAAGCAAATTTTGTTTTCAATAATTATTCATCAATTGCCACAAAAATACTTAAAGAAATCTATTAAATATTAATGACAAAGTTCTATTTATTGATCAAAATTTCTTATTAGCTCATTTTGAATTATATATTTAATAATGAAAAGTAAAAAACCTTTCCGTAATCACTTCTTCTTTTTCAAAGAAATTCTTGGTTCATTTTTAAGAGAGAGAAATTCTTGGTTCATTTTTAAGAGAGTTCTTGGCAGTGTAGACCTAGAATTTTTAGAATTTTCTAAGATCAAAATTTGGGTGAATTTCCACCCCATATAAACATCTTCACTTAATCACAACTATGCTATTTCACTTAATGACAATTATACCATGTTAAATATTAAATGCTTTCGAAATTATACGGTGTGAAATATTGAATGCGGATGTGTATAAAAAAAATTGACGCTCACATCAAGAAAATTAACAACCGTCATCAAAAGAAAGGCCAATTATACTATGTTAAATATTGAGTGCTTTGGAAATTATACTATGTGAAATATTGAATGCTGATGTGTATTAAAAGAATTGACACTCAAATATCCATATAAAACTTAAAATAACACAAAATATCTATATAAAACTTAAAATAACTAAAAATTAACAACCGGCATCAAATTTGGACTAGAGAGGCCGAAAAATTTCGATATCCACACACCTGAAGCCCATTTCGCTGACGTCTGGAACCGCAAAAGTCTCTGGCACAATAGTGTCCACCAATAAGCAAGTGCAGCGCCCTTTCCAATTCATTGATCATCGATTTCAGAGAAAACGCAACCGTTCTAATAACGGCAGACAGTCGCCTGTTTCAAACGTTGATGCGCCACACAGAGATGTCCACTACCACCACTTCGATCTCCGATCTCCGGGTAGTTGAGCGCGATCCTGAACACGAAGCAGATCTTCACCATGGTAACCAGATGCTCCAAAAAGGCTTTCGCGGCGCCGGATTCCGCCTCCCACCTCAGTTCATCGGAAAATTATCGCTGATCGATACGCTTTCCCTCAACGGCTACCGTCTCACCGGCCAAGTTCCTGATTCCAGAGGCAAGCTCCAACACTTGATACAGCGTAATCTGGCGAAAAATTGCCTGACTGGTTCCATTCTGGGGTCGATACGGAATCTCGGCAGTTCTTCGATTTGATCGATAATCTTCTTTCTGGTCCCTTCCAGGCATAAATCTTTCACTCTTTTGGCGGAGAAGCAAGAAACATCGAGGTCTGCCAGCCCTTGCACTGCTGCCGCTTCACTTTCACCTGCCGGATGTTCCCTTGCAGGCGGCCGGTCTTCTAAAATGGCGCCTTCTTCTTCCTACGGATATGATGGACAAAGAAAAGACTCTTTGCTGGCACTCTGATCAAAGAAAGTAAATTTAGATCTCCAGTTCCATTTCATGACAACAGGGAAACTTTACAAATCAAGAAAACAACTCATTGGCAGTGCAGAGTCCGGAGTGCCAGAGGAGATGAACCTCTTAGGTTTCCCACAGAAGAATGAGCAAGACTGGACAGAGATTCATGATGTATGCCATGATGGATACAAAATAAATCATGCAAGTGTATATAGACTTCTTAAGAAAAGGAACACATCATTATTGCTCCAAAATTCTCCGTAGAGCCAACTTTTCATTTCCGTCATCAATTGAGAATACCTATTTCTTGAGTCTCTCGTGTCTTCCACAGACATAGTCTTCACCTCTATCATTTTATTGGATTCCCTAAGTTCTCTTAAATCTTCCATTATCAGGGAACTGCAACCATAGATTTTTATTATTTGAAGTGTTTTCAAATCGAAATAACTCTTTGGAAATACCTTCAATGCTGAGCATTCTACTATGATGAACGTTTGGAGTACTGGCATTGCTCCTTCCTTTACGATGGGCAACTCTTCTAATTCATGCAACCCAACAATTGAGAATATCTTCAATAAAGAAAATGCCTCCTTCTCACCGAATTCTTGAGGAAACTTCTTTAATCTAGAGCATTCAATTATTTCTAATCGCTGCAGATTGTTGAGCTTATGCAGATGTGAAAGTTCTTCCAACATATTACACTTGTATAATATAAGACTAGTCATATTCTGAAAAGCACAAAAACTATTTTCCATTCTGACCAAGTCAGGACACTCCATATACAGTTTTCTCAACTTTGACATATTATTCATGTCACTCGGCAGAGATCTCACCTTTGTGAGCTCTAACATGAGGGTGTTCATTTCAATCATATTCCCTAATGTGCCTTCCCTAATAACGCCCCCATTGTTGGTTAAATGGAGCCGGGTGAGTTGCTTTAAATTTGTCAGATTGCTAATGCTGGCCACTTTTTTCCATTTCTTGGGTTCACTTTTTTCCCATAGATTGGTGCATCCATACATTGTCAAACCTTGCAAAGAGGTGAGCCTTGAGATGCTGCAAGGTAGATACTGCAAATGACCACATTTATCCATGGCTAGATGCCTTAAAGATTTCAAATTATGAAGGCCGGACGGTAATTCCGTGATTCTAGAGCGGCTCAGATCAAGGATCTCCAGGTTTCCAAGATTTGTAAGAGATGCAGGTAGTAAGTTGATGGGCATACCTGATAACAAGAGGCATCTTAGCTGTTTCAAACACCCCACACTCTCTGGTAATGACTGCACTGACGTCCCACTCAAATCCAGAACCTTAAGAGAGACCATACTCCCAATAACCCTTTTTGGAATTTTTGTTAAACATTTGTTACCATCTATTAACAATGAACATAGTTCTGGAACTCTCATTGTCTTAGGGAGTGAATGCAATTCGTTACTACTCAACAAAATCCGACTGCATCCAGAACATTCATTTTCATTGAAGGTGCTCAAACCCTGACCCACACGGCAAAAGAAAGTTTCTTCGGCCTCGGCAACACGGATTCCCAAATCGCGCAAGAGGTTGTGTATCCTGAAGAATACTACGCAGCCGTCAATGCCTCTTACGATGGGTTCAATCAAACAACGATCTGCCAGAAGGTTGAGGTAAACCGCTCCCACTGCGAATGGGTTGAAGCTAAGTTGATGGCAATCTTTTCTTGCCAGCAGTCCTTCTCCAACCCACAATGGAATCACATGGTTGGCATGAATAATTTGGTCTTCTACGAATGCTGCAGCCATGTATAGAAAGCATAATTGCAAATGAATATTCTCCTTACCTAGTGCATCGTAACTCAAGCTTAGGCAAGCATCGAGGCTATGGTCATTTGGCAGTCTCTGAGCGGTCCACTTCCACTGCTGTGGATCAGTACACCCGGCCATTGCCCTGCCTACAACTTTTAGTGCCAGGGGAAGCCCTCCACACTTACGACACACCAACTTGGCATTTTCCTCATTGATGCATGCCGGTATGCTTCTATTATTATAGGGAAATGCATGATAGGCAAACAACTTCCAACTCTCCTCTTTGGATAAGTTCTCCATTGTTACTGTGTACTTCTCTGCAACTCCCATTTTTAACAGTACACTGCGATACCTAGAACTCACAATAATTTTGGAGTTGGAGTGATCAATTACAGCCCGCAGTATGCCCAATCCCTCCAACAATTCGGTGGCGTCCTTTTCCCAAACGTCATCTATGAACAAGGCAAACCTGCGACTCTGCTGCAGTGACTCATTCAACCATATTTTTACACCATCTTCATCCATGTTTTTCCCCAAAGTTACATTTTTTTGCAACGTTATTTGTGTACAAAGCTCATCCCTAAGACTTCTAACAATTGGACTTTGCGAAACCGTTATCCAAAGAGAAAAACCATCGCTAAAGTGATTGCTCACCTTTTCGCTGTTGAAGAGTCGCTTGAGAAGCAGAGTTTTTCCAGATCCGCCCTTGCCAAGCACACCAATGCTATTAGCCTCAACATCATCTATTACCCATTTTTCTATAATTGCAAAGGCTTTGTCTTGTCCCACTACAAGGGCTTCGTCAATCAACTTAGTCCTTGCTGTGCCTTTTGGAGCATGAGCCGCTTGGGAAGTGCTTGCCAGAGCATGGATACCTTGATTAATCTGCTTTTGTCCCTCAAGGATCCTCCGAGTTTGCTCTTGAGCTTGGACCATGTTAACCAAGGGAGATAATCTTACATATTCTTCTATATTTGCAATCAGAGTGTTGATCTTCTTGGTGGTTCGATATTGAGAAACAAGATTCCACCTTGGTATTGTGCACTGGTGCACAATTTCTGATGCTTCTTTGAGAAGCATCTGCAACTCTTTAAGCCATTTGTTAACAGCTGAAGCCTCATCTTTGTGCTGGTTCAATGCCAGCCGGCAATGCTGGATCTGCTCGATAATAGGCTCAATTCTTATCAAGTTATCTTTCAAAGCGGCCAGCACTTTCCTGCAGCGAAGGGCAATGTTAATGTGCCGAAGTATTTGGTCTATTGTCATCTGTAAGCCCACACTAACAAGTCCAGGGACAAAACCAGGATCACCCATGCTGTTTTCAATAAATTCCCTCTACAAATTATATGTAATCCCCTCTGCAATACAACGAAAACACTCTCCCAACTTAACTCATATATTTTCCAGGATCTCAAAACGACACAGACGGTTAAGCAAATACCAAAAATGTTGCGAGGCACTTTTGGTCGCAATATATTGCCTCCTGCAAGTCCTTGGGGTGAAAGGCTTTACGATGGTTTCGAATAAGCGGTTGTTCATCGCTTTAAAGTTTAGGGAATTCATTTCCTTGGTCCTGTTGTTAGTCAATTAAAAGTTGTTAGAATAAATATGGTAGGATTTTGAGTGCCGAAAGCGTCCCACTACCATGCATTCAACAGCCATCGTAGATGCACATATCCATGTGAACGCTACTTCTTCGCACGTAAGTCCGAGGGAATTTATCCAAAAAATAAATATGTTATTAATATTACATCGGAACATCTCTCTGTCCCAATCAGGGTAGGAATTACGAGGTAATTTATCGTATTAGATAGAAATATCTCTCTGTGCCGGCCAGAGTAGGAATTTCAAGGCCATTTATCGAAAAAATAGGTTATTAATATTATACAGGAACATATCTCTGTCGCGATCAGGGTAGGAATCTCAAATTATACGCACCATCAAAGTCAATGTCCGATCAGGTAGGAATTTCAAATTTAAACTACTCTGAAAATTCCTGTTCTTTTTGCCATTCTAATCATTGTTTTGTTTTCATATAAAAGATTGACCCAAAAAAAAATTGGCTATATTTAATTACAAATTATCTAATCTCAAACAATTTACTCATCAAATTCCATCCTAAACACTGCGAACAAGTTACCTGGTAATATTGTCCATCCTAGGCACTGGGAACAAGTTACCTGGGAATATTGTCAGGTACGTTGCGTTGCCAATAGGTGCCAGGGTTTGAATTTAAAGATTTGGACAAGCCAAATACATGTTTCGACAGTTCTATTGAAGATTGTTGACCATTGTGAACGCTTTTTAAATCATAGAGGGACAAATCTACCTGACAGATTTCATCATTGTCACTGCAGCTTTAGGGATTGGGCTTTTGGTTAGTTCATTATACAATTGTAAAAAGTAGATTATTGATAATTAAATCCATGTTTATTCTCTTTCCATCTTACCTATTAGATAAAAATATATCATATTCAAAAATAAAAAGCATTGAATCAATCATTAATTTTTTTATATAATATTTAATATTTTTCCGAAAATCAACTGATATCTTACTTTTATAATAATAAGCTCTTACCCTTTATTTAATATGCTCCAAATTCAACTAACACTTCGCTTCTGGACCTGACCTGTTCTTACGCCAACCTACTTTAATGTTAGCCTCTCCGGTTCAATAGGACACTTGTCTGCAATCTTGCATTTGTTAATTATTGTGGACAACAATGTCGAACCAGTTTTTTGAGGTAATTTGTGATGCTTCCAAGGTCTGTTAGGTTTTTCAATGTGCGATACATTTGTTGGTTGTTTTGGGCAGCGATGTCCAACCATTTTTCCCACTAATGTGTGATGCTTCCAAGGCCTTGCAGATTTTTTGTAATAACCCTGGTAACTTGTAATTTCCGGTAATTGCTGTGGTAAAAACAATATGGGTGACAACTTGTTATTAAAAGACATTATTATTTGTTAAAAGAAAATATAATGAACTAATTTTTTTACACATGTGTTGAATGAAATGCTGGCAGCCTCCAAAAGGAGGCTTTTCTATTAAAAGAAATTAATCAGTTAAGAAACTGAAAGGAAAGACAACTGCCTCTCACCCTGAAGAGGGTCTGGAAGGAAAAACCTCTGGGCTGTTTGGGAACAGGCAGAGGAGAGATTCCAAGAAAGAGAGTTGCAGAGTGAAAGAAAGGGGTTAAGTCTGGTTGTGATCAGATGACCCAGCACCGTGGTGCATAAGTCTTGTTGAGGGCTGCAGGCCTGCAAGACGGCTCGGGGGGAGAATCCAGTGCAGTGGATCTCAAGGTTGGGAGGTTAAGAGCGAAAACTCTACAGGTGACTACTGAAAGCAAGCACTTCTGTGATCGATTACCAGGTACGCTTCTTTAACACTAGTTAGGAAAGGTTCAGGTAATGAATGTACTCAGTTATATCTTTCCTTTAAAAAGTTGCTGTGGTAAGATATTTAGAATAGACTACGGATTATTAGAAGAGACAGAATGAGAACTGTGACAGAGTCACCTGGGTGGAATACAATCACCGAGCTTATACGGCTCATCTGTAATAGCTAGTAATAGCAGAAAGACCAATTACTGCGATAACCAAACCAGGAAGGTACATAGTTCTACAATATAAAGACCTGAGTAGATACGAGAAGCCGAGTTGGCTATTTAACCGTAGTTGGAATATGAAAAACTGATAAAGAAATTCATTATAAACATCAATCCGAAACTATAAACTCATTCTGTAAGCATCCTCTCAACAGAGTAAACAAGTGTAAGTTGAAAGGCGGGATTATGAGAAAGGGACTGACGCATGTTTCAATCCAGCTTCTACAAGTGCTGTGTGAATACGAAAAATACATGGAATAACAACTTAATACTTTCATTAACTTTTCCAGTTGTTTATATATTTAACAATGACAGGTAACAATGAAGGAAGCGAAGTGTTTGTTTAACACAGAAAAATATACAGCAAACCCTAGGTGGAAACGAGAACAATCATATATTACAAATCGAGTAGATAAACATAATGCTGGAATAAGTATATACAGGAATCCAATAATAAGTGTTGAAACGGGCGTGTGAACGCTGTGACCTGTAGGTAACTTATGGACGAGCCTGTGCGCGGGAGGATAGTCTATACATTCACGAGGCGAATGCAAGTCTATCCTCAACGCTGTATAATGCCATACAAGGCCGAGAGCAACGCCATGGAAAATCAAACGATGGGGAAACTTATAGTTACCATAGCAATGAAACCCTAATTAAGAAATTGCCATAACTGTAATACGAATGAACGAAGGGAAACGGCAGCAACGTATACTGAAGCTCAATATAAACTTAGAAACTCCTTGGCATAGAAATGTATATTCTCAGATAATATCTAGAATTAAAATCAGAGACGGTGAATGCCTCCAATTACAAAGTAAACAAGGTAACTTTGAAAATATAACCATAGCCGTAATATTATGTGCTACAATGAAACAACAGTAATAACTGCAACTCTGTATATTAACTGTGTATATATATATATAAACTAGAACAGAGATGAATGTTCATTAACCAGTGACGGCACGTGAATATACAAATAGGGGAAAAGTAATCATTATGAAGCTCGGATGGTAAACCATTGACATACAGAAATCCAGGCCGAGCCAAAACAATAACAAATCTGAATAAGACAAATATTGCCGTAGCTTATACAACTGTGTAACTGTTCATAAATGTCGAGAACTCAGAACTGATTTAGATCTGGTAATGATAAAGAAACAGAGTCTTAGTTAAGTTCAACAGAGAATAGAAAACTAAGGCATCGAGGCCATAACCTAGGCGCAGCTGGACCGGCCGTCCAAGTAAGGCCGCCAAGCATAAACTGCATAAGGGTTTGGTCCAGTAATTAACCTGAGACAACAGGTAGAGGACAGGCTGTCTCAGCTATGAAACAAACCCTCGAAATGCATTCAAGTGCAATCAATAGAAACCACAATGAGAAATGACTTACCTGGAACTGTCGAAGCAACTAAACCCTTCGGCGTTTGGAGCAGGTGAGCTGCGGCCCGTATCAACACCTATCAAACCGTCAAGCAAACCCTGAAACAGTTAGAGTATGTACAGTAAGAGCGGGAAACAGTGAGTCATAAACCAGCTATGGAAATGATGCAGAGAGGCGCGGGCAAACCTGGAAGAGGCAGAGGAGCGATGAACCAGAGCAGAGCAAAGAGCCTGGGTACTTGCAGATCAAACCATCGGAGGAGCTCGGTTACTGAGAAGTGAACAAATGAACCACAAACGAAACCACCTGAACTTTTATATGCAGGGTCAAACCCTAGGTATGGCTGAACCGTCCGATTAGACCAAGCAATCCCCATCGTCGAATTTGGGCGGGAGGCCGAGCGTGAACCCCGGGGCTGGTCAACCCTCTCAGACCACATGGCCATCACGTGATGAGGGGCCATATGGCTACGGGAAACGGTGAGCTGGCGTACTCACTCTGCCATTTGGCAGCAGTCACCAAATGGAAACGACCATCAACACACAAATGTCATATCTTATCATTAACGAAGGACAATGCAATAAGTTTTGATTAGTTATGTAAAATATTTATGTATAACCCATGGTTATAATGCTAAGAACTTAAGACAGTCACATTATGCATTAAAGAAATATGTGTTCAGGGTGGTAGGGTGAGTAATACGGGTAAAGTGGTAATATTAAGTTTCCAGCTGTAAAGGTGTATAGTAAAAAAAAAAAATTATTACTGTATTCTTTTAGATTATAGAAAGGATCGTGACAATGTGGTATCAGAGCAGAGGTTCCAAAACTGTGGCCTCTGGAACAGCAATGGGAACAGAAAGAGAAATTATCTTATACATGTATACAGTACAATGCAATTAATCATTTTTCTTGTGTACTACCAGGAGAATATTGATACACTCAACAGCTGACAGTTATATAGTCAAGATGGAGGAAATGCCGGAAGCTGGCGGCATCCCACCAGATAACACAGGACTGTGGGTTCAGCTTGGTGCTGAGACACGCAGTACCAATCAGGCAATACTACAAACAGTTCAAGAACTGAAGGGTGAGATGGCACGGCATCCCACCAGATAACACAGGACTGTGGGTTCAGCTTGGTGCTGAGACACGCAGTACCAATCAGGCAATACTACAAACAGTTCAAGAACTGAAGGGTGAGATGGCACGCTTGCGAGAGGACAATGCGCGATTAACCATGGAACAAGAAAGAATACTGAAAAGCTTGTCAGATAAACAAAATCCACCCTTACCCAGTCCTAGTGCAGAACAACAAAGGGGCACTGAGGAGCGGAATTATGCTCCTGAGCTTTCAGAAGAGCATGAAGACCATTCTGACAACGTGCAAGAGCAGCAGACTTCCAAGAGACAGAAAACAGAATTACAGGGGGAATTTCGGAAAATCAAACCCCCACTCTTCGATGGAGAGCAGGAGGAAGCCGCAGAAGCATGGCTGATTAATATTAATAAATATTTTCAACTGTATGAATATGATCAGAATCTGAAGGCACGGTTGGCTATATTCCAATTGCAGGGTAAAGCCACCTTGTGGTGGGAAGAGATTAAAATTGTGAAGGGAGTAAGTGAGCAAAGCATAACCTGGGAAAAGTTTCAGAAATATTTTAAGGAGAGGTATTTAACTGAGCGCTTTTATGATGAGAAGGCGCGAGAATTTCACGATTTACGACTAGGACAGCAATCCATGGACGAATTCATAAATCGCTTTACTTCTCTACTGCGTTATGTGCCCTACATAAAAGAGGAGAAGGCCAAGGTGCAGAGGTTTGTGAGTAGTTTGCCAGCTTATATAAGGGAACGAATTGAGTTTGACAACCCCCGAACTATGGATGAGGCAATTCGGAAGGCTAGAATTTGCTACCAGCAGAACAAACAAAAGGGAGAAATTCCAAGCAGGAAATGGAATGAGAGAAAAGGTAGCAGAAGTGCTGGAAACAACAAAGGCAGCCGCGGAAATGGTGGCAAAGGGGCTGGAAAAGGGCAGTTTAATAGAAGCACGAACAAGGGTACTTTCCGGCCTAAGCCAAACGAGAGCAGGATTAGTGAACTCCCTGCTAAATCGGAGGTTGAAGGAACCAGACCTCCAGTTCAATGCTGGGTATGCGAGGGGCCGCACTATGCTAGGAACTGTCCACAGCGTAAAAGAACTGATCAGATATCTCAAGTCCATGAAGCTTCCACTGTAGGGGATGTGGCGCGCAGCGTACCAAGGATCAATGCAGCATTAGAGGACCGGCAGGCAGAATATCAACCTTCCATGGTGGAATTCGAAGGTAAGATTTCAAACCTTGCTGTAGCTGTACTTATTGATCCAGGAGCTACTTTAAGTTATGTTAGTCCAAAAGTAGTGGAACACTGTAAGTTATCATCAGAAAAATTCAAAAACCCATGGCTAGTCCAGTTAGCTACGGGAGCCAAAAGGCGGGTTCTAGCGAAAGTTAATAACTGTTCTTTCAGTATAGCTGGACAGCCTGTAACAGCAGACCTGAATGTACTTCCATTGGGCTCCTATGACATTCTTATTGGCATGGATTGGCTGGAAAAGCACTGGTCACTGGTGAACTGCAAAACCAAGACCATATACTACAAAGATGATTTGGGACAGCAGCAGAAATTACAGGGAATTAAACATCCCGTTCAGATCCGGCCTATCACTGCAACTCAGTTAGCCAAATGTATAAGGAAGAAATGCCAGATTTACGCCGTACAGGTTGGTTATGTGAATCAGAAAGATAAGATGTCTGCATTAAATGACATACCAGTGGTGCAGGAATTCACAGATGTCTTTCCTGAAGAGATACCGGGTCTGCCTCCAAGAAGAGACATAGATTTCACTATAGAGTTAATACCAGGGGCAGCTCCAGTATCGAGGGCACCATACCGGATGAGCATACCAGAGTTAACGGAATTGAAGATGCAGCTCCAGGAACTGCTGGATAAGCGGTACATTCGACCTAGTGTGTCACCCTGGGGAGCTCTAGTATTGTTCGTGAAGAAGAAGGATGGGACCCTTCGCATGTGCATAGATTACCGACAGCTGAATAAGCTCACGGTAAAAAACAAGTACCCTCTACCCAGAATAGATGAACTTTTTGATCAGGTGAAAGGGGCAAAGGTGTTCTCCAAAATTGATCTGCGATCTGGTTATCATCAGATCAGGATCAAGGATGAGGACATTGCCAAAACTGCTTTCCGAACACGTTACGGGCACTACGAATTTGTGGTGCTACCTTTTGGTTTAACCAATGCACCTGCCACTTTTATGTGCATGATGAATAGCGTGTTTCACCAGTTTTTGGACAAGTTTGTACTGATATTCATTGATGACATATTGATATATTCTCGTTCCCAGCAGGAACATGAGGAGCACCTTAGATTGGTGTTGCAAACTCTTCGGGAGCATCAGCTTTATGCTAAATTTAGCAAATGCGATTTCTTTAAAGAGGAAATTCAGTATTTGGGTCATGTAATTACAAATGAGGGAATTGCGGTTGACCCCGAGAAGATAAAATCTATTATGGAATGGCCTACACCCAAGGATGTTGCGGACATCAGGTCCTTCATGGGGTTAGCTGGTTATTACAGGAGATTTGTGGAAGGCTTTTCAAGAATAGCCTACCCTATTACCTCATTGCAAAAGAAAGGAAGGGCATTTAAGTGGACAGCAGAGTGTCAGCAGAGTTTTGACCGCTTGAAACACCTACTCACCACCGCACCCATCTTAAGAATCGCGGATCCTAATAAGGATTACGTGGTGTGCACCGATGCAAGCAAAGAGGGCGTGGGGGGAGTACTAATGCAGGAAGGGAAGGTAATAGCATATGAATCAAGGAAATTAAAAGAACATGAGCAGAGATACTCTGCTTACGACTTAGAATTAACTGCCGTAATTCATGCACTTAAGATGTGGCGACATTACCTTCTCGGAAAGAAATTTCTGCTGTTAACTGACCATCATAGTTTAACGCATTATTTCAGTCAACCCACTTTGAATGCGAGACAAGGCCGTTGGGCAGATTTTCTAAGTGGGTTTGACTTCGAAATAAAACATTTAAAGGGCAAAGAAAATCGGGTAGCAGATGCCTTAAGTCGAAAAGTTCATTGCTTATGTGAACTTTCAGCCAGCCGGTGGCGGAGTTCGCTGGTTGAACAAATAAAAACAGCAGCAAACAACGATTCAGAATACCAGCAATTGAAACAGCAAGTACAACAATCTGATCATGGAAAGTTACAGCAAGGGTACACATTGGATAATACTGGATTGTTGTATTTCAATGGGAAAATGTATGTACCTGACTCCGGTGACCTTAAGAAACTGATCCTAGATGAATTCCACATCAGCCATTATGCCGGTCATCCAGGATACCAAAAGATGGTCACGGCACTCAGGAAAGAGTATTACTGGCCAGGGATGAAGAGGCAAGTGGTGGAATATTTGGCAAAGTGTCTGGAATGCCAGCAAATTAAGGCTGAACACCAACACCCAGCGGGACTGTTACAGCCTTTGCCTATTCCGGAATGGAAATGGGAAACCATTTCCATGGATTTTATAACCGGGTTACCACGGACAAAGAAGGGTAATGATTCTATTATGGTCGTAGTTGATAAACTAAGTAAAGCAGCACACTTTATACCCGTGCAGTCTACTTACAAGGCGGTACAAATTGCGCATCTCTTTATGCAGAATGTGTTCCGCTTGCATGGAATGCCAAAGGTAATCATATCGGACCGTGATGTGAAGTTCACTTCCACTTTTTGGAAAACATTGTTTGCTGAGTTGGGCACCCAGCTGAATTTTAGTACAGCTTACCACCCACAAACCGATGGTCAAACGGAGCGAGTCAATCAGGTATTGGAAGATATGTTGAGGGCAAATGTGATGCTCAAGCCTAATCAGTGGGAGGAGTATTTGCATCTGGTTGAATTTGCCTATAATAATGGGTATCATACCTCCACCCAGTTAAGTCCCTTTGAGGTTTTGTATGGGCGAAAGTGCCGCACACCCTCAAGTTGGAGTGGGCTAGAGGATAAATTGAGTTTGGGTCCGGAAATGTTAAAAGACATGGAAGATATGGTAAAGAGAGTACGAGCAAACTTAAAGGCTGCACAAGACAGACAGAAAAGTTTCGCAGACAGGAAAAGAAGATTTGCAGAATATAAAGTGGGTGACCATGTGTTTGTAAGGATTCAAACTAGAAGGAGCACACTGCAGTGGAGCGGGTGCGCCAAACTGGCTCCCCGATATTTTGGACCGTTTCAGATTCTAGCTAGAGTGGGGCCGGTGGCCTACCAACTTGCTTTACCCAGTCACATTAAGATTCACAATGTGTTTCATGTCTCTGTCCTAAAGAAATATGTGTATGACCCTAGACATGTTATTCAATGGCAAGACGTACGGGTAAGAATTGATTCGATTGGTTTGATTATACAACTATACTTAATGGGAAATTGATTAAGTGCTGGTTGTTTGCAGGTCGAACCGGAAGGCGGGGTCCTAGTCGAACCACAGAGCATTCTCGACCGGAGAGAAGTGCGGCTGCGGAAACGGGCTATTACCCAAATTAAGGTGCTGTGGCAGCATTATGGCCCTGAGGAGGCTACGTGGGAAGACGAGGAACTTTTCAGAAAAGCCTATCCAAATTTATTTAATGAGAATGGACATCGGGACGATGTCCAATTCCAGGGGGGGAAGATGTAATAACCCTGGTAACTTGTAATTTCCGGTAATTGCTGTGGTAAAAACAATATGGGTGACAACTTGTTATTAAAAGACATTATTATTTGTTAAAAGAAAATATAATGAACTAATTTTTTTACACATGTGTTGAATGAAATGCTGGCAGCCTCCAAAAGGAGGCTTTTCTATTAAAAGAAATTAATCAGTTAAGAAACTGAAAGGAAAGACAACTGCCTCTCACCCTGAAGAGGGTCTGGAAGGAAAAACCTCTGGGCTGTTTGGGAACAGGCAGAGGAGAGATTCCAAGAAAGAGAGTTGCAGATTGAAAGAAAGGGGTTAAGTCTGGTTGTGATCAGATGACCCAGCACCGTGGTGCATAAGTCTTGTTGAGGGCTGCAAGCCTGCAAGACGGCTCGGGGGGAGAATCCAGTGCAGTGGATCTCAAGGTTGGGAGGTTAAGAGCGAAAACTCTACAGGTGACTACTGAAGGCAAGCACTTCTGTGATCGATTACCAGGTACGCTTCTTTAACACTAGTTAGGAAAGGTTCAGGTAATGAATGTACTCAGTTATATCTTTCCTTTAAAAAGTTGCTGTGGTAAGATATTTAGAATAGACTACGGATTACTAGAAGAGACAGAATGAGAACTGTGACAGAGTCACCTGGGTGGAATACAATCTCCGAGCTTATACGGCTCATCTGTAATAGCTAGTAATAGCAGAAAGACCAATTACTGCGATAACCAAACCAGGAAGGTATATAGTTCTACAATATAAAGACCTGAGTAGATACGAGAAGCCGAGTTGGCTATTTAACCGTAGTTGGAATATGAAAACTGATAAAGAAATTCATTATAAACATCAATCCGAAATTATAAACTCATTCTGTAAGCATCCTCTCAACAGAGTAAACAAGTGTAAGTTGAAAGGTGGGATTATGAGAAAGGGACTGACGCATGTTTCAATCCAGCTTCTACAAGTGCTGTGTGAATACGAAAAATACATGGAATAACAACTTAATACTTTCATTAACTTTTCCAGTTGTTTATATATTTAACAATGACAGGTAACAATGAAGGAAGCGAAGTGTTTGTTTAACACAGAAAAAATATACAGCAAACCCTAGCTTCAGGGGTGGAAACGAGAACAACCATATATTACAAATCGAGTAGATAAACATAATGCTGGAATAAGTATATACAGGAATCCAATAATAAGTGTTGAAACAGGCGTGTGAACGCTGTGACTTGTAGGTAACTTATGGACGAGCCTGTGCGCGGGAGGATAGTCTATACATTCACGAGGCGAATGCAAGTCTATCCTCAACGCTGTATAATGCCATACAAGGCCGAGAGCAACGTCATGGAAAATCAAACGATGGGGAAACTTATAGTTACCATAGCAATGAAACCCTAATTAAGAAATTGCCATAACTGTAATACGAATGAACGAGGGGAAACGGCAGCAACGTATACTGAAGCTCAATATAAACCTAGAAACTCCTTGGCATAGAAATGTATATTCTCAGATAATATCTAGAATTAAAATCAGAGACGGTGAATGCATCCAATTACAAAGTAAACAAGGTAACTTTGAAAATATAACCATAGCCATAATATTATGTGCTACAATGAAACAACAGTAATAACTGCAACTCTGTATATTAACTGTGTATATATATATATAAACTAGAACAGAGATGAATGTTCATTAACCAGTGACGGCACGTGAATATACAAATAAGGGAAAAGAAATCATTATGAAGCTCGGATGGTAAACCATTGACATACAGAAATCCAGGCCGAGCCAAAACAATAACAAATCTGAATAAGACAAATATTGCCGTAGCTTATACAACTGTGTAACTGTTCATAACTGTCGAGAACTCAGAACTGATCTAGATCTGGTAATGATAAAGAAACAGAGTCATAGTTAAGTTCAACAGAGAATAGAAAACTAAGGCATCGAGGCCATAACCTAGGCGCAGCTGGACCGGCCGTCCAAGTAAGGCCGCCAAGCATAAACTGCATAATGGTTTGGACCAGTAATTAACCTGAGACAACAGGTAGAGGACAGGCTGTCTCAGCTATGAAACAAACCCTCGAAATGCATTCAAGTGCAATCAATAGAAACCACAATGAGAAATGACTTACCTGGAACTGTCGAAGCAACTAAACCCTTCGGCGTTTGGAGCAGGTGAGCTGCGGCCCGTATCAGAACCTATCAAACCGTCAAGCAAACCCTGAAACAGTTAGAGAATGTACAGTAAGAGCGGGAAACAGTGAGTCATAAACCAGCTATGGAAATGATGCAGAGAGGCGCGGGCAAACCTGGAAGAGGCAGAGGAGCGATGAACCAGAGCAGAGCAAAGAGCCTGGGTACTTGCAGATCAAACCATCGGAGGAGCTCGGTTACTGAGAAGTGAACAAATGAACCACAAACGAAACCACCTGAACTTTTATATGCAGGGTCAAACCCTAGGTATGGCTGAACCGTCCGATTAGACCAAGCAATCCCCATCGTCGAATTTGGGCGGGAGGCCGAGCGTGAACCCCGGGGCTGGTCAACCCTCTCAGACCACATGGCCATCACGTGATGAGGGGCCATATGGCTACGGGAAACGGGGAGCTGGCGTACTCACTCTGCCATTTGGCAACAGTGACCAAATGGAAACGACCATCAACACACAAATGTCATATCTTATCATTAACGAAGGACAATGCAATAAGTTTTGATTAGTTATGTAAAAATATTTATGTATAACCCATGGTTATAATACTAAGAACTTAAGACAGTCACATTATGCATTAAAGAAATATGTGTTCAGGGTGGTAGGGTGAGTAATACGGGTAAAGTGGTAATATTAAGTTTCCAGCTGTAAAGGTGTATAGTAAAAAAAAAAAATTATTACTGTATTCTTTTAGATTATAGAAAGGATCGTGACATTTTTCAAAGTGCGATTCAAACAACAGATGGATGGTTACGCAATACCATAAAGTTGTGAGGCCTTCGACGCTTTTCAAAAATACGTGTTTATATATATATTAGAAAAAATGTCACTATCCGTTGCTTTTCAAAGTGAAATCTGATAGATAAAATAAATAAGACTAACATAAAAAATTTTATGTTTTGGTCATTGTTGAGGTGTATCTTTTATCACTTTTAACCATTGTAAGTGTGAAAACAAAGAGGCTTAGGAGATCATGACTGAAATTGTTCTGGTTATTATTGAGGCGTATATATCTATCTTTTAAAATTGTAAGTTTGAAAACATGAAAATAAAGAAGTTTGAGGATGACTGAATTTGTTTGGGTTATTATTGAGGCGTATATATATATATTTATTAAAATGGTAA
Organism: Pinus tabuliformis; assembly: GCA_031772625.1. NCBI lineage: Eukaryota > Viridiplantae > Streptophyta > Pinopsida > Pinales > Pinaceae > Pinus > Pinus tabuliformis. Next base: position 786,935,041 of record CM062810.1, read on the forward strand.
GTTTGAAAAACATGAAAATAAAGAAGTTTGAGGAGACTAGAATGAATTTGAATCGTTTAAATAATGAATATTTTATAAATGATATATTGTTTTTAATGAGAGAGTTAATTTACATTAAGTTGTGCTTTTAAAATGTATATATTGGTAATATTAATAAACAATTTTTGTGCTTTTAAAATGTATATATTGGTAATATTAATAAACAATTTTTTTTATTTTTAAGTGATTATGTAAGGGAGTTTATTCTCGATTAATTAGCCATGTATAATTGAAGAATTTATACATGGATAACAAACTTCAGTATAGAAGCCATGCACGTAGACAAACTTGATTTTACTTGAGTAATTATTATTAAAGTGCAGACCAAGTGCACTATGAAATAGGTAAATATGCATGTACACTAATACTCTACCTGAAGCAAACTAAGGTGTGTCCACTAAATGGGTCCTAACAATATGTAGCTATATTAAGTACCCATGTACAAAATAACTATGAAAATATATGAAATATGATGTTTGTTCCTGGATGACGTGCTTTCTACTTGTATTTATCATTTTTCTTAATGTTTTCATGTGTTGTAGCCACACGGGCCTTGCAATTCTTCAAAGCACCCACTTTTATGAGCTTATCTTGTTTTTGTAAGAGTGATTCAATGAATGCATCCATAGGAGGAATTTTCCAAGCTACTCTCATTGTTAGCTTGGAAGTGTGAAAAGAAGAAACAAACACCTAGTACTTAGGAGCAAATTTGAGAGAATATGGATGATTACATGCTTCTTTTTCTTGTCTATTCCACATGCCTTGATTTGTAGAAGCAAAGATTTGAACTTTGTGAAGAAGTATTGCAAGGTATCAAAACTACTTGCGCTCAATGAGTTGAGCTCGTTCTCCAACTGGTATCCTTGTAGTTCATCATGTTTCCTCAACATACCCTTTTAATGTGGTCGAGACTCCATTTGGCGTGGAAGAATATATCCAAAGATATTGAAAAGTGTAACAACTTGAATGCTTCATTTATCTTATTAAAATAGTTAACTGTGGAATTAGGATCTAATTCGGTTCCCATAATAATCTATAGAGTCCTTTGCTTCTGAGTAGAATAAGTTTTTTTTGTTCCATTCAAAATAATTGAATGGTATGAGGATCAGTAACCAGGGCTTGTACATTCTCTATTCTCTATGAATGTTATAGTCCTTTGTCACATGCAAACAAAGATATGGGTTTCTTCTTAGAAGCTCGTCTTGTGCTCTAATTTTGATTAAGTGTGAGAAATTTCTAAGTAATTAAAGTGCACAAGGAGAAGTTGGCACTTGTCTACAAGGAAAATATTCCCACTCAAGGAAAAATTATCTTGGACCATGTACACTATGGACTATAGGACTTGAGAAAATATGAACTAGGTAAAGATGCAAGTACGCTAATATTTCCATTAAGAAGTCTTTGAACAATGATTTAGAATTAATAAATAGGTTATGTACAAAGCCTCACAAATGTGCAAAGTTCTGTAAAATATTGTCGCTTCTTATAAAGTTTTTTAATTAAAAATTGGGATAAGTTTTCTTTTAAATAATAGGAAAACCTATCATAATAGAGTGGTCAAACTAGTAGTGGGGACAACCATCACTAGATGCTATCCAAAAATGTAGGTTGACTCTTCATTATTATTTAAGGAAAACGACCTCATTAGTGGTCTAGAAAAGGTTGAACTTCCATTCATATGAGATGTCTTTAGGTCTTCAACCATTAACATGATGTCTAATGAAGACAAGCTCTTAACAAAGTAGAAACAATTTTAAGGCATACTCCTCCATTGTTAAGATAAAGTTTTTATTCAATAAAATTCAAATATTAAATAATACTTGGGTTGATTTAGTGGTTATTACTATACTTTTTCTTTTTTTCTTTTTCAAACCTTGATTTTTTTTTTTGTGAGCAATGTTGAGACTAGGTCAGAGTGTTGGACCAAAGGACTAACCCCAATATTAGATGAGAGAATCCATCTACAATATGTGTCAAGATTGTATGAGAACTTGGATGCCCAGTAAAACATTTTTTTATCCGTTGTATGAGAACCTGGATGCCATTAAAACATTTTTTATCCCTCACAAGTAGTTGCCACCCTCAACCTCTCCTCATAAGTTTTGAACCAATAACTTGATATGAGTTATTACCCAAACTTAATTTAATTATATATTTTTAAAAATTATGTTCTTAAATATAAAAATAAATTCAACCCCTTTATAGTGAAAAATAATTTTTGACCTTAGACAATGAAGGGTGTTGTATTAATGCACTCTGTGGTGAAAATGTCATTGGGATTGGAAACTCCATGGACAAAAATCCAACCATGCTAAGGACCAGAATGGTCTAGAGCTGATTTTGATTGCTCTCAAGTTACTTAACAAAAAAATAATATTTATTTATAAAATTATATTTTTAAATATAAAAATAAATTTAACACCTTTATATTTAAAATTAATATTTGACTAGTGGTCATAGAATAGATGACCGTGTTGGTACTTTGTGCTGAAAAGGTCAACAAGGCTTTAAACTTCAAGATAAAAATCGAACCATGCAAAAAGCTATAATGACCTAGATTGTGAGCGAGAGTGATTTTAATTACTTAAATGCCTTTATTTCTTCTTATGTCTCTCTTACTCAAGTCACAAATTAAACATACCAACCCTATAAAAACTCACAATACTTAACAAAATAAATATATTAAAAATTCCGAGCATTATGATAAATTTTAATTAAAAATAATGTAAAAACTTCAAATTAACATTTTTAATACGCTTTTATAAATGGTCGGAGAGGAGTACAATTTCCTTAGAATAATAGAAAATTTCCTCCCCTCTCCGAAACCTTCAATGCCGCTAGCCCGCTCTGACTAATAAACAAATGATGAGTCGTTGATTACGTATTTTCACGGGAAGAGTCTAGCGAGGCGATATTTTATTAATTTGGGGCTAGATTTTTCGGTCATAAAAAGCCGCATCGTTAGACTAACTTCAATGTGGCTCATTATCCCTGCTATTATCGGAAAATAAATCATAAAATTTGTGATAGAAAAGCCAGGACTCATGGCTTCACAAGGAACATTATATATCATTTAAATTATATAGAATTTAAGATTCCAACCATTATAGATAAAAATCAATTTTATAAGTCGTCGTCGGAGTACAATCTTCAAATCTGGGATAATAAGGAAATTTGCTCTCCTTTCCGGAAATGTGACCTCGCCGGCCCGCTCTGACAAACAAACAAATGATGGATCGTTAATTATATCATTTCACGTGCAGAGACTGACGTGGAAATTTTTTATTTGTCGGGCAGATTTTGCCGTCCAAAAAAGTCGCATCGTTAGACTGTACATTTTCTTTATCGTGAATGCCAATCAACTTCAATGTGGTCCCCCCGCCGATAAATGTTGTGGATGAAAACCCAGCTCTCCATTGAAGTCGGCGACGATCACAGATTCGCAACTGAGGAGACCCGGAGGGATGTAATGTCGTGGAAGTAATCAACTATGCCATCCATAGTCATCTCTCACACGTTAATTCAATGTTCGAAGATAGCTTCGTTTTCTTGGCTGTACCGAGTAGGGGTCAAATTTGAAGGGGGCACTTAACCGTAAGAGAATATTTTTACGACGGTCTTTACATTTAAATGTCCATCACATTACTTGTAATATTTATTTGTACAAGTTTTTGTGTAATTTGTATTTATAATTGTTGCAAAATTTTGATGGTTTGTTATGCTAATCAACTCAAGTGTCATTGGTATACTTTCATTTGATACTTGTTGATTGTTGTAAGTGTTATTGTTACATTTTTATTTCAGATTTGTTGATTGATATTTTTCTGTGATTTTTCCAACTAGTTGAAAGTTCAGTTTTTTTTTTCTTTAATTTTTTTATTTCTAAGAAATATATATATATATAATTACTCTCACATGAAAATAGTGAATGTAAATATTGTTCAACTAAAATTAGACAAAAAAAATTCACATAATAGAAATTGAAGCACACATACCATGTTTTCCGTTTAAGTCACTTGGATGTCAATCCCATTACAAGAACAATAGCTCTGAAATAAATTTCAAACCAAAAAAAAATGTGTATGAACTACGTAAATGTTCACAAAGTACATTCAATATCAACATGTACACAAACTAAATTTTGGATAGTTTCACCAAAAGAGGTAATTGTCAAAACACAACACCATTACAAACATAAACATAAAAGCAACAACTTTAAATATTTAAGATTCTTCTTTCTTTTGCATCTTTCCAGATGTCATATACCCTATCCCATTCCACCATCGATGAATCAAGGCCAGTTAGGGACACTCGCATCAAGGCATCCAATGTAGCTAATGATAGCTTTGTTCTTCGTACATCCTTTATTATGTTTTGTCTTGAGAATCCTCTCTCACAAGCAACTGTACTTGCAGGAATAGTAAGTATTGTCTGCCATAACTTTAACATGTTAGGAAAATTTGTATGCAACCCTGTAACATAAAAAATCCTCCATGCATCTTTCATGGATGATCCCTCACAATTAACATGAAGAGTGTCAACAAATGGATGCAACTCTTTCAAACAAGCCTCAAAATCAAATGTTGTTTTGTTTTCTTCACTTTCATAATAAGGATGTAAGTGTTGAAAAAGCTTTTCAAGCCAATGCTTTGAATTTCGTTCTCTTCCATAAACATCCTCTAAATAATGGCAAGGGCTAAACAACTTTGCTGAGTTGAAAAATGCAAGATCAGGGAATCTTCCATTCAAATTCTCTACAAGAGCTTGAACATAATCTTTTGCAAGTTGTTTGCAACTTTCTACTAAACCTTCAATACAAGGTTTCCATGATTGTTTTTGTATATCAACACAGTCATCATATGCATGTGGAATTGCCACAAATCGTAATTCATGTTTGTGAACAAGCCCCTCCTTATCACAAATTTCTAGAAAACCATATTTAGAGGCATCTATAAATTTAGATAAATAACATGTGGGTAAAAGCATGTTAATGTGTATCACTTTTTTCCCTTTTTGTGGCAAAGAAGTTTTATAAAAATAAATGGAGTTGGAACGTTTAGTCTTAAATTTATAAAATCATCAAAAATTAGGTGGTGGAAAAAGAAGACAAAACATGTCAATTTAAATTCAACTTCATGTCATAATTTTTCTAAAATTTAATATATAATTTTTATCTAATTTATTCATTTTCTTTAAAAGATATCATTAATATTTTACATAAATTTTTAAGTAGTGACAGAATGGCGACTCCCCATTTCTCTATTGATTTATGTTTTTTAATTCCAATTTCTTTAAGAGATGTGCTGTAAACATTCTAAAGATTGCTAAACAAACTTAAAAATAAAAAGTAAGCATATTTTTAAATTATTATTAAAATACTAGTAAAAATGTTCATATTTTCGTATATATAAAACCGCAACCCAAGTAACTACCCTTTCAAGTTTATAAAATCAATTTTTTTTACTAGAAATTTGAAAATAACATATAACAAAATGTTAAAATTATTTTTTGAAAAATTTTAAAATATATTTTATATTTTTTATAATAAAATTTTTAATTATGATTATAATAACGTATTTTATATTATTCAAAATATAATATATAAAATTATTTGTTTAGAAATTCTACTTCTATTTTTATATATATTTTTAAAGAGTTTTAGCATTTCATTTAACTTTACATAAAGTTATTTATATTTTGTGAGTGATTAACCATAATATTTACTATCAGTTGACTTATTTGCAAATTTAGTATTTACTTTTTATAACATTATTTATATTTTCTAAACCCATTAAATAGGTTCACTATGGCTTTTACCAAAATTTATTGTGAGTTAGCTTTGTTACAAATTTAGCATTTATTTTTTATAATTAACAAGTATGAAACTCAACTCATTTAATTGATATTTTTATATTATTTTTTTTTATCTTTTTTCATTGGAGTACTTTTTTGCTTTTTCCATATAATGAGACACATTAACATGCTTTTACCCATGTGCCATCTGCAAATGTGTCACTTCTTAAAAACCACCTTTTCAAAGTGTTTACAGTAACATCTGTGGCTGCCCCTAAAGCGCTAATATCAATGTACTCTTCCCGGAATTGTTTGTTCAACTTTTTTTATTCATACATTATATCTCCAAGCAGGTGTAAACAAAATTGTATTGAAAAGAGCCTTGCATTATCATACCATGAGTCTTTTCTTTCATTTTTCCACAATGTTGATATGGGAGGCATAAGTACAACAAGTCTTTCAATGACTTGTCCCCTTGAAAGCCATCTAACTCCATGGACTCGAAGAGCTTGGAGAGTTTCAAGTTGCATAAGTTCCTGTAGAGTAATAAGCTGAATATTTCTTTTTGTATAATTTTGCACCGAAGAATATATCTTATTTGCTAATTTCTCATCAAACAATAATTCAGGTATTCTTTTTGAAGCATCTGATGCAGCTAAAGATTCACAATGACAAATGCAATGAACACCTACAAGATTAGATACATCTTTCTTCAAAAAAAAAAAACCATTTTCATTACCAACTGTTGAAGAAGCACCATCTGTGGAAACTCCTATCAATCTTTCTTTTGAAAGACCCCTTGATTCCATTAAATGTTTGATTGCATCATAAGTTGTTTTCCCTCTTCCATCACAAACATTTATGAGCTTTAAAAACTGTGAAATTGGAGGCCCCAATAAAAAACGTGGCATAAACCACAAGATGTTTTTCTAAGCTACGATCTGTATTTTCATCTAGCATCAATGAAAAAAAGGGCTATCTAGCATTTTTTAAATTTGTAGCTCCTCAAGATATTGAGATATAGCAAAAAGGAATTTTTTTGCAGCCATGTGATTTGTATATGATGTATAATCTTTATTCTTTGGCATATTTGGTGTGTGTAAGGACATTGTAAACAAGCAAAGAGATTCATATTTTGATAGTGGTAGATCCTCTTGCACCATCCAATACACTAATTTCATATCCAATACACTAATTTCATAGTAGTGATGACTCTTTCTTTGTTCATATCATCAACGCATGCAATGCGTTCTGTAATAGGCTTCACCTTCTTCTCATTTCCACGTATCCACTTTGACTGTGAGAGTTTAGGCGTGCTTGAACTAGCATGAACAACTATAGAATCATGTTGCAATGTAGAGCAACCCATCCCAGTTCCCCATGGCCCCATCACCTTATTCATTTCACAATATATGCATTTCATAATTGTTTTTCCTTCATGTTTTGCCTCCCTCAACCACTTATACTTAGTTTTCCACTGATCACGAAACTCTCTTCTTACTTTCATTTTTTTTTTCTTTTGGGTGCTAGGTTCGCCCTCGTGAAATTCTTCATCACATTCTTCATTATGCCCCAAGACATCTAAATCTTCATTTAGATCAAAATCACGACCTTCTTTATCAGGCAATGAAACTTGAGATGTACTAGACCATCCAAAGAAATTTTTGATAGAAAGTTGATTCCCTTTTTTTGAAGACATTTTTTGATATATAATACCTATATAATAAAAATAAATAAATTAGTATATATGAATTTCAATTCATGAATTAAAAACATATTAAAAAATTAATCTTGCACTGATTTCAAGAAAAGATATTAACCAAGGAATATACCTATTTATTCGTTATAACATTTAATAATATGCCTATTAATTCTTTAAAATATTTAATAATTTCTAGTCTAGGTAAAAGTTTTTCAATATTTACAATAAAGTGCCTATATCTTCTATCTATTTCAGTCATCTAATGTTTCAACAAATTAAAAAAAACTAATCTTTTATTTGGTTTAAATTCTATCTATTTCAGTCATCTAATGTTTTAGCAAATAAAAAAAACTAATCTTTTATTTGGTTTAAATAGTATTAAAGACATATATAAATATAAAGTTTTGCTAACATATTAAAAATAAAATAAAAAATTATATACGAAATCGACTTATTGACTTACTCTATCTTGAACACTTATTGCTCGCCTATTATAAATAAAAAAATTTATATACAAATTCATTTTCATTGAAAAAATATACAATAAATTAATACGAAGGTAAAATAATATTCACGTAGTAATTAATATTTTTCATCTAAATAATGAATTCATTTTCATTGAAAAAAATACAATAAATTGACTCACTGCTTTTACATCTTTATTATAATACAGCTTGAGTGGGCCTGATGGTTAAGAACATGTGTTTCCTCCTAAGAGGTCACAAGTTCAAAACCAGAGGGGGGTAGAGTATGTATGCCTTCGTAGACTTAGCAGTCAAATCGTTGCGCGGAGGTGGGTCCCTTGTCCCACAAACAAGGGGGTCTCATACACCAATTTGGTGTCTGGCTTGGCTGTGACCTTAAAAATAGATATTATTATTATTATTATTATTTATTATTATATGAAGGTAAAATAATATTCACGTGGTAATTAATATTTTTCATTTTCATTGAAAAATACAATAAATTGACTCATTGTTTTTACATCTTTATTATATGAAGGTAAAATAATATTCACGTGGTAATTAATATTTTTCATCTAAATAATGAATTCATTTTCATTGAAAAAATTCAGAGAAACATGGATTGGTCTTGAAATTTGAATAATTTTTTTTACCAGCTTGAAAATTTCAAAACAAATCTACTTATTAAATTTCACACTTTTTACTGACCCATATTCACAATTTCAAAGAAAAATATTTATGATTTTGTAAAAAAATTAATTATATTTCATTGTCAACACACCTAATTTCGTCTCTGCTCATGGCCTTTTTACAAGAATTCAACTAATTATGAGAGCCTGCAGTTAGAAATTTAGAATATAGCTATTGTCAATGGCACAAACATTTAAAAGTATTGTGGACTCAAAATTTATTGAACATCTCAAAGCCCAATTAACTAAAGTCATCAATGCAAGTTATGTGATATAAGTGTTTACTAAAAGAGGCAACCAGTATTGGCGTTGATTTTGTACTTAACCTATGGCAAATTTTTGCGGCCTTTCGGGATACCAGAAAATACCAAGGTGGATGATGTGAAGGCTTCAATGGAAAACGAGGTGTTAACTGTCATTGCCTCAGCATAAACTTGAAGTTAGGGCCATTGAAATCTCTGGTTAACTGAATGGAAAATGTTTGTAAATGGTGGTTGCGTATATAGGTTTACCATTTATTTAGCGGGTTGTTTTGTTTTGGGTTTTTAGAGGGTTTGGGTTTTGAGATGGTATTGTAGAGGCTAGAGCCTTTGTGGCAAAGACATGGTACTTGGTAGTCTTAAATGTAAATGGTTGATGGCTTATAATTGTGGAAATAATGAAATAGATGGCCATTTTTACCCTCTTTGATTGTAATCGGCTGTATTGCTTTTTGGCTTTTGATGGATCATAAATTACAGAAAATTAGTTATCATTCTGCAACTACCATGTCGTTTTAATGTGGTGTATTGATTATTGTTGTAGGTTTCTAATTTCTGAATTGCGTTCTTGGTTGTTTTAAGTGGCGAGGAAGTTTATTTTTGGGTGATGAATGCTTAATTCCTAATATATGAATTGGAAAAACCCATTATTTACTGAAATAAAATATACAAAAAAACTCTCTTTGAATAGAAAGCCAAGCAAAGAAGTTAATTTTTCTTAATTTTTCCTATTCATCGATAAGACCTTGAATTTTATAAATTGATTTTTACTTCTAATCAATAGTCCTTCATTTCTTACAATTGTAAATAATTTTTTTAATAATCCATGTGAATAGAGAAAAAGAACAAGCACAAGAAGATTTTGTTCATATATTAAAATCATGTTTGATCAAGAATGTAAATATATTCAGTGGAGTTACTAATTCAAAATTTTCACGCAAAAGAGTTTTCAACAAAAACACAAAAGAATTATAGACAGAAACCACTTAACTGTGGCGAAATTAAGGACAACTGAACAGATTCTTGTTCTTAAACTGTGCGAGTGGTCTGCAATCTTTTCTCAAATTATAATGGCTAAAATGGCTAGAATTTGAAACTTGAACTGGAGGACAACCAAACAGATTCCTGTTCTCAAACTGTGATAGCTAAAATTGTTGGAATTTGAAACTTGAACTAGAGTTTGGACGGTGTGAACATAACTGATAGCTAAAATGGTTGGAATTTGAAACTTGAACTAGAGTTTGGACGTGTGCTGCTACTTTAACTATGTAACACCTTTTCATAATGGCCTTAGGGGAGGGGGATATTATATTATTTTTTTTGTTTTAATGTTGGGTGAGGCTTTTATGGTACCAATTTCCAAACTACCAGTTACTTCCCCTTGGCCATATTTTTATGAAATGCCTGCATATACGTTCATGCACATAAAAAATAGTTATACAAGGCTGCGCGTGATTTATATAAAGTTAAAGTTGTTCAGCGGTCAAAACAATCAATTTTATCATTACATATGGGATTTTTGTTCAGCATATCTTATCAGAATCTAGATTTTATAATTACTCTTTGGTACATCACTTCCTTTACATTCCAGGGGAATATTTATATTAATTTTTATCACTAGATTTAATTGAGGAAAGTGAAATTCTTAATTCAGATCTATTCCAAATTTCCATACGGTATCTTAAACTCACAAAAATGTTTTGTTTTCTTGTATTTTATAGGGTGGTTAACGCCTGGGATTGCAAGATATGATATGGAGTCAAAAGAATAATGAAATCTGCAGGAATATATTGAAATGAATAGGATTCATGCGGTAGTTATCAGGCACGTCAATATCATAAAAATAAACAAGGCACGGAAGGAAGGAAGCGTTCTGGGTCTCTCATTTAGTCAACATTAACGGAAAACTGAAACAACTATTAATCTCTTCTTAGCGGAAAGTTGAAACAACTATTAAACTGTGTCTCTTATACATCAAAAAGCGGATGTTCACGTGAGTCCGGACTCCGGAATACCGTTACTGCAGTATGCAGTGTATATATATATAGATGTATAAAATTAAAACTGGACAATTTTCAATACGCTTGTAAATATGACATTTTCAAAAATTATTGGTCAACGATGACGTGTAAATTTAGAAACCAATAGTATTTAAAAAAAACAAAAAATGGCACAGGAGAGCTCAATTTTGTGTGATGCTAAAATAGTGGAATTTGGCTTTTGTTTTTTTGCTTGAATTGTGTTGAAAACCCAAAATATTGAATTTTGATTGCTATAACTTGGATTTCCAAAAAATTTAATTGAATTATCAAAATTTTACTAGAATTTTCATGGTTTTCTCCTTAAAATTTAAGTCTGGTTAGACTTTGCTAATTTTTTTTATGCTTAAAGATGTTTTCTTCAAAGTATTCAGAATCTTACTAGAATTTTCACGGTTTTCCGAGCAAAATTTATGTCTTGTTAGACTATGCTAATTCTTTTTATGCTTAAAGATGTTTTCTTCAAAGTTTTTAAATTGGACTGAAAATGATGGTCTCCATGATTAAAGATGATGGTCTTTCATGATTAAAGATCAAAAGAGGTCGGTGTAGTTTAACTTATAGATGAAATGACATTTTTCAAGCATTTTTTTGGATTAATTTTTAACCAAAATCCTATAGATTTTTTAAAAAACTTGAGTGTAAGTTGTTTAATTCATAGAATTTGAGTGCCTCAAGGATTTTTAAGGGAGCTAAATCCATTTATACATTAAAAAATGTATGTTAAACAACAAAAAATCACAATCTTGCTTGAAATTATATTGTGAGATTCCGGTAAAAAATACTATTTCAGCTGTAAGTTAAATTGTGCCAAACGAGGTATTTGATGGTACAAAAACAACCAATGTTCCGCATGGATGTGTCCTCCAAGGCGAGGGGTGTGATTCACGTTTTTCACTCTCCCACGATAGGGAATGCTTGACAAATGTTTCCCTATCTCTCTTTTGAGGAAACACAAGGGGAAACATTTTGCCAATGTGGGGGATGTGTTTCCCCTATCTCTCTTTTGAGGAAACACAGGGGGAAACATTTTGCCAATGCGGAGGATGTGTTTCCCTTGGTCCTCCCCCTTAATTTTTTTTAACCATGATGAATCGATCAAGTAATCTCGGCAAGGGCCAGGATCGAACCTCGTAGCTCCCACTATAACACCAAGAGTATATCCAACTGCCCACAAGCCAAATACACTAAAAACTCATAGCTCAACCTAGGACCTAGATGTCAGACCACCGGAAACTCGAGATGGATGTGTTTCCCTTGGTCCTCCCCCTTAATTTTTTTTTAACCATGATGAATCGATCAAGTAATCTCGGCAAAGGGCCAGGATCGAACCTCGTAGCTGCCACTATAACACCAAGAGTATATCCATCTACCCACAAGCCAAATATACTAAAAACTCATAGCTCAACCTAGGACCTAGATGTCAGACCACTGGAAACTCGAGATGGGATCCTAGACACCAACCGCATGCCTAAAAACAATAATTTATGAGTGAGAAAGCTTGATATTCAACCTTAGGCCCTACTAATGCTATGTAATCAATGGTAATATTAAATTCTTAAAGTAAATGTCACTTTTACGTGATTTTTTAATATTCCCATTATAATGTTTGAGAATGGTTCCAATTTCATTGGATTTCATATAGAAAATATAGATTTTTAAATCCCACTCAAAATTCTGTAGACTTAATTGATTTTAGGATTACAGATTTGGGGGAAATTGAAACGTTTATGTTGAATATATATGAAGGTATGGAACTAGCATTTAATCAAGAGTACCAAGTCCTCTATGTACCTCGATGTTGGTGGCATTGTCTGTTAAACTCATCGTCATGACTAGTAAAAATGTACCCATCACTAAAACAAAATCTCGATTTGACTTGTTAACCGTTTTCTATCTTATATTAATTCTTAAAGGGTGATATTGATGGTGAAGATTCCAATATAGGTAATGATTTTGATGATATGTAGGTATTTGTTGTAGCATGTTTTGTTTTGGACTATAAAGGCCATCTAGAACCTCTTTGTTGATATATTTTAGGATCAAAGATGGATTGTGCTTGGTGTTATGCATATAACGATTTAAATTCAAATGGGTGAACATGAATATTTATGTATTTTTTTCAAAATTTGAATATTTATGTATTTTTTAGTCAACTAGTTTTTGGTTCGTTTTTTTTTTATTTCCTAGTTTTGGGTCAATCAACATTGATTCACTGGCATTTTCAATTTTAACAATTCAATCTTGACTCTAGATATTAATGACCTAAGATTGAGTCTTTTGAATTTAAATCTCCCTCTCACACACACAATCCAACATCCCTCTGAATTTCCTTAAAATTTGGGGGTGTTCCTACACGTCGACCCTATCCTATGCATCTCCCCATTTCTATGTCCCCTCTTCTTGAAAACTTTGTGGAACAATAGGAACAACGTTGACATGGTTAAAATATTGGATATAAGGAGACTAAGGTTTGAGAAGATTTTTATGTGTTAATTTTTAATCATGCAACAAATTAAATAATGGTGGTATGGTATTGAGTGTTTCATTATTCACTGGGTCTAATGTTTAAGTGTTGAAATTTAGTAGCGGACATGTGCTACTGCATAGGCTAGGTGATAGGTGCCAATCATGAAAAATTCAATCCAAAGTCTCACTTATGGAATTTGTTTAATTTATTAAGTGTTTTTTTAATGATTTTTTTAAGTTTAACTTCAGAAAAACACATTAATTAAGTAATTAATTAATATTGATTATTGAACTAAAAAAATCGAAAGAAATACAATTTAGTTATTTTAACTATTTAAATTTGACCCCAACTAATGATCTCAAATGAGGTGATATCTAATTTCAACTATCAATCACTTTGAAGATTAAAGTTAGGGATTTAGCTCATTAAAGAATTAAAAAGGACAACCTAAGGAGAGACATTATTATTGCTCCAAAATTCCTGACATTTGAGCGCGATCCTAAACATGAAGCAGATCTTCACCTGGTAACCAGATGCTCCAGAAAGGCTTTTGTGGCACCGGATTCCGCCTCCCACCTCAGTTCATCGGAAAACTATTGCTGATTGATATGACTTCCGTCAACGACTACCATCTCACCAGCCAAGTTCTTGATTCCAAAGGTAAGCTTCAACACTTGATACAACGTAATCTGGTGAAAAATCGCCTGAATGGTTCCATGCTGGGTCGATATGAAATCTCGGCAGTTCTTCGATTTGAATGATAATCTTCTTTCCGATCCCGTCCAGGCATAAATCTTTCACTCTTTTGGTAGAGAAGCAAGAAACATCGAGGTCTACCAGCCCTTGCACTGTTGTCGCTTCACTTTCACCTGCCGGATGTTCCCTTGTAGGCGGCCAATCTTCTAAAATGGCACCTTCTTCTTCCTACGGATATGGTGGACAAAGAAAAGACTCTTTGATGGCACTCTAATCAAAGAAAGTAAATTTAGATCTCCAGTTCCATTTCATGACAACACGGAAACTTTACAAATCAAGAAAACAACTCATTGCCAGTGCAGAGTCTGGAGTGCCAGAAGAGATGTACTTGTTGAGTTTCCAATAGAAGAATGACCAAAAGTGTGTTAAGTGTGAAGCCAAACTCATGAACACTGTGCGAATGACATCACCAACTCTCCGACAGTCCGTCGTCCCAGCCGTCACCGCCACACTCGCGCCAAACCTACTACACCACCATTAGTTTTTAGATCTCCATATGAATCACATGCAGGATTCTAGATCCTCCTTTAGCCTCTATAAATTTGTAATTTCTATGGCCAGGGATTGCAAGCCAAGGCCCAGGCCTGTTATGTAATGCTAAGTGATTTATGTTCTCCAGTTAAGTAATTTCTGTTGTTTCCTGGCCTAGGCCTGTTATGTAATTCTAAGTGATTTATGTTCTCTAGTTAAGTAATTTTTGTTGTTTGTTGTTGTCTATTGTGAATATGAGGAGAAAATTTTGTTGTCTTGCTCCATTGTGTGTGATGCTTTTGTCTATTGCCAGAATCATTTAATTTCTCCTGTGCTTCTACTCTAACAACTGGTATCAGAGCATGGTTCGAATATCCACTGTGCAAGCCGCTTAGTGCCATCGCCTCACCTTACCTCCTGCAGCCTTCATCAAAATGTTGGTCGTTACCTCTGGAGCCATTGCTATTCCCTGAATCATCGATCTCTGTCTGTCTGAACAAGAACGGAAGAAAATTTCGTTCGGTGAGTGAAGTCTGGAGCCATTGTTATTCCCTGAATCATCGATCTCTATCTGTCTGAACAAGAACGGAAGCAAATGTCGCTCAGTGAGTGAACTCTGCTCCAAACTGCTCTAGCTGTTGGGCGCCTCTCTGAATGGTGCACAGATTCGCAGAAAAAAAAAAGACGGTTGTTGAAGGATCTGTTTAGGAAATTGGAAATCGCTGCAAAGAAGAGAGTCCAGGAAAGGGATCTGTCCAGGAAATAGCTGAGGAACGTTGGAACTAAAAGACAGTTGCTACAAGAAAAACAAGGTCATGGACCTATGTTGAAACGTGTTGTTGGAGTTTGAAACGTGGAGATTCGTGGAGTTTGGAGTTGAAAAGTGGAGTTCGTAAGTTTTATTTACATCAAGCTTCCACATATAGGTGACTGTGTTTTTTTTTTAAATCAACCTAGCCACTTATATATGCAGTGTGAAGACTTTATGTTCTTGTGAACGTGAGTTGAATTTTTATTTTTTTAATTTATTATTATGACTTCATACATGTTCAAGGTTGGATTTTATGTTTTTTTTAAACATAAAAGTATAGTTTATTAAAAGAAGGAGGTTTATTGCTTGTTTGAAGGAGTAAACAAGTTTTTTTTAGTGGCAAGAGAATTAAAAAAAAAAAAAGGAGTTAAAAGGAGATTGATTTGGTAAAAGTTGTAATAATTAAAGTTTTATTTTTAAGTGGAGTTTTTGTTTTTTGGGCATAAATATTATTGAAAATGGAGACAACAGTTACAGATATGGAGAAGTTTAGTCGGGCTAATTTTGCCCTATGGAAATCATAGATGGAGGATATACTAATTTTAAAGGATCGATATTTGTCGATTGAGGGCACAACAAAGAAACCCTCATCAATGAAAGATGAAGATTGGAATAAGCTAGATAGAAAGGCAATTGCAACAATCCGCCAATATCTAACAAAGAATGTGTATTTCAATGTGTCTGAAGAAAAGACGGCAGAAGGATTATGGAAGAAGCTCCATGATCTATATGAGAAGAACACGGCATCAAAGAAAGTGGTTTTGATGAAGAAGCTTTATAATCTCAAGATGAAGGAGGGTGCTTCGGTTGCTGAGCACTTGAATGCATTTAATATTATTACTAATCATCTTGCCTCTGTTAAAATCATTTTAGATGATGAAATTAGAGCCATTTTGCTAATGTGTTCTATGCTAGACAGCTGGGAAAAATTAATTGTAGCCATGAGCACTTCAGCAACTGCAGGGACCCTGAGGTTTGATGATGTCAGCAGTAGTTTAATGAATGAGGCGCTGCAATGCAAGTCAATTGTAGAAAACCAGGGACGAGAATCTCTAGCTCTAGCTGATCGTGGTAGGAGAATGGATCGAGGCCGGCAAGGGCGATCACGATCGAGAGACTGATCAAAATCAAGGAGAGGCAGGATCATATGCTTTCATTGTGGCAAACCCGGTCACATGAAGAAAGAATGTCGATTTTGGAAGAAAGGACAAAAGGATCAGAGATCGTCCAGTACAAATCACAAGTCATCCAGCACAAATGAAGGTGAGACTACTGTTGTAGCCACAGATGGTGATGTGTTGTTTATTGTTTCAGTAGAGGATGCATGTGTATATACATCTAGCAATAGCTTTGATTGGATCCTTGACTCTAGGGCATCTCACCATGTAACCCCATGCAAAGATAGTTTTGTTTCATATAATCCTAATGATTATGGTAGAGTGCATTTGGGGAATAATCATTTTTGCAGTATTGTTGGAGTGGGAGATGTCTAGATCAAGATGAAAGATGGACAAGATATATTGTTGAAATAGGCCAGGCATGTACCAAAAATGTGCATAGGTTTAATCTCTATGGGACGACTGGATGATGAGGGCTATTCCACAAGCTTTGGAAAATGAAGCTGGAAAATTAGCAAATGAGCATTGGTCATAGCCAAAGGACCCAAGACAGGAACATTATACACATTGAAGGCACTGATAAGAAAATCAGATTTGGTTGTTATCACAAAAGAAGGAAATTCAATAGATCTGTGGCATAAGAGCTTGGGTCACATGAGCGAGAAGGGATTAAAAATCCTTCTTGGTAAAAATTTATTGCCAGGTTTGAAATCCTACAATCTTGATCTTTGTGAGCATTGCATGTATGGTAGACAAAGAAGGGTTTCATTCCTTAGAGGTGGCCATGACAGAAAGAAAAATGTGTTAGAATTAGTACACTCAGATGTGTTTGGGCCTGTTAACATCAAATCATTAGGATGAGCATCATATTTTGTAACATTTATAGATGATGCATCCAGGAAGGTTTGGGCATATCCTATGAAAGGTAAAATTGAAGTGTTTGGAATATTTCGAAAATTTCATGTTGTTGTTGAAAGAGAGACTAACAAATTTCTCAAGTGTTTAAGAACAAATTATTGCGGAGAATATTGCTCAAATGTGTTTAAGGAATATTGTAACAGGTTTGGCATAAAGCATGAGAAGACTGTGCCTAGTACTCCTCAACATAATGGTGTCGCAGAAAGGATGAACCACACCATTATGGAAAAGGTGCAAAGTATGTTGTCCAATTCTGGTTTGGAGAAGAATTTTTGGGTTGAAGTAGTCAAGATTGCTTGCTACCTCATAAATAGATCTCCAACTACAGCCTTGGATGGCGGTATCCCTGAAGAAGTTTGGACTAGTAAGAAGCTGAATTATTCTCACTTGAAAATCTTTGGATGTGAAGCATTTGTACATATTCCCAAAGAAAATAGAACTAAGCTAGATGATAAATCTATGAAATGCATTTTTTTTGGATATGCGGATGAAGATTTTGGTTATCGTCTATGGGATCCAGTCAAACATAAAATTATTAGAAGCAGGGATGTTATATTTAATGAGTCAAAAATGTTTAAGAGGACTGTAGGTGAGTTGGAGGTCAAGAAGGTTATTGACAGGTTTGAAGAGCAGCAGGAAAACATCCCACCAATGCAAGAAAATGAACAACAAATTCAGGAGCATGAAGAACAACAAGTGGAAAATGATGAACAACAAGAAGAAGGAATCTTGTAGGAACCTTTACAGGAGATTCAACCTGATAATGCACCACCACAGTTGGTTCGCAGATCTTCTAGGCCTCATAAGCCTTCACAAAGGTATCCTCCTTCAAACTATATTTTGTTGACTGATGAAGGTGAGCCTAATTGTTTTCAAGAAGCTTGTAAAGTTGAGCACAGTAAAGAATGGAAGAAGAAATGAACTCTTTGCTGGAAAATAAAACTTGGGAGTTGGTAAACCTCCCAAAATGTAGAAAGGCTCTACAAAACAAATGGGTTTACAGGATTAAGCATGAAGGTGATGAAAAGAAGGAGAGATATAAAGCAACGCTAGTAGTGAAAGGATTTACCCAAAAAGAAAGTATTGACTTCATTGAAATTTTTTCACCTGTTGTTAAAATGTCATCCATTAGAGTCATTCTTGGTCTAGTTGCTACTTTAGACTTAGAATGTGAAAATTTATGTAAAAACTACTTTCCTTCATGGTGAATTGGAGGAAGAAATTTATATGGAGCAGCCAGAAGGCTTCATAGAAAAAGGCAAAGAAGACCTTGTTTGTAGGTTGAAGAAGAGTCTCTATGGGTTGAAACAAGCACCTCAACAATGGTACAAGAAATTTGATTCATTCATGTTGGAACATGGTTTTCAGAGGTTGGAAGCTGACCATTGTGTCTATATCAAGAGGTATGATCAAGGAAAGTATATCATATTATTGTTATATGTGGATGACATGTTGATTGTTGGGCATGATAAGAATAATATCAATAGGTTGAAGAAAGATTTGGGTAACAAATTTGCAATGAAGGATTTGAGACTAGCACAACAGATATTGGGCATTCGGATTATGCGTGACAAGAAAAACAAAAGGTTGTGGTTGTCACAAGAAAAATATATCAAGAAGGTGCTTGATAGGTTTAATATGAAGGATGCTAAGCCAGTTGGTACACCCCTTGCAGCCCACTTCAAGCTGAGTATTGAATTATGTCCTAGTGATGATAGGAGAAAGAATAAATGAGCAATATTCCTTATGCTTCAGCAGTTGGCAACTTGATGTATGCCATGGCATGCACACGACCAGACATTTCATATTCAGTGGGAGTAGTGAGTAGGTTCCTTGCTAATCCAGGCAAACAACATTGGCTGGAGATATGGACACCAGAAAGTCCACTACAGGTTATTTGTATACATTTGCAGGTGCAGCGGTATCTTGGGTGTCAAGGCTACAAAGAATAGTATCCCTCTCTACAACAGAAGCAGAGTACATAGCTGCAATAGAAGCTTGTAAAGAGATGTTGTGGATGTAGCGATTCAGAGGAGAGATAGGAATAATATTGTGATAGTCAGAGTGCCATTCACTTGGCGAAAAACCCAATATTTCATTCAAAAACCAAGCACATTGACTTAAGGTACCATTGGATCCAGCATTTGTTGGAGGAAGAACAATTATCCTTAGAAAAGATCCATATAGATAGGAACCCTGCTGATATGCTCACTAAGATTCTACCACGAAATAAACATGAGTTATGTAGAGGCATGGTAGGACTCAGTGTGACTTGATTCATGACTCTTATTTGGCTTAAAGTGGGAGAATGTTAAGTGTGAAGCCAAACTCATGAACACTATGCGAATGATGGCACCAACTCTCCGACAGTCTTCCGTCCCAGCCACACTCGCACCAAACCTACTACACCGCCATTAGTTTCTAGATCTCCATCTGAATCACATGCAGGATTCTAGATCCTCCTTCAGCCTCTATAAATTTGTAATTTCTCTGGCTAGGGATTGCAAGCCAAGGCCCATGCCCGTTATCTAATGCTAAGTTATTTATGTTCTCCAGTTAAGTAATTTCTGTTGTTTGATGCTAGCTGCTGTGAATATGGGAGAAAATTATGTTGTCTTGCTCCATTGTGTGTGATGCTTTTGTCTATTGCCAGAATCATTTTATTTCTCCTGTGCTTCTGCTCTAACAGAGTGGACAGAGATTCATGACGTATGTCATGATGATACAACATAAATCATGCAAGTGTATAAAGACTTCTTAAGAAAAGGAACACATTATTATTGCCCCAAAATTCTTCGTAGAGCCAACTTTTCATTTCCGTCATCAATTGAGAGTACCTATTTCTTGAGTCTCTGGTGTCTTCTACAGACATAGTCTTCACCTCTAATCATTTTATTGGATTCCTTAAGTTCTCTTAAATCTTCCATTATCAGGGAACTGCAACCATAGATTTTTATTATTTGAAGTGTTTTCAAATTGAAATAACTCTTTGGAAATACCTTCAATGCTTAGCATTTTACTATGATGAACGTTTGGAGTACTGGCATTGCTCCTTCCTTTACGATTGGCAACTCTTCTAATTCATGAAACCTAAAAATTGAAAATATCTTCAATAAAGAAAATTCCTCCTTGTCACTGAATTCTTGAGGAAACTTTTTTAATCTAAAGCATTCAATTATTTCTAATTGCTGCAGATTGTTGAGCTTATGTAGATGTGAAAGTTCTTCCAACATATTACACTTGTATAATATAAGACTACTCATACTCTGAAAAGGACAAAAACTATTTTCCATTCTAACCAAGTCAGGACACTCCATATACAGTTTTCTTAGCTTTGACATATTATTCATGTCAATCGGCAGAGATTTCACCTTTGTGAGCTCTAACATGAGGGTGTTCATTTCAATCATATTCCCTAATGTGCCTTCCCTAATAACGCCCCCATTGTTTGTTAAATGGAGCCTGGTGAGTTGCTTTAAATTGGTCAGATTGCGAATGCTGGCCAATTTTTTCCATTTCTTTGGGTCACCTTTTTCCCATAGATTGGTGCATCCATACATTGTCAAACCCTGCAAAGAGGTGAGCCTTGAGATGTTGCAAGGTAGATACTGCAAATGACTACATTTATCCATGGTTAGATGCCTTAAAGATTTCAAATTATGAAGGTCGGATGGTAATTTCGTGATGCTAGAGCGGCTAAGATCAAGGATCTCCAGATTTCCAAGATTTGTAAGAGATGCGGGTACTAAGTTGATGGGCATACCTGATAAGAAGAGGCATCTCAGTTGTTTCAAACACCCCACATTCTTTGGTAATGACCACACTGACGTCAACTCAAATCCAGAACCTTAAGAGAGACCATACCCCCAATAACCCGTTTTGGAATTTTCGTTAAACATTTGTTACCATCTATTAACAATGAACATAGTTCTGGAACTCTCATTGTCTCAGGGAGTGAACGTAGTTCGTTAGTACTCAACAAAATCCGACTGCATCCAGAACATTCATTTTCATTCAAGGTGCTCAAACCCTGACCCACACGGCAAAAGAAAGTTTCTTCGGCCTTGGCAATACAGATTCCCAAATCACGTAGGGGGTTGTGTATCTTGAAGAAGACTATGCACCTATCAATGCTTCTCACGATGGGTTCAATCAAACAACGATTTGCCAAAAGGTTGAGATAAACCCCTCCCACTGCGAATGGGTTGTAGCTAAGCTGATGGCGATCTCTTCTTGCAAGCAGCCCTTCTCGAACCCACAATGGAATCACATGGTTGGCAATGGGCATGAATAATTTGGTCTTCTACGAATGTTGCAGCCCTGGATAGAAAGCATAATTGCAAATGAATGTTCTCCTTACCGAGTGCATCGTAACTCAAGCTTAGGCAAGCATCGAGGCTATGGTCATTTGGTAGTCTCTGAGCGGTCCATTTCCACTCCTGTGGATCAGTACACCCATCCATTGTTCTCCCTACAACTTTAAGTGCCAAGGGAAGCCCTCCACACTTATGACACACCAACTTGGCATTTTCCTCATTGATGTTTTCCAGTATGCTTCTATTATTATAGGGAAATGCATGATATGCAAACAACTTACAACTCTCCTCTTTGGACAAGTTCTCCATTGTTACTGTGTACTTCTCTGCAACACCCATTTTTAATAGTACACTGCGATACCTAGAACTCACAATAATTTTGGAGTTGGAGTGATCAGTTAGAGCCTGCAGCATGCCCAATCCCTCCAACAATTTCGTGGCGTCCTTTTCCCAAAGGTCATCTATAAACAAGGAAAACTTGCTACACTGCTGCAGTGACTCATTCAACCATATTTTTACACCATTTTCGTCCATGTTTTTCCCCAAAGTTACATTTTTATGCAAAGTTATTTTTGTACAAAGCTCATCCCTAAGACTTCTAACAGTTCGACTTTGTGAAACAGTTATCCAAAAAGAAAAATCATCGCTAAAGTGATTGCTCACCTTTTCGCTGTTGAAGAGTCACTTGAGAAGCAGAGTTTTTCCAGATCCGCCCTTGCCAAGCACGCCAAAGGCTTTGTCTTGTCCCACTACAAGGGCTTCGTCAATCAACTTGGTCCTTGCTGTGCCTTTTGGAGCATGAGCCGCTTGGGAAGTGCTTGCCAGATCTTGGATGCCTTGATTAATCTGCTTTTGGCCCTCAAGGATCCTCCGAGTTTGATCGAGCTTGGACCATGTTAACCAAGGGAGATAATCTTACATATTCTTCTATATTTGCAATCAGAATGTTGACCTTCTTGGTGGTTTGATATTGAGAAACAAGATCCCACCTTGGTATTGTGCACTGGTGCACAATTTCTGATGCTTCTTTGAGAAGCATCTGCAACTCTTTAAGCCATTTGTTAACAGCTAAAGCCTCATCTTTGTGCTGCTTCAATGCCAGCCGGCAATGCTGGATCTGCTCAATAATAGGCTCAATTCTTATCAATTTATCTTTCAAAACGGCCAGCACTTTCCTGCAGCTAATGGCAATGTTAATGTGCCCAAGTATCTGGTCTATTGTCATTTGTAAGCCCACACTAATCAGTCCGGGGACAAAACCTGGATCACGCATGATTTTCTCAATAAATTCTCTCTACAAATTATATGCAATCCCCTCTGTAATGCAACAAAAACACTCCCCCAACTTAATTCATATATTTGCAGGATTTCAAAACCACAGAGACTGTTAAACAAATATAAAAAATGTTGCAAGACACTTTTGGTCGCAATATATTGCCTCCTGCAAGTCCTTGGGGTGAAAGGCTTTATGGGTAAGTTCTTGTTCATGGCTTTAAAGTTTAGGTACTTCATTTCAATTAAAAGTCGTAGGAGATGGGTTAGAATAAATATGGTAGGATTTTGAGTGCCGAAAGCACCGCAGTACCATGCATTCAATCGCCATTCTAGATGCACATATCCACGTGAACGCTACTTCTTGACACGTAAGTCGAGGGAATTCATTAAAAAAAAAAAAAAACTATTAATATTACATCGGAACATCTCTCTCCCAATCAGGGTAGGAATTTCGAGGAATTTATCGGAAAAATAGGTTATTAATATTAGATAGAAACATCTCTGTGTCCCGATCAGGGTAGGAATTTGAAGGCAATCTATCAAAAAAATAGGTTATTAATATCACACAGAAGGTAGGAATTTGAAGCACTCATCAAAATTCACATTTTTCTCATATCAAACACTTTGTTTTAATTATTTTAATACATAATATTTACGGTCAAAGAAAATTTGTAGTTGAATTGAATAGGCAAATCACGTTGTGATAGGCAATTTACCAATTAAATTCCCAGGCAAATTTCATCCCAATCCCTATTCTGAAGGCTACCTGGGAATATTGCCAGGTAGGTTGCTTTAGCGCGCATTGCCAATGAGTGCCAGGGTTGGAATTTAAAGATTTCAAATAGTCCAGGTACATGTTTGGACAGTTCTATTGAAGATTGTTGACAATTTTGAAAACTTCGACAGTTCTATTGAATATTGTTGACAATTATGAAAGCTTCGACAGTTCTATTGAAGATTGTTGGCGATTTTGGAAGCTTTTTAATCACTAAGAGGTTTTTGGTAGATTAATTTTTTGCAGTAGAAAAAAACAGAACACTTTTATATTAATAAGAATGTTTTACATATTCGATGTCTTTAACTAAAAGTGACAGTACTTCTTACTAATGACCATTGAAACCAGCAACAAACATCTTCAGTGCCGGCAAAAAATACATATTCGATGTCTTTAACTAAAAGTGACAGTACTTCTTACTAATGACCATTGAAACCAGCAACAAACATCTTCAGTGCCGGCAAAAAATACTTGCCTCTCAGAGAGACTTTAGTTAATTATACACATGTAAAAATAAATTGTTCACAATTATTAAGCAACATATATTAAGTCCAAATTTATTCTCTTTCCATCTTACCTATTAGACAAAAGAAATATCATATTCAAAATTAGAGTTTATTCTCTTTCCATCTTGGACCTGACATTTTCTTACGCCAATCCAATTTAATGTTAGCCTGTCCATTCAATAGGAAACTTGTCTGCAATCTTACATTTGCTAATTGTTTTGGACAACCATTTTTTCGAGTATTTTTTCAAGTAATTTGTAATGCTTCCAACGTCGAGTAGGCTTTTCAATGTGCCGTACATTCGTTGGTTATTTTGTACAGCGATGTCCGACCATTTTTTCCACTAATTTGTGATGCGTCCACGGCCTTCAGGCTCCAAATAACAGATAGACGGTTATGCAATACCATAAATGTTGTGAGGACTTTGAGGCTTTTCGAAATGTGTATTGGCATTTAACTATTTTTTATAAGTGTTTATATATATATATATATAATTAACTAGTATTTGTATTAAAAGGTGTAAAGGAATATCAGATAGGAGATAGCAGATGTGGAAAGTAATAATGAAGTGAAATATATGGAGAACAAAATACAATAATCTATATCTTCTAAACAATGTAGCAAGAGATTAAATTTAAGAAGAAAGTTACATCAAGGTAAATTTCTTTGAACAATGACAATCTTTGGACAAAGGAGGTACATAGCATAGAAGTTCAATTTCTTTGAGGGTTTTAAAAATGACATGAAATAAATTCTGAACATGGAAATTATGAGGTATCTATCAGGTAAATGTATCTGCCTTGGGAAATATTGAAATAGCCACTATGCCTCAAGAGCTAGTTCAAATCTCTTATTTGACACGAGATGTACCCTATACAATATGTCTTATTATCTGGCTACTTTGAAAGAACCACTTGATAAACAATACAATCAAAGTTGTTTCAAACCATCAAAACAATTTTGTTTGTAATATATATAAGCATGTAAATTAAAAAAAAAACTTTAAATGCATAGAGATTGATAAAACTCGAACTTAATTGGTATAAATATAATAATCTAACTTTCATTTTCAAAAATAATATAACAAACATTAACAATTAACATAATACTGTAGTATTCCCCGGATGCGGGTGACGCGTTGGTTGATGGCATGGTGCCACATGACAAGAGATCTACGCCACGTGAAGAGGACGGAGGCATTAACTATACAAGCCGGCGGAGGGATGGTTTAAGCGAGTCGCCCCAGTGCATCCTTAATGGAGCAGCTGAGGACGATGACAGGCCTGCGTAAGGCATTCAATGCGGTTATCGATTCAAGAAATGGCCAGGAGAATTTATATGAGCGTTGGTCTGCAAAAGAATTTCATGGTTGCTCAGGGAATGTTTACTGTGCTCGTGTCATTAGAGAGGCGAAAGGCAGGGGTGACAACAGGTCCCCCACTGATTATCTCGGTCTGTGTCTGCGCTCTCCGGAGTTTGGTTTGGCAGTGTCGTGGAAGGGGCAAAAGACGGAGGGTGCTTGCCTTCTGTTCTGGGAAGTTGGAGGCACGATGGTTAGGGAAAGAATGCCGTGCAGGAGGGGTAGTGGGCATGGCCAATTCCCCCGCCCACCCGCAGCAAACTTACACCATCACTGTTGTTGTGTTTATTGCCATCGCCGGGGGGGTGCTAACCCAATTCCTGCCAGGCACATTCTGGAAGTTGGTAATTCTGTGGAGTTGGCGCCCAGTCTTCCAGCTTTTGGCTCGGTCGTATTTTCGCTGGGCAGTTCTGAGGGCTCTGAGGGGGTCAATGCACACATCTCTGTGCTCTTCACAAAATCTCCTGAGGTGGATGATGATGGGTCTTCGCTGGTTCTGGGGGCGGAAGACGCAGCGAAGGAGAAGGGGAAACTCCCTCTGGGGGAGTCGTCAACGATGGGAGCCCCCTCTGAGAAGGGCAAAGGAAAAGCATTATTGGGGGAGTCTTCCACTGCTGGAGGTGCACATCGGCCGCCTCACCCCCAATCTCCACTTCTTATTCTGTCATCCCCTTCGCATAGCACACCAGCCATGGAAGACAGCGAAGCCGAAGGAGATGAAGGCAGCAAAAGTATGGAGGAAGAGACCGAGGACTAATTCTCACCGTCTCTCTCCTGTTCGTGTTTACTCTGCTCAAGTCGAGTCTTTTCAAGCTGGGTTCGCGGGTCAGGTTAATTTTCAATCTTATGTTTCTGTTTTGTTAATCTTGTGTCTTGATGCCAAGTCCTGTGGGCGGTTTCCACCAACGCAGCAGGCGCGTGGTTCTGTAATGTGTTTTGGTCAATTTCTGTCACAGTGTGTATCGGGCCATAATATGGTGTTAGTTGCCCCTGGGCAGGCAAGCTTAGTGTTTTTGGATAAGTTCTCAGGGTCAAGCATTTTGTTCTTTTGGGTCAACATTGCCCTGCGCGGCAACTCCATGAAATTGTCAATGTCACCCATGGTTAAGCCTTTAGCCATGGGCAGCCAGCATATCAAGATGTAATTTATTTTGTTGTACATATTAATATATAAGTAGCTAGTTTTACCGATAAAAAAAAAACATAATACTATAGTATTAAGTTATAAGTTGTTGTTATATTATCAAGTTATAAGTAGTTGTTATATTATTAATACAATTTAAAGTAAAGATTAATTATTTATTAGGTGTGTAGGCAACTCTAAAGCATTGATTGCATTTTACTTTGTTTTTACAATGTTAAAGAGATATAACTCATTAATTTTAAAAACACCATACAATGATTCACTATTAAATATATTAATGTCAATAACATTACAATTTAAGATGATTTGGCTGTAAAATGATTTGATATTGTATTGATATTAACAATGATACACACCACAAAAAAGATTTGGAACATAAATTTAAATAATACTATAATGTAAAATGATGAAGTTACATTAATTTCAACAACAATGCAATGCAAAACAATACTTTCCATTGATATTGATAAAAATATAATTTTAAATGTTGTAATACCTTGATTTTAACAATGAAATGATGAAAAATATTTAGATACAATAATTTGCACAACCATATGTGGTAAAAATAATTCAATTCACTAATTTTAATGTTAATGCAATTCAAAATCAAATGTATCAACTTCAATACATGTTCATTAATTATCATTAATTTTATTAATAATATGATGCAAAAGTAACTTCACATTTATTTAAATTTTTTTTATGTAACATGTTAAAAGAAGAATCATATTTATATATTAAAATAAATTTTAAACAATACATCAAAATGAAATCAAATTTAAATAAATATATAAGAAAAGAAATAAAATGGATGCCACTACAATACAAACAATGATAAATATCATAAATAAAATGCATATAAACCATTTATGTATGAAGATTAAATATTAATAAAATGATTATATATTATTGAAAACATTGATTTAATCCAATTATATAATGGGGATATATTATTAATTAATTTAACTTCACATTCATTTTAGAGATTTAAAAAAATATGTGATTTTTTCTACAAATTTTTTTGATATATAAATAGTTGGTGCTTTTTTGTTTTTAACATAATTTAGTTGTCAAAACAGCAATAAAGACAACCATCAATTACTGTTATACATCAATTACTGTTCTCTAAAAATGCAAATTGACTTACCATCATTAATCACTTGCTGTTCTCCAGGAATGCAAATTAAGCGGCGCCACCCATTGCTTCGCGGGGAATCGTTTTCTCCATCAGCAATAGGGGAGGATTGGTGAGCCCGTTGGTCCTTGACAAGGAAGAAGAGGAGGCCAGAGGTGCAGGTGGAAGACAAACCCTTCTTATTAGAGATAGAATGAAAATGAGTAGACGGAATCCTCATTGAGTTGGGCAACTGCACCACTCTATTATGGCTGCACTTGAACGACAATCAGTTCGAGCGGAAGCCCGGGAACGGGGAACGTTAACGGAACCTTCCTGAATTTGACGTGTGAGATTTGGACGGATGTTCCACGCGTCAATTCTTTTTAAAAAAAGACAAAGAAATTAACCCCTGTGATTGCTTTTCAAAGTGAAATTTGACTTTTAACCATTCATATATAAATAAGTCATACATACAAGTTTGTTTCGGTTATTGTTGAGTTGTATTTTTTTATCACTTTTAACCATTCATATATAAATAAATAAGTCACATACAAGTTTGTTTCGGTTATTTTTTATCACTTTTAACCATGGTAAGTGCGAAAGAGGGAGGATTTTTTTATTTTTATTATTGAGGTGGCGAGGTGGCTTTTTTTCCGGATAAGCTGTTTTTTTTTTAAACTTGTAGTATATTACATATTTCATAGGTTTACATGGTTTATTAATGAGAATTTGAACACAGAATCTCGGGACCAAATTCCTTGCTCACATGAAGTATCTATCAATTTCTTTTCCAAATGAAATCTGACTTTTAATCATTCATATATAAATAAATAAGTCACATAAAAAACTTTATGTTTTATGTTTTCGTTATTATTGAGATGTATTTTTTTTTATCACTTTTAACCATGGTAAATGTGGACACAAAGAGGCTTTGAATTTGCTTTTGGTTATTATTAAGGTCTACATATCAGTTTTAACAATTGCAAGTTTGAAAACATGAAAATAAATAAGTTTGAGGAGACTAGAAATGCATTTAAATTATTTGGAATAATGAATAAATTATATATAATTTTTTTTATGAGAGCTTTAATGTACAATAGTTTGAGTTTTTTAATAAATACATATTTAATTATTAATAAATAATTTTTTAGTTTCAATTAAATAATAGAGTTTATTTTTAATTAATTAGTCATGTGTTGGATGTGGACAAGGGCTAACTAGCCATATATTGTGTATTAAATGCTAGACCAGCTATGTATGTCAAGCACGTCATGGGGGCGCATACATATCCATGAAACGGGACTCCGGCGATCACTTTGCGTTTTCGGTGACGA
Source organism: Pinus tabuliformis (assembly GCA_031772625.1). NCBI lineage: Eukaryota > Viridiplantae > Streptophyta > Pinopsida > Pinales > Pinaceae > Pinus > Pinus tabuliformis. Next base: position 786,964,398 of record CM062810.1, read on the forward strand.
GCCCGGGACCCACCAACCGCGGCCCCCCGTCTCGAACTTGCTGTTGTCGCCATTCTTGACCACCTGTGATGAACTGTGTAAATTGGATTTTTATATCAGTTACCATTGTGTCACGTGGCATCGAGACCACCACTAACCTGCAATGTTTTGTGATGATTGTGGAGTTGGAAGATAGCAGAAATCACAAGCCCGGCGGAAATTTGTTATGCAGGGTGAAAATTTTGACGGTGGATCATATAGTGGTTTAAAGTTAAACTTTTAAAATTTCAAGTTAAAGTTTTACACAATAAAATTTTAAGTAAACTTTGACTTTGATTATTTTGATTAATTATACAAATCTTAGTTACCTAAATTCAGTAATAAATTTAAAATGCTTTCCAATCTAACTGTTTGCGACTTTTTGTTTAAATTTAAACTTCTCTATTGAGAAATATTATAATTTTTTTTTGTATTTATTAGATATATGAGAAATATTATATTATTTTTTGTATTTATTAGATATATGTTTAATGAGATTTACATTCCACAACTTTAATATATGGATAGAAATTTTTAAGAATTTGATATATGCTAATGATTTTATTTTATTTTTAATTAATTTAAAAAAAAAAATTTATTGTTAAATTTAAAAAGCCATATTTTAATATAATAATGTTTAAAAAATAGATAATTCCTTACTTGTTTTGTAAATTTTTAATATAGTTAATATGCTATATTTAAAAATTGTAATAGTAAAAATTATTTTAAGGTAATTTTTTATAAATATTTTTATAGGGATAGTTTAATTTAGAGAAGAAATAGTTTTTTACAGGGTATTTTTCTTGGTTAATTTTAATTAAAATCAGAGATTTTTAAAAATTTGAGTTTAAATTGTTTAATGTGAATAATTGTAATGCTCTAGGGATTTTTCAAGGTTCTCAATCCATTTATAGATTCAAAAATGTATTTTAAACAACAACAAAAAAACCTGAAATTGTATTGCCAAATTTTAATGAATTTCAGTGGAAAAAAAAATCTATTCCATATGTAAGTTAGACTACCCCATTTTTATATAATAAAAAGTTTGTATTTTGCTTAAAATATTTCTTTTTTATAGTTTAGTATAAAGGAGATGCTTACTTTTTTTTAGTAGTTAATATCCACATATTTATGACTAATCAATAGTAGTAAATTAAATTGAATTAGTTTTTTATTATGAAAATTTTCATTTTAAAAAGATTTAAATAAATATTTATATTTATAAATATATAATAAATTTCAAATTAAAATGAATTTTCATTAACTAATTAAAATAAAAACATATTTATAATTCATTTTATTACTTCTCGTCTTCCTCGGACGTAAGGAAACAGGTTAACCGCCGAAGGCCCAGAGGCATCTGGCAGGAGTGAAATCCTGCTCCCTTACGAACCACCACCAGGTTAATCCATGGCATGGTTTTCCTTCATAACAGTGATGCGTCAACCGACATTAGCGGTTAGCAGTCAGAGATGGTTGTCCTCACTTTTGGTTTTGACAACTGAGTTTGATAGGTTTTTCCACCTTTGACAAAAAAAACGAAAACAAAAAACTTTTCTATTAATTTGAATATTTTTTTAAATAAATATTATTAATTAAAATTATATATTTGAGATAATTTATTGTCAAGTGGGATTATTTTGGGTAGATAGATGGAGTCTTTAATTCAGGCAACGGCTAACCAGCCATATATTGTATATTAAAATAATTTTTACTATTACAATTTTTAAATATAGCACATTAACTATATTAAAAATTTACAAAACAAGTAAGGAATTATCTATTTTTTAAACATTATTATATTAAAATATGGCTTTTTAAATTTAACAATAATTTTTTTTTAAATTAATTAAAAATAAAATAAAATCATTAGCATATATCAAATTCTTAAAAATTTCTATCCATATGTTAAAGTTGTGGAATGTAAATCTCATTAAACATATATCTAATAAATACAAAAAAATTATAATATTTCTCATATAAGTACAAAAAAAATTTATAATATTTCTCAATAGAGAAGTTTAAATTTAAACAAAAAGTCGCAAACAGTTAAATTGGAAAGCATTCTAAATTTATTACTGAATTTAGGTAACTAAGATTTGTATAATTAATCAAAATAATCAAAGTCAAAGTTTACTTAAAATTTTATTGTGTAAAACTTTAACTTGAAATTTTAAAAGTTTAACTTTAAACCACTATATGATCCACCGTCAAAATTTTCACCCTGCATAACAAATTTCCGCCGGGCTTGTGATTTCTGCTATCTTCCAACTCCACAATCATCACAAAACATTGGAGGTTAGAGGTGGTCTCGATGCCACGTGACACAATTGTAACTGATATAAAAATCCACTTTACACAGTTCATCACAGGTTGTCAAGAATGGCGACAACAGCAAGTTCGAGACGGGGGGCCGCGGTTGGTGGGTCCCGCGCTCGTCACCGGAAACGCAAAGTGGTCGCCGGAGTCTCGTTTCATGGATGTGTATGCGCCCCCATGACGTGGTTGAGTATGCGCCCCCATGACGTGGTTGACATACATAGCTGGCCCAGCGTTTAATACACAATATATGGCTGGTTAGCCCTTGCCGTTGGATGTGTGTTATATTCTTTCCACGACTAGTTTTACTAGGGGTTTTTTTTGGACCCTATATTCGCTGAGTGAACCTAGGGGTTTTTTTGGACCCTATATTGGCTGAGTGAACCTGCCTATGGTTTTGCACATGGGTTTGGGCATGATGATTTTCTGCCCATGGTATCTTGTAAATTCGGTCAAGGTAACTACAGTTATGTTCTAATTCGGGGTTTATGAATGCTTCGACATGTATATATATATGTATTGTAACATTGAAAGGATATAATGAAAAATCAATTTGGTAGTCCCAGTTTTGGGATAGAGGGGAAAATCTTTGTGTATATATGTTTTATGTTTTATGTTTCTCATCATTGTAGTTTTGGAATGGAAAATTTTTGTGTATATATATTTTATGTTTTATGTTTCTCGTCATTGTATATTTTCTATGTTTTAAGAATTCGTTTGCAGGTAACTTCTGTACAGGGTTAAAACCTACACCATGTACAATTGAAGAATTCATGCATGCATAACAAGCCTCAGTAAAGAAGTCATGCACAAGTGAACAACTCAAACATGTATAGTAGAGTAATGAGCTAGTGGTGCACGCAAAACTTGATTTTATTTTAGTAATTAAAGTGCAACTAATGCATATCTCCAGGAGAAGTACACACTTGTGTTGAAGGAGAATATTATCACCCAAGAAAGAGCATTTAGGACCAAGTGCACTATGAACTAGATAAATATGCATATACACTAATACTCAACTAGAAGTACAATTAAGGTGCGTGAAATAAATGTGTCCCAACAAAGCCATATTAGGTACCCATGTAAAAACATGAAAATATATAAAATATGAAGTTTTCCTAGATAAGGTTCATTCTACTTGTATTTAATCTTTGCCTTGTTGCTTTCATGCATAGCAAGCACACAAGCCTAATTATTGAGAACACCCACTTTTATGAGCTTATCTTGCTTTTGTATGAGTGATTCAACAAATGCATCCATACATAGGAGGCATTTTCCAAGCTACTCTCATTGTTAGATTTAAAGTATGAAAGGAAGATTTAAACGAACACCTAGTACTTGCTCCTAGTACTTAGGAGCAAGTTCAAGAGAATATAGAGGATTGCATGCTTGTCTTTCTTGTCTATTCCAGATTCTAAAAGCAAAGATTTGAATTTTATGAAGAAGTATTACAAGGTATCAAAACTACTTGGGCTCAATGAGTTGAGCTCATTCTCCAAGTGCTATCCTTGTAGTTCATCATGTTTCTTGAACAAACCCTTTAATGTGGTCTAAACTTCATTTGGTGTGGAAGAAGATTCTACGTGGAAAAATAGATCCAAAGATACTGAAAAGGGTAGAAACTTGAATGCTTCACCCATCCTATTAAAATAGTGAACTAAGGAATTATGATCTAGTTCAATTCCCTAGTAATATATAGAGTCCTCTGCTTTTAAGTAGAAGGATAATTTTTTGTTTCCATTCCAAATTATTGAATAGTGTGAGGATCACTAACAGGGGCTTATACATTCTCTATGAACTATAGTCCTTTGTCACATGCAAACAAAGATATGGACTTCTTCTTACAAGCTCTTCTTGTTCTCTAATACCTTGTAAAATCCTTGGATAACTTGAACATAAAATCTAATTGTAAAGAAGAAACTACAATTGCAAGCTTGAAACCAAAGAGAATGAATAGATTCAAATTGTTTCAAAGAATGAACGAACTACATATAAATAATATTCTCCATGAGAGAGAGAATGCACACTAAGTTGGGATTCTAGTACATGTACATGATTAATCACTTAATAAACAATCCATTAGTTTGAGTTAAGTGCCCAACAATGGAGTTGGTCCTTAATTAACTAGTCATGTATAAGTGAAGAATTCATGCCTGCATAACAAGCCTTAGTTAACTAGCCATGCACAAGCAAAGAACATAATGCATGCACAACAAGCCTTAGTTAATTAGTCATGCATAATTGAAGAACTCATACATGCATAGCCATGCACATGAGTGCATTGATGCACTAATGCAACTAGATTCCACTTGAGTAACAAAAGTGCAACTAATGCATAACTCAAGGAGGAGTTAGCACTTGTCTACAAGGAGAATATTCTCACACAAGGAAAAATATCTTGGACCAAGTGCACCCTGGACTATAGGACTCACAAAAATATGAACTAGGTAAATATGGATGTACATTAATATTTCCATAAAGAAGTCTTTGAACAATGACTAAGAATTAATAAATAGGTTATATTCTAAGCTTCACAAATGTGGAAAGTTGCAAGCTTATTTGTAAAATACTATGGCTTTTTATAAAGTTTTTTTTATAAAAACTTGTATTTCAAAATTTGGGATAAATTTTCTTTTAAACAATGAGAAAAACAATCATAACATAGTGGTCAATCCAGTATTGGGGACAACCATCAATAGATGTTATCTAATCAAGTAAGTTGACTCTTCATCATTATCAAGGAAAACTACCCTACTTTGAATAACTCGATGGTCCAGAAGAGGGTAAACTTCCACTCTTCCACTTTTGTCAGATGCCTCTAGATCTTCATTGATCAACATAATGTCTAATTCAAACAAACTCTTAACAAAACAGAAACAATTTTAAATCATACTGGATCATTAAGATAAGTTTTGTATTCAATAAAATCTAAATATTATAGTATTTAAGTTATTTAAGCAATTATATTAAAAATTTTATTATATATATATATATATATATATATATATATATATTCCTACTATTATTATAAATTTAAAATAATAATAATAATAATAATAATTGAACATATTTAAATTATGTTTTTAGGTTTTATAAAGTGTTGGAGTACAATTTCCTAATCTAGAATAATATTAAAAAATTCTTTCTTTTCTAAACATTTAACTAATAAAAATTAGAACTCTGAAATCAGAACTCTGGAATGTTTGAATTGTTTTTTTGTGATGGAAATATATTAAATACTAAAAAAAAAAACTAGTGTACTACTCAAAATCTTGAAATTTGACAACTATAATGTTTGAATTGTTTTTTTGTGATGGAAATATATTAAATACTAAAAAAAAAAAACTAGTGTACTACTCAAAATCTTGAAATTTGACAACTATAACTCAAATTTTCAAAAATTTCTGCCAAATTTTATCATAATCTTACCAAAATTTCAATTAATTTTTGACTAATTTGCAAATTTGTTTTTAAGACGGCAGCATTCCAATGTGACCCGCTGCCCCATTCTCACTAATAAACAAACAAATGATGCACATGAGTGCACGGGCAGTCGGCTTTCTCACACCCCGACCGTGTTCGATTCCTATATGTGTTGCTGCACCCCAGCCTATAGCACTTTATTAAGAGTGTATGATGTATAATGATTGATGTGATGGATCCGCAGCTTCGACTTATATGCTCATTTCCGGGCATTTATAATATGTTACTTCTTCACCGGGATAAACTTCCCCAAAAATAAATAAATAAATGAATGATGAGTGGTTGATTGCGTCATTTCACGTGCAGAGACTAACGAGGCTATTTTTAACGGAAAGTTCGAAGGGACATTTTTTTACGCTGAAAGATTTTGTTTCTGCGAAATTTTTAATGCCGACTCAAGGGATCGTCTTTCAATACGGGGGAATATTTTCTTTCGTCTTTCTTACCCTCTCGACAAAGTTTAATGAAATATGAAATAAGTGTTGATTATTACTTTCACCAAGAATGGTTTCAATTGGTTCAAAGGAATAATGTTAAAACAATAATTTATGTATCGATTTTTTTTTTTAAGATAGGGAACTAGTAATGTTTTCAATATATGTAATAGGACGCAAGTATATATATCAAAAATGTATGGTTCATTTTAGGATTGAGAGGTCTAAAATGTATGAAAATAATTTTCGAGATCAAAAGAGGTATTTGATGGTACACTAACACCCAATGTTCCACACAAATGTGTTCTGTAGGGTGAGGGGCCGCTCCACATTTTTCACTCTCCATGTCTTGCAACGTGATACGCTCCGCATTTTTCAGGATGGGAACATTTCGGGAATGTTTTCTCAAGTTTCTTCTTTGAGGAAACACAAGGGCAAAACATTTTGCCAATGTGGAAGATGAGTTTTTTGGATTCTTATTTTATCTAAAACAATAATTTTTCAATGAGGAAGCTTCAGTAATGTTATGTAATTAAGGGTAATTTTAAATTTTAAATTTTTAAAGTAAAAATCACTTTTACTTAATTCTATAATATTATTATTAATTGATTTAGAATGTTTAAAAATGGTTCTAATCTTATTGGATTTCATAAAGAGAAAATAAAATTGAAATGTTTCCATTAGATTTTATATGCATGAGGGTATGGAACTAACATTTAATAAAGAGCACCAAGATCTCTATGTACCTAGATGTTGGTGGCACTGTCATGATGCAAAATGTGCCCATCACTAAAACAAAATCTTCTATCAATCCTTAAAACAAAATCTCCATTTGACATGTTAAGCTTTTTCTATCTTATATTAATCATTAAACCATGATATTGATGATGAGGATACCAATATAGGCAGATATTTTGATGATATATGGGAATGTAGCATGATTTGTTTTGGACTATAAAGGCCATCTAGAACCTCTATGTTGATATATTTTTGGTTCAAAGGCACATTGTGCTCAATATTATTTTGGTTATATGCTACCTTGCTATATATATGAAAAACTTTCCATATGTGTATAATGGTTTGGATTCAAACATATGCACATGAATATTAATGTATTCTTTTTCAAAATTTGAATATTTATGTATTGTTTGGTCGACTAGTTTTTTGGTTTGATTTTTCTCTGTTTGATTTTTTTCTCTTTCTTAGTTTTGGGTTGATCGGTTCAATAACCAATCCAGTTATGATAACATTGGTTCATTGTCCATTGCGTATTTTCAGTTTTAACAGTTCAAGATAATCTTGACTCTAGACTTGAGATTGAGTCATTGACTCATCACTCTTTACTATTTTTGAGTTTGTGTAATTCAATTTACTATCTAGTCTTGAAATTCTCATATCTACTATTTTCTTAATACTAATCAAAATTTAGAATAATCAATGATGAATTTAAATCAATGTATACAATATTTTACTATTTATATTTATTAAATCATTTACTATGTATGAATCAATACATATTATTATTGAGTTTTTTTAATTTAAATATCTCTATGTCTCTCTCACACACACTCTAACATCCCCTGTATTTCCATAAAATTTGGGGGTGTTTCCGCACATCCACCCTATGCATCTCCCCGTTCCTATGTCCCTTCATCTTGGAAACTTTGTGGAACAATGGGAACAACATTGTTATGGTTCGAATATTGGATATAAGGAGACCGAGGTTGGGGAAGATTTTTGTGTATTAATTTTTAATCATGTAACAAATTAAATAATGGTGGTACGATATTGAGTGTTTCACTATTAGGTGGGTCCACTTGTTAACTATTGAAATTTAGTAGCAGGCAGGTGCTCTTTCTGCATATGCTAGGTGTCAATCTTGCAAAATTCAATGCAAAGTCTCACTTAGGAATTTTTTTTAATTTATTGAGTAAGTTTTTATTTATGATTTTCTTCAGTCTAGTTTAGGAAAATCACATTAAGTAATTAATTAATATTGACTATCGAATTAGGAAAATCTAAGGAAATACAATTTAGTTATCTTAGCGATTTAAATTTAACACCAACCATTGATCTCAAGTGAGGTGATATCTAATCCCAACCATCAATGAATTTGGAGATTAGGGTTAAGGATTTAGCTCAATGCAGAATTATAAAAGATAACCTAAGGAGAGAAGATTACACAGATTTGAGAAGAGCATTTTCTTAGTAAGAGATCTTAGAAAAAGGTGAAGAAGGACATTGATCTAAAGGTCAAAACCAAGGGAGGAAAATATCAAGAATGATTTCATCAACAAGAGTTAATTCCTAGAAGGACCATAAAGCAAGTTTAGTATATTAGCAAGGAGTAGCCACACGTGTCAGTCCATATTCAGCTAGAGATCTTACACGTCTTGTGTAGGGAGTGTTTGTACAACTAGTACAAGTGCATAGGTTTGTAGGAGTCCAGATCAACCACACAATTGAGAGAAAATTGTAGGTTGAAGCAAACATCAGGTCGTTGGGATGTTTCAAAGCATATTTGGAGGGTCGTACAATTGGTATAATTGCCCAAAAAATATTTGTAATTGATGTAGCTTGTATTTTTCAATAGGGCCATTTTTTAGCGAAAGAACCCTCATTCTTCTAAGTAATTAAAGTGAGTTTTAATTGGAAGGTTAATTTTTGTGTGAGAATTATTTTCTATGTTTTCTTCATTTGTAAATTTATGAGTTAAAATTGCAATGTGTTTTTATTCATAAGTGCAAACTTAAATTTGCATGTTATAAATTTACTAGGAATAATAAAACATATCTTGAATTAAGAGTTTAACATGGTATCAAAGCAAGAAAATTTGAATAGGAAACCAAATCATCACAAGTTTTACAACACATAAAAAATTCCAATAGTAGGCTTTCTTCAGAAAAACTTTTTATTTGAAGATGGCAGTAATTAATTTGAGGTTTGAGGACAAGTTGTAAGGTTCATCTAACATCATCCTTTGGAAAGAGAGAGTTAAATTAGTACTAATTGAAAATGGATTGTGGGATTTTGAAAATACCATAGTAACCTCATTGACAAATGCAATAGTTTAGGTCATCCATAACTAGAAGGGTGTGAAGGCCAGGAGGATAATCTTGGATGCGAGGATGGATCACTTGATTCCTCACCTATATGAGAAGAAGTCAACAAGGGAAATGATTGAATATTTGATGAGTTTTTCTCAGTGCAGTAACACAAACATGTAGATGGTGTTGAGGGAAAAATTTAGAAACACCAAGATGACCAGATCAAATAGAATGAATAGTTATCTCACCCAAAAATTCATTATCAATTGGCAACAATTGGGAAGGTTGTGACAAATGAAGAGATGGTGAGGATGACCCTGAATGGTTTCACCAAGTCATGGGGCCAATCCATCAAAGGCATCATTTCATGGGAGACACTTCTCGAGTTTGAAAAGCTATGGGATGATTTCATCGAGGAGGATATTCAAGAGGAATCTCTAGTAAGTTAATAGAATGGTGACGATGAGAATCTAAATCTTTCTAGTTAGGCAAGGAAAAGCAACGGAAAGGGTTTGGTCAAGAAGAATACAAATGCATAGATGACTTCACAAGTTGGGAATAAGAAGGATTTGAGTAATGTAAAATTCTTTGTGCCATAAGAGTGGGAACTATGCTTCACATTGTCTTGAAAGGAAGAAGGGTAGGGGAAAGTTTCAGTGGGTAGCAACATTTTTAGATACTTAGGTGAAGGATTTTGTTGTGAAGCTTGAGGAAAATTTCTCATTAGTCTCTTTTCTATCTACCACAATTTCTAATGGTGCTTGATTCATGTATAATGGAGATTCTCATCACATGAAGGGAACATAGACAGTGATAGGTAGATAGCCATGTATAGAAAGCATAATTGCAAATGAATATTCTCCTTGTCGAGTGCATCGTAACTCAAGCTTAGGCAAGCATTGAGGCTATGGTCATTTGGCAGTCTCTAAGCGGTCATTTTCCACTGTTGTGGATCAATACACCTGACCATTGGCCTCCCTACAACTTTAAGTGCAAGGGGAAGCCCTCCACACTTACGACACACCAACTTGGCGTTTTCCTCATTGATGTTTGTCAGTATTCTTCTATTATTATAGGAAATGAATGATATGAAAACAATTTCCAACTCTCCTCTTTGGAAAAGTTCTCCATTGTTACTGTGTACTTCTCTACAACTCCCATTTTTAACAGTACATTGAGATACCTAAAAATCACAATAATTTTGGAGTTGGAGTGATGAGTTACATCCTGCAGTATGCCCAATCCCTCCAACAATTTTGTGGCATCCTTTCCCAAAATGCCATCTATGAACAAGGCAAACCTACTACTTTGCTGCAATGACTCATTCAACCATATTTTTACATAATCTTCCTCCATATTTTTCCCCAAAACTACTTTTTTCTAAAAGGTTATTTGCGCATAAAGCTCATCCCTAAGACTTTTAACCATTAGATTTTTGTGAAACAATTATCCAAAGGGAAAAATTGTCGCTAAAGTGATTACTCACATTTTCACCATTGAAGAGTCGCTTGAGAAGCATAGTTTTTCCAGATCTACCCTTGCCAAGCACACCAATTCTAATGTGCTAAAGTATTTGGTCTATTGTCATCTATAAGCCCACACCAATAAGTCCAGGGACAGAACCAGGATCACCCATGTTGCTTTCAATAAATTCCCTCTACAAATTATATGCAATCCCCTCCGCAATACAATGAAAACACTCTCCCAACTTAACTCATATATTTTGTTGGATCTCGAAACCACACAGAATGTTAAGCAAATACCAAAAATGTTGCGAAGAACTTTAGGTCGCAATATATTGCCTCCTGTAAGTCCTTTGGGTGAAAGGATGTATGATGGTTTCGAGTAAGTTCTTGTTCATGGCTTTAAAGTTTAGGTATTTCATTTCAATTAAAAGTCACAGGAGATGGCTTAGACTAAATATTGTAGGATTTTGAGTGTCGAATGATGCAAGAGCATCCAGCTCAGGGTGAACAAAACGAAAGTGTTTGTCTCACAGGTTACAGGTTTACAGGTCATTGTACTTGAGTCTTTTAAATTTCCTTAGTTTCTAGCATTTAGGACTTAACAGCAAGTTATGTTTTAATTTCATTATAATTTATTTTTAGTTATTGTTTTGAATTAATTACAGAATTTAGGTGAATGGGAATTAACATTTATCCAATGTAACTACATGTAACTGTTGACAGTTTCTAAAACTGTTCAACAAATCATACAAAAAGGGAAAAATGAGACATTTGTAAGATTGATTCCATCATAGCAGAAAAACAAATAAAATCATACAAGAGATTTTCAAAAATCATCTGAGTCCATTCGCAGCTAAATACAATTTCTTTCTGTTTCATAATAAATTGAATGCATTTACAAACAGTGGCAAGAACTGGCAGAATAATTATTTTTTTTACAGGCATCTAAGAAACAGCAGAATTAACGAAGTCGAGAGCAGGTGGGAGTGACTACATCAAATATACGAACGAGGCTACAGTCAAACACCGAGACATTCAGTAATGATAAAGACCTACAGTTACAGAAACACGTTGAGCATTTTGGCAAAAGAAATCACCAAAGTAGACAGAGGGTTTCATACGAAAACAATTCCATTACAGCAAAGGGAATACATTAATCACCAGGTATCATTCCAACTGAAGTATTGTACTTTCCTTACGAATATTATACAAGTAAATTTATACAAATATCTAAATCATTACAGTCCAAAGATAGAACAAAATACATTGCATGTTCGACAAAGGAACCGGGTTCGAAAACCCCAGTATTGAAACCCAACAAACCAGTTGTGAATGCCAAAACCTGAACCTAAAAACCTTGACTGGCAAGTTAAGAGTCGTGACCGCATACAGGTCCAAACCACTTACAGACAGAGAGTACCCATACCAAACTACTGACGGAGAAATCAACACAGAAAACGACTGACAGGGGAGTCGAGGCTCATACCCTTAAAAACCCTAAACTGCTAATAAGTGATTACAGGAAAAGACCCTACCCGTTTGGGCCAGCAACAGCAGAACCGAAGTCCACACCTGGAGCGCCCAACAAATCACCTGCAAGGACAACACCTCGATGTTAGAATTGTGAGAAAATTAAAACCCTGAAATGGAGAAATGCACGGTGAGGGTTTGTAAGCCTATGCTTACCAGAAGAGCAGCATCGAACTAGAGGAAGGATTCGACCGGTCGCCAACCAGCAAGGGAACCCTACTCACAAAGGAGCAAGTCCCTTAGCATAACCAGAAAAACCAACTGAATAGCTAAAGCAGAGAAAGAGGACTTACCACTGTGTAGCCGACGAGTTGAGGTCGAATGCCGAGTCCCCTGATGGCTGCAACCTGACATACCACAGTCAAATAACCAGTTAAACAGCAAAGCACATACGGCGAGAGAAGAAAACAGTACAGGAACAAATGCATTCAGGAGATAGCACCCACAAAACCTATAGGGTAGAGGAGCCCATTTGCAGACGACAGAGAACCAAGTCCCGAAACCCTCGAGCTCATTGACGGAGCGAGGAATATAAACAGAGCCATTACACCAACAGAACCCAACTAGCAGAACAAAGCTGTGGTTAAAGATTACAAATAGAGCCCAGTGAACAGAGCAGAGGCCGAGGCCACATACAGGTCAAGCGCCACTGAAACAAACCACCAAAGTCGCAGAGGAACAGTCGAGAAACCCTCACAGCCACCAGAGAACGAAGTGTAATGCCAAGTGAACAGGGGTTAGGCACGTAAGCTAAGGGCGGGATAGCATATTCCGAGGACGGGACAGGTGTCCCCCTCACATCAACCAACAAGTACCAGCAATTAATTAAACAATAAAAAAATATCAACCACCAAATCACCGAGAGCCTTATAATTGTAATCACCATATTAATCATAACTTAACTGTTGATTAATTGCGAGGTTTAAAAGGGTTGGACCCATCATTTTTGGTATCAGAGCAGGTTTGAGTTTTGTTTTTCATAGAAATGGAAGTTGGAAGGCGAGGTCGTGGGAGAGCTATTCGGAGAGTAGCAGATGAAGGACTGAGAGAGGAGATTAGGATCCTAAACGCCCGTTTGGCAGTAGTAGAAGCAGGAAGAAGAAGGGATCCTGATGGAGGAGATGATAGTGATGAGGAAGCTGCAGAGACAACAGATGGATCAGATGAGGAAGGACCTGAGATCAGGTTGTTGAAATCAGTCTTGCTGGCTAATAGTAAGCCAAAGCCTGAGATTTCGAATTATGATGGAAGTTTGTCAGCAGAGGTACTGCTAGATTGGCTCAGTGATCCGAATAAGTATTTTGAGTATGAGGAGATCAGCGAAGATAAGAGAGTTAAATTCATTGCCACCAGGTTGAAAGGGCATGCCACCTTATGGTGGGATAGTGTACAAGCAGAGAGGAAGAGGATGAATAAGCAGCCTATCAAAAAATGGACCAAGATGGAAGCCAAGTTGAAGGGTAAATTCTTACCCAAAGACTATCAGATTGCTATGTACAGGTAGGTACAGAATCTGAAACAGAAGGGAATGATTGTAAAGGAGTACATCAAAGAATTCTTTCGGGTGAATCTGAGAGCAGGTTACGTGGAAGACACCGCAGAAGAAACAACGATATTTGTAAATGGTTTAAGGCTAGAAATATTGGATGAGATAAGTATTCTTTCACCTAGAACCATAGATGAGGCTTATCAGAGTGCCTTGAAGGTAGAGGAGAAGATAACCAGGAAACAAAATGCTATCTTGAAAGTTTTGACTTGAAACTCAATGGGGAGCAGGACTTCTTTCCCATAAACAAGTTCATAGGGACAATGTCCTGTTGTATTCCTCCATGTAGTTCTGTAGGCCCATAAGGCTTTAGGAAGCCTTTCTGCCCAATCTCTTCTGTGTAAATGAACAGTTTTGGTGATGATGCTTTCAATAACTTTATTTGTAGACTCCACTTGGCCATTTGCTTGCGGATGGTAAGGAGTAGATTTTCTGTGCTTGATGTTGTATTCTCCCATCAGCTTCTCCATCATGTTGGATGTAAATTGATTTCTCCAATCTGTCACAGTTTCTCTTGGGACACCAAAGCGAGTAAAAATATCCTCATAAAGAAAACTAACAACTGAATTTTCAGTAGCAGAAAGTAATGCTTTGGCTTCTACCCATTTAGTGACATAATCAATGCATACCAATATATACTTCTTATGTTTAGATGGTCGATTAATGGGTCCAATGAAATCTAAAGCCCATTTTTCAAAGGGTTTGATGAGTACCTATGGTTGTAATGGCATTTCATTTGAAAGTCGGTTCCGCTACTCTTTGGCAGCTGTCACACCTTTTGACATATTCTTTTGTATCTTTGAAGAGGGAAGGCCAATAATATCCTAAAGAAAGGATTTTATAGGCCGTCATTTTGTCAGCAAAGTGTCCACCGCATGGTTCATCATGACATACCTTGAGGATGTCAGGCATTTCATCTTCCTGAACACATCTTCTGATCACACAATCTGGCCCTGTTTTAAACAATTCGTTAGAAATCCATGAATATTTTGAACTCTCCTGAATAATTCTTCTTTTTTCACTAGGAAATAGATGTGGAGGTAGTTTCCCTGTAACCAAATAGTTAGCAATATCTGCATACCAAGGAGTCTTAGTAGTTACTGCAAATAAATATTCATCTACAAACTTATCCTCTACAGGAGAATCTTCTTTAGTATTTTGGATCCTAGACAAGAAATCAGCTAGTGTATTTTGTTTCCCTGGTCTATCCAACACAGTAATATTGCAGTCCTGTAAAAGTAAGAGCCATCTTGTAACTCTGCCATTAGTAACAGGTTTTTTCATTAGATATCTAATCACAGAATGATCAGTATGGACAAAAGTTTCATAGCCTGTTATATAATGTCTAAACTTATTGATTGCATGAACAACAACTAAGAACTCTTTTTCAGTCACAGTATAGTTCAACTCAGTGGGAGTCAAATTTTTACTGGTATAGTAAATGGCATAAGGAACAAAATATTTTTGACCCAACACAGCTCCTAAAGCTGTATCTGAAGCATCTGTAGAAATATGGAAAGAAAGTTTCCAATTTGGCCCTCTCAAAATGGGTGCTTCAGATATTCTTGTTTTCAAAATTTCAAATGCTGATTGACAATCAAGATTCCATTTGAATTCATAGTCTTTTGTAAGCAATTTGAAGAGTGGAGATGCTATTTTGGTGAAGCTTTCTGTAAATCTTCTATAGTACCCAATAAATCCTAGAAAACTTCTAACATCTTTTTGACAATTTGAAATAGGCAACTTGGAGATGACTTCAACTTTTGATCTATCAACTTTAATCCCATCCCCTGAAATGTGATGTCTCAAAACAATACCTTTAGTAAACATCATAAAGCATTTTTCATGACTCAATGAAAGGTTTGTTTCTTTACATCTTATAAGGACTTTTTCCAAATTCTCTAATTTCTCTTCAAATGAATCACCAAAAACTGTAAAATCATCCATATAAACCTCTACACAATCATGGGTTAGATCAGAAAAGATTCATAGTACTGCCCTTTGAAATGTTGCGGGTGCATTACATAATCCAAAAGGAAGCACTCGGTAAGCAAAACTTCCCCATGGACAGGTAAATGTGGTCTTATCTTGATCTTCAAGTGCTACCTGAATTTGATTATAGCCACTAAAACCATCCAAAAATGAAAAATACTTTTTGCCTGCTAGAGTATCTAATACTTGATCGATAAAGGGTAAAGGAAAGTGATCCTTCAAAGTTGCTTTATTCAATTCCCTGTAATCAATGCATACCCTCCATTTACCATTCTTTTTAGGTACTATAACCAAAGGAGAAACCCATCGGCTATCTGAAATTGGATAAATGAAGTTTACATTGAGTAGTTTTTGGAGCTCTTCTTTCACTATCTCCCTAAGGTTTGAATTCATCATTCTCTGAGGTTGTCTGATTGGTCTACTGTTTTCCTCGATGTAGATGTGATGAATGCAAGTATTAGGGTCAATACCTTTCATATCAGTATACTCCCATGCAAATGCAGTAGAATGTTTTTGCAAGATTTTGGTTAGCTCTTCATGTTGTGATTTTTCCAAGTTTTTGTTGATATTCAATGTTTTACCTAGAAAGATCTCAATGGCGGAACTACCAAACTCTTCCATAGAGTAAAGAGACATTTGTCTAGATGATAGATACTCAATGTCAGAATCCAACTGAAATTGTGTGTGGTCATATTCTGAAGATGTTTCAAAGTTTTCTAATGTGTTCAGAATTTGACTATCTTCACTGATTTCAGAAATGGTAAAGACAGGTTGTATAGTGTCCTCATCATCGACCCATTCATTATCTCCTACTTCTATAATTGCTTTTGTTGGAGGATACAGATTGAATTTCTTTGTCGAATTACCATCAGAAATATACATATCCCCAGATCTACAACTGATAAAAGCATCAGCTGTGGCTAGCCAAGGTCTTCCTAAGATGAGTGGGTGCCCTCCTAGATTACTCTTGGGAGTTAAAATCATGAAATCTATTGGATATTCCCAAGAATCTAAGGAGACCGAAATGTCTTCTAATACACCATCTGGTTTGATAATTGATCGATCTGCAAGTTGCAGTAGAGTAGGTGTAAAAAGAAGATTAGGAAGTTTTAGCTGTTCCATAGTCTGTCTACTCATAATGTTGATAGCAGCCCTTAAATCAATCGAAGTATTTGGAATTTCTACCCCATTGATATGTGTTTTGACAATTGGACTACCGGGATCTACATACTTCTGCATGGTAATTTTTACCATCATGATATCTGCAATTTTTCCTACCAGGTGGATTCTTCTTGTATCTCTTGGTTTCCTTCCTGGTCTTTTGAGACTCAACTCCTTTATTGTTTTTTCTAGAATAGGAATCTCTCTAATGGTTTGTAGCAAAGGAATTTTGATACATTCTTTAATTCATCTAGAAAATCATAGTCAGGCAACAAGATTTGTTTTTCCACTACTTTATCAATTTGTAATCTTTCAGGAAAAGGAGGTGTAGATGAAGATGCAGGTTGTTCAACTATAGGAGTTGTGGGGGTTGACTCTTTTTCTTTTTCTTTTTGAGTGCTTGGGTTTTGAAGAGATGCTTCAGAACCTTTATTGGCGTCAAGAGAATCTTCCTCAGAAATGCTTTGCTTTTGAGCATCTATAGCAGGCTTTTCTAAAACTCTACCAGATCTGATTTGTACATCATTGAGAGGAACAATCATATAGGTAGGAAATTGTTTTCCTTCTACCATGTAAGAATTTTGAGGCTTTTATTATTGGGATTTGACAATGGCTGGGAAGGTAGTTGATTTGTCTTTTGTTGGAATGGAAGCAAGAGTTGGGAATTTGGATTCTATTGAGAAGGTTGTTATTGTTGTGGAAATGGCAATGAAAGTTGTGGAGCTTGTTGGTTTTGAAAATATGGAGGATATTGATAAAATTGAGCAAATCTCCATAAAGATTTTGCATATCTTGTACCCATGATTGAAATGGATTTTGAGGTTGGGACCAATGTTGTTGCCAAGGATTCCAATTTGGTGGGGGTTGAAAGTTCATGGGGTTGTTAAACCCTTGATTTTGTTGCCCCTGCCAAGGTCTCCTTGAAATGAAACAGAGAGACTCAATTGAATTTGGGTCTTCTTGAAAGACAGCCTTGAGCCCCGGAATTGAAGGACAATCCTTGGTCTCATGGCTTTCTGAACAAATCATACATGTTTCTACAACTTTTGCATCCAAGGGGCATTCCCTTAGAGCATGTTTCTTCCTACATTTTGGACAAAAGATGGCCAAAGCTTCAGCTTCTGCTTTCTGCTTGTTTTGTATCTTAAGGGTGTCTAGTTGCTCACTAAGGCTCCCTAAAATATCAGTTTTGAACTCATCAAGCATGTTGCCAATCTCAGCCCTACTTACTGATCCAGTTGCAGATTTGTTTGCTCTAATGAGAGAAGGATCTCTAGGCCCTTTTACGGTTTTAGATTTTCCCCTTGAGAGATGGACACATAGCTCTGCTATATCATGAAGTGGAAGTTGAGATATATCTCCTTTTCCCATCATGTTCAAAATATCTATCCATTCATCTCTAATGGCTTTTAATAGAAGGGCTTTCAAGGTTTCCTCATCTAGGTTATTCATTTTTTCTCTTTGCAGGTTGTATTGAAATCTTTCAAGTAAATCCTCCAAGTTTTCATCTTCTTTTTGCACCATTTTGAATACCTCATCCTTATGATTGGTTGGCATACAATAGTCCAGGTATCTATCCAAAAATGTTTGTTTCATA
This sequence comes from Pinus tabuliformis, assembly GCA_031772625.1. Lineage (NCBI taxonomy): Eukaryota > Viridiplantae > Streptophyta > Pinopsida > Pinales > Pinaceae > Pinus > Pinus tabuliformis. The sequence continues at coordinate 786,982,991 of CM062810.1, forward strand.
TCATTCCAAGTCCTAATAGATTGAGTGACTAATCCCATGAACCATTTTAGAGCAGCTCCCTTCAATGTTGAAGGAAACAATTTGAGTTTTTGAGAGTCTTCCATATAATCATAAGTTCGGCACACGACTTCAAACTCAAATAGACATGTTTCAGGATCCTCACTTTACAACCCATAAAAATTTGGGAGGACAGATGGTGAGATGTTTTTCATTGTTGTTCGAGATTCCTCATCAACTATAGGAAATCCAAATGAGTTATCTCCATCCCTATTTCCCCCGTTGTTACCTCTACCTCCTCCGTTGTTTCCTCCTCCTCTACCTCTACCTCCTCCAAATCCGTTTTCTACTTCCTCTGTTACAATGTGTTTTCTTGTAGAAGTAAAGAAAGGGTCTTTTCCTAACTCAAATTCGGTGGACAATGTGGGAGAGTCTCCTAATTCAGCTACTACCTCTTGAATTCTAGGAATCCTAAGGCTAGAAGTGTGAGTTGGAGATGATGGAGGTGTATCTTGTCTATACCTTGAAGTAGATGGAGTTGTAAAAATCGAACTCTTGGCCCTAGCTATAAACCTTCCCCTAGAATCTCTTGCTCTATGCTTGCATTTTTTTTATTTTTCTTCAAGTCGGGCTAATAATTCTATTTCTGATCTTCCAGATCACTCTAGGTGCAAGAAGAGAGCATACTCAAGAAATTATTGAACCAATAACTCTCTTTTATAATCTTCCAGGGCACACTAGGTGCAAGAGGAGAGCATACTTTGAGAAGTTATCAATTTTTACCTTCCTTGATTTTTTTTATTTTTTTTTTAAGAAATTGGCTACCTAGTTTCACTTCCCCGGCAACGACGCCAAAATGTTTGGTCAATTTAGTGTGTCCTAAATTGCTATATAAATTGTCAATCCGGGTGTCGTAAACTGCTGAAGTGAGGTGCAATATATATGCAAGATAACCGATTTCTTACTTCTTTTTCGTTTTTTATTTTTGGTTTGTTTTTGGGTTTATATTTTGTTGATTCCCTAATGTGAGATTGCAATTCTAAAAGTCAAGTATGAATATAAGTGTTCAAGGCAATGGTGACCTTTAAAATAATTTCGAAACTTCAAAGTTTTCAAAAAGGTTTTCAAACTTGCAATGATGAAATTAGTTCCTAAGAGAAAAATAAAAATATAAACAATGAGCTAGTGACTATGAAACCCAGTATCCTTGCTACTGTATAAAAAGAAACTGAACTCAAAGAAATTCAAAAACTGCAAACAAAGTAAACTAAATCATATTACATCAACTCATATTCTGACCCCTCACCATTAGACTTGCTCTGGCTATAGGAGGTAATCATAAACAAATTGAGCAATCTGATATCTAATTTGCATAAAATAAAACTAAGATCAAACTATGCATTCATACTTCAATCCCTCACCATTTGACTCGCTCTGGCTATAGGAGGTAACTGAAAATGACATGAGTAATCTAATCACTAACTTACAGAAAAATAAACTAATATCAAACTATGCATTCATACTTCAATCCCTCACCATTTGACTCGCTCTGGCTATAGGAGGTAACTGAAAATGACATGAGTAATCTAATATCTATTTTGCAGAAAAGTAAATGAACAAAACAAAACTAAAAGAAATAAACATTGTTGGAATTAGAACTAAGAAAATAAATCAGCAGAAGGACAAGATAATTCTATGTCATTAGTCATTAAAAAGCTATGTGCAAATGCCCGGGCTGTCTATTAGAACCTGAAATAAAGACACTGATCAGTTAGCAGTATTAGAAAGCATAAAAAACTATGGACAACAATCAACATGAATACCATAAGCAGTGTAATATATACAAACAAACAATTATGGCATCAGGAACGTAAAGGAAGAAAGCATGAAACTATACAACAATTACAGAACCTTGGTGTGTACAGGGGCCCTCTGCACAACCTCGGCCAATCAGCAATCAACCACGAATTGAGCTTAAAAACAGTGTCTTCTCATGTATTAAAATGCAGTCATAACATAAGGATTAAGTCACGGCACAGTGGGCTTGTAAAACAATCAAAATTACATTCAAAAAGCTAGCTAATATGCGTATGAGAACGCTTTATTTATAACAGAGGATGACACAACTACTTCCTAAAATCTGCGCTGATAAACAGACACGTGAATAACCACGTCCGGAAATCTAGCATGATGGTAGTCGTGACAATTAAATCCAAGGAGGGTGGCTGTTAGATTCGGTTCATGGAGCAGTCCACAGGTGTTAGCACACCTCCTGAGATTTAGGAATTTGCCACACAAGTCTTCACGTGGTGAAAAACAGAGTTCTACCACCGTAAAACTCTTAGGTTGACCACCGCTTGATTGTTTTTTACCACGGCCTTTTGTGAGGGATTCGGCTGAACCAAGAAGACACGTTCCATGTCCACATCATTTGCAACTTGCCCATGTGGCCGGATTCTCCTGTAGACACCTGTAACATAGACTTCAACAAAAAGGGCACAGAAAGTTGAGCTGGCTGCGGAAAGTGACAAGATTTTGCAGCTGACTGAGCAAAAATCTAGATCAAACAGAAGTCACAAGACATAGTTAGGAAACCATTTTATATGATCTTTTTAAACTAATATGCAATGATTTGACATCTTAGGAGGTTCAGGTAACTGGAAAAAAAGGCTAAAAAGTTGTATAGGGAAGATGCAAGTTTGGGACTCAACAGTAATTCCCGCCAATGCATTACAAGATATGGTCAGATTCATTTCTTCTTTATCTAGGCTTTGTTCCTGGAGTATATCCACTTCTTTTGACATTTCTTGCTCCTTTTCTTCTTCCTCTTTGCAATCTATGTAGAATAATTTCTTCTCGGCACACTTATGACCTTTAGTGTATTTGCTATCATAACTGTAACAAAGCCCTTTTGCTCTTTTTTCTTCCAATTGTTGTGGTGTCAACCTTATAGGTTGTGGAAGACTGGGGGCAACAACACTTCCATCTTTATAGTTTTGAGTGGTATGCTTCCTAGTTGCCATAATTTTTCTTTCCATTTTTCTTGTTAACCTGAATGTCTTCTCTAATGAATCAGGTTCCCAAAGGCGAACATCATGTTGGATATTATCCTATAAAGTCCCTATGAACACATTAATCCTATGCTCCTCTAGAATATTTTTTACCCTTATGTTCAATTTTTGGAACTCCTCAATGTGCTCCATTATTGAACCCTTTTGTTTGAGACTTATCAATTGACTAAAAAAGTGTTGCTTTTTGTATCCTCATAATGTGCTGTTAAATCTTCCGTAAAAATTGCCCAAGTGATAATTTGTTTACGAGAGCAAAGCCATTGATACCATACAAACTGATTTGGTTCCAAATATAAAGTTGCAATACGTACCTTTTGTGTGTTTTTCATATTATTGAGATCGAAAAATTGCTCCATCTGTAATATCCGTGTTGCGGGATCCTTGGCATCAAACTTCCTCATATCGATTTTTGGAATATGGTCGGTCTTCGATCCCACATTAGAGTCTAAGAAATCATGATTAACATTTCTTTTGTTCGCATCATAAGTTTTCTTTACTACCTTTTCACCATTAGGAAGTATTTCTTGTAGAAAATTTGTCAAATCTGTCTTCAAATCTGCCATGTCTGTCTTCAAATCTGTCTTCAATTCTGCCATGTCTCTCTTCAAATCTGTATTCAAATCATTCATCTTAGCTTCCACACCCTTTATCTTAGATTCCACACCATTTATCTTAGCTTCTGTTAGCTTTTGTGAGAGTGACATTTGTTGCACTTGTTCTTGTAATTTTGATATATCATGTAACATTTCTTCCTCTTCTTCATGAGTCATGCTAGAGCTTTCAAGTTGCTTACTAGGTGTTTGCATTTTCTTTACTCGGGGCATCAGTTACCAATAATAATGCTCTACTATGCCCTTTGAATTCCTTCAAAATAAATTTTCAAACCAAGCTTAAGCAAAAATTTAAAAAAATCACACATTTTTTCACTTTGTAGGAGCTCGATATTGCCTCTGATGTATCTCTGTATTTTCTGATCATCCAGTTCTGAAATTGTGACCTGTAGTAGCCCTTTGTGTCCTCTTTCCAATGCCACCAGTCTGACCCAAATTTGATTCTCCAAGGAAGAGTTATGCGAAATATCCCACAACAACTTGATGATAGAGTAGTTCAGTAGAGCGAACTTGTACGACGTTCCACAAGTCAATATTTCGACCTTTGGCTCTGAAAAATATCTACAAGAAACTACAGTCCGTCCTCTTTCTGAAACTTCTTATGAAATTTCAATCTGATGTTCAGAGAGAAAGTTATGACGATTTTCCCTAGGTCACCTGTTTGGAATGTAATTCAGGAGTCTGCGAAAAAACCAACTTCCTCATATCATATCTCCGCAAATATAGCGCGAAAAGCTCTGAAATTCGTACCCGAGGTTCTGCGCGATGTCTTCTCAAATGGGTTTTTTTAGCTTCTGAAACGTCGCAGAAAAAAATTATAGCGAAAATGCCACAATGACCTATTTGGAGCAGCGAAACCCTAGAATCCAAAGCTCTGATACCAAATGTTATGAAACCTGCTCAAGAAAAGATAGAAAAGATAGATCAATGCCTTAGAATTCAGCCTCTTCGATGGGGCAACCTCCTTACATTACATAAATGAACAATTCTTGGATGATTCAAATGACAAAACCTCCTTTCTATATATAGGAGTCTAAGGAGTCACAATATAACCCAACCGACCTAACAATAATAATTTAAAGCCACAAAAATAACAATAGAGTGATTCTATGGGGTACAGTAATAACAATAAGGGGATAATAGGGGCACAACAATATTAATAAGGGATGCAACTACAATAGTAATGGGGTAATCACTAGTATTATAAGGACCCAACAATCCAGTTCTCCACTGCGACAAGGCAGACTTTTGGGCCTCTGTAGAGATCCTAAAGGAAAGAAACTTTCATATTAATAGTGTGGTGGGAGGAGACTTCAACATGGTCTTGAATGCCTCAGATTTTTTTTTGGAAAGACAGCTCGGGGTCATCTCATCCTTCTCGGGGAGCTTCAAGAGGGATTGGTATATTCTGGTTGAACAATAAATTTTCCCTGATAGAGGAAATCAAGACAAAATCCTGGATAATGGTTCTTTTGGAGGAAAAGGAGACATGAAATAGAATCCCCTTCATAAATATCTATGGTCCAGTTCTCCACTGTGAACTCTGATGAGGTTGGAACCACTTTCAAATATCTAGATACAATTGATATCAAAGGAAAGATAAAGGAAATTTAAACTTTTACTTTAAGAGTTTAACTTAACGATTAGGGAGCATCCACTGAGTGTCTAAGGAACCCCTTGTGAGTGCACTCCTTGCTCTGGGAATGTCCTTGGGAGGTCATAGTCCCAAATTGGTAAGGATCATGCCTAAAAGGTTTGCAGTGTGTTCATATATTTTGGAAGCACGCACTCGCTCATAGTGTGGTTCTAGGGCTAAGTGTAAGGTGGGGGACAATTCCTGAAACATTGGTTCTTATATTTTCTTCATCATCACACTTGCGGTTTGCAACATCCATTAGGGGACTTTTGAGGTCTAAAATGGGCCTCCTACGGAAATTATAAAATAATAGTGGAAATAATAAAATAAGATTAGATGACATCATCAAATTTTAGAGGGAAAAAAGAAAAACTACTTTTTTCAACTCTCATCTTGAACTTATCTCCTTATGGGTTTACTCAAATTTTGAGAGGGAACACTCATTGGATGCAAAAATTGATTCCTCATCCAACGAGTACCCATGTTGCATACTTTCGATGGACTCTGCTGCATGAAAAATGAGAAATACATGAAAAAAATGTAATTGTAATCACGTTTTTCATGTATTTCCCATTTTTCGTGTAGTAGGGTCCATCAAAAGTATGCAACATGGGTACTCCTTGGATGAGGAATTAAATTTTGCATCCAACGAGTACTCCTGCTCAAAATTTAAGTAGAACCTTAGGGAGATAAGTTGAAAATACAAGTTGAAAAAAATGGTTTTATTATTTTATTATTTTTAATCTTTTTACTTTTTTACTCCAAAAATGGTGAATCATCCCCCATGGTTGACATCATCATCTTGAATCCTATTGGTTCTTATATAGTTTATTTTGGTTGTACATTTTTCTTAGGAGGCTCATTTTAGACCTCAAAATTCCCCTAATGGATATTTGACAACAATGCAATATTTGAAATTTGCAGGATGTACTTCAAAAAATAGTTCTACCATACATTCTCCTAGCTCAATGTTATAGTGAATTCTTCTTACACCAACCAAAGACTCCCACACACCTGAATGAGGATCCCATCGAATTTTATTGATAAAATTATAGATCTCGTCTAGATGCCCAGAACGGTCAAGAAGGTCAACCATGCATCCATGATGCCTCAAACTAGGTTAAAACAACTTCTAAGAGTGAGGGCATGGATTGTTTAAGGTCAACTAGGTTTGTGCATGCCTGTAAGTGACAAACCTATTGTGGGAGTCATTGGCATTAACTTCTGACATTTGGAGTGTGTGAGTTAAAAGCATTAGCTTAGCCTCAAAATAGGTTAAAACAGCTTCCAAGAGTCAGGGCATGGATTTTTTAAGGTCGACTAGGCTTGTGCATGTATGTAAGTAACAAGCCTACTGTGGGAGTTATTGGCATCAGCTTTCGACATTTAGAGTGTGTGAATTATTAGCATTATCTTCTAAATCGACTTGGATTTTGTGAGATTTGTATTTTGACAACTTCAACAACACCACACCATGAAAGAGAGCTTATGAAGATATAGTTGAATGCTTGTGATATTGATGTTATTCTTGGAATAAAAATGTATGGTACATTACACATGACACAACACCACACCATGAAAGAGAATGTTGGCAATATGGGTGCTACTATTTGAATAAAAATGTATGGTATATCACATTTGACTTACAAATGGAGAGAGAAAGAAAGCATAATTCTCTAACAACCATTTTTTTTTATATTACTAGGTGGGCACTACCCTTTTTGACACCTTTGTTAACATAAGGGCCATGATATATTGGAAAATATAAACTATCCCTAACTTATCCTCCCAAACATCATGAGATAGAAGAGGAGTAAATTTTATGATTTTAGATGACTTGATGTGTTCCCCGCAATCAATATGAGATAGAAAATGAGGGGATTTTAGAGTTTTAGACAACATTAGGTGTTTCCCATTGTGTCGACATGCACATAGGCCATAGAAGGAGAGGAAAGTTAATCATATAAGCATAATCACCCAACCACTAAATCATTGGTTTATATTATTATTATTATTATTATAACATTAAGAATACATCAATAAATAAAATATTGAGTAAACAAATATAATCACTCTCTAACGGAAACTCAAAATAAACATAACAATCATACAAATAATCAACTAATAACACCAATACTATAAATACTAAAAATTATAATATATTAAAATTTATATATTATAAAATTAATTTTCATTTTTAAAAAACTTAATAATTATTTTAAAATACAACAAAATTAACCTATTAACATATTATTAATTATATTATTATTCACACATAAAATCACATAACTTTATAATGATTTTAAAATACAACCAAATAAATATATTAAAATGTTATTAATTATATTGTTATTCACACATAAAATCACATATACATCTAAACATGCCATATAAAATATATAATCCTCCCGCGATAAATCAAATCAATTCATATTATATTAATAAAGATAATACCTTTACTCTCATTCAAAATCAATTAATTTTATTATATAACCTTTATCATATATATTCATATATATATAATTTAATTTAAATAAATAATTTTAATTTTAAGAATATATTAAAATTTATATTTTAATATATTATTATAAACGGTATAAATTTATAAATATTATATTAGTATTGATATGATTTTATTGTATTTATATTTAATTTAATATAAATTTTAAATAAATAATCCTAAAATTTAAATAAATAATTTTCAACTTAAAAATAATCTTTAACATAGGTAAAATAAATATACAAATGTGACAGTATAGATTTTATATTTTCAAAATAATTTTATTATTTACTATATTTGTCATTATAATTTGAAATGATATAAACTCTTTGCTCAAAGCTTTTATGGGCTAAGTTTATGCAAAATAAACATATAATCATATTTCTTAGTAATATGGGATTGTAGAGGTGGTACGAGTCGGGATTATCATGCACCTTTTAACCATTTGGAATATAATTATGTTTGGGGTTGGGAAACTCATGAGAAATTCTATCAACAATATGATTGATGTTTACACCCTTCTTTAAGGAGTATATGAGTTAACGAAATTGGGATCTTAGGATGTGATTATAATTAGGCACTCTCAAATTATAGTATCTCATTTAATCAATAACTCTTTTCCCCCGGACATGAAACTTTCACAGATTTTTAAGAGGATTTATCATTTACTTTAGTCTATACCTAGGAGACAATTCTTCCATATTTGGTGTAGTAACAATGTCAAATATGACTTTCACAGATTTTTAAGAAGATTTATCATTTACTTTAATTTATACTTAGGAGACAAATCTTTCATATTTGGTGTAGCAATAATGTCAAAGATGATAACCAGGGCAACAGAGGAGCTACTCTCCCCAAAGGCTTATTAGGTAACAAACATATACCCCCATACCTTCATGAATGACCCAAATTATATTCTAGGAGGGCTAAACATAATGAATCAATGGAACTATACGAGGAGCCCCCTTTTGAGCGTAGGAGGCCACCTCGTGGATAGAAAAAGGACAAATGTCCCCTCATCAGAGTTCAAGCTACAATTACAACACACTCCAGAGCAATTATTGTAGGGTGTGCGAGTATCTAGAAGTACGGCAAGAGGAGACGTGGAAGAAATCTAAGAGGTTTATACTTGACCACCTAAGGTGATGATGGCATTTAATACCCAACTGATGTGATCCTTTGTCATGAATTCATTTCAGTTTATGGTCTGATTTGTGTGCAAACTTGCCAAGGTAGTTATGTGGGTGTGGACATGCAACATCATGATCACTTAGGCACAATTGGAAATCATGTTAAGGGACACTTCGGTCTTAGGTGAGAGGCTGGGGATGGTGATTTTCTTCTAGTTTGTTTCCTGGTACTTGGAGTTGGTGGCGCTGAAAGGATAATGGTGATCAAAATTGAAGTTTATAGAAATTTCTAGCCATTTCACTCTTTGGGTATTTAGGTGCAGTGGATTCTGCAAGAGTAATGGAATGGGATGGAGGAGGCAAGTGGATAGACTCCATGCTAATGCGATGCATCAATAGATTACAAGAATATTGGAAACATGTAAATACTTCAAACATCTCTGCAAAGGATTGAAAATGAACTGAACTTTCTTATTTTCAACTCAAAAAGATCATGAATAGAAAAGAGTTAGTAAAAAGGTGCTCTTTGATATTATGAATAGAAAAGAGTTAGTAAAAAGGTGCTCTTTGATAGCAAGAGCAATGTTGGTCATGGATCTCCCCCAAACTTTTAGCTCTTGTCTTTTTTGTGTTTTAATAGTCAGCAAAACCCAGATAAAATATGTAACAATTGTAGAATAGTGTTGCAGATGCACAACATTCCCAGGTTAATGAGTTTCAATATAAACACTACTAGTAAATGTAACTTATTTGAACTTTTAAATGTGTTTTTAATATAAATATATTCTCCATTTATATTAAAAAATAACATAGCATTGTATTGTTTTTAAAATTTTATATTAATAAATATTGTTTTTATCGCACAATTGGAATTCTATGCGCGGAGGGAGCAGAGCAGCTATGCCAGGCGAAAATGCAAGAGAAAATCTGTGGTGTCAAGTGGTTCAAAGCCACAAGTATTTATAAACCATCAGAAACACGAGGAGGTGGTGAAATCATTCCATGTGACTGGATAATATCATCGTTTGTATAGTATGAAATTGTGCCCCAAATTTTCTATTGCTATATTTTCAAATTATTTTAATGCCGCCCGACTTCTTTTCAACAACTTCTTGGCAAAAATTCAAAAAACCATTCACGCCCCAAATTTTCGATTGCTGCATTTTTCAAAATCTTCCAATGCCGCTAGCTTCTCTTCCACAAATTTTTCGCCAAAATTGAAAAACCCACCAAAAAACAGAGAAGTGTGGCCGAGTTTTTCTATTACTATACTGTTCTCCAGCCTTCTAGAATGCGACCCAACTGGCTTTTCAGGCGATTGTTTTACGAAAACTTCGCATGCCACGCAGGTAATACATGGAAGTAGAAGACGACGGGCAGCAGGACCTCAACTCCTCTTTCTTTCTTGTCTCCTCTGGCACCTTCGATTCCCTCTCTACGAGCACGAAGAGATGAACACAGACTCCCATCTTTGTATCGATGACGGCGTCCTTGGTGTGAACTCTGTGGGCGTGTTTGTTGTCTGCAGTCAACTAAGTGAGGTCAAAACCAATCATTAAAACATTGAAGTGTGGAGGAAGTTGCAGACATAGTAGCTGCTTCTTCTTCGCTTGCGCTGGGATTTTACCCTTTCTCACTATTTCATGGAAATCAAAATCGATTAGAGTGGGCGGGAAAATTCAAAATAAAGAAAGTCCAATGAAAATTCAAATTCAAATCTATGTGAACCTTTTGATTTATGGATAATTCAAATTATCATGAGCATGGTGGATCATTGGGCATAAGCCATGCATGATGAGTGTCAACCGTCTAACCCACTGGAGGCCATGGCGGTCAAGATTGGAATTTGGGTTACCCTTTACCCCTCGTATAATGTTTTTTTTGACATTTTAGATCTTTATACGGTCAAGATTGGAATTTGGATTACTCTTTATCTATGGTTTAATTTTTTTTTGACATTTTAGATCTTTATGTCGCCTTTTAAGAAATGTTATGTTTAAAATTTTGTCCTTCCAAATGTGATGTTTTGATAATAAATTAACCCTTCACTAATAAGGGTTTCATTATAAACACATATTTATCATTAGAAGAGAAAAAACAAAAATGACCATAACACTTAAATGACTTATTGAATTCTCAATTTGGTTTGAAATTATATGGAACACTCATAATAAAATATCTATAACTCTGAAATCAAATGTCCTTGACTCAGACATGCCATAACATGATATTATTAAGGAGATATTATGGGACATATAAGATGACCAACAAAGTAAAACTATGAGATGAACTATCCTTTGCATCCTCTCCATGATCATAATCACATGGAATCAATGTGAGGGTCCACCGCGGAGAGTTTGTAGTCAAGTAAGTACAATGTATAAAAAGGGTTTTAGTATTTCATAAGCTTCATGAGCCATATCTTTCAAATCTTTTAAGTGATATGTTGAGACACTCTATATCTGGTGTAGATTATAGTCGAAGCGACACTTCCACTGTTCCATAGGTGATATTGTGACATAGGATAACTTTCATAAGTGAGTGGTGAGTCGGTGACACTGTGACAGGCCTCTGGCCCAAACAATCCAATAAAGGTGGGTGGCCAATACACTCAGGGAGAGCAAGTGGGAACAAGCAAGATTGTGGTCCAAAATTATTGTGACAAGGAAGAGGTTTTGTTCTTTTAGCTATGTAGGTTTGATGATGCACTAACACACTCATGGATTGATTGTTTGATTCATTCAAGTGAGAATTTTAATGATGTTTGAATAAGAGATAGATACATATTCAATGGATTCAAGGAAACTATTTGGACTTGGATTCTAATCCAACTTACCCTAATCAAATGAACGAATTGTGAGTTATTGAATGACATTCCTTCTAAGGAGTACAAAATATATATGTTTTCTTCCCCTTGTACCTTCTAGGTGACACTTATGGGAATTCAATCATATTAAGATTGATTGAGCATCTGAAGAGATCTCGTCATGAACAAAACATTTCAAACCAAGCCAAATTTGTTGTGTTGTGGGCATATATATGAATGACATTATTTGATATAAAGTCTCTATGAGACTAGATGCTTATTGATCACTTAGTTTTGTAGACATATATTTAAGGAGACTAGGTAATAACCTTTGTTGAATGGTCTCAAATCCATTTTCTGTGGTTGTGTGTCCTTAGGCTTTAGGTGTTTTTTTGCAAGTTGTAAGTATCTTAATTCCTACTTCAATAAAAATATGTTTCACTTTCTATGTGTGTGCATATTTGAATTCACTCGAGAGCTCTCTCTCCAATTGGCATGGTCAACTTACATGCACCTCAAGCTGCATCAACAAGAAACCAAATCAATCAAAGGTGAAAAGGGGCCTAAACAAATTTACCCATGGAAAATTGAAATCTTGCAATATTAATGGCACAAAAGAAAATATAGAAAGACTAAGAATGTGAAGCCTAGGAATAAAAATATGCAAAATTGTTATCTATAAGTTTATAGTTTCTATTTGTAATAATTCCTAAAGCATAGAAGAGCCAAACAAAGGTCATTTCTAGAAGGTTTTGTAAAAAAAAAAGGTTTCCAAGGTAAGATATCTACATTATCATGTTTACAATTGAGTTCTTCAACACCATTTCTACATTTATTAATTCTAATAAATTAATAAATAGTTTTCAGTGATGTTTTAGATTCGTTTCATTCTTATGGTATTGTACAATTAATAAATTAGGTTTTGGTTTACTTGAACGCACTTAAAGTATTACAAGTATGTGTTTAAGTAACACACCTTGTTGGTGATGGATAGAGTAAAACATAAACCACTGTAATAGTTAAATATACACACACTTCTTACAAATTTTTAAAAGAATTGTGTTTATAAATTGGAATTGTTGACAATTTTCTTTTTAGTTCTATAGTATGTCTTAAAATTGCTTTTGTTTGGCTAAGAGTTTGATTTCATGGAATGTAAGGAAATAGGTTAATAGGGCAAGACTAAGAGGTATTTGGTAGGAGTGAAAGTTAAACTAGGACTATGAGTCCTTGGTAATTAAAATGAGTGGTTTTTCTTGAATAACCATGATGAGTCAACTTGCATTATGGATAGTTGCCAATGATGATTGTCCCCAATGTGAATTTCATCACTGAATTATAATCATTTTTCCCAATATATTAAGAGAAGAGAAAAATAGACCAAAAAATATTAAAATATTATAGAAAACAATTCACTAAATTCACTAGATATATTTCAAGAATATTTTTAATTAAAACATCATAAAAAACACTAAACTTTTTTAAAAAATTATATTTATCAAATTTTAATTATTTAATATCATAAAAAATTTTAAACCTACTAAATTAATTTATATATTAAAAAATAAAAATATTTAATCAAATCTACAATTTCTTTAAAAAAAAATACAATACTTCATTCCTATCCATCCAACAAAAAAAACTAAATATTTAATAATTAATAAAAACCCAACTTTACCAAATTGTCACAAATAATATCTTTTCGCAAGTCTTGTCGAAACCACGATCACGGAACTTATGGTGCACACTAATTTTAATTTCAGCCGACCGAGGAAACTGCGATTGTCGTCCTCTAATTCTCTCAATTCTTCATAGTCGTCATCCAAAAGTCCTCTAATTCTCTCAATTTTTTATTGTCATCATCCAAAAAGCATTTTCTAAAGTTTATTTGTTGATAAGACTAGCAATTGTACCAAAAGGTACAAAGAGAGGCCGATAGGATTATTAAATTATAATTGTTGAATTTCACTAAAAGAAATGTTGGTTCAAGTCTACAAAGAGCAAAGAGATTTGATGTTTGGAGTTCTATGCTTTTTGGTCACTTCTTTAAATACAAAATAGTTACGACTCTAGAAAGTAAATTTACTTGCAAATCCAATACATCAAGATTATGTAACCGATAAAGCGCATCTGGTATACTTCCAAAAAATTTATTATTGCTAGCATTGAAAACAGATAAAAGCCCTACCTTGGCAATCTCAGATGGAAGCTTACCTGAAAATCTATTACAGTCAATTTGTAGGTTAGATAAATTTCTAGCATTGCCAATATCTTTAGAAATGCTTTCTTCAAAGCTGTTAGAACCGAGATGTAGCAACGAAACTCTTGGCAATCCCCATTCCAAAATAAGAAATATCAATTTTTTACCTCAATCATTTCTATTCCAAAATATTTCAGAATTCAAAATAAACCCTGCAAATAAAAATGCAAACAAATTAACCTACCTAGAAGTAGGTTCTCTTTTGCATTACATTTATGCTAAAAGGAAATGAAATGCAAAAAAGCAGGGTGATATTGCATATGAAAATAAATGGATAAAAAATAGGGTGATATTGTATATGAGAATAAAAGGATTTGGACTTTTCTGTATATGGTGTTTCAGTTTCAATGCCAAAAATCTGCTAGAGCGGTTAAGAGGAAAGCGCTTAATGTTTGTTGGATACTCAATAATTCAAAACCAATGGGAATCCATGGTCTGCATGGTCTGCATGCTTCAAGCAGTGTTTCCTAGCAATAAGAAAACTGTTAGTCAACAAGCTTCAATATTCAAGGCCCCGGTAAGCTGATAAATGCATGCTTCAAGCAGTGTTTCCTAGCAATAAGAAAACTGTTAGTCAACAATCTTCAATATTCAAGGCCCCGGTAAGCTGATAAATGTAGTTTCCATAGATAGTTGTGCATTTGATTATATGGTGAGTAATGAAGTCTTCCAATCTTCTTTCTCTTAATAGGTTTATGATGCTTCTGTGGAGTTTTTCTGGGCTCCACTTCTGGAAACAAGTTTAAGAGTTTGACACAAGGTACACCATAGTTATTATGATTAAGTTGGATGCAAAGTTGAGTAGAGTTGATATGTAAATATAGGAAATAAATATATAGTATATGGCAATGCCCACCACACTCATCATCAGTGATTCAGTGCAGACAATGCCATGATTTTGAAACAGGGAAGGTAGAATAATTTGATACATTCTCTTGGATTCATAAGATTTCTTGTAAACCTTTTGTGTGCCATTTCAGTAGCATCCAAGAATAGCATAATATGCAATTTTAAATATAGCTGCTAATCTTGCAGCGTGCTATTATTTTATTTATATATGTTGCAATGTTTGTTTTTCTTGCTATGTCATCTCATTTTGAACTAAAGGAACAGGTGCTTACGACATTTTCAGGCTATACAACTCACAGGAGGCTTACAATTAAGGCCCGAGTCATAAGAGATGGAAATCTAAGCACTTCATCAAGTTGGAGGCAACCACATGTTTGAGAGATCCAGAGTCTGCAATGAATTCAAAGGATCGAGCAAAAGTATGCTAAATTTAAATGTAAGTACTTGTTGGTTGTCAGAATCCCGAAGCTGCGAGTAGAAGAATAAAATGTAGACATCATCCAACAACTCTTCCCCACGCTAGAAGTGTTAGAATAAAATGCAAAAGTATGCTAAATTTAAATGTAAGTACTTGTTGGTTGTCAGAATCCCGAAGCTGCGAGTAGAAGAATAAAATGTAGACATCATCCAACAACTCTTCCCCACGCTAGAAGTGTTAGAATAAAATGTAGCCACCACGCAACACAGTCTTCCCCAAGCTGGAAGTATTAGGACTAGCATTTGCACCTAATGTTGCAAAGGAAACGCCGTAAGGCATATAGTGTGGAGGAATATTGAAATGTGAATGGGCATTTTTGAAAGAAAGGGTCGATGATAATGAGTTTCAATTGAGGAAGCCGTGCTTAAAACCCTATTCGGGGGTTAAAGTGGCTATAAAATGGAATAAAAATCGTCATAAATAGCCATTGAAGTTGCTTAAACACCTTTGTATCTGGATAAAGATTTCCTAGTTGAAGGTGAAGGTAAACAAATGAATCCAGGTGAACAGGTTGATGATAATGAGTTTCAATTGAGGAAGCCATGCCTAAAACCCTATTCGGGGGTTAAAGTGGCTATAAAATGGAATAAAAATAGTCATAAATAGCCATTGAAGTTCTTTAAACACCTTTGTATCTGGATAAAGATTGCCTAGTTGAAGGTGAAGGTAAACAAATGAATCCAGGTGAACAACAACTGGGTATCCATATCGATTTGGATAGGGTTATTTAAGAAACCATTATTTAAACAAAAAATTTAATTAATATCAAGATATATTTAAAACATGTATTATATTCATTAAAATAAATTGATTTTTTTTTAAATATGTTAAAACCCATTGATAATGAATTGGTTGTAAAGACATAAACTATCATAATGGTATTTCATCTTGAAACATCATTTTTCAAGTTTCAGTTGGAAAATACAAGTAGTAAATTGTAACGAAAGAGGTTAGAGAAGAAATATAATATTCTGAAGAACATTGTGGTTGTCATTCCATATTTGAAGTTGCATCAAAATTTGTTGGAGGCATCGAAGACCTGAAGAAGCAGTAATGAACCAGCAAAATGTATATTTTGTTAGGATTTGTAATATGTAAATTAAGTGTGGAAATTTATTTGTAATATTTTGCATGTGAGTTGTGTTAAAATGAAATTGGAATGAATGGAAATGAAGTTACAAGGGAGAGAAACAAGGCGCAGTCTAAAGTTTGGAGGGGAAATGAGATATGAAATCTTTTATAGGAATGTGCCTATGTAATGATGTATGGAATCTAGATTGTATATAAAGGTGCATTGAATATATAGACATTATTACAAGCCCATTCAAACCCAAGTGTGACATCAACTTCAGATTCCCTAAACCCTCAGATGAGTTTGTGCTAATTATAGCCCAGGTTGGATTGGTAATAAATCTGGGTTTTACTTGGATTGAACTTACTACTAAAATAACAGAGGTTTTGGTCTTTTGTGAATTAAAATTCATGCAATTTGAGTGTTTTTGCAAAGTAATCTGCATTTTCTTTAACATTGTACACAAAAAAGGTAGCTGCTCTATAACAAGCCTGGGAAATATGTCCATGATTATTAAATAAAATGAGGTCAATATTCAATGTCATTGAATAATATCCTCAGTGTTAATAAATCTAAATATATGCTAGTTTATTTCATGAACGGAATAATCAGAGCTAAAAACTGTCGCCAAAGGATTGCAGACTACTTCCTCAATTTATCCTCTGCACTCTGACTTATTTGTAATACAGCCTAGCATGTGAAGGGTGTGCTAGTTAGCAGAGTAGGGTAAAGTCTAAAAAAGGCTTAAATACTCGTTATCATCTCATTTCTCTAAACCCTCTCTCCCTTGCTTCTGTACTTCGTTCATTCAATATTTCAAGTATTCACTGCCTGTTATCTTCCTTAATCGCTTAATCCATTGAATTCAGTCCAAAAAATAAATACCAAGATGCCTACAACTACTGTTACTCGTTCGAGGAGGAACATCCCCAAAAGAGGGCAGGTGAAGGCAGCCATTGCCTCTTCCCTCGCCCAATCCATCAGATCAGTGTTAGGATCCCCTAAATCATTCAACCACTCTGTTGTTTCCTCTTCCTCTTCTCTCGCGACTGCAAATCGTTTGAGAGCACAATGAATGACTTGCAGATCAAATGGGCTTGAGTTTCTTTCATTACAAATTCAGTGATGCAGAAATTAAATCATTATGGATGAAAGCATGGGATCCATAGATCTGTTGTCCAAATCATTTGCTCATTTGTCTAACTCTTTTCCCCAGATTTGAAGCCCTGCAACAACAATGGAGTTTGCTCTTTATGCTGTAGTGAGTCACCAAATATAAAGAGGGGAAATATTTTCTACTATAGCAGCTTTTCCTAGTTGCAGTTGAAAAGCTCTGAAATACAAAGTTTGTTGATCAGAGATTTTGAGTTGAAATATATGGCACTTGATTCCCCTTGGCATGTGTAACTGATTTTGATCCATTAGTGGTGTTTATAAACTTCATCTATGTATTGGATTGATAGAAATACCCATTAACATGTAGAATAGACTTGAATCCTGTTTTTTACATCCAACAGCTAAGAGTTTACTAATTCATCATGCTTTTGATCCATAAGTGAGTGGCTATAAACCTTAACTCTGCATTGAGTGATGAATCATTTGCATGAATGTGCTTTGAATGTGTGGCTAATTAGCATGAATGTTCTTTGAATGTGTGGTTAATCAAATATGAATCGTTTGCATGAATGTGCTTTGAATGTGTGGTTAATCAGATATGAATTGTTTGCATGAATGTGTGGTTAATCAGGTACTCAACACTCACTTTGAATGTGTTGTTAATCATTTGAATGTGTGGATGCATGAATGTGCTTTGAATGTGTGGTTAATCAAATATGAATCATTTACATGAATGTGTGGTTAATCAAGAACTCAACACTCACTTTGAATGTGTGGTTAATCATTTGAATGTGTGATTAATGAAATATAAATTGTTTGTATTTTGGTAGTGAATGTTAATGATTGAAGTTACATGTAGTTGAAGTTATTAAAAAGCTAAAAGATTTTCTATTGTTTATCTTATAACTGTTTAAACTAGAAGGAGATTATAACTGTTCACATAGTTGAAATTTGGAGGAGATTCTTTCATTTAGGTTAATGAAATGAAACTCTGAACAATTTATTTTGATTTAGGTTACTAATGGTCAAAAAATTATTTTGAGCTTATAATTGCTCAACTATATGATGCATTCATTTGGAGTTAATTATATCATTTAGATTTATTGTGACCAAAATCTAATGTGAGTGTCAAATATGTAGGATGGAGAAAGTAGACGTTATGTGTATTCGCAACAGAGCCAAAATTCTGGGAACTGTAATTTGTGTGGGTGGAGCAATGGCTATGAGTTTCCTTCAAGGTCCTACTCTAGCCCAACTCTGGCCTCTGTGGGGACAATCAACATCAGTTTCCAACACTAATACAGTACACCTAGTGGAAACCATTCTACACGAGGGAGATTCAGGCAACCAGATTAGAGGGTGTATTTACCTTATCTCAGCAGTGATAATGTTATCCACTACCATGATATTGCAGGTCTCCCTACCACCTTGCATATTAAATTGATACCCAATTATAACCCTTTTCTGTATTTAGAAGTTTCAAAGCTCCCCACCCAATCAAATATATGATTATAATTTCATGTGCATGTTGAGACAATGAAGAAGTTTCCAGCCACACTATCCCTTACATCAATTACTGTCATTCTAGGCTCCATCCAAACTGCTCTCCTAATAGCCATTCTTGACAGGGGCATCATTCCAACATCATGGATACTGGATAGGGCTAATATTTTGACTGTGTTCACTACAGTAAGTCTACATACATGAATGATGTTCTTCCTCAATTTTCCCAGCCATGAATAACTTAAATTTTTGTTAGGTGGTTAAGCTGATTTGTGGAAGATTAATTCAATTTGGCAGGGAATCATATTCAATGCAATGGCATTTCCATTACAGTTATGGTGTTTGTGGAAACAAGGGCCAGTATTCAACCCAGTGTCTACCGTGTGCTCAGCAATTTTATCATCTATAGTTCTGGGAGACACGTTGCGTTTGGGAAGGTGGGTGGTTTGTTATATTCTCAAATATTCAATTCGGTGGTTTTTTATATACTCCAATATTCAATTTGTGTTAGAGTGGTTCAGGTAAAATTAAACTTGATTAGATAAAGTTATTAGTTGTTTTTGGGCTAATGAGAATCTATGGTTTTGTCCATGGTATTCATATGGAATATAGTATATTCTTAAGTCTTCAATTTCTATTAGAGTGGTTCAAGTAAATTTGTGCAATGCTTATGAGTTTCCTTCAAGGTCCTACTCTAGCCCAACTCTGGCCTCTGTGGGGACAATCAACATCAGTTTCCAACACTAATACAGTACACCTAGTGGAAACCATTCTACACGAGGGAGATTCAGGCAACCAGATTAGAGGGTGTATTTACCTTAACTCAACAGTGATAATGTTATCCACTACCATGATATTGCAGGTCTTCCTACCACCTTGCATATTAAATTGACACCCAATTATAACCCTTTTCTGTATTTAGAAGTTTCAAAGCTCCTCACCCAATCAAATATATGATTATAATTTCATGTGCATGTTGAGACAATGAAGAAGTTTCCAGCCACACTATCCCTTACATCAATTACTGTCATTCTAGGCTCCATCCAAACTGCTCTCCTAATAGCCATTCTTGACAGGGGCATCATTCCAACATCATAGATACTGGATAGGGCTAATATTTTGACTGTGTTCACTACAGTAAGTCTACATACATGAAAGATGTTCTTCCTCAATTTTCCCAGCCATGAATAACTTAAATTTTTGTTAGGTGGTTAAGCTGATTTGTGGAAGATTAATTCAATTTGGCAGGGAATCATATTCAATGCAATGGCATTTCCATTACAGTTATGGTGTTTGTGGAAACAAGGGCCAATATTCATTACAGTATTCAACCCAGTGTCTACCGTGTGCTCAGCAATTTTATCATCTATAGTTCTGGGAGACACGTTGCGTTTGGGAAGGCGGGTGGTTTGTTATATTCTCAAATATTCAATTCGGTGGTTTTTTATATACTCCAATATTCAATTTGTGTTAGAGTGGTTCAGGTAAAATTAAACTTGATTAGATAAAGTTCTTAGTTGTTTTTGGGCTAATGAGAATCTATGGTTTTGTCCATGGTATTCATATGGAATATAGTATATTCTTAAGTCTTCAATTTCTATTAGAGTGGTTCAAGTAAATTTGATTAGGTAAAGTCATCAACTATTTTGGGGTTCATGAGAACCCATAATTTTGTCTATGGTATTCATGTGGAATATAGCCTGTTTAAAAACAGAAAGACTCCATAAGTGAAAGAAATTAACATGGAGGCTTTTGGCTTTTAAATAGGTTATATTCCACAGGAATATCATGGGCCAAACCACAGGTTGGAGCCAGAAAACTACTTATAACTCGACTAAATCAAGTTTACCAGAACTACCCTAACAATTTACATTAAATTTATTATTTCTTCTCTCATTTTGCCTACAAATTTACAAAATTAATTAATTGAAATGCTTGATTTTCCTACACTAGAACAGTTTGATGGGTGTGATTCTTATATTCATTGGTCTCTACCCTTTCTGTGGGGCAAAAGCCAAGACGATGCTACCCAGATCAAAATATCTTCTGACGAAGAAGCAGATATAGCCATCACAGCAGAAGGAGAAGAAAATCAGCACCCACCTCCTGCTTCTGAAGTAGTGGATGTGAAAACACCTTTACTACAATAACATTCTTGACATTTTGTTGAAAAATTGCAATGTTTGCAATAAACACTTAGTCAGTTCGAACAAAGATGGCAACGCTCCCAACAAAAAGGGCTACCTAACATCAGAAGTTCCAAATTGCTCAGGCACACAATAGTACTAGGTAAATCTTTGATGTTTGTACGGAACAAATTTAACTTTTTCAAAGACGGTTGACTTCCAACCTGGGAAGGCAATAACTCCATTTGGAGGCAACCTGATAGATCTAAACATTCAAGAGTGGTGATATCTCCAAGTGTGGAAAGAGTCAAATTCAAACAATCACCCAAATGTAGATGTCTAAGTTGCAATAGATTTCCCTGAAAGCCTGGAAGCATTTCCAGACATTTACACCTAGAAAGATTGATGTATTGAATATTTTTTAAATTTTCGAAGGAACTTGGAAGCATCTTCAAACTTTTGCACAATGTCAAATTCATGGTTTGGAGATTTCTCAGATTTTGAAACAAATCTGGAAGCATCTTCAAACTTCCGCACAGTGTGAGATTGATATGTTGGAGAGTTGCTAGATTCCCAAAGGAATTTGGAATCATCTCCAAATTGCTGCACTTAGAAATATTGGCGTGTTGGAGATTTACCAGATTCCCAAAGGAATTTGGGAGCATTTTCAAACTTCCACAGTCTGTCAGATTGATGTGTTGAAGATTTGTTAGATTACTAAAAGAATCTGGAAGCATTTCCAAACTACTGCACTTGGACAGATGGAAGTATTCGAGCTTTCTTAGATTCCCAAATAAAATTGGAAGAAGCTGCAATTTCGGGCACCCTATGAGGGTTAGACATCTCAAGGAGCTCAAATAACAAAATTCTTCTGATAGCATTGCTACATCTGCGTATGTCAACAATCGCGGACAATTCAGTACAATCTTTTCTAGGTGCTTCAGCGACCTTAATGACTTTGGAAACTCGGAAATTGGAGCTTCAATATTTAATTGCCGCAAGTGGAGAGGTGCCTGCAATGTTAAGTACGTTTCGATTATATAAGAAATTGAAAAGATAGGAGAATTCTTGCTCTGCAAATTGCTGCATCTATATGTACGTACCTCAGATCGAGATTGCCACAATCTTTTCAATTCCCAACCGAACACTTCTAAAACTCTTAAATCGCACAATGGAATTCAAGAAGGTAGTGATGAGTAGTTCGACACATTCCAATGAAGCCATATGAGTTTTGGTGACCACACCGAAGTCAAGATGCTTTCAAAGTTGCCTTCAACTTCAAGAAGTTGCAATTTCCTGATTCCGCAGACCTCTTGACTGGAACTTGTATTCAAGGGAAATTCTAATTCTGAATGGAACACTTCCTAATCTTCATCCTACCCAATAAAGGTGTACCAAGGAGCCATCCCAAATCCGCGCACTTCTGTTATCACCTGTTTGTGGTTTGAAAACAATAAACTATTATTAACATAATGTGTGGCAGACTGTTTTGAATACAAAATACCGAAAGTTCTTTAGACATTCAACAATTAGGATGGCTCAAACACTTATAGAGGATGATTGTTGCAACAACTCATGAAGATGAAGATTCTTTATCGGTCGCCAAAGCCAATGCGGTAATAATTCTGGACAATCCACAATAGCTCTTCCCAAATCTATGAGGTGATCATGCATTCTTATTCTATTTTCATCGTCCAACTCGACAAGACACTTGTTGAGCAGATTTTGAAACCCTACCAAACCATTCCATCCCGAACCCCTCCATATTCTTACCCATGTATCCTTGTCTTTTCCTATCGAAAAACAGGCGATATCTAAAAATATTTGCCGCTACTCATGATTGAGAGAGTCGTAACTAATTTTAAGGCTCCTTTCTATCTCTGCAGGTAATATTTGGTGAAGTCCATTCAGTTGCTCTTCCCAGTAAAGTTTGTCATGTCCACAAACAAGCGACCCAAAAACTTTCAATGATAGAGGCAAACCATGGCATGCCTTTAAAAACCCATCTACAAGATTTTCAAATCTTGGTAGTGGATATGGCTGGAAAAAGGCATGCAAGCAAAACAACTCTTGGGAGTGTGCTATATTGAGGCCTGGTAACTGATAAATTGACGACTTTGCAATTCCTGCACTTCTAAGGATATGCTTGACCCTAAACGTAACCAAAATCAAGCTCTTGGGGTGAAGGACATGCTTAATTGGCAAGAAAGGATCTAGTTGGTCCACATGACCTACATCATTTAATATTATGAGTGCCTCACAAGCTGAAAGATTCTTTTTAAGTATCTCCACGCCTTCTTCCCACCTCTCAATTTTGATATCTCTATCCTTCAAGTCCTTAATGAGTTTGCTTTATACATTGTTTAGAGACATTTTATTTGCATTTTCCCTCACATCAAATAGAAAATAGGATCTATCATAATCTGACCTCTTACGATTAAAAAGTTCTTTGGCCATCATTGTCTTTCCAATTCCACCGATGCCCACAATCCCCACAACCTTGACCTCCACATGCTCACCATGATGCAGTCGCAGTGTCCCTTAAAAATCTTGTAACTTTTCCGCCAAACCAGTTGGATATTTTGCCACATCCAATGGCATTGCAAAATCTTGAGATCATGCTATTAGCACTTTTAACCGTTTTCAAGAAGCCTTTTAATTATGCTTATCAAGAATGCATCCAAATATACCTGTTCAATGTTTTGACGTAAGGATTCCTATGGCCTTCTGAAACATAGTTGTATGCATGTAACCAGCCGATTATTTCAAATTTTCCTGTACTTGTAATTGACCATTACCCACCAACGCAAAGCTCATGATCACCCAAAACAGATTCTCCTCCATCACCCAAAACACATTTTCCTCAGACATGTATAGCAGAAGCACGCCTGCTATGAAACTCATCCCCTTCGTATACCCCACCCTTAGACATGTACAGCAATGGAGTATTCGCTCCGCCTTTAGGCAACACAACCATCACCCAAAATGCATTCTCCTCGGACATGTACAGCAGAAGCACGCCTGCTATGAAACTCATCCCCTTCGTATACCCCACCAAGACAGCGCGGATCACAGGAGTCAGTTATTGAGCGGCAAGAGTCAGTTATGAGATCAACGGTAGTAAAGTTTTTAATTGTCTAACACTAAATCTAATGGTGAATAACCATCTAATGGTGAATAACCAAGATAGCGCGGATCACAGGAGAGTCCATTTCAAATGGAAACGCCTTACGGCGTAAAAATAATCATTAATATTTACCGATAATTTTTTATACCTACTTAAATCTCCAACCACGAATACATTTTGGGTTCGGATTTAAAAATAATAAATACGGTTTATAACAAAATGTAACATTAGGTGGTAATTAATTAATATTTATAACAAAGACAATTCTCCAACGACGCATCAAAATGAGTCCACTTTAAGGTTTCCTACAACAAAATAATTTCATATTGCCATTAATAATAGTTATTATCTTCCTAATATTTAGTGTCACATTTTCTTTTGAGAGATAGCCGTCATTGGAGAGAAAAAGACAAGGATTACCTTTGAACTGGACTTTTGCATCCGCAACCACCGCTAAAGTTGGCAACACAAGCAACACGCGTTAAATTTTGTTATTCAACAACTCAAGACGAGATAGTGGGATCGAATCATCCTTTCGTTGTCATAATTGTAATGTTGCCCTTTCCTTTGGTATGAATCTTTGTGAAAGCGACCACGGCTTTTCCAGAGTAAGTAAACATTTATAGAGAGTAAAAATACCCGTTAAATCTTGTTATTCAACAACTCAAGACGAGATAGTGGGATCGAATCATAATTGTAACGTTGTCGTTTCCTTTGGTATGAATCTCTGGGAAAGCGACCACGGCTTTTCCAGAGTACGTAAACATTTATAGAGAGTAAAAATAATATTTAAATTATTTAATTTAATATTTAAATTTGAGTTAAACTTGACATAAATTTAAATAAAATAATTGAATTTTTTTAAATTTATTAAAATCAGACTAATTTAAATAAACGTTAATTACACTACACTACCAACATAGACACAGATGTAAAAATATTATTATATCTACTAACATAGACAGATATGAAAATATTATTATATTCAATTATTTTTATGATGGATAAATATCTTTAAAATCTCACAATAATTTCAACCATGTCTACCCTTAACAAATCTTATAAATCTCTGAGTTAAGAGTATCGTGGAAGCCATCCCGATTACTCCCAATATAAATCCTTTTGCTCGTTAAAAATTCAAACTATTGGCCTATCACATAGATCTTATACTGCAAGGCAAAACCAACATTAATTATAGCAATAATCGCACTCTAAATCCTTTAGCTCCTTAAAAATTCAAACTATTGACGTACCACATAAAACATAGGTCATATACTGCATGATAACAACCCCAGCAAAACCAACGTTATTTCCTTAAAAATTCAAACTATTGACGTACCACATAAAACATAGGTCATATACTGCATGATAACAACCCCAGCAAAACCAACGTTATTGTAACGATAATCGGAAGCGCAACCGCTTATTAGGCTTTGGACAGCACTATGAGCGACTGAAGGAAAGGTAACTTGATGATGGTGTACCTCTTGAACCCTGCCCGCTCGAACAGTCCTTTGAATTCTTCCTCTGTTCTCTCCTTCCCACCAGCTGTATAAACCATCATCGTTATATCATATAACAATCCCAATCGCCTCGACATGCTTTCACCTTCTTTGTCTCCACCAACAATGGCTTCCACAATTAACACCTTTCCCTTCGCTGGCGTTGCCTCATAGCTTCTTCTCAGCAACTTCACACACTCCTCGTCCCCCAGTCATGGATAATCCACTGCAGTAAATGACAATAGAATATTATTAGCCCTCAACAAATCCACTGCAGTAAATTTCTTATGCAAACAGAAGACCATAGATGAAATCGTCACCTTCATCAAGACTGCATCGGCAGAAGGTATGTGCTCGAACATATTTCCCTCCATATGCTCCACCCCTGCAACACTCCCTCGTTCCCAGGCATAAATCATCATCAACTTGCTATCATGTTATATATATCAACAAATTTATTATATTAATGGTGACCAACATTACAAATCTAATTACCAGTTATGGGAGGCGCAGTGGCAATGACATGAGGCAGATCGAGATTAATCCCACGAATGTGTGAATGTTCCTTCACAATTGTGGACAAGGCAGAGCCCATACCTCCTCCAACGTCTACCAGCGTCGCCATACTCTTAAACCCATCTTCATACATCTTCGCCACGGAAGCCATGACAGTGCTGCTATTAGCGACCATGGCGTTGTTGAAAATCTGATTAGCTTGGGGATCGCGGCCCAGATATTCCCAGGGACTCGTACCATAAGCTTTGTTAAATGTGTAGCAGCCCTCCAAGACAGATTCGTGCAAATGTTGAAAGGCTTCCAGGTAGACGTTGTTTGCTATCAGGAGCAGGAACGACCCACATGATTGCTGATTTCCTCCCTGCACCAGCAGCTTCGAAATGCCTGTCAAGCCGAACTTTATTTTCTTGGTGTCTGCATCGTCTGCCTGATCGGCCTCTTCTTGTTCAGAGAAAACACCATAGGAAGTAAGGAACCTCAGAATTCTGTACAGCAGAAGCACGCCTGCTATGAAACTCATCCCCTTCGTATACCCCACCAAGACAGCGCGGATCATCCCCTTCGTATACCCCACCAAGACAGCGCGGATCACAGGAGTCAGTTATTGAGCGGCAAGAGTCAGTTATGAGATCAACGGTAGTAAAGTTTTTAATCGTCTAACACTAAATCTAATGGTGAATAACCAAGACAGCGCGGATCACAGGAGAGTCCATTTCAAATGGAAACGCCTTACGGCGTAATAAAATGGAGCCAACATATAACACACTCTTCCCCAAGCTAGGAGTTTTAGAATAAAATATCGCCAACATACAACACTCTAACATCCCTGCCACTGTGATGCTGTAGGTGGCGGAATCCATTTCGCCATGATAACCCAAGATTTCCACCCGACCCCACCAGCAAGACATGGGCAACCTGAGTTCCCGAGCCTGCACGCAAGAAGCGAAACGATTGGCAGAGCCTCCATCTCCGAGAATCTGAACCTTGGCAACGTATAAAACACCCCGACTTTGCCATCTAACCAAGAACTGTTGGCAGAGTTTTCAGCATTCTTCAAAATAAAAAATGATTTAAACTTATTCGAAGTATATTGATTTAAACCCTACCGAAAGTATATTAGCCTTAACCCTAACAACTGATATTTGTTATTTTTTTTCCTAGAGAGGTCTACAGTTCAAATCTTTACAGGAAAGACGAGGGCAAGAGCATATGGAAGTGTACGTTCCGAGGGCAAGAGCATATGGAAGTGTTACCTTTCTAAAGAATTAATTTAAAGCGAGAAACGGGCCAGAACCCTAACCTGCAACTGAAAATTCCGAAACTTCTCCTGGGAATTAGTGATGTTGAAAGCCCTGTTGCCACTGGTGCCGATCTCCGGCCTTTGCAGCTTACGCACGCAGTTAGCAGAAGCGTCCACCCGTTGACGTCTGGCAGCGACGATGCGCCGGCCACTGCAAGGTCGAGGGCTTGCTGCGATCCTTCTCCCCTCCATATTCAAGAAGGTCAAAGATAACTATTCTCCCTTCGCAGCAAACAACAGCGTCAAAAGAAGCCTCTGCGCCGCGACATCGCAGCAGCAAATATTGCATAGATCGAACCCTAGGGACTCCGTTTGCATTTGAAAACCAACTGGGCCGTGTTATAGATTCCAGATGGCGTAGCAGAACCCTTCGGAGACCCTTGCCAAGCCCATTCTGCAGACGAAAACAAGATCATAGCCCCTCACATCAGAGCAACTGTAACGGAAACCGCGTGGAGGGTTTGGATTGATAGACACCACCATTCAAAGGGGAAACTGCGCATTATGGAGGAAACGGGCAAATGGGTTTCTCATGCTGTGTTCAGAAGTCCACTAGAAGACTTGGGCATGGAGATCCAAGAGGCGTGAGAGCTCGGATTGGCTAGTACCTTTCGATACCGGTTGAAACCAAAACGAGGAGGATCAAAGAAGTGATGGAACGTAGCTGATAGTTGTTTTCAAATTGGCGCCATCTAATGCGGGTTACGTGGACCACAACAATTTAATTTTCGCTTAAGAAACCATGCCAGAGTTCAACCGTGAATCGAAAGTGTTCACGCGTGTTCACGCCAGGTGTCAATCTGAGATTGAAAAGGACGACGAAGGTCTGTTTCAATAGGAAGGCCTATCGGCCTAATTATTATCGATTTATTAAAGTGGAAAGGCGTCATTTTCTGGATATGATATTAAGAACCTTTTCAAACACATCTTAACCGTCAAATATACGTTCTGGATCTTTCGAAACACGTCAGGTCAGATGGTTATTTAAAAAAATTCAACGTATTTTACGGGTAAAATAGTCTTGAAAGTCAAAATGCCCGTCAAATTCCAAGACGTACCAGGTACTATCACATCAATCGGAAACTGGAAAATCAGTCTTTTTGCCATTAAAACAACTTCGGAAAATATACATTTATGGTTTAAAAAATATTCATATTATTTTTAATATTCTTAAATAAAAAAAATTATTATTTTTTAAAAATTAAAATTAATTTTTTTAATATAATTTATTATAACATTTAATATTAATAAATTTTTATAAATTTATATCTGAGTTGTTTTTTTGAAATTTTTGGATTTTAAGGTGTTGAAATTTGACGGAAAAATTTTAAGATGAAATCTTGATTTGTGTTATTTAAATTTGTTTTTTTAGTGTATATGTGGATTCAACATCCTTAAAAACCCTGAGGGCACTTAGATTGTGTAGAGGTTACCCATCAAACTTGTCATTTCAATAAATTCTTACCAGATTTTAGAGACCGAAAACCCATAAAAAACTTCCAAATTTTTTTACTAAAAACAACTAGATTCTACATTTCTAAATCATACAAAAACCATTATATAAATTCAGTTAATTTTGTATTATTCTACATCAATTTTTAAAACATATCGCAACAAATTATATCACTGACTCTCTTACTTTTGAACAATTCACATTATAATACACCTATTTAATAATTACCTTTTCATTACATATTTCTCCGTTTTCTGAACCTTTTCACTATACACCATCAATACATTAACACATTTGAAGCAAAATTGAACCCACAATTATTAGAAAAAAAAAAAAAAAAATTGAGATAAAAGTAATTGCCAATGATTTTTTAGTTCAATTTAATGTGGATAATGATTTGTGGAATTTTTTTATCCAATTGAGGGCTTAGATTGATTCTCAACCGAATATGTATATGCTTAGTCTTAATGCTTATTAACGACAAGAGTATATTGACTTTTAATAAATTTAAAAAATTATAATCGTGCCAAATGGCTCCCCACTCACCAATTTCCTAGGAATTTGAGATTATTCCAATTCTAACAAGTTCTCCATGATAAATTCTGTATTATTATTTATAACATTCATTTGTATATAAACAAATCTTGTTAAATTCTGTATTATTATTTACAACATTCATTTGTATATAAACAAATTTTGTTTAACAAGATGGCCCATTACTTCCCCATCTATCAATTTCCTAGGGATTTGAGATTATTCCAATTCTAATAAGTTCTTCCATGATAAGTTCCTCATTATTATTTATACCATTCATTTATAATTTCTTTTCTTCTTAAGTTAATGTTAATCCATAATCACATTAATATTATGAATGTTGAGAGATATTTTTGTAAAAATCACTTAAACAAATTATAAGACGAGGTTGAGGAATAGCCCGGACGGCGAAAAGTGGCCAAAATCTGGGCAAAAAAATTCAAAAAATCTTGTAAAGGCAATGTTTGAATCATGTTTTTAATGGTAGAAATAGACTAACCACCACCAAAAACGTCTAGGACACCTGAAATTTTGAAGTTTAATAACTATAACTTGGATTTACAAAAATCTTTGCTAGATTTTCTCTAAATATAATCAGAATTTCCATAACTTTCCGGGCAATACCTCCAACCAATTAGACTAAGACGATTTATTTTGAATTCTAAACCTACTCACAATGCTTGGTCAAAATCATCGCTGTACGGAAACGGCATCAGTCCACAAGAAATACCCGTGGGTGTGGGTGAAAAAGAAATTAATTATAAATCTATCTGTTACTAATCTGTATCAGTATTTATTGCGCTAAAAGGGCTTAAGATGAGCAGGAGGTTTATTACGATCAGTATCTCTTCAACGAATGGTTATTGAGGCTTTTTTTAATATCCTGTCATTGATGCGCAATTTTTTTTGTTTCAATTTCTTTGATAACGGATTTCGACATTCATAAACAATTTAACTCATATAATTATACTAATTATATCAAATACCAAAAATTATTAATAAATAATCCACTTTTAATACTTGGAGCAGTTTACATTTATTAAGATTAAAAACAATTAAAAGGCAAGCAATCGATGTTCTTTAATCAATGATTAAAAATGCTAAGGTGTAGATGAGTTATAAAGATGTTTCATGAACAACTTGACTTATCTAACTACAATAATAATATCAATATAAAAAATAGTTAAAATAGTTTATAAGCATATAACTGCAATAATAATATCAATATAAAAAATAGTTAAAATAATTTATAAGTATATAACTGCAATAATAAAATCAATACTAAATAATCCACTTTCAGCATTCATAGTTGCTTACATTTATTAAGCATATGATTTAATAAACGATTCAGATGCAATGGATGTTCTTTAATCAATGATAAAAGATGCTCAGGTGCTGGCAACGAGCGGATGAGTTATAGAGATGCTATAACCCTGAACCAAAATCAGTTATGCATACACCTGGCGGGCAAGATAATTCAGGTCCTTTCACCCACAATAACTGATAGCAGGCAACCCCGCCAACCCAGAATCTCAGTCTTCATGCATATAAAAATGCAATCTCAGCATCTGCCCAAATCAAAATCTCAATGTCTGGCGAATTCCACACACTACCGTTTACATGCGGAAGCCTCTCAACATATGGTTCGAATCATTCACTATTTATGTTTGAATTCACACAACGTATACAACCACTCCAAT
The DNA here is from genome assembly GCA_031772625.1 of Pinus tabuliformis. Taxonomy (NCBI): domain Eukaryota; kingdom Viridiplantae; phylum Streptophyta; class Pinopsida; order Pinales; family Pinaceae; genus Pinus; species Pinus tabuliformis. The sequence goes on from CM062810.1 coordinate 787,014,278, forward strand.
TCGCAACTGTAAAACACTTTTCTTCGGCATTTCAACGCATCCACATCGCCTCTGCACAGCACATTGTCACACTACATAAATCTCAACTTTGAGAAAACCCAATAGCCCAATTCCATGAAGTTAGCCCCTTTATATAAATCAGAATCAAGACTTTTAATAATCCGGGAAGATTTCTATTCTCTTAGTTAGAAAAACGCAGATCTGACATAAAACCTTCAAAACAATGTTGAACACTGTTAATCAATAGATATTATATATATCGCTACCACAGGTCTGGTTCTGCCAACTAAATTTATTCACACCTGGAGATACAGTATGCGCCCAAGTTTATGTTTTTAACTATTCCAATGCAATATCACACAAACTCGATATACACTCCCTTCAATCTGCGCTGATATGGTGTCAATCATCGATTTTCCCAAATGGCTATTTCCAAAACATAACACTATGGGTAGTCACCAGATCTGGTTGTCCAATATCGAATCAACCATTTAACTCGATATGCCACAATAATTTGGCGTTTTCTATGCTCCAATGCGAAACTGCCGGAATTGCTAATCGCAAAACTAGTGAATATCCAATCTCATCTGTTACCACAGATCTGTTGTGTTCTCAACTGCAGTTGGAATCGCCTTATTGATATTACAACTGACAATTGACAATATCCAGAACTTTGATGCGAGATTTTAGGAATCAACAATTTCCATAATTCGGTGTTGTCCCTAATAATCCGCGCAGTCTATTCTAAGCTGTTCTATGTGGGAAGAGATTTTATTAAGAGCAGAGGCGCACAGCTCTCTAACTCAACACACAAACACTAAACACAAGAACATCAGAACACTTGCTTCATTCACAGATTAAATAGGTATATATACAAGCTGGAGAAGTTTCTGGAGATCAGTTGAGTCGGTGGCTTGTTGGAGAAGCCTCCCCCATTGTCAATGTATCCGCCGACTTCTAGAACAACGGCTGATTTCTAGATACAACATTAAATAGTTGTTGAATATCGCTGACAGGTTGTTGGAATTACTTATGGTTTCCAACACTCCCCCTTAATTCCAACTACATACAATAAACAAGACACTATACTCTTAATTGTCATGCCTGCTGGTCTAAGTCTCAGCTAGGCTTACAACATAATTTGGGTTTTCTACAATGTACATCTTATTTCTACATATTTCAAATTTAGCCTTTCCAAGAGGCTTGGTGAATATGTCAGCCACATTTTCATTTGTATTACAATATGATAAGTCAATTTCTTTAGATTGCAATTTTTCTCTTACAAAATGATGTTGTGTCTCAATGTGTTTTGTCCTTGCATGATATATAGGATTGTTTGCCAATTTGATAGTGCTTTGATTGTCACAACTGATTATTGTAGGTGCATTTTGTGTTTCCCCAACATCTTCAAGTATTCTCCTAAACCATATTGCTTCACAGGTAGCACTGCATAATGCTTTATATTCAGCTTCAGTGGATGACAATGAAACTGTTGGTTATTTCTTACTGCTCCATGATATTGGTCTTGAACCAATATTGAACACGTATCTAGTAGTAGATTTCCTATCATCTGGATTTCCAGCCCAGTCAGAATCAGAATATCCTGCCAATTCAACATCAAATTCATTAGTATACATAATACCAAAATTAAGTGTTCCTTTCAAATATCGAAGGACTTTCTTTGCTACTTTCCAATGGCTTTCACAAGGCTTAGCCATGAACTGACTAAGTATGCTGACAGAATATGCTATATCTGGCCTGGTAGTGGTGAGATAGTTCAGACTTCCCACCAGTTGACGATACATAGTTCCATTCACCTCTTTGGTTCCATCATCACTGCACAATTTGACATTCTGTTCTAAAGGAGTAGATGTTGCCTTGCATTCAATCATATTGAATCTGTCAGGCCAGGTTAACACAGAAATTATTGAGCGCAAGAAAACAACTGGTGATATTTCTCATTAGACAACTATTATTTATATATACACAAAAACGGATCAGTTCATCTTCTAGATGACTGTCCAGCTTCACCTCATCCGTTTCGGATTAGGTGTCAACATTCCCCCCCTTAATCTGAAGGGATGTTGGTGAGTCCAAGCATCGTTCTGAATCTTTCAAGCTTTTCTCTTCCAAGCGCTTTGGTGAAGATGTCTGCAATTTGCTCGTTTGTGGAACAATGACGGAGATGGATTGTTTTGGCCTCAACATGATGTCAGAGCAGATGATATTTAGTATTGATGTGCTTAGTACGATCATGGAACTTTGGGTTCTTGGCCAACTTTATTGCAGAGGTGTTATCAATCATGAGTGGAGTTGATTGTATTTGTTTTACCTGCAAATCTTCAAGAATTTTCCTGAGCCACACAATTTCTTTCGTTGCTTCAGCTGCTGCCACATATTCTGCTTCTGTTGTGGAATCTGCTGGTACTGATTGTTTGCGTGATCTCCAGGAGACAGCTCCCGATCCAAGACTCATAGCATATCCTGAAGTAGATACCCCAGTTTCTTTGTCTCCATCGAAGTCTGAATCAGAGTATCCAATCAAGTTGAAGTCGCCCACCTGTGTATACTTGATTCCAAGGTCTTGAGTTCCCTTCAAGTACCTTAGAACTCTTTTTGCAGCAGACCAATGTCCCTCACAAGGCTTTTTCATAAACCTGGAGAGGATTCCAACAGCAAATGAAATGTCTGGTCTGGTAGTAGTGAGGTAGATGAGACTTCCTACAGGCTGTCTATACTTTGTTGCATCCTCAAATTCCTTTCCTTCAATAGATGTGAGCTTCAAGTTTTGTTCCATTGGAGTAGAAAGGGGATTGCACTCTGTCATGCCAAATCTGTTTAACAAATCTCCAATGTATTTTTTTTGAGAAAGAAATATGGACTTTGGATGTTGGGTTACTTCAATGCCAAGATAGTAATGAACATAGCCCAAATCAGTGATTTCAAAAAATTTTCCTAATTCTTTCTTTATGGATGCAATATAGCTTTCATTGTTCCCTGTCATTAAAAGATCATCTACATATACCACAAGATATACAACTGTTTTGCCAACTTTCTTGACAAATAAAGTTGCATCATCAAGATCAAAATGATTGAAGTTGAGTTTCAGAAGATGCTCAATTAGTTTTTCATACGAGGCTCGTGGTGCTTGTTTGAGGCCATACAAGGACTTCACAAGTTTGCATACTTTGTGTTCATGTCCTTTCACAGCAAATCCTTCAGGCTGGGACATAAAAACATTCTCTTTTAGATCTCCATTCAAGAATGCAGTTTTTACATCCATTTGATGGACTTTCCAACCGTTCTGAGCAGCTAGTGCAAAGAGTGTCCGGATGGTGGCCCATTTTGCTGTGGGAGCAAAAGTTTCCTCATAATCGACCCCTTCCTTCTGTGCAAAACCTTTTGCCACAAGCCTAGCTTTGTGCTTGTCAAGTGAGCCATCAGCTTTGTACTTGTTCTTGTAGACCCACTTGCAGCCAATTGGTTTGGTTCCAAATGGAGGATCAACCAGCTTCCAAGTGCCATTCTTTATGAGGGCATCATACTCCTTCTGCATCGCTTCTTTCCATTCATCATGAGAAGCAGCTTCTTTGAAGGAAGTTGGTTCAAAATCTGTAGACAAATTCAATTCACAATCATAAGTAACATCCATATCAACAGGTGAATTAGAGTTATCTACATCACCTCCATCTTGTCGGTTTGTATTTCTGGTTCCTGTTTTTCCAATTTCATCAGGATGAACACTTTCAAGTGTCTTTGTCAGCCACTTTGGGGGACCTTTCTGAGATGGTCCAGGCTGTTCTGTTGATTGAGTTGGGACTGAATCAAGATTAAGTCTCCCAATTCTATCAATTACATCACTTAAAGCATCATCCGTTGTTGGAGTGTCATGCAGGGGAGATTGTTCTTCAGAAGGAGATTCCACAGGTTGATCTAGTATAGGAATCCCCCCTTCAAGATGTGGAATCTGATTATCAAACTCTTGGAATGATTTCGGTTTTGTGAATCTATCCAAGCGATCAAGTTGCCGCTCAACAACACTGTCAGATTTGGATGATTCAAGAAAAATGACATCTCTAGATAAAACAAACTTTTTATTTACTTCATCATAAAGGCGGTATGCTTTAGATGTGTTTGAATACCCCAGGAAGATACACTTACGACTTCTAGCACCAAGTTTGTTTCTATGTACCTTTGGTATTAAAGCATAACAGGTGGAACCAAATATCCTGAGATGTTTTACCGAAGGAACATGTCCATACCACAATTCATAAGGAGTCTTGTTTCTTATAGCACTAGATGGACATCTATTCTTTATATATGCAGCACATAGAACAGCATCAGCCCAAAACATTGTCTTTACATTTTTGAAGAAAAGCATGGATCGTACCATATTCAAAATTGTTCTGTTCATTCTTTCAGCTACACCATTCTGTTGAGGATTATAAGGCACAGTTGTTTGATGTTTAATCCCATGTTCGTGAAGATAGTGTTCAAATTCATTTGATGTATATTCTTTTCCATTATCAGTGCGAATAGACCCAATATGAGATTGTGCATCATTTTCAATCCATTTATGAAAATTCTTGAATGTTTGAAAAGCATCAGATTTGTTCTTCAAAAAATAAACCCAACACATTCTGGTGTAATCATCAATAAATGTCATGATATATTTATTTCCATTTGCAGAAGAAACAGGCATTGGACCACATAAATCTGAATGAATAAGTTCAAGCTTCCTATGTGCTCTTGAATGTGAATCATGAAAAGGCTGTTTGTTGTGCTTTCCTAGAATGCAGGCATCACATTGTTTATTTTTTCTAGGAATTGTAGGCAAACCAGCAACACCATTTTTCTTCAACAAGCGGAGACTATCATAGTTTAAATGTCCAAATCTAGCATGCCATAATGAACTTGATGGAAGTGCACCTTCTTCATGATGAGAAATATATGAGAAATGTTGTGCATGAGCAGAGGTTCCTTGTAGTTTAAGGAGTCTTTCTTCTTCTATACCCCTCATGACAAGTGAGTGGTCAGATGCCTTTCTTACCTCAAGCTTGCCATCAAACATGTGAATGGAGTGACCTTGCTGGCGGATGTGGACCAGGGACAGCAAGTTTCTCTTCAGCTGTGGGAGATATAGAACATGATCCAGAAGAAAGTCTGGAAGACCAGGCAGTTTAAGCCTGATTGTGCCAAGCCCTGATGGCTTGATTTTTGACTGATCTTAAAGTATACTGCTCCATCAACATTGTCAGTGAAATCTTCAAAGAAATCTCTCCTATGAGTCATATGACAGGTTTCTCCTGAATCAAGCAACCAGTCATTTTTTGAAGAAGCAAGTGAAGCATTAAACACATCTTCATTTACTCCAATGTTACATTGTGCCTCAATATAGTGAGCGGATTCAGGTGCTTTACCTTTGTCTGTTTCATCAGTTTTACCTTTCTGTTGATTTCTTCTCTGCTCAACCTTGTCCCATGGTAGCTTGCATGTAGAAGCATCATGTGATCCATTTCGTTTGCAGCGAATGCAATGCAGATCTGCCTTTCTACTTGAGGATGTCTGCCCCCCCTGCCTCTGAAGTATCTTCCTCTTCCTCTTCGTCCACCTCTTCCTCTTGTAGAATCTTGAGCAGGATGCTTTTCTTTATGAGCAAGGCAAACAGTCTCTTCAGAAGATTCAGGGACTGTTTTCTTTCCAAAGGCTTTCTCTTTTTCAGCAAACTTTTTCACAAGAGTGTCAAAGGTTATATCTTTAAGATTTCCATTTGCTTGTAAAGACTCAAGATAGTTAGAGTAGGTAGGATAGAGTGCTTTGAGAAAGGCAATAAGAGAGATATCCAGCTCAACCTTAGTGGATTTAATATCATGCACTATAGACTTTATTTCAGATGCAAGAGTAAGAGGATCATTATTTTTCAGTTCAAGAGTGAAGAGTTTAATCATGAGCTAAACAACTTCAAGTGCAGAATGTGTATCATAGAGTTCTTTCCGCTTTTGTAAAGCTTCAAAGGCAGTGGAATAGGATGAAATATGACGACTTACTTCCTCATTTACAGATGTTGCGATCAATGCAAAGGCTTTGTTGTTCTTGTTTTCCCAAATGGCGAGTTTTTTGTCTAATGTGGGCTGCACAGGGTCTTTGTCTTCTTCTCCGACACACACTCCTTTCCACAGCTCATTGTAGATAAGGGTGTGTTTTACCATCCGAGACCATTCAGAATAGTTCTCCTTGCCAGTGAGAACTATTCCAACCATAGAAATGATTGAATGCATTCTGTAAAAAAATATCTCTGCTAAAAAAAAACTTCTGTTGATAAAAGACTTCTGCTGGAAAAAAAAATTCTTATGTCACAGCCTTATGGAACCTCTCTATGTACCAATGCATCAGTTATTAAAAACTGTCTTTTACTTGAGAACGGATTCAATGGTGTTCCAATTTCCTTCATACATCAAAGGCTCTAAAACATTTCATAGAGCACTATTGGAGAAACTTTAAAATAGTGAACTAATGTATGAACAATGCATTCAAAACTCAAACATAAAGTCTTTTGGACAGCGCATTCAAAGAACATTGTTTGGACAAGTTTTTATAAATACTCAACTTCATTGCAGCATTGAGTTTGCCAATATTAAACATAGCCCTGCAAAATTTCAACGCACAAGGGGAATAACATACACAGTCTCCAACACACAACTTTCATCGCAGAACCATGCACCAAACACCATTCAAAATTGCGCGCACTGAATGAACCATATCAGTCTTCAATAAAAAACGTAGTCACCATTAAATGCAGTCAACCATATACTACTCCCTTAAAAAAAAACGCAGTCAACAGATACCATGTATGTCAGTCTTCATAAAATCAATACGCAGTCTTCAATACATCAATACGCAGTCGGAACTCTCAATATAAATATAAATTCAGGCGCAGATTCTCTTGAATATGGAATGTCAGGCAGAAATCAGAAGATAATGGTTAACGCATAAAACTATATGGTTTTTCTCTGAAGTCATACCAGGACAGTGCGCATTTAAATAAAAAAATGATTAACGCAATCCCTCGTTAAAAACATGTCAGGCTATTGGTTTACATCCTCAGGCTGGAAGCAGTATAGGTGTTACGTATCCAATTTCGTTAAAACATCTTCCCCAACAGTGTGGATTAGCGGTCAACCGAAGCAAGCCAATCTTACAATGGCGAGAGGAATTGAGCCGAGGAGACTTCTGTTAAACCCATTCGAATCTATGGGCACAATGTTTGACAGGCGGCATGAAAGTGCCCCGTATGAATTAACGAGAGCAATCTATCAGGAACGATATCTCAGTCCAACGGAAGGAATGCAAAGGCCAATATTACCAGAAGGATCGGAAACGATCTATCAGCAACAATATTTCATTCCTACAGAACGAATGCAGAGGCCGAGATTACCATAAGGATTGGAAACAATGTATCCGCAACAACATTTTGTTTCAACAGAAGGAATCCAAAGGCCTGCATTACTAGAAGGATTGGAGTCATCGACGGAGCGGAGACCGGTTTGTCAGATGCGCAGAGAAAACGGATAGAGAGCAGAGAGCATATGCAGAAGTTAATCAATGCATTAACGTTCAAGGGTATAGGCACAGATGCGCAGAGAAACGGATGCACATTCTCTCAGGACAGAGGTTTCATGAGGTAGCAGAAACCTGGCAGAGGCAGGAGTTATTTCTGGGACCTGTGCTCTGATAACATGTCAGGCCAGGTTAACACAGAAATTATTGAGCGCAAGAAAACAACTAGTGATATTTCTCATTAGACAACTATTATTTATATATACACAAAAACGGATCAGTTCATCTTCTAGATGACTGTCCAGCTTCACCTCATCCGTTTCGGATTAGGTGTCAACAGAATCTTTTAAGGATTTCCCTTGTATATTTGCTTTGTGTTATCAGTGTCTTACCAGGCTCCCTCCAAACTTCAAGACCTAAACAATAATGCAATTCACCAAGATCCTTCATCTCAAATACATGTGACAACTGATTTTTAATTTCTTCAATCAAATTGCATGCATTTCCTGTTATGATTAGATCATCAACATATACAGATATTAAAGCAACATTCTTGTCTTTATCTCCCTTGATGTATAAGATAGGATCATTCTTGCTTCTCATAAAAGAAAGAATCAATTTTCACATACCATGATCTTGGTGCTTGTTTCAAGCCATATAAAGCTTTCTTTAACCTGCAAACCAGATGCTCTTGTCCCTGTTTTACAAACCCTTCAGGTTGAACTAAATAAACTTCTTCTTTTAACTCACCATTCAAAAATGCAGATTTGACATCTAATTGATGCATTTTCCAATTATATTTTGTAGCTAATGCAATCATGATTCTGATTGTGTTTAACTTAGCTACAGGCGCAAAAGTATCTTCATAATCAATTCCCTCCTTTTGTGAATATCCTTTGGCAACCAATCTAGCTTTATGTCTATCAATACTTCCATCAGCGTTAAATTTAGATTTATAAAGCCATTTGCATCCTATGGGAACTTTGTTTTTAGGCAATTCTGTTAATTCCCATGTGTCATTCTTCATTATAGAGTTATATTCTTCATTCATTGCATTTCTCCATTCTTCATATTCTTTAGCTTCATCATAGCTTGAAGGTTCTACAACATTCATAACCTGAGACATTAATGCATAATCTTTATACTTTACAGGTACCTGACTTTGACGTGATGACCTTCTTGGAGTTTGACTGCTTTCATCTTTCTTTTGGCTTTGCAGAGTCTCCTCTCCTCTCTTTGGAGTGTCATGACTGCTTGATGCTACTTGTTCTTGATCTTGTACCTGTTCCTGTGCTTGTTCCTGTTCTTGTTCCTGTTCTTGTTCAACATTTGTGTCTAATTTGACATAATCATCAATATTATGCCATACACTATTATTTATTTTATTACCTTCATTTGCATTCTCACGAAACACCACATCCCTACTTGCAAGCAGTCTATGAGTACTGGGATCAAACAACTTGTATGCTTTCTGTTTATCACAATAACCAATAAATATGCACTTAATTGACTTTGCATCAAGTTTTCTTCTTTCATCTTTTGGAATGTGAGAAAATGCCTTGCAACCAAAAACTCTTAAATGACTCACTTTTGGTTTGTACCCATAAAATGCTTCAAAAGGCGTTTTAAGCTCTAAACTTTTGGTTGGACTCCTATTTTTTAAATACACAGCAGTATTAATGGCTTCAGCCCAAAAAACATTAGAGATATTTTTACCTTGAAGCATACTACGTGCACATTCAACTAGTGTTCTGTTTATCCTCTCAGCAACTCCATTTTGCTGAGGTGTATGTGGCACTGTAAATTGTTCTTGAATCCCATTGCTTTTAAAATATTGATTAAATTCTCTTGATTTGAATTCTCCCCCTTGATCAGATCTCAAGATTTTGATGTAGTTACCAGTTTGTTTTTCTACCATATTCTTAAATTCTTTAAAATACTCAAAAACATCACTCTTATTTCTTATGAAATAAACCCATGTATATCTAGATCTATCATCCACAAAAATAAGAAAATACCATGCTCCACCAATAGATCTAGTTTGCATAGGTCCACATACATCAGTATGAATTAATTCAAGTATTTCCCTTTGCCTTTTTTCTTTATGTATAGGAAATTCCTCCCTATGTTGCTTGCCAAGTACACATGCTTCACATTCAATATGATCATTTTTCAAGACATGAAGACCTTCAACCATAGTGTTCTTTTGAAGTAGCATTAAATCTTTGTGATTTAGATGTCCATACCTTTGATGCCATAAATCTACTGTTGATATTGTTGTAGATGCCAATGCTTGATGACTTTTCCTGGTCACATCCAGCTTATACAAGCCTCCAACTCTGGTTCCTGTGGCAATAACCTTGTATTTATCTTGAATGTCTTTCACTACACACTGTGATTTAACAAATTCCACCTTCAAATCTTGGTCAGTAATAGTAGAAACAGAAATTAAATTCTTTTTTATATCAGGGACATACATCACATTATGAATCTGTTTCTCTTGTCCATTAGGCAAATTCACACCTATTACTCCATAACCTTGAACTTTAAGTGATCTGTTATCTCCTAGGAAAACATATGTTCCATCAATATTTTCATGATATTCATCAAACCACTCCTTATTACAAGACATATGGAGTGATGCACCAGAATCAATGAACCAAGCATTCTTATCATCATTTTCCACAGACAATGCAGCATCAGAAACAAACAATTTAAGATTTTTAAATCCATCATTGATATCTTTGTCCACAAAATTTCCATTATGCCTTCTGTTTCTTTGCCTAGACTCATTATATTTCCTTTTATAGCAATCTTTAGAATGATGCCCAGGTTTGCCACAATAATAACACTCATCATTCTTCTTTGGAAATTTAGACTGTATCATACCTTTTTGCTTTGCTTGAAACTTGCCTCCTTTGTTCTTGTCCCATGGTTTGCCTCTGTATGGATATTTTCCCTTGGCCACCAATGCCAAATCTGAACTGCTAGAGCCCAAATTAAAGTTCTTCATCCTCTCCTCTTCTTGTAGAAGAATTCCTGTCAATTCATCAAATGAAGGGGGTTTCTCTCTAGCTGCAAGACTTGAAACAAAAATTTGATAATCTTGCACTAAGCCATTTAATATGATGGTGACTAAGTCAGTATTAGACACCTTTTCACCAATATCTCCTAACTTATCACTTAAATCTTTGACACGAGATATAAAATTGCTTATATTTTCATTTGCTTCCATTTTTAGAGATAAAAGCTTAGTCTTCAAAAACAAGATTCGGTTTGTATTTGTTGTCTCATACAAACCCTTCAACATATCCCATGTTTCTTTTGATGTCTTGCAATCTCTGATGTGAGGAATAATGTTGTCCTTTACGGACATACGCAGCAGCACCTTTGCTTTTGTCTCCCTTCTCTCCCAATCTGGAATAGAACCTGCAACAGTGGGTTTGGGCTCATCCCCACTCACAATGGACCACAAATTATTTCCTTCTAAAATAGTCATTAACTTAAATTTCCAGTTCACATAATTTTCTCCATCAAGTTTGGTGGATTCATTCATATAATTATCAAGCAACAAATTTGCCATGATGAGAAGCTTTCTCCAATCACCAAAATGCCACCAAATCTAAATTCAAATATACCAAATTTCACTAAATCTTAGAAGACTTTCACCACATTAAACACATACTAAATACCTTATCACTCCATTAAAAATAAACACCCTTTTTTTCTTCTTTTTTTTAATTTTTAATTTTTTTTTTTTTTAGTCTCAACACTTAACAAAATTTTTAAATCAATTTTCCATTTGAACCCTTTTATGCTTCAATAAAATAATGGCTTTACTACAACAAGCCTTACAGTTGTTTCTATTCAACCATTAGCATACAAGAATATAGAAATCAACATAAATTCCCTTCAATCAAGCACTTGATTTCTACCCAAAAACATGATACTGCCGGCTCACTAAAGCATTGAAAATATGCGGCCCATATGAATAAATATTCCACTATAAGTGTGACTCAATCCAATAATGTTTTATGGCCCAAGTTCACGCTTTTAAATGTTCCGGTTATAATCCAATGTCAAATCTAACCAGAGATTCAACCCAAAGAAAAAAAAAACAACACACTGTAACCAATCGTGCATGCATTATCAAGGCTCCATACTTATGCAAAATCGCAGCAGATTTTTACCAATAGAGGCAACAACAACTCCACGGTTTGTTCTGCGTACACCATGCCAAAAAAAAACGCGTTGCTGCCGGTCTGCTACACCCTGACATGCCACAGGTCTGCTTCAGCCACACCTCAACGTGCTTCACTCACGGCTCAGTCGCCCTCGCTCACGGCTCACACAACTCTCGTCCATGCAGCAATACACAGCTTCACAGCTACTCTGCAACACACTTCCGCTGCACATTCACTGAACAAGGCTCTCAGTTACAACTCACAACTCACAGCTCTTGACCTCACGGCTCACACCCTCAGCTCTGATACCATATTAAGAGCAGAGGCGCACAACTCTCTAACTCAACACACAAACACTAAACACAAGAACATCAGAACACTTGCTTCATTCACAGATTAAACAGGTATATATACAAGCTGGAGAAGTTTCTGGAGATCAGTTGAGTCGGTGGCTTGTTGGAGAAGCCTCCCCCATTGTCAATGTATCCGCCGACTTCTAGAACAGCGACTGATTTCTAGATACAACATTAAATAGTTGTTGAATATCGCTGACAGGTTGTTGGAATTACTTATGGTTTCCAACAGATTTCACTCACAAAATGTAACACTTACAATTTGTCATAACACAGATATTTTAACAATTTTAAATAAAAACCACAGTTCGAACCACTTCAGGGAATTGTCAACGCATTAAGCTGCATGCAATTAACACAGGCCACATCTATTCCATTAATTACACAGATCAACCAGATCGAATTGCCAGATCTATCCCTCGATGTACACAAACCACAGTTGTAGATTTTTTTATATAAAATCATTAATAAAACCAAAATTCTTCACTAATAAAACCAAATGTAAACAATTTCAAATGGCCAGATTTTCAAGATCTGTGGCCCTTTACAATCGCCGAAGGCTCCCAAGAGAAAACCCTCTCACTACTCACACTCACACTTTCTCTGCGATTCTTCCAGTCTCTTTTTCCTCACCATAACCACTCATATTTCTACACAAATAATACATTTAATTTACTCCAAAAGTTTCTCCACCCAATCCTCAACTAAATCTATATTTTAGGTGTGGAATCAACAAAACCCCATACATAGTATTCCTAATCCCAAATTTGCATCTAATCTATTTCTCTCATATCCTTTTAATTAATAAAAAAATATTTACAAAATCCTCACTTATATAATTTATCTAACAGTAAAATAATAAATATGTCACACCCCCGTTATTTACATCATTAAAATAAAAATTGACCTTGATGCTCCTGCATCAATAACTGAAGATAACAAGCGACATGCTCCTGCAATTCAATTTACTATATATAATTCTCAGACATAAAATCAGTTTCATTTTTTTATATTAAAAATATATTTTTAGGCGGGCCTGTGACAAGGTATTTTATTGAAGTATTTTGTGGTGACGTAGTTAGGGATTGGAAATTTGTGAGAAAAATTCAATTATGTAAAGATTGTTGTAACCCAAACCAAAATACTATCTCTAAATTATTTTAATGACTTAAATATCCCGTCGAAAATTGTTAAATATGAATACATAATACACCTAACCTAACAAAAGAAACTCACATTACCTGATAAAACTACATAATACACCTAACCTAACAAAAGAAACTCACATTAGCTGATAAAACTACATAATACACCTAACCTAACCTAACAAAAGAACTCACATTACCTGATAAAGAAGATTTTGATAATTAAACTCTTTTCAGTAATAAATATTTGCTTTAATTTTATTTAGATGTGCAAAAGTAAGAAAAAAGTGAAAGCATTTCATATAGTTCATTTTAAAATGCGAGATACTCGTTGGTCACAGAAGCATTATTAGAAAACAAATGCAGAAGGAAATCCAAGTTGCAACGGCACTGGCAACTTTTGCGACTTTAACCTTGACGATGCAAGGTATCTATGAACATGGAACATTTCATTAAAAAAACCCTGAAAAGAGAGAGTCATTCTCCAATCTACGAAAAAGATTCTTAAGAAAAAAACGCACGTCTCGATCACGACGGAAAAGAAAAAGCGAGGCTCCATTTTCCGAGAAAATTCTTCCCAATAAACATAAACTTTTCTTAAAAAAACTAGAATTCTTGAAACAATACATCCAATAAACTTGCTTACCATATGTAATGATTAAGTTTATTTTTATTTAACACCCCTTGAAAAATAATTAACCTTATTATTAACTAATGTCCACTTCTGCCCCAGGACCTTAGCTAAGTACTATCGCTAACTTTCATTATTCTAATTTAAGAAAAAACTCTCTGCTACTTTTCTTTCTTATAACAATTTCACCATCCCACTTCAAAATTTGTGATTCCCTAGGTAATCTCTTATTTTTCCAAAAGAAAATAATAAAAGAATAAAACTTCATTGTATTTATGATTTGCCATCAAAACCGACAGACTTAGTTTTTCAAACGAAAAGAATAAAACCTCATTGTATTTTCTGATTTGTCGTGATAACCCACTTTCATGTAAAAACCAAAGATGTCCATTCATCCCATTTAACGCCGCCTTACGATATGTGTTACTGCAGTCCAATCGCCATCAACCGCAGCTATGCAATAGCAGCAAGCTCCTCGACTCCAAAGCGGCGAGCACCACTTCTCCTCCGTCGGCTGCTCACCCGTAATGCCTAGATCCACGAAAGTGTTGAGTCATGATTGTGGTTACATCAAAACTCGCAGGGGTTAGTAAACAGAGACATCGCTAGTGTTAAGCACATGCCACGAAACAGATGGGAGTTTTGGATCAACACCACCATTAACAGGGAGCGCAACAATCCCGCTCAACTGGAGCCAAGTGTGTTTCCAACTCGAGACCTTTGGCTCTGATATCACATGCAAGATTCTAGATCTTTCGACACCGCCATTAGTTTCTAGATCATTCCAGATCTCCATCTTGATTTCTGTTCTCCAGTGATTATTTTATCTAGTAATCTTGTTGTTTCTCCATTTGTTTGTCTCTGTGAATTATTCTTTGCTTTTGCCGTCTAAATCTCTAAATATAAATCTGTTGTATGTTATGTAAACTCTGAAATAATAGAAAGTGTCCATCAATAAACAAGTGCAGCGACCTTTCCAATTCATTGTTCATCAATTTCAAGAAAAACTCAGGCGTTCTAATATCGGCAGACAGTCACCTGTTTCAAGCGTTGATGAGCCAAACAGGAGATGTCCACCACCAACACTTCGATCACGGGCAGTTGAGCGCGATCATGAACACGAAGCAGATCTACACCATGGTAACCAGACGGTCGGGAAAGGCTTTCGCGGCGCCGGATTTCGCCTCCCACCGACGTTCTCTTCACTGCGCTCACATCAGTTCATCGGAAAATTAGCGCTGATCGATACGCTTTTCCTCAACGGCTACCGTCTCACCGGCCAAATTCATGATTCCATAGGCAACCTCCCACACTTGATACAACTTAATCTGGCAAAAAGTAGCCTGACTGGTACCATTCTGGGGTCGATACGGAAGCTTGGCAGTTCGGATTTGAACGATAGTCTTCTTTCCGGTCCCGTCTCGTCCCGGCATGAATCTTTCCAGATAAGAATGGCCAAGACTGGCCAGAGATTCATGATGTATGTCATGATTAAATCAATAAATTTTACAAATCAAGAAAACAACTCATTGCCAGTGCAAAGTCCGAAGTGCCAGAGGAGATGAATCTGTTAGGTTTCCCACAGAAGAATGAGCAAGACTGGACAAAGATTCATGATGTATGCCATGATGATACAACATAAATCATGTAAGTCTCTATTTTTGGTTATGATAAAAAATGTTAGGATTAATTTTGATTAGGGATGGCAATGTATAATTAATGGTTTCAGACCTATGGTTTTGTGGTTTTATGTAAGTGGTATTTAGTTTGACTGAAACTTATAAATAAGTTTATTTGTCTCTATTGTAAGTGTGTCAAGGTGCCAAGGGTTGAGTAAGCTGGGGTTTTCGCTAAATCTAATAGAATTTTATTACACTGGTTTTTTCCCGGAATTAAGGTTTTTCCAAGGTAATTTTTGGTCGTTTTTTTATGTTTGTTGCTTCTATATCAGTTCGTGATTAACGTTTCTATTTTTATCTTGTTTTTTAAACCTAACAGTGGTATGAAAGCAAGGGTTTTGAGGAGATTTGGTTTATGTAGGATTTATTTATGGACGGCTAGAATGGAATCACTCATAAGCATTGAGAAACTTACCTGGGTGGGAATACAAGAAAATTGTTGTTGAGTTAATGATTTTAAGTTTTTATTTAATAAAAAAGTTGCAAGATCTTTTCTCATAATTTTTTTTTTTTAAGTTTCTCACGTAACTCTATTGTTCATTTAGTTTTCTGAATTTCTTTTACATTACTTTTCAAATTTAAGATTTAAATTTACATGTTGTGATATAGCAACT
The DNA here is from genome assembly GCA_031772625.1 of Pinus tabuliformis. Taxonomy (NCBI): domain Eukaryota; kingdom Viridiplantae; phylum Streptophyta; class Pinopsida; order Pinales; family Pinaceae; genus Pinus; species Pinus tabuliformis. Next base: position 787,030,441 of record CM062810.1, read on the forward strand.
ACAACATTATTCACAGATCTGATATTTATGTCAAGGATCTATAATAATTTATAGAATTCTAGTTTTATATTAATAAATCATTTATGGGCTGTTTTAACCCAAAAAAAAATCGTCTTTTCAAGATGATCTATTATATTCTAAGTAATTTTTGTTTTTAACGATATTTCATCAATTGCCATTAAAATATCTTAATGAAATCTCTTAAATATTAATGACAAAAGGATGATCTATTATATTCTAAGTAATTTTTGTTTTTAACGATAGTTTATCAATTGCCACTAAAATATGTTAAGAAAATCTCTTAAATATTAATTACAAAATTCTTCTATTTATTGATTAAAATTTATCATGAGTTAATTTTAAATTATATATTTAATAATAAAAATTAAAAACTTTCGCACAATGTTTTGTTCCAAGGGAAGAGTCAACTGGTTGGATGAGGAAGCGCCGAGCGAGGAAGGTCGAGCAAGGGTTTTGAAAACTTAGGGTTAACAGAGACAGAGGTGGAAGAGAAACAGCGGCGGCGACAAGGGCAGGAGGGTAAATCTGCTGCATGCAAACAGACCTGCGAAGACATAACACGAAGAGGAGGGTTAACAACGCAAAACAGGGCTGAAAGAAACCATGGAAGGGGAGCTGGGGAGGGGAGAGATCCCCTCCTACAAAAATATGGCGGCGGGCGAATCAAGCGGGAGTGGGATGCAGAGAAACCCAAAGGAGAATAGCAAAGACGCGCCAGTACTGGGGAATCGGTGGCAAACAAAGCTTGGGGGCAGATGTCTACCCAGAGCCCAGAAGAAACCAAGGTATGTAATACCCAACAACAAACTTGAAGACTACAGATGTTATATGAGAGACCATGCTTTGATATGCAAGTTTGTAGGTTTTTGGCCGTCAGAAAGGGACCTAGCAAGGTGGATACAACAAAGATGGAAGCCGAAAGGGCATATAGATCTAAAGTTAGGGGAAAAGGGTTTCTTTACAGTGATATTTGCAAACCTGGAGGATAAGGAAAGAACCTTTGAAGGAGGGCCATATTTCATGAATAATGCTGGTCTGTTTATGAGGCATTGGGAGGACAGATATAACCCGGACCACGAAAATATGCTAGCAGCACCCATCTGGGTTAGACTATTTGGTCTACCAATGGAGTTCTGGGACCCTGATATCCTGGAAGGCATAGGTAATACAGTTGGGACTTTTGTCAAAGTAGCAGAGTCAACCAAAAGAGGGAAGTATACATCCTATGCAAGGATATGCGTCTATATGAATATAGCAGAACCACTGCTGGAGTACATAGAGCTAGAGTACCATGACGAAATATGGCAACAACCAATGGACTATGAGCATATACCCTTCAGATGTAGAAGGTGCCACGAATATGGACACCTCTTCAAACAATGCCCACTGAATAAAGAAGAGGAAACAATAAGGAAACAAGAAGAAGAGCAAAGGAGGACAGAGAGGACAGATGAAGGGGAAACGGGCTTCCAGGAAGTTCATAGGAAAAAAAGGCCAGGAAAGGAAATAACAAGGATACAACAACCTGCAAAACTAGTAACAGTAGAATGCCAAAATAAATTTCAGGCCTTAGAGGAGGAAGAAGAGGAGAACGGAGAAAATGACAACGAGGAGGAGCCAATGGAAATTATAAAAGAAACAAAGGAACCAGACCTAAACGAGAATAGTAAGGCAGAAGGAGGAACTGAGGAGAGTATGGAAATGACAACAGAACAAACCCAGATGGGGACAGATACACAGAAGGACAACGGGAATGAGGAGGAAAGAATCATGAGAAGATTGTTACAGGACTGGAAAAACCTTGATGAAAGATTTATCCCGGAAGCCCAAAAACAATTGTATAAAGAAACATTCCAAAAATACAAGGAAAAGAAAGGAATCACTTTAGAAAATCAGATAGATCAAACAGGAACACAAGGAACCCAAAGCATGGGAATGGACAGCACTGGCAAAGGAGGCAGGAAACGAGGCAGACGGACATTGAATGAAACCATACAAGCGGTTGGAGAAATATTGGTCAACTCAGGCAGGGTTATACCTCTCTTAGAGGTATTTCAACAACCACCCAAAAAGTTATAAAATGATAGTCACAAGTTGGAACATTAGGGGACTCAACAGCAAAGGAAAGCAGAGGTATCTAAAGGAAAGGATAAAGAAAGATAAGCCTAGCATAATGATAATCCAAGAGACGAAAATTAGCTCCCAACAATTAGAAGGGATAATAAAAAAACAAAAAATACAATATGAGGTAATGGGCCAGGATGCGAATGGCACAGCAGGGGGTCTTGCAATCCTCTGGAACCCTGAGGAGGTATTGTTTGAAAACTGGATAAGCTCTCCCAGAATCCTCACAGGCCTATTCAGAATGACAGGATCAGCGGAATGGATTCTCATCTCAGGAGTCTACGGGCCGCATATACCAAGGGATCGGAAAAATTTCCTTAAGGACCTGCAATCAACTAGAAGGATCTTCCCTGGAATACCGTGGATAGTAGGGGGCGACTTTAATATGATCAGAATGACAGAAGAAAAAAAAGGCAGCATAAGAAGACCGGATCAAAGCATGGAGGAGTTTAATGAGATGATTACAGAACAAAGACTGGTAGATATCCCAACAATCAATGGCATCCACACATGGAATAACCGAAGGGGAGGAAGAAATCAAATAGCTTCTAGATTAGATCGATTCCTTATATCAGAACAAATAATGAACTAGGATGTATTTGTTGAAGCCAAAATAATGCCGGCGATGGGTTCAGATCATTGGCCGATCAGGTTGGAAATAGATATTAAGAAAAACTCCTGCAAAAGACCCTTTAGGTTTGAGGCCTTTTGGCTCAGGAATCCTCAATTCTTATCAATGGTAGAGGAATGGTGGACTCAAAGCACACAAAAAGGAAAAGGGAAGATGCATACTTTTCAGTTAAAACTCAAAGAACTCAAAGGGAAAATCAAAAAATGGAATAAGGACGAATTTGGGAATATAATGGTGGAAAAACAAAAGCTAGAGAAAAAAATGGAAGAGACACAACAAAAAATTATTACAGAGGGCAGAAATGAGGAAAGAAGTAAAAAAGAAGGAATTATAATAAGCCAACTTGAAGAGCGGAGGAAACAGGAGGAGGTCCTATGGAAACAAAAATCCAGGATAAACTGGTTACGCGAGGGAGAAAGAAACACTAAGTTTTTCCACCAAGCCATGATTCAGCATAGGCAAAGGAACAAGATCTTTTCCATTAAAAACGAAGAAGGAGAAAGGATAATTGATCAGGAAGGAATTGAGCAAGTATTGGTAGGATACCATAAAGACATACTAACAGAACCACAAGTAGACAGAGAAGCAGCTACATACCTTATCTGTAAAGAGATCCCTAGAATAATAACAGAAGAACAGAATAAGGCATTGATGAGGGCAGCCACTTTAGAGGAAGTGGAGGAAATTGTAAAGTATAAGTAAAAACAAAGCGCCAGGACCAAATGGATACACAACAGAGTTGTATCAAGCAGGATGGAATTTTCTCGGACAAGAGATTCTGGAGGCAGTAGAGGAATCCCGCATGAAACAAAAGGTATGGCCAGGTCTTAATTCTACTTTCCTTACTTTGATCCCTAAAAATGCTAATTCAGAAACTGCCCAGGGTTTTCGACCAATTGCCCTTTGCAATGTAATATACAAAATAATTGCCACTCTGATAGCAAAAAGATTAAAACCCATTCTCCCTAGCATAATCTCACCAGAGCAAACCGGATTTGTAGAGGGAAGGCAAATTCTGGATGGACTAGTAGTAACCCAGGAAATGATCCATTCTCTAAAACAGAAAAAACAGAAAGGAATGATGATAAAGCTAGATTTGTCAAAAGCTTACGATCGTTTAAACTGGAAATACCTCAAGGCAATTCTTGCGGCCTTTGGATTTAGCAGTAGATGGATAGACTGGGTTTATAGTATGATATCAACGCCTATTTTTTCAGTCATGTTAAACGGGGTGCCATCATCAACATTCAATGCTACTAGAGGAATAAGACAGGGGGATCCTATATCCCCTTTCTTATTTATAATGGTTGCGGAGGGTTTGGGAAGGTATTTTAAAAAAGAGCTGAGGGAAAGGAAAATTAAAGGTTTAAGGCTATGGGGAAACAATCTGCCCATCACCCATCAGCAGTTTGTAGACGACATCATGCTCTTCGGTGAAGTCTCAATAAAGGAGGTAAGGGGTATTAAAAGAATCTTGGATTTGTTTATGGAGGCATCTGGTATGGAAATAAATAAAGAGAAATCATGTACCTTCATCTTCAACACTCCGGACACAATCAAAGCTCATCTAACTAGAACGCTAGGGTTCAGACATGGGGAACTTCCAACAAAGTACTTGGGGAATCAGCTAGATACAAACCCCACAAGAATGGAAAACTGGCAGCAAATCATAGAAAAACTCAAGAATAGACTTGCAAGTTGGTCTTTTAGATCGCTGAACATAGCAGGCAGACTGGTATTACTGAAATCAGTCCTCCAAGTGATACCTATTTACCCTCTATCTATCATGGCTGCCCCCAAAGGGGTCTGCACGAGAATGAAAGAAATCTTTGGCAAGTTCATATGGGGAGGGCCAAAGCAGCAGAGGAAATGGGCACTGGTTTCGTGGAAAATCTTGACAAAAAGAAAAGAAGAAGGGGGTCTAGGACTTAGAGATCCAGAAATACTGAACAAAGTGCTAGGAGCAAAATTGTGGTGGAGGTGGATGAGGGGAGGAAATGACTTATGGAAGAGAATATGGACCCAGAAATATAATATGCCAGCAACAACGGCAGGCATCCTCAGAGTTGAAGAAACCCCAAAAGGCTCCACAATTTGGGAATTAGCAAGCCAGAACAGAAATATTATAAACAATTATGCCTTTTGGGAAATAAGAGGAGGAGGTATTGCTAGATTTTGGGAGGAGGAGTGGCAGCAAAGAAACAAAATGGTCAGTATACAAGCCTTGCAAAATATACAACAAAAAGTGATAAGGGAGGGGAGAGAACATGTAAGAGACTACTGGAAAGAAGGGGAGCCAAATGGGATATGGAGAATATGGAGAAAGCCAGAAGAATGGGATGAAAACATAGATCAAGAGCAGCAAGGAATATATATAAAAGAATTGGAATCAAGGAAAATCAAAGCCAGACCAGGACCGGATATTCTCAGATGGGGAAAATCTACGAAAGGGGCCTTTACAGTCAAGGAAGCATATTATTTAACAACTCATCAGGAGAGGGAGGGAGAAACCACAGAATGGAAAACAATCTGGAATAGTAAGTGGTGGCCGAAGATAGCTATATTTGCGTGGCTAGTCAGAAGAGAAAGAATCCTAACGTGGGATAAGATCCAGAAGAGAGGCTTCTCAGGACCCCCGAGATGCAGCCTTTGCAAAATGGGGATCGAAACCCAGGAACACATTTTGAACGCCTGTCCATTCGCTCAGCATCAATGGGAAGAGGTCAGAAGACTCTTCGGAAAATCAAATAGAGATCCCAGTGACATAAAAAAGACCATCTTTCAATGGGGTAAGGGACAATTTTCATGTAGGGTTGTAAGGAGAACTTGGAATCTAGCGGTAGGATTTGTGATATGGTTCCTGTGGAAGGAACGAAATCGAAGGATTTTCCTAGACAAGACCAATAATCTAGAAAGGATATGGAAAGGAATTCAAAAATCAATTAGAGAAACTGTTCTGGCTGAGACCTGGGAGGAGGAAGATTGGAAAGCGAACCCGGAAGAAGGAAGAATCTTAACAAAACTAAATATGGAATTCGGCATGGTGTATCCTAGAAAAGAAACACAGCAACGAGCTCAGACTCAGAGTCCAGAATAGTTCAGATACCCTGAGAAAAATTTCATTAAATTGAATTTTGACGGGGCTTCCAAAGGGAACCCAGGGCCGGCAGGCTTTGGGGGCATCTTTAGAGACAGTGAGAAACACACAAGATGGGTGTATGCGGAATGGGGAGGCGAAATGACCAACAATGAAGCAGAACTGTGGGCTATTTATCAAGGTCTAAGGATAGCAGTAAGGAATGGCTACATGAATTTGGAAATAGAAGGCGACTCACAGATAGTAGTGGAAATGTTACGAAAACTCAACAACGGGAAAGACTGGGAGCAAGTAGCTAGAAGCTGGAGGACGGCTGGGATCGTCCAAGACTTGGCTGAAATATTAAAGAGAATAGAATACAAAATCATTAACCACGTCAGGAGGAAAGGAAACAAGGCTGCAGACTACCTTGCAAACTGGGGGAGTAAAGAACAGGGGGAAAAGATCGACAACAGTTGGCCAACAATAAGGAATAAACCAGGATGGGATGATCTCACTACCATAATCACTCAAGACCATGATGAAACCACAAATCAATAAAAAAGACACCCAGAGACCCCCGATCGGGGTGATAATGATGGCGATCAGGGCAATTACTACACATCAGGTAAGGGAGGATGACGAGGCAAAAGGAATTCAGGTAATGATGAAGGCGGACAGAGGGATCACCAGAAAGGGTATCATCTCGAGGAGGGACGACGATGAAGTAATGAAGGATGAAGCTGGTGGAGGTAATGCGGCAGAGATTGGACGTGGGTACGACGGCACAGAAGAAGGACGAAGGGAGGTGGGCGGTGATGAAATCGGCAGGTGGCAGGAGAAGCGGGAGAAGAGAGATGAGGAGAATTGGTGGAGGAGACATCATATAGGAGGAAGGCGAGACAAAGGAAGGAGGACGATAAAGGAAACTGCAGAGGATTTGCGAAGAGACAGGGTGGCGAAAACACTAGGTAGGTTAACAGAAAGGCAGAGGAGGCTGAGAAAACAAGCAGGCAACGCCGGAAGGAAGAATCGAATGGCAACGAGGAGGAGAATGAGAAGCGACGTGGACGAAGAGAACAGAGGACGGAGAAGCCCGGAAAAGAAAGGGAAAGGAATCGAGGTTGGAGAAACGGCAGAGAAGTATCAGACAGTTCAGGACGATACTGATGATGAAGTGGAAATGTTTGATTCAGACCAGGATAGAGCTGAGCAACCGAGAAAGAGGGTATGGAAGGACGTGGGGTCAACAAAGGACAAAACACAGGAGGACAGGGAGTATGGAGACAGGAGAAGCAAAGGGCGAGAGGAGGGAGGTGACTTTGGAAGCACCTCGGGCATGAAAAATCGGGGAGGCAGGGGAAATTACAGGAACAGAGGAAGAGCAGGACGGGGACGAGGCTGACGCAACAGAGGAAGAGGATGGTCGGAAGGGAAACGGGAAGAGCATGAACCAGTACCAGCAAGAAAATACAGGAAAACACTGAAGAAGAAGATACAGTTTGCGGAGCAAGCCTACTGTGAGAACACCAATAAGGACATCAGAAGGATAATTCAGCAACTGGAGGAAGAAGCGACCCAGGGTCAATCAAGATCAGAAATGGAAGATTGGGAATACCTCTTACCGGATCCAGGGAATACGAGAGGCCGCATGACTCTGTATAAACAGGCCTTGCATGTATACTGGGTCATGAAAAGGCTGCTGGCTAAGGCTATGGAACAGGTTGCCATGGAGATGGCAGAATTGTCCCAGGGAATTCCAAATTTGAAGAAAGAAATGTAGAACATTCAGGTCACTCTGATAATGCAGGATAAAAAACTGGAAGAGATACAACAGCAGATAAAGAAGATCAACCCGAGCATAAAGAAAGAAGAGGATCAGCAGGAAGTCATGGCGGATTAATACTTGAAGATATGTATATGCTCTATGTAGTTTTCTGAAAGCCGTTTGGATAGTTTCGTTTATATTTTCAGTTTAGAATGCAAACAAGAAGCAGTAGTAATCTTTTTGAATGTTTAGTTTATATAGCCTGGACAAGAAGAATTAGTATTTTTTGTTTTTGGATGGCTGTCAAAAACTTAAGGTGGCCAACAGACCCGGTTTCCCCTCGGGGCGGGTTGAGGCCACCATGAAAATGTAATGGTTTCAATTCGAAGTAATGGAAAAAGAATGGTCCCTCCTTAGCTTACAAAAAAAAAAAAAAAAAAAAACTTTCAGTAATCTCTTATTACTTTTTTTTTTTTCAGAAAAGTTCTTGGTTCATTTTTAAGAGAATTCTTAACAGTGTAGTGCTAGGATTTTCTAAAATCAAAATTTAGGTGAATTTCCACACAATATAAACATCTTCACTTAATCACAATTATGCTATTCACTTAAAGAAAATTATACTATGTTAAATATTAAATGCTTTCACAATTATACTATGTGAAATATTGAATGCTTAAAGTATTGAACGCTGGTGTGTATAAAAAAATTTGACACTCATATATCTGCATAAAACTTAAAATAACAGATAAATATTTGGACCAGAAAGGTCAATTATACTATGTTAAATATTGAATACTTTGGAAATTATACTATGTGAAATATTGAATGCTGTTGTGTGTTAAAAAAATTGACACTCATATATATCTGCATAAAACTTAAAATAACACAAAATTAACAACCGTCAATTTGGACTAGAGAGGTCGGAAAAAATCGATATCCACACACCTGAATTCCATTTTTCTGACGTCTGGAACCGTAAAAGTATCTGGCACAAAATTCTCCATCGATAAGCGAGTGCAGTGTGGAGGAAGTTTAAGACATAGTAGTTGCTTCTTCTTCGCTTGCGCTAGGATTTTATCCTTTCTCACTGTTTCATGGAAATCAAAATCGATTAGAGTGGCCGAGAAAATTCAAATTCAAATCTATGTGAACCTTTTGATTTATGGATAATTCAAATTATCATGCACATGGTGGATCATTGGGCATAAGCCATGCATGATGAGTGTTAACCGTCTAACCCACTGGATGCCATGGCGGTCAAGATTGGAATTTGGATTCCTCTTTACCCATCTTACAATTTTTTTGACGTTTTAGATCTTTATGTCGCCTTTCAAGAAACGTTATGTTTAAAATTTTGTCCTTCCAAATGTGATGTTTTGATAATAAATTAATCCTTCACTAATAAGGATTTCATTAAAAACACATATCTATCATTAGAAGAGAAAAAACAAAATGACCATAACACATAAATGACTTATTGAATTCTCAAATTTGGTTTGAAATTATATGGAACACTCATAATAAAATATCCATAACTCTGAAATCAAATGTCCTTGACTCAGACATGCCATAACATGATATTACTAAGGAGATATTATGGGACGTATAAGATGACCAACAAAGTAAAACTATGAGATGGACTATCCTCTGCATCCTCTCCATGATCATAATCACATGGAATCAATGTGAAGTTCCACTGCGGAGAGTTTGCAGTCAAGTAAGTACAATGTATAAAAAGGGTTTTAGTATTTCATAAGCTTCATGAGCCATATCTTTCAAATCTTTTAAGTGATATGTTGAGACACTCTATATCTTGTGTAGATTATAGTCGAAGCGACACTTCCACTGTTCCATAGGTGATATTGTGACATAGGATAACTTTCATAAGTGAGTGGTGAGTCGGTGACACTGTGACATGCCTCTGGCCCAAACATTCCAATAAAGGTGGGTAGCCAATACACTCAGGGAGAGCAAGTGGGAACAAGCAAGATTGTGGTCCAAAATTATTGTGACAAGGAAGAGGTTTTGTTATTTTAGCTATGTAGGTTCGATGATGCACTAACACACTCATGGATTGATTGTTTGGTTCATTCATGAGAATTTTAATGATGTTTGAATAAGATATAGATACGTATTCATTGGATTTCAAGGAAACTATTTGGACTTGGATTCTAATCCAACTTACCCTAATCAAATGAACGAATTGTGAGTTATTGAATGACATTCCTTCTAAGAAGTACAAAATATATATGTTTTCTTCCCCTTGTACCTTCTACGCGACACTTATGGGAATTCAATCATATTAAGATTGATTGAGCATCTGAAGAGATCTCATCATGAACAAAACATTTCAAACCAAACCAAATTTGTTGTGTTGTGGGCATATATATGAATGACATTATTTGATATAAAGTCTCTATTAGACTAGATGCTTATTGATCACTTAGTTTTGTAGACATATATTTAAGGAGACTAGGTAATAACCTTTGTTGAATGGTCTCAAATCCATTTTCCGTGGTTGTGTGTCCTTAGGCTTTAGGTGCTTTTGTGCAAGTTGTAAGTATCTTAATTCCTACTTTAATAAAAATATGTTTCACTTTCTATGTGTGTGCATATTTGAATTCACTCGAGAGCTCTCTTCAATTGGCATGGTCCACTCACATGCACCTCAAGCTGCATCAACAAGAAACCAAATCAATGAAAGGTGAAAAGGGGCCTAAATAGATTTACCCATGGAAAATTGAAATCTTGCAATATTAATGGCACAAAAGAAAATAGAGAAAGACTAAGAATGTGAAGCCTAGGAATAAAAATACGCAAAATTGTTATCTATAAGTTTATAGTTTCTATTTGTAATAATTCCTAAAGCATAAAAGAGCCAAACAAAGGTCATTTCTAGAAGGTTTTGTTAAAAAAAGGTTTCCAAGGTAAGATATCTACATTATCATGTTTACAATTGAGTTCTTCAACACCATTTCTACATTTATTAATTCTAATAAATTAATAAATAGTTTTGAGTGATGTTTTAGATTTGTTTCATTCTGATGGTATTGTACAATTAATAAATTAGGTTTTGGTTTACTTGAACCCACTTAACATATTACAAGTATGTGTTTAAGTAACACACCTTGTTGGTGATGGATAGAGTAAAACATAAACCACTATAATAGTTAAATATACACACACTTCTTACAAATTTTTAAAAGAATTGTGTTTATAAATTGGAATTGTTGACAATTTTCTTTTTAGTTTTATAGTATGTCTTAAAATTGCTTTTGTTTGGCTAAGAGTTTGATTTCATGGAATGTAAGGAAATAGGTTAATAGGCCAAGACTAAGAGGTATTTGGTAAGAGTGAAAGTTAAACTAGGACTACCGGTGCTTGGTAATTCCAAGGAGTGGTTTTTCTTGAATAACCATGATGAGTCAACCTGCATTATGGATAGCTGCCAATGATGATTGTCCCCAATGTGAATTTCACCACTGAATTATAATCATTTTTCCCAATATATTAAAAGAAGAAAAAATAGACAAAAAATATTAAAATATTATAGAAAACAATTCACTAAATTCACTGGATATATTTCAAGTATATTTTTAACCAAAACATCATAAAAAACACTAAACTTTTAAAAAAATATATATTTATCAAATTTTAATTATTTAATATGAAAAAAAATTTAAACCTACTAAATTCATTTATATATTAAAAAAATAAAAATATTTAATCTACACAAATCTACAATTTCTTAAAAAAATACAATACTTCATTCCCATCCAAAAAACAAAAAAAAAACTAAAATATTTAATAATTAATAAAAACCGAACTTTACTAAATTGTCATAAATAATATCTTTCAGCAAGTCTTGTCGAAACCACGATCACGGAACTTATGGTGCACACTGGTTTTAATTTCAGCCGACCGAAGAAACTGCGATGGTCCTCTCATTCTCTCAATTCTTCATAATCATCATCCACAAGCACTTTCTAAAGTGTTTATTTGTTGATAAGATCGATTTATTAAAGTGGAAAGGCATCACTTTTGGATATGATATTAATAACTTTTTCAAACAAATCTTAACCGTCCAATATACGTTCTGGATCTTTCCAAACATGTCAGGTCAGACGGCTATTTAAAAAAATTCAACCTATTTTACGGGTAAAATAGTCTCTGATGACAAGCCATAAATCCCATGCTATAGGGATTTTAATGCCTTATAGTACCCAGTTTTATGTATGACCATAGCCATACCGCCATTTCATGCCATGGTAATCGGCCACAATAAATGTGGTTACGCGACACACAAAATGTTTAAAGATGAACGCACAGTACAGGAAGACACGAGCCCTGTCTAATATTCATCCTTTTGCGGGTCCCATGAACGAAGGCAGGGATTTTCTTTTCCTTTTCTTGCGCATTTTAAAAATTTTGGATTTTCCATGGATTCCATTTAATTTAAAGTTGCTAAATAAAACTTATAATATTGTTTTACTGTATATAACATTAAATTTAAACTTAAATTACACTGAAATTCTATTTACTTATTTTAAACATTTGTATGACTTTTTTATAAAATTTATAAATTTAAATAATAATTTATAAATTAAATTAATTTGTTTTACATTTATTTTTTTTAAATGGTTATATATAAATTTATTGTTTTCAAAGATATAGATATATTACACTATAATATATATTAAAATATGTTATTTGTATTCATAATTTTAAATAAATAAAGTTATTTATACTCACTATATTAAATTCATATTGTTTAGATGTGAATGCTACATCTATTTCATTTTATCAATATTTTTATTTTCATTGTGCTCACTAGATTTGTTGTGCATTTTACAACCTAGTATGAAGGAGATATGTAATTGGCTTTGTATTAACCTAGAATTAACAAGTGTCCATTTTAGAATTAAAAATAAAATATTCACTTAAAAAAACATATTTTATATATATATATATACACACACACACTTAGTTTTAATAAAATGCATGCATTGTTGCTATTACTTAGTATATACTTAGTTTTAATTAGTTTTAATATGGACAACACAACCACAAAATTTATTTTTTCAATTTTTTTTTTATGATATATACAAAAAAATTAAAACAATTCTATATACATGACATTAAAATATTTTACCTGAGATGTTTTATATGTGGACTACATTGTTCACATTAAAATTGTTTTTGTTATATATATATATATATATATTGTTAAGCTTGGTAGATCTTTTATTCATTAGTTTATAAAGCAAATTTACACCACATAGATTGGTTAGGTGGTCTCAACTTGCATAGTGGGAAACCAAGCCTGTTAGCCACCTATCCGCATTGTATTGTAAGTCTATTAAAATATGTTATTTGTATTCATAATTTTAAATAAATAAAGTTATTTATACTCATTATATTAAATTCATATTGTTTAGATGTGAATGTTACATCTATTTCATTTTATCAATGATGAGCCTCATCATCACCCCCTACTAAAAATGTTGCTCATCCTCTGAGCAACTCAATCTATGTCCATGTCTTTCATTACTTTGGTGGCCTCCCTGACATTCCAGGCTTCTGTTGTAGTCTCCTCCTCTTGTGGATAAAACCCCGCATTCCTCTCTATTACTTCCCACTTCCTTCTTTCTTCTTCTTCCTTTCTCCCCTCTAACATACCTAAAAGCAATGGTGGGCTGATTTTTAATCCAATCCAGTTGACCTTGAGTCTCTATAATGTGTGCTTATACATTGGGACTCTCTCTAGTGCATCCCTCATTCTATCAGGAGAATGATATTCTTTGATCTTTAAGCTGTAAGGTAAGGTGTTCCATCTCCTTTGGCAGGCTTGTTGGTTGTCATCTCCTAGTAATCTTAGCATGTATTCAAAATGAGTGACTGCTTGTTCTTGTACAACAAGGTATTGTGGTGCAAGCTTGGGATCATTTGTAATGAGGTTGTGAGTGCTGATGACAGTCATTGGTTTAGATTGTTCTGCCAATGGAAATCGCACTTGCGAGGGCAGTATCTTCCACGAACTGCCAAAAAAATGAGATTTGTCATACCCAACAACAAATTGGAGACTTACAAGAAGTATATGAAATACCATGACTAATATGTAAATTTATTGGCGTTTGGCCAACAGAAAGGGACTTGGTCAAATGGATCCAGAAAAAATGGCAGCCAAAAGGCCATATTGAGTCGAAGCTAGGGGCTAAAGGCTTTTTTACAGTGATTTTCACCATTCTAGAGGATAAGAAAAGAGTTTTCGAAGATGGTCCATATGTTTTTAACAATGCAAGTCTCTTTATGGGACACTAGGAAGAATTTTATAACCCTAATAAGGAGAAACTCTTAGCAACGCCTGTTTGGTTTCGATTATTTTCCCTACCCGGCAAATTCTTTGATCCAGAGATTTTATAAGCGATTGGAAACTCCATTGGAAACTTTTTCAAGGTCACAGATTCCACGCGAAAGGGAAGGTATACCTCTTATGCTCAGATCTGTGTCTACATGAATATAACAGAGCCATTACCTGAATGCATAGAGCTTGAATACGATGATGAGTTTTGGAAACAGCCCCTGGACTACGAGCATATACCTTTTAGATGTCATAGATGCCACGAGTACGGGCACATGTTTCGTGAATGCCCTCTGAACTAGTTCAAACCTCAAGAAGCACCCAACACAAATGGCTAGACCAAAGAAAAAGAAGACACATAGGGTTTCTAGGAAGTTCAAAGAAGGAAACGAAATGAGAGGAACCAAAAAAATTCCAACCAGTATCCAAGTGGTAAAGGCTTATGAAACCATAATTGATATGACATTCTTTAGGAGGAAGAGGAGGGTGTGGAAATCCTTAATGGAAATACGGGTTTGGAAAACCACCCAACCCCTTAGAAGGGTGGAACACCACTAAAATAAAAGAGGAAGAGGAACCCCAGGAAAGAGAAGTCACCATACAAATGGTGGATCAAGCAACATGGATATCGAAAGCCAAAAGGAGGATCTTAGAAGAGAAGAACAAGTAATGAAAAGATTATTGAATGAATGACGACATCTAGATGAGTGATTCATCCTGGAGGATCGGAAGCAACTCTACAAAGATACCTTTCAACAATACAAATCCAAGCAAATAATGACAACCACTGACCAACCGGAGCATCTGGGATCCCAAGCAAGCCAAGTTCTAGAACAAGGACCACAAGGGAAAGGAGGGAAGAAGCGAGGAAGGAAAAACCTAAGTGAATCCATCCAGATGGTAGAAGAAACATTGGTAAACTCTAGAAGGGTGGTGTCATTGTCAGCGATCTTCCACCAACTTAACAAACCCTTGAAATGACAATTACATCTTAGAATGTAAGCGGCCTCAACAACATGGGCAAACAAAGGTATTTGAAGGACAAACTCAAAAGATATAAGTTGAGTATTATGGCGATCCAAGAAACCAAGATTACTGAATTAAAGCTTAAGGAAATCCTGAAGAGCTACAAACCCCATTATGAAGTAGTGACTCAGGATGCTAGAGGCCTTTCTATCCTATGGAACCCTGCTGAAATAATATTTGAGGATTGGGTTAGCCTCCCAAGAAATCGATAACGAAGGAGAAGGATATCTCTCTCAAGAATAAGAATTTGAAATTATCTCTCTCTCTCTAACATGTGGAGTTTTTGAGCTGCTGGAGGGGAAAAAATTGCAGTGTTGAAGTTGGGCTGAAATTCTGAGTTGCTAGGGGCTGAAATTTTGGGTTTTTGTTGGGTCATAGATATTGGACAAGAAGAGACTATTGAAGGTTTCTGAATTATATTGAAAGGTTGACTTGGTGGAGGAGGAAGATAATTGGATCTAGGGTCTTGGATCTAGTCCAGAGGTGGGTCATGGGTTGGCTAGTGAGCTGAAGATTTCCATTCCCTCCATTTTAACCCTGGGATTGGGTCCTCCCAGAAGTCCTTAACGCGAACCACCCTAACTGGGAGGTAAATTCTTGGAGATATTCGAGGGTAAGGTCTTGATCCAATATAGGGAGTTATATCCAAGCCTCTTTCCAAATTTGGCCTTGCTTCCATTCTTGATTTCCCAGAACCCGTGATCTCGAATGAGGCCCTGGTGGTCTTTTGCTCGATTCCAGATCGAGGAGTCATTTGGTCGGTTATGATGGTATTGCAATGGATCTTTCCAACCTGCAACCCTGTATTTTCACGCCCAAAGCTGCTTCCATATCTCTTGTCCTCCGTGTAGCCATCACAACCAATATTTTGCATTAAGGGCATGAGATAACAACTCAGGATTTTTCAGTCCTAGGCCACCATGCATCTTTGGTTTACACAACTTATCCCATGCCACTAGGGGTCATTTGTTGGGTTGTGTTATATTCTTTCCACGACTACCCCACGTAGTTAACTAGGGGGTTAGAAGGGGGGCGAAGCCCCCCCTTCGTTGCGCCGATTGCGTAGCGGGGGGAGTCACAAGGGGTTTGAGGGGTGCAGGTAACCCTATATTATGTTGGACAAACCTACCTATGGTTTTGTACATGATTTTTCGCACATGGTTTTGGACGTGATAGTTTTCGGTCCATGGTTTTGGACGTGATGGTTTTCGGTCCATGGTATTGGATGCTTCGGCATGTATAAATATGTATTGTAACATTGAAAGGAACATAATGAAAAATCAAACTGGTAGTCCCGGTTTTGGGATCAAGGGGAAAATCTTTGTGTATATGTGTTTTATGTGTTATGCTCTCGCATTGTTTATTTTTTATGTTCTAGAATCAAATGCAGGTAATTTCTATAAGGGGTTAAAACCTACATTGCTGAGGGGGTTTTGCTCGGGCCTGTGGTAGACCTTGTTCAGTGGGAAATCTGCGAGATCGATTCTAGTGGTGAAAGAAGATGGCGAGCAGTGGAAAGATAGAGATCAAGAAATTTAATGGTCATAGTTTTGAGTTGTGGAAACTCAAGATGGAGGAACTGTTGGTGGATAAAGATCAATGGATCGCGATAGATCTGGGTACTAAACCAACGGGAGTGTCCTATGAAGAATGGAAGAAGTTGGATCAGAAGGCAAAGAGCACAATACGATTGTGTGTCTCAGATTCAGTTTTCAAACCAAATAACTATATTACTCAAATAGTGATATTTTGTGCCTAAAATTAATTATGTCAATAGTTGTCTTCCTATTGAACATTAGATTAATTTTTCTTTTAATCCTTTTTTTTTTAACTTAAATCTTTATTTTATGTTCATAAATTTATTAGGTAAATGTGAAAAGGTAAACATGTATTCACATGATACCATGATACCATTTGTTACTTGATAATTTGCATGGTAATTCATAACTATATTAGGTAGATTTGAAGAACAAGTTAGTATTTTAAATTCTATCCATTAATGGAGAACACTGGAAGAATATGTGTAACATATTTCATTTATGAACATAAAATAAAGATTTAAGTTAAAAAAAAAAAAAGATTTGGATTAAAAGAAAAATTAATCTAATGCTCAATAGGAAGACAACTATTGACATAATTAATTTGAGGCCAATGTCCTTAGTGTCCTCCATTAATGGATAGAATTTAAAATATTAACTTGTTCTTCAAATCTACCTAATATAGTTATGAATTACCATGCAAATCATGGTATCATGTGAATACATGTTTACCTTTTCACATTTACCTAATAAAATTAAGAAACTAGGATGCTCCTAATGATGGGAATGAAATTTTTGGGGTTAATCAAAATCCCTTTCCCTAAACAAATCAATCTTGAGGCCTGTGGGTTATGTCCCACTAAGCCTTATCGGAAGCGTTTTAGGCTACAATCCTTTAAAACCATGGACCATGCATAGAATCAGAGCCACCACCCTATCGGGTCTTTTCCCCCATCGGAAGCATTACACATAGGCGTTCAAGCCTTAAACCCCTTTCAACCATTAACTATCGGAATACAAGAAAGTCATAGAAATCCCGCTCTGAACCTTTATACTGGACTTTAAAATATATATACTCGATTCTATACATCGTTGGGTCCGCCATACAATTGCCACTATAAGCGATGTTCCTTTAGACCCCCCGATACACCCGATCTCCGATAACTCCTCTTGGCCCGATCGCCGATCTCCGATTTATCGGTGATCGCTATATCGGCATCCTGATACTCTGGCCATTGATACTCCTATCTTGCGATATGCGATCAATCCTCTGTCGTTCGATCATTTCCGATCCAACGGTCTACATTACGTCGCACTATCGCACTCGGCGTTCCGCCATTCTGCTGTCATGGATCTTCTAACTGGCCCATCCGCGATCAATCTTCCGGACCCGATAAGCTATAGGCCATACTTTATAAAGGTTCAAGTCTAGAATTTCAATTCCAACTAAGTTTCCGTTGTTTCTTAGTGTAAACAGGAATTCGCTCGCCTTCAATGGTTCCTGTACTTAACACAGTTTTCTCCCAAATTTGTCTTCACACACAAAGTTCATATATATATAACAATTAACTCTACATCTTGGATTGCCATCGATCCTACCGTGGTCGATGGTGATCGCATGCATGCACAATTGGGATTAAAACCTCAACGCACATATATGAAATAGAGTTGGAAAAGAGACATTCTACAGACACGCTGGAAACACAAACACATATTTATTATAATAAACACAGCATAATTACATCTAAGGCATTTCAACCTTAGAACAAAGTCTCCTCTCAACTACATTGCCCCACTCTGAATTCACAATTTTTATCTATATAACTTTGTCTCTCCTCTCTTCTCTCATGAACTTGCAGGTTCAATATATATATATATATATATATGGAAACACTGTTGGATCATTGGATCAGATCACTGAAAGGATCTGATCATATCCTCTAAAAAAATCCCTTAAAGCACTCATACACATGCATGCATATAACACATGGCAGATAACAATCATAACAAGTCTTCGAGAGACTTATCCAATCCATCTTTAAATCTGTTTTAAAACAGATTTTCCCTGTTTTTCTCCCCTGGTCCACGTTCTCCTCTTCTCTTTGCTTTGGATTCCTCCCTTTGTCTAAGGGTGCTGGATGCTCCTGCATCAGACTCCCGAGGCATAAAAATTTATGACCTCCTGGTCATATGCTTCTCCTTGTCCTTAGCAATTCTACCCACTGCATTTCTTCAGTGGAACTGTCGTCATGGTCTTCTATGAGTTGCAACCAAACCTCTACACTTTAAATATGTTTTAAAACAGATTTTCCCTGTTTTTCTCCCCTGGTCCACGTTCTCCTCTTCTCTTTGCTTTGGATTCCTCCCTTTGTTTAAGGGTGTTGGATGCTCCTGCATCAGACTCCCGAGGCATAAAAATTTATGACCTCCTGGTCATATGCTTCTCCTTGTCCTTAGCAATTCTACCCACTACATTTCTTCAGTGGAACTGCCGTCATGGTCTTCTATGAGTTGCAACCAAACCTCTACAGTAACAGTCAACTTCTACTACATGATACCTCACCAAGCTCTCCTCACATTACCAACATTTAAAAAAACATTAAACTTAACTAAATTAAAACTTTATTATTATTATTATTATTATTATTATCATCATCATCATCATTATTAATTATATAAAAAAATTAATATGTATGTTAAACATATTTATTTAAAAAAACACATACCAAAATTATTAGCCATGGAGATTCATCTCTATTTTACCATGAAAATTCTTAATTTGCAAATAACTTTTATTATAATACTGTGCCAATACCAATACCATGGCTTATTAATACCAAATATCCACCAATAATAATTCATATTCTTATGACATTATTTTTAATTAATTAATTGATTAAAAGAACAAAAATACCATAACTACTTTTAAGATAAATCTTAACCTTTAAACCATAATTACTATTAAAACCATTTTAAAATATTTAATAAAAAATAAATCTTTAATAATTAAACTAAAATTCTAAATATTCTACCCAAAATAAAAATACTTAAAATTATATCTATAAAATGTGTATGCCTTTAAAATATCTAGTTAAAAAATATCAAATATTAGGGAAAACATTGAAAATCTTGTATAGCTAAAAATTAAAACAAATCCCAACAACAAAGTATATACAAGGAAAACCTCAAAAGCTAAGGCATCATGGCGATATCGAATTTAATGCATCATTTCTATTCCATAAGACTCTAATAACCCTTTTCACGTTGAACCATCACTGCAGGTGGTTCATAACAACAACGGGTCTTAACAGGCTGAAATTTTTGTGTACATTTCAATTCAACGCTAAAAAATTGAGAGACCAATGATTCAGAAGAATCGCCGTGTTGGACAGAACCAAGAATAAAAATCAACTGAACATTAGAAAAGGAGAAAGGTCTCTCCTCCGCTTTTTGGGATTTACAGTTAAAGGAGTCAATGTATATATGTATGTTTACGACCGATCCAGCACCGACCAAGAGTTTGCCAATTTTCGGTGTATTAATGAAGTGGCAATATTTTCCAGCACATTTGTTATCCACCTGTCGTTGCCCCTGAGGAACCACGCCTTTGTACTAAGAGGACGACAACTTCCCAGATTTCTCCATTGATTACCTTCTCGGATCCTCAAATACGCTGAGTCTCCACCAGATTCCGTCACCACGCTCATTTCGCTCCCCATTATCTCCAGCTCAAGGTTTTTTTCCAGTGATCTATATGAACCCCAATCCTTCAACATAACTTCATCCTGCTTCCGCTGCCATCTGCTCTCTGAGATCCCCATGGCCAAAGAGTTTAATTCTTCGGTCATAGCGCTCTCGACGTCATCATATTGCTTGTTTTCTGTGGAGCACAGAGCCTTCATTGCTTCGTTCATTGTCTGCTCTTGAGTTTTATCTCTGGCAGACCGAATTTGAAGGGCGAGGTCATGATATTCTATCTTGCAACTTCATTGACAAAACAAAACTGAACAGGGAATCAATATGCAAAAGAGCGGGCCGACCTTTTTGAAAATATTTGAAATGACCGCGGGAGATACCGCGTTTTTTCCGGTTGACGGAGCTCTGAAGAAATTCGAATGTGGTTGTTGAAATATGGATGAGCGCTGAATTTTGGGCGCTTAAATTCAAATTTGAATTCGAATTCAAATGGGCTCGTTATTGAATAACATTAATGCCGTGATTACTATCAGTGCAGGAAATCTCGGTCGTATCTATACATCAGATCAATTCGCACCATTGCATTTACTGCCGGAGGATGCCCATGGCGATACCATTGCACCATTTGCATTTACTGCCGGAGGATGCCCATGCCGATACCATGGGGGCGGGGTATGGTGCTGCATAAGATGGGGGTAAGCATTAATGGCCCAATAGCATGGGATCTATTGGTTGCCGTCTCTGACGGTTAAAATGCCCGTCAAATTCCAAGACGTACCAGGTACTATCACGTCCATCTGAAACTGGAAAATCAGTCTTTTTGCCATTAAAACAACTTCGGAAAAATATACATTTATTGTTTAAAAAATATTAATATTTTTTTTTTATATTCTTAAAATAAATAAATAAAAGAAAAAGTTATTATTTTTTATAATTAAAATTAAAATTTCTTTTAATATAATTTATTATAATACTTATTATTAATAATTAATAAATTTTTATAATTTTATATTAGAGTTGTTTTGTTGAGATTTTTGGATTTTAAGGTGTTGAAATTTGATGGAAAAATTTTGAAATGAAATCTTGATTTGTGTTATTTAAATTTGTTTTTTTAGTGTATATGCGGATTCAACACCCTTAAAAACCCCGAAATCACTTAGATTGAGTAGGGGTTACCCATCAATTTGTCATTTCAATAAATTCTTGCCAGAGACCGAAAACTCACCAAAAAAACTTCCAAAAAATCTTACTAAAAACAACTCGATTCTACATTGCTAAATCATATAAAAACCATTATATAAATTCAATTAATTTTGTATTATTCTACCTCCATTTTTAAAACATATCGCAACAAATTATGTAAGTGAGTCTCTTACTTTTGAACAATACACATAATAATACACCTATTTAATAATTACCTTTTCAATACATATTTCTCCGTTTTGAACCTTTTCACTGTACACCATCCATACATTAACACATTTGAAGAAAAATTGAACCCACAATTATTAGATTAAAAAAAATAAAAATAAAAAATTTTCAACTTAATGCGGATAATGATTTGTTGAATTTTTTTATCCAATTGAGGGCCTAGATTGATTCTCAACAGAATATGCATATGCTTAGTCTTAATGCTTATTAACGACAATAGTATATTGAGTTTTAATAAATTTAAAAATTAATACCGTGTCAAATGGCTCCCCACTCACCAATTTCCTAGGAATTTGAAATTATTTCAATTCTAATAAGTTCTCCATGATAAGTTCTTCATTATTATTTATAACATTCATTTGTATATAAACAAATTTTGTTTAACAAGATGGTTCATTACTTCCCCACCGATCAATTTCCTAGGAATTTGAGATTATTCCAATTCTAATAAGTTCTTCCATGATAAGTTCCTCATTATAACATTCATTTATAATTTCTTTTTCTTCTTAATTTAACATTAATCCATAACCATATTAATACTATGAATGTTGAGAGATATTTTGGTAAAAATCACTTAAACAAATTATAAGACCAGGTTGAGGAATACCCGGAAGGCCAAAAGTGGCCAAAATCTGGGCAAAAAAATTCAAAAAATCTTGTAAAGGCAGTGTTTGAATCGTGTTTTTAATGGTAGAAATAGACTCATCAGCATCAAAAACGTCTAAGACACCTAAGAATTTTTGAAATTTAATAACTATAACTTGGATTTACAAAAATCTTTGTTAGATTTTCTCTAAATATAATCAGGAAATTCTTTCTGGGCAATTCCTCCAACTAATTAAACAAAAGAAATTTATTTTGAAATTCTAACCCTACTAAAAAAACGTTGTCAAACTCATGGCTCTACGGAAACGGCATCAGTCCACGAGAAAGACCCGTGGGTGTGGGTGAAAAAGAAATTAATTATAAATCTATCTGTTACTAATCTGTATCAGTGTTTATTGCGCTAAAAGGGCTTAAGATGAGCAGGAGGTTTATTACGGTCGGTATCTCGGCATCAGTCCACGAGAAAGACCCGTGGGTGTGGGTGAAAAAGAAATTAATTATAAATCTATCTGTTACTAATCTGTATCAGTATTTATTGCGCTAAAAGGGCTTAAGATGAGCAGGAGGTTTATTACGGTCGGTATCTCTTCAACGAATGCTTATTGAGGCATTTTTTAATATCCTGTCATTGATGCGCAATTTTTTCTGTTTCAATTTCTTTGACAACGGGCATATCGACATTCTTAAACAAATTAACTCATATAATTATACTAATTATATCAAATACCAAAAATTATTAAATAATCCACTTTTAATACTTGGAGCAGTTTACATTTATTAAGCTTAAAAACAATTAAAAGGCAAGCAATCGATGTTCTTTAATCAATGATTAAAAATGCTAAGGTGGTACAACTGGCAGATGAGTTATAAAGATGTTTCATGAACAACTTGACTTTGACTTATCTAAGTACAATAATAATATCAATATAAAAAATAGTTAAAATAATTTATAAGCATATAACTGCAATAATAATATCAATATAAAAAATAGTTAAAATAATTTAATTTATTAGTATATAACTGCAATAATAATATCAATACTAAATAATCCACTTTCAGCATTCATAGTTGTTTACATTTATTAAGCACATGATTTAATAAACGATTCAGATGCAATGGATGTTCTTTAATCAATGATAAAAGATGCCCAGGTGCTGGCAACGGGCGGATGAGTTATAGAGATGCTATAATCCTCAACGAAAATCAGTTATGCATACACCTGGCGGGCAAGATAATTCAGGGCCTTTCACCCACAATAACTGAAGATAACAATCGACATGCTACTGCAATTCAATTTACTATATATAATTCTCAGACATAAAATCAGTTTCATTTTTTTGATATTAAAAATATATTTTTAGGCGGGCCTGTGACAAGGTAATTTATTAAAGTATTTTGCGGTGAGGTAGTTAGGGATTGGAAATTTGTGAGAAAAAATCAATTATGATAAAGATTGTTGTAACCCAAACCACCAAAATAATATCTTCAAATTATTTTAATGACTTAAATATCCCGTCAAAAATTGTTAAATATGACTACATAATACACCTAACCTAACAAAAGAAACTCACATTACCTGATAAAGAAGATTTTGATACAAGATTGATTATGTGATTATGCCGAAGATTATCTAACAAGATTTTGATAATTAAACTCTTTTCAGTAATAAATATTTGCTTTAATTTTATTTACACGTGCAAAAGTAAAAAAAAAGTGAAAGCATTTCATATAGTTCATTTTAAAATGCGTGAGACTCGTTGGTCACAGAAGCATTATTAGAAAACAAATGCAGAAGGAAATCCAAGTTGCAACGGCACTGGCAACTTTTGCGATTTTAACCTTGACGATGCAAGGTATCTACGAACATGGAACATTTCATTAAAAAAACCCTGAAAAGAGAAAGTCATTCTCCAATCTACGAAAAAGATTCTTAAGAAAAAAACGCACGTCTCGATCACGACGGATAAAAAAAAAGCCAGGCTCCATTTTGCGGGAAAATTCTTCCCAAAAAACATAAACTTTTCTTTAAAAAACATAGAATTCTCGAAACAGTACATCTAATAAACTTGCTTACCATATGTAATGATTAAGTTTATTTCTATTTAACACCCTTTGAAAAATAATTAACCTTATTATTAACTAATGTCCACTTCTGCCCCAGGACCTTAGCTAAGTACTATCGCTAACTTTCATTATTCTAATTTTAAGAAAAAACTCTTTGCTACTTTTCTTTCTTATAACAATTTCACCATCCCACTTCAAAATTTGTGATTACCTAGGTAATCTCTTATTTTTCCAAAAGAAAAGAATATAACTTCATTGTATTTATGATTTGCCATCATAACCGACAGATTTAGTTTTTCAAAAGAAAAGAATAAAACCTCATTGTATTTTCTGATTTGTCGTGATAACCCACTTTCATGTCAAAACCAAAGGTGTCCATTCGTCCCATTTAACGCCACCATACGATAGGTGTTAATGTAATCCCATCGCAACCGCGGCTATGCAATAGCAGCAAGCTCCTCGACTCAAGTCCCCGAGACTCCAAAGCGGCAAGCACCACTTCTCCTCCGTAGGCTGCTCACCCCCAATGCCCATCCTAGATCCACGCTCCTGAAGCCCATTTTGCTAACGTCTGGAACGTGAAAGTCTCTGGCACGAAAGTGTCCATCAATAAACGAATGCAGCGCCCTTTCCAATTCATTGATCATCAGTTTCAGAGAAAAACTCAGCCGTTCTAATATCGGCAGACAGTCACCTGTTTCAAGCGTTGATGCGCCACACAGAAGATGTCCACCACCAACACTTCGATCGTGGGACAGAGGGAGGGAGGAGCTGGGTGGATGGATTATGGATGCAATTGCTCTGCTTGGCTGGAAGGTCTTATTGTTGGTACATCAGAGTGAGAGTGCCCGGATGGGTGAGTAGCCCACATAGGATAGAATTGAATAGGAGAGGGAGGAGCGGAACCACCAGCCAGGAAGACCCAAGAAGCCAGGAGCACATGCATGCGGGCACTTGAGCGCGATCATGAACACGAAGCAGATCTTCACCATGTTAACCAGATGGTCGGGAAAGGCTTTCGCGGCGCCGGATTTCGCCTCCCACCGACGTTCTCTTCTCTGCGCTCACCTCAGTTCATCGGAAAATTATCACCGATCGATACGCTTTTACTCAACGGCTACCGTCTCACCGGCCAAATTTCTGACTCTATAGGCAAACTCCAACACTTGATACAGCTTAATCTGGCGAAAAGTATGTTGAAATCTAATTTCAATGCAGACGTTTTCACCCAAAACCGCCAGAAACCGTTCACCAATCCCGCCTGAGAGTTCTCGGGCCACTTTCCGGTAAAGGGACTTTCCGTATATTTGAGCTCGAGAAAATTTGGAGTTGACGCGTGGCTGTCCCCTTACGTCACCATGTCTGACATTCTCGGGACATAAAGCTCTGCAGAAAATCTCTCTCAGTAAAAGAGGATGAATATGTATCAGTGATTTTTGTCTTAAATGAATAGAAATGTTTTTTATGGTGGTGAAATACTCTGTTCCTCAGTAAAAATTTTTAAAGCTTCCCTGTGCATAAAAGATCTTGGAAAGGTGAAACAGAGCATTGCCTCTCTGTGTTTGAATCTTTGTTTTTGGGATTTATCAGAAAAATCCCCAACAGTGGTATCAGAGCAGGCTTAGGCTCTTTGAAGGTGACAAAGAAGCTGAAGGGAGGAGTTTGTTGCAGCAGTAAAACTTCTCAAGCAGAGTGAAGGCTCAGTCAAGAAAATACTCAGGTATTTCAAAAAGTTTTTTTTATGTGTTGTTGAAGTAGCAGTGAGTTGTTTTAAATACACAGTCAATGAATGGCTAGCACAAGCATTGGTATGAGTATGTTTAATACCCAGCTCCCACAGTTTAATGGGAAGAACTATGACTACTGGTCAATAACCATGACAGCCCTGTTTGCCTCTCAAGATTTATGGGAAATAGTTGAATCTGGGTTTAAAGAACCAGCAGATGAAAATGAGTTCAATGCATTAACTCAGGGAGAGAGAGATCTCCTGAAGAGCAATAGGAAGAAGGATTCAAAAGCCCGTATGTTGTTGTATCTAGCAGTAGATCAGAGTGCGTTTCCAAGGTTAGAAGCAGCTAAGACAGCAAATGAAGCATGGCAAACCCTCAAGACAGCCTATCAAGGCATGGAGAGAGTGAAGACAGCAAAACTACAATTGCTGAGAAAGGATTTTGAGAACTTGAACATGAAGGAGTCAGATAACATTGACTCATTCTTCACTCATGTGATTGGGGTAATCACACAAATGAGAACTCATGGAGAAACCATTGAAGATAGAAGGATTGTGGAGAAAATATTGAGGGTCTTACCCTCAAAGTTTGATGCGATTGTCACCACCATTGAAGAGACAAAGGATCTCTCAAAATTTTCAGTTGATAAGCTTCATGCATCACTGATAACACATGAGCAGAGGTTGAGTAGGAATGAAAACTCATCTCTTGAGCAATCCTTCAAGACCCAGATGTCCTTTGGAAGAGGAAGAGGTCAAGGAAGAGGAAACCGAAGAGAAAGAGGCAGAAGCCAAAACAGAGGTGGAAGGAACAACCCATCAAATGCACAAGGAAGAGGCAGCAATACAAATCAGAACCAAGGCCAAGGCAGCAGCCAACAAAGAGAACAGTATCATGCTCAAGGACAAAGGTATGATAAATCTAATGTTCAATGCTATTATTGCAAAAAGTATGGACATTATGCAAGTGGTTGTAGAAAGAAACATCATGATATGAGTAGTAGACAAAATGCAAATGTCACTAGAGAAAACAGCAGACAAAACAATGTGTTGTTAGCCTATAACATGGCTGAAACAAACAGTGAGGACATTTGGTTTTTAGACTCAGGTTGCAGCAACCATATGACAGGGAACATAGCCTTCTTTTCTGCTCTAGATCAGAATGTGAAATCAGAAGTTACACTAGGAACTGATAGTAAAATCCCTGTTATGGGAAAAGGAGAGGTAAAAATATTTACAAAGCAAGGAGAAAAGAAAACCATAGCAGATGTCTACTATGTCCCTGGAATGAGATGTAACCTCTTGAGTATTGGACAGCTTGTCCATAAGGGGTACAATGTTTTCTTTAAAAATGATGTATGCACCATCATGGATATAGCACCCAGCAAAAGATGCATTGCTGAAGTGAAGATGACAAGGAACAGGATGTTCCCTCTTAGGATAAGAGCAGATTTGAAAAACAAAGGAGAAATTGCAGCAGTCACCCAAGAGGCTTTCCAAAGTGTGCCAAAGGATGAGAATTGGTTGTGGCACTTGAGATTTGGACATCTCAATTTTGGAGGTCTAAATTTGTTGAGCAGGAAAGGAATGGTAAGAGGACTACCATTGATAGAGAAACTGGACAGCCTATGTGAAGGTTGCATTTTGGGAAAACAACATAGAGAAAGTTTTCCATCAGGGAAGAGCATAAGGGCAAAGGCACCCTTAGAGATCATCCACTCAGATTTATGTGGACCAATGCAAGCTCCATCATTAGCAGGGAGCCAATATTTCCTAACATTCATTGATGACTTTACAAGAAAGACTTGGATATATTTCCTTAAAAACAAAAGTGAAGTGTTTGAGAAATTCCAAAATTTCAAGGCATTTGTGGAAAACCAAAGCGGGCTACATATTAAAGTTTTGAGAACTGATAGAGGAGGTGAGTATATCTCCAAGGAATTCCTAATATTTTGTAGAGAAAATGGAATTCACAAACAGTTTACAGCAAGGTACACCCCACAACAAAATGGAGTTGCTGAAAGGAAAAATAGGACCATCATGGATATGGCGAGGAGCATGTTGAAGGCAAAGCATTTGCCAAATGACTATTGGGCTGAAGCTGTAAATTGTGCAGTGTATATTTTGAACAGGTGTCCTACAAAAGCAGTGTTGAACAAAGTGCCAGAAGAAGCATGGAGTGGGAGAAAGCAAGGTGTCACCCACTTGAGAGTTTTTGGATGTGTGGCCTATGCACACATACCAGATCAGCTAAGGAGAAAGTTGGACAACAAAGGGGAGAAATGTCTTTTCATTGGATACAGTGAGGAATCCAAGGCATACAGGTTGTATATCCCATCTACCAAGAAGTTTTTTGTCAGCAGAGATGTTCAATTCATTGAAGAGGAAGCTTGGAATGGAAGCATAGAGAAAACAGTGAATATCAAAAACTGTTTGTCTCATGATGAAGATGAAGAGGAGGTGGCTGAAATGCATCCCCAAATAGCAGCGCCAACACAAGGACAACAAGGGACACCATTGAGGATAAATGAGAGTGCTTCTCCAAGCACACCACAAGGAGGAAATTCAAGTGCATCTTCAAGCACTTGCACACCAAGTGAAAGAGGTAAGAAATTTAGAAATCTAAGTGACATTTATGATGAAGGAATGAATTCCTTATTTGTCTTGTATTGTCATGTTGATGATCCTATTCATTTCGAAGATGCAATTAAAGATAGGAAATGGATAGAAGCTATGGATGAGGAGATGAATGCCATAGAGAGAAACAAAACATGGGATTTGGTTGAGCTACCAAAAGGCAAAGAAGTCATTGGAGTTAAATGGGTCTACAAGACCAAGAGCAATGCTGAAGGCAAGATAGAAAGGCACAAGGCAAGGCTGGTTGTCAAGGGGTACAAGCAGCAGTATGGGAGAGATTATGAGGAGACTTTCGCACCGGTTGCAAGAATGGAAACCGTGAGAGCAGTGTTGTCCATAGCAGCTCAAAACAAATGGAAAGTCTACCAAATGGACGTGAAGTCAGCATTCCTAAATGGAGTTTTAAAAGAAGAGGTATACATTGAACAGCCTCTCGGCTATGAGAAGAAAGGTGAAGAGCACAAAGTGTGCAAATTGAAGCAGGCTCTTTATGGGCTGAAGCAAGCGCCAAGAGCATGGTACAGCAGGATAGATTCTTATCTATTGGATAATGAATTCGACAAGTGTGAAGGAGAACCCATTGTCTACATCAAAGAAAAAGATGGTAAAATTTTAATTGTTGTCTTATATGTTGATGGTGTTATTTTCACAGGTAATGATGATCAGCTCATTGAAAATTTTAAATCAGTCATGAAGGATGAATTTGAAATGACTGATATGGGCTTCTTGAGATACTTCTTAGGCATAGAAGTAGATCAAAATGAAAAAGGAATTTTTATCTCACAAGCAAGATATATAAATCAAGTATTGAACAGATTTAACATGCATGAATGCAAGGCAGCGATCACTCCCACAGTAATGGGATTAAAACTCAGCAGAGAGGACAACAGCAAGGATTTCGATCCTAGTTTGTACAAGAGTATTGTTGGCAGCCTTATGTATTTAACAGCTACTAGGCCTGACATTATGTATGCTGTTAGTTTAATTTCCAGATTCATGGAGAGGCCAAAGGAGGCACATTGGCAGGCAGCAAAAAGAATTTTGAGGTATGTCAAAGGTACCAAAATGTTTGGAATTTTATATAATGTCTCAGAACATTCAGATTTGGTTGGATACACTGATAGTGATTGGGCTGGAAGTGTAGATGATCGGAAAAGCACTTCCGGTTATGTGTTTCATATGGGTTCAGGAGCCATTTCATGGGCTTCTAAGAAGCAGTCCATTGTAGCATTGTCTACAGCAGAGGCTGAATATGTGGCAGCTACAGCAGCAGCATGTCAAGCAGTGTGGATGAGAAGAATGTTGAGAAGTTTAGGCCAAGAACAGGCAAAAGCGACAATGATTTTTTGTGACAATAGCTCAGCTATTGCATTGTCAAAGAATTCAGTGTTTCATAAGAGAACGAAACACATTGATACAAGGTTTCACTACATCAGAGAATTGGTGAACAATGGAGAAATTGTCTTAGAACATTCAAGAACAGGTAGCAGACATCTTGACAAAGCCACTGGATCAGAAGAGCTTTGAATTTTTGAGAAAGTGTCTGGGTATGACCGAATGCCCAGCTGTTGAAATTAAAGGAGAGTGTTGAAATCTAATTTCAACGCAGACGTGCTCACCCAAAACCGCCAGAAACCGTTCACCAATCCCGCCTAAGAGTTCTCGGGCCACTTTCCGGTAAAGGGACTTTCCGTATATTTGAGCCCGAGAAAATTTGGAGTTGACGCGTGGCTGTCCCCTTACGTCACCATGTCTGACATTCTCGGGACATAAAGCTCTGCAGAAAATGATCTTCCGATATCTCCGTCCGCCGTTCGATTGTCTCCAGTGTTTTCGTCCGTTGATTGTCCGAAGCTGCTCCAAACCTGCATACGACAAACATTAATTTCATAGCGTGGAGTAAAATCAAGTTTCATTGACCATAACTTTTATTAATAAACTGTCATATGGGTAGGTAAAGTGTTAATGTTTTTTAATCGGAGGTATGGGCGCATATACATATTACGTAATTTTTGTATGGCACATATGTACCATGTATGTAATGTTTAATGCTTTTTATGCGTTGACCATTTTTGGTAATGGCATGTAAAAAGAACACAGACACGAGTTAAAAAAATATATGAACGAGCCAAAAGAAATATGCTCGTGGGTTGTAATGGTGGTGTTGGCCATCGTAAAACTGAGGAGTAGCGAAAAACCATGTGTGGTTTTGCACAGCAGTGCATAAAGAAAATGGTGGAGCGCATTTGTTTTGAATGCATATGTAAATTTTGTTTTTACAATAGTATGTAAAAGAAGTTTTTACATCAGTAAGTAATATGTTTTCACAGCAGTGAATGTAAATGAGAATTTTTCCAGCAGTGTAAATTCTCAAGTGAAAACAGAGTTTTGGTTGAATGTTGATTTTGGTAAATCCCTCTCAGTAAAAGAGGATGAATATGTATCAGTGATTTTTGTCTTAAACGAATAGAAATGTTTTTTATGGTGGTGAAATACTCTGTTCCTCAGTAAATTTTTTTAAAGCTTCCCTGTGCATAAAAGATCTTGGAAAGGTGAAACAGAGCATTGCCTCTGTGTGTTTGAATCTTTGTTTTTGGGATTTTATCAGAAAAATCCCCAACAAAGTAGCCTGACTTTTACCATTCAGGGGTCAATACAGAAGCTCGGCAGTTCGGATTTGAACGATAGTCTTCTTTCCGGTCCCGTCCTGGCCTAAATATTTCATTGTTTTGCCGGAGAAGCAAGAAACATCGAGACCTGCAAGCCTTTGCACTGCTGCCGCCTCACTTTCACCTGCCTTCCATTTCATAACAACTGGGAAACTTTACAAATCAAGAAAACAACTGATTACCAGTGCAGAGTCTGGAGTGCCAGAAGAGATAGCCCTGTTGAGTTTGCCACAGAAGAATGACCAAGAGTGGGCAGAGATTCATGATGTATGCCAAATCATGCAAGTGTATAAAGACTTCTTAAGAAAAGAAACACATCATTATTGCTCCAAAATTCTCCGTAGAGCCAACTTTTCATTTCCGTCATCAATTGAGAGTACCTATTTCTTGAGTCTCTGGTGTCTTCTACAGACATAGTCTTCACCTCTATCATTTTATTGGATTCCCTAAGTTCTCTTAAATCTTCCATTATCAGGGAACTGCAACCATAGATTTTTATTATTTGAAGTGTTTTCAAATCGAAATAACTCTTTGGAAATACCTTCAATGCTGAGCATTCTACTATGATGAACGTTTGGAGTACTGGCATTGCTCCTTCCTTTACGATTGGCAACTCTTCTAATTCATGCAACCCAACAATTGAAAATATCTTCAATAAAGAAAATGCCTCCTTGTCACCGAATTCCTGAGGAAACTTCTTTAATCTAGAGCATTCAATTATTTCTAATCGCTGCAGATTGTTGAGCTTATGCAGATGTGAAAGTTCTTCCAACATATTACACTTGTATAATATAAGACTAGTCATATTCTGAAAAGCACAAAAACTATTTTCCATTCTAACCAAGTCAGGACACTCCATATACAGTTTTCTCAACTTTGACATATTATTCATGTCACTCGGCAATGATCTCACCTTTGTGAGCTCTAACATGAGGGTGTTCAATTCAATCATATTCCCTAATGTGCCTTCCCTAATAATGCCCCCATTGTTGGTTAAATGGAGCCGGGTGAGTTGCTTTAAATTGGTCAGATTGCTAATGCTGGCCACTTTTTTCCATTTCTTGGGCTCACTTTTTTCCCATAGATTGGTGCATCCATACATTGCCAAACCTTGCAAAGAGGTGAGTCTTGAGATGCTGCAAGGTAGATACTGCAAATGGCCACATTTATCCATGGCTAGATGCCTTAAAGATTTCAAATTATGAAGGCCGGGCGGTAATTTCGTGATTCTAGAACGGCTCAGATCAAGGATCTCCAGGTTTCCAAGACTTGTAAGAGATGCAGGTAGTAAGTTGATGGGCATACCTGATAAGAAGAGGCATCTCAGCTGTTTCAAACACCCCACACTCTCTGGTAATGACCGCACTGACGTCCCACTCAAATCCAGAACCTTAAGAGAGACCATACCCCCAATAACGAGTTTTGGAATTTTCGTTAAACATTTGTTACCATCTATTAACAATGAACATAGTTCTGGAACTCTCATAGTCTCAGGGAGCGAACGCAGTTCGTTATTACTCAACAAAATCCGACTGCATCCGGAACATTCATTTTCATTGAAGGTGCTCAAACCTTGACCCACACGGCAAAAGAAAGTTTCTTCGGCCTCGGCAACCCGGATTCCCAAATCGCGCAGGAGGTTGTGTATCCTGAAGAATACTATGCACCCGTCAATGCCTCTTACGATGGGTTCTATCAAGCAACGATCTGCCAAAAGGCTGAGATAAACCCCTCCCACTGCGAATGGGTGGTAGCTAAGTTGATGGCGATCTTTTCTTGCCAGCAGTCCTTCTCCAACCCACAATGGAATCACATGGTTGGCGTGAATAATTTGGTCTTCTGCGAATGCTGCAGCCATGTATAGAAAGCATAATTGCAAATGAATATTCTCCTTACCCAGTGCATCATAACTCAAGCTTAGGCAAGCATCGAGGCTATGGTCATTTGGCAGTCTCTGAGCGGTCCATTTCCACTCCTGTGGATCAGTACACCCGGCCATTGCCCTCCCTACAACTTTAAGTGCCAAGGGAAGCCCTCCACACTTACAACACACCAACTTGGCATTTTCCTCATCGATGATTGCTGGTATGCTTCTGTTATTATAGGGAAAAGCATGATATGCAAACAACTTCCAACTCTCATCTTTGAACAAGTTCTCCATTGTTACTGTGTACTTCTCTGCAACACCCATTTTTAACAGTACACTGCGATACCTAGAACTCACAATAATTTTGGAGTTGGAGTGACCAGTTACAGCCCGCAGTATGCCCAATCCCTCCAACAATTCCGTGGCGTCCTTTTCCCAAAGGTCATCTATGAACAAGGAAAACTTGCTACTCTGCTGCAGTGACTCATTCAACCATATTTTTACACCATCTTCGTCCATGTTTTTCCCCAAAGCTACATTTTTTTGCAAGGTTATTTGTGTACAAAGCTCATCCCTAAGACTTCTAGCAGTTCGACTTTGCAAAACAGTTAGCCAGAGAGCATAACCGTCGCGAAAGTAATTGCTCACCTTTTCGCTGTTGAAGAGTCGCTTGAGAAGCAGAATTTTTTCAGATCCGCCCTTGCCAAGCACACCAATGCTGTTAGCCTCGATATCATCTATTACCCATTTTTCTATAATTGCGAAGGTTTTGTCTTGTCCCACTACTAGGGCTTCGTCAATCAACTTACTCCTTGCTCCGCCTTTTGGAGCATGAGCGGCCTGGGAAGTGCTTGCCAGAGCTTGGACACCTTGATTAATCTGCTTTTGTCCCTGAAGGATCCTCCGAGTTTGCTCTTGAGCTTGGACCATGTTAACCCAGGGCGATAATCTTACATATTCTTCTATATTTGCAATCAGAGTGTTGATCTTCTTGGTGGTTTGATATTGAGAAACAAGATCCCACCTTGGTATTGTGCACTGGTGCACAATTTCTGATGCTTCTTTGAGAAGCATCTGCAACTCTTTAAGCCATTTGTTAACAGCTGAAGCCTCATCTTTGTGCTGGTTCAATGCTAGCCGGCAATGCTGGATCTGCTCGATAATAGGCTCAATTCTTATCAATTTATCTTTCAAAGCGGCTAGCACTTTCCTGCAGCTAAGGGCAATGTTAATGTGCCGAAATATTTGGTCTATTGTCATCTGTAAGCCCACACCAATAAGTCCAGGGACAAAACCAGGATCACCCATGCTATTTTCAATAAATTCCCTCTAGAAATTATATGCAATCCCCTCTGCAATACAACGAAAACACTCTCCCAACTTAACTCAAATATTTTCCAGGATCTCAAAACGTTAAGCAAATACCAAAAATGTTGCGAGGCACTTTTGGTCGCAATATATTGCCGCCTGCAAGTCCTTGGGGTGAAAGGCTTTACGATGGTTTCGAATAAGTTGTTATTCATCGCTTTAAAGGTTAGGTAATTCGTTTCGGAGTCGTCTACTGAGGTGGATGGTCACAAGTGTTCTATTGAGGTGGATGGTCTGGTGGCTGGAATTTGGGAAAAAATTTGGCAAAGGTAGTTTTTGAATTATATTTTTAAAGGGAGAATTTAAATTTTAAAGAGTAATAATTATAATTTGAATTTAAAAAATAGATTTAGCACTATTAAAAATGTTTAAAACACCTAAATTTGTAAAGATTAACAACTATAATTTAAATTTACAAAAATTATAACTAAATTTCTGGAAATATAACCAAAATTTAAACAGTCTCGTTAGACTAACACATTCATCTCAATTAAAGCCGTAGGAGATGGGTTAGAATAAATATTGTAGGATTTTGAGTGCCGAAAGCATCGCACTACCATCCATTCAATTGCCATTGTAGATGCACATATCCATGTGAACGTTACTTCTTCGCACGTAAGTCCGAGGGAATTTATCAAAAAAATAATTCGTTATTAATAGTACATCGGAACATGTCTCTGTCCCAATGAGGGTAGGAATTACGAGGTAATTTATCGTATTAGATAGGAATATCTCTTGCGCCGGCCAGAGTAGGAATTTCAAGGCCAGAATTTATCGAAAAGAACAAAAAGGTTATTAATATTATACAGGAACATATCTCTGTCGCGATCAGGGTAGGAATCTTCAAATTTGAAGCACCGTCAAAGTCAAAGTCCGATGAAGTACCGTCAAAGTCGAAGTCCGATGAAGTAGGAATTTCAAATTTAGTATTCTGAAAATTCATGTATTTTTTGCAATTTTAATATTTGTTTTGATATATAAAATTGATAACTAAATTTTTTCACTATATTTATTTATAGATTATTTAATCACAAACAATTTACTCATCAAATTTCATCTTAATCACAAATTCCCTAAAAACAAGTTACCTGGGAATATTGTCAGGTACGCAAATTCCCTAAAAACAAGTTACCTGGGAATATTGTCAGGTACGTTGCGTTGCCAATAGGTGCCAGGGTTGGAATTTAAAGATTTGGACAAGCCAGATATTGAACATTGACGATTTTGAAAGCTTTTTTATCATAGAGGGACAAATCTACCTGCCAGATTTCATCATTGTCGCTGTAGCTTTATGGATTGGGGCTTTTGGTTAGTTCATTATACAAATGTAAAAGTAGATTATTGACAACTAAGTCCATGTTTATTCTCTTTCCATCTTATCCATTAGATAAAATTAATAACATCTTCAAAAATAAAAAGCATTGAATCAATCATTACCTTTTTTTATAATATTTAATATTTTCCCGATAATCAACTGATATCTTACTTTTATAATAATAAGCTCCTACACTTATTTAATATGCTCCAAATTCAACCATACTTCGCTCCTGGACCTGACCTGTTCCTACGCCAACTTACTTTAATGTTAGCCTCTCCGATTCAATAGGAAACTTGTCTGCAATCTTGCATTTGTTAATTATTGTGGACAACAATGTCGAACCAGTTTTTCAAGATATTTGTGATGCTTCCAAGGTCTAGTATGTTTTTCAATGTGCGATACATTTGTTGGTTGTCTTGGGCAGCGATGTCCGACAAGTTTTCCCACTAATGTGTGATGCTTCAAAGGCCTTGCAGGTTTTTCAAAGTGCGATAACAACAGATAGATGGTTATTCAATACCATAAAGTGAGACTAATTTCTCATGATTTTTGAATAGTTCACTTAGCACTCATTGCATCTGAAGAAGTGGGATTGAAATTAGTGAAATGAATCACATAGCATCAATCATCACTTCCGGGGCTTGCACCCGGTAACCAGGACTTCCCAGGAGGTCACCCATCCCAGAACTCCTCTGGCTCAAGCGCGCTTAACTGTGGAGTTTTTCCCCACAATCAAGCCCACTTAGCTTGCTACCCCATTTGCAAAACCTTAGCAAGTATTGTGCCTCATGAACCATTCAAGTAGAGATCCCTTGACTCTTTTTGAATTTAAGTATGGGGGTTTACGCAGTGCATTTTATTATATATCATTTTGGGATTCAACTGCGTTAAGTAAGTCATTCACGTATGACCATTTTCATGAGAGGTAGTCACCCCTGTGAGCATCACTTCTTCACTTCTTCACCCTTGTGAGCATCACCCGATGCAATGAGTGCTAAGTGAACTATTCAAAAATCATGAGAAATTAGTCAGTTACGACTACCTCTCATGAAAATGGTCATACATGAATGACTTACTTAACGCAGTTGAATCCCAAAATGATATCTAATAAAATGCACTGCGTAAACCCCCATACTTAAATTCAAAAAGAGTCAAGGGATCTCTACTTGAATGGTTCATGAGGCACAATACTTGCTAAGGTTTTGCAAATGGGGTAGCAAGCTAAGTGGGCTTGATTGTGGGGAAAAACTCCACAGTTAAGCGCGCTTGAGCCAGAGGAGTTCTGGGATGGGTGACCTCCTGGGAAGTCCTGGTTACCGGGTGCAAGCCCTGGAAGTGATGATTGATGCTATGTGATTCATTTCACTAGTTTCAATCCCACTTCTTCACCCCTGTGAGCATCACCCGATGCAATGAGTGCTAAGTGAACTATTCAAAAATCATGAGAAATTAGTCAGTTACGACTACCTCTCATGAAAATGGTCATACGTGAATGACTTACTTAACGCAGTTGAATCCCAAAATGATATCTAATAAAATGCACTGTGTAAACCCCCATACTTAAATTCAAAAAGAGTCAAGGGATCTCTACTTGAATGGTTCATGAGGCACAATACTTGCTAAGGTTTTGCAAATGGGGTAGCAAGCTAAGTGGGCTTGATTGTGGGGAAAAACTCCACAGTTAAGCGCGCTTGAGCCAGAGGAGTTCTGGGATGGGTGACCTCCTGGGAAGTCCTGGGTACCGGGTGCAAGCCCCGGAAGTGATGATTGATGCTATGTGATTCATTTCACTAGTTTCAATCCCACTTCTTCACCCCTGTGAGCATCACCCGATGCAATGAGTGCTAAGTGAACTATTCAAAAATCATGAGAAATTAGTCAGTTACGACTACCTCTCATGAAAATGGTCATACGTGAATGACTTACTTAACGCAGTTGAATCCCAAAATGATATCTAATAAAATGCACTGCGTAAACCCCCATACTTAAATTCAAAAAGAGTCAAGGGATCTCTACTTGAATGGTTCATGAGGCACAATACTTGCTAAGGTTTTGCAAATGGGGTAGCAATCTAAGTGGACTTGATTGTGGGGAAAAACTCCACAGTTAAGCGCGCTTGAGCCAGAGGAGTTGTTATCACAAAATCATGTTCTGATGGCTGCTGATCAGGAAGACTTTGAGTAACTATTTCAAACCAAACTTTTGGCTGAGGCTTAGCCTCCTCAGCCTGAGAGGGCTCTCTCAAAGGGTTAAAGATTTTGATTAAAGAATAAGATAGATGGCTAACTCTATGGTTTGTGATTGTATATGTTTATAGGTTGAAAGATGAAGGTTGGCTACCATTGGGCTATGGAGTCAAAGTATGTTTAGTACCACAGCAAGATCAGCTTAACATGAAGTCAGGGCATAGAGAGTTTTTATACATCAACAAAACAAAGATACAATGCAAGGAAACACAGTTTATAAATACATGAAGGAAGTTAGAGCATCATTGATGAATTCTAAGTAACATGTATTCATACCACTGCAAGTAAGTGAAAGAGGAAAGCCATGAGACAATTGGACATTAAAAACCCTCTTTGAATCCTGAGTAGTGAAGCCAAAACATTCTACCTAGCATGGAAGTCAAGGCATTATAGAGTTCAAGTGCAGAAATGCAAATATAAAACAGTGAAACACAGTTAGTTTATCTATGAAGGAAGTCAGAGCATCATTGATGAATTCTGAGTATCATAAGTAAACCTCACTGCAATGTAAGTATTGGAAGATGCCATCAAAACAAAAACATACAAGAACTCTTCATGAATCTTGAGTTGTCTAAGTAGAAATTCTGCATTAGGTTAAAAATATACACAGTCTGCACATAGAGCAGCAATTGAGCCAAAAAGTCTCCAACCCTTTGCTAATTCAACCTCTTGCTCTATATAAAGCATTTACAATTAGGATTCCATCATCCCTCCTCAAGAGAATTTGAATTTGCCATCAGTGACACCTATTCTAACCATAAAACAAACCATTAAATGTATTTGACACCTAACTAGTAGTCCTAGAGACCTAATACAACTAGGAGTGTAACTCCTTATTATGATTACAACAAACTTATCTAAACATTTAAAGCATTCTTTGACACCTAACACTCCATGAGGTCGAATTTGATGAAGCCTCCCACGTGGTCACCCAACTGCTGATGAGAAACCCTAGAAATTAGGGAACATGTTTCCCTGTTTTTAGGGTTAGTTCCTTGAAAATTGCAGAGCCTTTATCTCTTCATCCATGACACATTTTACGAAACTGAAGGAGGTTTTTGTAGCCCATGTTGTCCAGAACAAAAACCTCTCCTGGTTTTTGAAAATATTTCTCCAGCTATCCAGAAGCTGTCCTTGAAAAACACGTGGAAAACAGGGAAAAATCCGTTTTCTGAAATTAGGGTCTCAATGAAAGCTTCTTATCTCCCAACTGAAAACACATACGAATAAAGTGAGATAGGTTATTGTCTCTGGACATGTTATGAAGAGAAACCTCCTTCATAATTCCAAGATAGTCTTTCATGTGACCAAAAACTG
Organism: Pinus tabuliformis; assembly: GCA_031772625.1. Classification (NCBI taxonomy): domain Eukaryota; kingdom Viridiplantae; phylum Streptophyta; class Pinopsida; order Pinales; family Pinaceae; genus Pinus; species Pinus tabuliformis. The sequence goes on from CM062810.1 coordinate 787,069,934, forward strand.
ATTTTTAAAAACACTACTAAAACCAGTAGACAAAGCTTGACTTTCTGCAGTTTCGTAGCGCAAGTTTAACCATAAATTCCTCCCACCTCAGAACGAATTTGAAGAAACTGAAAGAGGTTTTTGTAGTGCAGCATGTTAGGAAGAAAAGCCTCTTTCAGTTTGCAAAATTAAGTTCTCATCTGCTCAGGAAAGCTTTTAGAAATGGACTAGTAAAAGCCGAAAACAGAGTTTCTTCAGCTGAAACAGACTGCTACAGGGGTTTCGCAGCGCGCTGCGAAAACACTGATTTCGTAGCGCAAAACAGGATTTTTACACTGTCTGCGCTACGAAAACGTGGATTCGTAGCTGGTTTCAAAATTTCTCCTTATCCTCCTCAAAGCTCTGTCTTTCTTCTTGACTGCTGGCTGCCTTGTTTCTGTCATTCTTGTACATTGGTGATGGTTGTACTGATGATGATATTTTCCTTTCTTTTGACATTTTCTCCTTTGAAATTTCTTTAGACAAAACAAATTGGAAGAAAATACCTTGCTTAATTGAGGAGCTGCCTTGCTTGAATTTGATGAAGATTTCTGCTCTCCTTTTCCTTTGAAATATTTTCAGTGATAACAGGAGTTCTGGGATGGGTGACCTCCTGGGAAGTCCTGGTTACCGGGTGCAAGCCCTGGAAGTGATGATTGATGCTATGTGATTCATTTCACTAGTTTCAATCCCACTTCTTCACCCCTGTGAGCATCACCCGATGCAATGAGTGCTAAGTGAACTATTCAAAAATCATGAGAAATTAGTCAGTTACGACTACCTCTCATGAAAATGGTCATACGTGAATGACTTACTTAACGCAGTTGAATCCCAAAATGATATCTAATAAAATGCACTGCGTAAACCCCCATACTTAAATTCAAAAAGAGTCAAGGGATCTCTACTTGAATGGTTCATGAGGCACAATACTTGCTAAGGTTTTGCAAATGGGGTAGCAAGCTAAGTGGGCTTGATTGTGGGGAAAAACTCCACAGTTAAGCACGCTTGAGCCAGAGGAGTTCTGGGATGGGTGACCTCCTGGGAAGTCCTGGTTACCGGGTGCAAGCCCCGGAAGTGATGATTGATGCTATGTGATTCATTTCACTAGTTTCAATCCCACTTCTTCACCCCTGTGAGCATCACCCGATGCAATGAGTGCTAAGTGAACTATTCAAAAATCATGAGAAATTAGTCAGATGGGTGACCTCCTGGGAAGTCCTAGTTACCGGGTGCAAGCCCCGGAAGTGATGATTGATGCTATGTGATTCATTTCACTAGTTTCAATCCCACTTCTTCACCCCTGTGAGCATCACCCGATGCAATGAGTGCTAAGTGAACTATTCAAAAATCATGAGAAATTAGTCAGTTACGACTACCTCTCATGAAAATGGTCATACGTGAATGACTTACTTAACGCAGTTGAATCCCAAAATGATATCTAATAAAATGCACTGCGTAAACCCCCATACATAAAAATTTATGTTGTTTTGGTTATTGTTACGGTGTATCTTTATCACTTTTAACCATTGTAAGTGTGAAAACAAAGAGGCTTAGGAGATCATACTTCATTTGTATTGGTTATTATTGAGGCGTATATATTTCTTTTAAGAATGGTAAGTTTTAAAAAATGAAAATAAAGAAGTTTGAGGAGCCTAGGAATGAAATTGAATTGTTTAAAGTAATGAATAAATTATATATAAATGATATATATTTTTAATGAGAAAGAAGTTTGAGGAGCCTAGGAATGAAATTGAATTGTGTAAAGTAATGAATAAATTATATATAAATGATATATATTTTTAATGAGAGAGTTAATTTATATTAGGTTGTGATATTGGTAATCATTAATAAACAATGTTTTAGTTTCAATTAAGTGATTATGTAAGGGAGTTTATTCTCAATTAATTAGTCATGTATAATTCAAAAATTTATGCATGGATAATAAATTTTAGTAAAGAAGCTATGCATATAAACTAAGTGATCAGCTAGTGGTGCATACAAAACTTGATTTTACTTGAGTAATTAAAGTGCAACTAATGCATTTTGGAAGGAGCACTTATGTTGAAAGAGAATATTATCACCGGAGAAAGAGTATCTAGGACCAAGTGCACTATGAACTAGGTAAATATGCATGTACACTAATACTCTACTTGAAGCAAACTAAGGTGTGTGCAATAAATGGGTCCTAATAATATGTAGCCATATTAAGTACCCATGTACAAAACAACTATGAAAATATATGAAATATGACATTTGTTCCTCGATGATGTGCATTCTACTTGTATTTATCATTTTTCTTAACGATTTCATGCGTTGTAAGCACATGGGCCTTGCATTCTTCAAAGCACCAACTTTTATGAGCTCATCTTGTTTTACAGGAGTGATTGAATGCATCCATATTAGGATTTTTCGTGGATTTTTCCAAGCTACTCTCATTGTTAGCTTTGAAGTGTGAAAGGAAGAAACAAACACCCAGTACTTAGTAGCAACTTTGAGAGAATATAGATGATTACATGCTTCTCTTTCTTGTCTATTCCACATGCCTTGATTTGTAGAAGCAAAGATTTGAACTTTGTGAAGAAGTATTGCAAGGTATCAAAACTACTTGGGCTCAATGAGTTGAGCTCATTCTCCAACTGGTATCCTTGTAGTTCATCATGTTTCCTTAACATACCCTTTAATGTGGTCGAGACTTCATTTGGCGTGGAAGAATATATCCAAACATATTGAAAAGTGTAACAACTTGAATGCTTCATTTATCTTATTAAAATAGTTAACTGTGGAATTAAGATCTAATTCAGTTCCCATAGTAATCTATAGAGTCCTTTGCTTCTGAGTAGAAAGAGATTTTGTTTCCATTCAACATAATTGAATGGTATGAAGATCACTAACAAGGGCTTGTACATTCCCTATACTCTATGACTATTATAGTCCTTTGTCGCATGCAAACAAAGATATGGGTTTCTTCTCAGAAGCTCTTCTTGTGCTCTAATTTTGATTAAGTGTGAGAAATTTCTAAGTAATTAAAGTGCACAAGGACAAGTTGGCACTTGTCTACAAGGAGAATATTCCCACCCAAGGAAAAATATCATGGACCACATGCACTATGGACTACAAGATTTAGGAAAATATGAACTAAGTAAAGATGCACGTACAATAATATTTCCATCAAGAAGTCTTTGAAAAATGACTTAGAATTAACAAATAGGTTATGTACAAAGCCTCACAAATGTGCAAAGTTCTAATATTTCCACCAAGAAGTCTTTGAACAATGACTTACAATTAATAAATAGGTTATGTACAAAGCCTCACAAATGTGCAAAGTTCTCTAAAATACTGTCACTTCTTATAAATATTTTTAATAAAAAAATGGGATATGTTTTCTTTTAAATAATAGGAAAACCTATCATAATTTAGTGATCAAACTAGTAGTGGGGACAACAATCACTAGTTGCTATCCAAAAATTTAGGTTGACTCTTCATTATTATTCAAGGAAAACCACCTCATTAGTGGTCTAGAAGAGGGTGAACTTCCATTCATGTGAGATGCCTTTAGGTCTTCAACCATTAACATGATGTCTAATGAAGACAAGCTCTTAACAAAGTAGAAACAATTTTAAGTCATACTCTTCCATTGTTAGGATAAAGTTTTTATTCAATAAAAATTGAAATATTTAGGCCGATAGGCCTTCCTTTGAAAGGGACTTTCGTCGTCCCTTTGTCCCTCGTACTGACACGTGGCATCGGATTCCGAATGGCAAAACCAGGGGTTTTTCAGTCTCGTGTGACAGGTAGCGTGAGAATAGAGCGGGACGGTTCTGCAGGGAGTGGCGTCAAAATAGAGCGGGACAGTTCTGAGGGAGTGGCGTCGTGGATATGAGTTACTTCTTTCCTGAAAGATAATGAGTAATAGTACCTGAGTTGTCGTAGTTCCTGAGATGCTGAAGCAGGGATGGATCCCACGTCTCTCCTGCCATTTTGGGGAGTGAATTACTTATGATTTGCCTGAATGAGGTGATCAGTCTCAGAAATTCAAGTGATGACCTTACCTTTATTCAAGCAAGCAGTTGGTGGGCAGTTCTTGAAATGATTCTAGCTACCCTTTGAATCCAGCTTCGTGGATACTGTACCGGCTAAGAGATGTGATTAACCATTTGGGTGCACCTGCCAAGTGATAAATGAGTATTAGCTTTAGAGGTGATTTATTTTTATTGGAAATGCTTTGAGAAACACACCCATGTTTGACTGGTGCACCACATAGCACAGAATGCCTTTGGCCGAGGGGCATGATTCTTGCTAGAATCACCCAAAATTTGCATCTGATCTCATCCTTTTTGAGACTCTTGCCACAGCAAGAATGGAACCAGGGTGGACAGATTTATACCCTGTCACCAAGCAAACCAGAAAACCAAGGCTCTGTTAATTTATTCTCTATTCTGTTAATGGAAGGAAACTTGTGTAAAAGTTAGTTTTAGTAGCTGAAATAGCTTGATCTTGCTCTTAGTTGGATTTCAGAGGCAAAATTTTGTTCTGTTAATAGAAGGATTCTCGCACAAAAGTTTGTTTTAGTGGCTGAAACAGCTTGATCCTGCCCGTATTTGGATTTATCAGTTGTTTTGTTCTCACCCAAGTTAAAAGATTTTGGTCTTGCTCATGATTTTGTGCGAATTTAAAATTTTGTTGATTTATCAGTTGTTTTGTTCTCACCCAGGTTAAAAGATTTTGGTCTTGCTCATGATTTTGTGCGAATTTAAAATTTTGTTAACAGAAAAAGATCTATATTTACTATCTGATTTTACTTCTCTCTGTTATGTGTTGGACACCAGGTTTTGCCGCCTGCAGTACCTTTTAAAAAAGAAGCTGACAACACTAGCCCTAGACTTTCAAAGAACCCTGTTTTCAGTAATCACCAGAAATTAGCTGGCAGACGTGGGAGTCCTAATGGAATCAAGCTGCCATTTTCTTCGCCTGGTATGCCTCCATCTTCACGGATTCCCAACAAGCTTTTTCCAGTTTCTAATGTTTGTGCAGACACTAGTTTCAAAGGGAACGGGGAAACTGGAGTGAAGGGATTTATGCCTATGCCTGGTGGTAATGAGTATACCAGGCCTTCTTTCCAAAGAGGGGTCAGATCATTACACCCGCAAGGTGGTCCTAATCCATATTTGAGCAGCTATGGACATAGGCCCAACAACATACACGAGAAAAGAAGGCTTAACTATGATTGGAATTCTCAGCAAGCTCTTTATGGTACAGATAATACTGCAATGTATCAAAGAGTTGGACCAAGGAATCGACCACTTCCCCCATTGATTCCTCCAAATTATGGTTTAGCAAATAATCCTGGTTTCCATGGTAATTGTATAGTGGTTCTTATTCCAATTCATTTGGCAGGAATAGTTCATAGCTGTTTCATGTCTTGTTACTGTCACAATATTCATATTTGTAGTGGGTGAATTTTTGTTTTGCAGCTATACCAACATTATATTTTCCACCAAGAACACACCTAGATAGTGTTAGAGGCGGGCCTTATTTTGTGCAGCCCCCACCTCCTGGTGTGTTCGTTTCTGCACCTGATCCTCAGTTGTGTGCTAGCATAGTCAAACAGATTGACTACTACTTCAGGTTTGCTGAGACATACACTTTTATTACTTGTGGCCTATTTTCATGAACCAAAACAATTAGTATGTTTGTAATTCATCAAAATGTGATTCTTTTGATTTTTTAATTCTATGACAAATAGCTCACGCTTACTGCCATCACAGTCAATCGAGTACCATGCCAGGTTTTCCTGCGCAGGGGTCTGATTATTCTGATTATTGCTGTTCCATTAGCATAATTGATATGTTTTTTTCCCTCATAAAAAGAACTTATATTCTCATTATCCAAAATATACATTATGCAGACTAACAATTGATATGTTTACTTATTACTAATTATAAAAAGCCTCTTTACTTGAACTTTCTATCTGCTTACAATTAGTTTGTTCTTACCCCCATTGTGTTGTACATTCTTTACGATTTATTTGTTGTCTGCAGTGTTGTAAATTTATGTAAAGATCCCTTTTTGCGTATGAATATGGATGGGCAGGGTTGGGTGCCTATTTCATTGATTGCAGGTTTTAATCTGGTGAGATATTGGATAAGTGTTCATCTGTTATTATTCAATGTCTTTTAAAGCCTACTACTGTCTACAATTGATATCCCAATAAGTTCATAACTTTTCTGGTTTACATAAAGGAGATTATCTGGTTTCTGTTCAAGGGTAGAAAATCTTGTATATAATAAAAGATTCTATAATATCTTTTGCAGATTAAGGCATTAACATCTGACATAAACCTCATACTTTTTGCATTGTGAAGTTCAAGTGTAGTTGAAGTGAAGGTGAGTGTCATCATCACCTAACTTTTCAGAACTTGCCATTATCCTGCATTTGTCTATTATTTACATTTTCAGTCTTTTGTGACAGGCTGACAAGATAAGGAGGCGTGGTGACTGGTCAAAGTGGGTCTTACCTGCTGGAGTTATCAAATCTACGTCAAGGACTCAACCACAAGACACCTGTATAAATGTTAATACAGGCAATGTTGAAAATGATGCTAAATTGGAGGGGCAAACAAGTGTTTCGTCAAGGCATCTTATTGGATCTCCCTTAACAGAAAATGGAGTTCCAAGTGGAGTTTCATCTGAATTGGAGAGAACTTCAGATCATGGAATATCTAAGAGAACTTTTCCTGAAGGGGATATCATTAACGGTATTCTTGATATCAGGATAAATGAGACAGTATGAACTGCATTTTTAAGCACTATTTTTTTCTGTACATTATAGGGTTGCTGAATGAAAAGAATCTGGTGGTGTTCCAGCAAAACTGAGTGCTGGAAGGTTTCGATTTCATATATTGGGACATGAGAAAATGTGGAATGAAACATCATAAAAACTTCTTACAGTGATCTTCAGTTTGGCAAAGAGTTGGGAATTTAACAGTTCACCTGCAAAGACCTTAATTTGCATTTTTGGAAGAAAGTTCTTAATAATTTTAGATCATGGGCCATTACTCATGATCGAAAGGCTATGAAGTCTATTTTGGTATTTTCTATCTCGGATGGATGAACTACCTCTGGTATTTTCTGCTTGGCATGCTGGGTTGCACATTCTGCTGTCAAAATAATGACAGAAGATGACTTTGATGTAATAATGACAACATTAATAGATCACAACTCATTACTGTTTTGGAAGTGCAACTTTTCAACTCCTTTGGTTGAATCAATTTTGAGTTAGGAGTGAGAATAAATGACATGCATGCTAATTTTTGAGCTAAGTAGTACATCTTCTGATATACATTCAATTCGATATTACATTTGGGTGGTCATGCTGAAATTAATTTGAACTTTTTGCATTGTCAAGCTTTTCATGTTTACATGACAAGTACTGATATTTGAATTATTGGCTAAGGTGTGAATCTTTCAGTTATCATTCTGATGGTACTTCGAATAAATGTTTGTTTTAAGCCAGTTTCTGTTGTCTTTTTCGAGGATTGATTGTCTTTGGTTAATCCAAATGATATGGAGCCTATATTATGTTGATGTTTTGTTTGCGTAAGTATCGTTCGTCATGTATTGGTGAAAACACTGATCAAAGAACTGATTAACATTTAGAGACAGGAGTTGCACGTGGTCATAACTTACGCAACTCTATTGAAAGACCGAAAATTTTAATCTTTAACAATATTGTTGCTCTATTTTGTCTTTTGGATTGTGTTTTTCGTTTATGTATTAACCAGATTTTATAGATGGGTTTTGGTTCATGCCAGTTTTAAACTTTTTTTGTAGTTAAACTTTGGTTCGATTCTTGCTTGCATTCATCATTTAATGTTTTTGGAGTGATGAAGAGAATGTAATGGACAAGGGAAACTCAAAGCAAAGCTTCTTTTTTTGGCATTTATGCTGAAGGTTTTGAAATTTTTGTTGATATAACATTGGGTAATCCAACAGAATGATGATTGCACTTCTGATAATGTGTCTAGACTTATTCCTTGTAAGATTTTTGCCTACGTTGAGAACAGTAGAAGGAATTGGATTTTTTGTCATTGAAGCTAAATCTAAGTGTTTCTTTTTGCCTCTTCATACAATGATTTGGGCTTACTGCATTGGAGATGCAGTTCATTTTGATCCTTACTCGTAACTAACATTTTCAATCCTGAAGAAATATTGTTTGGCGATGAGTTGGTTATGACCCAGATTGGAAACATAGAGAAAAGCTTTGTAGATACAGCATTGGTTAAAGCAGCAGAATGGTGCTCACTCTCCAGGTATAGGCTTGTCTACCCTTGAAGTTTCTGCCTTTTGAGCTGATTAGAGGTGTAATGGGTCTAGATTTTGTATGTCATTTTGACTATCTGAATTTAGTGGGTACTCTTTGCTCTTCCTTCCTGGAATCTGTACAAAGATAGATTACAGTGAATGTCTTTATTTCTCTAGTAATTAGATTGGAAATGTAAAGGATCGTAAAGAAAAACGTTAATCACCTTTTATATTAAAGTATATATGATTTATCGTAGATACAACATTGGTTAAATCAGTAAGGTTGGTGCTTACTCGTCAGGCATAGGCTTGTCTGCTCTTAAAGTTTTTGACCTTTGATCTAACTAGAGGTAATGGATTCTGATTTTGCACGTCATTTGTTAGAAATCTGCAGTTTCTAAATCTTAATGTGACCCGGTTAAAAGCATTAAAGCATTAAAGCGTTAAAAGCATTAAAGCATTAAAGCACTAAAGCAGTTTCTAATCTAAAGCATTAGATCTTAAGCGTTGAATTGGTATATGATGGACGTACCAGATTAGAGTTAAATAATATATAAAGAATTGGGTCCTCTCTCTCCCACACACAAGAGTTGCATTCTTCTTCATCAAGAAGCACATAAAGAAAGTGAGGGCAAGAGGAGAGAAACCGAATTCTGAAGAAGAGGAACAGTCAGGAGTCAGATTAAAGTAGATGGCAGCCATTACATCTTCCGCTGTTAATCAAGGTATGTCATCTCATATAAAGTTCTGCTTGTGAAATATTCGATATTGATGATCTTTGGGCTGTTAGCTGTTAATGGAAATTTTACATTTGGTATCAGAGCAACAATCAATAACTGAATATTTCCTATGATTGCAATTGATCTGTTCTGTGCTTTACTCATGTGATTGAGCCTTCGGGAAACTGTGGGGGTTTCATGAAAAATTCCTTCACTGATTTTGGATATCTTGTGAGAGTTTTTTTTTATAGCCACGTTAGGGCAACCATCCCTAGATTTCTCATACTCACCGCCCAATATTATTGTATCGATGAATCAAAGGGGACGAAATCGTGGACGTGCACGACTATATCGATTTCTTTATATTCAACCCTTTTACGGAGTCAGATTGGCTCTCTCCCATGAAATACCAGATTGGCTCTCTCCCACGAGTTTTTGTTTTTTTTCGGACCTCATTCAAATGGGCCGTAATATGGGTTTTAATGAATGACCTGCTTTTCGTTATCTTTATTTGCCTATCCATGGTTGGTTAAGTATACATATGATTTATAGCTTTACGCCTGTGCTACAGTAAATCCAGAAATGGTTCTCATTTCTGAGATCAAGGTTTCGTAGGAGGGCTTTACTTAACTAAGAGATGTTCCCGTGGAATTGGCAATAAGAATGTATCGGAAATGGATGTTTGTATGAATATCGGCCCTCTCAAATAACATATGTCTGTGCGAAAGTGTGACCTATCGCATCACATAATTTCTCCGGTATTACTCCCAATTTCATAATCTTTTTCTACACGTTGACCCACACCGTCGATAAGTGCAGAGCATCCCACACTGTTGGGTTGTGTGTTGGATTTTGGCATGAAGGCTTTTTCCTTCATTGCTAGTCGATGATTTGGGAGAACTATGCGAGTTTGCAAAGTGACATCTCTATAACGGATTTCTTCTTTTCCGAGGCCATAATACAGGTTCATGATAGGGCTAATCCAATTTATGCAGCCGAAGCTTATGAGATATGAAACTAATAGAAAACACAGAATTAACTTAAGATTGGGCCTTGATCTCTTAATGCCAAACAACCCTCAATATCCTAATCCTTCCTTTCTGGCAGAATCACGATTTGCTTGTAGCCCTGAAACTTTAATCGATCGAAAAATCATTTGATCTGACAGATTTTAACTTTTGTCCGTGACTCGAATCTGAATTATTGCTGAAGGAATGTGATTTGGATAAGCAAAAACCAGAAACTCATTACTCCCTTATAATCACAATCGCCGATCGATGGACAGACGGCATAATGAGGACGTTCGGCAAAGTGCATATGGATAAAATTATTGTTTGTGGCAGATGTAATACACATGTAAGGGATGTCAATTCAGATTATGGAAAGGTCAGCTACAGAGTAAATCGTTGGCTCTAATTGTTTGAAATTTGGGCATAAAAGTAATTACTCTATGACTGATTGTTTTTTTTTTTCCGAGAAAAAAAACAGAAATTTTCATTAGCAAAAATATAAAGTTTTACAATCTGAAATGATCACTTCTCAAGAAGTTTTACCCCCTGAAGCTGGGCCCAAACGACCTGGCGAGAACAAAAATAGCGCTTGAAAGAGCCTTCACAACAGCTGCTGTCTCTAGCATCTCTGTCATAAAACAATTTCCCTTTTTCCAGCTGTTCAGAAATACCAAAAAAGATTTTAAGCAGAACAGAAAGGGTCTCCTTCTAAGAAGGAAAACAACCCCGCAGTACATGTGCTGAGCATATGGTCAAAAACTGTGATAGATGTTTGAGTTTTGTATAACTCTGATAACAACCTGTGATATGTATTTACAACAAAAGAAATATAAAAACAGCAGAGTCTTAGAAACCTGTGGGGATAACAAAAAACTGTATGATATAAAAAGAGGATCCGTAAACCCCATTCATGTAGGAGGAGCGAAAGGTGGCTGCTGTGTGAAAGATTGGTGCCCCTGTAAGAATTCCTCTATTGCCCATCCGCCCAGAATCTGTTGAATGCCAGCTTTAGACAACTGATCAGCTTCATCATTATTTTCCCTGTATATATGACATAATTGAAAATTGTTAAAAGACGGCTTTAGTAACATAATTTCATCTAAAAGAGGCTTTAAAATCTGGTTTTGACATGATGCATTGCCATTGACCCATTTGGTAACATTTTGTGAGTCGCCAAAAATTTGTATAGTATAGATGTTCCTCTGGAGAAGCCAACACATCAAGAGGTGTAAAGCAGATAGCTCGGCAAAGTTATTAGTCCCAAGGCCCAATCCAACAGAAGCTTTAAAATAATGGTCTGCAGAGAGATGAATGCTCATGCCAGCGCCGGCCCTGTTATTCTGAGAGGCTCCATCATAAAAAGCCCAGGGAATGCCTTCCCTTATGATGAAAGGCTTGTCTCGACTAGGGGGGATTTTTGCCTCTGGTACAGGTATAGAGGAATAAATTGCTGCACAATTTGAAGCAACAACTGATGTTGGGATGGATTTGTCATGAAAGATGCTAATGTTTCTCGCCAGCCATACACCCCAGAAGAAAATGGGAGGCAGGTTTCTCAGAGATCCTTCCGGATGCTTTTGCCACCAGTTTTTCCATGTCACTTCCAAAGGTTCCGGTCCCCATTGTGCCTTGATATTTAGCATACCTGTAAGCTCATCCCAAATCTTTGAAGAAACAGTACAAGAAATAAAAAGATGTCTAATAGATTCCTCTGCTGATTTACATAAAGGACATCTGCCAGGACCGATAAGGTATCTAGCTTGCAGTCTGTCCCAAGTTGGAATTTTGCCTTTCAGCATACACCAAAGGAAAATACGGGCTTTAGCCGGACTAGTCAGTTTCCAAATGCTTTTTGACCACCATTCAGGGGTATCCCATCCTTTCTGATTCATTAGGAAAGAGTAGCCTTCTTTGGGATGGTATTCTCCTGTTTTACCCAATGCCCAGATTAGCTTGTCAGGTTCATCTTTGAGTCTTACATGAGAACGGTGGAGTTCTTGGGTGAAAGAGGCCCATTCATTCTTCCATCGGGTATTGAGACCAAGATCTTCATCATTTTTCCAGGCCTGACCCCATAAGGTAGAAAGGCCCACTTTCTCCACCTGGTTTAGTGTGACTATTCCTTTGCTGTCAAGATGTCTAAGGAGACCCGGGGATAGTGCATATGCTTCGTTGCAACCCACCCACGGGTCCCTTCCAACTCTAATGAGGCTGCCATCACCAACTTTCCATGCAAGACCTCGTTCTATCACAGTGAAAGCCTCCAGCGTAGCCTTCTAGATGACAGAAATGTACTTCTGATTCTTTTGCTGACTTCTGATCCAATCTTCCAAAGGAGTTGGATCTATGTATTTCCTCTTAACCACCTTTGTCCAGAGGTTCTCCATCGATATCAGTCTCCACCCAGACTTAGCTGCCAAAGACAGGCTGAACTCAGGGAGCCTCTTGATTCCCCACCCTCCCCAATCTTTTGGTCTTGCGATCTTATCCCAAGCCACCCATGGCAGAACCGAAGAGTCCTTTGTCGAACCTACCCATAAGAATCTGCTACAAATCTTCCTAATCTTTTCCAGCACTCCTTTCGGGACCCAGGAAAGGGCCGCCCAGTAAACTGGGATGGCTAACAAGACTGATTTGAGGAGTGTCAATCTTCCAGCTCTGGAAAGCCACCTGAAGCACCAGTGGTTTATTCTTGCTTCGATCTTTGCTATAAGCCAGTTCCAATCCTCTTTCTTGTAGGCTACTGGCTTTAACCAAAACCCCAGATATTTAAAGGGAGTGTCCAGGGGATGAAGAGGAAAGGTAAAAAGATTGGAGATTCTCTCTTTTTCCCTTCTGTTTAGGTCAGCTGCACAGATTTGAGACTTTCTAGTGTTTATCTGCATTCCGGTGGCTTTCATAAAGAGATCAAAAATGTTTTTATATTCCTTAATCTCGTTAGAAGATCCATTTGAAAAAATCAGAATATCATCGACAAAAAGCAAATGAGAGATAAAGAGGTTGATTGCTACCTCAATCCCTTTTACCTTTCCTTCTCTTCTTGCCTTATGAATCAGTCTGCTCAAGCCTTCTGCCACTAACAGGAATAAGAGCGGCGATAATGGGCATCCTTGCCTGAGACCTCTTTGGCTGTTGAAAAAGGGGGAAGCAGAACCATTTATCAATACTGCAAAGCTGACACTTGAGATACAGCCCATAATCCAGCTTGTGAAAGAGTAATTGAACCCCAAATGAGTCAACATCATCCTCAGGTACAGCCAATTGACACGATCATAGGCTTTTGATAAATCTATTTTTAAGACCGCACCCTTCTTTTTCTTTTGTCTGACACTGTGGATAACCTCCTGTGCTACCCCAATTGCTTCATGGATTTGCCTGCCAGCTAGGAACCCAAACTGTTCCAATGATATGTTTTTAGACAGGATAGGAAAGATACGAATGGCAATCACTTTTGCTATGATTTTATAAATACAGTTGCATAAAGAGATTGGTCTAAAATCTTCAAAGGTCCCCGGATCATCTTTTTTTGGAATGAGGGCGATAAAAGTGGAGTTAAATGGCCTGTAAACCTCTCCCTTCAATCTTGATTCTTCTATTACCTCAGTAATTTCAGAGCCAATCAAGTCAAAAAAGAAGAGGAAGAGTTCAATAGTCCAGCCATCCGGGCCAGGACTCTTGTCTTTTGCCATTGTTTTCATTGCTGCCTCCACCTCCTCCTTAGAAACAGGCCTAGAAAGGTCCTCTGCTTCTTCCTCCTCCACAAACCTCGGGAAACACTGAGCTATTCTAAGGACTTCTGCTATAGTGGCCTCCCCTGGATCAGTGAAGATTCTTTCAAAGTGCCTCTTCCCTAAGCTGGAAAGATCCGAAAAAGAGCTGGCCTCCCTTTCTTCTTCATCCTTAAGGCTCCAAATGGTATTAACTGTTTTCCTTCCTTTTGCATAGTTGTGAAAAAACCTAGTATTTTCATCACCAGATTTTAACCAAATTGCCCGGCTCTTGATCCTCCACTCTTCTTCCTTATCTAAGAGAATTTTATTTTGAATCTTTTCCAGATGGAGGATTCTATCTTTTGAAGATTGTGACTGATATCCATCCTCCTCAGTGCTCTCCAACAACTTCAATTCCTCCCTGATTTTGAGAAGGTCTTCATTTTGTCTCATCCTCCTATCTCTAGCCCACATTATGGTTGCTTTTTTTAATCTCTTAAGGTTCTCCATGAACAAAAAGCCTTTATCCTCTCTTTCATTTAACCTCGGGTGAATCCAAGTTTCCTTGAAAAGGGCGCTAAAGGAAGGTTCTTGAAGCCATGAGGGGTTGAATTTGAAAGGAGCCGGTGGTTTTGGAGGAGAGAGGGCAATATCCAGAAAGATCGGAAAGTGATCAGAGTTACCAAATTCCTCCACCCACTGTCTGAACATAGGAACAGTTGAAATGAGAGGCTCAGATAGGAGGAAGCGGTCTAGTCTCTTTGCAATCCTGTCCTCCCCTACTCTTCTGTTCCTCCAAGTAGGCTTTAGCTTTAATGGAAGAGGATCCGAGAGGTGATGGTCTTCGATGAGGTTATGAAAGAAAACCGTCAAGGGATCCTCTCTAGCTGAGGGTCCCCAAGCCTCCGCTCTACCCATAGAGAAATTCAAATCCCCTCCCACAATCAGCATAGATGCCTTCATAAAAGACTTTGCCATCAACTCTTCCCAGAAGGATTCTCTTCCTTGGCAAGGACCATAGATGTTTATAATGGTGAAAGGACGAGGGCAAACAGGAGTAAGGACCTCCATTCCCATAACCTGCTTTGTACCCCACTGATTTATTATTTTTATACTTCCTTCTTTGCATCCTATTGCTAGACCCCCTGAGTGACCAGATGAGTCAATGGCAGAAAAAATCCAACCCGGAAACAGGGTCCTAAGCATAGCTTCCACCTCAGCGCCCTTCCCTAGAGTTTCTTGGAGAAAAACAATGTCTGCTTTTGAGTTTAGGACCCAATCACGCAGGGCCAATTTTTTGGGTTTATTGGCTAACCCTCTGCAATTCCAAGATGACAGGATCATTTAATAACCTGATCTGGGGCTTGCACTGCTCTAAGAACCCCGGGGATTGAGAGTTGTTTTCCATCAGCCATATCCAGCTTAGCTTTTAATTTTTCCTTTGAAAGGTCTGATTTCCTCCCTCTTTTGTTTTTTGCAGAGCTACAGCTAAGAGATTGTCCTAATCCCCCAGCAACAACAGACGAGACAGTTTTTCCCCCCATGGACCTGAGGTTGTAAGGGCAGTATGACTGATTGTTTTGCATAAGGTATGTGTTACAAATTATTTATGCACATGAGAGATTTTGTTAATCACCAAAGTGGTCAAAATCAGAATATTGTTTTGCATAAGGTATGTGTTACAAATTAATTATGCACATGAGATTTATGATTTTGTTAATCACCAAAGTGGTCAAAATTAGAATAATCATTTAGTGCATAAGTGACATAATGATTATTGATAGAAATTGCCAGTTATAATAATACCAATTAAGAACTGGCGTCACTAATGATAGAACCTGAGAACTTACCCAAAGGAAAGTCTTGTTCTATAACTAGTTGACATGATGAGGTTTAATAGATGTTTTGATTAAATAAATATTGATCATCCAAAGATGTCAGTTCTATTTAATTGAATATATTTATTACCTACTTATGTTTTGGTATTTAATTATGTTAAGTATAAGATAGTATCTACCCAAAGGAGTGCTATATTATACTATTATGTCTACATCTGAATCGCGTTAGTTATGAGCTTATAGTTATTTCATTTTTGATTTGCAGGTTGTCTATCTTTCGTATGTTTTGAATCAAATTTAGTTGAAGTTCCTATTAATACATGGTGGCTTGATACTGGTGCTACAACTCATGTTTCCAATAATATGCAGGGATTTCTTATGATCCGAACCATAAATACAAATGAAGATCGTTTTCTCTTTATGGGAAATGGAATGAAATCTTCAATTGAAGGCATTGGGACTTATCGTCTAATTCTAGAAAGTGGATATGTATGTTTGGATCTGGCTGTTTTGATTTATATAAGAATACTGATAATGTTGGTTCTGGTATTCTAATTGATGGTTTATATAAATTGAAATTGAATGACACTTATGCGAATTCCTTGTTGAATGTAGTAAATAATGTTGGATGTAAACGTAGCATGGTAAATAAAAAATCTGCTTTCTTGTGGCATAAAAGACTAGGTCATATATCCAAAGAAAGAATGATGAGAATAGTAAATAATGAAATTTTGTCAAATTTGGACTTTAGTGATCTAGAATTATGTGTGGATTGTATTAAAGGTAAACAAACCAAACATAATAAGAAAGGAGCCACCAGAAGCAGCTAGCTTCTTGAAATAATACACACTGATATTTGCGGACCTATGGACACTTCAGCCTTTAATGGAGATCTGATAGAGGTGGTGAATATTATGGTAAATATAATGAGTCAGGCCAGTGTCCAGGTCCATTTGCAAAATTCCTCGAAAGTCATGGCATATGTGCGCAATACACAATGCCAGGTACACCACAACAAAATGGTGTAGCAGAAAGGCGCAATAGGACGTTAATAGATATGATTAGGGTACGTGTTTTACTGTCCTAATCATAGTCCAAGAATTGTAGAAACTGGTAATGCAAGATATATTGAGAATGGTGAAGTCAGTGGGAGTACTCGAAGAGAAATAGTAGAAATAAAGGAAACAAGGGTAAATGTTACATTGCCTAGAATAGTTCCTCCATCTACTATTACTCCAAATGTTGTTCCAGCTGTTGTAGAACAGCATGATGATAATGAACAACATATAAATGAAGAAGTACTTCCTGAAGGAAATGACTTACATAATGTTGATATACATGAACCACAACAAGTAGCATTAAGAAGACCTCAAAGAAATCGTAGGTCAGCTGTTTCTGATGATTATGTGGTTTATATGCAAGAATCAGATTATGATATTGGAATCAATAAGGATCCAGTTTCGTTTTCACATGCTGTGGAAAGTAAAGAGTCAAAGGAATGGATTAATGCCATGAAAGAAGAAATGAAATCCATGCAACATAATGAAGTTTGGGATCTCGTTGAATTACCACATGGCTGTAAAAGAGTCGGATGCAAATGGGTTTTTAAAACCAAACACGACTCTAGTGGTAATATCGAACGGTATAAAGCTAGACTTGTTGCTAAGGGTTACACTCAGAAAGATGGTGTTGATTACAAGGAGACATTTTCTCCTGTTTCGAAAAAGGACTCACTAAGAATAATAATGGCATTAGTAGCTCATTATGATTTGGAGTTGCATCAAATGGATGTGAAAACAGCCTTTCTGAATGGAGATCTTGATGAGGATGTTTACATGGATCAACCTGAGGGTTTTTCTATAGAAGGAAAAGAACAATTGGTGTGTAAACTTAAGAAGTCAATATATGGGCTTAAACAAGCATCCCGGCAATGGTATATTAAGTTCAATACCATTATTACATCCTTTGGTTTTAAGGAAAATACGGTTGATCACTGTATATACCAAAGGATCAGTGGGAGCAAGTTTATTTATCTCAGAAAGGATATGTCGAAAGGATTCTAGAGAGATTTGGAATGAGTAAATGTTCACCTGGGACAGTTCCTGTACAGAAAGGTGATCGGATATAGCGATTCAGATTTTGCTGGATGCATCGATACTAGAAAATCGACTTTTGGTTACCTGTTTATGTTTGCTCAAGGTGCCATATCATGGAAAAGTGCGAAACAGACTATCGTTGCTTCATCCACTATGGAGGCAGAATTTGTGGCATGTTTTGAAGCCACAATTCATGCATTATGGTTGCGGAACTTTATTTCAGGACTTGCGGTTGTCGACACCATTAGCAAGCCGCTGAAAATTTATTGTGATAACTCTGCAGCAGTATTTTTCTCAAAGAACGACAAGTACTCTAAAGGTGCCAAACACATAGATCTGAAGTATCTTGTTGTGAAAGATGAGGTTTAGAAACAAAGAGTGTCAATCATGCACATCAGGACAGAACTTATGATTGCAGGCCCTTTGACGAAAGGGTTACAACCAAGACAATTTAAGGAACATGTTCAAAGAATGGGTCTTGGTTGTATTAATAATAATTGATGTGTGACATTCTGAGCTCTTTTATGTGTTTCTGATATACAATTATGTGTCTCTTGTTTTAATGAAGTAGTACGTATTTTATGTAATTTTAAACAAGAAAGAGTCTTATAAAGATATTATGTTTAATCATTATGATATAAGACATTATGTGGACCATTATGCTGTTTTATATAAATTATGAGTATGAATTGATGGATTGCTGGTATTGTAGTATATGGAAGGGAATGCATTGAATTAATAGTGCACAACCGCCATAACTCTCAGCAATTTATCATAGTATGATGTTCAACACTTAATATTATGAATAATCGGGTCAAGTGGGAGAATGTTAGAAATCTGCAGTTTCTAAATCTTAATGTGACCCGGTTAAAAGCATTAAAGCATTAAAGCGTTAAAAGCATTAAAGCATTAAAGCACTAAAGCAGTTTCTAATCTAAAGCATTAGATCTTAAGCGTTGAATTGGTATATGATGGACGTACCAGATTAGAGTTAAATAATATATAAAGAATTGGGTCCTCTCTCTCCCACACACAAGAGTTGCATTCTTCTTCATCAAGAAGCACATAAAGAAAGTGAGGGCAAGAGGAGAGAAACCGAATTCTGAAGAAGAGGAACAGTCAGGAGTCAAATTAAAGTAGATGGCAGCCATTACATCTTCCGCTGTTAATCAAGGTATGTCATCTCATATAAAGTTCTGTTTGTGAAATATTCGGTATTGATGATCTTTGGGCTGTTAGCTGTTAATGGAAATTTTACATCATTATGACTCTGAATTTCCTTGGTGTTCTTTGCTCTCTTCCTGGAGTCTGTAGGAAGATAGGTTCCACTGACTAGAGATGTATTGCCTTAATAATTACCTGATTAAAGTTGTTCATTTATAAATGAGAGATTTAGATATTGTTGATTTATTTTATCAAATGTTCCCTGACTTTGTAGGGGTCCTGAAAACTTGAAAAGTATTTTTGTAAAGACTTTGCCTTGGAGTTCGCTTGAACTGCATCCAAACCCAGCTCAATTTTGTCAGTGAGCTTGACAGTTCACTTACAATTAATCAGCCTTTGCTTGAACTGCATCTAAACCCAGCCCAATTTTGCTAGTGAGCTTGACAGTTCTCTTACAATTAGTCTGATCCTTAAAGACCCTTTTCTAAAGTCAATCTGGTTCTGAACATGGCCATCTACATAATTTGGAAGCTGATTATCATGGTATTCACACGCAACTTTGGTCTTACTCACAGTCTCACCATGATCAAGGAGGTCCCATGACTACTCGGAGAACTCTGCATTGAGTTCTTCGTAAATCTTAATGTGTTGTGCGGGTCCACATGGGTCATTTCTGTGAACTCTGTTGCGGGCTTGGTAATCTAGGTATGCTCAATATCATCCTTAGAAACTTAATCAGAGCTTGTTGAGTGAAAGAGGAGTGGGGACAGTTAAAGCCTATCACTTAAATTGTGCCCTATTCTTATAGGGCAGTCTCTTTTCATATGGTGTTGCTTCATGATTATGTTTAGTATGATATATATGTATATTTTTTTTTACCCCTGACCGTAATGATCCATAGCTCTGCCGGAGCTGCACACCATTCGGCTTTACTACCGAAGCCTCACCAGGGTGGACCCCAAGGATTGAACCTGCTCCTCATAACAGAGGGCCAGCGGACTGGGAGGGGGATCCGACCCATTGGGCTACCTGTCCGGAATATGTTAAGTATGGTATTTACTTGTGCACCATATCTACTTTTCTAAAATGTGGATATTTACTGTAATATAGTAAGGTCTTTTGGTTATGGATTTTGTTTGATATTGGTTGATTTTGCTTGTTAGTATTCTACTTGTGTTTGGGTTTCAGCTCTTCCATTGTTTACAAAGCATCAAATCATTTACTTCTGATTCAGTGGCAGGGTACCGCTTTGAATTTTATTTGTGGTATCTGTCCCAGCAGTCCACGTCTTACTTTTCCACTTCAGACTTGGTTTTCATCATCCACAAGCGTCATACCTTTGCCCCTTGTTTAGGTGATGCATGTAGGCAATTCATACCGCATGTGTAGGGTAAATACTTTGCATGGTTATGATTTTGTTTTGAGGCATATTTGCAATTGAGTCAAAAATTAAGTGTGAATATTGTTCCTTATTTATTAAACAAGTCAAAGTCAAACATGAATGGTGCTTTGGTTAGTGTTTGGTCAAGGGTTTGAGTTGGATTGCATGCTATCTAGCCTATCTTTGTTGCACTCGATCCTTGTCCTTTTGTATTGGTAGTAACTTGTGCTGCTTTTTGGTGTCAGCTTTAGCACAATATCTTAAATGTCTTCTCCTTGTTTGATGGTGGATTTGTTGATCTTATTGTTATTGGAATTGAGAGTAGGAATGTTGGTCCATTTTTGTAGTGATGGCACTATTCAAGGTAACCAAGAAATTGATTCCAAAGATTTATCATGAGCTAACTTTGATGTTGAGGGAGCTTTCATTTACAGTTTTATTTTTGAAAATGATTAATTTTCTAATGTGTTT
The DNA here is from genome assembly GCA_031772625.1 of Pinus tabuliformis. Taxonomy (NCBI): domain Eukaryota; kingdom Viridiplantae; phylum Streptophyta; class Pinopsida; order Pinales; family Pinaceae; genus Pinus; species Pinus tabuliformis. Next base: position 787,090,641 of record CM062810.1, read on the forward strand.
TGAGTGAAAACCTATCTAAAATATTGTTGATTGATTCTTGCTTGATTATGTAAGAGTTTGGTTAATGAGGCTTAGGAGCCTCATTATTGGCATTGTATCCACATTGTTATTTCAGCAAGTGTTTTCCCTACTCCAATAGTATGATGTCATAACTTAGGGCTTATGGTCTATAAAAATACATGTGGTATTTTCTCAATGGAGCAAGGGGTTTTTAGTGGACCAAGCAGACCAATTGCAAGTGGATGCCACATCACCCCCATCACTCTATACGCTATGTGGCTAAACCATATAGCGTAGGTTTACAAGAAATATATAGTTTTAGGCAGACATACCCTAGAGTGCACAGATAAGTATAAATTATCCAAAAAATATTGTGGAGGCCTATCCATTTCATTCTACTCTGAATTCTGCATGTCTGCTGCTTAACATTTCATTGAGTATATATCTACAAATCAGTGATTTTGGGATCAAATCCCACAAAGCAATTCTAGCAATTCTATACCTGCTCTTCAAATTCCTTCAAGCTTTTGAAAGCAAAACCAATGAATTATCAATATAATTTTACCATAATAAAAAAACAATTAGAAGGCGTTTAGCTAGCTCAAATTGCTCATCCGTTAGGCTTGAACCAACATCTCTTCTAGAGAAATTCAACAATTCTAATTTAATAATCCTATCGGCCTCTCTTTGTACCTTTTGGGACAATTGCTAGTAAATAATATTTGGGTTGTTTTAGTGGTTATTACTCATAATTTTTCGTTCTTTCTTTTTCAAGCCTTGATTTTTATTTTTTGTGAGCAATGTTGAGACTAGGTAGAGTGCTGGATCAAAGAACTAACCCCAATATTAGATGAGAGAATGATCTGTCCATCTACAATATGTGTCAAGATTGTATGAGAACCTGGATGCCTAGTCAAACATTTTTTATCCTTCACAAGTAGCTGCCACCCTCAACTCCCTCCTCATAAGATTTGAACCAATAACTTGATAGGAGTTATTACCCAAACTTAATTTAATTATATATATTTTTAAAAATTAATTCAACCCCTTTATAGTTAAAATTAATATTTGACCACCCGACATAGAATAGACAATGAAGGGTGTTGTGTTAATGCACTTTATGGTGAAAAGATCACCAGGATTTGAAACCCCATGGGCAAAAATCCAACCATGCTAAGGGCTAGAATGGCCCAGGGTTTGTTCGGTGATTTTGACTACTCTACTACTCTCAAATTACTTAACAAAAAATAAATATTTATTTATTAAATTATATGTTTTTAAAAATTATATTTTTAAATATAAAAATAAATACAACACTTTTATATTTAAAAGTAATATTTGACCAGTGGACATATAATAGATGGTGAATGGTGTTCTGTTAAGGCACTTTGTGATGAAAAGGTCACCAGGGTTCTAAACCCCATGGGCAAAAATCCAACCAAAGGGCTAGAATAACCTAGGTTGTGACCGATCTAAGAGGATTTTGACTGCTTAAATGCTTTAAATCTATGTTACTCAAGTCACAAATTAGACATGTCAATCATATCAAAACTCACAATATTTCATAAAACAAATATATTAAAAATTAATATTTAAAATTCCTAAGCATTATTATAAATTTTAATTAAAAATAATGTAAAAAAATCAAATGAACATTTTTAAATACGCTTTTACAAATGGTCGGAGAGGAGTACAATTTCCTTAGAATAATAGAAAATTTCCTCCCCTCCCCGAAACCTTCAATGTGACCCCGCTACCGCGCTCTGACTAATAAACAAATGATGAGTCGTTGATTAGGGAATAGTCTAACGAGGCGATATTTTATTATTTTGGGGCGAGAAATTTCGGTCACAATAAGTGCATCGTTAGACTAACTTCAATGTGGCTCCATTATCACTGCTATTAGTGCAAAATAAACCATAAAATTTGTGAAGGAAAAGCAAGGACTCATAGCTTCACAACGAATATTATATATTATTTAAATTATATGATATTAAAAAAATTTAATATTTAAGATTCCAACCAATATAAATTTTAAATAAAAATATTTTAAAAAATCAGATGAGCATATTTAAGTTACGCTTTTTTAAGTGGTGGGAGGATTACAAACTTCAAATCTGGGATAACAAGAAGATTTTCTCTCCCTTCCGGAAACCTTCAATGTGACCCCGCCGCCTCGCTCTGACTAATACACAAATGATGGGTCGTTGATTACGTCATTTCAAGTGCAGAGACTGACGAGGCGATTTTTAATTTTTTGGGGCAGATTTTGCCGTCGCAAAAAGTGGCATAGTTAGACTATATTTTAATGAGATTGTTTTTTCTCCTCTGAAAGTCATGGAAATTCTGGTCATATTTTGAGAAAATCTGGCAAGGAATTTTGTAAATCCAAGTTATAGTTGTTAAACTTCAAAATTTTAGGTGCTTTAGACGTTTTTGATGGTGCTGAATCTATTTACACCATCAAAAACATGATTCAAACACTGCCTCTACAAGATTTTTTGAAATGTTTTTGCCCCGAATTCCAGCCACTTTTGGTCATCCGGACAATTCCTCCGCCTCCGTAGACGACTCATTTCCTTTATAGTGAATGCCAGTCAACTTCAATGTGGTCCTGTCACCCCCATAAATGTCGCGAATGAAAAGGCAATACTCCATTGAAGTCAGCGACGATCACAACTTCGCAACGGAGGAGACGTGCAGGGATGTATTGTGTGGAAGTAATCAACTATGTCATCTATGACACTTTAATTGAATGTTCAAAGATAGTTTTATTTTTGGCTGTACCGAGGCAATTTTGCTCGGATGGTTAAAATTTTTACAAAAAAATATGATAGGAGTGTTTTAATCTTGTTTTTTATGGTAGAAATGGATTCAACACCATCAAAAATCTCGAGGCACCCAAAATATTGAAGCTTGATAGTTGTAACCCGGATTTCCAAAAATTTACACTGGAATTTATCAAAATCTCACTGGAATTTTCATGGTTTTCTGGCGAAATTTATGTCTTGTTAGACTACGCTGATTTTTTTATTGTGAAAGATGTTTCCTACAAAGTTTTTAACGCTGACTCAAAATTTAATTTTAACCAAAGTCCGATAGATATTTTTAAAAACTTGAGCGTAAGTTGTTTAATCTATAGAATTCTAGTGCCTCGAGGTTTTTTAAGGTGCTGAATCCATTTATACATTCAAAAATGTATTTTAAACAACAAAAATCACAATCTTGCTTGAAATTATATTTTCAGATTCCAGTAAAAAAAACTATTTCTTCTATAAGTTAGAATACGCCAAAAGAGGTATTTGATGGTACAAAAACATCCAATGTTCCACATGGATGTGTCCTCAAGGGTGAGGGGTGTGATTCAGATTTTTCACTCTCTGAGGACAGGGAATCCTTGGGAAATGTTTCCCCATGTCTCTCTTTTGAGGAAACACAAATGGAAACATTTTGCCAATGTAGAGGATGTGTTTCTCCAATGTGGAGGATGTGTTTCCCTTGGTTGTCCTCCTTAATTTTTTTTTTAACCATGATGAATCAATAAGTCGATGGAGTAATCTCGACAAAGGCCAGGATCGAACCTCATAGCTGCCACTATAACACCAAGAGTATATCCAACATCCCACAACCCAGATATACCAGAAACTCATAGCTCAACCTAAGATTGAGATGTCAGGAGACCACCAGAAACTAGAGATGGGATCCCAGACACCAACGAGATGCCTAAAAACAATAATTTATGAGTGAGGAAGCTTGATATTCAACCTTAGGCCCTACTAATGCTATGTAATTAATGGCAATATTAAATTCTTAAACTAAATGTCACTTTTACTTAATTTTTTAACACTATCATTATAATGTTTGAGAATAGTTCCAATTTCATTGGATTTCATATACAAAAAATAGAATTTTAAATCCCACTCAAAATTCAGTAGACTTAATCGATTTTTGGATTTCAGGTTTGGGGGAAATTGAAACGTTTCCATTGAATTCTATCATGTATGAAGGTATGGAACTAGCATTTAATCAAGAGCACCAAGTCCTCTATGTACCTCGATGTTGGTGGCATTGACTGTTAAATTCATTTGTCATGACTAGTAAAAATTTACCCATCACTGAACCATCGATGTACCTAGGGGAATGGATCTTTATCCCTGGTTTTCCTAGGCAAACTGGATTTTTTGGCATGCTTCGCCTTATCCTTGTTTTCCCCCAATGGCATCTGTGGAGTGGGTCTCCCCCCTTCCCCCTCTGGATGTTGTTGTCGCCTTCCAATCCATGGTTGCCTCCCTCCCGAAGCACCCCCGCCCTGTTGCATCTGCCCCTTCCAAGTTTGTGAAGAAGAACATTGAGGTCACGAAAGTCTCTCTTCCGGATGGCGTCAAGAAAACCTCCTTGGTTTATTCTGAAAGAGCTCTCATAAGGAAATTCATGAGCATGTGGTCTTCTCCTAAATCAATGGAGACTTGGATCAAGAAAACTTCGACTCCTATGATGTCTGGCGAAATCACTCTTTCAGCTGTTGGAAATGGATTCTTTATTTTTTATTTGAAGTCCAAGTAGATAAGGAGGTTATCTTTCACAATGGACCACACCTCTTTGGCTCCAAAGGAATGTACCTTAACAAATGGACTCTGGATTTTAACCCAGATGAGGACATTCCCAATGCCATTCATGTATGGGTCAAGCTCCCTCGTCTCCCCATTTATTGTTAGAGCAATGATTGTCTTCGGGTCAATGGCAATGGTGTTGGGAAATTCCTAGACAAGGCTGAGCCAAAAGGCTCTCAATTTTCCTGTGCTAAAATCTGTGTGGAAGTGGACTTGGAAAAAGGACTTCCAACTAAAATCAATATAAACTTGGGTAAGTGGAAGCACAGACAAGTTTTAGATTATGAAAAAATACCATTCAAATGCAGACACTGCCATGAATATGGTCACTTTGCCAGAGACTATCCTAAAAATGGAAATGAGAAAATTATGGATGCTCTGGCCACACAAGAGGAGTAGTGGCAACAACCCAAGAAAGCCTCGAAAGGCAAGGGGGATTCGTCCAAAGCTCGACCCTCCTCTAATGTGGCTCCCTCCTCTTTGAATCCATTCAAAGTTCTTAGTGATGGGGAGGCGGATGCGGATGTGTCTCCCCAAATTATTGTGGATGAGCTTCAAGAAATAGAAGAAGGAGAAGTTGTGGAGAATAGTTTGAAAGAGGTTGTCGATGAAGCTCCAAAGTCTGTTCCCATCCCCGAAGCTCCTCCAATTAGTCTGCATAAAGTTCAGGACCGGGTGGTAACTCAGAATTTGTCCCAAACTATCTCCTGGGATGATCAGAGTAGTAGCCAGGAAACAAACTCCAACAAGAAAGCGGGAAGGCCAAACAAAAGGACCCAGAGAGAAAGGGAAGCATAAATAAACAAGAAACTGGGGAATCAATATGTTATTTCAGACTTTCTTAAAGGGAAAAAATCAAATAAAGAAGGCAAGGATGGTGGTCGCTCTTCTCCCACCGTTAATTTATGAAATTTATATCGTGGAACATAAGGGGACTAGGAAACCCCGCAAAAATCCTAGCAGTCAAGGATTTAATAAAGCAAGCTTCTCCTTCGGTAGTATTTCTACAGGAGACCAAGTTAGATGAACATGAAACCTTGAAAGTGGCTAAAATTTTTTGGAGAGACAACTCGGGGTCATCTCATCCTTCTCGGGGAGCTTCAAGAGGGCTTGGTATATTCTGGCTGAACAATAAATTTTCCCTGATAGAGGAAATCAAGACAAAATCCTGGATAATGGTTCTTTTGGAGGAAAAGGAGATAGGAAATAGAATCCCCTTCATAAATATCTATGGTCTAGTTCTCCACTGCGACAAGCCAGACTTCTGGACCTCTCTAGAGATCCTAAAGAAAATAAACTTTCATATTAACAGTGTGGTGGGAGGAGACTTCAACATGGTCTTGAATTCCTCGGAAAAAAGAGGTGCCTCTTCAATCAAGGACCACTTTCGAGATAGAATGGAGGATGTTCTATCTTGCTAGGATCTACTCAACATCAAGCCCAAGTCTCGGAATTACACCTAGTCAAACAGAAGGGTCAGTGTCCATTTAATCGCCGCCCGTTTAGACATATTATTTTTGCATAGTAATTGGATTCTCAGTGGTCTGGACTGCTCCTCGTCTATCGAATCCCTTGGAGATTCTAATCATCGCCCCATTATGATCACCATGGAAAAAGTTGAAAATCTTGGGCCACTACCATTCAAATTTAATGCAGACTGGTGCCAAGATGAAAAAGTTGGGGAAATGATAAAACAAACCTGGACTCGGAAAATCCATGGATCTCCCAACTATGTTTGGGAATCCAAACAGAAAAACGTTAAGAATGAACTAAGGAGTTGGCTCAAAGAATGCTATCAACCACCTAGCAAAAAAAGGAAGGAAAAAGTTCAAGAGTTAGAAGAACACTACAAAACGATGGAGGAAAGTCATATCGAAGAGTCACACATACAAAAAGAAAAATACCTCTCCTCTCAGATCTTCAGTCTAAGAAGGCAGGAAGAAAACCTATGGAGGCTCAAATCCCGTAGTCTTTGGTTAAAAGCTGGAGACTCAAATACTGCTTATTTCCACACACAAGCAAAGGCTCGAGAGAACATGAATCATATCAAGGAAATGGTGGCGAGTGGGTTGATAGTTAGCACCACATCTGAAATCAAACAGGAGGCATTCAACCATTTCAACCCTCTTCTCAATCCGGAACTCCCGTCTTTGGTCAGGGCTCCTGAATTTCTTTGGGATCTCCCCCAAGTTGTCTCTCCCCTCTCTAACTTTTCTCTTTCTGATGTAATTCTAGAATATGAAGTTCTTAATGCTATTTGGCTCCTGGAACCTGAGAAGACCCCAGGACCAGACGAATTCTCCATTATATTCTATCGTTTATTCTGGAATGTCATTAAAATAGATCTTATTAGAATGTTGAATTATACCAGGGTAAAAAAGAAGTTGGGGGGTAGCACCAATTCTACCTTCCTCGCTCTGATTCCAAAAGAAGCCAATCCAACCTCCTTCTCCAGATTTCACCCCATCTCTCTCTGCAACTCTTCCTATAAAATTCTTACGAAAATCATTGCCACCAGAATCAAACCCTTATTTCCCTCCATTATCTCTAAGAACAAGGGTGGGTTTATGCAACATCAAAATATTCTGGACAATATCATTCTGGTACATGAAGCTATGCATTCAAGCAACGAAGAGGGAGAAGCTGACATGGTTATTAAATTGGACATGGAAAATGCGTTTGATCAGGTAAACCACTCCTTCCTCTTTCTTGTCATGGAGAAACTAGGATTCAATTCCAAATTTATATCTTGGATCAAAGATTACATTGGATCTCCTTGGATCGCCCCTCTTATCAATGGGCGACTTGGGGCCTTCTTTGCTGCCTCTAATGGATTGCACCAAGGATGCCCCATATCTCCTCTTCTTTACATTCTTATGGCAGAATCTCGTAGTTGCAATCTTGAGGTTGGTCGGCTTAATGGTTCCCTCCCAGGGCTCGTTATTGCTAGAAATGTCAGAGCAATCAACCACTCCCAATTTGCTGATGATACCCTCTTTATTGTTGGAGCTTCCTTAGTGATAGCTTCTCGATTCAAAAAAATCCTAGAGGGGTTCCTTTTCCAATCTGGGGGTATGATCAACAATTTAAAATGTCAGTTAATTGGATGGAATTGCCAAAGGGACTTGTTGAATGCAATTGGCCGACTGTTGGGAATTCCGATGGATACTCATCACTCTTCCTTTAAATATCTCGAGATTCCTATTTCCCTAAAACAATCACCAGCGGAAGAATGGGGGAATATCATTCAAAAAATTAGGAACAGAGTGCAGTCTTGGGGTGTCTGATGGCTCAACCTAGCAGGAAGGGTCACTCTCATCAAATCGGTGCTTTCTTCTCTTCCAGTCTATATTGGGGTTGACCTCCTAGCTCCAGGTTACATCAATCAACAAATAAGAAAACTTATCAGGAATTTCCTTTGGCAGGGAGGAAAGGGGAATGAGCATAAATTCCATCTAGTAAATTGGAATATGGTTAAACAACCTAAGAAATTCGGTGGGCTGGAAATAAAAGACCCTGAACTAATGAACCTAGCATTGGGGGCGAAATTGGTCTGGAGGCTCCTTTCGGATTCTGATGAGTGGTAGAAAATGGCTTTCATCAGAAAATACTTTCACAAAAATCATCTTAATAGACTAGAGGATGAATCCTAGGAAAAGAAAGGTTCAAAAATATGGATATTATGTAAAGCCTCGTCCTCTCTCATTCTGAATCATCTTGGCTGGCTTTCGAGTAATGGGTAGCCCATTCAAGTTGGAGTCGATTGCGCGTTAGGAATTGATCCTGCTCTCTCTGGTTGGATGGCCGATCAGGGGCTCTCTCATCTCACGAATATCTCTTGTTGGGATGACACCGACTTGTGGAGAGGGTGGATCTCTTCGATATTCCTTATCATCTTCAAGCTCAGTGGGATACGTTGATTGAAGTATTTATGGATTTAAATAATGGAGGAATGACCTGTTATAGAGTTTTATGAACCCAACATTTCGGACTACCAAGTGAGTCCATCATCAGGGGATGCGACAATAAATATTCTAGAGATTGTATCCAAGAGCTATATTTTAAGTATCATTTTCGCTCTGGATAGTCTTAATTTCTCGAATTCTGGTGTGTTTTCCATCATGTCCCTTCCATGGTAGGATTCACCCCTATAATAATAGGCAAGATGGATAAACGAGTTTGGTTGGGAGGAACCTCAAAAAAATATTGTTTCAAGGAAGGCTATGCCATTTTATCCAATCCTATGCCCTCCCCTCTGTGGGGGAAAATATGGAATGGTGATGGTCTTCCTAAAGTAAACATTTTTTGTTGGGAGTTGGTTCACGATAAAATCTTGACAACTGAGAATTTAAAAAGAGAAATATTAGTGGTCCATCCTAGTGTGTGTTGTGTGGTCAAATGGAGGAGTAAATCAAGCATTTGTTTTGTCTCTGCCCCTTCTCGCTGGAAGTTTGGAATCATGGCCTTGCTCCTTTGGCCCATATTTCCCACCTTGTTGACATTTGGAGTGACATGTTTATTAACTGGGGAAATAAAACTCCTCACTCCTTTAACTCCCTGCTTTGGCGTTGTTGGTTGGCCTTTCCCAAATATATGTGCTAGTCAATATGGTTGTGCCACAATCAGTCCATATTCCAGAATCTTCGTCAAAGTCCCGAATCTATTGCAATCAAAGGAGTGTCGTTGCTTTTCAAGGCCATTTATTCACACAAATTCGATGCTCTGGAAGTGATCGATCTGACCAGCTCTGAAAAATATGGCTCAGGATTTCTCCTCCCTCCCTAAAGCCCTCATGTCCAAAGCCCTCTGATATTCCAAAATTCTGCATAAGACTAAAAGGTGATGAATTTTCTGAATGGAAAAGAAAAATTGGGAATATCCAGTTGTATTTTAATGGTGCGTCGAAAGGTAACCCTGGGGAGGCTGGAGCGGGAGGGATAATAATCAACCTAGAAGAAAAAACATAAGTAAATTATGCCTGGGGCCTTGGGGTCACATCGAACAACCAAGCGGAAGCTCTATCTCTTTGGTAAGCATTAAAATTTTGTCTAGACAACAGTGTCAACTCCTTGAATATAGTGGGTGATTGCAAGATTATCATCCAAAATTATATCAGGCTCCTCGGGAATGGCCTCCTCCTCAAGGACGATTCCTCATCAATCATGATAATAATAATACACTTGTTAAAAAGATTTGAGAAAGTCGAATTATTCCACGTGTTGAGAGCCAACAAAAATATGGCAGACATCCAGGCAAATGCGGGGGTTATATTAGGGAGGGGTGTTGTATGCATAAACAACCTTATTTCATCATGTCCCATCCCTTAGCCAATGGCTGTAGGACAACGTTGCACGCTGGTGGTACAGGTTGTTAGAACAACAAGTTTGTAGTTAAGGAGGCGTTCTTTCCAAGGCGCCTCTGTGTGGTGGTAGTTATGTTGGACAACTATCCGAGGTACCTTCGCTCTTTGATATCTGGGATGGTAGGTGGTAGTTTATTGCACAATTGTGGTGTCGTCAGATGGTAGTTCATGTGCGAGGACAGGTGTGTTATGAGGTTTCATATCACCGTCGACTTGTATAATATATCAACTTCTGAAGGGGATGTTTGCTCCATTGTTGCAAGCCTTTGGTCTTGGAAGGGGGGAAGAATGGATGGAATTGTTGTTTATAAGACCTAACTCCGTTCGAAATTTATGAGTGACGGGTTGGAGAGGAATGTTGGCAGGTTGGAGAGGAATGTTGGGATGGATCCAGTCATCATATACCTTGGCTAGCTCCAGTTTGTTAACCATAAGATTCAAGCCGTGCAAAAGCGAACTGCTGCCAAAATGTCTTCAGCAGGGAATGTCGGTCGGGGTGGTTCAGGCTCTGGGAGCTCGGGTTCAGGCAATGGTGCTAGGAATGTTGGTATGGAGAGTATAGTGGAGGACTTCTGCAAACAAGTGATAAGGGAAATCCTTAAAGAAATAAACGAGAACATGACAGTAATTTATGCGCAGTTGTCTGGATTGGGTAAAGACTGGGAGCTCGTGCAAAAAACTCTGGAAGGTTTGCATATGGATGTTCTGGGAGTTCAACAAAACGTCGATAATATAAAGATCAAGGTGGAGATGGATACGGTGGGAGTCTTAAAGGAGGTGTTCGGGGTTGGAAATCTCTCGGCCTCTTGTGCGGAATGTGATGAGGATGCTTCTCTGAAGAATTTGATTGGCGATGGTGATAAAGCTGGTGTTGATGTTGCGAAGATCCAGGGAGAAGAAGAGAACAAACCAAAGATCCTAAACATGTCTACGAGCGAGCCTGCGGGTGCAGGTGATGACGCCGAGACAGAAAGCAGTTGATTGCACTCTCTTTATATATATATATATATATATATATATATATATATATATATATATATATCTATATATATATATATATATATATATATATATATATATATATATATATATATGTATATATATATATATATATATATATATATATATATATATGCATTATCATTGTATAGTCTATAATGGCACTTTTTGGAGAATCTATAGTTATAGCTCCTTCTATAGAACATATGTAAATAATCGTGGTAGCAAGATGGTCCATACTCTGTGTAACGAAAGGAAAGATACAAAGAGTTCATATCTGAGTTTTGTAAGGGACCTGGCCCATTTCTAGAAATCTTAATGAAAATGTTACTCGTTTCTTTAAAAAAAAAAATGCACCCATCACTAAAAAAAATCTCAGTTTGACTTATTAAGCGTTTTCTATCTTATATTAATGCTTAGAGGGTGATATTGATGATGAAGATTCTAATATAGGCAATGACTTTGATGATATGTAGGTATTGGTTGTAACATGATTTATTTTGGACTATAAAGGCCATCTAGAACCTCTTTGTTGATATATTTTTGGTTCATAGGTGGATTGTGTTTGGTGTTATTTTGGTTATTGTGTGATATATATGGGAAACTTTCCATATGTGTATAACGGTTTGGATTCAAATGGATGAACATGAATATTTATGTATTTTTTGGTCGACGAGTTTTTCGGTTCGATTTTTTTCCATTTCCTACTTTTGGGTCAATCAGTTCAACGACCAATCCAGTTCTTATAACATTGATTCATTTTCCATTGTGCATTTTCAATTTTAACAATTCAATCTTGACACTAGATATTAGTGACCTAAGATTGAGCCTTTGACTCGTTACTCTTTACTATTTTGAGTTTGAGTAATTCAATTTACTATTCTAGTCTTCAAACTTTCATATCTACTATTTGGCTTAGTACTAATCAAATTTTAGAATAGTCAATGGTGAATTTAAATCAATGCGTACAATAGTTTACTATTTATATTTATTGAATCATTTATGATGTATGAATCAATGTATTTTATTATTGAATATTTTGAATTTAAATCTCTCTCTCTCACACACACTCCAACACGCCCCTGCCCCGCCCCCCCTCCCCCCCCTGAATTTCCCTAAACTTTGGGAGTGTTCCTACATGTCGACCCTATGCATCTCCCCATTCCTATGTCCCCTCTTCTTGGAAATTTGTGGAACATTAGGAACAACATTGATATGGTTCAAATATTGGATATTAAGAGACTAAGGTTGGAGAAGATTTTTATGTGTTAATTTTTAATCATGCAATAAATTAAATAATGGTGGTATGGTATTAAGTGTTTCACTGTTCACTGGGTTTAATGGTTAAGTGTTGAAATTTAGTAGAAAACATGTGCTACTGCATAGGCTAGGTGCCGATCATGCAAAATTCAATCCAAAGTCTCACTTAGGAAATTTATTTAATTTATTAAGTTTTTTTTTAATGATTTTCTAAAGTCTAACTTAGGAAAAGCACATTAATTAAGTAGTTAATTAATATTGGCTATTGAACTAGAAAATATAAGGAAATACAATTTAGTTATCTTAGTGATTTAAATTTAACCCCAACCATTGATCTCAAGGGAGGTGATATCTAGTTTCAACTATCAATCACTTTGGAGATTAGGGTTAGGGATTTAACTCAATGAAGAATTATAAAGGACAACCTAAGGTTAGAAGATTACACAATTTTGAGAAGATAATTTTCTTATAGAGAGATCTTAGAAAAAGGTGAAGAAGGACATCGATCTAGAGGTCAAGGCCATGGGAGGAGAATATCAAGAAAGATTTCATCAACAAGAGATAATTCCTAGAAGGACCAGAGAGAAAGTTTAGTAGATTAGAAAGGAGTAGCCACATGTGTTAGTCCATATTTAGCTAGACATATTACATGTGTCATGTAGGGAGGGCTTGTACAACTAGTACAAGTTCCCAGGTTTGCAGGAGTCTAGACTGGCCACAAAATTGAGAGAAAGTTGTAGGTTTAAGCGAGAAACAAGTCGATGGGGTGTTTCAGAGAATATTTGGAGGGTCGTATAGTTGGTACAACTGCCAAAAATATATTTACAATTGATGTAGCTTGTATTTTTCAATAGGACCATTTTGCTAGATAAGGAGCCATCATTGTTTTAAGTAATTAAAGTGAAGTTCAATTGGAAGATTAATTGAGTCTATGTGAGAATTATTTTCTATGTTTTCTTCTGTTGTAAATTTATGAGTTAAAATTTCAATATGTTTTTATTCAATAAGCACAGACTTAAATCTATGGGTTATAATTTTACTAGGAATAATAAACATATATGGAATTAAAATTTTAACATGGTATCAAAGCATTAAAATATGAATAGGAAATCGAAATTCTCACAATTTTTACAACATATCTAAAATTCCAATATTAGGCTTTCTTCAATAAAACTTTTTATTTGGAGATGGTAGCAATCAGTTTAAGGTTTGAGGACAAGTTGGAAGGTGCATCTAACTCCATCCTTTGGAATGCGAGGGTTACATTAATACTAATTGAAAACGGTTTTTGGGATTTTGCAAATACCACAGTAACCTCATTGACAGATGCAAAAGATTTGGTCATCCATAAATAGAAGGATGTGAAGGGCAGGAGGAACATCTTGGATGCAGGGATGGATCACTTGATTCCTCACATATCTGAGAAGAATTCGGTAAGGGAAATGTTTGAAGATTTGGCGAATCTTTCCCAGTGAAGTAATGCAAATAAGTATATGGTTGTTGAGGGAAAAATTCAGAAACACCAAGGTGACCATATCAAATACAATGACTAGTTATCTCACCAAGATCACTTAAGTTCATAATCAGTTGGAAACAATTAGGGAGGTTGTGACAGTTGAAGAGATGGTGAGGACGACCCTAAATGGTTTCACCAAGCCATAGGGCCCATTCATCAAAGGAATCATTGCACAGGAGACACTTTTCAAATTTGACAAGCTATGTGATTATTTCATTCTAGAGGATATTCGATAGGAATCTCTAGTATGTTAATAGAAGGGTGACAATGAGAATCTGGCTCTTTCTAGTTAGGCAACGAAGAGCAAAGGAAAGAGTTTGTTCAAGAAAAAAGCAAGCGAATAAACAACTTCATATGCTATGAAGAAGAAGGATTTGAGTAATGTAAAATGCTTTGTGTTCCACAAGAGTGGGAACTATGCTTCACATTTTCTATAAAGGAAGAAGGGGAAGGGAAAGTTGCATCAAGTAGCAACATTTTTAGATACTTGGGTGAAGAAGTTTGCTGCAAAGTTTGAGGAAAGTTTTCATTAGTCTCTTGTCTCTCTAGAATTGTTTCCAATGGTTCTTGGTTCATGTATAATGGAGATTCTCATCACATGAAGGGAACACAAGATTTTTTCACCAATAAAGAGAGACTTTGATCTACATGTGTACTATGGAAACAATGTCAGTACGATGTGGAGGGAGTTGGGAATATATTTTTTTAACTACAGTAAGGAGTTATCTGGAAGTGAAGGATGTGTTAGTGGTTCTGGGACTTAAGAATAATGTGCTCTTAGTCTTAACCATGGAGGATAGTGGATATGTCATTACTTTGTAGGCTGGATAGGTTCCCATTATACTGAGTGATTCTAAACTTGACTTAACACAAGTTATTGAAGGCAAAGAAGGTAATATATACATGTTGAAGGCTCGGTCAACACAAGATGTATTTCATGATCGTGACAACCTTTGTGAGATTTAGGATAGGAGGATGGGGTCACTTACATGCATCATAAAGCATTTCTCATACTGAGGAAGATTGTCGTCGGTATTTCAATGTTTAACATGGAGCTATAGGGTGTGTGTAAGGGATGTTCTCTTGGAAAATTTACCAAGGCTCCTTTTCCAAGTAGCCAGAGTGGATCCAAGGGCCTCTTTGGTCTAGAATATATAGATGTGTGTGGTCTATTGTTAGTAGCATCAGTGAGGGTTTCCAGCTATTACATGACCTTCATTGATGATTTCTTTAGGAGGACATAGATCTTGGGACCAAGGTTGAGGTCTTAATTATTTCTAGGAGTTTAAGGTGTTGATTTATGGTAGCATTGAATGTGCTTTAAGCCTTAAATTTTGCAGGGAGGCTAGGACACATATATTCCAGAATACCCAAAAATTGTTCTGGGAAATTATGCTCGGAGATAGTATTATTAAAATAATTAATTATTTTTAATGAATGCCTAAGTCTAAACTTAGGAAATTAGAATAATTAAAGGGTATCAATTAAACTAGGGTGAAGCTTCTAGAAGAAGATGAGGATCAAGCCAAAATGATATGAGCCATTTATTAGAATCTAATATGGGTCGTTGATTGATCAATGAGAGCATTATAAGAAGAAGCATGATGGGAATTTGGAAAACACATCGGGTGAGAGATCAGAGATTGATTTTATCAAGAGAGAAATGCAGCAGTTGCCAGAGAAAGTGATCGGGGAGATTTCTTACAGTGAGGGGCAAAGATAATTTTTTGGAGGAAGTTTTCCTGATCCCGAGAGTGAAAGGTAGAGAGGGCGGAGAGTATTCCAAAGAGGCGGCATTTGGTCACATATAGGCAACGTAGAAATACATTGTGGCATCGCAAAGCTTCAGAGGGAGTCCGTATTTCTTATGGGGAATAGTCGTGATCTAGTGTTGGAGACAAGGTGTGAGACCATGAGGCCAGAGGGTCAAATTTTCCAACAAACAGATGATTGAGAGGAGGTGCAGCGTAGTCCTAACAATAGTGACGTAGTAATTGCGTGGTTGTGACACAATACTACATAGAGACTGCGTAGAGACAGCGCAAAGGCTCATCTTAAGCACAGGTCAATGTCGGATTTCCTAGTGACAGGGTGAGATCATCTCGTTATCTCTTTTTCCAGTTAGATCTCTATATAGGATTTCCAGTTTGGGCATCCAAAGAATTGTACTAAGAAATTACTTCATAATAATACAAACCTCAACTGTTGCACCAATTTTTCCAAGTTGGGTTTTTCTTGGGACATTTGTCCAAAAACAATGATGTCACTTGTGTGTGGTATTTCTTTCTTGCTCAATTCTTACTTCCACATATTATTTAAGTTGTGAAGGTTGTAGTTGTATGTATTTCGATGTTTACTGTATAATACTGTAAATAACTTGATTCAGTAGGAGAAATATAATTAGTTGTTGCAGTAGTGATTCGGGGATTCCGAATTTTCACATGGTATCAAAGTGTAAGTTAAGAAAGAGAGCAGACAGGAAGAGCCGAGTGTTGAAGAGAAGGAGGTAGATCGAAGTGCTACGTAGGTAGCACATCGAATCCCTAGAGGAATTGTGCAGTCCAAGCCAAAAGGGAAAGATTCTCAAGGAAGATCTCGCTTTGAGTGAGTTGATAGAGAGGTAATATTTCCATATCGAAATTTGTTAACGGTAGAGGGAGCATCACAACTGAAGATTCAACACATAGTAGTCTTCATATGAGACGCAGTGCTTTCCAACAGTTGCTAGGGCAGAAAAACATCAGAAGAAGGAAGGAGACACTTTTTGAGGGAATTTCTTCCTCAAATAATTCCTAGCCAAGGAATTCAATTTCTCAATTTTTGTGCAGCAGTAGAGAGGAGTAGATCTACTAACTCCAGCAGCGAGTGCTTAGTACATCCTAGCAGCAGTGTAAAGGAGAGAGGAGGTAGTTCGACATTTATTTGCAGAGATGGAAGCAAATGGGATGAGAGATCAAAATCGGTTGGACGATGCATCCAACTATATGATCTGGAAGGCTAGGATCTCCTTCCTTCTAGATGAGCATAATCTCAAATCCTATGTCGATAGTGTGGTAGTTGAACCCGTAGATGTAGATCTAATCAATAATTACAAGGATGAAATGGAGAAGGCCAAGCGGTTGATCCTCGATGGAGTGAGGGATCATGTTGTATGTCACATTGCTAACAAAGCGACGACCAAAGATATGTGGGATGCCTTGGCTACATTGTATCAAGGATCTTCCGAGCAGCGAAAGATGTACATCGAGGAGAAAATGAGATTCATGAGAGTGCAGAAGGGGGAACACATTGATCCATTCCTATCAAAGCTTCACGAAGTCCGAGATCAATTGGTAGGTATAGGGTCGTCTCCTCAGCCTACAAAGATGGTGAGGTTGGCCCTGAATTCAATCTCAGAAAAATGACAAGTATTTGTCTAGAGTATCATGGGTAGAGAGAAATTCTCAGATTGGGAAGGGATGTGGATCACTCTTCAATAGGAAGAGATGAGGCGAGACTTAGTCAAGTGCAAACTTGATGGCAACAGAAAAAATGGGACGAAGCCCAAGGAGGAGGAGGAGAATGCAGCCCTTGCATCAAAGGGGCAACAGGAGCAGCGGAGGAAGAAGGACATTTCTAAGATCAAATGCTTCCGATGTGGTGAATTTGGTCACTACGCTACACAGTGTCCTCTCAAGAAGAAGGACAAGTATGAGAAACATGATCTGTAGGCTACAACCACAAAGATCGAGGAGGAGGAGTTTGCCATGATTTCCTAGATACCTCTAGGGGAAAGGTGGGGTGATCTAGTACTGTAGTTCAAAATAACTACAGATGGGTGGGATCCTTGAGGAATCCACCTCTTGGGTCAATACCTTGCTACAGGAGCCCAAATCAGAAGTAGTAGGATGGACCAGTGTCAATTGGTGCAGAGGAATGTCGGAGTGATAGTTGCAGTGGCTAGGAGTGCCAGAGAATGAGCAACACAGAGAAAAGTTGGCAGTAGTGCAGAGTCAGCAACAACGCAAAGACTTCGGAGGGTCAACACAGACACTAACTGATCTGAAAATGAAGCTACTTGTATTTTTTGTTCAAGGTATTCATTTCCATTAAATTATATGTGCAAACTGTTACTCTTGTCTTGCAATTGAAACAAAGTGTTTTTGATAATTTTCTGAGTCTTATGTGTTAAGGAGTATTATTTCAATTTACTGTTTAACATATCAAATCTAAGAAACACAGCAAGATAAAATCACATAATATAACACAACAGTTGATAAGGCAGTTCACCCTTCCTGGGCTACATCTGCTGGGTCCAAGGCCCCCAAATGGGCATGTCCTTGCTCTTATTAGATGCTCACATTGGTTATACAATGAAAAGAAAGCCTAAATAGGCAAAATAAGCTGTGGAAATGAGTTCAAAACACAGAAAAAAAGAAAGAATGGCTTCTGTTTCACCTCCAATGGTTAACCATAGCCCAATACAACTCCAACACTCCCTAGGCCCTAATGGCTCTCCAAGATTCTCTTCTAAAAAAGAACCTGAAGATGAGCTCTGTTGGCTCTGAAACCTATACCATTGGCTCTGGAATGCTCAGAATACCCAAAATAAAAATAAAAAATTCACTCAAAAAGGTTCTCCCTAGTGAAAGTTATGACCAACTGAAGTTTTGTCCAATCTGCCCTAAAGAAACTCCACCAAACTTGGAGTAATTGCAGTTAGCTCCAATTGGTGCTAAATTTGGAGTTCCACCAGCAAAACCGCTGGGCTGACCGTAACCGTCAGCCTAAACCGCACGCATGTGACCAGGATTCTGGCGGCAGTTACAGTTGGCGGGTTAACTAACAATGACCGCTGGAGTAAACTGTGCATGTGACTGCGATTCAGGGACGGTTAATGTGTTAAGGCTGGCAGGTTGACAGTTAACCGCGGAAAAAATGGTGGCATGTTAACTCATCTCCTGGGACCGCTGGCGGCCTATCCCCCCAAACCATAACCTGTAACATAATAAGTATAAACCGTGAGCTAATATGGTTAAGAACTGCTGCGAGGGCGGGTTGGTCGAGCCTTTGGGCTGGTAGCATGGAGACCCACGATCGAATCCTGCGGAGACACAAAAATTTTGCACCATAAACCTGCAGTCTTGGAGCCACGTGGCGGCCTCCAGGCAGGCCACGTGGCGTCCATTCATTGGCCAACAAGGAATATTCTGTGGAATATTCCAAGGAATATTCTCAAAATATTTCGAGGAATATTCCCGAAATATTCTTTTTATATATATATATTTTTTATTCAAAGTCAACCCAAGTCAAACTGGACTTTTGCATGAAATTGTGAATTTTCAAACTTGAATAACTTTCACATACAGTGTCGGATTTGAGTGTCGTTCATGGCTACAGGATCGTATCGATGAGGCCTATCATGTCATTCTGGTTTCAACCAATTCTGAGAAATTCAAAATTTGAGCATTTTTTCCACTTAGAACATGATCACCTGATTACACCTCCCTAATGGGAAGCCTTTGGACCCCAAAAGCCTTCAATTACCTATTAAGAAGGTGAGGGTACATCTCCCTCACCTTTTCCACCTCCATCCACTTTTCCTTACTCAGTTTGCTGCCTTTAAGACCAACCCAAACATAATCAACATTTCCCCTTTCAGCTCATCCAAAAATTCTAGTGAGAAATCATCTATGGATGGCAGCTGAATGTCACTTTCATGATCAACAATTAAAGGAGGTTCATACAAACGTAAATTTTCCACATTCACAACGGAATACATTTGCATATATGAAGGCAAATCTAGTTGAAAAGAATTATTTCCAACTTGTTTAAGGATCTTGAATGGACCATAATGAATAGGCTTCAGATTTTTACCTTCTCCTTGCATTCTTTCCTTACTAATATGCAGCCATACCTCATCTCCTTCTTGAAACTTATGATCAACTCTATGTTTATCATGTCTCTCCTTGTACTTTCCTTGACTTTTTTCAAGTTGTTCTTGAACTTGCTGATGTATGAGCTGAATTCTTTCAATGAACATGTGAGCTTTGTCAATGTCACTATGCCCATCAATGGCAACATCCTTCTCAAGAATGAAATCTAAAGGTGACTTAGGCAAATACCCAAAACAAGCTTCAAAAGGTGAAGTATTTGTAGAAGAGTGCTTGGCCCGGTTGTAAGCATGCTGAATGTAATACAAGTGCTCATCCCAAAGCTTGGGATGCTTGCTACAATAACCTCTCAAAAGATGTACAATGGTTCTATTCACTACCTCTGTTTGGCCATCTGTTTGCAGATGGAAAGCGGTACTCTTCTTCAACTCGGTGTCCACCATCTTCCATAGATTGGACCAAAAATTCCCAACAAATCTGGAATCCTTGTCACTAAAAATAGAAGTAGACAAGCCATAATGAACCCATACATGTTGAAAATATAAATCAGCAGTTTGTTCAGCAATTATATTTTTCTTACATGGCATAAGAATACACATCTTGCTGAATCTATCAACTACTACATAAAGATAATCATGTTGCTTTGTAGATAATGATAGACCTCCTACAAAATCCATAGAAACACTTTCCCATGGTCTAGGAGGTACCGGCAATGGCATATATAATCCAAGCTTCCTATTGCTAGGATTTCTTGTAGCACATAATGAACAACCTCTAATGAAACGTGAAACACTATCTACCATGCGAGGCCAATAACAATACCTCTGTAAATGTGCCACCGTTTTGCTTACCTCGAAATGTCCAACAATAAGAGAAGAATGAGCTTCTCTCATGATACTTAGTCTCTCTCCCTGAGGTATACATAACTTGCCCATATGAAACAACAAATTATTATGCAAATGATAATCATTCTCCTCAACATGATTCCCTTCACTAAAGTTAGCATACACATCCTTAAAATCAACATCTGATGCATACTGTTCTATGTAGCTCTCATGTACAATAGAATGATTCATTATTAAGTAAAGTAGTAGCACTAATAATAGGCCTTGAAATCATATCAGCAACTTTATTGAAAATACCTTTCTTGTACCTTATTACCAAGTGAAATTGTTGTAGGAAGCCCATCCATCTGAAATGTCGTGACTGCTGCAATTTACTTTGTGACTGCAAGTACTGTAAAGGCTGATGGTCGGTATGAACAATTGTTTCTTTGCCCATCAAATAGGGTTTCCACTTTTTGACGCTTTGTACCAACTCACACAACTCCTTATCATATGTAGGATAATTCACAACAGCACCATTAAATGTCTCAGAATGAAATGCGATAGGCTTACCATGTTGTAAGAGAACTGCACCCATGGCATAATCACTAGCATCGATTTGAATCTCAAATGGTTGTCTCAAGTACGGTAATGCAAGAACTGGAGCTGAACTTATCTTTTCTTTCAAAGACTCAAAAGTTTTCTGTTGCTTGCCTCCCCATTGGAAAGCACGCTTCACACTTGTCACTGCATGCATAGGAGCTTCTATGGCAGAGAAGTTAGAAATAAACTTCCTCCAATACTGAGCTGCACCCAAAAAACTTCTTACCTCTATAACGGATTTGGGAGTAGGCCAATTTATAATAGCTTCTACCTTAGAAGGATCAATTCTCAAAGCACCTCCTCCTACTGTGTGTCCCAAATAAACCAAATAAGTCTTTCGAAATTCACACTTTGACATTATAAGAAATCACTGATTTTTCTTCAAAATATCAAGTACTTTCTTAACATGCATGACATGCTCTTCTCTAGTCTTGCTAAAAATTAAGATGTCATCTAAGTAGACAATAACAAAATCATCAAGAAAAGGACGTAATACATCATCCATTACCCGCATGAAAGTTGCAGGTGCATTGCATAAAACAAACGACATAACAAGCCACTCAAAGAGTCCTTGTTTGGTTTTAAAAGTTGTCTTCCAAATGTCACTTTCTTCAATTCTAACTTGATGATAACCACTACATAAGTCTAACTTAGTGAAATATTTAGCATCTTTTAGCTGATCTAACAAATCATCTATCCTTGGGAGTGGGTAACAATTCTTTACCGTTATTTTGTTCAATGCCCTGAAATCCATGCACCAAGTTCCATCTTTCTTTGGAATCAACACTATCAGTGACCCACATGGCGAAGTGCTTGGTCTTATGAAACCTTTGTCCAACAAGTCTTTAATTTTCTTCTTTATTTCAGCCTTCTCCATGATAGACATGCGGTACATGGCTATGTTAGGAAGAGGACAATCTGGATGTAAATGGATTTCATGTTGAATCTCCCTTTTAGGAGGAAAACCTGTTGGTTCCTGAAACATCTCATGATGTGAATTAATTACAACATATAAATCTGATTTAAGCTTGGAATCAAAATTTTCAAATGACTCATGATTCACATCAACCTTAGGCTTGATCATAAGTAGTAAAAAACTCTTACTTGAATTAACTAGCCTTTTTACCTGTCCCGCATTTACCATCGCTATATTTGCCTTCTTGCGATGTGCCCTGACAATTTATTCCTTGCCATATTTGGAAAGATGATATTTATTTTCATGGCGATGGAAGATCACTTTCCTGTCAAATAAGTAAGGACTTCCCAAAACAATTCCTGATATATCAAGCGGTACTACATCAAGTTCAACTGTGTCTATAAAGTGTGTAGTAATTGCAAAGCGCAATATGCACTTTCTTGAGACCTGTAAGTTTGCATCCTTGCATATCCACCCAAGGGGATAAGGCTTTGGATGTGGAATGGTCTCAAGTTTAAGCTGTTTGACCAAGTCTTCTGATATGATATTTTCTTGTGACCCATTGTCAAATAGTGTGTCAATTTTTGTATGTTTTGAGACTACCCTCACATGGAACAATTCAATTCTTTCTTCCTCATTAGGAGCTTGTACATGAAAGTTTGAAGTACTAGTACTTGCTTTAGTTTTTGTTTCCTTTCCCTTCATACTCTTTAAACCCATGGCTGCAATTTTGGTTTCATCCCCTAAATCATCACCTAAAGCTTGAGGTGTAGTTGTAGTAGCTGTAGTTTTCTTCTTTCCTTTTTTTTTGTTAAACTGATTTCTTTTTTCAGGATAAAGTTTCCAACATTTTCTCTCTTCATGGCCTTCTTTTGAACAGTGTTTACATATCACTTTCTCACCCTCCTTTTTGACAGATGCATTCTTCTTGCCTTTTCCCTTAAAGGTTTTCTCTTTGTTTTTCCCCTTAAAAGGCTTTTTTCTACCCTCATCAAAAGTGTTTTTCCCTCTAGTATCTAAATGCGTAGCTTGTACACAAACTTCATCTAGACTAGTAGGATTGAACATAAGGATAGTATGTTTAAGGTAGTTGTGAAAACCACATATATATTTCAACAAAGTGTCTTGACTTTGTGAGTCTACCCCTAATAAGAGTGCTCTTCACTTAAACTCTTGGGTGTAGTCTTGAACATTTTGTCCCTTTAGTTGTCTAAAGTTTTTCTAGTTCATTATAGCCTTTTGTGAATGAGAAAGAGGATAAAATTGCTTCTTAATTGCGGAAATAAATTCAGCCCATGTTAAAGTAAACTTACCATGTTTCTTAATTTCATCCTTGGTATTGGCTTCCCACCATACCAATGTTGCTCCATCCATTCTTAAAGAGGCTAACTGAATCTTGGCGTCGTCATCTTGTAAGTTCTGTATCCTTAAATAAACTTCCAACTGTCCTATCTAGTTGTCAAGTTTCTCTGCATTGACTTCACTGTTAAACATGGGTAATTCAAATTTAACATCTAGCTTTAAAAATGGACTTTTTCCAGAAGATTTAAGCTTATGAGATTGATTTACCAAGGTAGAGGATGATGATGTAGAGGAAGAGGATGACGATGGAGATGGTGGATCACCATTTCCTCCATGTCCTTTCTTTGAATTATCATCACATTTCTTTCCTCCTAAAGAACCCTCTCCTTCTTTCTGATGTTTAGACCCTTCTCCAACCAACCTATCATTCCTTTCCTGGTATAATATTCTTACCATCTCAGTCATGTCCAAAAAAGATTTTCTGAATACCCGTTCTTCTTCTTTTGGATCCATGTCTTCAGGAACTTCTCCTTCCCTTTCAGACATACTTGAAGCTTCTTCTAAGGCTATTGAGGGTGAATTAGAAGGTGGAGATAATGGCACCCTGGCCCTCCTTGGTTGAGGATTATCTTGTGCTCTAACCAATTGTCCTTTCCCTCTTTGAAGTTTAAGCCTGGTAAGCATTAAAACTTGCAAAACAGTCAAAAATATCTTTGCACAAAACTAATACTCAAAACTTGAGCTCTGATACCAACTGATCTGAAAATGAAACTACTTGTATTTGTTGTTCAAGGTATTCATTTCCATTAAATTATATGTGCAAACTGTTACTCATGTCTTGCAATTGAAACAAAGTGTTTTTGATAACTTTCTGAGTCTTATGTGTGAAGGAGTATTATTTCAATTTATTGTTTAGCATATCAAATTTGAAAAACACAACAAGATAAAATCACATAATATAACACAAAAGTTGATAAGGCAATTCACCCCTCCTGGGCTACATCTTCCGAGTCCAAGGCCCCTAAATGGACATGTCCTTGCTCTTATTAGATGCTCAAATTGATTATACAGTGAAAATAAAGCCTAAACAGGCAAAATAAGTTGTGGAAATGAGTTCAAAACACAGAAAATAGTAAAGAATGGCTTTTGCTTCACCTCCAATGGTTAACCATATCCCAATACAGCTCCAACACTCCCTAGGCCCTAATGGCTCTCCAAGCTTCTCTGCTGAAAAAGTACCTAAAGATGAGCTTTGTTGGCTCTGAAACCTATACCATTGGCTCTGGAATGCTTAGAATACCCAAAATCAAAAAAAAAATTTCCCAAAAAGGTTCTCCCTGGTGAAAGTTATGACCAACTGAA
Source organism: Pinus tabuliformis (assembly GCA_031772625.1). Taxonomy (NCBI): domain Eukaryota; kingdom Viridiplantae; phylum Streptophyta; class Pinopsida; order Pinales; family Pinaceae; genus Pinus; species Pinus tabuliformis. The sequence goes on from CM062810.1 coordinate 787,115,268, forward strand.
GTTTTGTCCAATCTGCCCTAAAGAAACTCCACTAAACTTGGAGTAACTGCAGTTAGCTCCACTAATTTTGGCAATTGGGGCTAAATTTGGAGTTCCGCCAGCGAAACCGCTGGGCTGACCGTAACCATCGGCCTAAACCACGCGCATGTGACTGGGATTCTGGCGGCAGTTACGGTCAGCAGTTAACTAACAGTGACCGTCAAAGTAAACTGCGCATGTGACCGCGATTCGGGGGTGGTTAACGTGTTAAGGCTGGCGGGTTGGCAGTTAACCGCGGCGCAAATGGTGGCATGTGAACTCATCTCCTGGGACCGCTGGCGGTCTATCCCCCCAAACCATAACCTGTAACATAATAAGTATAAACTGCGAGTTGATATGGTTAAGAACTGCTGTGAGGGCGGGCTGGTCGGCCCTGTGGGCTGATAGTGCGGAGACCTGCGATCAAATCCTACGGAGACACAAAAATTTTGCACCATAAAGTTGCAATCTTGGGGCCACGTGGCGGCCTCCGAGCAGGCAACGTAGCGTCCATTCATTGGCCAACAAGGAATATTCTGTGGAATATTTAGAGGAATATTCCTAGAATATTCAGAGGAATATTCTTGAAATATTCCTTTTTTTAAATATTTTTAATTCAAAGTCAACCCAAGTCAACTGGACTTTTGCATGAAATTGTGAATTTTCAAACTTGAATAACTTTCACATATAGTGTCGGATTTGAGTGTTGTTCGTGGCTACAGGATCGTATCGACGAGGCCTATCCTGTCATTCTGGTTTCAACCAATTCTGAGCAATTCAAAATTTGAGCATTTTTTCCACTTAGAACATGATCACCTGATCATTGGCAACAGTCAAAACTCCAAGAATAGATGCATCATGTTGAACACATGTTCAATATTTTGGATGTTTTTTTTCATTGTAGTTGTTGCAGTTGCAGCAAAAAGAGTTGGAGCATAGTTTCAATGCTGATGTAGTTGGCAGCAACATGCAAAGTCAGTAGCAGCACAGATGCAACGTTTGCACAATAGTTGGTGGGTAGTGATGTTAGACATCAGTAGTGCAAAGGGAGATGTTACAAAGTCAGGGTGATGCTTCAACAAGTTGCATTACTAGAGCACATTCCTTGCTAAGAGGGATTTTTTTATTTCTGGTAGCATTAGATGTGCTCTAAGCCTTAAAATTTGCAAGGAGGCTAGGACACATGTATTCCAGAATACCCAGAAATCGTTTTCGGAAATTCCACCGAGAGACTGTTTTATTAAAATAATTAATTATTTTTAATGGATGCCTAGGTCTAAACTTAGGAAATTAAAATAATTAATGGGTATTAATTAAACTCGGGGTGAAACTTCTAGGAGAAGACGAGGATCAAGCCAAAATTATTTGAGCCATTGATTAGAATCTAATATGGTCTGTTGATTGATCAACAAGAGGATTATAAGAAGAGGCTTGATGGGAATTTGGAAAACACATCGGGTGAGAGATCGGAGATCGATTTTCTCAATAGAGTAGTGCAGTAGTTGTTGGAGAAGGTGACCGAGGATATTTCTTGCAGTGAGGGGAAGGGATATATTTCCGGAAGAAGTTATCCTAATCCGGAGAGTGCAAGGTAGAGAGGGCAGAGAGTAGTCCAGAGAGGCAGCACTGGGCCATGCAGAGGCAGCGTAGAGCTACATTGTGGCAACTCAGAGCTTCAAAGGGAGTCCATATTTCTACTGGGGAACAGTCGAGATCTAGTGATGGAGCCAGGGTATGATGTCGGGAGGTCATAGGGCCGAAGTTTCTAGTGAGCAGAGGATCGAGAGGAGATGCAACACAGTCCCAGCAGTACTGACATAGTAATTGCATGGGTGTGACACATTACTACATAGAGACAATGCAGAGGCTCATCTCTAGCGCAGATTAGTGCCAAATTTCCTAGTGACAGGGTGAGATTACCTCACTATCTTCTTGTCCAATTAGATCTCTGTATAGGATTTCTAGTTTGGGCATCCAAAGAATTGTACTCAAAAATTACTACATAATAATATAAACCCTCAGCTGTTGCACCCGTTTTCCCAAGTTGAGATTTTTCAGGGACATTTGTCTAAAAACAATGGTGTCACTTGTGTGTGTTATTTATTTCTTGCTCAGTTCTTGTTTCCACATATTATTTAAGTTGTGAAGGCTGCAATTGTATTTATTTCGATGTTTACTGTATAATATTGTAAATAACTTGATTCAGTAGGAGAAATATAATCAGTTGTTGCAGTAGCGATTTGGGGATTCTAAATTTTCACATAAGGCTCCTGTGGAGAATTAGAAAGAGATAAATATCATATTCTTGATGTTGAATAATGGCGGTAAGTACACCTCAAATGACTTCAAATATTTTTGTAACAAGGTAAGGATCAATAGGGAATTGACAGTTCTTCACAACCCGCAACATAATAGGACTGCTTAAAGGAATATTTAGTCCATAGCTAGAGATACCAAGGAAATATTTCATGGATATGATCTATGCATGTTCCTTTGGGTGGAGGCATGCAATACGACAATGTATGTGCAAAACAAGAGTCTTCATAAAGTCTTATGGGACATGACTATAGAGGAGGATTTCTTTGGAGTGAAGTCAGAGGTTATCCATTTTTGCATATTGTTCAGTGTATATCCATGTACTAGTAGAGAAGAGCATAATTTTTGGCTATAGTGAGACCTCAAAGGCATAAAGGGTCTTCATTCCAGCACATAGGAAGGTTTTGGCGAGCTAAGATGTTAAGTTTAAGGAGGGTTTGATATTCAAGAACTATCATGATCCCATTCCAATGACATAAGAGAAGTTGCAGGAGGCTCCAAAGATTGAGGAGAGTTCATCACCACTCACAACAAGGAATCAATCTTTAGTTAAGAAAGAAGAGTTAGAGGCTCTTTCCAATTCTATCAGGAGGAGGCCTCCATGGCCAAAAAAACATCGAGGGATGCTCAAGAGCATGTGGAGTATCCTAGAAGTACATTCAAGGAGAGAGAATTGTCGACGAAGTTTCCTAGGTATATAGCTCTCATGAATAACACCATTGTTTCTAAACCTTCCAGTTTTGAGGAGGTAGTAGACCAACAGTTTGGAGGGATGCTATGATGGAGAAGTATCACTCCATTATGAAGAATGATGTGTTGGACATAGTTCCAAGACCAAAGGAAAAATTGGTGTTTGTTTGCATGCATTTAGCTTAACAAAAGGAAACAAATTTATTGATGTTTGTCTTGGAATCATTGGAAAAACACAAGTCTACGTCAATGGTCACAACCATCTGAAGCATCTTGGCAAATCAATACATTCCATGTATATAAACATTCCTACTTTTACCATCTTACCATCTAAAGTTATAGACTTTATAGAAAGAAACATTTTACAATTCTAATTAGTTTTTTGTTGGTTTGATTCACAAAAATTTAAACTTTGAATCTCATGATTGACATATTACTTTATAACACAACTATCACCAACTAAACAACCCCTTAAATACAACTCTAATTAATTATTAAAAGATTTAATTAACAAAATAATTTATTATTAAAATTTTATATTTTATTTATTTTAAAATTTTCATACACATAATTTTTTTCTCATTTCTCTTACGGCAGAAGATACCATTTATATTGGAAAACATTTTACCATTCCCATCTATGAATATAAATTCTATGGTGAAAGCCTTTTACAATTTTAATTAATATTTCTATGGTGAAAGCCTTTTACAATTTTAATTAAATATTTGATTAACAAAATAATTCATTTAAAAAAATTCTATATTCAATTTTAATATTTGAGTTATTTTAAACCTTTTTAAGTGTGGTTGTGGAGACGGAACTCTGAAAACATTAACCTTAATTAAAATTAATAACTTTATAAATTTTATATTTTAATTTTACATATTAGAAATAATTTTCTACGAACATGTTATGATTTAACTTTTTATATATAGCCCCGGCTCGAAAGGAGTAGTGTTCAAGCAATTATATAATTTTTATTATATAAATAATTTGATTAATGTTTATAATTAATTTAAAAAACTATTTTTATATCTAATTTATTAAGCATGGTTTATTTAACGCATCTTTGTAATAATAATTTATAAAAAAAAAATGGTTATATATATATATATATATATATATATATTTTTATTTTTTATTTTTTTTTCTTCATATTAGATTTATTTGATTTTGGATGGATTTTCAAATAAGAAATCTTATTATGAGTTTTACATGTTATTCACCTAAATTATATCCAATTAAATTATACATAATGTTTAATTGTAATGATCTTCTTTTTTTAAGTTGAAGCTTGTATTCATATTTCATGAAATTACATAACTAGACAGTTATTCCACTACTCTAAATTTGTTGCTAGGGAAACCATACTAGGGAAATGCAAAAGGGCCTTTACCAAAAGAGCTTTAAAATCAAAATTTATACAAAAATAAACATAATTATATTATTCATAAATGTAATTATCCAGTGAACTAAAGTGCCTAGGTTGGCCATCGATAAAGTAGTTATAAAAATTATGAAACTAATGGTAGAAATCATGCATTCTATGAAGAAACAGAGGGATCCACTTCAATGGGGTCTTCATCATGCTTGCTAGTATTGTTTGGATGGTTTATAAACTACTGTGGATATTCCACTAGACAATTCATCAAAATATATCTTCTAAAACATATTCGAAAATCCAAAATATACACTATGAGGGTTTATTTCTCCTTACACTAATATGAATGGGGTGAAAATCCGATTTATATTTGTCGGTTATTCGACTCATAATTGCAAAATATCTAACACATTGGAGATATAATTTTCATCAGTGGGATTATGTCGAATAATCAACACTTTTTTTTAGCGTCAGGTATTGGACAGGATAAACATCGAATATCTGATGCCAAAGTTGGCCAAAATTGTCTTTGAGTGTCCAACGATTTGCAACGCCAACATATGTCGGATTTGCGATGGGATAAATGTCAGATATCTACTGCCATAGAGGCCAAAAAATAAGATACTTAGACATCATATATGTGATGTCATATTATTCTAGCCCGACGGGATCCAATGTTTTGTTCTGTCAGTATGGAGTCGGATGTATGACAATGTAGTGTCAGATAATTGACATTACAATAAGTTTAAGCGAGATATGACAGTGTAGTGTCTAATGCTTGGACCTGAGAAATTCAACGTTGTATTATTCTAGTCCAATGATATCTAACGGTTTGTTCCATCAGAATGGAGTCAGATGTCTGATGGGGTGGTGTCGGATAAGCGACATTGTAATAGTTTAATGTGATGAGAGTGTTGTGGAACTGAATCATTCATCCGTCAGTACAAATTCGAATATCTGATGGTCTTTTCCATCGGAATGTTGTCAAATAGTCGATGTTTTAACTTAACATCAAATATCTGACAGGTGCCAGAGCATTAAAAAAAAATAATCCAGGGACTGATTAGTTCGGGATTCTTTTGCATGTGTCTTTGTCGGATTGATCATTCACTACTTCTTATTTGGTAGCGCACTTTACTTATATTGCTACAATGAGCACTGCCAAATCAAAAGGTAGCACAAATTAAATTTGATAGACTTTAAATTTTAGGGCCGCACGAGAGCATATTTTAATGAAATATTTCCATGTGATAACAAAGTGCAATTGTGATCTAATAATGTTAATCCATGCATGAATTGTGTTGTAGCCAATTTTCATTTTTCCTTTCAAAAGGAAAAATACAACACAAACACATATATAAAATCTTGTATAGGGGCTCATATAGCCAAAGTATGGTTAAAATCCCTCACAAAATTTTTATGCTATATATTCAGAGTAGCCTAACATTTCAGGCCTATAAAGTGGAGCATTTTTATATGAATAAAGTGAAGGGTGGGCCACCCCACACCAATGGAGGATTAAAAAGTGTGCATGTTTCAAGTGCATCACTGTGATTTTGGATCGAGCTATGTCCATATCCAAACATGACGATATAAATAAATCATAGTTTATGTGGGGAGGAGCCCCTGAGAGATGGTCTCCCAAAACAATTGATTGGGAGATCTACGGTTCGTATCTTCCCTACTACCTCTCAAGGTAAAACCACTTAGTAGCACGAAATCCCCTAAGGGTGGAAAATGGGATATGTTGAAACCATTTGCGATGGTAAGCGAGCGTATAGCAAGCGAGACAGCTCACCCACCTCACATTATCATCCTCTTCCATGTCACCTTCCACCACAATCCTTCCGTACTCTTTCATACGTATCCTCATCATTTTCACTCTCCATCTTTACCATTAAACAAAACTCTACTCCACTCCATTCTATCCTTATCACTCCATACACACTTCACTCTTGCTCTCAGCTCAGAATTGCAACATCCTCCTCCAAATCATCCAAGTAATAACATCCTCCATCTCCTCTAATTTTAATTAAAAGGAAAATTGCTAAAATGGCTAGGAAAGCTACTTTGTCTGTGTCAACTACACACATTCCTCTAATGGATACAGAGAGGGACATTTTTGACCCTGTTTGTTCACTGGACCTCACACAAATTTGACAGAACCTATTTGCTATCCAAATTAAGTTAGAGAACCCCTTTCGAGTAGTTAAGTCTGGTCTTGTTGTTGCCATTGTTCCCCATACTTATCCCTTCCTAGATTTGATCAATTGGTTGATTTCATCTCTTTACACTCAGAGAAATTGCATGATGAATTATTCAAGGGAGAATATTTTACAGTTCTCTACTAAATTAATTTTTCAAGCCCTATGTTTTCCAGAGTATGATAGCCATATCATTTTCATAGACTATTCTCTTTTAGCCACTTATTAATCTCTTTTCGAGGAGGATAAGAAGAATCTATTTGAACTCATTTCCCCCCCAATTCTTCTCTTTCTTCAACTGTTACTGAGTTTCCCATAACCGTCTTTTCTAAAACTACTAATTTGATTCTTTCAGTTATTATGGGAATATTGGGGAAGGATGATACGAAGGTCATCAATTGCCAGACTTTAGGGTTTTTCCATCTAATGATACAACTAAACATTGTATTAGATATTCCATCTTATTGGGAGCACTCCATCAACCTTCAATTCCATAATTTCAGCATCATTGGATGCTTCAAATTTCCATCTCTGCTTGTCTATATTTTCCTATACACCCATGCTAATCAATTTATTGATGTGGAGTTGAATATTGTTGATCCTAATAAACAAAAGAAACCTGTAATTAATTGGAATGATATTGTTAGAAGGAGAGAGAATAATGAAGGATTTTCCTACTATATATCTTCTTTTATGTTAGTTGTATATAAGATCATAAATGGTCAGCCTGCTCCCAAAATCCTTCCATAAGCTAAGTCCTTGTTGCAGTTGAGTAAATATTTTAGAGTTGGTGATTGGTACATCTTGGAGGATTGTTTAGAAATAAGGTTATATGGTGCAAAAATTCCACCCTACAAGTTGCCTGTATTTGCACCAATGAGAATTTTTTCTTTGGAATTTATTAGACAGAGCCTAAATGTGGACCATATTCATTTTGTCCCAACTTGGAAGGGTTTCTTGTTTAAATTACCTAGAACAGTGGGTCCTTTTATTGTGAATAATAGACATGTTGCAGAAGAAGTTGAAAAGATGATGCAAGAATTGGGTTTTGGACAAGGAGAAAAATGGAATTATGATCCTCATCAAGTAATTTCCAAAAGAAGAATGGAAATAACTTGTGCTCCATATACCCATGAAGAAAAACCAAAGTTGGAAAAGTTGGAAAATCTTGGTATAGTTGATTCACATCAGAAGATATATGTAGAAACTCCTCTTCCTATGGAAAAAGGATTGAAGAGGAATTCCCTTGAATTTATGGATGTTTATCCTTAAGGCTCACAATCTAGCAAGAAAGCTAAGGTTCAAGGAGGAGAAATTGAAGCTTCACAATTGATTGAAAAACCCTCAAGAGAAGTAGGATTCCAAGTATAATTGGGAGATACAAGATGTTCACCTTCATCCCCAATTCCTAATGAAGAGGAGGTTTCTTCCCTCAATTATTTGCAAAAATATTTCCAGCAAATTGAGGAGAGAAATGTAAAAGTAAGGGGAAATATTACAACACATATGGAGGCTCAATCAATCCCAAATTACCAAACCAGACTCCTATTAGCTATGGACTTGGAAAGGAATCAACTCAGAATATCTCTTACTCATCCAATTTCTTATACTTTTTCATCAGGCATAGATTTCAAGGCAATAAATTTTTCTATGGATACTAAAGACATTCCTCTTCTTGGAAAGATCAATCTACGTAGGAAAATAGGTGAATTGATTTATAATGATCTTCGCAAGTCTTTGTTGGTAGCTAGTAAAGAAAAGGCACTCTCGAAAAAAGTGATATACCAACTTAAAAAGGAAAGGGAAAATTCCAGAGACTTGCATACCAAAATGAAGAATTCAAGAAGTCAATCATCAAGCTGAGAGTAAATCCTAAGGACAAAGAAGTGATTCAAGCCTTGCTATGAAGTACAGAGTTTGAAGTTCAAATATTGAGGAAGAAATTAAAGATTCATGGAGCTGAACATGTCCAGAAACCTAAACTGGCTCAAGTGGAGAAAGAACATGAAATTTTGACAAAAGAACTATTGGGAACAAATCAAGATTTGGGAGTCCTCAAGCAACAAAATGCATAATTGCAGTAGAAAATAGATAAGCATGTATGTATTGTGGTAGTGTTAGCTGATTCAGAAGACCCTACAAAGAAACTAACCAGGGTTATGACCGAGTTAAAAATATCAGAAGATGAACTAAATAAGTTGCAAAGGATCCTAGAGGATGCCAAAGGACAATTGAGTATAAAAGAGAGACAAATATATTTAGCAAAGGAAAATTTGAATTAAGAAACCCTCAAACATCAAACAACAAAGGAGGAAATTAAGGAACTAAAGGCCAAGCTCAAAGGTAACATTTCCTTAATTCAAGCAAGGCATATTATTTGTGATGATATAATTCAGCAAGTTCGAGCTATTTGGGACCATATGAATGTTATTGCAGAATAAAAAGACATAATAAAGGCCACCAAAGAAATTATTACTGCAAATAAAAATAAAGCATAGGAGAGCACCCAAATGACTAAGAAAATTATTGACTATTTAAATGCTAAATCTTCATAGGAGCTCAAAGTTGTAGACATTATAGATAAAGAAATTGTGGTGATGGAAATAAACAAAATGGTGCAGAGGAATATGTATACAAAATAGGCAGAGAATATATTGATATAAGTCAAGGAATCAACGGCACTTTTTAATTCCCACTTTGATTAAAGATTTAGAGCAAGTATGCCCAATCGCTGCGTCCAACAGGGCAATCTTCTAGCATGGGAGAAATATTAGTCACTTCTGATGGAAGCCAAAAGCAAGTTTGATTCATCACATGAAAATACTGCAACCTTGAAAGGTTCAACAATAGTGAACTATCTTCAGAGGGATTTTCAATTGTTGTTTCAGGTCAAGACATTGTTTACAGATAAGCCTAATTATGCTAAGCTCACTAATTTGAAAATGGCTTACAATAGAATGGTCCAGTGTCCTGTCCCGGACTTGGAAATTTGGAAAAAAAGTCATAACCATAGTTCCATTGAATGTTTGAGCTATAGAACGTGGGGCTACATCAAAGGAAGGAGCTACATCGAAGGAGCATCAGTCCCAAAAGTCTAAATGACTTTCATTTTTCAGAAATTGGAAAAAAAAAAAAAATTGTAATTTTGTAATAGTTCCTTAATGTTTTTAAAGAACTTGATTAGTCATGAATAGTTAAGAAGTAGTTAAAATAGTTGAAAATTACCCATAATTGTCTTTATTGTATTTTTTCTTTAAAAGAATGTAGAGGAACCATTGTAGTGGTTCTGAATTTTGGCCTGGAGAGTGGATATTTTGCTGTGTAATGTGCTGAAAATTTTCTTGGAGAATTAATAAAAGTTTTCAAGTGATTCCTCATATCTGTTAGCTATAGTATGTGTTTCCTATCTCTGTAAGTTAATCATTGTATTTATTCTTCCATTGAAATATGTGTTATGAAGCAGCTGGTTTCTTTTTATAACCAGACTTAATGTTGTGATAATAGTAGAGGGTACCTGTAAAATTTACTTAAAGAAGCCTTAATAAAGCACTCCACATTTTCATCACTTCATTTTCCTTTATCCCATATTTTCTGCGAAGATTTGGTGTATCAGATTCTTTACTACCCCGTACATTGAATCTTCATTCTCAATCTTTCTCCCACTACATTACAACTCCAAAAAAAAAATGTAGTCATAGATACAAAAGCCATTTGGAGAGTTGGCTTATTTTTTCCAAGAGTTAAATTCACATTACACCAAAAGGGTTATTTCTTGGCACCATTATTTAGGAAAACTCTAAGATAAATATCTTTATTTATATTGAATAGATGTCCTAGGCACCAACCTCCTTTCAGCCAGAGGTTGTACCTAGGGTTACAACAGGATCAAATAGATGCAAGGGATTCTCCCTCCCTAATTGTAGGTACTCAAAATGGCTACCAATAGTTGGTTGATAATTTTTTGATACAAATACAAGTATTCTCATTGCTAGATCTGATTTGTGTACCAATGAAGGCAAAGGAGTATCACACACAAAAACAATGTTATGCTAGGTTCAACTTACAAAATATGTGAGCCACAAGCAGAGGATACTTATTTTTATTGGATGATATTTGGCATGAGCATGTACTCCATGGTCATTTTGATGAATACTCTTGCGCTTCAAAAAATTGAAAGGGTATTTAATACTCTCACATTTTCATCTTCAGGCATTCAAACTTGGAAGATTCCTTCCATAGGAGGCAATTCAATCTCCCATATAGATTAAATAGATGCTACCTTAATGGAGGGCACAAAAATTAGTAAAGATGACAGTGTAAGTGTGTCACCCAATAATGACCTGGAATTTGATGGTACTCAGGTGATGTCGAGTTTCCATATTTGTAAAAAAATGGTGGACAACCCTCTATTCACATTGTCTCCAAATATAATGTAAACATTGATGTTTGTGGTCCAATTTATATATCTCATGCATATATGAGGATACATGCCAATACCAATCATCTAATCTCAGTTATATCAGAGTCCTCATCTATGATTTCCTTTGGCATCTCTTCTTGTCACAACATAGGGGATGATAAAGCATGTTGGTGATTTTCATTATGATGGTGTATGGCTATAATTTTCCCAAATAGAACATGAAAATCTTTTCTTTTTTTTTTCCAAAATGAGGAATATCCCCTATATAGTATAACAATGATGGTGACAACCTATATAAGAACAAAAGACCAAAAAATAAAGGAATATCCCCTATATATTATAACAACGATGGTGACAACCTATAAAAGAACAAAGACCAAAGGCTAGGCATTTATTGACAACTCTCAAAGATCATGGGTTGTTTCCTTCCATCATAACAAATATTAGAACAACATTCAATAGAAACCCTCTTCAAGAATACATATAGGAAACATGTAGTAGTAAGTCTTGGAAACCTTCTAAAGATGTCATTGAGGAGCATATACACAAGTTTATTTTCATATTCAACCTAGAAATAGTGGAGACACTAGCCTACAATCATCCATATTTTGGCATTACCCTATTTTTCATGATGAGCAAACATAGTGGAAGAGGGCATTGTACTTTGGATATTTTGAGGTGGCCACATTGGTTATTAGATTTCACTTAGCAACAACACTTGTATAATCTACATTAGGGTAGGAATAGAATAAGTTCATTTGAACAATAGTTTAGTTGGAATAAGCTCTTTGAGCATTTGATTTTGTATTGTGGAGTTGATGTGTACAATGAAAATATTCTGGAATCTTCATGCACTTTAGAGAAGAGCACAAGTCCCCAAGTTGGAGGCCATTATTACCCATCCTTCAAGCAAGGGTATTTACACACAATTTTGATGATGTAAATGGGGTTAGTTGAGTGACATTCTATCTTGAATATATGACTTGGAACTCACTTGACACAAGTTCAAAGATGTGGAGGTGACTTAAATGACACCAGTTTAAGACCAATGAGCTACACTTGAGCGATCAACCACATCTATTTTGATTTCAATGTGGATTTATTTATTTATTTTTAAATCTTAGGAAGTTACTCCTATGCTTCATGGAAGTCCCTTAACCCAAGATATGACCTCGGGTATTCATTTGATACATTATTTAGAGGTATTGGATCATTATATTAAAAATTTAATGGATTTGTTTTCATAGGGTGAGCCTAGAATGTGCTTGGATCTATGTGCTCTAATGAGATGGACTTAAAACATGCTTATCATATTTCATTTTCCCAACATGAAAAATTCCAAAAGGAATACTTCTTGAGAAGAATCTTTTTGAGCAGTTGCGAAAAGAGAAGAGATTACTTCTAGAAATGTCAAGAATCTTTAGATATGTTGAATCTATAAAGAATGGCATCATATATTAAGATAACTAACCCAATGATGTAGCTAGGAGCATCCAGCTAAGGGTACCATGATCGAGTGTTTGGTCTCAGCGAAGGAGGATAGATTCATTTTCATTTAGTTTCATTTACATTTGTTGATCAAAACAGTGTCTAGGAACTAGTTTTTTTATGTCATTATTAGTTAAGGGATATTAGGAACAATACAGTTAGGTTAGGGTCATTACCATCATATTGTTCTGTCATTTTATTAATATATCTTACAACGTTATTTTCATTTAAAAATAAATAAATATTGTAAACCTCACAGCACAAGAAACCCAAAATAGTTATCAATTGTGTAACTATAAAAGTAACTGAAGGATAACTAAGAACAGTTCAAGTAACTGTCTGAATACAATACAAAAACCAATGTAATACATTTTGAAGGGGTTCAATGCACGAGAACAGAAATACAAAAAGGAGAAAATAATTTTCAAACATCCGAATATCTGAATCCATCTGTAAACAGTTTGTCTATGACATTTATTTTCTTTCCTCTAATTACTGTGTGTGTAAACTAAATAGCACTGTGCGTTCCCATCTATTATTTTTTTCTTTCTATTAAACAGAGACATAGCTACTGAGTTCAACAAAGAAGCCATACGAGTGTTCCCAGCACGGAGTTCTGGTAACAACAACAATAGTTCCAAGTATATGAAAGCAGAAAATAGTTACGAGCCAGTTCTCAACAGAACGAGAATACAACTGCTGAAGAACGAAATCCAAAACAGAGGTAACCCATTTACACAGAATTTCTTGTTAATTCCTCCTTTATAACTATAATACTGGCATACATCAAGAATAGTTTCGAGTTCTTGACTAAAACAGAGTAAGACAATACGAAACAGCCAAACCCCAAAAGCCATGGTTGGACCCTAGTCGGCCACAACAGAAAAAGCGAATAAACTACAAGTGTCCAGAGCTCTAACAACAGTCGAGATTACATACAAACAGAGCCAAGGTCACTCAACAGCAAAGACAACTAAATGAAGGAGTACTGGACTTTTCCCAGTGTTGTGACAGAGAAAACAATACTACAAGTTAACTAACAGTAGCAGAGAACGACCCTACCGGAGCCATTTCTTGTAACCGTTTCGAAGACCAAGCCTGGAGAAAACCCTAACCTGCCACAGAGAGCCAATAGAGCATGTCAGTTAAATGTATGCTGAGAGAAACCTGGAAATAAAATTTGACAAGAAAATTCAGAAGAGACGGCTTACCTGAGGAGTATTTGCGTTGGAGGAACGAAACCCCGACTAAGTCACAATCAACAGTGAAAACCCAACAGCCAAAGGGGTGACTGTCGTTAGTGTTGAAGAAGAATGAAGAAGAAAAGCTATAGCATGGAGGGGTGAACTTACCTTGCCAGGACCGAGCGAAGCCAAGGAAGCCACTGTGACTGCGACCTTCCAGAGCATTAAAATAGTCATACATCAACCAGAGAATCAAAACAGGAAGCTTAACCAGAAAAGTTGTAACAGAACAAGACAAGGGAACAGAGGAAAGCATAATAACCACGCAGAAGGTTAAACAACAACCATAGGAATGGTATAAACCCTCTCACGAAGTCGACGAAGCCTTTAATACAGTGCCCAGGCAACCAAGTGATGAAACTGCAAGTGTGAACGGAGAAACCTCGCCACCAGGGGGAAGAATTCATAGTTGGGCGCATACAGAGCATTGTTACCAAGCTCTATATAGTCGCGAGCAGGCTGAGCACAAACCCTCATAGCAACAGAGAGCAAAGCAAGAAATGACCAAATGAAATGAAAAGAGGGTTTTGGTAACACCAAAGAGCGGGAAGGCGGAAATCGAGGCAAGTACAACCAACAGACCAACATTAACTCCGAAATCAATGCGACAGACAAATATCCCAGTTAATCTAAATGCTTAAGCCTAATCATAAGTATTGATCCTAAAATCATTTATTAATCATTGTTTAATTAACATTCATCCATAGTTATAGGCTGGTCCCATCATATTGTGGTATCAGAGCAGGTTTTGGAGTTTTCCTGAGAAATGGAAGTTGGAAGACGAGGTCGTGGAAGAGGTGCTCGGAGAGCAGCAGATGAAGGATTGCGGGAGGAAATTAGGATCCTTACTGCCCGTTTGGAGGTAGTTGAAGCAGGAAGGAGAAGGGATCTGGAGGTAGGAGATGACAACGAAGAAGAAGCCATAGTTACAACACATGGATCGAATGAAGAAGGGCCAGAAATGAGATTGTTGAGGTCGGTCCTATTGGCTAGTAGCAAGCCTAAACTAGAGATTCCAAATTACGATGGCAACTTGTCCACAGAAGTTCTATTGGACTAGATCAGCGAATTGGACAAATATTTCGAGTGTGAAGAGGTCAGTGAAGATCGGAGAGTTAAGTTCACTGCAACAAAGTTGAAGGGACACGCAACCTTGTGGTGGGATAGTGTCCAAGCGGAAAGAAGAAGGATGAACAAGTTGCCAATAAAGAAATGGCCAAGAATGGTGGCCAAGTTGAAGGGCAGATTTCTGCCCAAATATTACCAGATTGCATTGCATCGTCAAGTGCATAATTTGAGGCAAAAAGGGATGACAGTGAGAGAATATACTGAAGAATTCTACCGGGTAAATTTAAGAGCTGGTTACACGGAGGACACCCCGGAGAAAACAACAAGGTATGTAAGTGGTCTGAGATTGGAAATATTGGATGAAATCAACATTCTTTCCCCGAAAAATATAGAGGAAGCTTACCAGAGTGCCATGACGACAGAGGAGAAGATCACCATAAAGCAAAATGCTAGGAGAGGACGGGGAACCGGCAGAGGAGGAGGACGGTCTTATGGCAGAGGACGAACTGCCAATAATAGTGAAGAGGGCAACAGTTCCAAAACTATAGGGACAACAGAAAAAGGAGACAACACTAGAAGTGGCAAGCCATATCAGTGAGGAAGAGGGAATGGCCAAGGCAGAGGAGCTAGCTATCACTGCTACAGGTGCCACAAGTGGGGGCACAGATCTTTTGAGTGTCCTGAGGCGGAACAAGCTGGTCAAAGAGGAGCGTATGTTACATAGCTAGAGGAAGCAGAGGCATCTCCCCAGGAAGCAGAAAATGTGCCGAAAACAGGGGAAGCCTTAGTTCTGAATAAAGTGTTGTTGAAACCAGCGAATGAAACAGCTGAACAAACTCAAAGGAAAGCATTATTCTGAATAGTTTGTAAGTCGCACGGAAAATGTTGCAAGTTGATTATCGATAGTGGGAGCACGGATAATTTGGTTGCCACGGAGATGGTAGAGAAGTTGGATTTGAAGCGGCTGAAGCACCCCACTCGCTACAAGGTATCGTGGTTGCAGAAAGGCCATCAGCTGTTGGTGCACAAACAGTGTGAAGTTGAGTTCCATATTAGCAGGTATAAGGACAAGGTTATTTGTGATATTATGCCAATGGACGTTTGTCATATACTGCTAGGAAGGCCATGGCAGTATGATCGGAAGGTAGTGCATGATGGGAAGAAAAACTATTACAAGTTTGTCAAAGATGGGATCAAGCACACACTTGTGCCCATCAAGGAGGAGGAGACAACAAAAACAAGCGGGACGAAAGTGTTATTAATGGGTGGAAAACAATTTTTGAAGCAGACTAAAGATAGTGAAGTGAACTATGCTATTGTGAGAAGGGCAAAAACGGTGCTATTACACACAGAGGAGTAAGTCTACCGAACAAGGCAGAATACCGGATGAGCCCCAAAGATAACAAGGAAATCAAAAACAGGTGCAGGAATTGCTGGATAAAGGGCTGATAAGGGAGAGTTTGAGTCCCTGCGCAATTCCAACAGTTCTCGCTCCCAAGAAAGGAGGAGAATGGAGAATGTGCACAGATTCGAGGGCCATCAATAAAATTACCATCAAGTACAGATTTCCACTGCCACAGATGGATGATATGATGGACTGCTTGATCGGGGCAGCATATTTCTCGTAGATTGATCTGAAGAGTGGTTATCATCAGATTCGAATCAGGGAAGGGGATGAGTGGAAGACAACCTTCAAGACCAATGAAGGGCAGTATGAGTGGCTAGTAATGCCATTCGGATTGAGTAATGCCCCCAATACCTTTATGTGACTGATGAACGACTTGCTGAAAGAGTTCATTGGAAAGTTTGTAATAGTGTATCTTGATGATATATTAATTTTCAGCAAGACGAGGGAGGAACACTTTCGACATGTTCGAAGTGTGCTAGAAAAATTGCTGCAGAATAAGCTGCTGATAAATCTTAAACAATGCACTTTTTTGCAAAGAGAACTGGTTTATCTGGGTTTTGTGATTGCAGAAAACGAGTTGAAGATGGACCCAGAGAAGATTGCCGCAATCATTAACTGGTCATCCCTAAAAAGTCTGTTTGAGGTACGCAGTTTTCATGGGCTGGCAAGCTTTTATTGTAAATTTATGAGGAATTTCAGTGAGATCTGTGCAAGTCAGCCTTTTCGTTGGACCGAGGCAGCAGAGAAGAGCTTTCAGCTACTGAAGAAGAAGATCACAGAAAGACTGATCCTGAGATTGTCAGATTTTAATAAGCTTTTTCAGGTTCATTTTGATGCAAGCGGTATGGCCATTGGAGTTGTACTTAACCAAGAAGACAAACCTGTTGGTTTTTTCAGTGAGAAGTTGAATGAGAGTAGGCAGAAATATTCATCTTATGACAAAGAATTCTATGTAGTCGTCCAAGCACTGAAGCATTGAAGACACTATCTGTTGGGGAATTAGTTTGTTTTATTTTTTGATAATTCTGCACTGCAATACGTGAGGCAACAACATAAGCTAAATCACAAGCATGCTAAGTGGGTTGAATATTTGCAGAGTTTCACCTTTGTGTTGAAACACATTAGCGGGCAGGCCAACAAGGTGGCAGATGTGTTGAGCAGAAGAGCCTTGCTCTTGCAGGAGAGTACGATACATTTGCTAGGTTTTGAGCATTTGAAAGACTTGTATCAGACTGACAAAGATTTCAAGGAGGCTTATGAAGCCTGTCAGAATCCTTTGCTGAGAAACAATAGTCCATGGTTGGACTATAATTTGCAGGAGAAGCTATTGTTTAAAGGGGGACAGTTATGCATTCCTGATTGTTCAATGAGAGAGAATATCATTCGGGAGAAGCACAGTGGAGGTCTAGTCGGGCATTTCGGCATAGAAAAAACATTAGATCAGCTCAGCCATTTTTATTATTGGCCAAGAATGCGAAGGGATGTGCAGATATTTGTGACCAGATGTAAAGTGTGTCAGTTGGCGAAAGGACACAGTCAGAATATGGGACTCTACACACCATTGCCTATTCTGAGTAGACCATGGGACTCAGTCAGTTTGGATTTTGTCTTGGGTCTACCAAGGACGCAACGGGGTTATGATTCGGTGATGGTAGTAGTAGACCGGTTCTCAAAGATGGCACATTTCATCCCTTGTAAAAAAACCAATGATGCCACTCACATGGCCCACTTATTTTTCACAGAGATCATCAAACTACACGGCCTACCTAAGTCCATTATTTCTGACATGAACGTGAAAGTTACAGGGCAC
Source organism: Pinus tabuliformis (assembly GCA_031772625.1). Taxonomy (NCBI): domain Eukaryota; kingdom Viridiplantae; phylum Streptophyta; class Pinopsida; order Pinales; family Pinaceae; genus Pinus; species Pinus tabuliformis. The sequence continues at coordinate 787,133,315 of CM062810.1, forward strand.
TTATGGCGCACCTTGTGGAAAAGGATGGACACACAGTTAAGTTTCAGCTCTTCTTATCACCCGCAGAACAACGAGCAAACAGAGGTGGTAAACAGGAGCTTGGGGAACCTGCTATGAAGTTTGATCGGGGAAAATTCACAAATGTGGGATCGTGTACTTGCCCAGGTGGAGTTCGCTTACAATGACTCACCCAATCGTAGCACGGGGTACAGTCCTTTTCAGATCTTATATGGCATGCATCCTCGCGGAGTGCATGAATTACGTGATCTAGGATAGCAGGAAAGACGGAGTGTTGATGGAGAAGATTTTGCCAAGGTAATGAATGACCTACATGAACAGGTAAAAATGAAGTTGCAGGACGGAAGTCAAAAGTATAAGCAATGGGCAGATCTGAAACGGCGAGAGGTACAGTTTAATGTGGGGGATGAAGTCCTCGCGCATTTGCGCAAGGAACCTTTTCCTAGAGGTGCATATAACAAATTGCAATACAAAAATATTGGCCCTTGTAAAATTTTGCAAAAAAATTCAGCTAATGCTTATGAATTATAGCTGCCAGCAAGAATAGGCATCTCGCCCATCTTCAATGTAGCAGACCTGTTTCCATATACTGCCAGTCTTGAGGAAGACAGTACAGCACGACCTTCATGGGACACACAAGAAGGGAGTGAGACTTGGATGAGACAAATGTCTTCCACTCAGCCCCTTGAGATCAAGAGGATCCCTGACACTCAGGTGGCCAAGCGAACTCGGCGAAAACAGTTCATGGCTTAACGCCAGACAGATACAGTAGGCGGGCTATTTAGTCAAGAAGCTCATGGACCGGAGTCATGAATTTTTCTTACCCCGGGAGCCTGATGCAAGAGAATCCAGCTAAGGGTACCATGATTGGGTGTTTGGTCTCAACTAAGGAGGATAGATTCATGGTCATTTAGTTTCATTTACATTTGTTGATCAAAACAGTGTCTAGGAACTAGTTTTTATGTCATTATTAGTTAAGGGATATTAGGAACAGTACAGTTAGGTTAGGGTCATTACCGTCATATTGTTCTGTCATTTTATTAATCTATCTTACAGCTGTCTTTTCATTTAAAAATAAATAAATATTGTAAACCCTACAGCACAAGAAACCCAAAATAGTTATCAATTGTGTAACTATAAAAGTAACTGAAGGATAACTGAGAACAGTTCAAGTAACTGTCTGAATACAATACAAAAACCAATGTAATACATTTTGAAGGGGTTCAATGCATGAGAACAGAAATACAAAAAGGAGAAAATAATTTTCAAACATCCGAATATCTGAATCCATCTGTAAACAGTTTGTCTATGACATTTATTTTCTTTCCTCTAATTATTGTGTGTGTAAACTAAATAGCATTGTGCATTCCCATCTATTATTTTTTTTCTTTCTATTAAATAGAGACATAGCTACTGAGTTCAAAAAAGAAGCCATACGAGTGTTCCCAGCACGGAGTTCCGGTAACAACAACAACAGTTCCAAGTATATGAAAACATACAAAAATTACGAGCCAGTTCTCAACAGAACAAGAATACAACTGCCGAATAACGAAATCCAAAACAGAGGTAACCCATTTACACAGAATTTCTTGTTCATTCCTCCTTTATAACTATAATACTGGCATACATCAAGAACAGTTTCGAGTGCCCAACTAAAACAGAGTAAGACAATACAAAACAGCCAAACCCCGAAAGCCAGGGTTGGATCCTAGTCGACCACAATAGAAAAAGTGAATAAACTACAAGTTTTCGGAGCCCGAACAACAGTCGAAATTACATACAGACAAAGACAAGGTTGTTCAATAGCAAAGACAACTAAACGAAGGAGTACTGGACTTTTCCCAGTGTTGTGACAGAGAAAACAATACTACAAGTTAATTAACAGTAGCAGAGAACGACCCTACCAGAGCCATTGCTTGTAACCGTTTCGAAGACCAAGCCTGGAGCAAACCCTAACCTTCCATAGAGAGCCAACAGAGCATGTTAGTTAAATGTATGCCAAGAGCAACCTGGAAATAAAATTTTACAAGCAAAATCAAAAGAGACAGCTTACCTAAGGAGTATTTGGGTTGGAGGAACGAAACCCCAACTAAGTCACAGTCAACAGTGAAAACCCTGCAGACAAAGGGGCGACTGTCGTTAGTGTTGAAGAAAAATGAAGAAGACAAGCTATAGCATGGAGGGGTGAACTTACCTTGCCAGGACCGAGCGAAGCCGAGGAAGCCACTGTGACTGCGACCTGCCAGAGCATTAAAATAATCATACATCAACCAGAGAATCAAAACAGGAAGCTTAACCAGAAAAGTTGTAACAGAACAAGACAAGGGAACAGAGGAAAGCATAATAACCACGCAGAAGGTTAAAGAGCCAACAGAGGAATGACATAAACCCTCTCACGAAGTTGACGAAGCCTTCAATACAGTGCCCAGGCAACCAGGCGACGAAACTGCAAGTGTGGGCGGAGATACCTCGCCACCAGGTGGAGGAATTCATAGCTGGGCGCATACAAAGCATTGCTGCCAAGCTCTATACAGTCGCGAACAGGCCGAGCACAAACCCTCATCGCAACAGAGAGCAAACCAAGAAATGACCAAATGAAATGAAACGAGGGTTTTGGTAACACAAAAGAACGGGAAGGCGGAAATCGAAGCGAGTACAACCAACAGACCAACATTAACTCCGAAATCAATGCGACAGACAAATATCCCGATTAATCCAATTGCTTAAGCCTAATCATATGTATTGATCCCAAAATCATTTATTAATCATCGTTTAATTAACATTCATCCATAGTTACAGGCTAGTCCCATCATATTGTGGTATCAGAGTAGGTTTTGGAGTTTTCCTAAGAAATGGAAGTTGGAAGACGAGGTCGTGGAAGAGGTTCTCGGAGAGCAGCAGAGGAAGGATTGCGGGAGGAAATCAGGATCCTTATTGCCTATTTAGAGGCAGTTGAAGCAGGAAAGAGAAGGGATCCATAGGTAGGAGATGACAGCGAAGAAGAACCCATAGTTACAACAGATGGATCGGATGAAGAAGGGCCAGAAATGAGATTTTTGAGGTCAGTCTTATTGGCTAGTAGCAAGCCTAAGCCAGAGATTCCAAATTACGATGGCAGCTTGTCCACAGAAGTTCTGTTGGACTGGATCAACGAATTGGACAAATATTTCGAGTGTGAAGAGGTCAGTGAAGATCGAAGAGTTAAGTTCACTGCAACAAAGTTGAAGGGACACGCAGCCTTGTGGTGGGATAGTGTCCAAGTGGAAAGAAGAAGGATGAACAAGTTGCCAATAAAGAAATGGCCAAGAATGGTGGCCAAGTTGAAGGGCAGATTTCTGCCCAAAGATTACCAGATTGCACTGCATCGGCAAGTGCAGAATTTGAGGCAAAAAGGGATGACAGTGAGAGAATATACTGAAGAATTCTACCGGGTAAATTTAAGAGCTGGTTACACGGAGGACACCCCGAAGAAAACAACAAGGTATGTAAATGGTCTGAGATTGGAAATATTGGATGAAATCAGCATTCTTTCCCTGAAAAATATAGAGGAAGCTTACCAGAGTGCCATGAAGGTAGAGGAGAAGATCACGAGAAAGAAAAATTCTAGGAGAGGAAGGGGAACTGGCAAAGGAGGAGGATAGTCCTATGGCAGAGGATAAACTGCCAATAATAGTGAAGAGGGCAACAGTTCCAAAACTACAGGGACAACAGAAAAAGGAGACAACACTAGAGGTGGCAGGCCATATCAGTGAGGAAGAGGGAATGGCCGAGGTAGAGGAGCTAGCTATCAGTGCTACAGGTGCCACAAGTGGGGGCACGGACCTTTTGAGTGTCCTGAGGCAGAACAAGCTGGTCAAAGAGGAGCGTATGTTGCACAGCCAGAGGAAGCAGAGGCACCTCCCCAGGAAGTAGAAAATGTGTCGGAAACAAGGGAAGCCTTAGTTCTGAATAAAGTGTTGCTGAAACCAGCCAAAGAAACAGTTGAACAAATTCAAGGGAAAGCACTATTCCGGATAGTTTGTAAGTCGCACGGAAAATGCTGCAAGTTGATTATCGACAGTGGGAGCATGGATAATCTGGTTGCCACGGAGATGGTAGAGAAGTTGGGTTTGAAGCGGCTGAAGCATCCCACTCCCTACAAGGTATCGTGGTTGTAGAAAGGCCATCAGCTGTTGGTGGACGAACATTGTGAAGTTGAGTTCCATATTGGCAGGTATAAGTACAAGGTTATTTTTGATATTATGCCAATGGACGTATGTCATATACTGCTAGGAAGGCCATGGCAGTATGACCAGAAGGTAGTGCATGATGGGAATAAAAATTATTACAAGTTTGTCAAAGATGGGATCAAGCACACACTTGTGCCCATCAAGGAGGAGGAGACAACAGAAACAAGCGGGATGAAAGTGTTATTAATGGGTGGAAAACAGTTTTTGAAGTAGATTGAAGATAGTGAAGTGAACTATGTTGTTGTGAGAAGGGCAAAAATGGTGCTGTTACACACAGAGGTGTCATATTTTCCTGCAGAAATTCAGAAAATGCCGCAGGAATTCAGCGATATTATAGTGGACGACTTACCAGATAAATTGGCCCCCAAGATAAGTATAAGTCATCATATTGACTTTATACCTGGAGTAAGTCTACCGAACAAGGCAGCATACTGGACGAGCCCCAAAGATAATGAGGAAATCAAAAAACAGGTGCAGGAATTGTTGGATAAAGGGCTGATAAGGGAGAGTTTGAGCCCCTGCGCAGTTCCAACAGTTCTCGCTCCCAAGAAAGGAGGAGAATGGTGAATGTGCACAGATTCGAGGGCCATCAATAAAATTACCATCAGGTACAGATTTCCACTGCCACGGATGGACGATATGATGGACTGCCTGAGTGGGGCAGCATATTTCTCGAAGATTGATCTGAAGAGTGGTTATCATCAGATTCGAATCAGGGAAGGGGATGAGTGGAAGACAACCTTCAAGACCAATGAAGGGTTGTATGAGTGGCTAGTAATGCCATTCGGATTGAGTAATGCCCCCAGTACCTTTATGCGACTGATGAACGAAATGCTGAAAGAGTTCATTGGAAAGTTTGTAATAGTGTATCTTGATGATATATTAATTTTCAGCAAGACGAGGGAGGAACACTTTCGACATGTTCGAAGTGTGCTAGAAAAATTGCAGCAGAATAAGCTGCTGATAAATCTTAAAAAAATGCATTTTTCTGCAAAGAGAACTGGTTTATCTGGGTTTTGTGATTGCAGAAAATGAGTTGAAGATGGACCCAGAGAAGATTGCAACAATCATTAACTGGCCATCCCCAAAAAATTTGTTTGAGGTACATAGTTTTCATGGGGTTGCAATTTTTTATCGTAAATTTATAAGGAATTTCAATGAGATCTGCGAAGTCAGCCTTTTCGTTGGACCAAGGCAGCAAAGAAGGGCTTTCAGCTACTGAAGAAGAAGATCATAGAAAGACCGATCCTGAGATTGCCATATTTTAATAATATTTTTCAGGTTTGATGTGATGCAAGCGGTACGGCCATTAGAGCTGTACTTAGCCAAGAAGACAAACCTGTTGCATTTTTCGGTGAGAAGTTGAATAAGAGCAGGGAGAAATATTCATCTTATGACAAAGAATTCTATGTTGTCGTCCAAGCACTGAAGCATTGGAGACACTATCTGCTAGGGAATGAGTTTGTTTTATTTTCTGATAATTCTGCACTGCAATACGTGATGCAACAGCATAAGCTGAATCACAAGCATGCTAAGTGGGTTGAACATTTGTAGAGTTTCACCTTTGTGTTGAAACACATTAGCGGGCAAGCCAACAAGGTGGCAGATGCGTTGAACAAAAGAGCCTTGCTCTTGTAGGAGAGTACGATACAAGTGCTGGGTTTTGAGCATTTGAAAGACTTGTATCAGACCGACACGGATTTCAAAGAGGCTTACGGAGCCTGTCAGAATCCTTTGCTAAGAAACAATAGTCCATAGTTGGACTATAATTTGTAGGAGAAGCTATTGTTTAAAGGGGGACAGTTATGCATTCCTGATTGTTCGATGAGAGAGAATATCATTCGGGAGAAGCACAATGGAGGTCTAGCCGGGCATTTCGGCATAGACAAAGCATTAGATCAACTCATCCATTTTTATTATTGGCCAAGAATGTGAAGGGATGTGCAGAGATTTGTGACCATATGTAAATTGTGTCAGTTGGCGAAAGGACACAGTCAGAATACGGGACTGTACACACCATTGCCCATTTCGAGTAGACCGTGGGACTCAGTCAGTTTGGATTTTGTCTTGGGTCTACCAAGGATGCAACGGGGTTATGATTCGGTGATGGTAGTAGTAGACCGGTTCTCAAAGATGGCACATTTCATCCCTTGTAAAAAAACCAGCGATGCCACTCACGTGGCCCACTTATTTTTCACAGAGATCGTCAGGCTACACGGCCTACCTAAGTCCATTATTTCCGACAGGGACGTGAAGTTTACAGGGCACTTCTGGTGCACCTTGTGGAAAAAGATGGACACACAGTTAAGTTTCAGCTCTTCTTATCACCCGCAGACCGACGAACAAACAGAGGTGGTAAACAAGAGCTTGGGGAACCTGCTACGAAGTTTGATCGGGGAAAATTCACGAATGTGGGATCATGTACTTGCCCAGGCGGAGTTCGCTTACAACGACTCACCCAATCACAGCACGGGGTACAGTCCTTTTCAGATCTTATATGGCATGCATCCTCACAGAGTGCATGAATTACGAGATCTAGGATAGCAGGAAAGACGGAGTGCTGATGGAGAAGATTTCGCCAAGGCAATGAATGACCAACACGAGCAGGTAAAAATGAAGTTGCAGGACAACAGTGAAAAGAATAAGTAGCAGGGAAATGTGAAACGGCGAGAGGTACAATTTAATGTGGGGGATGAGATGTGAAAGAACATTTTCGTAGAGGTACATATAACAAACTACAATACAAAAATATTGGCCCTTGTAAAATTCTGCAAAACTTTTCAGCGAATGCTTATGAATAACAGCTGCCACTAGGAATAGGCATCTCACCCATGTTCAATGTGGCAGACCTGTTTCCATACACTGCCAGTCCTGAGGAAGACAGTACAGCACGGCCTACATGGGACACATAGGAAGGGAGTGAGACTTGGATGAGACAAATGCCTTCCACTCAGCGCCTTGAGATCGAGAGGATCCTCGACACTCAGGTGGCCAAGCGAACTCAGCGGAAAGAATACCTGCAATATCTGGTCAAGTGGAAGAACCATCCCATTGAGGACAGTTCATAGCTTAACGCCAGACAGATACAGTAGGTGGGCTATTCAGTCTTGAAGCTCATGGACCGAAGTCATGAATTTTTCTTACCCCGGGAGCCTAATGCAGGAGCATCCAGCTAAGGGTACCATGACCGGGTGTTTAGTCTCAGCTAAGGAGGATAGATTCATTGTCATTTAGTTTCATTTACATTTGTTGATTAAAACAGTGTCTAGGAACTAGTTTTTTTTATGTCATTATTAGTTAACAGATATTAGGAATAGTACAGTTAGGTTAGGGTCATTACGGTCACATTGTTCTGTGTTTTTATTAATTGATCTTACAGTTGTCTTTTCATTTAAAAAAAAAAATATTGTAAACGCTACGCACAAGAAACCAAAAATAGTTATCAATTGTGTAACTATAAAAGTAACTGAAGGATAACTGAGAACAGCTCAAGTAACTATCTGAATACAATACAAAAACCAATGTAATACATTTTTAAGGGGTTCAATGCAGAAGAACAGAAATACAAAAAGGAGAAAATAATTTTGAAACATCCGAATCTCTGAATCCATCTGTAAACAGTTTGTCTATGACATTTATTTCCTTTCCTCTAATGACTGTGTGTGTAAACTAAATAGCACTGTGCATTCCCATCTATTTTTTTTCTTTTTATTAAACATAGAAATAGCTACTGAGTTCAACAAAGAAGCCATATGAGCGTTCCCAGCATGGAATTCCTGTTATAACAACAACAGTTCCCAAATATATGAAAGGAAACGAAAGTTACGAGCCAGTTCTCAACAGAGCGAGAATACAACTGCTGAAGAACGAAATCCAAAACAGAGGTAACCCATTTACACATAATTTCTTGTTAGTTCCTCTTTTATAACCATAATACTGGCATACATCAAGAACAGTTCTGAGTGCTCGACTAAAACAGAGTAAGACAATACGAAACAGCCAAACCCCGAAAGCCAGGGTTGGACCCTAGTCGGCCACAACAGAAAAAGCGAATAAACTACAAGTGTCCAGAGCTCTAACAACAGTCGAGATTACATACAGACAGAGCCAAGGTCGCTCGACAACAAAGACAACTAAACGAAGGAGTACTGGACTTTTCCAGTGTCTAGATAGAGGAATAATACTACAAGTTAATTAACAGTAGCAGAGAACGACCCTACGGGAGCCATTGCTTGTAACCGTTTCAAAGAGCAAGCCTGGAGCAAACCCTGACCTGCCACAGAGAGCCAACAGGGCATGTCAGTTAAACGAATGCCGAGAGCAACCTGGAAATAAAATTCGACGAGCAAAATAAAAAGAAACGGCTTACCTGAAGAGTATTTGCATTGGAGGAACGAAACCCCAATTGAGTCACAGTCAACAGTGAAAACCCTGCAAACAAAGGGGTGACTGCAGTTAGTGTTGAAGAAAAATGAAGAAGACAAGCTATAGCAAGGAAGGGTGAGCTTTCCTTGCTAAGATCGAGCAAAGTTGAGGAAGCCACTGTGACTGCGACCTGCCATAGCATTAAAATAATCATACATCAACCAGAGAATCAAAACAGGAAGCTTAACTAGAAAAGTTGTAACAGAACAAGACAAGGGAATAGAGGAAAGCATAATAACCACGCAGAAGGTTAAACAACCAACATAGGAATGGCATAAACCCTCTCACGAAGTCGACGAAGCCTTCAATAGAGTGCCTAGGCAACCAGGCGACGAAACTGCAGGTGTGAGCGGAGATACCTCGCCACCAGGTGGAAGAATTCATAGCTGGGCGCATACAGAGCATTGTTGCCAAGCTCTATACAGTCGCGAGCAGGTCGAACACAAACTCTCATAGTAGCAGAGAGAAAACCAAGAAATGACCAAATGAAATGAAATGAGGGTTTTGGTAACACCAAAGAGCGGGAAGGCGGAAATCAAGGCGAGTACAGCCAACAGACCAACATTAACTCCAAAATCAATGCGACAGACAAATATCCGGTTAATCCAAATGCTTAAGCCTAATCATAAGTTTTGATCCCAAAATCATTTATTAATCATCGTTTAATTAACATTCATCCATAGTTACGTGCTTGTCCCATCACCCAAGCATACAGTGACAAAAATCTAGTGTTATCTCACCTCAATTGGTGTCATCAATTCTAAATGCTTCTCCCAACTTGACTCCCTTGTCTTCTTGTTAAATTAATATCTACACAAGATCAAAAGATTTCAATTCACTCAAAAGTGCCATTTCAATTCAGGTATTGTAAAACCTAGAATTAGTAGGTACTGAAATGTACAAATTAAATTTCTCCCTAGAGTAAGAATGTTCACAAAGCTTTCAATGTATTAGATACAAAATTTCTTTGTTGCATAATATAAAATTGTAAATGATTTTAATGCTTGTAGTATTTCTGTTGAAGGTATTAACTAAATATAAATTGAACATGTAAGCAATGAACAACACCACAAGATCACAACTACTTGTATTCGTCATCTTGCTACTCATGATACCAGCCCTATTCCATCACTTCTAACTAGATAATGACAAATAAAAACAAATAATACACCTTTGAATTATTGTTGCTCATACCTTCTTCCATCCATGGCAATATGTTATTTCCAATCTAAAGAACTTTGTAAGTTGCAATTACTCTGTTGTACAACATCTCCTTTTAAAATACAGAAGAAATGTCAAGTCAGTTCAAATATCTACCACTCATATGACTACAAATACAATAAGTAGTGCAGTGCATTATGCAAAAGCAAAAAGGCATCAACTTGAAAGTAACTTACCTTGAATGCTAAATGTAATGTTACCATTTTGAGCTACTTGCTTCTGATAGTTGTTCCACTTCAACATCTGAATGAATACTAGTTGTCCTACACATATTCATGAGATCAATGAGGCAAACTTAGATTAAATTTGACTAAATATTAAATTTAATTGCATGAATAAATAATAATTAAAAGGACTTGAGTGCATGAATACTTGAATGATCTCCTCTTAGTTTCAATAATAAATTATTGGAGTAGTTTAATCTTGGAGCAAACCTCCCTCCACTTGACAAAGCAAAAATAAAGTCAACATTGACTTTGTTGTTGCTTTGTTGGATCAACGATTTTTTTCTCCAAGATTATCCAAATCCTAATTTATTCTCTACTGGACAAGGCCAACCACGTGAAGGTTGAAGCTCTCATGCTCCACAACCCCCACATCGCTCTCAATTCCCCAATGCCCAATCTATCTACTATATAGAAAATAATTAAAAGCAATACATAAAAAAACAAATAGCAAACATTCATTAAATTAAATTTCTTCCTAGTGCAAGAAATTTCACAAAGCTTCCAATGTATTAGATACAAAATTTCTTTGATGCATAATGTTATCACATGCAAATATTTCATTAAAATAAGCTCTCGTGGGGTCCTAAGTTTTAAATTTTATCAAGTTTTAATTCACGTTGCATTTTAATTTGGCAGCGCTCATTGCGACGCTATAATTAAAGGGCATTACCAAATTAAAAAGCAACGAATGGTCAATCTGACGAAAATAGCGGCGCTGCCATTTCAAATTTTAGCGCGCAACACATATTAGTTTAAATGTGCATAGTTTAATGGTCTAGATTGCATGAGATGTGAGATCAACGGTGTATATGCATTGCAGATTCATACTTGCTCAGAGTTTAAGGGGTCATTCAAATTCCTGCACTCACTGTGAAGTGACACCTATCCATTAAATATTTTGTGTCGATTCTTCCCTGTGGATAAAGGTAATGTAGTTTGTCACCTCTGCACTCATCACCACCGTCAATCTATCACTTAGATCAAATCAACAAATGGGACAATTTGTTATTTGCCAGCTTTTTATCAAAGACGTTTATGCATTGTGGGTTGTAAATTGAGCCGTCATATAATCATAGGTAAATGTGGAGCATTCTTTCAAGTTTGTGTTATCAAACTTATATCATAACCATTTGTTGTTTTAGTGGAGATTCATAAGTGTTCCAACTCATGGAATGACAAAATTCACGTCCAAATCCCCCTGTTAGTGTCAAGTCATTTGCAATCATGGGAAGAAGCAACCATCTATCGAAATGAGCCTGAAGGTCCTGGAAAGATCTCAAAACCACACAGATGGTTCTTGTGGGTGGCTTTAGGTAATTCATTTCCCTGGTCCTGTTGTTAGTCAATTGAAAGTCGTAGGAGAGGGCTTGAACAGATAGTGTAGGATTGGGTGCCGAGAGCATCGCATTGCCATGGGATCAAATGACCATAGTGATGCGCTGCGCGCATATCCATGTGAACGCTCCCTTGAAGTCGAGAAAGTTTATCAAACTTAGGTGGTTGGTATTAGATAGTAATAGAACATCTATTTGTCCCCATCAGCCCTGGAAATTTGACCTTTTACAGATAGTTTTTTTTACGTATACGTATTTTCAAACATTCAATTTGATGTATAAATATTTAAATGGTAAGTTATAAATTTTAAGGAGTGATTTAAACGTGTTAAGTTTGACCAACTATTTAGCTACAATATTTACTTTTTTGTTTATCATCATTTTTTGTGAATGAGTTGTAAATAAGAAATTAAAAAAATAAATAAATAACATTGTTTACTCAGATATCATTAACCTACCTTTCATAAAATAAAAATAAAAATATCTACCTTGAAAATAAAAAAATTAAATATAACAAAAACTAAAATCTAGAAACGTGTAAATTTATACAAAGTATAAATAACACGCATGAAAAAAATGGCCGTCACCAAATGAATAAATTTGAAATTCTAGTGCTAGGTTTGGAATTTAAAGATTTTGATTTGACGGGCACGTCCAGGTGTCAAATCCCATTCTGGTCAGGGCAACGTTAGACATTGACTTTTCGGTACCTTCGATAAGTGCTTGTTATTTTAGAGAATGATCACATGTAAATTATTGATTTTGCATTTATATTGAGTCCATCATTATTTTTTTATTTTATTAATTAATATAAAAATAATATAATATTTAATGAACTAGATAAAAATATAAAAGTATTTATTAATTTATTGTATAATAAATACTTTTATATGGCGAGTTCTATTTCCACCTCCATAGCAAAGTTAATACTATGGAGGTACCCCTCTGACAGCCTCATAGAGCATCCTCGACCATACATCATCGGACCATGCATGGTAAACTTTATCTGTCTCTGGCTGCCCATCGAAACCCCCGGCGACCCTGCCCGCAGCCACCCGCAGCCTCCCATCAGATCGTATTGATGACGGACGGAGATCGTATTGATGATGGACGGGAGAGCGTGGCCTCCACTCAGATCGGATTAATGACCGACGAGAGAGCTCATTTACCTCACGCACGAACGAGACCAACCTCCTCCGGCCTTCAAAGTCCCGGCCAGCTCATCTGCAAAACCATTCCTGAGCACTCCGCGGCGAACAGAACATTATCTGCAAAACCATTCCTAAGCACTCCGCGGCGAACAGAACATTATCTGCAAAACCATTCCTGAGCACTCCGCGGCGAACAGAACATTATCTGCAAAACCATTCCTAAGCACTCCGCGGCGAACAGAACATTATCTGCAAAACCATTCCTGAGCACTCCGCGGCGAACAAAACATTATCTGCAAAACCATTCCTGAGCACTCCGCGGCGAACAGAACAGAGGAGACGTTCAATACCTGGAGGAGCTGGCCATTGGTTATCGAGATTTGCTGTTGGCAAGGTTAGTACATCTGAAGCCTGCGAATTCTTGGCGAATTTTAACATCTATTTGGACTCGCCTAACATTCTAATTTGAGCTACAAATCACTTCATTAAAGTGCAAAATTTTAATCTGGTGTAATAATTTCCGTCATCACTGTGTCTGCGTAAAAGACCATTTATCTCCTCTGCGAATTTATGTCCGTTCATCAATCTGTTGATAAAATTGTTGTTTTTGAATTTATTGCTCAGTTATGTCCGTTCATCCATCTGGTGTTAAAATTGTTGTTTTTGAATTTACTTTCATTTTGTTCAAATTCGAGGGTTCATAATCTCAGAATTAACAAATATTTAGTGACGCCCAAAATTCCATTATTGAGCTCCGCTGGAACTGAATTCCAAAAACTGTATTACACAGTTTTTTTTTTTTTTTCCAGCGAGAATCAATTATAACTAACTTTATATCAACATAGCATATAGTTTACAATTCAAAATATGCTAAATTTCGCATAATGTGAAAGGTACTGAAGGCGAAAAACCTCTAATACGCAGATTCGATTAACATTGAAAATATATATCAAGGGCCATCAAAGAACTCCGTGAGGGCTTCTGCTGTCAGACATCGAGCTCATATATCAACCTAGCATATAGTTTACAATTCAAAATATGCTAAATTTCGCATAACGTCAAAGGTACAGATGGCGAGAAACCTCTAATACGCAGATTCTATTAACATTGAAAATATATATTAACCGACATCAAAGAACTCCGTGAGGGTTTCTGCTGTCAGACATCGAGCTCAAATTCTTCTCCAGTGGCTGCGAATTTGTTGACAAGGGCAAGGGCATTACTGATTAATTTACTCACTTTCTGCACGCGGGGCGTGACCATGGCCTTAACCCTCCCACTGGCAGGCTGAAAGCCGTCGAGACAGGAGTCCTCGTTGGTGAGCGCCGCGCTCATCCACGTTTCCACGTTGCTCATCTGAGCCTTGAACGTGTTACGCCTCAAGTGCTTCAGCTCCGCCAGAGATTGATGAATCTGGCCCGTGGTGTCCCCGAAATCCTCAATACAATACACAGTTCGAGGGTTTGCATGATTATCGGATGGATCAAACCCTTGATTGGGCCTCTTGACGCATTTCCCTCCCCACAAATTTATTACTTTTTAAAATACTTAAGTTAAATCAACACAATTAAATTTTATAGAGAGAAATTAAAAAATTGAAATATAAATTGTTTTTCTATTTTTTAATTAATTTTTAAAATTATTTTATTAAAAAATTTATAATTTTAAGTGGTTGAATTAACACAATATTTTACTAAACTAATTAATAAATATGTAACATAAAATATATTTGAATTACTGAATCTATTAATATACTATTTATTGAATCAGTAAACTAACTAATAAATCAATTTTTGACAACTTTATCCTCTCCCGGTGAAACTAATCCTCTCTCACATTGATAACTTTTTCATAAAGGGTATCATTATTTGCTTCATTAGATGTCACCAAGACAAAGTGAGAAAGGATACAGTTAATGGAACATATTTTCGATATTGGGGGTATGCCTTTTTATTAAACAATGGGTATTTTATGCTTTATGAGCATACTGAGAATGAGTGTTGTTCTTTCTTCGCAGAGGCATTGCAGCTGATGTTACATCATAATTTATTCAACTCTCAGCTCAAACCCAGAGAAAATATCGATGTTTCTATGTCCAGGATTGAAACCGGAAACCTTTCCGTCGAGATGCTTTTAATGAGTTTAATCAGGGAATCTTGTCATCATATTTTTCAATTCATTTATATTCCAAAGATGCATCACATTTTGTTGGCCCAATCAAGGGTTGCCTCATAAATGGATTTAGATTTTGTAGTGTCTTTGACTAATTCTACTTTTAGTCGCTGCATACAAATCAAATGCGTTCAGAAGTCAAATTTTAGTCAAATATCATATCAGAGCTTACTGGGCAGTCCAAGTACCAGTGGTAATTAGGCTGGGACTTGTATGACTGGTAACAATAAAAGGTCAAAATTATAATGTATTGTAACAATGGTGACAGCAATTAAAGTTTGGCATTCTCATCAATTGTATATAGTTGTATAACTAAAACCAGAAATAACATGAGCCTGTTAATTCCATCTAATTGATTGCGTTTAGAAACTCTCTATACACGATTTCATTGAGTATACTATTCTACTTTAGTTTGCTTGAGGTCACTTTTTCTTTTTAAGATTTGTTTTATGTAAGAATTTTTCAACAGAGTTCATCATTATCATACTTGTCTCACTACTTATGGAGAGCTTGCCATAATCATTCTCTATTTTATCATGTCCTTTTATTCCTAAGCCTTGCTATTATATTTTGCAGTTTATTTTTATTTCGAAAGAGATTTTTGAGTCTAGAAAAGCACATACGATTTAAATTGTTATACTCTGATAAGCTTTGTTATTGTGTTTTGAACTTTTTTTTAATTTCTAAAACGGTTTTTGAACAGCTATAAATTGATACGCTGTGCTTGTGGAATGTAGCATGCATTTTTTAAATTTCTTTAAATAATTTGTTAGCTGTGTCTGAAAATAATAGTATTTTTGTTGTGCCAGAAAGTAGATTCACGGCAGGTAGGTAGATTTTCCCAACGGATGAAAGTTTCAAATTTTATCATGAAACTAATTAATCTAAATTACAAATGGAAATAGGAAGAAATGAGAGTTGACATTATTTACATTAAATATTAACACTTTAGATATTCAGACTAAAATCAGTTGATGAAAGCACTTACAGACTTTGTCCTTGCCGAATGTGCAACAGTGACCACAAAAAAATAGATATGAATATTGATTTTTATTTTAATGTGTTTTTGTGATGTTTTTAACAACATTGTTGTTTACATATTCATTTATAAGGAAGTAAGAAAATGGAGGAAATTAGACATGAATGGGAGGTAACTATCAAAGGCACCAAGCAAGTGTTCACTTGTCTTGTTGGTGGTTGTGCGGGGAATTTGAGTTGATCTAAGCTATCTGGCCTTAATCATCATCACGCTACCACCCACAATCTCCCACCAATTCCTCCATGTCAAAGAGGTCGAGGAAGAGATGCAAATGCTACATGGGCGGTCAAATCAACAAGTGCAGTTAAAAGGAAAAATGCCAAAATACAATATGACTTAGATGCAAGGCTATGTCGTGCACGACAACAAGCATATAAAAGATTTGTCAATGAAGAAATTCTTTCAGCTGTAAGTATTTATTAGTATTTATTTGTATATGATTTTTTATTAATATTGTCAATGAAGAAATTCTTTCAGCTGTAAGTATTTATTAGTATTTATCTGTATATGTTTTCTATTAATATTAATTTATTGTTGTGGACTAAATTCATTGAAACTTGTTTTCACAGTCAGTTGTTACATTTGATCAGCGTAACGACACTTCAAAGCAAAGGATTTGTGAAAAAATTCAACGTTGGGATCAGAGTCTACCTCGTAGACGCATGGAGACAATGAAGCGCATAGATATTGCTTTAAAAGAGAAAGCAAGCACTGAGGTTCCCGATGATGTGGGGGAAGAAGGATCAGATGGGCACAACCATATATTAAACTTTGATGAAACCAATCAGGACAATGACAACACAGTTGAGTCCATTTTTTTGCATATATTAATTTTTTAGACATTTTAACATTAAATAATATTTATATTTATTATAATTTTATACCAATTTCTCATTGTTATTGATATGCATAGCCTAATCAACAAAATTCCCCAAATTCAAGCCACCAACCATTGCGACGCTCACCTAGATTTCAAGGTTTTCAAGGGGTTACTGGGCCAGTAAGTTTTTAATCCATATAACCTATTCCACCGAAAATATTAATATATAAATTGTTATGTTTTACCATAATGATGGGATGAGAAATGAATGTTCCGTATTATATATCGTTATCTTTGATTTTTTTTATTATGTGCGTGTGTGTTATTTCTTATTTATGGTGCAGGTGTTCCCTTTGGAACCATCACAATCAATGAAAACCCCTTGTAGAAGCCTTAAGAAGAATGGAAATGAAATGGTTCAAATGCTACAACCATCTTCATGTCCAATGTCACAATGCAAGGTAAGACTATATTTATTTATACTCTTATAATTTTATCATATTTTTACATTTAATTCTTTTTGAGTCACATACTTATATCTATGTATAATCTAATGTTCAGAGTAATGAATATACATCTCCTAAACACCTTTGCACATGTATGATGGTGGACATGATACTCAACAAAAATCACATTCTCCTTAACCATTGCGGCATTCACCTAGACTTCAAGATAAATTAAGAGAGGTAAGTTATATACTACATATCTTAGCTCATAATAACATTGACATATTTTTTTATGACTAGTTAATGCATTTTCTTTTCATATTCGTTACATGTTCACCATATTCTCATTATATCTATATAGATTTTGATATTTATTGATAGCTAGTCAATGAAATGTCTTTTCATATTCGTTACATGGTCAGCATATTTTCATTATATCTATGTGGATTTTGATATTTATTGATAATGTTTTAATTTCCACAGAAAACAAAAAAGATAAATGTTGATGCTATGGTTAAAAGGACCAAAATCACGCCAAAGGACTTGAAAGCACGTGGGTTCAAGTCACGCAAACAATACATAGAGCATATATGCTCAACTAGGATTGCTCTCACTAAACCCACTAGGTTTGCTACTTTGAAGGCTAAACATTCCAGCAAGTTTAAATGACTTAGGCTACAATAATATAACTTTAGCCATTGTTTTATCTATAAAGGGGCTACAAGGACAGTTTCAATATATGTAATCTCTGTATTCTTTAGACTTTTTAATACATCATTTTTTTTTCCAAAAATTGTTTCCAGGTGCTAAGTATGTCTTTAAAATGTCAACATCATAAAGATTTTAAATATATTTGCATGATATTCCTCTGAAGTACTGCCCTTCACTAGCTACGTTTGCCCTTATCTGTCCAACTTTATCCTAGCTGCTATCGCATCAATCCAAGAAACAGATAATCCGTGACTTTAAAGGCGAAATAATGCACACAAATATATACAAAGGAATAAAAACAGGATAATATATTCCTGAACGATTCAGTGCTCAGTCTCCTGGCATCCTTATCAAAGCATAATTAACAAAATCTAATGTTATTAATTATTAATGCAGTAAACCGCTCCAAGACGTCATTATCTCCATATGTGACCGCATTTCTGAGCACCCATTTCAATCATCCCTCTGCTCACGTAGATAGCTTCTGGTTATGTTAATAGGTGCGATAGGTCTTCATAATTTTAGTTTTAAAAAAGGAAAATAATAATGTTGTAGATTTCAACTATATATTTGTTAATTTTTAGTGGTGTATTTTAGAATAAGTTTTTCCAGAATTTCCATTCTTTAAAGAAAAATTATGAATGTTATAGATTTCAACGATATCTCTGTTTACATTAATCTAGTTATATGAATAGGTGTAGTTTAATTTAGTTATATGAATAGGTGTGATTTATTTCTACTTTAAATTTTTAGTGTTTTATTTGGTTTATTTTAGAATACATCTTTCAAAATTTTTATTTTTTAAAGAAAAAATATAAATACTTCACAAAGATGTTGCAGATTTCAATCTTATCTTTCTTTTTCTTTCTTTTTTTCCCTTTTTTTTCGTAGTTGGTTTTAGTGCAATTTTTTGGATTTTCTAGTGTGAAATCCGGTGGAAAAATCTGAGGTGAAATCTTGATTTGTGCTATTTAAACTAGTTTTTTTCACTGTATATAGGGACTTAGCACCCTAGAAAACCCCTAGGGCACTTCGTTTGCACAAGACTACCCGTCTAGCTTGTGATTTCAATAAATTTCTACTAGATTTTAGAGAAATTTGACGGAAAAAACCCTAGGGCACTGCTATTGCACAGGATTTACCATGAAGCTTGTGATTTCAATAAATTCCTCCTAGATTTTAGAGACATTTGATTAAAAAACCCACCATTTCCAAATTAAGGGGGGGGTCAAAATAAAGTAGGCCTATCTGATCTAGTGTCTCAGGTGATTGGGCATTAATTTGTCATTTGGTGCCACTAATAAATGTGATCACAAGGAAGAAGGGAGTGATTCTCTTCATTTGATTTGGCCGAGGAGAACCACCTAGGGTCTTGTTATCTTTTCATTTAGTAGGTTGTTGAATATTCTATACAACCTGCTATGTCTGGCACACAGAACAAAGGCTTTTTGTCTCTAATTGTTTCGATGATATGGTAATTTTTCTTACCGTTTTTTATGCAGCCTTATACAGGTGCATTGGTCTTGGTATAGCTATCAATGTTTTCCCAACGTCATGGAAAATATGTCTTTTTGTATATGTTCACAACTAAAACAGGTGCATATAAACTCTGGTTATATGGTCGCTTTTAGGTCTATACATTTTTTGGCCGGCCCATCGGGAATTTTTTTCTTTGAGATCACACTTACACCTTGTTGGCTAGGTGGTGTAGTATTATGGTTATGCAGAACATATTGCACATTGAATATTGGCATATGTAAACTGGATTTTTATAGTAAAAACATGTTTTTTCTTTCCTGAAAAAAAGGCTAATGTTATGTTAGCATCATCATGTCAATGCAATAACAACTAAGTTACTATTTCCTGCTACTTTTGTCCGTGAAATTTGAAATTCATCGGATTTCAAGAGACATCGAACTATCAATTCAAATTCGTCTTTTATATTTGGTTCATCTCATTTCCATTAATTAAACTCTTAAATTTACCCGTATTTTCACTATTTTAAAGGAGAATTTGTTGATATTTGTTTAATTCTTATAATTGTAGGAATGTATGGTTCAAAATATGCTTTATGGGTCGAGGATCAAAGGTTTTCTTCAATAGTTAAACTATTTTTTTGATATTGTTGCTCAAAAGGTTACATAGTAAGTCTCGCTCGAAGAGAAATTGGAATATTGTTGCAGTGGAAATTTGGATCAACTTGAATCACAATTTGTCCATTCATACATGCACCTGTATAAAGCATCTAATCTATGGTTTTGTAGATTGATAGATAACTTTGTGATGTGGACAACCTCGTTGAATCTCCAATTTATTCGCAACCCATTAACACTCACGTACTTTATTTGTTTAATTCTTATAATTATAAGAATGTATGGTTTAAATTTATGCTTTATGGGTCGAGGATCACATGTTTTATGTAATAGCTAAACTATTTCTTTGATATTGTTGCCTAAATTGTTACATCGTAAGTCTCGCCCAAAAAGAAATTGGAATATTGTTTCAGTGGAAATTGGGAAAATTGGGACTGACTTGAATTGCAATTTTTCCATTTATACATGCACCCACAATGTTATAACAAATATAAATAATCCAAACTATGGTTTTGTACATTGATGGATAGCTTTATGAGGTGGACAACCTCGATGAATCTCCAATTTATCCACAAGCCATTAATGTTTACAGTCAACTTATATATATTCCTAAGTTTGTTATAAAAATAAAATATAAAAACTAATATAATATATTTAACTTATAAATTAATATTAATTTACATATAATTTTTTTTTGTCTTTTTCTATGTGGTTTATGTTCTCGGAGATGAGTGACCACTATGTTCACATAATAGTTGTAATAGGAAGATCTACTCAAAAGGATCACTTTCTGTTGACTCAATCACAAAGTCTAACCCCAGAGTATTGAGAGAAATCAACTCATGACCTCTCAATAACAAAGATGCCTTAATTAGAGAAGCTCAACAAACTATATTAACCCCCAAAGCTATATAAAATCTATTTCTATATACATAATTAAAATTTATATATTTTTTATTATTTATAAAATTATATTAAATATATATCCTCTCAAATTTAGGCTAAATTTTTACTTTTAAAATTTTAATTAAATTACAATCTCACAAAAATTAGCTAAATTCCAATCTCACGAAAATTGAACTAAATGATTTATAATAATAACAGTGCACTGCAATGTAATCATCAACTTTCATTGATTCCCATCAAACCAATTATATTGGACCATTTCGGAATATTAAACATTGTTAATTTGCAAATATTCCAATCGCAAAATAATAATATGTAACTGATTCTTTATTTTCACAATCACACAACATAATGGTTTTTTTAATATTCGACCATTAAAACTTATAATTCAAAATAAGCTAGCTTTGGCATAGTTTAATTATTAAGTTTCCAAAAGTATGAACTAGTTCTCACATTTGAACAAAGACTGCAAAGTAGCTATCTTTACTTAGTTTAAATATAGTTAAATTAGAGTAAAAAACAATAAAAACATATCACTTTCTATTAATAAAAAGTACAATTAAAATAATGAGATATTTCATGATTGCATTATCTATAGCTACCCAGAGATAATACGAACTCTATTTATGAATGATTTTTTTGTAAGCTTTAATATCATATTTGTTCATATTAATCTATTGTCTGTATAAAATTTTATGGAAAATTTATATTTTTTTCATCAAAAAAAAGTAAAGGTGCCTTCTAAAAATGCTGACTTAGTTTAAATATAGTTAAATTAAAATATATGTTATTTGTTAAATATGTTATTTGTTAAATATGTTATTTCTATTATTAATCCGTACTATATACATTATTAAAGTAAAGGAAAATAAAAGAAAGATTGCAATTGATAAATGTTTCATGGAATTTAAGGTTTTTATCACCAACACCATCCATGCATGTGAAGGGAAGATTATGGATAGATGGAGAGGAAATTTTACAACAATCACACTTGGTTATTAATGTTAAATGGTGATAACTAATTTAATTTTGTGTTTTCCCCAACATCTAATTTTAGTTACAACTTTAATGTACTAAAAAAAAACCATTAATAAAATAATGAAAATTATCTCCGCGTTATTGTTATTTTCTCCTTGCATTTAATAGAACTACTTCAACCAAAAGAAAAAACAAAAAACAAAACCTAAAGTTTAGAGGATCATTAGTTGTGGGTTTGTTATCGAGGTAGGATTCTCCTTAAAACAAATAGTATCAATATCCCAAGGTTATAATGGGAGTTTTGTTCCAAAAATATCTCTTATCTTGGCCATAAAAACAAACAATATCAATGTCCAAGGTTATAACAGAAATTTTGTTCCAAATAATCTCAATCTTAGCATCATTACATCCTCGTTACAAATAAATTTAGAATTCATAATATTTGATAAGACTGAGACTATGCCCTAACTCACTTATAAATAATGATTAGTTACGTTAAATATTAATTCTTTCCAAAAACTAAAATATAAGAATTGCAATTAAAAGATGTTGTTATTAGTTGAGATATAGTTCCTACTTTAAATTTATTTTTAAATAATAAAGTAAAGGTATAAATTTCTAATTTTTTTATAAAAAGTTTATTTAGAAATTTTGTAAATTATTTATTTTTAATTAATAAAATAATTTTATAGAAAGTTTATTTAATTTTTTGTAAATTATATTTAAGTCCTGGGTTGGAAAAAAATATAATAATTACTTTTTAATTAATATAAAAATTAATATTAAGTCATATCTAAAGTCATTGCAAATCGGCTTAAACCCCTCCTACCTCGGCTCATCTCTCCGGAACAGTCAGGGTACGTGGAAGGTCGACAAATAATGGATGGTATTCTACTCACTCACGAGATCATTCACTCCCTCAAGCACTCAAAGCAAGCAGGTATGCTTCTTAAATTGGATCTTTCCAAGGCATTTGATAAACTCAGTTGGAATTACATATCTCATATGCTAAAAGCTTTTGGTTTTTGCTCCACTTGGGTCCGATGGATTATGAGCCTAATCACATCTACTCAATTTTCAATCCTGGTGAATGGCATTCCCTCCCGCCCCTTCAAACCCTCTAGGGGTATCCGGCAAGGGGATCCCTTATCCCCCTTTCTCTTTGTTCTCATGGCTGAAGGACTTGGTCGACACATTAAACAGGCCCTCCATTCTCATCAGCTCAAAGGCATCTCCGTTCACAACACTTCTGCCACCTCTCATCAGCAGTTCGTTGATGACACCATGCTTTTTGGCTATCCCTCTGTACAAGAAGCCTCCCGCCTAAAATCCCTCCTCCAGGATTTCTCGGAAGCCTCTGGCACCCATGTCAACTGCTCTAAATCGCAGGTTTTCTTCTTTCACACTCCCCCTTCGGTCAAATCTGCTGTAACTCGCATCTTGGGCTTCCCCTCTGCAACCCTCCCCTCCAAATACCTTGGCGCGCCCCTCACCGCATCAGCCATAAAGCAGCCCGCGTGGCGCACCCTCCTTGAGAAACTTGATTCCCGCCTCAACCTCTGGACTTATAGATCTCTAAACTTAGCCAGTCGCGTGGTTCTCATCAAATCTGTCCTTCAGGCAATGCCACTGTATCTGTTCTCTATCCTTGCTGCGCCAAAGTGGGTTCTAAAAAGCATAAGGAACCTTCAGCGCAATTTTCTATGGAGCAGCTCGGCTACCAATCGCAAATGGGCCCTGGTCAAATGGACCACTGTATGCATGCCCAAAGATAAGGGAGGCATTGGGCTGAGGGACCCGGAGTACAGCAATTCCATTATGAACGCCAAGATCTGGTGGCATTGGATCACTAACCCAGATAAGCCCTGGGTCAAAATCTGGACAGCCAAATATGCTGGCAACAGACCTCAAGAAGAACTCATCAGATTTACTCCTACCGAAAAGGGATCGCTAATATGGAATGCGGCCAAACAGCACTATCAGCTAATTCAACAGCACAGCTTCTGGGAAATCAGGAATGGACGTACGGCAAGATTCTGGACAGATGCCTGGAACCAAATGCCCAAGCTCACAAGTGTTCTTCACCCTTCTCTGATACCAGATAGACAGGAGCAGCAGCAGGAAAAAGTACAACAATTTTGGACGCAGGAGATGGAGCATGGATTCAGAAAATGGAAACAGAGTAACCAAATTCTCAACAACACAGATGCTCGGAAGGAAGAAGAGCTGGGGACAGAGTTAAGGAAAAGAAGCATAAGGCAGGATGACGGCGGGGATATCCTCAGATGGGGATACCAACCCAAGGGGACCTACACTACCTCAGAAGCCTACAAGGTGATATGCAACTTCCCCACTCCACCAGACCCTTTATGGAGCAAAATCTGGGGGCTCGGATCCTGGCCAAAAATCTCCTACTTTCTCTGGCTGGTAGGACATAAAAAAATTCTCACATGGGATAAACTTAGAAAACGTAACTTTCATGGTCCCTCTGTTTGTTACAACTGCTTTCAAAGTGAAGAAACTCTTCAACACCTCCTGGATACTTGTCCTCTTGCCAATCAACTATGGGATAAGGTCGGCTTCAGATGCCAAAAAAGATGCAGAGAGGAAAATGACATCATCAACTCCATAAGACAATGGCCAAAGCATCCCTACAAAAGCGAGATCCTCAACCATTTATGGAGCATCATCCCGGGGATCGTCTTATGGAACGTTTGGAAGGAAAGAAACCAACGTATATTTAAAAACAAACGCTCTCCTATTGAAGAAACCTGGAACAGGATACACAGGAATCTCCAAGAAACAATGTCGCTTCAATCGTGGACAAAGGAAGATCTCCCATCCACAAACAATGAAAAAAGCATTCTGGACAATTGGCAGCTGCATTTACCTCAAGAAACGCTCAAGAATAGCCCATCTAATAGCAACTTCAAGGACAACTGCCATTGGAAAGCCCCCCCTAAAAACTCATATAAACTTAATTTTGATGGGGCTTCCAAAGGTAATCCAGGAGCAGCTGGATTTGGCGGCATATTGAGGAACCATGAAGGCACTCCTATGCAGATATACTTCGGGAATATGGGGTGGGATACCAACAACTCAGCAGAGCTAGAAGGGCTTTGGCAAGGTCTCCTGCAAGCCTGGAATCTCAATCTTCAACCCCTGATTGTAGAAGGCGACTCACAGATTCTTATTAACATGGCCACTCGCATACAGAACGGCTCGCAAGCAAGGAAAGTAGCACCCAGTTGGAGACTAGAAGCGAGGCTAAATGACATTGCACAAAAGCTGAGCAATCATAGAGCCATCTCCTTCAATCACACTAAAAGAGAGGGCAACAAAATAGCTGACCTCCTGGCCAACATTGGAGTAGAGACCGAACATATCCTCCTATTCGGAAACACGAACATCATTCCTAACATGCACCAGCTCCAGGAATGTGAAAGCCTGATCCAAGGAGAGGCCGCCTCCCCGGATGCGGGTGTCAACATGCCAGGCAGTGAGGAGCCACATGCCCAACATGTGCCACCTCGTGATCGCCAAGGGAGTTTAATGCCCCTCGCCGCCGAGGAGTTAAGACGGGAGGCGCAGAGCAGAAACCTTAATGAGGAAGCAAGGTACGATGACGAGCTTGCAGAGAGCAATCAAAGCGGGCAAAAATCGAGGGAATGTCTGTTGTTTTAAGAATGAAGGAATGTTGCGGTTTTGGACTTAGAGCGCAGAGCAAGAAGCTCAGATCTCTGAGGGAAATTGTCTCTTTAAAGCTTATGTTCTTGCTGGGAGCGACGGCATTCATATTGACGAAGAAAACTTCATGCTTGTTTATCCGGGGTACCGCTGCTTCTGTGAGGCTGAGCTCTGTCACGGAACAGTTGGGGGACGAAATTCAGTTGGGGGGCGACTCAATCCCGACAAGCCCTCAAGCGTTGTTCGGTTACAAGCTGTTGGCGTCTCTGCAACCATGGCTCGTCCCCGGGAAAGGATGCCATGTAGAAGAGGTTCTGGGCAAGGAGGTTCTTCACGTCACCCTGCGGCGGATGCCCACCATCACTGTTACTGCTGCTACTGCCATAGAAGGGCGGGAGCCACCCCTATACCGGCCAGTCAATTCATGGAGGCCGGCAGTTCCAATGAAGGAGCGCCCCTGCTTCCAGCGTTTGGCTCAGTCATATTCACCCTGGGCAGCTCGCGGGACAATCCTGGCATTAACGCACACATATCGGTTTTCTTCACAAAGGTTCCTCAGGAGGATGCCGAGGGAACGCAACCGGGCATTGCAGAGGAACATCCAGAGGGTAGTGGGGAGAAACGCCTGGATGCGCAGATGGCAATTGCAGAGGATAATCCAGCAAAGGAGCCTAAGCAGACCCCCACCCGACTTCAAGAGCAGGAGACGCCAGCCTCCACGCAGGAGGCAATGTGGGAGGGCTACCCAGAAGGCCACGGGTGGTGCAGAATTATTGAGGAAAAGCCAGAGGAATAGTCTCCAGCAGCCCACTCTGGCATACATTTCTCTCTCTCAGGTCTGGTATAGGTTCTTGGTCTCTGTTGGGGCCTGGATTAGGCTATATATCTATGTTTGTGTCTCTTTAGTTCTTGTTTATGTTCACGTTTACTATAGTCTGGGCAGTAGGCCTTGCAAGGTCTGTTACGAGTCTTTTTGTTTAATGCCCCTACGCGGACTGTTTTGGTATGGTCCGAAAACAACTCTGTGTTATGTCATGTGGGAAGCGCTGCCCCTGCGAGGGCGAATTCTAAGTCAAGAAAAGCCACCCAAAGTGCCACAGTCGGCCCTAGGCAGCCTATCTTTTTGATTGTAATGTTTGCCTGTACATAATATAATAGAATAGATAGCTTTACCGAGAAAAAAAAAATATAAAAATTAATATTTAAAATATTAATATTTAATAAATCTTATTTTATTATAAAACTAAACAAGTTTTTTTTGTTATTAAAATTATGGATATGATTATGTATATTATATATATGGATAAGTATTATGAAAGTAAGAGGTTTCTTAAAATTATTTTTCACTTTATTCAAAGTCACTTTTTGCTCAAGTTAAAATGACATAATATTTAATGAAAAGTTTTGCCATGATAAAGAAATATGAAGAAGAATAAAACTAAGATATTATAATGATGAGATTAACTCGTATTTCTAAAATCAAAAGTCATTCCTTGTCTTAATTAGTGTGAAGAGGAAAAAAAGGAAATTAAACATGTTAAAATATGAATTAACACTAAGATATTATAATGATGAGATTAATCAGAATTTCTAAAATCAAAAGTATCACCTTGTCTTAATTAGTGTGAAGAGGGAAAAAAAAAAGAAATTAAACATGTTAAAATATGAATTAATTCCCAAAACATATTCAGATAAATATGTTTGTCACTTTTATGAATCTAAAAAGATAGAAGATCAAAAATATTCTCTCTTATAATATCCAACCTAGAATTAAAATTAAATCTACATTTTAAAATATGTGTCATGCTACTCACATTCTTAATTTTTTAACTCAACAAAACTATGATGTTAATGGAATTTTTTGAATACTTTTTAGACAATCAACAAAAGTAAAATATTTTTAATACATTTTGAAGAATTAACAAAATTATATTAATGTTGGAATATTTATGATAATTTTTAAACATGAAAATAAAATTGTAAAAAATGAAATACCTTATTATTATTATTATTTTTTTTTTTTTTCAGATCTCATTTGTCATTATCATATTGTTTTAATATCAAACAAGGATAAACATGATTTAAAAAAATAAAGATAAATTAAAATAAGATTAAAAATAAATATAAATTTGAACTTACAATATGTTAATTAATTTTTTAATATTTAACAATAAGGGGAAGGTCCGTTTAAAGTGTTCATGGAAATGTATCGATTAATATTACGAGGTAAGCATGCTATATATATGTGTGTGTGTGTGTATAAAATAAAATAAAATGTTTTGTGAAATGAGAAGTTCTAGATAAAGAGATTATATAATAGCATGCTTTAAAGCAAGTAAGTTCCTTATGATAAATGGAAGATCCCTAACTATAACCACTTCTATAAAAGATAATGGTATCTAAAATCGATTAACTAATTGATACAATAAAGAGAATATGAAATATACTTTCAAAGTATTATATCAATTCAAGCCCTTGGTACATGGCTTACATATATATAGCAATTGTAGAGAGTATTCATTATGTTGAAGCTCCGGTTATATCTCAATTTTACATTCATTTCGAGATTGATGATGGGATGTGTATTTCCACTAGCATTAAAAGTATTTTTCCATATGCATGAGCTAAGTGTTATCACCACTTATGAAAGAAAGAGAAAATACAATAGAAGTTATTTGTCTTTATTGTTTTTTATTTCAATTTAGCTATATTTAAACTAAAAGGCAGAACTAGCTACACTAGCGACTATGTAACACTTGTTTTTCATGTGTTATAATTTCTATAATAATAATTTTTAAAACATTTTATTTATTTTTAATCATTTAAATTTGTATTTAAAACAATGTTTTCCGAACTTTGAATTCTTTTAAACATGGTTTTGTTTTTGTTGAAATTATTTTACGGGAGCATTGTTTAATTTTATGGTTATATAAAGTCAATGTTCTTGATACTTCCCCTTGAGATTCACCCAAAAGTGCCTGGGAGGAGGTTAGAAGGTATAAGTTTGGACTATTTAAACCACTTTTAATCCTTTAGGCCTGCAATAAAATGATTTTCTACAAAGCTGAAAATTCATTATGAGGTCTTGGGGTCAAAACCCCTTGGGTACGCAACATAGAAATTTGTTTCAACAGATAAATACATTTATAAAGGGTTGAAATAACTAAATCCATGCTATATTTTCAAGATATAAACTTAATAAATAAATCTGAGCTAAACCAAGGTAAATAAAATATATTTGCTTGTAAAAGGGAGCTTTGTTGAGTGAAAATATGCAAATGAAAGTTTGCTACAGCTATATCTTCCCTCACATCTGCACACATAAACTAGATATACTCGTGTAAATGTGGCAAAATAATCTTAAAAATAGATATATCAATTCCTTGGCTGTGATAAATACTTAAGCTCTTTTTCTTCAAGGTTTACTAGCGCTATATATGATAGGTAAATTGCAGGAAGCTAGTAATAAAAATATAAAAGGAATTTTTTTAAAGAACTTTTAAATGATGAGATGGTTGAAGGGTGAGGTTTTACCGTTTCTGTTTAAGCTTACCGATTTGCAGAGTTTCGATCACAACCTTTTTTTTTGTTGATTTTCCCTTTGAGACTAGAGATGAGTGGGGAGTTGGGGGCAAGATTATCCCCCTCTTTTAGCCTTGGACAACCTGCAAGAAAATTCAACCACACTAGGAGGATCTACTCCTTTGAGATCCCCCAACTATAATAGCAACACTAGTGTCGATAGCTCACAAATGTGAAGGGAGATTCCCCCCTAAGAGAGCTTGTCCAACACTTGGAAAAGAGTATTTTTGGCAACTAGCAAATTGTGAGGTGAAGACCTGGGCCTTGATCTCCCCTTCCACATGACCCTCTACAGACTGTTGTGATACTATTGTGATAGCTTAAGTATACCTGCAACTTAGTCCTTAAAAGCACAAAATTGTAGAAAAAAACCAAGAAGAAAAGGCATAGAAGATCAACTCAATGCATAAGAGAGTATTTTCACAAATAGTTTCTTTGTATTATCGTGTCAAAATCATCTCCTACTCAACAACACTTACTAGAGGAGAGACTATCCTTTTGTAAAACTTTTCTTAATGGTTAGATAACGACTAGCGAATGGCTAGTTGGACTCTTCCTCTATAATTTGTTTTTACTAGTCATCCACATGTTGAAGACTCAATAACTTTTAATTAAAACCAATTCATGAATTTTCCCACTAAGGGGTTGAATTGACTCAAGATTCCTTTGGAGGTCCAACAACTCCTTTGCTTATGGCTTGGGAGTTGAAGAATGGTCAAAGATGATTCAACATTCCACTTGACATTCCAATAGGTGTGGTTTATTTCAGAGTAATTTCTAGTTATGTCAATAAGTATTATTTATCTCAGAATCAACATTTCTCAATTTAGATTTAAATAATGTTTTGTTTCAAATTTAATACATAATTTATTCAAAAAATATTAAATATTAATTTTAAAATGTTTTAATTAAATTAGTTTAATTATATTATATTTTTAATAAATAAATTTAGGTAAAAGTTTTACTAAATATATTTTTGTTAGTGCTTATTCATGTTAATATCAACTATGCTCTTTGGTACATATATGACATTTAAAATTAGCCTACATTTCTATTTTCTTTCTTTTTCTTTTAAAAGGTTCTTAATAGTGTCACCTTGGAATTCAAACCATGCTAACTCTAAGCATGTACACAGGTCAGATCAATTAACAAAACTCACTATTGTTTGAAGTGCATCAAATAGTCATATATGAAATGTGCATAAATTTACTATGCTCTTTGGTACATTGACACCTCGATGTAAGGGTGATAATGAACTTTAACACAATCCAAACTCATGTATATTCGATTCCGTATATTATGATATTGACAATTATCTAAAGCATTTTGTGTATATGTCATTTATTTACATATGCACTTTTCACCAATTTTAACAAAATTGAAATCAAATACTCTAGTTAAGATTAAGGTAAATTTGATAATTGTGAAAACTTAATTATTATTAAAATGTAAGTTTACAACAATTTCAATTTAGATTTAAATAATGTTCTGTTTCAAATTAGATACATAATTTATTCAAAAAAAATATTGAATATTAATTTTAAAATGTTTTAATAAAATTAGTTTATTTATATTATATTTTTATTAAATAAATTTAGGTAAAAGTTTTACTAAATATATTTTTGTTAGTGCTTATTCATGTTAATATCAACTATGCTCTTTGGTACATTGACACCTAAATATATGAAATGTGCATAAATTTACTATGCTCTTTAGTACATTGACACCTCGATGTAAGGGTGATAATGAACTTTAACACAATCCAAACTCATGTATATTCGATTCCGTATATTATAATAATGACAATTATCTAAAGCATTTTGTGTATCTGTCATTTATTTACATATGCACTTTTCACCAATTTTAACAAAATTGAAATCAAATACTCTAGTTAAGATTAAGGTAAATTTGATAATTGTGAAAACTTAATTATTATTAAAATGTAAGTTTACAACAATTTCAATTTAGATTTAAATAATGTTCTGTTTCAAATTAGATACATAATTTATTCGTCCACATGGGGTAGCTCAAGCGGCAAGGGCCGTGGAAATGAAGTCTCACCGAACCGGAGATCTTGGGTTCAAATCTTGGGCTACCCTTCCCCCGTAGAGGGGTTCATAATGGACATGTAAATCGGAGAGTCCCACCCCAGCCTACAAAAAAAAAAAAAAAAAAAATACATAATTTATTCAAAAAAAATATTGAATATTAATTTTAAAATGTTTTAATAAAATTAGTTTATTTATATTATATTTTTAATAAATAAATTTAGGTAAAATAATAATTACCTATCCATAATATCGTGAATAAAATAATAATAAAGACATAGGAGATCATATATTTATATATACAAAACACCTAAGTGCTATTGATTTATGATTTTATGCACATTAATTAACTGAACTAAACATTGATTGATTTCTATTCATTATAATATGGCTTATGACTTAGGAGCTATTATTCATTTAAATTTACCAAATAAAGATATGAGCCAACCATACTTTGTGCATATGTGTGAGTAAACAAAAGCACAGTATAGTGCACACTACCTAACAAAAGTGCACTTGTTATTCTACCACAAATATTGACATCATTCCCTTCTTGAATTACTGCAAAAATTGTAACAAGTACATTTTCAAGAACTTTTTTTTCTTCTAGCTGTACATTTAGTAAAAAAACACAGACATCAAGATGGAAGAAATCTTACTCATGGTGTTCTAAAAGAATAAATTGTATGACATAAATTCTCATATATATATATATCACCATACAATTCATATGTAATATATCTTCTACAAAAAAAGCTAAAATCGTCTACATTTAAAAATAATTTGTTTAAAGGGACTGTAATCCAATTAAATTATCTCATAAATGATGTCAAATAATCAAGTTTTCTTTCTATTAGGTTTGTATCGCTTGATCTTGCAATTTTTTTTAATTAAATAAGACACTCCATAATTATATGTGCATATCTTCCGTATATGCCCAATTTCCGTATATGCACAGATTTCG
This sequence comes from Pinus tabuliformis, assembly GCA_031772625.1. NCBI lineage: Eukaryota > Viridiplantae > Streptophyta > Pinopsida > Pinales > Pinaceae > Pinus > Pinus tabuliformis. The sequence goes on from CM062810.1 coordinate 787,165,366, forward strand.
GTATATGCACATATTTCCGTATATGCGCATATCTTCCGTATACATGGAAGACATGCGCATATCTTCCGTATATGCCCAATTTCCGTATATGCGCATATCTTCCGTATATGCACAGTTTCCGTATATGCGCACATCTTCCGTATATGCATAGTTTCCGTATAAGCGCATATCTTCCGTATATGCCTAATTTCCGTATATGCGTACATCTTCCATATATGCACAGTTTCCGTATGTGTGCAATTCCTGTATACGGAAGATATGCGCATATACGGAAATTGGGCATATCTTTCGTATATGCTCAATTTCCGTATATGCTCAATTTCTATATATGGAATTTGTGCATATAAGGAAGATATGCGCATGCCTTCCGTATATGCCTAATTTCCGTATATGCGCATATCTTCCGTATATGCGCATATTTTCCGTATATACGGAAGACGTGCGTATATCTTCCGTATATGCCCAATTTCCGTATATGTGCACATCTTCCATATATGCACAGTTTCTGTATGTGTGCAATTCCTGTATACGGAAGATATGCGTATATACGGAAGATATGCGCATATACGGAATTTGGGCATATACGGAAGACATGCGCATATACAGAAATATGCGCATATACGGAAGATATGCGCATATATGGAAATTGAGCATATACGGAAGACATGCGCATGTCTTCCGTATATGCACAGATTCCATATACAAAAATTGTGCATATATGGAAACTGGGCATATACGGAAGACGTGCGCATATCTTTCGTATATGCCCAATTTTCGTATATGCGCATATATGCGCATATCTTCCGTATACAGGAATTGCACACATACAGAAACTGTGCATATATGGAAGATGTGCGCATATACGGAAGATATGCGCACGTCTTTCGTATATACGGAAAATATGCGCATATACGGAAATTGAGCATATACGGAAGATATGCGCATATACGGAAATTGGGCATATACGGAAGGCATGCGCATATCTTCCGTATATGCATAGTTCCATATATAGAAATTGAGCATATACGGAAGATATGCCCAATTTCCGTATATGCACATATTTTCCGTATACAGAATTTGCACACATACGGAAACTGTGCATATATGGAAGATGTGCGCATATACGGAAGATATGCGCATGTCTTCCGTATATACGAAAGATATGCGCATATACGGAAACTGTGCATATACGGAAGATGTGCGCATATACGGAAACTGTGCATATACGGAAGATATGGGCATATACGGAAATTGGACATATACGGAAGATATGCGCATATACGGAAATTGGACATATACGGAAGAGATGCGCATATCATCTCTTCCGTATATGCACAGATTCCATATACAGAAATTGTGCATATATGGAAGACATGCGCATATCTTCCGTATATGCCCAATTTCCGTATATGCGCATATCTTCCGTATATACGGAAGACATGCACATATCTTCCGTATATGCGCATATATTCCGTATATACGGAAGACATGCACATATCTTACGTATATGCCCAATTTCCGTATATGCGCACATCTTCCGTATATGCCCAATTTCCGTATATGTATACGGAAATTGGGCATATACGGAAGATGTGCGCATATACGGAAGACATGCGTATGTCTTCCGTATATGCACAGATTCCATATACAGAAATTATGCATATACGGAAACTGGGCATATACGGAAGATATGCGCATATCTTCCGTATATGCCCAATTTCTGTATATTCGCATATCTTTCGCATATACAGAATATATGCGCATGTCTTCCGTATATGCCCAATTTCCGTATATGTACAATTTCTGTATATGGAATCTAGGCATATACGGAAGACATGCGCATGTGTTTCGTATATGCCCAATTTTCGTATATGCGCACATCTTCCGTATATGCACAGTTTCCGTATATGCGCATGTCTTCCGTATATATGGAAGACATGCGCATATCTTCCGTATATGCCCAATTTTCGTATATGCGCACATCTTCTATATATGCACAGTTTCTGTATGTGTGCAATTCCTGTATACGGAAGATATGCGCATATACGGAAATTTGACATATTTTCCGTATATGCCGAATTTCCGTATATGCCCAATTTTCGTATATGGAATCTGTGCATATACGGAAGATATGAGCATTCCTTCCGTATATGCCCAATTTCCGTATATGCGCATATCTGCCGTATATGCCCAATTTCTGTATATGCGCATATTTCCGTATATGCGCATATCTTCCGTATATGCCCAATTTCCGTATATGCGCATATTTTCCGTATATATGGAAGACATGTGCATATCTTCCGTATATGTCCAATTTCTGTATATGCGCACATCTTCCATATATGCACAGTTTCCGTATGTGTGCAATTCCTGTATACGGAAGATATGCGCATATACGGAAGATATGCGCACGTCTTCTGTATATGCCCAGTTTCCGTATATGCACAATTTCTGTATATGGAATCTGTGCATATACGGAAGACATGCGCATGTCTTCCGTATATGCTCAATTTCCGTATATGTGCATGTCTTCCGCATATGCCCAATTTCCGTATATGCACAGATTTCCGTATGCCCAATTTCCGTATATGCACAGATTTCCGTATGCTCAATTTCCGTATATGCGCGCATCTTCTGTATATGCCCAATTTCCGTATGCCCAATTTCTGTATATGGAATCTGTGCATATACGGAAGATATGCGCATATGCGCATGTGCGCATATCTTCCGTATATGCCCAATTTCCGTATATGCACAGATTTTCGTATATGCGCATATCTTCTGTATACACGGAAGACATGCGCATATCTTCCGTATATGCCCAATTTCCATATATGCGCACATCTTCCGTATATGCACAGTTTCCGTATATGCGCAATTCCTGTATACGAAAACTGGGCATATACGGAAGACATGCGCATATCTTCCGTATATACGTAAGACATGCGCATATCTTTTGAGCACTAGGATTACATAGATTACACAAAGTAAATTTACAATTTAACAAGTTTTTGATAAATCAATCTCAAATGACCCAAAAAAATACCCGAAAAAGAGCTAAAACATAGAATAGTGGTAATACTTAAAATGTTTTAACCAAAATAAATTATATTTTCAATTATTGAAATATTTTAACCGAAAAATTTTATTTTTCAAGGTGTTTTATATGATAAATACATATATATTTTAAATATATGTAATATGTATATATTTGACATTGAAATATATACTTCATAAGTTCATTAAAATATTTGTTATAAATTCTATTTTCCATGTCAAAATGTTTTTGCAATCTTGATTATTAGTAAATAATTTTTGAAATAAACATCAAATCACTCAACTCTCCATATTGAAATATTTAATTTATAACCCCCCCTCTCTCTCTCTCTCTCTCTCTCTCTCTCTCTCTCTCTATATATATATATATATATATATTTTGGTTGTGTTATCAATATTTTTTAAATGCCAGAAATTTAAAATTAAACAAAATACACAGATCTCTAATTATTCTAGGAAATAACTAAATTTTTTATTCTCATTTACTACATTTTTCAAGTTGAAATATTTTTTATACATATTTTTTTTTCGACTTTATTTATCTACATGTATAAAGTTGATAATGCAGATATTAAGATAGTTTATTCAAGTTTTATATTGGAATATTTTTAAAGAATGTAAGAATTATGCATTTTACACACACATATATATGACACTTTCTTTTTGTAAAATTGATACAAATAATGTTATTTCACATGAACATCTAAATATTTTGTTTTTGGTTAAGAGTGAGCGAAATATTTTTACTACATCTCTTTCATATAGGGTTGTAATATTAACAACAAACTTAGCTAAGAGAGAGTGAGATTATTGATGTTTTTAATTAAAACTTTTAAAATTGATATAATATTATGTTATTTCACATGAGCATCCAAATATTTTTTTTTTTTTTAAGAGTGAGTAAAATATTTTTACTATATCTCTTTCATATGGGGTTGTGATATCAACAACAAAATTAGCTAAGAGAGAGTGAGATTATTGATGTTTTTTAATGTTTTTCCTTACATGAACTCGTCCAACCCTTTCAAATTGTAGAATATCTGTCCCTCATTTTGACTTGCGACCACATAGCCTCTTTTTATTTACTGGACTCAAGAAACTATGTTTTCTCTTGGTGGTGATCTTGGATGGAGTTATAGTATTGAAAAACATTTTGTTGTATTCTTGACATGCTTTGTCAACCAAGTTGTTCAATGCATATGCCTGTTCCAAATTTGTAGGTATTATGGATCTCAATTTCTCAAGAGTTGATGAGTTAACACGTTTCATCTCATCGTGTTCAGAGAATGCACTATCTTGTCGTACATTGGTCGATTCAACATTGTATGAGAAATTCTCTAAATTATCAATGCTTGTTTCATTATGATAATTCAGATTGGGAGGAGAATCAAAGCATGGAAAAAGCTCTGTTTGGATTTTCTGGGACCAATATAGGTGTTTCATTCAAATCAAATCAAATTCTAGGCCTTTCTGTCGTGGGATCAGTGACACCAGGTGCTACATTTTCACCCAAAATAGTGTTACTCACTAACATCTCAACTTTCAATACATGTTTACAGATATTTCCATTTAGGGCCCAATTGCAATTGCAAAAGTGTAGATTAGAACCCTTATATATGACATTGTACCAAATGTCACGAGTATCCTTATTTTGGCTACGAACCCAGTAGTCATTACTCTTTTCATCAGGCACACAATCTTCATTTGGGATTTTCTTAGCTCTACACTTGGATGAATTCAGTTGTTCCTGTATTTTTCTGGGTCGTACAAAACCAGCTTCTTTTAAACGGTGCATATGATTGTAAAATAATACAACCTTTGTCAACAAAACATAGATTAACCAATCAACCCTTCTGTGGCATGCATTGTTCTTCTCACATAGGTACCTTTCCTTGATATACCGATGGTAAGATTCAATGGCGTTGTTCGTATCTTGATTTGAATGTGGAAAATTTCTGTATGCTTTTGCCCACATATCTGTAGAAAGAAATTTATTAGTTATATATTAATAAGTATACATATGACATGAAAAATAGAGTCATTATAACCACCAATAAGAAGCTTACATATTTTGTTGTTGGACAGCCAAGTATTTCTAAAATATTCCAAAAATCTTTTTTGTTCACTGAATTCTTCAAATAAGCTTTCAACTTTCTTTCGCACAGATTCATCATCTTTACACATGTGCATGATTTCACCTAATCCACGAAAAATGCGTATTTGGTTTTCCCTCCCTTTGACCTTGTTTCCAACATTTTTCAACCATGCACGACGAACATGCCACACACATAATAATACTTTGCACTTGATTGCAGACCTGCAATAACATAATTTTTAGAGAGATTATACATTAACAATATTTTTTATGCCTCTTATAAAAATAATAAACACATCACCTCAATGCTTCAATTTCAGCAGTAGCATCATCCGTGATGAAGGCAAGAACATGCCAATCTGGTCGCTCTTTGTTTCCAATTGCAAGTAAGGCCAACATCCATTTAGAAAGATCAGCTATAGTGTTGCGTGATGATATCACCCAAGCTATTGGAACCCCATTGTGATGTTCGTCGAAAACCATTAAGGTGTAAAGTTGATACTGCATTACAAAAAATATGCATAATTATATTTATATAAGATACATGCATTAATATGAGGTTAAATAAATGAATCGGATTTAGGATAAATATGTACTCACCCCGTACTTATTTGTACTAAAGGTTGAATCCATTGAGATAATATTATTGTGAGAGTATTTCAGCATCATTGAACACATCCACTTTGTTTGTATGCCTATGATAAAAGGGATATTTTCAACAAGATCTTGTTTTTGGTAGAAGAAAAAACTCTCTGGGTTTTCCTTGTACCAGCACTCCACACTCTTTGGATCACTTTGATCTTTAATATACTCTAGCCTTATGATATCATTGTAAATGTTACTTATATCTTTTTTTGTCATGTAGGTATCTCGAGGTATCCCTGTGTATAACTCACTGGATCCATCCTTCACATCAGAGATGAACTTGTCCCATATCATTGTAACATTAAAACCTCTTTTAACAAAATGTTGGAATCTAGATCGCATATGCCAACTTAAATGTGGTGCATAATTGAATCTCATGGACCTTTCGATTGCATCTGTCCCATGACAAATAACATTGGATTCATCAATATGTCTACATGCAGTATATATTATTACAGCATCATCTGGTCTCATCACAAGTCGTCGCACAAAGAAGTGACACTGGCAACCAACTTTAATACTTTCATGTCGATTGCGGGTTGTCTTTGGATCTGATGATGCACTCCTAATTCTCCTTGTCGACTGTGGACCATATGAACACCAATAACTGTACGTAAAAAAATTACTGCAAATTAGATATAATATTTATGCATATTGAAAAAATTACACATATCTTGAAAAAGCATATATAGACTCACACACTGTACTCCAAGAATGTTGAGTAATTGGTGACTTTGATATCCTCTATTTTGTTACTTCGATGATTCTTAAGAAGAAATTGAGTGGGTGCACTTTCATTTGATTCCTCTCCACTTATGAAATCATCAAGTCGACAATATGGAATAACTGCAACTTGGTCCCCCTCAATCTCTGTCCATGTTGAGTCTTCTGTTGAAAATTGTATCATAACTTCCGGGTCTTCAACTTCCAACTCGTTAATCCTCCTCCACTTATTCATTCTTAAAATACCTATACAAATTGCATTGAAAATAATTTAGTTTGAGTAAATAATATGGTCTTGATCAATGCATAGCGTACTAAGCATGGAAGTCACGTTTTTTAGTAAATATTTTATACTTTTCACGTAAACCACTTTGGGATTAAGTAATATTCAGGGGATCTTAGATGACATTGTACGATAACTAAGATCATAAGAAATTGGGTCATTAATAAGCTTAAATATCTCTGACAAATTTAGACTAACCCATGCATGACATATGAATTCTTTCTGGAGGTGGGGCCACCATGTTATTGTCGAGGGGCGACTTGTGATGAGTCGCTGCGCTGGAATTGGTCAAAGGGAACTGCCTAACACTGACACATAAGATGGTGCGTTAATGGGTCCCTTCAAATAGGGATGAAAGGGAGAGACATAAAACCTGTCCCCAACAAACCCCCAATATCAAGAGTAATAAGCTTGAAGATTACCGATGCTATATGAGAGACCATGCTCTGATCTGTAAGTTTATAGGATTTTGGCCATCCGAAAAGGATTTAACAAAATGGATTCAACAAAGGTGGAGGCCAAAAGGGCATATAGACCTAAAACGGGGAGCCAAAGGCTTTTTCACAGTCATCTTTGTGAACCTAGAGGATAAAGAAAGAACTTTTAAGGAGGGACCATATTTCATGAACAATGCATTACTGTTTATGAGACACTGGGAGGACATATACAATCCGGATGAAGAGAAAATACTGGAAGCCCCCATATGGGTTAGACTGTTCGGATTACCAATGGAGTTCTGGGATCCTGAAATATTGGAAGGGATTGGAAACTCGATCGGAACCTTTGTAAAGGTGGCAGAGTCAACCAAAAGAGGGAAATACACATCTTATGCAAGGATTTGTGTGTATATGAACATAGCAGAACCCTTGCCGGAGTCCATAGAAGTGGAATACCATGATGAAATATGGCAGCAGCCCATAGACTATGAGCACATTCCCTTCAGGTGCAGAAGGTGTCATGAGTATGGACATCTATTCAGGGAATGCCCACAAAACCGACAAGAGGAGGCAACAAAGAATCTGACGGAGGAACAGGGGAAAGGAGAAGGATCGGAAAACGATGAGAGGGAATTCCAAGGTTAATAAAAAATGAACAAAACAATGCTCTGATGAGGGCAGTAACCATGGAAGAGGTAGAAGAGATCGTGATGAATATGAGCAAGATCAAGGCACCAGGACCGGATGGATATACGATGGAATTTTATCAGGTAGGGTGGCATTTTCTACGAAAGGAGGTCTTGGAGGATGTAGAGGAATCAAGAATGAAGCAAAAGATATGGCCTGGTATAAATTCAACCTTTTTGACCCTGATCCCTAAGAATAACAATTCGGAGGAGGCGCAAGGTTTTCGGCCAATAGCACTGTGCAATGTCATCTATAAGATTATAGCCACTCTGATAGCGAAAAGGTTGAAGCCATTAATCCCGAATATAATTGCACCAGAGAAAACTGGCTTTGTGGAGGGTCGCCAAATACTTGACGGAATAGTAGTTACTCAGGAAGTGATAGACTCCTTAAAGACGAAAAAGCAGAGAGGGATGATGATGAAGTTTGATTTGTCAAAAGCCTATGATCGGTTGAATTGGAATTACCTCAGAGCGATTCTTGGAGCATATGGATTCGATAATAGATGGATTGAATGGGTCTACAGTATGATTTCAACTCTGAATTTCTCAATTCTGGTAAATGGTACACCAACGAGTACTTTCAATGCAACAAGGGGAATCAGGCAAGGAGATCCTATTTCTCCATTCCTATTTATAATGGCAGTGGAGGGTTTAGGAAGAAATCCCATAAAAGAGCTAAGGGAAAAGAGAATTAAAGGCATAAAACTATGGGGAAATTATCTGCCCATCACACACCAGCAGTTTGTAAACGATGTGATGCTATTTGGCGAAGTTTCAGTCAAAGAGGTGAGGAACTTCAAGAGAGTATTGGAAATATTCATGGAGGCATCAGGTATGGAAATAAACAATGAAAAATCATGCACTTTCATATTTAATACTCTTGATTCTATCAAAGCTCATCTTACCAGAACTCTAGGCTTTAGATAGGGAGAACTACCTACTAAGTATTTCGGAATCCAGTTGGACATAAACCCTACTCGGATGAAAAACTGGCAGAGTACGTTGGAAAAAATAAAAAACAAATTGGCAAGTTGGTCCTTTAGATCCTTGAACATTGCAAGTAGGATTGTACTGTTAAAATCAGTACTGCAATCGATACCTATCTATCCTCTGTCCATTATGGCAGCACCCAAAGGAGTATGTTCAAGAATGAAGGAAATATTTGGGAAATTCATATGGGGCGGACCCAAGCAACAGAGGAAATGGGCTCTAGTTTCATGGAAAAATGTAACTAAAAGAAAAGAAGAAGGAGGTCTGGGTGTGAGAGATCCGGAAATTTTAAATAAGGTACTAGGGGCAAAACTTTGGTGGAGATGGGTGCAGGGGGGGAAATGATGTATGGAAGAGAATATGGAATCAAAAATATAATATGCCGGAAACAGTAGAGGGAAGACTGAGAGCTGAGGAAATCCCAAAAGGATCTTCATTCTGGGAACTTGCAAGCCAGAATAGGGACATAGTTAATAATCATTCCTTTTGGGAAATCCATGCAGGGAGCAATGCCAGATTCTGGGAGGAAGGATGGCAGCAGCGAGATAAATTGGCAAGGATACAAACCCTACAAGAAGTCCAACAAAAAGCGAAGAGGGCAGGATTAGAATATGTGAGGGATTACTGGAAAGAGGGAGAGTCCAATGATATATGGAGGGTTTGGAGGAGGCCAGAGGAATGGTATGAAAATATAAACCAGGATATAGAAAAATTATATATTAAGGAGGTAGAATTGAGGAAAATTAAAATCAGACCAGGAAGGGATATCCTCAGGTGGGGAAAATCTATGAAAGGAACCTATACAGTAAAAGAAGCGTATTATTTAGCAACGAAACAGGAAAGGGAGGAAGGAGCTGTTGATTGGAGAGTAATATGGGAAGGCAAGTGGTGGCCGAAAGTAACAATTTTTGCATGGTTGGTGAGCAAAGAGCGGACTCTGACATGGGACAAAATCCAGCAAAGAGGCTTCTATGGGCCCTCAATATGTAGCTTATGCAGAAAAGAAGCTGAAACCCAAGAGCATATACTTAATAAATGTCCATTTGCGAGAATAGACTGGAAGGAGAAGGTCAAGCCAAACTTTAAAGGGAAAGGAATGAAGCTAGCAATGGGACGCCATAAGCCAGTCGCTCATGCCAAAGGAGAACCTCAATAGAGAGATGTCATTGGCAAGTGAAGAGTGGTTCATGAAACCCACACAATATGAAATTGAGAAGCTTAGGGTAGGGCCTATGTAATGTTGGGCACGTGGGAGAACCATTGGAAAAATGACTTCCCTCAACGGCAACAAAGTCACCCAAGATCGTATAACGTACATGAAGAAGAGACTGTGAACGACATGGAGAGGTGTGCACCATGCATATATGCATCCATGGACAACAGATAAGTGGATCATTGGGCCTCAATAATCTAAATGGAAGGTAAGATCAATGACCAATCCATTTCTATTTTGTTAAACCCAGGACAAACTACGTAAGCCCATAAGTGGTCGAGAAGAGTTCCTTACTCAGGACAATTCATAAGGAGTCTTGGCTAGTCCAATTGGCTATTGAGACCAGGAAGAAAGTGGATTATTCCATCCAATTCATGCCTAATCATGCTAAATGACATGCCCATTGTAATTAATTTAAATTTGTTGCCCATAGGAGCATATGACATCCTGATTAGGGTGGATTGGCTGATGCAACACCAAAAAAAATCATTTTTTATAGAAATTCGATCAGATTCCTTAGTAACAATGGGGAAAATACCATATTATAGGGGAAGATCAAGCTAGTGTCAATCAGACTAGTAACAATATTGCAACTTAAGCATTGTGGTCACAAGGGCTATATCCTATTCATTATTCACATCTCCAGTGGATCGAGAGGCAACACGAATAACATGAGGGAACATCCAATTGTAAATTAGTATGTAGATGTTTTCCTAGAGAAGATCCAATGACCACCACCACATAGGGAGGTTGATTTCTTGATTGAACTCATGCCTGTGGAAACTCCTTATCAAATGAGCACGCTTGATTTAATTGAGTTGTAGCTAGACGAAATGTTGGATAAAGGGAACATTAGGTCAAGTGTATCACCGTGGGTAACAGATGTGTTATTTGGGAAAAGGAAATATGGCACTTTGCGATTGTGTGTTAATTATTGAAAAATAAACAAGGGCACTATTAAGAACATACATCCATTTCCATAGATTGTTGATCTATATGAACATATTAAAGGGGAATTATTATTCTAAAAAATTGATTTTAGATCAGGGTACCATCAGGTGCATATCAAAGAAGAAGACACACACAAGACAACATTTCGAACTAGATATGGGCACTACGAATTCACGGTTGTACCATTCGAACTTACAAGTGCTTTGGCTACTTTCGTGTTCCTTGTGAATAACATTTTGATTCCTTATTTGGAAAAGTTTGTGCTCGTTTTTATGGACAACATCCTCATGTATTCTAAGAATAAGGACGATCATGAGAAACACCTCACAGTTGTGCTACAATTGTTGAGAGAGAATAAGATCTATGTAAAAGTCAACAAATGTGAGTTCTACCAAACTCAGATTTAGTATTTGGAGCATGTTGTTTCAAAGTAAGGCTTTGTACTAGACCCAAAAAAAGTTAAGGTATTCATGGAGTGGCCTACTCCTTACAATGTGACTGAGGTAAGATCTTTCATAGGGTTGTAAGTTACTATTGTAGGTTTATTTGAAACTTCTCTAAGATTGGTTACCCAATCACTGCATTGCAAAGAAAATGGGTTAATTCCCAATAAATAGATCAATGTGTTGAGAGCTTTGAACAATTGAAAAATTTTCTTCCACATGCACTGGTGTTAAGGATTGATGACCCAGACAATGACTCTGGGGTGTGTATGGATGCCCACAAGGAAGGAATTAGTGGAGTCTTGATGCAGGAAGGCCAAGTGGTCTGTTATGAGACCAGGAAGTTAAATGAACATGAACAAAATTATGTCACTCATGATTTAGAATTTGCAGCCATAGTTCCATTGAGGTGAAAAATAAACACCCCATTTTTATCTTATTTATTTCAAATAATAGGGACCCTTTCTGCTAATTTTGGCTAAAACGCCTTTTAATATTTTTCATTTGAATAAGTGTCCTACAGTTTTGCTAGATTTCTATTGTCTTCGTATTTCCATTTTGATTGCTTCATTATGTTTGATTTTACACTAGCTTTCCACCAATACTTGTTTCATCTCATTTGGTTACATGGTTTGCAAATGACACCTCTCCGAAGTTTGATAATTTTTACCTCTGAGCTAAAAAATGTGCAAAATGTATATTATTTTAATTTTGTAGATTAATTGTAAATATTGGTTTTTAATTAATTTTTACTAATTAATTCATTTTTCGTTAATGATCCTACAAAATCACCACAGCCAAATTGTAAAACAATTAAAACTATGGTGCTTTAAGGATCTTGAAAATCTATTCTAAATCCCAATTTCAAAAATTAAAAAAAACCAAAACCAAAATAGTTATAATTCATTTTATTAAACTTTTAAATTATAAAATATCGTTAATCTTATATGAAGTAGGTCCCACTCCATCATCCTTCTCACGTCACCTCCCTCCTCCTTCGTTCCATCCGAACTCACAACATTTATATATGTTAATTTTTTAAACAAACCTCCAATAGATTGGTTACAAAACACTTTATATTAAAATTTGTTACATTAGGACGATTCATATATCGGACCTCAACATTTTTATAATATCATAACTTTTTTTTTTTTTAATGTAACCTTGGATGCAAAATCTCTATGATGTCTACTTCAACACCTCCCGATGTCCCTCGAAACTTCGTTGACAGCTTTTTCATAAAACCTCTGATATGCTTAACTCCTCTCATGCCTTATTCTTCCTTTGTTATAACACTTTGGTAATTATGAGAAAGGTGTGATGTCAATAGTTTATTCGATTATTAAATAGGTTTTGTGTTATATTTTTTTAAATACCAAAGATTAATTTAATTTAATTAAAATCTTAATTTTAATTAAAATTTCTTATATAATTTAATTTTGTTTTGTAACGAGATTTAAACTCTTTGAATTGAGAGGATGGAAGGAGCGATGAACCCTAGCTTCATGATCACCGCCTCCGTTCCCATGGCCGCCGCCTGGTCTCTGCTCGACCATGATGAGGACGGCGAAGCAAACCTCAGCCTCAAGGAGTTGGTTTTCGCGTCAAGCAAGGATTTGCAGGCTGGTAAGATGATTCCTTTTTTCTTGGATGCCGCCTCCCTTCCTCTGGCTGCCGCGCGGAGGGCTCAAGGGTTTCGAACAGAGCAAACGCAAATCGAAGGCTGGTCCGGAGCTCTTCTGAGCAAATTTTCATACGCATCTCCCTCTTGGGCGACAAAGCATTACCCGATCTCGGCCCAGTACTCCCGTGAACCTTTATTTCTCCGATTATTATCTACCCGGAAGGGTTCGCCGCTGAAGAACCTTAGGGTTATACGAGATGGCAAGATGGGAGCTGAAGCTTCTCGGCGGCTTCAGGTGGATCATCAAGTCCTGGAATCGATTCTTCGGAATAAGACGGATCGCCCGAACTCAATGTCTCTGACGCTTCAGATCGGGCAAGATATTGCAGATCCGCTCCCCCGGATGGGAAATAGCCACAGCAGATCTGCTCAAGGAAGCTCGGCTTTCGGGAAGGAAGGGTTTGCACCGATAGGCTGTACGCCTCTTCTGCCCATGGGGCAAATCCAGGAAACGAAAATCAATCAACGCGTATGCCTCCACTCTTCACAGATCTGCAGGGGAAAGAGGCATTCGGACTTTTCTTCCTCATTCCAGATACAAATCAAGCTCATTACAGGCAAAACTATGCTACAATGGGTAAGCCAGACCGATCTGGTGCAGAAGCTCAAGCATACACTGAACATCAAACTGGGGATCCCCTCTGCAGCTCAACGGCTTCTCCACGAAGGTAAACAACTAGAGGATCTCCATCCTATTTCTTTTTATGGCATTAAGAAAGATGCATCCATTATTTTAACCCTTCGTTTGAGAGGAGGAGCTGCTGGAGGTTCATCCTCAGCTAAGGCATTTTCATATAAAGATGCAGTCCATGCTAAGAGGCCTGAAAAGACAGTCCCACAGGATCAGGCTCCACCCAAGCCTTTTTTGGTTGACAAATCGGAGGAGGTTCCTTCTGTTGAGATCTCTTACCCGGACCTGGCAGACGACACCCAAAAATTTGCTGAAAGGGCAATCATCTGCAGATTCAATGGGCTCTGGCCACGCTCAAAGGATCTTTATGACTGGATCAAGGACAACTGGACTCACCGTTGCAAGATTTACTTCTGTGCAAAGGGATTTTTTATAGTGTTGTTCGATAATCTCGAGCATTACGAAGAGGCCTTAGAGGAAGGCCCCTGGTTCATGGGTTCGGCAGGTCTCTTCTTAACTCCATGGTTCCCAGACTTTGACCCAGCTTCTGCAGCTATCACAAAAGCCCCTGTCTGGATCAGACTTCCAAATCTCCCAATACACCTGTGGAGAACAGAAGTATACAGGCAAATAGGCAACACTTTGGGTTGCTTCTTAAAGGGAGATTACGAGAGGGAACGGCAAGGTCTCTACACATATGCCAGAGTTTGTGTGGAGCTAGATCTAAGCAAGGGATTGCCAGAGCAAATCAATCTCAAGATTAATGACACTGTTTGGACCCAGTTTATAGATTACGAAAACACTGCCTTCCGATGCCGTCATTGTCACCTGACAGGGCACCTTCAGAACTCCTGCCCTTCGCTGACAGCAAGATCGAAAAAGGGAACCTTTGCAAAAACCAAACCCAAGCGTTGGGCTCCCTGTCCTCCGCCGCCAGCTGGGAGCTCCAGCTCCCCTAGTTCGGAGGATGGGGAAAGTGACTCAGAACCGGACCAGGTGCCTCAGCCGATGGATCCGCCCATGGATAATATGGGGCTCACCCATGACACAGCGATATCCCAGAAACGCGCCCATGAGACCTCCTCTGAATCAGAAAAGGAATTCCCGATGATAGAGAATTCCAGTCTTCAAGTTGTCCTAGCTCATTCTCCCCATGATGGCTGGACAAAAGTCAACAAAAAGAAGGGGAAAAAACAATGTGTTGGAGTTTCTGCCCCTATGGGGTAAAAGTCAGTTAGTCAGTCTGTGATCTCAAGTCATCTGCTGTAGCTATGAGTTTGAATCTTTTCTCCGGGACCGAGGTTGATGAATCCATCATTTCCGGTCTGCCGGTCTCTTGCTTCTCCTGATTGTACTATATATTTTAATTAATAGAATTAGTCTTTATCGAGAAAAAAAAAAATGTTTTGTAACTTGTAAATTAATTAACTGTAGATTAGTTTAGGTTAATTAGTTGTAATTATGATTTAAATTAACATTTTAAAAAAAGTATTTAATTATTTAAATACTTATAATTAATTAAATAATTATAATTAATAACAGTTAATTAAAACTAGATTTTTTAATTATTTTTTTTTTAATTTTGGCCTGAGTTGAATTTTGCTTGGCCAAATAAGGTCCGGGATGGCTTATTGGATAAATAAAATCACAGAGAATATCTCTAAACTGGTTGCATGACCAGATTCAATCATTAACTAAGTCTAAAATTTAGCAGAAAATTAAGCTCCGAATTTTTAACCAATACTAATTTCTTGAGTTTAGTTTTTTGCATTTTCATTTGCCCAAAGCTTCTAGCAATTGCAGATCCATTCAATTTTGTTCTCTTTGATCAACAATATATTCACAAGGATCAATGGAAAGTTGATATTTATTTAAATTTTGATTGGAGATGTTTGCTTTCCTAGATTTGGTATTTTTTTTTATTTGCATTTTAATTTAATTTTGATTGGTTTTTAGTAGGAGAGCAGTTCGAAGGATGATGAAGAGAATATTTGAAGCAATGAAATTGCTCTAGCAAGATAGGAAAAATAATTTTGGCCAATCAAATTTGTGGGAGAAAATTTATTCTCCAAACAATTCTCCTATTTTGATTTTCATTTGTAATTATAAATATGAATTTTAGAGAATGTTAATTTCCTCTTCTTTGCACCTAGTGAATTCTGAAGCACTACTGTAAGGGATTTTCTAGCTGTAGAAGTAGGAGGAAAAACTCATATTTGAGTCAGTGGGATTTGCCTTTTTCAAATATGGACTTTGTATTATAAGAAAAGATTGCACTATTGCAACTCTTCCTTTTAATGACGGAGTGTTTGATTTATAAAAGATTGTTGGAGGTCAGTTAAAGGAACAAAGCATAGAGACCAGGTTTTAATAAATTTGTATTTTAAATACTATTATTTGTAATGCAAATTTCATTTTGAATAGCATATCTGTGTGAAGCTTCATTATATTATGCACTATTGTTTGATGTGGAAGGTTGTCTTTTGAATTAGCTAACTAGTTCACGAGCCTTATAGGTCCGTTATCAATTTTCTCTTTTGCTCACATAATATGCTAAAATTAGATTTCTAAGTAACATTTTACTCAGAAATCTGCTATCTAAATTCAACTTAATCACCATTGATATTAACTCAACTATTTCCTAATGTTATTGGTTAATCATTCACCATTAATAGGCCTCTAAACAGAACATGTTTTTGGTAATTATAATATCAGCTAGTAGAACTTAATATGGAATGTTTTGTGTAGAATTGTCTTGTTATTCTTAATATGAAAAAGTAAAGTATTTATGTATTCTTAAAATGGAATGTGTGTCACTTTTGTGGTGAGGAGAGGAATGTGTATAAAAAGAAATTACATACATAAAGCAAAATGAAAAATAAAGTGTTACTTTCCCTTTAAGTTAAGCTATGTGATCAATCAAACAAGGAAAATATTTTAGATTGTTTTGCGTATGATAAAAGGTCCTATGAAGACCTATTCGTCCTTTCCACTCTATAAGTAACTGGGCCTTGCGGAGATATCTTTTGTGACGGGTACTGGGGCTACGTCCCGAAAGAACTGGTGACGCTTCCAGCAGCCAAAAAATGACGAGTACTGGGGCTATGTCCCAAAAGAACTTGTGACGCTTCCAGCAGCCAAAGAATGACGAGTACTGGGGCTACGTCCCGAAAGAACTGGTGACGCTTCCAGCAACGAAAAGAATCAACCAAGGTATTGAATGAGGCTTTAGTGCTTCCCACACCTCCACCTATAGGGAAAGATGCCCTAAAATTTGGCCAATAGGATACCTTCGTCTCACGGAGGCAGTCGAGTCTTTAGCTTCTTGGTAATCGGTTATCAGTACCGAGCACTATACAGGTTGGGTAGCCCCATATAGGACCGCACACACTGAGCCTAAGCCGAACCCCCTCTGAATCGGGTCTCTGTGCTGCCTGGGTTGTCTTTTCCGTGGACTGATTGAAGGATTTGAAGCACCCTAAAAGACAACTTCTATGTTTCAAAATGTAACATGACCATGGCGGCTTATTGGATGCCTACCCCCAACAGTCCTAACCTAAACTATAAATTATTTTGTGGCCCATGTGGGGAAATTTAGTTTGTTCAAGTTATGATTGCTTTTACGTGTCTTCCTTCACTTATGGTGTGAAAAATTAAGCTTAAATAATCTAAGTACAAAGGGTTTTTACACTTGATTCCCTTTGTTCAAAGTTTAGAGTAGCTTAGTGTGTGTAGTGAAATGTGTGTGTAAGTGACATAGTGAACATACAAAGTTTGTAGTCATGTGGATATTCGATGATCCTTTTCAAATTCGTCTACTTACACTAAATTATGTTTGTTCCTTACCTGCAAATAAAATAATGTGTGGTTGATGGGCCACTTACTTCCTTCCTATTACACTATGTGAGCCTAAAAAGGGAGATGAAAAACTTAGTGCTTTGAGAAAGATTTCAGATGCAAGCCCAGGATCGTCTAAAAGACGCAAGGGAAGCAGGGGCTACTCCCTTTCTTTAATAACACCAGTTCCTAGTCCCAATGCTAATGAAGTAAAGATGCTTTGGTTAGTAAAAAATATGAGTGAATTATGGGCCACTTACTCCTTTGCTAATTAAACTATTTGACTTCGGTAAAATAGCAAAACAAATTGAAAAAATGTGTGGATTATGGCCACTTACTTTTCCCGTTATTAAGCTATGTGTGAAATGTAAAAATTTTAAAGTAAATGCTAAGTAATTGCCCTACTAATACTGATTATTAAAACAATCTGAACTATATGGAAAAAAATTGCAGAGGTGAAGGCAATTCACTAAAGGTTGCCAGTCACCCACGAAAGAAAAATTACAATGATTGTTTTTGTTCTTTGTAAACTGTGGGGTTAGGCTCTGCACAAGCGAGCGAACTGTGTGTCAATCTGCAAGAAAATGATAAGTGTTAAACCAAATTATAGATATTAAGAGTGAGAATGATTATAAGCAATATGCATTATCAATGTTCTAAATTTAAACTTATATGATTAAAGAACAACGTATTTTATAAATGATACTATACTAGAAATAATTTGACTAAAATTTACAATCTCATTAAAACAAATTTGAATTGAAGAACTAAAGGCAAAATTTATACCTTTACCATAAATTCAGTTAAATTAAATGACATCCTAAGAAATAACACAAGGCCATGTGCAAGAAAATTAAAGTAGAGTATAAAGAAGTATCAGAGTACTTTGTAAAATAAATGTAGAGATAAAAAACTATACTAATTATATGTTATTAGTCAATCTGAAATGCATTATCTAATATTTTTTCTCAAAACTTTGGAAATGAGTGGATATTTATGGTAGGAATGTAGCTTGAATATGATATAGATTTAATACATTAAATTTTTTATGATATATTCCATTAAATAAATTCAATAATCTAAAATTATAATTATCTCAATTTCACACGGTGAATTAAAAAATCTTAAAAAACAAAAAATCTGATAAAAAAAAAAAATAATGCATCAAAAAAATTATGATGCATTCCATTAAATAAACTTAACAAATTATAATTATAATTATCTCAGTTTCACACACTGAATTAAAAAATCTTAAAAATATATATAAAAATAACAGCATTAAACTACATTTCATGTTAAAATTTATAATGAATTATATAAATATCATTAAACTCATCATAAAATTTAGGTAAAGAATTAAAAAAAGAAACAACTCGTAAAATTTAATAATTTTAATAATTACCTTTTTAATTTTGGACAATCTTTTACACTATTTAACGAAGGAGGAATTGCACACTATGAATCCTTAGTATCCTATCCATGTTGGAGAGGGAAAAAAAAAAAAAAAATCCCAAATTTCTAGCACTGTTCTATTGATTGGTCCTACTGATGGGGATGAACAAAAATGAGTCTAATCCTATATCCAATATAATTCTATGTATAGTACTCAAAACTGTCAATGTAAAAAGTGTATGTATGAATTTGGGGTAATACATTGAAAAACTGAAGGCACTATTCTTTCTCTTGTACACTTCACTTGATTTGTCTGTAGATCTTCCAGTGTACCATCCACCATAGTTGTAACTTTTAGTGCCAATAGTAACCCAAAAATGTCTTTGCACCATCCACACTAGGGAAATAAGGTGGTTCAAAATATATATGACGTAGGGCATCACAAGCACCTAGATATGATGGACCCTTCATTTCAGTGCTACCCATGGTTGTTACTACCAGCTGCTGATATGAGAAGAAAAACCTTTTCACCGCGGCTTCTATTGCCTGGAAGGCCAACAGAACATGTATTGTTGCAACATGGTAAGCACCTGAAGTGTTATGTGAGCGCAGTCCATGTGAATGAAACAAATGCATAAGTGCCTCCTGGAGCCTTGGTCCACCCTTTGGATCAGCCTCAACACCGATGAATTTGGGCACCAGATGCCTTAGTTCCTTGCATGCATTTGTAAGGTCTCTAAGGGGGGCAGACCGAAGGCAATATGCGCCTGCAAGCGTACTAGTGCTGCTAATTGCCAACTTGTGTTTAAGGCAAAGGAAATCATCTGGGTCCATCACTAGAAGCAAATTGACAATTTCTGTGAGCATGTTCCACATCCTTTCAACCATCCAACAGTCTGTGGATGCTCCTACGAAATCCCCAGAGTCTATTCTTTCATATACTCTCTGCAACAATTCTTGGCCTACAAATACCCAGACCTCAAAGATCTGGAGGACATTGCAAAGTTTGGCATCTTTTAGATTATGGAACTGTTTATGTTGTTTTAAAGAGTGCAAATATCTTGGCTTGTAGATTCTATCATATTCAAGAAGAGGCTTACTTGAAATATTTGGTTCCCCCAGACCTAAAGTGAAGGGAGTCCTATGCATATGGCCTTCAATGGCAAGCCATATTCTAGAAACCATAGCTTCAGCGCTTTTCCATGTACCCAAATGAGGAAGTAAGCTCTCTTCACTTGTTCTGCTAACCACAGGTAAAGCACCAGGTCTCTGCCATACCTCATGGAAAACTTTCCATGAGAGAACACCACTACTTAGTGACAACTGAAGAGTGGGAACCTGCTTGTCATTTTCACAAATCATTGAAATCAACTCAATCTGGGAACTAATTAAGGATTCAAGCCTTCTCTTCCATTCCTCTTTGTCAATGTAAGTCCTTGTGTCACAGAGGACAGACATAACAAACTGAAAAGTAATCTCCAATGACTGTAAGGCAGCCTTTACCAACCCCTCTCTAGACCAACCAGGCCATTCCTTGAATTTCCACATGGCACTGAGCTCAGGGAGATGCACATACTGCTCGTAACCCGCACACTCCATGGGGGAGGGCTCTATGGATTCTTCAACAAAGGCAAAATAGGATGCCATTTTTTTACAGGACATATTTTTTCCCTGCAAACAAAACGAGGAGAGTAAAGACACTAATGCTCTCCATATACCATAATCTAAAAAGAACAACATAATAATAGAGTAAACACTAAAATCCATTTTAAACACTAAAATTTTGAAAACTGGAATAGAATAAAATGTTCTTAAATCCTTGATATATTTAAAAAGCTATATATAATACGTTACTGGACAAAAAACATATCTATTTGTTGCAACTCAACTTTTTATGTAGATGATAAAAACTCAACACATAAATAATGAAAAGAGTTAAATAATGTCAACACATAAATATATATTTTTCCAGTTAACAAAGTGAATAGATATAAGCTAAATATACGATGGTTGGTCTGTTGGCACTTAAATTCTGAGCACATTACTGTTGCACATCCGGCAAGGACAAACTCTGTAAGTGCTTTCATCAACTGATTTTAGTCTGAATATCTAAAGTGTTAATATTTAATGTAAATAATGTCAACTCTCATTTCTTCCTATTTCCATGTGTACCTCATTTCTTTATTTCTCCATTTATACTTATTAGATCAAATTTATCTATTGTTTCCACTGTGCATATATACTCACAGTGTTAATAACTAAACAGATTCCTTAACAACAATATTCCACATTTATTAGACTATGCAATTGTTTTGTAATTTTTTACTATCGTTTTCCATTTCTCCATCCAAACAGATGACACCAGTTTCATCTACCGACATACACGTTTAAATGGGTACCCTGTAATTAAGATGTAAACTAGCGATTATTTAATGTTGGTTGCGTGATATGAGTTCATACAATATAGAAGACATTCTATTGCAGAAGTAGATATTAATCTATGAAGGAAAAACATACTCATATCACGCAACCAACATTATCAGATTTCGGAAACCAACCTAATAAAATGGACTTTTCTTTATACAGTTTTGTTTTGTTCAAGTTTTTTTGTGGATGGTGATGACATCATTTTTATTATTTAATTAAAAATGAACTTTTCTGTGTACGTATTTGCGTTGATAGAGTCTATGGATGGATAGAGTCTATGGATGTTGACGATATCATTATCATTAGTAATTAAAAAAAGGTTATAGACTATGGTTGGTATAGGCGCAACCCTTGTTTCAAAATTATGCTAGTGCTTGATACAAAATTATGCGAATGATGATTGAGTTCTAAAGTAATTAATTTATAATTTCATAGTTAAGATAATGAAGAGTAAGATAATAGTAGTTGAGATAATCAAAAGTAGTTATCTTAAACCGTTGCAGCTCCACTTTTGCACACCTCAACAGCTCATAATCTTTTATACGGCTGCGTATAATATATCTACAGTATTCATAATTCATTTGTATAATATAAAATTGAATGAAATGAGGACAGATGATTTGCTGTTAGATTTTGCAGGCAACACGAATACTTATTAATCACAAGTTTTAATGTTATGGTGAGAATTGTTGCACAAATCTAACGAATTCCAGAATGATTATGGCAGGCTCTCCATAAGTAGTGAGACAAGTATGAGAATGATGAACTCTGTTGAAAAATTCTTACATAAAACAAATCTTAAAAAGAAAAAGTGACCTCAAGCAAACTAAAGTAGAATAGTATACTCAATGAAATCGTGTATAGAGAGTTTCTAAACGCAATCAATTAGATGGAATTAACAGGCTCACGTTATTTCTGGTTTTAGTTATACAACTATATACAATTGATGAGAATGCCAAACTTTAATTGTTGTCACCATTGTTACAATACATTATAACTTTGACCTTTTATTGTTACCAGTCATACAAGTCCCAGCCTAATTACCACTGGTACTTGGACTGCCCAGTAAGCTCTGATATGATATTTGACTAAAATTTGACTTCTGAACGCATTTGATTTGTATGCAGCGACTAAAAGTAGAATTAGTCAAAGACACTACAAAATCTAAATCCATTTATGAGGCAACCCTTGATTGGGCCAAAAAAATGTGATGCATCTTTGGAATATAAATGAATTGAAAAATATGATGACAAGATTCCCTGATTAAACTCATTAAAAGCATCTCGACGGAAAGGTTTCCGGTTTCAATCCTGGACATAGAAACATCAATATTTTCTCTGGGTTTGAGCTGAGAGTTGAATAAATTATGATGTAACATCAGCTGCAATGCCTCTGCGAAGAAAGAACAACACTCATTCTCAGTATGCTCATAAAGCATAAAATACCCATTGTTTAATAAAAAGGCATTCCCCCAATATCGAAAATATGTTCCATTAACTGTATCCTTTCTCACTTTGTCTTCGTGACATCTAATGAAGCAAATAATGATACCCTTTATGAAAAAGTTATCAATGTGAGAGAGGATTAGATTCACCGGGAGAGGATAAAGTTGTCAAAAATTGGTTTATTAATTAGTTTACTGATTCAATAAATAGTATATTAATAGATTCAGTAATTCAAATATATTTTATGTTACATATTTATTAATTAGTTTAGTAAAATATTGTGTTAATTCAACGACTTAAAATTATAAATTTTTTAATAAAATAATTTTAAAAATTAATTAAAAAATAGAAAAACAATTTATATTTCAATTTTTTAATTTCTCTCTATAAAATTTAATTGTGTTGATTTAACTTAAGTATTTTAAAAAGTAATAAATTTGTGGGGAGGGAAATGCGTCAAGAGGCCCAATCAAGGGTTTGATCCATCCGATAATCATGCAAACCCTCGAACTGTGTATTGTATTGAGGATTTCGGGGACACCACGGGCCAGATTCATCAATCTCTGGCGGAGCTGAAGCACTTGAGGTGTAACACGTTCAAGGCTCAGATGAGCAACGTGGAAACGTGGATGAGCGCGGCGCTCACCAACGAGGACTCCTGTCTCGACGGATTTCAGCCTGCCAGTGGGAGGGTTAAGGCCATGGTCACGCCCCGCGTGCAGAAAGTGAGTAAATTAATCAGTAATTCCCTTGCCCTTGTCAACAAATTCGCAGCCACTGGATAAGAATTTGAGCTCGATGTCTGACAGCAGAAACCCTCACGGAGTTCTTTGATGTCGATTAATATATATTTTCAATGTTAATAGAATCTGCGTATTAGAGGTTTCTCGCCATCTGTACCTTTGACGTTATGCGAAATTTAGCATATTTTGAATTGTAAACTATATGCTAGGTTGATATATGAGCTCGATGTCTGACAGCAGAAGCCCTCACGGAGTTCTTTGATGGCCCTTGATATATATTTTCAATGTTAATAGAATCTGCGTATTAGAGGTTTCTCGCCTTCAGTACCTTTCACATTATGCGAAATTTAGCATATTTTGAATTGTAAACTATATGCTATGTTGATATAAAGTTAGTTATAATTGATTCTCGCTGAAAAAAAAAAAAAAAAACCCTCGAAACTGTGTAATACAGTTTTTGGAATTCAGTTCCAGCGGAGCTCAATAATGGAATTTTGGGCGTCACTAAAATATTTGTTAATTCTGAGATTATGAACCCTCGAATTTGAACAAAATGAAAGTAAATTCAAAAACAACAATTTTAACACCAGATGGATGAACGGACATAACTGAGCAATAAATTCAAAAACAGCAATTTTATCAACAGATTGATGAACGGACATAAATTCGCAGAGGAGATAAATGGTCTTTTACGCAGAGACAGTGATGACGGAAATTATTACACCAGATTAAAATTTTGCACTTCAATGAAGTGATTTGCAGCTCAAATTAGAATGTTAGGCGAGTCCAAATAGATGTTAAAATTCACCAAGAATTCGCAGGCTTCAGATGTACTAACCTTGCCAACAGCAAATCTCGATAACCAATGGCCAGCTCCTCCAGGTATTGAACGTCTCCTCTGTTTTGTTCGCCACGGAGTGCTCAGGAATGGTTTTGCAGATAATGTTCTGTTCACCGCGGAGTGCTCAGGAATGGTTTTGCAGATAATGTTCTGTTCGCCGCGGAGTGCTCAGGAATGGTTTTGCAGATGAGCTGGCCGGGACTTTGAAGGCCGGAGGAGGTTGGTCCCGTTCGTGCGTGAGGTAAATGAGCTCTCCCGTCGGTCATTAATCCGATCTGAGTGGAGGCCACGCTCTCCCGTCCGTCATCAATACGATCTCCGTCCGTCATCAATACGATCTGATGGGAGGCTGCGGGTGGCTGCGGGCAGGGTCGCCGGGGGTTTCGATGGGCAGCCGGAGCGGGATGCCGGAGACAGATAAAGTTTACGATGCATGGTCCGATGATGTATGGTCGATGATGCTCTATGAGGCTGTCAGAGGGGTACCTCCATAGCATTAACTTTGCTATGGAGGTGGAAATAGGACTTGCCCTTTTATATAAGATGCTTCAAAACCAACAAAACCTGGATCCAGCCGTACACTTCGATCTGTTCTTATGCCCACCTATTTTAAGGTTAACTTCTTCGATTCAATACGAAACTTGTTAGTAATATTCCATTTGTGGGTTATTTTTTATAACAATGTCTCCATTCTAGGTCTAAAGCAACAACTAGACCAAGAATGATTATAATGGATGACATTTTAATAATAGGTGAGAAAATTTCAGTGAAGTCAATACCTTTTTTTTGGGAAAATCCTTTCACCACCAGCCTTGCTTTATAGCTCTCCTTCTTTTCGTCACCTTCATGCTTAATCCTGTAAACTCACTTCTTTTGTAGAGCCTTTCTACCTTTTGGGAAGTTTACCAACTCCCAAGTTTTATTTTGTAGCAAAGAGTTCATTTCTTCTTCTATTCTTTACTGTGCTCAATTTTACAAACTTCTTGAAAACAATTATGTTCACCTTCATTAGTCAACAAAATATAGTTTGAAGGAGGATACCTTTGTGAAGACTTATGAGGCTTAGAAGATCTGCGAACCAACTGTGGTGGTGCATTATCAGGTTGAATCTCCTATAAGGGTTCCTGCAAGATTCCTTCCTCTTATTGTTCATCATTTTCCACTTGTTGTTCCTCATGCTCCTGAATTTGTTGTTCATTTTCTTGTATTGGTGGGATGTTTTCCTGCTGCTCTTCAAACCTGTCAATAACCTTCTTGACCTCCAACTCACCTACAGTCCTCTTGAACATTTCTGACTCATTAAATATAACATCCCTGCTTCTAACAATTTTATGTTTAACTGGATCCCATAGACGATAACCAAAATCTTCATCCGCATACCCCAAAAATATGCATTTCATAGATTTATCATCTAGCTTAGTTCTATTTTCTTTGGGAATATGTATAGATGTTTCACATCCAAAGATTTTCAAGTGAGAATAATTCAACTTCTTACCAGTCCAAACCTCTTCAAGGATATCGCCATCCAAGGGTTTAGTTGGAGATCTATTTATGAGGTAGCAAGTGGTCCTGACTGCTTCAGCCCAAAAATTCTTCTCCAAACCAGAATTGGACAACATACTTCACACCTTTTCCATAATGGTGCGATTCATCCTTTCTGCGACACCATTCTATTGAGGAGTACCAGGCATAGTCTTCTCATGCTTTATGCCAAACCTATTACAATATTCCTTAAATGCATTTGAGAAATATTCTCCACCAATATCTGTTCTTAAACACTTGAGAAATTTGTTAGCCTCTCTTTCAACAACAACATGAAATTTTTGAAATATTCCAAACACTTCACTTTTACTTTTCATAGGATATTCCCAAACCTTCCTGGGTGCATCATCTATAAAGGTTACAAAATATGATGCTCCTCCTAATGATTTGATGTTAACAGGCCCAAACACATCTAAGTGTACCAATTCTAACACATTTTTCTCTCTGTCATGACCACCTCTAAGGAATGAAACCCTTCTTTGTCTACCATATATACAATGCTCACAAAGGTCAAGATTGTAGGATTTCAAACCTGGCAATAAATTTTTACCAACAAGGATTTTTAATCCCTTCTTGCTCATGTGACCCAAGCACTTATGCCACAGATCTGTTGAATTTCCGTTTTTTGTGACAACAGCCAAATCTGATTTTCCTATCAGTGTCTTCAATGTGTATAATGTTCTTGTCTTGGGTCCTTTGGTCACGACCAATGCTCCTTTGCTAATTTTCTAGCCTCCTTTCCCAAAGCTTGTGGAATAGCCTTCATCATCTAGTCGTCCCATAGAGATTAAACTCATGGACATTTCTAGTACATGCCTGACCTGTTTCAACAATATATCTTGTCCATCTTTCATCTTGATCTGGACATCTCCCACTCCAACAATACTACAAAAATGATTATTCCCCAAATGCACTCTACCATAATCACTAAGATTATACGAAACAAAACTATCTTTGCATGGGGTTACATGGTGAGATGCCCCAGAGTCAAGGATCCAATCAAAGCTATTGCTATATGTATATACACATGCATCCTCCACTGAAACAGTAAACAACACATCACCATCTATGGCTACAGCAGTAGTCTCACCTTCATTTGTGTTGGATGACTTGTGATTTGTTCTGGACGATCTCTGACCCTTTTTTCCTTTCTTCCAAAATAGACATTCTTTCTTCATGTGCGCGGGTATGCCACAATGAAAGCAAATGATTCTGCCTCTCCTTGATTTTGATCGGCCTCTCGATCTTGATTGCCCTTGCCAGCCTCGATCCATTCTCCTACCAAGATCAGCTAGAGCTAGAGCCTCTCCTCCCTGGTTTTCCTCAATTGACTTGTGTCATAGCTCCTCATTCATTAAACTGCTGTTGACATCATCAAACTTCAGGGTCCCTGTAGTCATTGAAGTGCTCGTAGCTACAATTAAATTTTCCCAACTGTCTGGCATAGAACACATTAGCAAAATGTCTCTAATTTCATCATCTAAAATGATTTTAGCAGAGGCAAGTTGATTGGTAATAGTATTAAATGCATTCAAGTGCTCAACAACTGAAGCACCCTCTTTCATCTTGAGATTATAAAGCTTCTTCATCAAGAACACTTTGTTTGATGCCGTGTTCTTCTCATATAGATCATGGAGCTTCTTCCATAATCCTTCTGTCGTCTTTTCTCCGGACACATTGAAATAAACATTCTTTGCTAAATATTGGCGGATTGTTACAATCTCCTTTCTATTTAGCTTATTCCACTCTTCA
The DNA here is from genome assembly GCA_031772625.1 of Pinus tabuliformis. Classification (NCBI taxonomy): domain Eukaryota; kingdom Viridiplantae; phylum Streptophyta; class Pinopsida; order Pinales; family Pinaceae; genus Pinus; species Pinus tabuliformis. The sequence continues at coordinate 787,193,186 of CM062810.1, forward strand.
TTTGTCATCGATGAGGGTTTCTTTGTTGTGCCCTCAATCGACAAATACTGATCCTTTAAAATCAGTATCCTCCATCTGTGATTTCCATAGGGAAAAATTAGGCCCGCTCAACTTCTCCATATTTGTAACTGTTGTCTCCATTTTCAATCAAATTCATGCCCCAAAACACTAAAACTCCACTTAAAAATAAAACTGACCTTCCTCCTTTTAAAATACCCTCTTCAAAATTCCTACTCCTTTTTAAAATATACTTTTCAAAAATTCCAACATATAGCTATATATGTTTCATAATGTTTTAACATTTTCACATTTCACACATACATGTGTTGGTTTGAGAGGAAAAAAAAACATGACGTATACATGCAAGCTTGATGTAAAAAAAATTATGAACTCCACGTAAAGCAGTTACGCACTCCACGTTTTAGGCTTCATGGCATGTTTCACCATATGCCCACGGCCTTTTTATTTCTTGCAACAACTATCTTAACATTCCTCGGCTATTTCCTGGACAGATCCTTTTCCTCGACTCCCTTCTTTGCAGCGATTTCTGATTTCTTGGATAGATCCTTCAACAGCTCCAGAGGTAACAACCAACGTTTTAACGAACGCTGCCAGAGTAAGGCGATGGCACTAAGTGGCTTGCACAGTGGATATTCAACCCTAGCTCTGATACCAGTTGTTATTTTAGAGCATACATAACACAAAACAAATTTATACTTAGAGACTTAGATGGCAATAGCAAAGAATAATTTCAGAGACAGAGAAATGGAGAAACAACAAGATTACTCAATAAAAAACAGCGGAATAGATAAAACAATCACTGGAGAACAGAAAACACTTAGCATTACATAACAGGCTTGGACCTTGGCTTGCTTTCCTTGGCCAGAGAAATTACAAATTTATAGAGGCTGAAGAAGGATCTAGAATCCTGCATGTGATTTAGATGGAGATCTAGAAACTAATGGCAATGTAGAAGGATCTAAAATCCTGCATGAATTTGGCTTCACACTTAACAATGATTTGATCATGGTTAGTAACAGTAAAGATCCCTTAGTTGTAAATTTGTAAGCATAAGAAAATAAGAGACTAGAGTTTTTTTTTCATATCCAAAAGTGAGTTAAAGTATTTTATTAAATTAATGTAAAAGTATACATATAAATATAATAATATTTAAGTTTTTAAAAAGCCAATATAATTTTGTTCAGAATCAAATTATTAAAAAGATAATAATACTCCATCTTATAAAAAAATAAGATACTCCATTTTATAAGAATATGAAATAATAGTGTAACAATAAATAGAATAAATTTGTTAGGAGATGTTAGTCAAATTATTAAAAAGATAAATAACATGCATGAAAAAAATGGCCATCACCAAATGAATAAATTTGAAATTCTAAATTTGAAATAAATTTGAACTTCCATGTCTAGTACCAATTACCGTGCAGCAGTTACGTGGATATATTTCCACCTAAATTGCTTTACACATTTGTTATTTTAAAGAAGGATCACATGTAAATTATTGATTTTGTATTTATATTGAATTTAATTACACTTATTAGTTCGAAATGTCATGTAATTTCTATTAATTTTTTTGTTTAATTTAATTCATCATTATTCTTTTATTTTATTAATTAAATAAAAATAATATAATATTTAATTAACCAAATAAAAATATTAAAATATGCATTAATTTATTATATAATAATCATATAATGAGATGCTTCAAAGCCAACGGCGGTACACTTCGATCTGTTCTTACGCCGGCCTACTTTTAAGGTTAACTTCTTCGATTCAATACGAAACTTGTCAGCAATCTTCCATTTGTTAATTATTTTTTATAACAATGTCTCCATTTTTCCCCGTTTTTGTGATGCTTCCCAAATCTTGTAGATTTTTTAAAGTGCGATGCTTGTGTTGGTTGTTTTGGACAACAATACCAAAATTGTTGTGACTTTTCAAAATGCCAATTGACATTTTAACCATTTCAAGTATGTGCAAAATGCCACTACTATAATGCGGCTTCTCAAGGTGCGAAGTGGCATATATATATATATATGTTTTGGTTAGTATTGGGGTGTTTTTTACATCATATTTTTAAGTTCTCAAACAAAAGACAAGTTTGATGAGGACAAAAATGAAGTTGAATAGTTAAAAAAAGAATGAACTATATAAATATTTTAAGAGTTAATGTATATTAGGTTAGGCTTTTAGGAAATATATAGGTAAATATTAATGATAATTTTTTTTTAATTAATTGGTTAGACAATGGAGTTAGTTCTTAATTAACTAATTATGTATAATAGAAGAATTCATGCTTGTATAACAAGTTTTAGTTAAGTAGTTATGTATAAGTGAAGAATTCATGCATGCATATGAGTGTAGTGATAAGCTAGTGGTGCATGCAAAATTTCATTCCACTTGAGTAATTAAAGTGCAACTAATGCATAAGGAGAAATGCACGGTTGTGTAGAAAGTGAATATTCTCTCCCAAGGAAGAACATCTACAACCAAGTGCACTAATACTTGACTTGGAGCACAACTAATGTGTGTTGAATAAATGAGTCCCGACCATAGGCAACCATATTAGGCACCCATGTACAAAACAACCATGAAAATAAATAAAAGATGATGTTTGTTCCTATATGAGCTTCCTTCTACTTGTATTTATCAATTTTCTTGTTGCTTTCATGCAATGCAAGCACATGGGACTTGGAATTCTTGAGAGCACCCACTTTTATGAACTTATCATGCTTTCGTAGGAAGGATTTTATGAATGCATCCACAAGAGGCATTTTCCACAACACTCTTATTGTTAGCTTTGAAGATTTAAATGAGGAAATGAATATCAAGTACTTAGGACTCACTTCAAGAGAATATAGAGGATTAGTTGCTTCTCTCCACATGTCTTGATTTGTAGAAGCAAAGATTTGAACTTTGTGAAAAGGTCTTGTAGGGTATCAAAACTACTTGGGCTCAATGAGTTGAGTTCATTCTCCAAATCATATCCTTGTATCTCATCATGTTTCCTACATAGGCCCTTTAATGTGGCATCATATTCTACATGGAAGAATAAATCTAGAGATATTGACAACCATAACAACCTAAATGCTTCATCCATCCTATTGAAATAGTTTTCTTTCTTAACTATTGAATTTGGATCTAGTTTGTTTCTCATAGTGATATATAGAGTCCTTTGCTTCTAAGTACAAGGAGACACTTTGGTTTCCATTCAAAATGATTGAATAGTGTGAGGATCACTAACAAGGGCTTATCCATTCTCTATGAGTGTTACAATCCTTTGTAACATGCAAAGAAAAATATGGGCTTCTTCTTACAAGCTCCTCTTGTGCTCTAATACCTTGCAAAAACCTTGGATAACTTATACACAAAATCTAATTGCAAAGAAGAAATGACAATTGCAAGATTGAGGCCAAAGAGAATGAATGAATTCATATTGTTTCAAAGAATGAATGAATCACATATAAAAACATATTCTCCATGAGTGAGCTAGTACACATTAAGTTGGACTTCTAATACATGTACATTAGTAATCGCTCATAAACAATCCCTTAGTCCGTGTTATTTGGCCTTGCAATAGAGTTAGTCCTTAATTAACTAGTCATGCACAAGTGAAAAACTCATGCATGCATAATAGCTTAGTTAAATAGTCATGCATAAGTGAAGAACTTATGCATGCATAACAAGCCTTAGTTAACTAGTCATGGATAAGCGAAGAACTCATGCGTACATAACCACTGCAACCGCATTCCTACACATGCACATGGGTGAAGTGATGCGTGCAAAACTAAGGCTCCACTTGAGTAACTAATGTGTAACTAATGCTAACTCAAAGAGAAGTTTGCACTTGTCTAGGTGGAGAATCTTCTCCACTTAAGTAACTAATGTATAAAAAAGGTTATCTCAAAGAGAAGTTTGCACTTGTCTAGGAAGAGAATCTTCTCACCTAAGGAACATATCTTGGACCGAGTGCACTATGAACTATAGGGCTCAAGAAAATATGAACTAGGTAAATATGCATGTGCACTAATACTACCACAAAGTCTTTGAACAACGACTTAGAATTAATAAATAGGTTATGTCCAAAGGCTCACAAATGTGCTAAGTTGCAAGCTTATCAGCAAAATACTATTGCTTCGTATAAATCTTTTTATAAAAAAATGCACTTCAAATTTTGGGATAAGTTTTCTTTTTACCAATGGGAAACCCTATCATAACAGAGTGATCAAACTAGTAGTGGGGACAACCACCACAAGATGTTATTCGAAAATGGAGGCTGACTCTTCATCATTATTCAAGGAAAATGACCCCACGTGGAATAACCCATCAATGGTCCATATGAAGGAAAAATTTCCACTCTTGTTACATGCCTCTAGGTCTTCAACCATTAAAACGATGTCCAATGAAAGCAATCCCTTAACAAGTAGAAATAATTTTAAGTCAAACTCCTTGATATTTGTTATAATATTTGGGATATTTCAATAGTTATTATTCTAACTTTTTTTTGAACTATGAACTTTTTTTTCGAGTTATATTGAAACTATGTCAGGCCTAGCCCCAATGTTAAATAAAAAGGCTAGTCCCAATGTTAAATGAAAATACCAATCCCTACATTACATTAAATGAGAGAATACCCTGCTTAACTAAAATATGTATCATGATTTTGTGAGACTTGGTAAAACATTTTTTTTAATACCCCTCCTCTAAAATCTCAACCAATAACTTAATATAAGTCATTAGCCAAACTTAATTTAATTAAGTAATTTTTAAAATTTTATTTTTAAATATCAAACTAAATTCAACATGTTTCAATTTTTTATTATATTTAAATTATATAATATTAAAAATTAATATTTAAGATTCCAACCATTATAAATTTGAAATAAATATAATTAAAAATATCAAATAAGCATATTTAAATTACGCTTTTATAAGTGGGCGGAGGAGTACAATCTCCTAACGTGGAATGATACGAAATTTTCCTCTCCCTTCCCGAAATCTTAATATGACCCCGCTGCCCCGCTCTGACTAAGAAACAAATGATAGAGTCATTGATTATGTCATTTCACGGGCATAATCTAACGAGGCGATTTTTTATCATGTGGTGTCAGATTTTTCGGTCACAAAAAATCGTATCGTTAGAATAACTTCAATATGGCCCCTTATCCCTGCCAGGAACCTATTGAAGTCAGTGAGAATCACAGCTTCACAACAAAGAAGATGTGCAGGGATGTAATGGCGCAGACGTAATCAAGGATACCATCTGTGACACGTTAACTGAAAATTCGAGAACAGAGATATTTTTACGCTAAAATACCTTTTTCGTAATTGCCCTAAAAGGTGTACTTAGACTCCGATAGGATTTTGTTAAATTGAAAAAAATTGTCCTTTAATTTCTATAATCAACCAAATAATAATTCATAAGCTAAATTTAAGTTTTTGGTGTATAATTTAGAGTGTATGTGAACATGTATTAAGTAGTCTTCATTGTACGTTGGATTAGTAAAACTAATATGTTTTGAGATACATATCAAAAAAACATTGTGTCAATATCCCACTTGTGTTTATGAATATGAACATGGAGACATTCCTAGACAATTGCAAGATATGTTATTTCTCATCCACTCATTACTAGTTTTGAAGTTCCTGTTTTTGCAAGGCACAAAAATAGTTTGAGTGAACCTAATGGTTAAGAGAACGTATTTCCTCCTACGAGGTCACACGTTCAAATCTAGAGGGAGCGAGAGTACATACACCTCCATAGACTTTAGTACTCAAATTGGTGCATGGAGGGGGTTCCTTTGTCGCACAAACAAGAGAGTATCCTACACCAATTTGGAATTTGGCATATGGTTTGTCTATGACCTTAAAATTAAATGGGGACCAATAAAATGAGACCACTGAACAAAACTTAAGAGAATAGATAAGATTTAATATTCTAACGAAATATTTTCCTTTTCACATTTTAGTGGATGTTCGATTATCTTTCACAATTCATAAGCTATAATCATATCCCATTACTTTGTCACAAAACTTATGGATGAAAGACTCCTTCCCCTTGTCAAGTTTAGTTTAGTTCACCATCAAAGGTTGGCATTAGTCACATCACTAATGTGTCCTATAAGATTATAATATTTTGGTAAAGGTACTTGCCTTAAAGGATGCAATGGTGTGTGACACAAATTGTTCACCCTAAAGTGGGCCAAGGGCACTAGTCTAACATATTCTTCCATTATAAGATTTTGGTAAGTGTACTTGCCTTAAAGGACCCAACGACGTGTGACACAAATTGTTCAGCCTAAAGTGGGCCAAGGGCACTAGTCTAACATACTCTTCCATTTTAAAAAGGTTGGCGTGAGTCACCTCACTAAATGTGTCCTGTAAGATTATAATATTTTGGTAAAGCTACTTGATTTAGAGGATCCAATGATATGTGACACAAATTATTCACCCTAAAGTGGGTCAAGGGTAGTAGTCTAACAAACTATTCCATTGGAAAATTGACTTGGATGATATGAGAAGGTGATTTGAGGGATGAAAACAAAGCAATTTGTTTTCATGGTTGAAAATTGTTCTTCCAATGCTTCAATTTTTGTCTTAATTAATGATGTATTGTCAATAAAATAATTTTACATAGACAAGGGTTCCATCTTAAAACACATATTCATTGACATTACCAACTAAAACATTACTAAGGCTTAAGCTCTAATTAAAGGTATCTCCATTCCAACGAAGGGGAACTAACCAAGACTGATTTCATGTCTTTTTCTTTCCATCATGTTTTCTCAAAATTCAATCCACTAACTTTAGAATATTTATGTTGTTTGGTGCAAGTGAATGATTTCAAGACCAATGTTTGGTTTATGGTGTTAAAGATAATCCCCCTTCATTGAATAAACCTTGGAAACGTGAGAAAATCAAGATTTTTCACTATTTAGAAGTATTATTTGAGCGAATGCTTATCCTAATGTAGGAGTGATACTTACAAAGATTTCAATGCGAAATGAAAAGTTGTCTTTATATTTATTATGCTTTCCGCTGGTTTCCCTCCACTTTTCATTTTGGTCAAATGGAAAGAATATGAGAATTTTGTTAGGAATATTTTATTTGTCCCCTTTATTTCATGTTATGTGTGCACTCTTTCCAAATGAAAAATATTAATAATCACATATATAAAATTACGAGGATTGTTTGTTGGGACAATATTACAAGTGATATTATAATATAGAGGATTAAAATAACTTTGACTCTGATTTTAAATAAAATGAAATTATTTACTCAATTAATTTTAGCCATGAAGATATTTGCATTAGAGGCCAACATGTACAAACCATGTAAACATACTCTTTATATATTGAAATGCATGATTGGCATTGCAAAATTGCATGGCCATCAATACAAAATTACAAAATGTAAAATTCACTTCAGGATTCCAAAGGCCCTCTCATTGCAGATCAACATCGAATATTGAAAGAGGTACACCATATAAACAAATTGTATTTAATGAAATACATGATTAGCATCGCAGAATTGCATTGCCATCAATACAAAATTATAGGATGTAAAACATACTCTTATTTATTGAAATGCATGACTGGCATTGCAGAAAATGCATCGCCATGATACAAAATTACAAAATGTAAAACTACCAGGATTACAAAGCCCATCTCACAGCAAATCAACCTTGAAGCTCAAAACTTATTTCATGTGAACATAGATCCTTAACTAAAAGACTAAACCAAGGCCTGAAATGGTAATTGGCAAGACAAAAAAAAAACTATCCTAAATCCCTAAGACTGCCTTCCAAATAACACGGTTTTAGTGACACATGCCTTGTAATAAAATCACGGGCAATACAAAAATCAATCTTCAGTCAGGTAATGCCCAATTGTTTAATTACAGGTATATCCACAGTCAGGATTTAATACAGGTATATCCACAAATAGAGTAATTGAATGTTCCTATAGAAGAAAGGAAAAACAAGGACATGGGTTTTCTTAATATGATATAAAATGTCAAAATGCTTGCTTGAAAATTATAGGAGAGGTTTCAATAAAAATGAAAGCTTAGATAAGCTTATGTAAGGGGTTTCAAAAAATATGAAGCCTCCTAATCAGGGCCATGTACAATGGATAGATAAAAAAGGAAAATATACACAAGTGCATTGCATATCCTCTATAGGATGCATAAGAAAATGGATGTATGCTTGGAACTCATTGAAAGAGAATCGTAATGTCCCTGAGCTCACAAGCTCTTGTAAATATGACTTGCAGCTCAATCCTACAGGTGCCATATCATTTGGATTCTTGTAAGGAGGAACAAGTGGCATATCAGGGAATTCCCTATGGATTTAATACAGATATATCCACAAATAGAGTTATTGAATGTTCCTATAGAAGAAAGGAAAAAAACAAGGAGATGGGTTTTCTTAATATGATATAAAATGTCAAAATGGTTGCTTGAAAATTATAGGAGAGTTTAAATAAAAAATGAAACCTTAGATAAGCTTTTGTAAGGGGTTTCAAGAAACAGGAAGCCTCCTAATTAGGGCCATGTACATTGGTTAGATAAAAAAAGGAAAATATACACAAGTGCATTGCATCGCCTCTATAGGATGCATAAGAAAATGGATGTCTGCATGGAACTCATTGAAAGAGAATCATAATGTCCCAGAGCTCACAAGCTCTTGTAGATCTAACTTGTGGCTCAATCCTACATGTGACATATCATCTGGATTCTTGTAAGAAGGAACAAGTGTCAAATCCTCTGCCTTTTGATAAGATCTAACAACAAATGGTGGCTATTTTCTGTGAGTCTCAGCAGGTTCTGGCATAAAGACAAACAAAGACTTGTATTTTGACAAGGCTAGTAGTTTGTCCTCGCCAAATCCTCTGGGAGGTCTAGACTTAGAGTTGCATTAGTACAACTGAAGCTACAAAAATGTCCCTCTACCCCTTCATGATGTGCACTGGAACAATGGTGAAGATCTCAAATGTAGATGGTAGTAATGTGATTGCAGAACTTGATTGTTGTTGCATGATCACAAGCTTTTTGGATTGGTTCAGATAAATTGCATACTCATTCAAGCATTACCCATTGCAGTAGTCTCATGTCTATGTGTCCATTCAACATCTTTGGGAAATACATATCCAGTACAAATCCATAAAGCTGCCTGTAGAAATGTGGAAAAGCTTTGATTTTTCTTTCCCGAGGACAACACCGAGCTCCTTGGTAATTGAATGCACCCACTACTCCTCCAAATTTTTAAAATAAAATAGCCACAAATTCAATTAGACCTTATTGTAAACAACCAAAAGCCCATTAATACTTTGTAAACTTCGTTCTAAACAACCAGAGTCTCTTACATGTGTTTTATTTTATTAACTATTTTAAGGATGATCATTTAGATTCATTATGGAGTTATGAAAACTCATCCAATCAAATTGAAATATTAAGTATTTTAAGGATGATCATTTAGATTCATTATTTATGGAGTTATGAAAACTCATCCAACCAAATTGAAATGGTCATCTTTATCCGGTTTGCAATTTTTTTACAGTATGATAAATCATATTGAGTTATTGTTAGCTTTGTTTAAAACCTAGTTGAGTAAATTGTAACCAAACCAAATTGAAATAATTGAAATAGTCATCCTTATCTAGATTGCAGATTTATTGAATATGAAAAACCCATATTAGGTTTTTTTCAATTTTACTTTCTTTAAAAGAAAGTTTAATTAAACTGACATCACATGTTCAAGGAATCTGCAGTCATACAAATTTAAGGAATTTGCAATGGATTGCATATTCTTTGAACATGAAAGGCTAGCTATGAAAGCAACATTCAAAATGATCATTCTTATCTAGATTATCTTAACTGCATATTCCTTGAATGTGAGGGTCCATGGATAAAATAAATATTGATAGGCTTCTGATTAAAAAAAACAATCTATCCTGTAAAAAGTATTTTTAACTATAATACATTTGTTGTTGATTAAGTGTTTTTGGAAGAAATGGAAGAAATTGTGGAGCCTATGGGAACATTCTATTGGACACTCCCTCATCCTAGGGATGAACAAAGTTTTTTTTATGAATGAAAAATAGAGTGCAAGACCCGGTTAAATAAAATGAAATGAATTGGATAACTTGAAATGATAAAATAAATGATTAAATTGGGGAATAAATTACAAATTTACAAACCTTTTTTTTTAGAATGAAAAAGAGAGTGCAAGACTCAGTTAAATAAAATGAAATGAATTGGATAACTTGGAATGATAAAAGAAATACATAAATTACAAATTTATTATTGGAGAAGGAAAAAGAAAGAATTTGAATTTAACAAAAATGCTAATTTTCAAAGAGATTGTTAGGATTAAATGGAACTATATGGCTTAGAGGGGAATATTATTTTTGATATTGATAAAAAAAATATGACTAAAATCCTTGATTAGGAATCCCTCTAGTTACACAATTCCATACCCTACACACATATAGTTCCATAAGGTGACCATATACTATTTACCTTGTTCAAATTCCAAAGCTTCAACATATACCATTGTGGGATGGAAATGTGAATATGAAATCACAAATAGGAAGAGAATAATGTTGGCACCTGAGGATTGTTCCATTGCGAAGAAAAATATTCTTAAGAAGATCAAGGTCATGGCCTCCAACTGCATCACTCACATACACTAGGCTTATGCATATGGCTCGAGATGTTGCATGGAATTTGGCACAGACACGATCAGAATGAAACACATCCTAGTCATGTTGTATGAAGTTTCACATCCATAAGATGTTGAATCTGCAATCAATCATATTAACTCCTTGTAGCCAATAACCACCCATGCGATCGCCATTTGGAACCTAGAACCAGAAATTCCTTTCAGAGAATTTTGTTCTTCATCAAAATTGATACTCTTTCATCCATCATCAATTATGAGAAACCTAGGAGGGCACCCCATCTACCAACTCCTTAACTCCCTTACAAACACCAACAGGTTCAACAGTCAAATTAAATGCATCCCAAGTACACCATCCAAATCTATCAACTATATCAGGGACCCTTATCTCTTCCAGCAATATGAAGGTTCCTAGATGGAATCTCATGGTGTTGCATGCATCTTTGGTAAATTCAAAATGATTATCATTCATATGAACATAAACATGGACCTTGAAGTTGGAGCCATTGATGAGATGTAACCTAATCTTCTCACTGATAACTATGATGTCATCTACTCCAAGATGGAGGGTTACTCTAAATTTTCCTTTAGTAATAAGCAGGATCAACACATATGAACTTATGTCTTCAATGTGCAAAAGAATAATTTCTGTCTCTATTTACAGGTCTGAGTCGTTTCGACCAGATAACATGGTAACCCACCATACCTTAAAAATAAATATACTCATAAACTTGATATCCTTGAGCTTGTCTAGAGAGTTTAATACTCTACTAGATGGATTTCTTGCATTGAATCCAATGAAGGATCCCTTATAGGAATTGACTGCAATAGAAGGAAAATCAAGTTGTACATATGATTGACAAACTAGTCAGAAAAATGTTATCAGGAACTTCAGTAAGGATCATAACTCCCTGCAAACTCAACTTCCCCTCCAACAAACTAAAACATGACTCCTCGAACTCTGTTTCTATGGATTTTGCAATAACATAGGCACAAGAGTTATCGATTTCCATTGCTAACTATAATTCTACAACCAGAAAACGGAAAACACACATATGGGTGAGTGTCTAGAAGCCACGCTCTCAATTTATAAGAATTTAGAAGATAAAATATATGAATGGGATACTAGTATGGACTGTAAATATCCTCTGGTTACTTTATTAAAATATTTGAACTGGATATCATTTTGGTCCTGAAACATCCTCTGCATTCCACCATTTAATTGAAACAAATTTTCAATTCTCTTTTTTAAAGTGGATCATGTCAAAGCTCTTCGAAGGACCTAAAAAAAACCCACAGGTATAAGAAGGGATCATACCAAATCTCTTCGAAGGACCAAAAAATTCCCGCAGGTATCAGAAGGGTTTCTCAAAAATACTGTAAAACCTATATCGAATTTCAAGATGAGTTTGGAGCGCAACTCTAAAATGAAGAAACATAGTTAGAATTTTAGTTAACTGATTGGGTCATAATCTTTATCGGACTGAAAAATTAGGAAGACAATATACCTTGGTAGGGCTTCAGGAAGCCGTGATAGAGTTTACTTGTAAAGACAGAGCAGATGAGAGTTCTCATTCAGCACATGCGGGAGCTGAGAGACCATTATCTTATACAAGCTCTCATATGTAACACCATCCATGATTAAGAAACCCAAGATAGTTGTGACATATTTTACCTATAACAACGCAGATATTTTACCTATAACAACGCAGATAAGGGTTATCATTAGCTAAGAGGTCCCTACCTTATACAAGCTCTGATCCATAACACTGTCCATAATGAAGAAACCATTCCACCCGTAACTGAAGACCATGACACAACATAGCGAAATAGATGTCGACGAAGTGGAAAGAAAACCTTGTCACCGTCAATTTGTCTCGTCAGATGACCACACCCAAAAACAAGTGTCAAATTACAGGTAAAATTGTAGACAAAAGTCGTAACTCACTTGTAATTGAAGACCATGATGAAACCTAATGACACAGATGTCGACGAAGTGGAAAGAAACCTTGGTCGTTGTCAATTTGTCTCATCACATGACCACACCCAAAAATAGGTGTCAAATTACAAGTAAAAGTGTAGAAAAAAGTCGGTGGTGAACCAATTCAAAAGAGACGCCTATCGGCATAAAAATAAATGTTTCTTATTACTTTCACCATGAATTGCTTCAATTGGTCCAAAGCAATAATGCGAAAATGAAATATCTATGACATAAATTTAAATAAATCTATGTATGGAAATAACTTTCAGAGATCAAAAGAGCCATTTGATGGTATAGAAACAATCAATGTTGCAAGGGATGCATCTCTTATGGTGGGCAATGCGTTCTTCGTCTTTTCCAAGCTTCTAGGATAGGGGATGTTTGGAAAAATGTTTCTCCATGTCCCTTGTTTGAAGAAATACAACGGTAAACTTTTCGCTCAGTTAGAGGATGTGTTTTTCCAAAAAATGTGGTTGTGGGGTTTCCCTGAATTTGCCTAAAAACAATAATTTATGAGGGAGTAAGCTTGATATTTAACCCTATTAATTCTATGTAATTTATGATATTATTAATTTTTTAAAGTAAAAGGTCACTTTTATTTGCATTTTTTAACATTACCACCAGTCTAGATCCAACTTAACTTTGGATCTACCAAGTGTCGAGAGGGATCAAAACTCCTTTTTCACTATAAAAGAGTTTTGAACGTAAGAGAGGTCGATCTGGAGTTAAGATAAATCTAGGATGGTTTAATTATTAGCCTTTAAATATGCCACATTATAGAAGAATTCCATGGGAAAAAACTATGGATTAAGAATACCATGGGAAAAAACCATGGCTAAAGAATTTTGTGTTTTCATTTTGTATTTTTTTTTTTTTTTTTTAATTTTAATTTAATTTTGTTTTATTTTATTTTAATCGATTCTAAATGTTAAACATTATAACATCCCCATTATATTGGGTTGGAGAGCACCTCTCGGTGCAATTAATTATTTTAGAATGTTTGAGAGTGGTTCCAATCTCATTAGATTTCATACAGAGAAAATATAATATTAAATTTCATTCAAAATTAAGTAGAATTAACCGGTTTTAGGATTTTAGGATGGGGGATAGCAATGTTTCCATTGGATTTTATTATGTATGAGAGTACGGAACTAGCATTTAGCACCTCAACATTCATGGCATTGATTGTTGAATTCATTTGTCATGACCCTAGTTGAAATGTACCCATCACTCTAACAAAATCTCAATTTTACATGTTAAGTTTTTTTATCTTCTTTTAATGCTTTGATGTTGATACTCATGATGAGGATTCCAATATAGGAAATGATTTTGATGATATGTATGTATTTATCGTAAAAATGATTTTTTTTACTTATATCAATCATCTAGAACCTCTTTATTGATGTATTTTTGGTTCAAAAATAGATTACACTCGATGTTGTTTTGGTTATATGCACCCATGTTGTATATACAAGAAAATTTGCATATTTTTGTATAATACTTTGGATTCATATGGATGCACATGAACATTTATGTATTTTTTTCAAAATTTGAATATTTATGTATTTTTTGCTCAACATGTTTTTTGGCTTGGTTTTTCTCCTATTCCTAGTTTTGGGGTCGATCAATTCAATAACTAGTTTGGTTCCAATAATGTTGGTTCAGTGTCGATTTTGCATTTTCAGTTTTAACTTTTGAGTCTTGAATCTATATGCTAATGACCTCAAAATAGGTCTTTGACTTGTCAATCTTTACTATTTTTTAATTCATTAATCTAAACTTCAAACTTTCATTTCTATTATTTTGCTTAGTTATAATCAAATTCTTGAATAATGAATGATGAATTTAAATCAAAGTATACAATATTTTGTTAGAAAATAAGAAAGGCAAAAAGATTTTATTGTTCTTGATAATTACTTGTGATGTTTCTTATTAGTATGATTCTTTATATCTTCTTTCTTTAATTCATCAAAAAATTAACAAAAGCAGCAACACATAAAACAATAGACACTAGATGTAGGCACATACCAGGGCAAAACCCCCCCTCAAGAGGAAAACCCAGTCAAGATAATTCTTCCTTTCAATAGTATTCTTTGAGACTCTTCACCCTAGAACAAGACCAGTCCTTCCCTCCACACCAAGTCAGCCTCCCATAATTTCAACCTCTTTCCAGCAACTTCAACTAGGTAGCAACTTACGACAACTCGCAGGTTCCGAAAATAATGAAACTTGGAAGACTTCGATCTCCCAATCTAGGACACAAAGAAGATAAAGAGAAACACTAAAATTTTGATTTTCCTTCTCTCCTTAGGCTTCCTAAACTCGCATTCACTTCGACTCTCCGACAACAGAGTTCACACCTTTTCCCAACGACAAGACAACTTCATACTTCTTCTCAGCTACAAGAGATTTTTGCACTTCTTCCCAACTACAAGAGAATTTGAACTTGTGTGTGAGAATGATGCTCCAAATGAATTCGACGACCTTCCTTTTATAGGCTTCTTGTGAGGTCGAATAGGGTCCTTAGGCTGACTTGATCTTCTTCTAGGCTGACATGGTGTGGAGGTTGTGTAATTCACATTTGACTCAATACTTAATATTTTTACATGATTCAAAAGCCCAGGAAGGGTCTCTTTAAAAGTACAATAACTCTATTGACTCATAATAAATCTTAGAAGTACTCAATGGGGACTTTGACCTGAAACATGGTGACCCAAGCATGAAACTCGTGCTTTAATAAGTCACAATAATAATAGTAATAATTCTTTTTTATTATTATTTTGACAAGTACATTACATGATGACTCAAGTACATTAATGAAGACCAAACATAGTTACATTTTTAAACAATCCCTCTTAACTAGGGAGGTATTCATAATGTACAAATACAATGGAAGATCTCAAATTATATGAACCATGAATAACTTTAGGCAGCATAATGCATGGACTAAATTCATGACCTGGGAAATTTATCCAAACAGTCACTCAACATTTTAGGCACTGCAATGCGATGGAGTAGATTCTTGACCAAGATAATCTATCCAAGTTGGACTAATATGGACTCAAGCTTTTAGCCCCTTTAGGTACCCTCAAGCTTACTTTCTAACCATCAACCCAAAGATCTAGGTGTGTATCCAAAACATAGCTCAATAACTAATACCACTTTTTCAGCTTCAGGATCCAGACATCAACACAAAATGCTAGCCATATGTCTTCTCAAGCAATGCTTCACTCACAAATCCTCATCACCCCTTGATCTAGCAGATCAAGAATGACCAATAGCTCCCGATCAAACTGATTGGTAACCATCATGCTATAAAAACCTTCGAGAGAATCACATGTACAAACACAACCCCAATCAATAATATACTTTCATATGTACATAATCAAATACAAACCTTCGAGGTCTTTTAGACAACTTGATGTTGCCTCTTATCTTTTCATAATAGGACTATTAACCGAATCTTTGATAAAGGATTCCTCAATCATAAAATTTCCTTCCTACTTCTCATGCAGCAACATATCCTCTGAAATTCATTCTTTAATTTAACACCAAGTTATGCCCTCCCTCTTAACCAGAAAGCATCCCTTCATCCAGACTCCCTCTTAATCTTAGGGAGATTTTTTCTATTCAGGCTTCCTTTTAATTCAAGGAGACCAACTTCTTCTTTTTGACATCGGAGAATCTTTCATGGCTTCCAACCATTTCATTAGATTTATTATTATCCTTGTCATGCTTATCATATCAACGAGCATCATCACCATATTGAAGATTGTGTGCATGTACAACTTTAAATAGAAAGTACAACCAAATCTATAGAGGCATGATGTTATCCATATCAGAAGCATGGAATCATTTCATCTTTATACATATCAGATACCCAAGCTCAATTACAAACAAGAGACATATACTCTTCAACGTCTTGCTAGGGACTTTGTCATAAACCCTAGACTACTTCATAACAACTTTCATTTCATCTAGGGAGTCAATGTTTCTTCCAAAGGTATGACATACCTTACTACAACATATACCAAAACCTAGAAATAATTTAGACAAATAGAAAGCATCCAACACCCTTTCAAAATTCATAAGTTAGACTTCTCACTAGGGATTCATACAAAGCCTAGATTTAATACAAGAGAATCAATCAAAATCAATCACAGCCCAGTCATTAACATGACCAACTTCCACTAGGGTTAGTTGCAAACCCTAGATTTCCGATCAACCATCAATCCATCCAAAAACTCAAATTTGAACAATCTGTCACAAATCTCAAATTATTAGATAGTCATTATACATCATAGATTTCTAGTTCGACTAAGGTTTAACTCCAAAAACCTTAGAATTCCATTTTCACAATTTCAATAATCTTACACAAATATCAAATTATCATATAGTCATCATACATCAAAGATTTCTACTTCGACTAAGGTTCAACTCCAAAACCCTAGAATTCCTTTCAATAATCATTAAGTGCATATATATCAAATTGTCTACCCATGTATCTAGGAATTCATGCATATCATACATAAGTATATCATATGTCCAACAGGATTAATATATCCGACCTAAACCAAGCAAGGATTTCAACCAAAAGGACATATATATATATACCTAAATTTCATCATCATGCAAATATATTTCATATCATGTGTCAGTCAAGCCCTACTTCACAATGATCAATATAAGGTAGATATACAAACGGGGTTTGATCAGACAAACACACACGTACCAAGGAACTCATTTCTAAGACAATATAAGTGTCTTTATCACACATTCCACCAAACCCTAATAAGCTAGGGTTTCAATGTAGAAACATAGCAAACCCAAAATTACCAAAACTTCAAAGGTTCAAGATTTTATCGTTCAATCCTAACAAATTAGGTTTTCCCGGTCATACCAAAATCCCAAACCTAAGATCATCAGTAAGAAATTCAAACAACAATTCACAATATCCCTAATCATCGTAGGGGTTTAGACATTCACATTCACATACCCTTCGGTTAGGGTTTTCCAGAGAACATGACTACGGTTTTATACAATCAGTTAAGAATATGAGTGGGGTGGGTAGATTTATCAAGCGATGAATCACCAATAGAAAGAATCACTATGATTTAATATATCTTAGACATAACAATGTTAGTAATATATCAACAAATGAATAATCCTTTCAATCATTGTATTTAAAGCATAACTTTGTTCCTTGACCAACCTTGTCTTGAGAGGTATTCCTTCATACTTTTTGCAGATATTTTTCCTAATCAAGACGATAGAGGGAGAATGGTGATTAGTATTTAATATAATCAAAACTAAATGAGTACATGGAAACAAAAACTGAAGAGACATGAGATTCTTATCTTTGCGAGTTGTTGGGAGCTCCCTCAAAAGCTTGAGGGATACCTACAGACTTATAAAAACAATGCAAAAAATGTCTTTTTTAAAAACCTATAAATTCTAAAACATACAAAAAAAGATATATAAAGATACAAGCAAAGGAATTAGTACTATAATTCCCTAATGTCGGGTTCTTCGGGCTAGACTTTCTTTGAGTCTCCTTCGTCTGCAAAGTTGGCTTGATACCTTCCTCTCTTCTCATTCTTTGGATTGACGGGAGAGTCACTTGTGTAGTGACCCTTATTATGACATTGATAACACTCTATCTTGGACATGTCAACTTTATTCCTTGGTACCTTTGATCTATTTCCTTTATGATGAGAAACATAAGCATTTGATACTCCTCTAGGATTGGTAACCATTGAGATCCTTAGTTCTTCTTGACTATAGGCGGTCCATAATTATTCAAAGGTGGGAGCTACCTTCCAACTGTTGAGACCTGCAACAAATGCACCCCAAGAGGGTGGTAATCCTAATATAGCAATGATTACAAGTTCTTTGTCTGGAACAATCTCATCAATGGCCAAGATATCATCCCTGAGTCTAGTTATCTTCACAAAGAATTCTGCCACAATGTCTTCTTTAGTCATCTTCGTGGTCCTTAGCTCATTCTTCAAACTAGTTGCTTGACCAATGTTCTTAATAGTAAATAACTTCGACAAGGCTTCATACATTTCCTGAGCATGAACAATGTTAGTTATCAATGGGACAAGATTGTCCTTTATCTCTTCTACCATCAGAGTCATGGCCACTAATTCTAATTTCCTGTATTTCACTTTGTCGGCACCACTGGATTCCTCTGTAAGCTTCTTTACATTTCCTCTTACCAAGTCCAGAACCTTGTTCTTTTCAAGGATTAGGTCAATCCTCTTCTTCCAGGACCTGAAGTTAGAGGCTCCTTCGAGTTTGTTATCTCCTTTGATTGAGTTAGGAATCTTCCTTGAATATAATAGAATCCTTCACTAAGATAGTCCCTTTTAATGGATCAAGTGCTTGAGACTGCATGTTTCTTCCTTCTTCACCAAAGCTCTGATACCAGTAGAAAATCAGAAAGGTAGAAATATTTTATTTTTCTTGATAATTACTTGTTATGTTTCTTATTATTACGATTCTTTATATCTTCTTTATTTAATTCATCAAGCAATTACCAAAATCAGCAGCACATAAAACAATAGACAACATATGTAGGCACATGCCAGGGTATAAAATAATTTGTCACACTCCCTGTCTCATACCCTGAGTTGTCGAACTTTGCCAAAAATTTCACAAAGTGATAAAATTTGTTAATGAATTCACCATGAAAAAAAATGATCAGAACATCACTGGAGAAAAGAAGAAGAAAATCCTTGAATTAATTCTGGAAGAGCTTGTCAAAAAACCCTATTTGCAAGCCCAATGCTACCTTTAGCAGGAAAACCCGTGCTGGTACCCTCTGGCATAACTAGTGACTAGCGTTGGAAGCATGAATTTGGATAAGAAATTATGTGTTGGTCCTCTTCAGGCAATTTCTCCAAAAATGGAGCAGAAGCTTCTCTTACTAAAATCCTCGAGAACTATGAGCTGGTTGTTGTTGACTAAGGATATGGTCAAGTTCTCCCATTTTGAGTCCTCGATCCTACCTTTATGGATATTCCCCTTAATATTTGGACCTTCTTCTCCCTTTTGTGGATACCTGACTCCCTATCCTTCCCTATAAATACATTCCCTTATACTCTCAAATGGTTGGTTAGACTAGATTGGTCATGCTGCTACTAAGTTGTGCCTAATTGCTACCAATTTGTGATGGAGAAAGGAGATATTGAGAAGTCTTGGCTTGGACTTGGAAACCCATCCTGAAGGATGCTTCCAACATCAAGGAAATGGTTGTATGATTCCCTCTTGTGTTTATTATTAATATAATGCATGTTTATTTTCCATAAGCATGTAAATGATTACTTTCTTAGTATGATGCTCCTTGATTTTTCATATGGCTTACATTAGAATGCATATCATGTGATTTTCCTTTGTTGTCTTTGTTTGATATATCTTGTAGGTATTCATTCGCAACAAAATAGCGAGGATCAAGATTGAAAGTGAGGAGGTCGAGATCGACATCGCAAAGTGACTGCATAGGAGTGAGGTAGGTCATCTTTGCTCTCTCATGTCATTCTGATTTAAACTAGGAGAGTTTTCCATGTATTTATTTTGGTTGTTACTAGATCCACTCATTGGACTAGAGGGATCGTTTCTATCTATAGAAGGGATTTCCTAGATAACAAAAGTCACGCTGGCAGCGCTAGGTCAGTATGCTACAACATGCCACCAACATGGGCCAACAGTAGAGAAAATCACGCTGGTCCTTAAAACTAGGGTTTCAGGAAAACTTCGTTAGAATTCTCTCAAGGTAACTTTTCTTCTCTTCTTCAAGGATGTTTCTGTATGTGTTTCATGGTGAGTACACTGACATATTTCATCATTTTGACACTTCGGGATACGGGACGAGAATTGTGACAAAATATTGTGTAACACAGGGTGAAACATACCCTCGAGGGGAAAACCAGCCAAGATAATTCTTCCTTTAAATAGTATTCTTTGAGACTCTTCACCCTAGACCAAGACCAGACCTTCCCTCCACACCAAGTTAGCCTCCAAGAATTTTGACCTCTTTCTAGCAACTTTGACTACGCAACAATTTACAGCAACCGGCAGCTTCCGAAAATATTGAAACTTGGAAGACTTCAATCTTCTAATCCAGGACATGAACAGAGAAATAGAAACAACAAAATTTTGATTTTCCTTCTCTCCTTAGACTTCCCAAACTCGCAATCACTTCGACTCTCTGGCGGTAGACTTCGCACCTTTTCCCAACTATAAGACAACTTCACACATCTTCCCAACTACAAGATAATTTGAACTTGTGTGTGAGAATGCTGCTCCAAATGGATTCGATGAGCTTCTTTTTATAGGCTTCTTGTGAGGTTGAATAGGGTCCTTAGGCTGACCAATAGATACTGCAAACCACTGTGATCAATCGTTAATGTAAACCTCTTGCCCAGAAGATAGCATCTCCACATCTTCAAAGTATGTATAATCATTTCCAACTCAAGATCATGTGTGGGATACTTCTTCTTGTGCTCATTTAGGTTTCATGACTCATAGCATACCACCTGTCCATCCTGCATAAGGACTCCACCAAGTCCTTTCTTGCAAGAATTTGTGCACACTATGAATTCTTTTTTCGGGTCTGCAATCTTTAACACTGGTGCATGTGTCAACAATTGCTTAAGCTACTCAAAACTAGCTTCACACTCCTCTGTCCATTCAAACTTCTTACTCTTTCTCTGTAATGATGTGATAGGATAATAAATTGGTGAGAAGTTCATGATGAACCTTCTATAATAGCCTGCCAACCCCATGAAATATCTCACCTCATCTACATTCCTATGAGCTACCCACTCCATGATGGCTCTTATCTTTTTTGGATCTACTATAATGCCCTCCTTGGAGACAACATGCCCCAAGTAAGGTACCTTAGTCTCAAAGAAAATACACTTGCTAAGATTAGTATACAACTGATACTCTCTCAACAATCTTAACACTATTGTTAAATTCTCAGCATGCTCTTCCTTATTTTTAGAATATACTAATATGTCATCAATGAACAAAATAAAAAACTTCCAAATACGGATGCAACACACTATTAATCAAGCACATAAATGTCGTTGGAGCATTAGTCAAACCGAATGGAACTACAACAAACTCATAATACCCATACCTAGTCTAGAAAATTGTCTTGTAAATGTACTCCTCTTTGATGTGTACCTGATGATATCCATATCTCAAATCAATCTTCGAACATTGTTTCTCCCTTCAACTGATCGAACAAGTCATCAATCCTCGGCAACGGATACTTGTTCTTGATGGTTACTGTATTAAACTACCTATAGTCAACGCATAATCTGAGAGTACCATATTTCTTCTTCACAAACAATACCAGTGCACCCCATGGTGACACATTTGGCTTAATGTATCCCTTGTCCAACATTTCCTTTAACTGTAGCTTCAACTCTACCAACTCAGGTGTGCTCATCCTGTAAGGTTCCTTTGATGTTGGAGCTACCCCTGGCACTAACTCAATAGAAAAGTATACCTCCTTGTGAGGTGGAAACTCTGTAATGTCCTCGGGAAATACATCCTGGAACTATTGTAAAACTGGGTACCTCCTCAAAAAATCTGCATCCTCAACTTCCTCACCTTTGTCACTAGAAACATGTACTACAAATAACACACACCCTTTTCTGTGACTATGGTTTGCTTGCATAATTGTCACCATCATAACCAATGTGGCTTTCTTCTTACCCTATAAGACTCTTGGTTCTCCATTGTCATCCAAGCACTCAATAGATTTGTCATAACAATCCACTTTGGTTCTATGAAGGTACAACCAATCTATTCCCAACAACATATTGTATGATCCCAACAGTAATACATTCAAATGTGTTGATGTAGGCATACCATTCAAATCAAATGCACAAGCTCTTACCCAAGGATGAACTCACTTCTTTGTACTTGTAGCCGACTGCACTAACCAATATTCTGCATGAAATTCCTTACTCAAACCACACTTATCCACTAAGTCAAGACTGAAAAATATATATTAGATCTAGGTCAATCAAAATAGAAATAACTTGATCACAAAGCTTACTATCCATCTCAATGATAGATGCATGATGGTCTACTTGTTTGTTATCCAATGCTGCATAAATACGAAGAATACTCTGTCCAACATCCCCAACAGTATGTGTGTCTTGTGCACTCTATATCCGAGGCCTACCACCCTGATCCTGCGGACAATCTCTCCTGCGATGATCTCCTCCACAAGTCCAACACCGCACGAGCTCCTTATTGTGCTCCTTAAGTCAATGTCACTGTCCTCTATCTGATGCATTAAACTTCTTAGATGGTGCAATATTCTCTTTAATATCTGTACCTTAAGGCATTGCTCACTTATTGTCCCATTTACCTTTGTTCCTTTCATTACCTTTCCAATCTAGCTTAGTCTCAGACCTGCACTTCGATTTCTCATAGAAATGCCTTATCTTTCAAATTGTTTCCTTCAAGGATTTAGGCTCATCGAACTAAATCACGTGTATAAATGCAACCGGTAATTCAATGATGAACCTTTGAATCTTGGCCTTCTCCTTTGTGAGATAAGGCACATACCTCAATAATTTCAAGAACCTATTAGTGTACTCATCATCTATCATCGATACCATCTTTATTTCATAGAATTATTTTTCCCTGTCATCGAAGTATCTCTTTGAAAAATACTTCTTCTTGAATAGCCTCTCAAACTCACTCCAATTGAAGTCCTCCTCATGAATACATCTTCCCACCAAATGTCTGCTTTACCTTTGAGACTTAATGTACCTACTCTGGCTTTCATGTTCTCTGAATAGTCATGTAACCTGAAGAACTTCCTCATGCCAAGAAACTATGCCCCTGCATCCCGTGGTTTCTTCATCTCTCCATCAAAAGTAGGTGGATTTGCTTTCTTAAAACCATACAGCAAGTATCCCCTATCACTCCTCCTGTACAGATGATAATGATGACGATCATAGTGCCTATCTGAATCAGAACTAGAATAATACCTGTGTCTCTCCCTCCTCCTATCTGGAGTTTCCAACAATCTACCATCTCTAAATTTGCCATATCTATCTGACCTGTGACCACCATGTGATTTACTACCATATGCCCCATTAGTTCTGTCCTCCTTCTCATAGTTGATCCGACATGGTCCCTATCAATGCAGATCAGACAAACTCTAAAACATCACTGCATTTACCTTTGCTTGTTTCTCTTGTGCCTACATTATTACGTTGTTATCTACTTTACAAATCCTTATTTCTTCCTTTAAGCTTCTCATTATATCTGCCAAATCAGAAGAATTCCCAACACCATACTGCTCATCTAATTCATAGGGAGAGTCTTTCTAGTCTACCATCTTGCTAGCCATTTAATATTTCTTCCTACAAGGTATATAATGTCAACTAAACCAAATCACAATAAAACAACGTAACTTAGCATAGATCTAGGAGTATACCTTGTCTGAAAGATCGACAAATTAGTGTGATACATGTATAACATAATAATGACAACATATAGAAACATAACACATAAGCATATAACGATGAAACCATCATTCTAGCTAGGGTCCAGTCATTAATGCATGAACTTATCAAAAATACATACCATGACCTCATGCATGACAACGACCATTACATCACTACACACTTGACCACATGCAAACATGAACATGCATAAGCAATGTGTAACCAACCACACACATGCATAAACACATATGATCAAGCATGAATGAACGATACTTGAAACCAAATCTACAAGAATGATACATGCAACCAAGAAAACAAAAATGATACATGTAAGCAACATATAACAACATGTAACTAGTCATACACTCATGACAATGCATCCCACAATAACAACATCAACTTCCACATGATGACATCACTACAACCATGATAAACATTATGCAAATGCAACAAGCACATGGAATGTAAGCGTAAGAGACACACATGCAACTGAAATGCATGCATGACAAACACACAACCCATCCAATCCAAGGGATGAACCATGCTCTGATACCACTCTGTAACCACCCTCCTCCCACATCTACCCAAGGAACCGGCCAGTCGGGGTAAACATGCAACAATAAGCCACTATGATATGATTTAACATCTTAGGTCATGTTGAGGAAGGGAACTGATGGAAACACACTATACAAACATTCAACATTAGCATTAGGAACCTCATGAACCAATCCAACCTTTCTGCCAACCAACCCTTGGGTCCCACTGAGCTTTTGGACCACTTGACCTCTGGACGCTCTCATGTTATGGGCATGCCAACGTCCAGGGACCTCTGGACGCTCTCACAGGCTTGCAAGTCAGCATCCAGGGACTATTTTGCACAATGTTGTGCCAGCGTTCCCCAAGATTTGAGTCACTTTTTCAATTCCTGAGCCGAGGTCACTGCCCATAATTGAATGACATCTTCAAAACAGTAAAATAACAAGGAAATGACAATATAAATGCAATCACTTGAATGAGACCTTGATTGGACCCCTATTAGCCATGACAGGCATTTCATCAAACATATCATGAATATGTAATCTACAGGTGTAAATAACAGATCTGAGCATAAGGGTTGCATACTCAGATTAGAATTGTTAAGAATTGATGCCTAAACACATCAACTTCCATTTCATCCATTAGGCCATAGAGACATTATTCATTCATTTACTAGTAAAAACATGATGAGAGCCATACATATATATTGTCATAAAACATATATATAACCAACATAATAGCAACAGAAATACCAATGAAATCACATCCATATGATCCACATAAAAACTAGTATAATACTCATAGAAATACAAGGAGAAACAACCTCATATTGATGATGAAAAATCCAAACCCGGGATGGGACTTCTACATTCCACCCAATCGTAGAATGATTGAGCCAAATCTCTCTTCATCCATTCACCCCCGTGCCATATTCCAAGCATGAATTTGGGGTCTCATAAGACACATCAATCAAAACCATCCAGGGCTTCCAGAGGCCAAACCACCTCAACCCATCAAACAGTGATTCCACCTCACGGTCGAACATCACAAAACCATCATCATATCAGTCTCTATTCCAGTCATCCAAGGCTCCAGAATGTTTGTTCCAACCAAGTCTCAAGGACTAGTAACTCAACCCACAGTTGTCTCTGGGCTCTAGAGCGTTTGTCCAACCAAGGCTCCAGGACTAGTAACTCAACCCACTGAGGACTCCAAAGAATTTTTCGAACCAAGGCTACGGGACTAGTAACTCAACCCAAACTGTTACAGGGCTCCAGAGCGTTTGTCCAACCAAGGCTACAGAAAATAGTTACTCAACCCAAGCTAAGGAAACAGAAGAGCCAACCAAAAATAAACAAGGAAATAAACCCACAATCTCCATGGCTATCCAGGAAATGGCAAGACTAGGCAATCCACTGTCAATATAGGCAATCCTGCATTCCAGTGACAAATCATGATCAATAATCCACATGCATATGCCATGCATGCCAAAACTAGTGAGGAAAACATACATGCAACTCGGTACCCGCAAGCAAATCCCATTGTAGTAGTTGATCCTTATGACCTCTTGCGCTTTCCTGCTCTTCCTTTGCCTTCTTGCTCCAAAAATCCAAG
Organism: Pinus tabuliformis; assembly: GCA_031772625.1. Classification (NCBI taxonomy): domain Eukaryota; kingdom Viridiplantae; phylum Streptophyta; class Pinopsida; order Pinales; family Pinaceae; genus Pinus; species Pinus tabuliformis. The sequence goes on from CM062810.1 coordinate 787,219,505, forward strand.
TATGCCACACCCTCCAAGAGTGTTCCAAGAAAACTCTAAGTATCCAAGAGTAAGAGAGAGAGAGAGAATAATGAGAGAGCTCAGGGAGGCAGCTGTGTTCTGAGTCCATCCAAGGAAGAAATCGCTGATAATGAAAACAAGAGGGTTGAACTCATAATTTGAGCTCTTCTTTTGTTGTTGGAACCAATCTTCTATTGGATGAGCAAGATCCTTTTAGGAATCCATAAAGAGTGGTATGAGATGATAAGGAAGTTGCGCCGCGTTTTCACATCCCGGAGGTAGCCCTTCAGTGGGAGGGAGGGGAAAGATAAGAGATTGAATCTAGAGGCCCTCGGATGAAGCTCTCTGCAAAAGAGGACTCAAGAGGGATTGATTTCGAGGAGTTGTGAGGACCGTTATAGAGAGGCCATGGGATGCAAGGGTGTGGGTGAGGTTAAGCAAGGAAATCATATGGCCATGTGTTGGGAATGGGAATACAAGAATGTGAGGCCTTTTCTCCATGTTCTCTGCTATTGTAGTCTTGTCAAGTTCGTTTTAAGATTTGGGCTCCATTTTGGGTTTCATAGTAGCTATAGTCGATGGAAAACTAGAGGAGAAGGTGGGCCTCTTAATGAGTGAAAAAAAATCAATTGAGCTTGCTCAATCAATAATGAAAAGAGTATTAACATGTTTTGTGATTAAGAATATCATATTAAGAGCAAGATAGGCAAGAATAATTGGGGATTTTTAGAACAGGGAAGCCATGGATTAGACTGAGGTTCACAGTATCGGAACTGAGGACCCCGTCTGCAAAGGTCCCGTCAGCATAAGAGTAGCAGCATTGGCAGAGGCAGTTGCTGTTACAGGCTGTGGGAACTCGAAAATTGTTGGTCTCTTTTGTGCAAGCGGGTGAGCTACAGGGGATAGGTCGGTAAGTGGTGGAGAGAATGGGGTTGAAAGTGGAAACAGGAGCTGATAAGGGATTACATTCCAGCCATGACAACTAGCTGCCTGTATCGACTACCATTTCTTGTTTCTGAGGTGGGTTGCCCTCGACAATGCCTGTTGAATATGGAAATAACTTGCAAGTCGACGCAGGGAAGTGATTAACAATAGAACACTTATGTTTGGTGAATCGTAAAGGGTTCAGAACACATTACCTATACCAAAGGAGTCAAGTGCCTTCCTCGGTGCTGGAAGCCCTTGAATTGCAGAACAACCCGAGGACCTGCAGGCAGGACAAGAAAAAGAGAATTAGCAAGATGAAAGAAAACAAAAAAAGAATCAATAGGGTTAGAGTTAGATGCACCTAGCACAGAGTTGAAAGAATTGTAAATGGGACTATGGTTATAGTGCAAATCAAGATTTAGTTGATTTGACAGTTAGTAGTATCTAATGGTGGAAAAACATTTAATCGTCTAATAATGGATTTGACGTCAAGATTATGACAGAAAGGCAGTTAGGGGAGTTGATTTCAGAGAAGAATGCCTTAGGGCGTAATGATATAAGGTTGAAGGAAAATTAGTTTTATATACATGTAAGGTAATTTAGGATTTCTTCAACAAAAACTCGAGGTGGCAAAGGACAATCAAGTTGCAAGGGCAGTGGCAAAAGCTAACCTCATGATTATGATCTTGCACAGAATCTAAGGAAAGAGAAAGTCTAAAGAAAGTAAAAGATTTCTTGGTCATGATTGCTAATTATAGAGATCCCTTAGTTACCGGTGTAAAGGAAGTGTAAGAAAATATGACACAAGAGATTATTATTCAAATTAAGATTGTGTTAAAGTATTTTATTAAATTAATATAATAATGTATATATAAATACAATGTTGTTTAATGGTGGATATTATTTTGATCACAATTATAAAAAACCATATTAAAAAGCAACTAATTTAGATTAAATTTCTTAAGATGCAAATTTTATATTAAAAAAAAACTTATACTCTGAAAAATTGAGAGATTTGATCTATTTAAACTTTAATAGATCCAATAAATATAAACTGGTATATAAATTTAAATTATAAAAATAAAATTACACTTAATAGAAATAAATTAATATTTAGATTTAGATTTAAAATGCTATTAATATTTAAATTTAGATTTAAAATTAAAATTAAAATTTTATATGAAAAATATTGAAATTAGAAACGAAAAACATTGTCCCATAAATCATCCAAACACTTAAATCTTATAGCATCCAAAATCCAACTTAAAAAACCCTATAACAAACATCATTTTAATTCGAACATTAACTTATAGTTTTAATTATATCATTTTCAATTTCTTCTATTTCGGTATGAAGCCTTTCTTTCCATGCTTCAAAGATACCCATCAACATGTACCTTCTGCCTAAAGCCCTGAAACACAGTTCCCACCTGTAAGGATTGAGTGAGGATTTAACTTTTGTTGGGAAGCCCAGGATCCACCTGCAAGAGATGAGTGCGGACCTAACTTTAGCAATATGAAGTGATAGGGGATGATTTGCATATATGTGCCAGGTGTCCATTTAATTATTTATGTGTCCAGGGCTCATTGCTATATGGGCCTGTATTCATATTCGTATTTGTTTCTCCATATCTTTTATTTTGTTGGGGAATTACCTTCTGAATCCACTGGCAAGCACGTACAAGATATTAAGTTTATATGTGTGATGTGGGGCTTTATGCGGAGAGTATGAATCTATTAAAAAGATAATAATATTCTATCTTATAAAAATAAGATACTCTATCTCATAAAAATATGAATAGTAGTGTAACAATACATCGAATGAATAAACCTGTTATAAAATGCTATTCAAATTTTACACAATCTCCAGTTTATTACCAACCAATCTCCAGTTTTACACAACAGAGAAACTTCCATTTTATTATCAACCAATCTCCAGTCTTACACAACAGAGAAACTTCCATTTTATTATCAACCAATCTCCCAGTTTATTATCAACCAATCAAAGAAAGGAAGTTTCATTTCATGCCAACAGAGAAACTTCACAGATCAAGAAAACAATTCAGTGCCAGTGCAGAGTCTTGAGTGCCAGAGGAGATGAACCTGTTGAGTTTCCAACAGAAAATGAGCAAGAGTGGACAAAGATTCATGACATATGCCGTGATGATACAGAATAAATGATGCAAGTGTATACTACTTGTTAAGAAATCAGCTGATGGCGATCTCTCCTTGCCAGCAACCCTTCTCCTACCCACAATGGAATCTTATTGTTGGCACGAATAATTTTGGCTGCAGGAATGTGTAGAAAACATAACTACAAACCAATATTCCCCCTGCCTAGTGCATCGTAACTCAACCGTAGGCAAGCATCGGGGCTATGGTCATTTGCCAGCCTCTGAGCAGCCCATTTCCACTGTTGTGCATCACTACACCCGGCCATTTCCCTCCCTACAACTTTGAGTGCCAGGGGAAGCCCTCCACACTTACTACACACCAATTTAGCGTTTTCCTCATTGATGTTTGCGGGTATGCTTCTATTATTATAGGGAAATGCATGATATGCAAACAACTTCCAACTCTCATCTTTGGACAACTTCTCCATTGTTACTGTGTACTTATCTGCAACTCCCATTTTTAAAAGTACACTGCGATACCTAGAACTCACAATAATTTTTGAGTTGGAGTGATGAGTTACAGCCCGCAGTATGCCCAATCCCTCCAACAATTCCGTGGCGTCCTTTTCCCAAACATCATCTATGAACAAGGCAAACCTGTTACTCTGCTGCAGTGTCTTATTCAAACATATTTTTACACCATCTTCGTCCATTTTTTGCCCCAATGTTACATTTTTATGCAAATTTATTTGTGTATAAAGCTCATTCCTGAGACTTGTAATAGTTCGACTTTGCGAAGCAGTTAGCCAAAGTAAAAAACCATCGCTGAAGTGATTGCTCACCTTTTCGCTGTTGAAGAGTTGCTTGAGAAGCAGAGATTTTCCAGATCCACCCTTGCCGAGCACGCCAATACTGTTAGCCTCAACATCATCTATTACCCATTTTTCCATCCTTGCAAAGGCTTTGTCTTGTCCCACTACAAGGGGTTCGTCGATCAACTTAGTCCTTGCTGTGCTTTTTGGAGCATTCGCGGCTTGAGATGTGGTTGCAGAAGTGCTTGAAGAAGCCAAAGCTTTGGTATTTTCAATAATCTGCTTTTGTCTCTCCAGGATCTTCGCAGTTTGCTCTTGAACTTGGACCATGTGAACCAAAGGAGATAATCTTACATATTTCTCTATATTTGCAATCAGATTGTTGATCTTCTTGGTGGTTTTATATCGAGAAACAAGATTCCAGCTAGGTATTGTACACTGATGCACAATTTCTGATGCTTCTCTGAGAAGCACCTGCAACTCTTGAAGCCATTTGTTAACAGCTGAAGCCTCATCTTTGCGCTGGTTCAATGCCAGCCGGCAATGCTGGATGTGCTGGATAATAGGCTGAATTCTTATTAATTTATCTTTCAAAGCGGCCAACACTTTCCTGCAGCGGAGGGCAATGTTAATGTGCCCAAGTATTTGGTGGATTGTCATCTGTAAGCCCACACCAATAAGGCCAGGGACAAAACCAGGATCAACCATGATTATTTTTCAACAAATTCCCTCCACAAATTATATGCAATCCCCTGTGTAATGCAACAAAACACTCCCCCAACTTAACTCTTATATTTTCAAAGATCTCAAAACCACACAGTCGGTTAAGCAAATACCAAAAATGCTGTGGGGCACTTTCCGTCGCAATATATTTATGATGGTTCTTGTTCGTGGGTTTAGGTAATTCATTTCCCTGGTGCTGTCGTCAGTCAATTGTAAGCGGTAGGTGATGGCCTGGAACCATCATTGTAGGATTTTCAGTGCCGACAGCATCGCATTACCATGGCATCGAATGACCATAGTAATGCGCTGAGCTATTACTATCCATGTGAACGCTACCTTGAAGTCGAGGAAGTGTATCGAAAATAGGTGGTTGGTATTACATAGTAATAGAACATCTATTTGTCCCCATCAGGCCTGGAAATTTGACCTTTTACAAACAGTTTTTTTTACATATACGTATTTTCAAACATTCAATTTGATGTATAAATATTTAAATGGTAAGTTATAAATTTTAACGACTGATTTAAACCGGTTAAGTTTGACAATGTATTTAGTTACGATATTTATTTCTTATTTGTCATCATTTTTTTGTGAATGGGTTGCAAATACGATATTTACGAAAATAAATTTAAGGAGTAGCATTGTTTACTCAGATATCATTAACATATATTTCATAAAATAAAAATAAAAATAAAAAAACCTAAAAATATCCACTTTAAAAATCTAATTTTTTTTATAAAAAAATTATATATAACAAAAACTAAAATTCAGAAACTTGTAAATTTATGCAAAGTATGAATAACACACATGAAAAAAAATGGCCATCACCAAATGAATAAATTTGAAATTCTAATCACCAAATGAATAAATTTGAAATTCTAAACTTAGAAATAAATTTGAAATTCCATGCCTACACCAATTGCCGTGCAGAAGTTACGTGGAATATTCCCACCTAAATTGCTTCACACAGGTTGCCCATTATGCTAGGGTTGGAATTTAAAGATTTTGATTTGACGGGCACGTGCAGGTGTCAAATCCCATTCTTGTCAGGGCAAGAATGGGATTGACTTTTCGGTTCCCTGGATTAGTATTTGTTATTTTAAAGAATGATCACATGTAAATTATTGATTTTGCATTTATATTGAGAGCATTAGTATTTTATTTTATTTTATTAATTAAATAAAAATGATATAATATTTAATAAACCAGATAAAAATATTAAAGTATTTATTAATTTATTGTACAATACTTACTTTTATATAAGATGCTTCAAAGCCAACAAAACCTGGATCCTGGCCGTACACTTCGATCTGTTCTTACGCCGACCTACTTTTAAGGTTAACTTCTTCGATTCAATACGAAACTTGTCAGCAATCTTCCATTTGATGATTATTTTTTATAACAATGTCTAACCCTTTTTCCCAGTTTTTGTGATGGTTCCCAAGTCTTGTAGATTTTTCAAAGTGCGATGCATGTGTTGGCCAACCATTCTCCCATTAATTTGTGATGCTTCAAAGCCCGTGGAGGCGTTTCAAAGTGCCATTCTCCCATTAATTTGTGATGCTTCAAAGCCCGTGGAGGCGTTTCCAAGTGCCACCCAAACAACAGATTGACGGTTATACAATACCAAAATTGTTGTCAGCCCACCCTTGAGACTTTTCAAAATGCGAATTGACATTTTAACCTTGTCAAGTATGTGCAAAATGCCATTACTATAGTGCGGCTTCTCAACGTGCGAAGTGGCATTTATATATATATATATCCCAAAAAAAAATATATGTACAATATATTTCTTTTTAGGTTTTGGTTAGTGTTGAGGTGTTTTTTATATCACATTTTTAAGTTTTAAAACAAAAGACAAGTTTGATGAGCACAAAAATGAACTTGAATGGTTTAAAAAAGAATGAATTATATAAATATTTTTAAGAGAGTTAATGTATATTAGGTTAGGTTTTTAGGAAATATATAGGTAATTAGTAATAAATATTTTTTAATTTTAATTAATTAGCTATGTAATGGAGTTAGTTCTTAATTAACTAATTATGTATAATAGAAGAATTTATGGTTGAATTGAGGTTCCTGTGATCCATAACAATTATAAGAAGAAATTTCAGAGTAAATTACATTCAGAAAATTATTGTCTGACGTGTTTCGAACCAACCAGTGTGATTCATCGTCAGGACAAGTTGAAAAATCATATCCATCTTTGCCTGTTAAATAGTTTGAGCAGAGCCTCTAACGGCTAACTAGGACAACGTCTAAATTTGACTAGGGACTAGGGTCAAACAAACCAGTTATAAATTAAAAGTAAGTTAGTTATAATATATAAAGTAAATTTAATTAAATTGGTTGTTGAGTTAATAAATCCTTAAAAGTATTAACTATTTAATAGATAAATAGAAAATATAAAGATTAGAGTAGAACGTATAACTAACAAGATACAGAGTTAAAACTAACTAATTAAAAATATTTATATAGATTATATGTATATATAAAAAAAAAAGGGAGGTTAAGTTGAAAGTTAGTTGAAAAAAAAAAAAAATATTAAAAAATAAAATAAATAAATAAAATAAAATAAAAAAATAAATATATTAGAAAAAAATAATATTCAGGTAAAAAAAAGAGAAAGAAAGAAAGAAAAAAAGAGGATCTTACCAAATTAAATTTTATGAATATATATATATATAAGAAGAAGAATATACATGAAGGATTAAACTACTTTACAAAATTAAATTTATATATATATATAATATTAAAAAAAAAATTAATTAACTAAGAGGGTAGGTATATATAAAAAAAAGGGACGAGGAGATTTTATTTAATAAAATAGATTTAATGATAAACCATTAAAGAATATTAGTTAAGCTTTTATTTATTAATATCTATGAGGAAAAAATAAATAGAATGAGCGACACATATTAAAAAAGAAGAAGGTCAGGAATAGGACCATTAGTAAACCACAGAGCCAAAAGGAGAAACCCTAGGAGGAAGGAAAAGACAAGGCTCCAAGGGGAACATCGAAAGCTTGAAAAGGTTAAAAAGCGGGGGAAGGAAAAGCAAGACTAGGAAGAAAGGGCAGGGATCCAACAACGACTGATCTTCCAGCCGTCATCTCTATTGAAATTGTTAGGTCTTCTTTCAATTTCAATAGCTTCCCTGAATTTATGATGATGGAATTGAGCAACCATGGCAATAACCTTGGCCTCCTCTATACAAACTTGATGCTAGGTCTTTTCCGCATGCTCTGCTAACGCTGAAGACTTGGTTCTCCCATGTCTTAGGTCAGTTGCATGTTCACTGATCCTCTGATGGATGGAGCGCCCTGTTTCCCCGATATAGGGGGTCCCACAAGAACAAGGAATCAAGTAGACATCCTTCATGTCCTTAGGGTCAACGAGATATTTCACCGATCAGAGGGATTTACGAATGGTGTTAAGGGGCCTAAAGGTTGAGGGAATATCATACCTCTTAAGGATCCAAGCAATATTGTTCGTGGTTCCCTGGACATAGGGAAGATGGACGCCTAGTCGGCGTTCTTTAGGTTATTTTTTAATTAACGAATTTTTAGAGGCTCTAAGGAAAGCCTTCTGATCTAGGCGCCTACTATAGCCATTCTCCACAAAGACATTAATGAGATGGGATCTCTCCTTATTGAAGCTCTCATTATTAGAAATCCTAAGGGCACGAGTAGCGAGGGTGTTATGAACACCCATATTTTGAGCAGGGAAATGATGGGAATCGACATGAAGATACTGCTCAGTATGCATTTTCTTCCAGAACACTAAGTTTTATTTTTTATATTTTTTTTTTCAACTAACTTTTAACTTAACATCCTATTTTTAAAAAAATATATTATATACATATAATTTATATAAATATTTTTAATTAGTTAGTTTTACCTCTATATCTTGTTAGTTATACGTTCTACTCTAATATTTATATTTTCTATTTATCTATTAAATAGTTAATACTTTTAACAATTTATTAACTCAACAACCAATTTAATTAAATTTACTTTATATATTATAACTAACTTACTTTTAATTTATAACTAGTTTGTTTGACCCTGGTCCCTAGTCAAATTTAGACGTTGTCCTTGTTAGCCATTAGAGGCTCTGCTCAAACTATTTAACAGGCAAAGATGGATCTGATTTTTCAACTTATCCTGACGATGAACCACATTGGTTGGTTCGAAACGCGTCAACAATGATTTTTTGAATGTGATTTACGTCGAAATTTCTTCTTATAATAGAAGAATTCATGCTTGTATAACAAGTTTTAGTTAAGTAGTTATGTATAAGTGAAGAATTCATGTATGCATAGTCATGTGTATGAGTGTAGTGATAAGTTAGTGGTGCATGCAAAATTTCATTCCACTTGAGTAATTAAAGTGCAAGTAATGCATAAGGAGAAATGCACGCTTGTGTCAAAAAAGAATATTCTCACTCAAGGAAGAATATCTAGAACCAAGTGCACTAATGCTTGACTTGAAGCACAACTAATGTGTGTTGAATAAATGAGTCCCAACCATAGGCAACCATATTAGGCACCGATGTACAAAACAACCATAAAAATAAATAAAAGATGATGTTTGTTCCTATATGAGGTTCCTTCTACTTGTATTTATCAATTTTCTTGTTGCTTTCATGCAATGCAAGCACATGGGACTTGGAATTCTTGAGAGCACCCACTTTTATGAACTTATCTTGCTTTTGTAGAAAGGATTTAATGAATGCATCCACAAGAGGCATTTTCCACAATACTCTTATTGTTAGCTTTGAAGATTTAAAGGAGGAAATGAATATCAAGTACTTAGGACCCACTTCAAGAGAATACAAAGGATTAGTTGCTTCTCTCCACATGCCTTGATTTGTAGAAGCAAAGACTTGAACTTTGTGAAAAGGTCTTGTAGGGTATCAAAACTACTTGGGCTCAATGAGTTGAGTTCATTCTCCAAATCATATCCTTGTACCTCATCATGTTTCCTACATAGGCCCTTTAATGTGGCATCATATTCTACATTGAAGAATAAATCTAGAGATATTGACAAGCATAACAACCTAAATGCTTCATCCATCCTATTTAAATAGTTTTCTTTCTTAACTGTTGAATTTGGATCTAGTTTGGTTCTCATAGTGAGCTTTAGAGTCCTTTTCTTCTAAGTACAAGGAGACATTTTGGTTTCCATTCAAAATAATTGAATAGTGTGAGGATCACTAACAGGGGCTTATCCATTCTCTGTGAGTGTTACAATCCTTTGTAACATGCAAAGAAAAAAATGGGCTTCTTCTTAGAAGCTCCTCTTGTGCTCTAATACCTTGCAAAAACCTTGGATAACTTATACACAAAATCTAATTGCAAAGAAGAAATGACAATTGCAAGATTGAGGCCAAAGAGAATGAATGAATTCATATTGTTTCAAAGAATGAATGAATCACATATAAAAACATATTCTCCATGAGTGAGCTAATGCACATTAACTTGGACTTCTAATACATGTACATTAGTAATCACTCATAAACAATCCCTTAGTTTGTGTTATTTGGCCTTGCAATGGAGTTGGTCCTTAATTAACTAGTCATGCACAACTGAAAAGCTCATGCATGCATAATAGCTTAGTTAACTAGTCATGCATAAGTGAAGAACTTATGCATGCATAACAAGCCTTATTTAACTAGTCATAGATAAGCGAAGAACTCATGCGTACATAACCACTACACCCGCATTCCTACACATGCACATGGGTGGAGTGATGCATGCAAAACTAAGGCTCCACTTGAGTAACTAATGTGTAACTAATGCCAACTCAAAGAGAAGTTTGCACTTGTCTAGGTGCAGAAACTTCTCCACTTAAGTAACTAATGTATAAAAAATGTTAACTCAAAGAGAAGTTTGCACTTGTCTAGGAAGAGAATCTTCTCACCTAAGGAAAATATCTTGGACCGAGTGCACTATGAACTATAGGGCTCAAGAAAATATGAACTAGGTAAATATGCATGTGCACTAATACTGCTATAAAGAAGTCTTTAAACAATGACTTAGAATTAATAAATAGGTTATGTTCAAAGGCTCACAAATGTGCTAAGTTGCAAGCTTATCAGCAAAATACGATTGCTTCGTATAAATTTTTTTATAAAAAAATGCACTTCAAATTTTGGGATAAGTTTTCTTTTTACCAATGGGAAATCCTATCATAACAGAGTGATCAAACTAGTAGTGGGGACAACCACCACAAGATGTTATTCGAAAATGGAGGCTGACTCTTCATCATTATTCAAGGAAAATTACCCCACGTGGAATAACCCATCAATGGTCCATACGAAGGAAAAATTCCACTCTTGTTAGTTGCCTCCAGGTCTTCAACCATTAAAACGATGTCCAATGAAAGCAATCCCTTAACAAGTAGAAGCTATTTTAAGTCAAACTCCTTGATATTTGTTATAATATTTGGGATGTTTCAATAGTTATTATTCTAACTTTTTTTTGAACTATGAACTTTTTTTCCGAGTTAGGTTGAAACTATGTCAGGCCTAGCCCCAATGTTAAATAAAAAGGCTAGTCCCAATATTAAATGAAAAGACCAATCCCTACATTACATGAGATGAGAGAATAATCTGCTTAACTAAAATATGTATCATGATTTTGTGAGACTTGGTAAAACATTTTTTTTTTATACCCCTCCTCTAAAATCTGAACCAATAACTTAATATAAGTTATTAGCCAAACTTAATTTAATTAAATAATTTTTAAAACTTTATTTTTAAGTATCAAACTAAATTCAACACGTTTCAATTTTTTATTATATTTAAATTATATAATATTAAAAATTAATATTTAAGATTCCAACCCTTATAAATTTTAAATAAAAATAATTAAAAAAAATCAAATAAGCATATTTAAATTACGCTTTTATAAGTGGGCGGAGGAGTACAATCTCCTAATGTGGAATAATACGAAATTTTCCTCTCCCTTCCCGAAATCTTCAATGTGACCCCGCTGCCCCGCTCTGACTAAGAAACAAATGATAGAGTCATTGATTATGTCATTTCACTGGCATAATCTAACGAGGCGATTTTTTATCATGTGGGGTCAGATTTTTCGGTCACAAAAGATCGTATCGTTAGACTAACTTCAATATGGCCCCTTATCCCTCCCAGGAACCTATTGAAGTCGGTGAGAATCACAGCTTCACAACAAAGAAGATGTGCAGGGATGTAATGGCGCGGACGTAATCAAGGATACCATCTGTGGGTTAACTGAAAATTCGCGAACAGAGATATTTTTACGCTAAAAGACCTTTTTCGCAATTGCCCTAAAAGGTGTACTGAGACTCCGATAGGATTTTGTTAAATTGAAAAAAATTGTACTTTAATTTCTATAATCAACTAAATAATAATTCGTATGTTAAATTTAAGTTTTTGGTGTATAATTTAGAGTGTATATGAATATGTATTAAGTAGTCTTACATTGTACGTTGGATCAGTAAAACTAATATGTTTTGAGATACATATCAAAAAAACATTGTGTCAATATCCCACTTGCATTTATGAATATGAACATAGAGACATTCCTAGACAATTGCAAGATATGTTATTTCTCATCCACTCATTACTAGTTTTGAATTTCCTGTTTTTGCAAGGCACAAATACAGTTTGAGTGAACCTAATGGTTAAGAGAACGTATTTCCTCTTATGAGGTCACACGTTTAAATCTAGAGGGAGCGAGAGTACATACACCTCCATAGACTTTAGCGGTCAAATTGATGCATGGAGGGGGTTCCTTTGTCGCACAAACAAGAGAGTATCCTACACCAATTTGGAATTTGGCATATGGTTTCGCTGTGACCTTAAAATTAAATGGGGGCTAATAAAATGAGACCACTAAACAAAACTTAAGAGAATAGATAAGATTTAATATTCTAACGAAATATTTTCCTTTTCACATTTTAGTGGATGTTCAATTATCTTTCACAATTCATAAGCTCTAATCATATCCCATTGCTTTGTCACAAAACTTGTGGATGAAAGACTCCTTCCCCTTGTCAAGTTTAGTTTAGTTCACCATCAAAGGTTGGCATTAGTCACATCACTAATGTGTCCTATAAGATTATAATATTTTGGTAAAGGTACTTGCCTTAAAGGATGCAATGGTGTGTGACACAAGTTGTTCACCCTAAAGTGGGTCAAGAGCACTAGTCTAACATATTCTTCCATTATAAGATTTTGGTAAGTGTACTTGCCTTAAAGGACCCAACGATTTGTGACACAAATTGTTTAGCCTAAAGTGGGCCAAGGGCACTAGTTTAACGTACTCTTCCATTTTAAAAGGGTTGGTGTGAGTCACTCACTAAATGTGTCCTGTAAGATTATAATATTTTGGTAAAACTACTTGCTTTAGAGGACCCAATGATATGTGACACAAATTGTTCACCCTAAAGTGGGTCAAGGGCAGTAGTCTAACAAACTATTCCATTGGAAAATTGACTTGGATGATATGAGAAGGTGATTTGAGGGATGAAAACAAAGCAATTTATTTTCATGGTCGAAAATTGTTCTTCCAATGCTTCAATTTTTGTCTTAATTAATGATGTAAGGCTTAAGCTCTAATTAAAGGTATCTCCATTCCAATGAAGGGGAACTAACCAAGACTAATTTCATGTCTTTTTCTTTCCATCATGTTTTCTCAAAATTCAATCTACTAACTTTAGAATATTTATGTAGTTTGGTGCAAGTGAATGATTTCAAGACCAATGTTTGGTTTATGGTGTTAAAGATAATCCCCCTTCATTGAATAAACCTTGGAAACGTGAGAAAATCAAGATTTCCACTATTTAGAAGTATTATTTGAGCGAATGCTTATCCTAATGTAGGAGTGATACTTACAAAGATTTCAATGCGAAATGAAAAGTTGTCTTTATATTTATTATGCTTTTCGCTGGTTTCCCTCCACTTTTCATTTTGGCGAATGGAAAGAATATGAGAATTTTGTTAGGAATATTTTAGTTGTCCCCTTTATTTCATGTTATGTGTGCACTCTTTCCAAATGAAAAAGGTATTAGTAATCACATATATCAAATTACGAGGATTGTTCGTTGGGACAATATTACAAGTGATATTATAATATAGAGGATTAAAATAACTTTGACTCTGATTTTAAATAAAATGAAATTATTTACTCAATTAATTTTAACCATGAAGATATTTGCATTAGAGGCCAACATGTACAAACCATGTAAACATATTCTTTATATATTGAAATGCATGATTGACATTGCAAAATTGCATGGCCATCAATACAAAATTACAAAATATAAAATTCACTTCAGGATTACAAAGGCCCTCTCATTGCAGATCAACGTCGAATATTGGAAGAGGTACACCATATAAACAAATTGTATTTAATGAAATACATGATTAGCATCGCAGAATTGCATCGCCATCAATACGAAATTAGAAGATGTAAAGCATACTGTTATTTATTGAAATGTATGACTGGCATTGTAGAAAATGCATCGCCATGATACAAAATTGCAAAATGTAAAACTACCAAGATTGCAAAGCCCATCTCATAGCAAATCAACCTTGAAGCTCAAAACTTATTTCATGTGAACATAGATCCTTAACTAAAAGACTAAACCAAGGCTTGAAATGGGAATTGGCAAGACAAAAAAAACCTATCCTGAATCCTTAAGACCGCCTTCCAAATAACACGGTTTTAGTAACACATTCCTTGTAATAAAATCACGGGCAATACGAAAATCAATCTTCAGTCAGGTATGCACAGTTGATTAATTATAGGTATATCCACAGTCAGGATTTAATACAGGTATATCCACAAATAGAGTAATTGAATGTTCCTATAGAAGAAAGGAAAAAACAAGGACATGGGTTTTCTTAATATGATATAAAATGTCAAAATGGTTGCATGAAAATTATAGGAGAGGTTTCAATAAAAATGAAAGCTTAGATAAGCTTATGTAAGGGGTTTCAAAAAACATGAAGCCTCCTAATCAGGGCCATGTACAATGGCTAGATAAAAAAGGAAAATATACACAAGTGCATTGCATATCCTCTATAGGATGCATAAGAAAATGGATGTATGCATGGAACTCATTGGAAGAGAATCATAATGTCCCTGAGCTCACAAGCTCTTGTAAATATGACTTGCAGCTCAATCCTACAGGTGCCATATCATTTGGATTCTTGTAAGGAGGAACAAGTGCCATATCAGGTAATTCCCTCTGGATTTAATACAGATATATCCACAAATAGAGTTATTGAATGTTCCTATAAAAGAAATGAAAAAACAAGGAGACGGGTTTTCTTAATATGATATAAAATGTCAAAATGGTTGCTTGAAAATTATAGGAGAGTTTTCAATAAAAAATGAAACCTTAGATAAGCTTTTGTAAGCGGTTTCAAGAAACATGAAGCCTCCTAATTAGGGCCATGTACAGTGGTTAGATAAAAAAAGGATAATATACACAAGTGCATTGCATCGCCTCTATAGGATACATAAGAAAATGGATGTCTGCATGGAACTCATTGAAAGAGAATCATAATGTCCCAAAGCTCATAAGTTCTTGTAGATCTGACTTGTGGCTCAATCCTACATGTGACATGTCATCTGGATTCTTGTAAGCAGGAACAAGTGCCATATCCTCTGCCTTTTGATAAGATCTAACAACAAATAGTGCCTCTTTTCTGTGAGTCTCAGCAGGTTCTGGCATAAAGAAAGACAAAGACTTGTATTTTGACAAGGCCAGTAGTTCATCCTCCCCGAATACTCTGGGAGGTCTAGACTTACAGTTGCATTAGTACAACTGAAGCTACAAAAATGTCCCTCTACCCCTTCATGATGTGCACTGGAACAATGGTGAAGATCTCAAATGCAGATGGTAGTAATGTGATTGCAGAACTTGATTGTTGTTGCATGATCACAAGCTTGTTGGATTGGTTCAGATAAATTGCATACTCTTTTGCATTACCCATTGCAGTAGTCTCATGTCTATGTGTCCATTCAACATCTTTGGGAAATACATATCCAGAACAAATCCATAAAGCTGCCTGTAGAAATGTGGAAAAGATTTGATTTTTCTTTCCCGAGGACAACACTGAGCTCCTTGGCAATTGAATGCACCCACTACTCCTCAAAATTGTTTAAATAAAATAGCCACAAATTCAATTGGACCTTATTCTAAACAACCAAAAGCCCATTAATACTTTGTAAACTTTGTTCTAAGCAACCAGAGTCTCTTACATGTGTTCTATTTTATTAACTGTTTTAAGGATGATCATTTAGATTCATTATGGAGTTATGAAAACTCATCAAATCAAATTGAAATATTAAGTATTTTAAGGATGATCATTTAGATTCATTATTTATGGAGTTATGAAAACTCATCCAACCAAATTGAAATGGTCATCTTTATCCGGTTTGCAATTTTTTTACAGTATGATAAATCATATTGAGTTATTGTTAGGTTTATTTAAAACCTGGTTGAGGAACTTGTAATCAAACCAAATTGAAATAATCATCCTTATCTAGACTGCAGATTTATTGAATATGAAAAACCCATATTAGGTTTTTTTCCAATTTTACTTTCTTTAAAAGAAAGTCTAATTAAACGGACCTAGATTTGATATAGCCATCTTTATTTAGATGGTACATTTCTTGAATATGAAAAATCCATAAAGTTTTTTGCCAATTTTACTTTGCTGAAAACAATTTCTAATTGAACTGACATCACATGTTCAAGGAATCTGCAGTCGTACAAATTTAAGGAATTTGCAACGGATTGCATATTCTTTGAACATGAAAGTCTAGCTATGAAAGCAACATTCAAAATTATCATTCTTATCTAGATTATCTTAACTGCATATTCCTTGAATGTGAGGGTCTATGGATAAAATAAATATTGATAGGCTTCTGATTAAGAAAAACAATCTATCGTGTAAAAAGTATTTTTAACTATAATACATTTGTTGTTGATTAAGTGTTTTTGGAAGAAATGGAAGAAATTGTGGAGCCTATGGGAACATTCTAATGGACACTCCCTCATCCTAGGGATGAACAAAGTTTTTTTTATGAATGAAAAAGAGAGTGCAAGACCCAGTTAAATAAAATGAAATGAATTGGATAACTTGAAATGATTAAATTGGGGAATAAACTACAAATTTACAACCTTTTTTTTTACGAATGAAAAAGAGAGTTCAAGACTCAATTAAATAAAATGAAATGAATCGGATAACTTGGAATGATTAAATAAATACATAAATTACAAATTTATTATTGGAGAAGGAAAATGAAAGAATTTGAATTTAACAAAAATGTTAATTTTCAAAGAGATTGTTAGGATTAAATGGAACTATATGGCTTAGAGGGGAATATTATTTTTGATATTGATAAAAAAAATATGACTAAAATCCTTGATCAGGAAGCCCTCTAGTTACACAATTCCATACCCTACACACATATAGTTCCATAAGGTGACCATATACTATTTACCTTGTTCAAATTCCAAAGCTTCAACATATACCATTGTGGGATGGAAATGTGAATATGAAATCACAAATAGGAAGAGAATAATGTTGGCACCTGAGGATTGTTCCATTGCGAAGAAAAATATTCTTAAGAAGATCAAGGTCATGGCCTCCTACTGCATCACTCGCATACACTAGGCCTATGCATATGGCTTGAGATGTTGCATGGAATTTGGCACAGACGCGATCAGAATGAAACACATCCCAGTCATGTTGTATGAAGTTTCACATCCATAAGATGTTGAATCTGCAATCAATCGTATGAACTCCTTGTAGCCAGTAAACCACCCATGCGATTGCCATTTGGAACCTAGAACCAGAAATACCTTTCAAAGAATTTTGTTCTTCATCAAAATTGATACTCTTCCATCCATCATCAATTATGAGAAACCTGTGAGGACACCCCATCTACCAACTCCTTAACTCCCTTACAAACACCAATAAGTTCAACAGTCAAATAAAATGCATCCCAAGTACACCATCCAAATCTATCAACTATATCAGGGACCCTTATCTCTTCCAGCCATATGAAGGTGCCTAGATGGAATCTCATGGTGGTGCATGCTTCTCTGGTAAATTAAAAAGGATTATCATTCATATGAACATAAACATGGACCTTGAAGTTGGAGCCATTGATGAGATGTAACCCACTCTCCTCACTGATAACTATGATGTCATCTACTCCAGGATGGAGGGTTGCTATGAATTTTCCTTTAGTAATAAGCAGGATCAACACATATGAACTTATGTCTTCAATGTGCAGAAGAATAATCTCTGTCTCTATTTACAAGTCCGAGTCGTTTCGACCTGATAACATGATAACCCACCATACCTTAAAAATAAATATACTCATAAACTTGATATCATTGAGCTTGTCCAGAGAGTTTAATACTCTACTAGATGGATTTATTGCATTGAATCCAATGAAGGATCCCTTATAGGCATTGACTGCAATAGAAGGAAATGCAACAATTGTATCACAGTTTGTACATATGATTGATAACAAACTAGTTAGAAAAATGTTATCAGGAACTTCAGTAAGGATCATAACTCCCTGCAAACTCAACTTCCCCTCCAATAAACTAAAACATGACTCCTCGAACTCTATTTCTATGGATTTTGCAACAACATAGGCACAAGAGTTATCGAGATCCATTGCTAAATGTAATTCTACAACCAGAAAATGGAAAACACACATATGGGTGAGTGTCTAGAAGCCACGCTCTCAATTTATAAGCATTTAGAAGATAAAATATATGAATGGGATGCTAGTATGGACTGTAAACATCCTCTGGTTACTTTATTAAAATATTTGAACTGGATATCATTTTGGTCCTGAAACATCCTCTGCATTTCACCATTTAATTGAAATAAATTTTCAATTCTCTTTTTTAAAGTGGATCGTGTCAAAGCTCTTTGAAGGACCTAAAAAAACCCGTAGGTATAAGAAGGGATCATACCAAATCTCTTCGAAGGACCAAAAAATACCCACAGGTATCAGAAGGGTTTCTCAAAAATACTTTAAAACCTATATCAAATTTCGAGATGAGTTTGGAGAGCAACTCTAAAACAAAGAAACATAGTTAGAATTTTAGTTAACTGATTGGGTCATAATCTTTATCGGACTGAAAAATAAGGAAGACAATATACCTTGGTAGGGCTTCAGGAAACCGTGCTTGTAAAGACAGAGTAGATGAGAGTTCTCATTCGGCACATGTGGGAGCTGAGAGACCATTATTTTATACAAGCTCTCATATGTAACACCATCCATGATTAAGAAACCTAAGATAGTTGTGACATAGTTTACCTGTAACAACACAAATAAGGGTTATCATTAGCTAAGAGGTCTCTACCTTATACAAGCTCTGATCCATAACACTGTCCATAATGAAGAAACCATTCCCCCCGTAACTGAAGACCATGACACAACATAGCGAAATAGATGTCGACGAAGTGGAAAGAAACCCTTGTCACCGTCAATTGTCTCATCAGACGACCACACCCAAAAACAAGTGTCAAATTACAGGTAAAAGTGTAGACAAAAGTCATAACTCACCTGTAATTGAAGACCATGATGAAACATAATGAAACAGATGTCAACGAAGTGGAAAGAAACCTTGGTCGTCATAGATTTGTCTCATCACATGACCACACCCAAACACAGGTGTAAAATTACAAGTAAAAGTGTAGAAAAAAGTCGGTGGTGAACCAATTCAAAAGAGATGCCTATCGGCATAAAAATAAATGTCACTTATTACTTTCACCATGAATTGCTTCAATTGGTCCAAAGCAATAATGCGAAAATGCAATATCTATGACATAAATTTAAATAAATCTATGTATGGAAATAACTTTCAGAGATCAAAAGAGCCATTTGATGGTATAGAAACAATCAATGTTGCATGGGATGCATCTCTTAGGGTGGGCAATGTGTTCTCCGCCTTTTCCAAGCTTCTAGGACAGCAGATGCGGGTGTTTAGCATTGCATTCACTGCGATGGGACTGGAGTGGGCGGAGCCGAGATGCCACCTGCCAGCCTTGTACAGAGGACCGAAAGCCTTGTGGAGGGAGGATCATACGCAGGTGGGATTAACAGGGTGTAAGGGAATGTTTGAGGTTAACATTAATTCGCCGTCCCTTCTCACACGCGCTGACTGTTATCGGCTCTCGGCTCCCATGAATTCCATAGTTATGGCGGGAGGGTCTCGAGGCAGGGGAAAATGTTTATTAACCAGTTTCCGCCATGGTTACACTCTGCTTTTTCTTGTGTTGTGTTGGATGGTTGCGGGTGTTGCTAGCGCGAAGTCTCTGTGGTGGTTGGGCTCTGGCTCCACTTCGCCGTCCCCTGTTGTGGCTTTGGGCACCCGTCCACAGGCCTGTGTGTTTGATCGACGTTACACCTCTCCTATGGTTTGTTTTGTAAACATTCACGATGTTGTCATGCCTCGGCTCCGCCAAAGGATGCTCAGCCGCAGAGGCACCGCGCGGGGTGCTCCTTCTCGCCCTTCCTCCGGTGAGGTCGCCTCGAGTCACTACCCACGCTCTCGCAGCGGAAGAGGGAGCATTCTGAGGCCCAGCCAATTTCTCGAACCCATCTCCCCATGCTCCTCGTCTTCGCCCTCCTTCAGCTCAGCAATCTTCACCTTCAACTATTCCCTTAATCGCCCTCGGATCACTGCACATGTTTCAGTCCTCTTTCTAGAGGAAGCCCAAGAAGAGGGCGATTCCAGTGCTCCGATGCCAATTGCAGGCTCACCGCGAGAGATGGAACAGTCAGCCAGCATTGTCAATGACACTACAATGGTGCCTGTACCTCCGGTCACGCACGAAAATGAGGCGACCCAAGCTCAGGACCTGGTTGACGGGGGGTGGTGCAGGATCGTGGAGGAGATACCAGATGTTTAATCAAGCTTTGCAGCTTCTTAACAGGTTTTGTGGCCGAGTTGAGAGGGCTTTTTTGTCAAATGTGTCGATCTTAGTTTCTGCTATTGTGTCGAGGTCAATATTTTGTTTTTGCTGTGTTTTTTTGCTGTTTGTGTTCCTCTGGATCCCCTACGCGGGACTGCAAAACAAAGTCTGGTCCAACATCTATGTTCTGGACACTTGCTATTTCAAGCGGCCTTCCTTTCAAGCTAGTTGGCTCATTATGCTCACTATGTTGTAATTTTACTCTTTTAATGTGAATAATAGTATAGTCTTATTTAGAAAAAAAAAAAACATTTTTACATGATTCAAAAGCCCAAGAAGGGTCTCTTTAAAAGTAAAATAACTCTATTGACTCATAATAAATCTTAGAAGTCCTCAATGGGGACTTTGACCTAAAAAATGGTGACCCAAGCATGAAACTCGTGCTTTAATAAGTCACAATAATAATAGTAATAATTCTTTTTTTTATTATTTTGACAAGTTCATTACATGATGACTCAAGCACATTAATGAAGACCAAACATAGTTACATTTTTAAACACTCCCTCTTAACTAGGGAGGTATTCATAATGTACAAATACAATGGAAGATCTCAAATTATATGAACCATGAAGAACTTTAGGCAGCATAATGCCATGGACTAAGTTCATGACCAGGGAAATTTATCCAAACAGTCACTCAATAGTTTAGGCACCACAATGCCATGGAGTAGATTCTTGACCAAGATAATCTATCCAAGTTGGACTAATATGGACTCAAGATTTTATCCCCTTTAGGTACCCTCAAGCTTACTTTCTAACCGTCAACCCAAAGATCTTGGTGTGTATCCAAAACATAGCTCAATAACTAATACCACTTTTCCAGCTTCAAGATCCAGACATCAACACAAAATGCTAGCCATATGTCTTCTCAGGCAATGCTTCACTCACAAATCCTCATCACCCCTTGATCCAGCGCATCAAGAATGACCAATAGCTCCCAATCAAATTGATTGGTAACCATCATGCTATAAAAACCTTCGAGAGAATCACATGTACAAACACAACCCCAATCAATAATATATTTTCATATGTACATAATCAAATACAAACCTTCGGGGTCTTTCAAACAACTTGATATTGACTCTTATCTTTTCATAGTAGGACTATTAACCGAATCTTTGATAGAGGATTCCTCAATCATAAAATTTTCCTTCCCACTTCTCATGTAGCAACATATCCTCTTAAATTCGTTCTTTAATTTAACACCAAGTTATGCCCTCCCTCTTAACCAAAAAGCATCCCTTCATCCATACTCCCTCTTAATCTTAAGGAGATTTTTTCTCTTCAGGCTTCCTCTTAATTCAGGGAGACCAACTTCTTCTTTTTGAAATCGGAGAATCTTTCATGGCTTCCAACTATTTCATTAGATTTATTATTATCCTTATCATGCTTATCATATCAACGAGCATCATCACCATATTGAAGATTGTGTGCCTGTACAACTTTAAATAGCAAGTACAACCAAATCTATAGAGGTGTGATGTTATCCATATCAGAAGCATGGAATCATTTCATCTTTATACATATAAGATACCCAAGCTCAATTACAAACAAGAGACATATACTCTTCAACGTCTTGCTAGGGACTTTGTCATAAACCCTAGACTACTTCATAACAACTTTCATTTCATCTGGGGATTCAATGTTTCTTCCAAAGGTATGACATACCTTACTACAACATATACCAAAACCTAGAAATAATTTAGACAAATAGAAAGCATCCAACACCCTTTCAAAATTCATAAGTTAGACTTCTCACTAGGGATTCATACAAATCCTAGATTTAATACAAGAGAATCAATCAAAATCAATCATAGCCCAGTCATTAACATGACCAACTTCCACTAGGGTTAGTTGCAAACCCTAGATTTCTGATCAAACATCAATCCATCCAAAAACTCAAATTTCAGCAATCTATCACAAATCTCAAATTATTAGATAGTGATTATACATCATAGATTTCTAGTTCGACTAAGGTTTAACTCCAAAAACCTTAGAATTCCATTTTCACAATTTCAACAATCTTACACAAATATCAAATTATCATATATTCATCATACATCAGAGATTTCTACTTCAACTAAGGTTCAACTCCAAAACCCTAGAATTCCTTTCAACAATCATTAAGTGCATATATCTCAAATTGTTATATCACACATACTAGACAAATTAACTTCACTAGGGTTTAGCTACAAAACGCTGAATTTCCAAATATCATCATCCTAGAATCTCAGACAAGGACTTTCATTAAATCCTAAAACTTATGACCATCAATAACTAGGTCTACCCATGTATCTAGGAATTCATGCATATCATACATAAGTATATCATATGTCCAACAGGATTAATATATCCGACCTAAACCAAGCAAGGATTTCAACCAAAAGGACATATCTATATATACCTAGATTTCATCATCATGCAAATATATTTCATATCACGTGTCAGTCAAGCCCTACTTCACAATGATCAATATAAGGTAGATATACAAACTAGGTTAGACTTGGGTTTGATTAGACAAACACACAGATACCAAGGAATCCATTTCTAAGACAATATAAGTGTCTTTATCACACATTCCACCAAACCCTAATGAGCTAGGGTTTCAATGTAGAAACATAGCAAACCCAAAATTACCAAAACTTCAAAGGTTCAAGATTTTATCATTCAATACTAACAAATTAGGTTTTCTCGGTCATACCAAAGTCCCAAACCTAACATCATCAGTAAGAAATTCAAACAACAATTCACAATATCCCTAATCATCGTAGGGGTTTAGACATTCACATTCACATACCCTTCGGTTAGGGTTTTCCAGAGAACATGACTACGGTTTTATACAATCAGTTAAGAATATGAGTGGGGTGGGTAGATTTATCAAGCGATGAATCACCAATAGAAAGAATCACTATGATTTAATATATCTTAGACATAACAATGTTAGTAATATATCAACAAATGAATAATCCTTTCAATCATTGTATTTAAAGCATAACTTTGTTCCTTGACCAACCTTGTCTTGAGAGGTCTTCCTTCATACTTTTTGCAGACATTTTTCCTAATCAAGATGATAGAGGGAGAATGGTGATTAGTATTTAATATAATCAAAAACTAAATGAGTACATGGAAACAAAAACTGAAGAGACATGAGATACTTATCTTTGGGAGTTGTTCGGGGCTCCCTCCAAAGCTTGAGGGATACCTACAACTTATAAAAACAATGAAAAAAATGTCTTTTCCAAAATATGTTAAAAACCTATAAATTCTAAAACATACAAAACAAGATATATAAAGATACAAGCAAAGGAATTAGTATTGTAATTCCCTAATGATGGGTTCTTCGGGCTTGACTTTATTTGAGTCTCCTTCATCCGCAAAGTTGGCTTGATACCTTCCTCTCTTCTCATTCTTTGGATTGCCGGGAGAGTCACTTGTGTAGTGACCCTTATTATGACATTGATAACACTCTATCTTGGACATGTCAACTTTATTCCTTGGTCCCTTCGATCTCTTTCCTTTATGATGAGAAACATAAGCATTTGATACTCCTCCAGGATTGGTAACCATTGAGATCCTTAGTGCTTCTTGACTATAAGCAATCCATAATTATTCAAAGGTGGGAGCTACCTTCCAACTGTTGAGACTTGCAACAAATGCACCCCAAGAGGGTGGTAATCCTAATAGAGCAATGATTACAAGTTCTTTGTCTGGAACAATCTCATCAATGGCCAAGATATCATCCCTGAGTCTAGTTATCTTCACAAAGAATTTTTCCACAATGTCTTCTTTAGTCATCTTCGTGGTCCTTAGCTCATTCTTCAAACTAGCTACTTGACCAATGTTCTTAATAGTAAATAACTTCGACAAGGCTTCATACATTTCCTGAGCATGAACAATGTTAGTTATGAATGGGACAAGATTGTCCTTTATCCCTTCTACCATCATAGTCATGGCCACTAATTCTAATTGCATGTATTTCACTTTGTCGGCATCACTGGATCCCTCTGTAAGCTTCTTTACATTTCCTCTTACCAAGTCCAGAACCTTGTTCTTTTCAAGGATTAGGTCAATCCTCTTCTTCCAGGACCTGAAGTTAGAGGCTCCTTCGAGTTTGTTATCTCCTTTGATTGAGTTAGGAATCTTCCTTGAATATAATAGAATCCTTCACTAAGATAGTCCCTTTTAATGGATCAAGTGCTTGAGACTGCCTGTTTCTTCCTTCTTCAACAAAGCTCTAATACCAGTACAAAATCAGAAAGGCAGAAATATTTTATTGTTCTTGATAATTACTTGTTATGTTTCTTATTATTACAATTCTTTATATCTTCTTTATTTAATTCATCAAGCAATTACCAAAAGCAGCAACACATAAAACAATAGACAACATATGTAGGCACATGCTAGGGTGTTATAAAATAATTTGTCACACTCCCTGTCTCATACCCTGAGTTGTCGAACTTTGCCAAAAATATCACAAAGCGATAAAATTTGTTAATGAATTCACCATTAAAAACAATGATCAGAACATCCCTGAAGAAAAGAAGAAGAAATGCCTTGAATTAATTCTGGAAGAGATTGTCAAAAAACCCTATTTGCAAGCCCAATTCTACCTTTAGCAGGAAAGCCCTTGCTGGTACCCTCTGGCATAACTAGTGACTAGCGTTGGAAGCATGAATTTGGATAAGGAACTATGCGTTGATCCTCTTCAGGTAATTTCTCCAAAAATGGAGCAAAAGCTTCTCTTACTAAAATCCTCAAGAACGATGAGCTGGTTATTGTTGAATAAGGATATGGTCAAGTTCTCCCATTTTGAGTCCTCGATCCTACCTTTATGGATATTCCGCTTAATATGTGGACCTTCTTCCCCCTTTTGTGGATCCCTGACTCCCTATCCTTCCCTATAAATACATTCCCTTATACTCTCAAATGCTTGGTTAGACTAGATTGGTCATGCTACTGCTAAGTTGTGCCTAATTGCTACCAATTTGTGATGGAGAAAGGAGATCTTGAGAAGTCTTGGCTTGGACTTGGAAACCCATCCCGAAGGAGGCTTCCAACATCAAGGCGATGGTTGTATGATTCCCTCTTGTGTTTATTATTAATACAATGCATGTTTATTTTCCATAAGCATGTAAATGATTACTTTCTTAGTATGATGCTCCTTGATCTGTCATATGGTTTACATTAGAATGCATATCCTATGATTTTCCTTTTCTGTCTTTGTTTGATATATCTTGCAGGTATTCATTCACAACAAAATAGCGAGGATCAAGCTTGAAAGTGAGGAGGTCGAGATCGACATCGCAAAGTGACTGCATAGGAGTGAGGTAGGTCATTTTTTCTCTCTCATGTCATTCTGATTTAAACTAGGAGAGTTTTTCATGTATTTATTTTGGTTGTTACTAGATCCACTCATTGGACTAGAGGGATCGCTTCTATCTATAGAAGGGATTTCCTAGATAACAAAAGTCACACTGGCAGTGCTAGGTCAGTATGCTACAACATGCCACCAACATGGGCCAACAGTAGAGAAAATCACGCTGGTCCTGAAAACTAGGGTTTCGGGAAAACTTCGTTAGAATTCTCTCAAGGTAACTTTTCTTCTCTTCTTCAAGGATGTTTCTGTATGTGTTTCATGGTGAGTACACTGACATCTTTCATCATTTTGACACTTCAGGATACGGGACGGGAATTGTGACAAAATATTGTGTAACACAGGGTGAAACACACCCTCAAGGGGAAAACCAGTCAAGATAATTCTTCCTTTAAATAGTATTCTTTGAGACTCTTCACCCTAGACCAAGACCAGACCTTCCCTCCACACCAAGTCAGCCTCCAAGAATTTTGACCTCTTTCCAGCAACTTCGACTACGCAGCAATTTACGACAACTGGTAGCTTCTGACAATATTGAAACTCAGAAGACTTGAATCTTCTAATCCAGGACATGAAACAGAGAAATAGAAAGAACAAGATTTTGATTTTCCTTCTCTCCTTAGACTTCCCAAACTCGCAATCACTTCGACTCTTTGGCAGTAGACTTCGCACCCTTTCCCAACTACAAGACAACTTCACACATCTTCCCAGCTACAAGATAATTTGAACTTGTGTGTGAGAATGATGCTCCAAATGGATTTGATGTGCTTCCTTTTATAGGCTTCTTGTGAGGTCGAATAGGGTCCTTAGGCTGACCAATAGATATTGCAAACCACTGTGATCACTCGTCAATGTAAACCTCTTGCCCAGAAGATAACATCTCCACATCTTCAAAGTATGTATATTCGTTTCCAACTCAAGATCATGTGTGGGATACTTCTTCTTGTGCTCATTCAGGTTTCGTGACTCATAGCATACCTGTAACGACTTGCAGTTCCTGGGCACGCAGGCGGACAGTGCGTGCGCACGGGTAGGCTTGAACGTGCGATTCGGTTGAGCTGAATGACTACGATTATGTGATGGGTGAACTCTCCTTGGATGTGCGATGTATTATACGCATGATAGAAGGGGAGGTCCAACATATATATGCGTGGTGGCATGGTGAAAAACGTTATCGAGGCCGACCAACAGTTGTGTGGAGCCGACGGTGCATTTGGGTGACTTTGCTATGGCGTGTGGAGAGTTGGGCAAGTCGGTTGGGCAGCCAGACTTCGCCCCACGGTTGGTATAAGTTGCAAATGCATGGATGGCATTTGAGGCATCATCCATCACTCAAACATCTTCGCTCTAAGGAAGGAAGGCGCAGTCTAAGTGCGTATAAGCTAAGGAGAAAGGCGCAGGTTGTAATGCGCCCATTCTTGGGCAAGGCTGCACGATGATAGTGCGGTTGTGGGTGAAGGTGCGGGCAGGAGCGCTCGGTGGTTGGGCGAGGGCGTGCACGGGTGTGTGGCGCCCGACAAATGGCTGAGGCATGCACGGGTGTGTGGCACCCAACAAATGGCTGAGGCGTGCACGGGTGTGTGGTGCCCGGTTTGTGCGACGACTTGGCGCGGGTGTCTTGGCGACTCAGGTGAGCGCCCGCCCGACATGCAAGTGTGCACGGTGACTTGGTGAAGTGTTGAGATTGTGAACAGAGGTGTGTCTCAGGTGGAGGCACCTGTGTGTGGTGACTCGGAGGCATGCCTGAGTTGGGCAAACAACACAATCGTGCGACAAGGTGAACGAAGCGTTGGTGAGTCGTGCGGCGACTGTGCAGAGGTTTCGACGAGCTAGGCAACCGAGTTTTGCATTGGATTGTAAATTTGGCTAAGTATGAAACTTGGGGTTTCCAAGTATACTTGTAAAGATTTGTAAACTGTTGTATAATATATTATCAGGCAGACTCATTGTTCAGGGAGTTGCCCCTCCCTTTATACTATGCAATTGTGTTCATCATTTATAATTGCTGTTGATAATGAATGTGTATGGGTGTTCATTGGTATAAAGGATAACATAATAATACTTAGTTTCGAAACACAAACTAAGTAGGAGTAAGTGGTTAGGCGTAGTCCACAAACATAAGTATTGGTGAAAAGAAAGTGTTCGGTGGTGCCGCACCTCGCTAAGAGTGGTTGAAAGACTACCGCCGGCTTGGGGGCGTGACATGTGGTATCAGAGCTAGCTGATGATCGGGTTGACGATGAAGTGTTGATCCCACTGCACTATCGCGACAGGTGGTATCAGAGTAGCTGATTCGGGCATTGAAGATTGAAGCTGCTACACACCTCCACTGAAGTGAAGGTGGTATCAGAGCTAGTCTGAAGACTTGGAGGAGTCTTGCAGGAAGCTAGGTGAAGCAGGTGTACATACACTTGACAGTTGGTGATTGAGCAAGGTTGCTCGTGACAGGTACTTGCAGGTGAAGGAAGTTGGTTTCACATACAAGTGAAATAAGAGCTGGTTCATGTTTGCAGGGAACTTGGAGAAGGCTGAAAGGCGAGGATGGTGGATGAACCTATGGCAGGTGAATCTAGCCATGATGCAGGTGAAGTCTTCCGGTACAAAGTGTTGGAATAGATGGGTCGATGGAGTTCTAACTAGGTTTCGATGAAGGCTGAGAACATGAAGATTCAGGAAAGCTGTTCGGAACTAAGAAGGGAAATTGAAGAAATCAAGAGCCAATGCGGAAGTACGACATATGTTGAACTCAAGGAACTTGATGAGGAGGTCCGACAAAGTGGTCTTGGTCTTCAAGAGCTCTTGGATGAAAGAGCCCGGTTAAGGAAGAAAAGTGCATGGTGGAAGCCGAAATCAAGCAAGTTGAGGAAGAGATAAGGAAGAAGCTTCTTGGTAAGAAGATTGTTGTAATTGAGTAGGAAGAGCTCGACTACATTGACAGGCTAGGAACCCACTATCGTGACAATCCAGAGGATATTCGGAAGCTTAGTTCTATGAAAGTAGTCAATGGACACTTGGTTGGTGCACTTGAGCAGAATGCGATGGAGGACAAGCTTGAAGGAAGTCAAGCTAGACCAGGATCGAGTTGCTTATAAGAGCCAAGCAAGGAAGTGAAGTACCTTAGAAGGAATGTCAAGTTGGAGCACAAGCCAATTGACACTTCTGAGGCCGAATTCTTGAAGAAGATTGCTGATGTGAGACACAAGACAAAGCCGACAGAAGGTGGTGATGCCTTGAAGCTGAGTTTTGTGCAAGTGACGGTGAAAGGCAAGAGATTTGCAGCTTTGGTGGATACAGGGGCTACTCATAGCTTCTTAAGCAGGAAATCAGCAAAGTCTTTTGGGAAGAAAGCTGAAATGGAGAGGGAGTGGAGTGCTTTCAAAGCAGTCAACTCTACCATGAAAGCTGTTATTGGTGTGATGGAAAACACTCAGGTGAGAGTGGGATCGCGGTTTGGAAAGTTGGATTTGAGGATCCTGGACATGGATGATCATTCTATGGATCTGGGGCAAGATTTCATGAGACTTGCACAAGCCATACCAATGGTGGACCAGGACATTCTCTTGATCACAGCTGAAGGAAGAACTATGATGGTTCCGATGAATAGAAGGAGTTGCTTGGGGTATAAACTGAGGATGAATTCTATGACTTTGTATCCCAAAGATCCGAATGTGAAGCATGAGGATGTGGAGCAAAGAGGACTTGGGAGTATGACTCAAATAATGAAGGAAGGGAAGCTGATTGACTTTGTTGCAAGAGCGAGGAAGAATGAAGTAAGTGAGAGGGAAATCTCACGAACCTTGAAGCACTTGACAAAGACATCTTCTATTGATGATCTTCACAATGGAATTGCGAATGAAGGGAGTTCGAGTACTACTTCATAGGCAGTGATTGATGAGGATTACGGAGGTAGAGATCCTGCTGGTATAGTGGATTTTTGCAGGTATGCTATGGGAATATATGACTTTCAATTGACAAAGGACAAGCTAGGTGAGCTTGGGTGTACATGTGAGGAGATTGAGGCTGTGCACAGATACTTGAGGACATAACATCAATTTTATACATGGGTGGATGAGAGTCAAGGAGGAAACTTCCTGGCCCTCCTTTCTCTATAGACAACCTTGGAGAAGGGTTGGTGTAGGGACCTTGGAGGAGGCTTCTTTATGACAGATTGCAAACTTGGATGCAGATGGCCAGATGTTGGGATGGAGTCTACATGGGTTGGACATCATGGATAACTAGAGTCATGGACATCAGGTTGGAGACATGGAGCATGACAGTTATGCAGGGAAATTATGCAGGAGCATGTGTAGAGGTGTCATTCATGGACATTCTATGGGAAATGCCGAAGCAAAGGATGTTGTGCAGATGTTGTTGTGCCATGGAGACATATGAGCTGGTGGATAGGTTGTACACTCTTGTGCAACAAGGCCATGAGCTGAACATGTTGCAGATGGGATGGAGATTCCATGGACCTAAGCATGGGAATTGGATAGATTCTTGATGAGTCCGAGATATAGCAGAATTCAGGGAAAGACCAATGGGAACATAAGGATGTGCATTCTTATGATTTGGGTGTATGGTTGGACTGATCACCCAACTAGTTCGAGTCATGAGGGGTACCAATGTACAGAGATGTGTTCGTATCAGGTGGAGTATCTTGATAGGAAGCCTACAGAGGGATGAGACATGATGGAGACAGTGGTTCTACATATGTTGCAGGGATGTTTGCAGTATGTGGAGGAGATGACATCATGGACCAAGGATGAGACAGACATTGATGATGATCTTGGTGGATGGCTACCAGGATGGCATGTTGTCGAGGACGACAATGATTTCAAGTGGAGGAGGATGTAACGACTTGCAGTTCCTGGGCGCGCGAGCGAACAGTGCGTGCGCACGGGTAGGCTTGAACGTGCGATTCGGTTGAGCTGAACGACTGCGGTTATGTGATGGGCGAGCTCTCTCTTGGATGTGCGATGTATTATACGCATGATAGAAGGGGAGGGCAAGCATATATATGCGTGGTGGCATGGTGACAAATGTTATGGAGGCCGACCAACAGTTGTGTGGAGCCGACGATGCGTTTGGGTGACTTTGCGATGGCGTGTGGAGAGTTGGGCGAGTCGGTTGGGCAGCCAGAATTCGCCCCACGATTGGTATAAGTTGCAAATGCGTGGATGGAATTTGAGGCATCATCCATCGCTCAAAAATCTTCGATCTAAGGAAGGAAGGCGCAGTCTAAGTGTGCAGAAGCTAAGGAGAAAGGCGCAGGTTGTAATGCGCCCATTCTTGGGCAAGGCTGCACAGTGATAGCGCGGTTGTGGGTGAAGGTGTAGGCAGGAGCGCCTAGTGGTTCGGCGAGGGTGTGCACGGGTGTGTGGCGCCCGACGGACGGTTGAGGCGTGCACGGGTGTGTTGCACTCGGTTTGTGCGACGACGTGAGTGCCCGCCTGGCGTGCAAGTGTGCATGGTGACTTGGTGAAGTGTTGAGATTGTGAATGGAGGTGTGTCTCGGGTGGAGGCGCCCATGTGTGGCGACTTGTAGGTGCACCTGAGTTGGGCAAACAACACGATCGTGCGACAAGGTGAACGAAGCGTTGGTGAGTCATGCGGTGACCGTGCGGAGGTGCCGACGAGCTAGGCAACCAAGTTTTGCATTGGATTGTAAATTTGGCTAAGTATGAAACTTGGGGTTTCCATGTATACTTGTAAAGCTTTGTAAATTGTTGTATAATATATTATCGGGCAGACTCATTATTCAGGGAGTTGCCCTTCCCTTTATACTGTGCAATTGTGTTCATCATTTATAATTGCTGTTAATAATGAATGTGTATGGGCGTTCATTGGTATAAAGGATAACATAATAATACTTGGTTGCGAAACACAAACTAAGTAGGAGTAAGCGGTTAGGCGTAGTCCACGAACATAAGTATTGGTGAAAAGAAAGTGTTTGGTGGTGCCGCACCTTGCTAAGAGCGGTTGAAAGACTACCGTTGGCTTGGGGGCGTGACAATACCACCTGTCCATCCTGCATAAGGACTCCACCAAGTCCTTTCTTGCAAGAATTTGTGCACACTATGAATTATTTTTCTGGGTCTGCAATCTTTAACACTGGTGCATGTGTCAACAATTGCTTAAGCTACTCAAAACTAGCCTCACACTCCTCTGTCCATTCAAACTTCTTACTCTTTCTCTGCAATGATGTGATAGGATAATAAATTTGTGAGAAGTTCATGATGAACCTTCTATAATAGCATGCTAACCCCATGAAATATCTCACCTCATCTACATTCCTATGAGCTACCTACTCCATGATGGCTCTTATCTTTTCTGGATCTACTACAATGCCCTCGTTGGAGACAACATGCCCCAAGTAAGGTACCTTAGTCTCAAAGAAACTACACTTGCTAAGATTAGTATACAACTGATTCTCTCTCAACAATCTTAACACTACTGTTAAATTCTCGGCATGCTCTTCCTTATTTTTAGAATATATTAATATGTCAACAATGAACAAAATAAAAAACTTCCAAATATGGACGCAACACATAATTCATCAAGCACATAAATGTCGTTGGAGCATTAGTCAAACCGAATGGAACTATAACAAACTCATAATGCCCATACCTAGTCTAGAAAATTGTCTTGTAAATGTATTCCTCTTTGATGTGTACCTGATGATATCCATATCTCAAATCAATCTTCGAACGTTGTTTCTCCCTTCAACTGATCGAACAAGTCATCAATCCTCGGCAACAGATACTTGTTCTTGATGGTTACTTTATTAAACTACCTGTAGTCAACACATAATTTGAGAGTACCATCTTTCTTCTTCACAAACAATACCAGTGTGCCTCACGGTGACACATTTGGCTTAATGTATCCCTTGTCCAACATTTCCTTTAACTATAGCTACTACTGTAGCTTCAACTCTACCAACTCAGGTGTGCTCATCTTGTAAGGTTCCTTTGATGCTGGCGCTACCCTTGGCACTAACTCAATAGAAAAGTCTACCTCCATGTGAGGTGGAAACTCTGTAATGTCCTCAGGAAATACATCCTGGAATTGTTGTAAAACTGGGTACCTCCTCAAAAAATCTGCATCCTCAACTTCCTTACCTTTGTCACTAGAAACATGTACTGCAAATAACACACACCCTTTTCTGTGACTATGCTTTGCTTGAATAATTGTCACCATCATAACCAATGTGGCTTTCTTCTTACCCTATAAGACTCTTGGTTCTCCATTGTCATCCAAGCATTCAATAGATTTGTCATAACAATCCACTTTGGTTCTATGAAGGTACAACCAATCCATTCCCAACAACATATTGTATGATCCCAACAGTAATACATTCAAATGTGTTGATGTAGGCATACCATTCAAATCAAATGCACAAGCTCTTACCCAATGATGAACTCACTTCTTTGTACCTGTAGCCAACTGCACTAACCAATATTCTGCATGAAATTCCTTACTCAAACCACACTTATCCACTAAGTCAAGACTAAAAATATATATATTAGATCTAGGTCAATCAAAATAGAAATAACTTGATCACAAAGCTTATTGTCCATCTCAATGATAGATGCATGATGGCCTGCTTGTTTGTTATCCAATGTTGCATAAATATGAAGAATACTCTGTCCAACATCCCCAATAGTATGTGTGTCTTGTGCACTCTATATCCAAGGCCTACCACCCTGATCCTGCAGACAATCTCTCCTGTGATGATCTCCTCCACAAGTCCAACACCGCACGAGCTCCTTATTGTGCTCCTTAAGTCGATGTCACTGTCCTCTATCTAATGCATTGAACTTCTTAGATGGTGCAATATTCTCTTTAAGATTTGTACCTTAAGGCCTTGCTCACTTCTTGTCCCATTTTCCTTTGTTCCTTTCATTACCTTTCCAATCTAGCTTAGTCTCAGACCTGCACTTCAATTTCTCATAGAAATGCCCTATCTTTCAAATGGTTTCCTTCAAGGATTTAGGCTCATCGAACTAAATCATGTGTTTAAATGCAACTGGTAATTCAATGATGAACGTCTAAATCTTGGCCTTCTCCTTTGTGAGATAAGGCACATACCTTAGTATTTTCAAGAACCTATTAGTGTACTCATCATCTATCATCGATACCATCTTTATTTCATAAAATTATTTTTCCCTGTCATCGAAGTATCTCTTTGAAAAATACTTCTTCTTGAATAGCCTCTCAAACTCACTCCAATTGAAGTCCTCCTCATGAATACATCTTCCCACCAAATGTCTGGTTTACCTTTGAGACTTAATGTACCTACTTTGGCTTTCATGTTCTCTGAACAGTTATGTAACCTGAAGAACTTCCTCATGCCCTTGCATCCCGTGGTTTCTTCATCTCTCCATCAAAAGTAGGTGGATTTGATTTCTTACAATCATACAGCAAGTATCCCCTTCACTCCTCCTGTACAGATGATAATGATGACAATCATAGTGCTTATCTGAATCATTACTAGAATAATACATGTGTCTCTCCCTCCTCCTATTTGGAGTTTCCAACAATCTACCATCTCTAAATTTGTCATATCTATCTGACCTGTGACCACCATGTGATTTACTACCATATGCCCCATTAGTTCTGTCCTCCTTCTCATAGTTGATCCAACATGGTCCCTATCACTGTAGATCTGACAAACTCTAAAATATCATTGCATTTACCTTTGCTTGTTTCTCTTGTGCCTACATGATTATGTTGTTATCTACTTTACAACTCCTTATTTCTTCCTTTAAGCTTCTCATTATATCTGCCAAATCAGAGGAATTCCCAACACCATACTGCTCATCTAATTCATAGGGAGAGTCTTTCTAGTCTACCATCTTGCTAGCCATTTAATATTTCTTCCTACAAGGTATATAATGTCAGCTAAACCAAATCACAATAAAACAACGTAACTTAGCATAGATATAGGAGTATACCTTGTCTGCAAGATCAACAAATTAGTGTGATACATGTATAACATAATAATGAAAACATATAGAAACATAACACATAAGCATATAACCATGCAACCATCATTCAGGACCATGGTCCAGTCATTAATGCATGAACTTATCAAAAATACATACCATGACCTCATGCATGACACCAACCATTACGTCACTACACACTTGACCACATGCAAACATGAACATGCATAAGCAATGTGCAACCAACCACACACATGCATAAACACATATGATCAAGCATGAATGAACGATACTTGAAACCAAACCTACAAGAATGATACATGCAACCAAGAAAATAAAAATGATACATGTAAGCAACATATAACAACATGTAACCAATCATACACTCATGACAATGCATCCCACAATAACAACATCAACTTCCACATGACGACATCACTACAACCATGATAAACATTATGCAAATGCAACAAGCACATGGAATGTAAGTTTTAGAGACACACATGCAACTGACATGCATGCATGACAAACACACAACCCATCTAATCCAAGGGGTGAACCATGCTCTGATACCACTATGTAACCACTCTCCTCCCACATATACCCAAGCAACCGGCCAATCGGGGTAAACATGCAACAATAAGTCACTATGATATGATTTAACATCTTAGGCCATGTTGGGGAAGGGAACTGATGGAAACACACCATGCAGACATTCAACATTAGCATTAGGAACCTCATGAACCAATCCAACCTTTCTGCCAACCAACCCTTGGGTCCCACTGAGCTTTTGGACCACTTGACCTCTTGACGCTCTCATGCTATGGGCATGCCAACGTCCAGGGACCTCTGGACGCTCTCACAGGTCTGCAAGCCAACATCCAGGGACTATTTTGCACAATGTTGTGCTAGCGTTCCCCTAGATTTGAGTCACTTTTTCAATTCCTGAGCCAAGGTCACTGCCCATAATTGAATGACATCTTCAAAACAGTAAAATAACAAGGAAATGACAATATAAATGCAATCACTTGAATGAGACCTTGATTGGACCCCTACTAGCCATGACAGGCATTTCGTCAAACATATCATGAATATGTAATCTATAGGTGTAAATAACAAATCTGAGCATAAGGGTTGCATACTTAGATTAGAATTGTTAAGAATTGATGCCTAAACACATCAACTTCCATTTCATCCATTAGGCCATAGAGACATTATTCATTCATTTACTAGTAAAAACATGATGAGAGCCATACATAGCTATTGTCATAAAACATATATATAACCAACATAATAGCAACATAAATACCAATGAAATCACATCCATATGATCCACATAAAAACTAGTATAATACTCATAGAAATACAAGGAGAAACAACCTCATATTGATGATGAAAAATCCAAACCCGGGATGGGACTTCTACATTGCACCCAACCGTAGAATGATTGAGCCAAATCTCTCTTCAGCCATTCACCCCTGTGCCATATTCCAAGCATGAATTTGGGGTCTCATAAAACACATCAATCAAAACCATCCAAGGCTTCCAGAGGCCAAACCACCTCAACCCATCAAACAGTGATTCCACCTCACGGTCGAACATCACAAAACCATCATCATATCAGTCTCTATCCCAGTCATCCAAGGCTCCAGAATGTTTGTTCCAACCAAGTCTCAAGGACTAGTAACTCAACCCACAGTTGTCTCTGGGCTCTAGAGCATTTGTCCAACCAAGGCTCCAGGACTAGTAACTCAACCCACTAAGGGCTCCAAAGAATTTTTCCAACCAACGCTATGGGACTAGTAACTCAACCAAAACCGTTACAGGGCTCCAGAGCGTTTGTCCAACCAAGGCTCCAGAAAATAGTTACTCAACCCAAGCTAAGGAAACATAAGAGCCAACCAAAAATAAACAAGGAAATAAACCCACAATCTCCATGGCTATCCAGGAAATGGCAAGACTAGGCAATCCACTGTCAATATAGGCAATCCTGCATTCCAGTGACAGATCATGATCAATAATCCACATGCATATGCCATGCATGCCAAAACTAGTGAGGAAAACATACATGCAACTCGGTACCTACAAGCAAATCCCATTGTAGTTGTTGATACTGATGTCCTCTTGTGCTTTCCTGCTCTTCCTTTGCCTTCTTGCTCCAAAAATCCAAGTATGCCACACCCTCCAAGAGTGTTCCAAGAAAACTCTAAGTATCCAAGAGTAAGAGAGAGAGAGAGAATAACGAGAGAGCTCCAACACTTAACTGATAAAAGGTTACCAATTGATCCTAATAAACCTTTTTATGAATTAGGCCTCTATTTTCTTCCATTTCCATTATTTTCCTTCAATTTCCTCCTCACATGCAACATGTGACCTTTCACCTTCCTTTTCTCCTAATTTCCATTATTTTCATAAATAAATGTGCTAAAAATTCCATTTTGCCTTTTCAAAGCCTTATCCATTGGATTTGCCAATTTTCTTAGCCATTAAACAACGACAAGTTCTCCCCATCACTATGTTGTTTCCCAACATTCAACTTAGAATAAGTGTCACATCATCCGTGGTTATTATTTTGCCTTTATTTACTTTTATTACATGGAATTTTCACCAGGGGTATTACAGAGGAGGTGTTGGGACTAAGATGATTGAGGAGATTAGAGATATCTCTCTTCCTTTGAGAGCTTGGAATGATAGGAACTATCCTACTCCATCCTCTCATATCTTTATGCAATACGATGAGGAGCTTGTTTGGTGGCACTCATGACTCAGACAGGGTGTCAGGATGAAGATAAATCTTCCATATTGATCATGAACCTTGGTGATGGATGGTCTACCAAGGGGTTCATGGTATAGGGCTACACAAATTTTCTAGCGGGGGAGGAGTTTAGGCCTTTGCACTATGGATGTGCATGACATTGTCTTACATCTTACAACAAGAATGAAATACATCTTAAATAGATATCTCACTTTGTGTGTGATACATAATTGCGATTTGTGACATTTAAACGAGTTCGGTGGTCGAGATTGGACATAAAATCACCTTGGAGATATATTGGGCACTTGTTTCATGTGTGTCCCACTATCCCTCGAGCTATAAATTCCCTTTCATCACTTGGAAAAATCACCCTTTTAGAAGAAAGTTGCATAAATGGGTGTAAGGTGGACCGGGACCGCTTAGGGTGGATGGGGTTACACATGACGGAGGACATTTGGACGCATTTGAGTGACATGGGTTGGATCCAATATGCATGAGGAGGCTTGTAACAACCTCACCTTGAACCACGACCCCATAGGTTGCATGCACGAGTTGCATAGGGTGGAAAGGTGAAGAGATGTAACTCTTGACCACCCTACCGCCCATAAGACCACTATAAACAGATTGAAATAGATGGAATTTGAGAAGAATCTTGGAGGGAAGTTTGAACCTGTTCCTATCTTCATAATGTAGTGTTATGAAACCATCTCACAAAAGATAGAAAAGATAGATCAATGACTTCAAAATAAGCCTCTTCAAGGGGGCAGCCTCCTTTACATTACACAAATGAACAATCATTGAATGACACAAATGACAAGACATCCTTTCTATATATAGGATTCTAAGGGGTCCCAATACAATCAGAGCCTACATAACAATAATATCGTAGGGTTACAAAAATAACAATAGTGGGCTTATATGGGTCACAATAATAATAGCATGGGGACTATATGGCTACAATAATATAATAAGGTGGTTGCACTAATAACAATAAGGGGTTACACTAGTAGTATAGGGACCTAACATTTCCCTCTCCTTCAAAAAGTGTTGTCCTCAACGCCTGAGTAGTTATGGATGCTTCTGTATAAAATTCTCATCCTCCCATGTGGAATCTTCAGTGGGTAAGTTCTTCCACTTGAAGAGATACTATGAAATTGATTTATTTAGTAGTTGTCGATTTCTTGTTTCTGTGACTGCTTCAGGTTCCAATATGATTTTTCCTTCCTCGTCAAGTTCTGGCAATATTGTTTGAACTGGGATCTTCTCATTAGATAAGGTTGTCATATCTTAAGTGCATGTAGTCTTACCAACATTTCCTTCTCATAAATAGCTTTGTGTAAATTCTTTCCTTTGATTGGACAACTTTTGAAAGCAATGGGTCTTTATTCTTGCATTAAAACAAAATCAATTCCATTTCCTGAGGCATCACATTCCACAATAAAGGTTTTTGTGAAGTTTGGCATAGCTAAGACCTGCACTTGGAACATTGCCTCTTTAAGATGTTCAAAGGCCTTTGTTTCTTCTCAAGTCCATGAAAATGCATCTTTCTTAAATAATGTTGTTAGAGGTGTTACTATTCTCCCATAATTCTTAACAAACTTGCGATAATACCCTGTCAACCCGAGAATCCTCACAGATTTTTTATGGATGTGGGAATTTTCCATTCCTTAATGGATTTAATTTTTCTAGGGTCTACCTTAACACCTTCATGAGATACAATATGACACACATATTCCACCTCTTGTACTCCAAAGAAACATTTGGAGGCTTTTGCATATAATTGTTTCTCCTCCAATAGTTTGAGCACCTTATCAACATGTTGAACATGATCCTTCCAAGACTTGTTGTAGATTTGTATATCATCAAAAAATACTAACACAAATTTTCTAAGGAAGGGTTTGAAAATGGAATTCATCAAACCTTGAAATGTAGAAGTTTCATTGGTAAGGCCAAAAGGCATGACCAAAAATTCATAATGACCCTCATGAGTTCTAAATGTTGTTTTCAGAATGTCTTCAGTCTTCATTCTGATTTGATGATATCCTAAACGAAGATCCAACTTGGTGAAGTAAATTGATCCATGCAATTCATCCAATAATTCATCAATGACAGGAATGGGAAATTTATCTTTAATAGTGAGCTTGTTGAGCTCCCTATAATCTGGACACATGCGCCATGACCCATCCTTCTTGTGCACCAATACTACTGGAGCAGAGAAATAACTTTGACTATGTTGAATTATACCAGTCTCTAGCATTTTTGCAACCATGCGTTCAATTTCACTCTTTTGGGCATAGGGATATATGTAAGGCCTGATGTTTGGAGGAACACTTCTTGGAATCAAATGAATAGCATGATCATGATCATGAATAGGTGGGAGGACTTTGGGAGTCTCAAATACCTTGGAATGATTGTCCAAAACTTTTTGGAGATCTGGAGAAATAGATGATTTCAATGTGGGAACCTCTAGCGAACATAATTATACAATTATGCCTCGTTGTTCTTTCTTTAGAAGCTTTGTCATTCCATTAGAGCTGATTACATTTCTCAGTTTCCTGTAATAACCCTTAATTCAACTTCCTTTCCTTTCGAAAAAAATTTCATGAAAAGTTCTTGAAAATTAAAGGGTTATTATTCCCAAGGATTGTATCCATTGGACTCCTAGTACAACATCAACACCACCCATTGGAATGGAAACCATTAGGTTATTCAATACATATTCTCCGATGGATAGCTTGATATTATGGAACTTTCAAGAGAAATTTATGGTTCCTTCACTTGCAACCATCACTTGACACTCTGGTGTTGGATATAGGAAGCAATTCAATTCCCTGGCTATCTTACAATGAATAAAATTATGGGTACTACCCGAATCAATGAACATTATTACCTTTTTCTTCTTGGTATGTCCTTCTATCTTGGTAGTTTGAGGAGTGGTAATTCCGACCAATGCATTACAAGCTATGGTTGGATTCATTTCTTCTTTCTCTAGGGTTTGTTCCTGATGTATATCCTCTTCTTTTGACTTTTCTTGTTCATTTTCTTCATCCTCTTCACAATCTATGTAAAATAATTTCTTCTCAACACACTCATGACCTTTAGTGTATTTGCTATCACAACTGTAACAAAGCCCTTTTTCTCTTTTTTCTTCCAATTGTTGTGGTGTCAACCTTGTAGGTTGTGGAAGGCTAGGAGAAACACCACTTCCATCTTTATAGTTGTGAGTGGTAGTCTTCCTTGTTGCCATAATTTGTCTTTCCATTTTTCTTGCCAACTTCAATGCCTTTTGCAATGAATCAGGTTTCCAAAGGCGAGCCTCATGTTGGATGTTATCCTTAAAGTCCCAATGAACACATCAATCATATGTTCCTCTGGAGAATATTTTACCTTTATATTCAATTTTTGGAAGTCCTCAATGTGCTTCATCATTGAACCCTTTTGTTTGATATTTATCAATTGGCTAAAAAAGGTGTTTCTTTTTGTATCATCGTAATGTGCTATCATTTATTCCATAAAAATTGCCCAAGTGACAATTTGTTTACAAGAGCAAAGCCATTGATACCATACAAATTGATTTGGTTCCAAATATAAATTTGTAATGCGTACCTTTTGTGTGTTTTGCACATTATGGAGATCAAAATATTGTTCCATATATAGTATCTATGTTATGAGATCATTGCCATCAAACTTCCTCATATCGATCTTTGGAATATGGTGGGTCTTTGTTCCAATGTTAAAGTCTATGAAATCATGATTAACATTTCTTTTATTCTCATCATGAGTTTCCTCTACTACCTTTTCACCATTAAGAAGACTTTCTTGTAGAAACTTTGTCAAACCTTCCTTCAAACCTTCCACATCTTTCTTCAAATCATCAATGTCATCATTCTTCGAATCATGATTAACATTTCTTTTGTTCTCATTATGAGTTTCCTCTACTACCTTTTCGCAATTAGGAAGCCTTTCATGTAACAAATTTGTCAAACCTTCCTTCCAATCTTCCATGTTTTTCTTCCAATATTCAATGTTGTCTTTCATACCATCTATCTTAGCTTCCACACCTTTCTTTAAACCATCCATCTTAGCTTCTGTTACTTTTTGTGAGAGTGAAATTTGTTTCACTTGGTCTCGTAATTTTGATATATCATGTTGCATTTCTTCATTTTCTTCATGAGTCATGCTAGATATTTCAGGTTGCTTACTAGGTATTTCCATTTGCTTTCTTCAGGGCATCAAATAATGATAATAATGCTTCACTATTCCCTTTGAATTCCTTCAAACTAATTTTTCAAACCAAACTTATGCAAAATTTAAAAAAAACTACACACCTTTTTTCACTTTGTAGGAGCTCGATATTGAATTTTTTGTATCTCTATAATTTTGGATCTCCAAGGTCTGAAATTGCATCCTGCAATAGCCTTCTGAGTCCTCTTTCTAATATCGCAAGTCGTATTAATATTGGATTCTCCAAGGAAGAGTTATGCCAAATCTCCCATGATGACCTGATTATAGACTGGTTCAGTAGAGTGAACTTGTACGAAGTGCCACGTGTCAACATTTCTACCTTAGGACTTGAAACCATACATGGAAAACTATAAGTCGTCCTCTTTCTATAACTTCTTACTAAATTTCAATATGATGCTCAGAAAACAAGTTATGACGATTTTCCCCAGGTCACCTGTTTGGGATGTAATTCAGGAGCCTACAAAAACCATAAATGTCTTGGACCATATCTCCAAAAATATTGTGAAACAAGATTTGAAATTCGGGCTCAAGCGTCATAAAACTTTCGGCTCAAATGGGTTTTAATTTCATAGTCTAAACCTTTGTATAAACAAACGTATAATGAAAATGCCATGATGACCTATTTGTGATGGAATTCTGGAGCTTGCAAAAACCCTAACTTTTGCAAATCATATCTCCGAAAATATAGCGAGACAAGATTTGAAATTTGAACCTGAGGTTTAGAACTATTTCGGCTCAAATGATTTTTTTTTTAGCTTCTAAAACTTTGCAGCGAAAAACCTATATCGAAAATTCCACGATGACCTGTTTGGAGCAGCAAAACCCTAGAATCCAAAGCTCTGACACCAAATGTTATGAAACCAACTCACAAAAGATAGAAAAGATAGATCAACGACTTCAAAATAAGCCTCTTTGAAGGGGAAACCTCCTTTACATTACACAAATGAATAATTATTGGATGATACAAATGACAAGACCTTATTTCTATATATAGGAGTCTAAGGGGTCCCAATACAATTAGAGCCTACATAACAATAATATTGTAGGGTTACAAAAATAATAATAGTAGGCTTTTATGGGGCACAATAATAACATGGGGACTATATGGGTACAATAATACAATAAGGGGGTTGCACTAATAACAATAAGGGGTTACACTAGTAGTATAGGTACCTAACATGTAGGCTGAAACTAGAGTTGGAACCTCCATATATGGGTAGGAGAGCCTACCTACTTGTGAGGTAGAGTGGAGGAAGAACTAAATAGGACAAAGAGTTTCCGAGTGAAATTTCAATGCAATAGCAAAGGAGGATGTGTATAGGGGTTGTTGGATGCGTGGAAAAGTGAAATCAAACCACAGATTCAAGTGCAAGTCCGAAAATAGGGGTTGGTTGGATCTGCGACCTATTAGGGTGACAGGGACCTTAACCACTCGTTTTAGGGTGATTTCTTATCCAATTTGATATCTGTTTGTGGGGAAAGGATTTAGAAGACCTACCACACCTATCTATAGTAGGAGTAGAGGTTTGTTTGATGTTTTAGAAGGTTGGGTGGAGAAACCTTTCCCTACCCTAAGGATCCTCACCTAGGGTTCTTTTCATTGTATTGAGAGGTTAGTCTTGGGAGGCCTAGACCTAAGATATACATAAGCTTTGGCCATTATTGTACATTGTATTTCTATAGAAATATCATATTTTATATTGATATATTTGGGTGGATTAGGAGGGTATCACCCCAAACACATTAATGGTGCACATTTTGTATGGATGTTTATATGTAACATTGGGACATTATCTTAGCAACAATTTTATTGCAACACACTTAACATTAGACTTGTGTTAAGATTGAATGCTAATTCCACAAGTATAATATATCTAACATGTGATACAAGTATAAGGGCTAGAGGCATATTCAGGGTGGGAAGTACTTGTAAGTTGGTCATTGTCATTACCAAGAACCTTGCGAGTGTTGCACACTCAGAAAACTCGACGCACCTTGACTCAAAAGGCACTCTAAGACATGACAATTATACTCCAATAAACATGTTATTATATTATATGCAATCCACAATAATAGATTCAAATTGTAAACCAA
Organism: Pinus tabuliformis; assembly: GCA_031772625.1. Classification (NCBI taxonomy): domain Eukaryota; kingdom Viridiplantae; phylum Streptophyta; class Pinopsida; order Pinales; family Pinaceae; genus Pinus; species Pinus tabuliformis. Next base: position 787,263,502 of record CM062810.1, read on the forward strand.
TAAAATAATTGATTTTTTTTAATAATGTGTATACATATAGATAGCAAAATTAAGCATTGTATAAGAAATTCCTCAAAGATAAACTAACTATATTTAACCCAAAAAAACACTCGTTTGATACTAGTAATAATGTAACAAAATGCATTTTTAAAATTCAAATTAAATAACACCAAAAATGGAGACATTGTAAAAAAAACTCACAACCATGTGCGTGTGTACTAATAATGAAATTAATTCATAAACCAAATTTTAATATCAATGCTACAACTCGTCAAAAATTCAATTTGAACGTTCACAATGGTTGAACATTTTATCAAAATAATCCATTTTAGCATTCATAGGATTCACCATGGTTGACATTTACTAAGGATATGACTTGATAAATTATTCAAATGCAATCGATGGGCTTCTTTAATCAATAATTAAATAATGCTAACACGCTGGCAACGGGTGGATGAGTTATAAAGAGGCTATAAGGTTGAAGAAAAATTAGTTTTGGCATGCAATGTAATTCAAGATTTCCTCAACGGTAACTGGAGGCGACAAAGTACAATCAAGTTGCAAGGGGACTGGCAATAGTTAACCTGAATATTATGATCTTGCATGGAATCTAAAGAAAAAAGTAAAGAAGGAAAAAAGATGTCTGGATCATTATTGGTAATGAGAGAGATCCCTTAGTTGCAGATTTAAACTAAGTGTAAGAAAAAGGGAAACAATAAAATTATTCATGTCAAAATTGTGTTAAAGTATTTTATTAAATTAATATAATAATATTGTTTAAAAGTAGATATTATTTTAATTGTGATCAAATTATTAAAAAAATATCTTAATTTCACATTAAATTAAAATAATTAAAATATATTTTATCTAATGTCAAGAAGGATTAAGTTTATTAAAATGTAAATATTTTCTTAAATTTTACAATAAAAAAATGAATTTATATTTTGAGAAATCTGATCCCTCTAGATTCTTAATAAATCTAATAAATATAAACTACTATTTAACTTTAAAACTTAAATTTAAATTTTATATAAAAATAAAATTGGTGGTAAAAACAAAAAAAACATTATCCTATATATCATTCAAACTTGATTAAATCTTATACAATCCAAAATCCAATGAACTGAATATTGAAAATTAAATAAAAGTAAACCTATAAATCATTCAAACTTGATTAAATCTTATACTATCCAAAATTCATTTAACTTAATACTGAAAATTAAATAAAAATAAACCTACTTTGATCAAACATATTAACGTTTAATTTTAAGTCTAGTCTACCCCGTCTTCAAATTTGCCCAGAAAATTATAGAAATTTCAAGATTTTGATAAAATCCGGAAATTTTTGTAAATTCTGTCAAACTTCAAGATTTTAGGTGCCCTAAAGATTTTTGATGGTGTTGAATCCATTTCCACCATTAAAAACTTGATTCAAGCATTCCTACTGCTAAATTTTTTGAAATGCCGATTCCGACCATTTTTGGCCTGCTAGGCAAATTTGAAGGCTAGGCAAAGGACACCTAATTTTAATATTTCAACTATTTCGGTAGGATGCTTGTCTTTCCATGCTTCAAAGATACTCATCAACATGTACCTTCACTCTAAAACACAGAACCTGTAAAGATTGAGTGAGGATTTAACTTTTGTTGTTGGGAAGCTTGATAACACATGGCAACAAATAAGTAATCTACTAATGGACATTAAATGAGTGAGATTGTATATGTCCACCATTAAATAAATAACCTACAAAAATCTAATAATAAACATATACAAATGCTACAAATTTAATTTAATGCCAATTAACAAACTATTTCCACCGTAACACAAAACCCACCTGCAAGAAATAAGTGCAGACATAACTTTTGCTATACGGCAATATACTATAATAGGGGATGATTTGCATATATGTGCCGGGTGTCCATTTAATTATTTCTGTGTCCGGACGTCATTGATATATGGGCCTGTATTCATATTCGTATTTGTTTCTCCGTATTTCTTTTGGAATTAACCTTCTGAATCCACTGGCAAGCATGTACAAGATGTTAAGTTTATATGTGTTTTTGCATCCGGTACAATCAAGTTGCAAGGGCAGGGGCAAAAAGTTAACCTCGTTGTTATGATCCTTTCAGAGGTGGAAAAACGACCGAAAAGATAATGTCAGTCTCCATTCAGGCAGGAAGATTTAAGCAAAACGCATGTCTCTATCATGATCAAAAAAAATTCTTAATAATAAAAAAAAAACGATGTCTTGATCATGCTTGGTAACTGTAAACAATGTCTTGATCATGCTTGGTAACTGTAAAGATCCCTTAGTTGTAAACTTGTAAGTGTAAGTAAATGGGAGACTAGAGACTTTTTTTCATTATCCAAAATTGTGTTAAAATATTTTATTAAATTAATATAAGAATATACATATGAATATAATAATGTTTAGGTTTTTTAAAAGCAGATATAATACTCCATCTTATAAAAAAATAACATACTCCATCTTATAAGAATATGAAATAATAGTGTAACAATACATAGAATAAACTTGTTATACGACGTTAGTCAAATTATTAAAAAGATAATAATACTCCATCTCATAAAAATAACATACCCCATATTATAAAAATATGAAATTATAGTGTAACAATACATCGAATAAAATGTTATTCAAATTTTCATAGGTTTAGTTTTATATTTATCCAACACAATTCAAAAACTTAACCTTATTGGTTTATTATCAACCCATCTCCAGTTTTACACAACTTTCAACTTTCCATGGCTACAAAAGACTCTGGCTACAAAAGCCTTTATGTATTTCTCATGAAGACAGTTATATTATCTTAATGTAATAAAATCTCACTTTTTTTTCTCTGAAAAACTTTCAACTTTCCATGTACTAAGTTTTAAAAAATAAATCTGTTGATAATCCTTAATTTCTCAACCGAATCACTTCCATTTCAAAACCGAAAATGTTGATGGTTCGCATTAAAAGTTGATCATGTCCGCTATCCCTCATGCAATCCAACGCCGTTTCCCACCTCCCCCGGGTTTGCAAGAGCAAATTAGCAACAAGCTCCTCGACTCAAGTCCATGAGACTCCAAAGCAGCCAGCAATGCCAACGTTTTCCAGCGAAGTGCTACAAAGTGTTTCGATCCAGCAAGTTTATTGAAAACAGGTGGTTAGTTTTCCACCTGGGTTGCTTTACACGGGTTGCCAATCAGTGCACTGTGCCATGGTTGGAATTTAAAGATTTTAACGATTCATTCTATTGAAGATTGCTGAGAATTTTAAAAACTTATTAATCGTATTTGACGGGCAAATCGAGATGTCAAATACCATCCATGTCACGGCGGCTTAGGGATTGACTTTTCCGTTCCTTAGATTATTCACAACTATTACGCATTAGTGATCACACATCAATTATTTGTTTAATTTTTTTATTTTAAACATTAAGTAATGTCAATGGGCGTTGTTTAGAAATGGGCATGGACAGTAGATTCTGGTTGGAATTCTAGTTGGAAGTGGGGAAGGAAAATTTTTAAAAATCAGAATGTTAGAGTATTTAAAAATGTAAATTAACATTTTGTTATTTTTCACAATATATAAGGAGTTGTTTTTAGTATGATTTTTTGGACTTTCTTGTTTTGTTGGAAAAATTTGATGTGAAATTTTGATTTGTGTTATTTTAATTTGGTTTTTTTACTATATGGATTCAATACCCTCAAAAACCCTAACGCATTTCAATTGTGCAGGGATTATCTAGCAATCTTGTTATTTCAATAAATCCCTGCCAAAATTTAGAAAAATTAGACCAGAAAAGTTTCCAAAATGTCACTACTAGAATAAGCTTCTCAAAATGTGAAGTGGCATTTATCCGTTATTTTTCAAACTGAAATATGAATTATATATAGATAGCCATAACATAAAAACATTAACCACAGAATTGTTATCTTTTGGTTATTGTTGAGGTGTTTCTTATATCACAATTACAAGTTTGAAGAGACCATACGGAGACCACGAATATATGGTTGAGCTATATGTTTTATAGAGGTTAAACCATTAAATTTGAAAATATAAAGAAGTTTGAAGAAATTAGAAAAGAATTTGAATGATTTGAAAAAATAATGAATTAATTTTATATAAGAGAGTTAATATATATTAGGTTGGGTTTCTAGTAAATATAAATAGGTAATTATTAAGAAATATTTTTTTAGTTCAAATTAATTGGTTATACAGTAAATTTAGTTTTCAATTAACTAACCATATATAATTAAAGAATTTTTGCTTACATAATAAGCCTTAGCTAAGTAGCTATGCACAAGTGAAGAACTCCTACATGCATAACCATGGACATGAGTGGAGTGATGATCTCGTGGTGCATGTAGAACTTGATTCCACTTGAGTAATTAAAGTGTAACTAATGTGCATAGCTAAGGAGAAGACTTGTGTAGAATGAGAGTATTCTCATCCAAAGAAGAACATCTAGGAAAATGCACTATGAACTAAGTAAAAGTGCATGTACACTAATACTCGACTTGAAGCACAACTAAGGTGGGTAGAATAAATGGGTCTCAACAATATGTAACCATACTTGGCACCCATGTACAAAACAACCATAAAAATAAATCAAAGATGATGTTTGTTCTTATATGAGATTCCTTCTACTTGTATTATCAATTTTCTTGTTGTTTTCATGCAATGCAAGCACATGGGCCTTGAAATTCTTATGAACTTATCTTGTTTTTATAGGTATAGGAGCATTTCAATGAATGCATCCATAAGAGGCATTTTCCCCGATGCTCTTATTGTTAGCTTTGAAGATTTAAATGAAGAAACAAACACCAAGTACCTAGCATTGGCTTCAAGAGAATATAGAGGATTGCATGCTTCTCTTTCTTGTCTATTCCACATGCCATGATTTGTAGAAGAAAATATTTGAACTTTGTGAAAATGTCTTGTAGAGTATCAAAACTACTTGGGCTCAAGGAGTTGAGTTCATTCTCCAACTAGTGTCCTTATGGTTCATCATGTTTCCTAAACATGCCCTTCAATCTGGTCCAGACTTCATTTGGCGTGGAAGCATATTCTACATGGAAGAATAAATCCAGAGACATTGACAAGCATAGCAACTTGAATGCTTCGTCCATCCTATTAAAATAGTATTCTTTCCTAACTATAGAATTTTGATCTATTTCGATTCCCATAGTAATCTATAGAGTCCTTTGCTTCTAAGTAGAAAGAGAATTTTTGGTTTCCATTCAAAATAATTTTATGGTGTGAGGATCACTAACAAGAGCTTATCCATGCTCTATAAGTGCTACAATCCTTTGTAACATGAAAAGAAAATTATGGGCTTCTTCTTACAAGCTCCTCTTGTACTCTAATACCTTGTAAAATCCTTGGATAACTTGCACACAAAATCTAGTTGTAAAGAAGAAATAACAATTGAAAGATTGAGACCAAATAGAATGAATGAATTCAAATTGTTTGAAAAAAAGAATGAATCACATATAAATAATATTCTCAATGAGAGAGCTTATGCACACTAAGTTAGACTTCTAGTACATGCACATAAGTAATCAGTAATAAACAATCCCTTAGTCTCAGTTAAGTGGTCTTGTAATGCAATTAGTCCGCAGTTAACTAGTCATGCACAAGTGAATAACTCACGCATGCATAACAAACCATACTTAACTAGTAATGCACAAGTGAAGAATTTATACATACATAACAAGCCTAAGTTAACTATTCATGCATAAACAAAGAACTCATGCATACATAGAACTGCACTTAACTAGTTATGCACAAGCAAAGAAATCATGCACTTAACTAGTCATACAAAAGCAAAGAACTCATGCATACATAGGCACCGGACCCCCTGCCCACCCATGCACATGGGTGGAGTGATGCGTGCAAAACTTGACACCACTTGAGTAACTAAAGTGTAACTAATGTTAACTCAAGAAAAGTTTGCACCTGTCTAAGAGGAGAATCTTCTCACTCAAGGAAAATATCTTGGACCAAGTGTACTATGAACTATAGGACATAGAAAAATATGAACTAAGTAAATGTGCATGTGCACTAATGGTTCCATAAAGAAGTCTTTGGACATTCATTTAGAATTAATAAATAGGTTATGTCCAAAGGCTCACAAATGTGTGATGTTGCAAGCTTATCAACAAAATACTATCACCTTTTATAAAAACTTGTACTTCAAAATTTGGGATAAGTTTTCTTTTGAATAGTGGGAAATACTATCATAAGATAATGGTCAAACTATTAGCAGGGACAACCATCACAAGAAGCTACTTGAAAATGGAGGTTGACTCCTGACCATTATTCAAGGAAAAACAACCCAAAAACAACTTGTCATTGTTCCATAAGGAGGAAAACTCTCACTCATGTTAGATGCCTCTAGGTCTTCAACCATTAACATGATGCTCATTGAAAACAAGCTCTTAACCAAGTACACACAATTTTAAATCGAACTCCTAGATAGTTAGGATGAGTTTTTAATTTAAATATAATATTTGGGCTTTTCAATAGTTATCACTCAAATTCTTCTTCTTCTTCTTTTTGGAGTTATGAACTTTTTTTTGAGCTATGTTGAAACTCTGTAAGGGCTAACCCCAATGTTAGATGAAAGGACCAACCCCAACATTAGATGAGAGACTGATCTACCATAACTATGTAAGGGCTAACCCCAATGTTTGATGAAAGGACCAATCCCAACATTAGATGAGAGAATGATCTACCCATCTAAAGATTGTGTGAGGCTTGGTTAAACATGAATGTCTCATAAATCATTATTTTATCCCTACAAGTAGCAGACGCCCTCAACCCCTGCCCTAAAATATGAACCAATAACTTAATGAACGTATTACCCAAATTTAAGTTAATTATATATATTTTTATTAAATTATAATTTTTAAAAAATATATTTTTAAATATAAAAATAAATTTACAACTTTAGAATTGTTGTTATATTTAACTTATATAATATTAAAAATTAATGCTTGTAATTCTTAATTCTTCTTATTACTATAAATTTTAAATAAAAATAATTTTAAAAAGTCAAATAAATATATTTAAATTAAACTAGTGGGAAGTAGAGTAGGAATTTCAAATTTGTTACACTAGTTAAATTCGATTATTTCTTCAACTCTAAAAATAGGAGAATATAGAATATTAAAAATATTTTCAAATTCAAGTTTTTGTGATAAATATTTGAATAATTGAAAAAAATTTAAACAATAATTATATAGAAAATGTTTTGTTAACTCATTTATGATTCAGATAAGATAAACCATATTAGATGATTCAAAACTAATATAGAAAATATAATTCAGAAAAATTTTGAATGTATTTGACTAAAAAATCACCCGTCAAATTCCGATTCTGTGGTCGGAGGAGTACAATCTCCAAGAAATTTTGAATGTAGGGGAGAGATTCCTAATGTTGTGCAGGGACCAGTAATTGATATAGTACTGGTCCCACCAAACTACCATAAATTGAGACTTTTGAAACCAATATTTAAACAAAAATAAATAACATTAAGTATAAATAAGTATTAATTTATGTCCAAAATTTCCCCATACATTGACTGGGCCCACAACTGTCCATAAATAGTATTTTACTACTTAAGACTGCAAACCATATTGACCCAACTAGAAAACAGCTAAAACCATAAAGGCTTCCAAAATGGTCTATTCCAAAAGTACAAAGCAGCAGTCACTTCAACCCCCACTCATCAGAACTGTAGCTTTGCATCCCAAATAAATATGCCTACTTGCACATAACAAAAGGGAATGTATGTCAGCCATAACTGCTGTGTTGTTCAACAACTAAACACCCTATGTTCAATAAATGACACCCAACCCAATAACATTTAAACCCACTTTGTTCAATAAATGACACCCAGACCCAATAACTGTAATAAATGACACCCAACTCACTCTATTTCTCATTAAAACAGATCAAAGCACATGGATCAACAAATAACCAATTCCCAACCATTAGATCACATCAAATTAAATCCAGACCACACATTCAAAATGAAGCCATTGCAATCCATGTGCATCCATGTCCACCAATTAAATTCAAGTGCCCAAAACTATAAAAGAAGTCCACCCACTGTTGAAGTTGCATCTTATGCTTTCAAACTATTCAGCAAACTTGAAGACAACATCACAAAATAGTTGCCAATATATCCAGGTTAGTTATATGAATTACAACTCATTCTTCTTACAATTCTGTTTTCATTGTTTTCATTTATCAGATTTCTTACATGATTTGTCTAGCCATAACTGCTAGAAGGATACCTGGATGGTTTCACAAACAGCCATTGAAATTCATTGTTCTTACAGTTCTGTTTTCATTGTTTTCATTTATCAGAGTTCTTACATGATCTGTCTGGCCATAACTGCTAAAAGGATACCTGGATGGTTTCACAAACAGCCATTGAAAGTCATTGTCCTTATAGTTCTGTTTTCATTTATCAGAGTTCTTACATGACCTGTCTGGCCATAACTGCTAAAAGGATAGCCGGATGGTTTCACAAACAGCCATTGAATAAAAAGTAGGTTCTAAATACAGCTATTTAGAAAAGTTAAAACCATTCCTTAAAATAAAATAAAAATGAATGCCTTCAACATACTTAATTTTTTCAGTTCAATTTTCTAAAACTTTTTATGACTGATAAGTCCATTCCAAAGCTGATCATAGCTGCAAGTTGTTCCCAACATAGAATTTATGTCTGGAATGGTGGCCATGGACTGCAATGGAGAAGTTGCAGCACTGAGACATTTTTGACAATGCCAAACAGCAAAAAAAATGGAAAATGATATTTGAAACAACTATCATAGAATCCTACTTGAATCCATATAAAAGTTGCTAAATTGATGAACTATGGATTTACTTGGAATGACATTTGCAAAATTTTGACACTGCCCTATGAAAGTGAAACATTTACTCTCATTATGAAAACAGATGAATACATGGAAAAATCCAGTGTGAACGAAAAAATACTAAATATTCAGAGTAACTCGAGAATATTGAAATGCTCGATAAGTTCCTTGCGTAAAGAGGATTTGCATTAGATCGAAGGCTAGAAAATGTGAATTCATATTGATGTGCAATATTAATATGATTTATCACTTCTGGTGCTCCCATATCCAAACTTCAACAGCTTGAGAAAGAGAATCTTTTGAAATTGGATGTAGAATTTCATAGTTGTGTCATTGGTCATATAAAAGTTGCTAAATTGATGAACAGGCAGGCAATTGAGAGACCACAAGGCTAATCACAGCTGCAAGTTGTTCCCAACATAGAATTTATGCCTGGAATGGTGGCCATGGACTGCAATGGAGAAGTCGCAGTATTGAGACATTTTTGGTAATGCCAAAAATAAAAAAAAATGGAAAATGATATTTGAAACAACTATCATAGAATCCTACTTGAATCCATATAAAAGTTGCTAAACTGATGAACAGGCAGGGAATTGAGAGACCACAAGGCTGATCACAACTGCAAGTTATTCCCAGCATAGAATTTATGCCTGGAATGGTGGCCATGGACTACAATGGAGAAGTTACAGTACTGAGACATTTTTGGCAATGCCAAACAGCAAAAAAAATGGAAAATGATATTTGAAACAACTATCATAGAATCCTACTTGAATCCATATAAAAGTTGTTAAAATGATGAACAGGCAGGCAATTGAGAGACTACGAAGTAATTTGCAATGAGAGACTACGAAGTAATGCAATTCGATTTCCTGTAACATAAGTAATGCAATTCGATTTCTTGTAACATACATGTTGATAATTTCCTGTAATAAAGGAAAAGTATTTTTGCAAAAGTAATAAAGCATAATTTACAAATATTCTAATGTCTAAATGCATGCAATAATTTTACAGGTTGTTGCATCTATGGCAAAAGGAAGTTACTCTGCTCGTACAAGGAGAAGTGGCAGGAGAGTGACAAGGGGTGCGCAGTTGCGATGCACATCGTCTGATGATGACAGGCCAGCTGATGTCAATGCCAACAATGCACCAGGGAACATTGTTGAGGATGACCATGTGACAGCAGCTGATGTTAACACGCCATCAGCCACAGAACCACCATCAACAACAGTCCAAGGGGCAAGCTCAACTAAAAAGATCAGTGCTATAAGAGGATGGACAAAAGAACAAATGTTAGTTGCAATTGATGACATAGAGTTTAATGGATACTCAGTTCGGGCATCTGCAAAAAAACATGGTATTCCTCCCTCATCAATACATTATTGGATAAATGGACTGACTCATACAAAACGTAGAGGGCCTCTTATAGTTATGACTGACAAGGAGGAGGCTGAGGTGGTTGAGTGGTGTAAAGAGATGGCCCAACTGGGACATGGGCTAGAGTTGATACAACTCAAATCAACAGTTGCTCAAATCTGTCAAGGGAGGCCAAACCCATCCAAAGATGGGTTTCCTGGTAAATCATGGTGGTTTGGGTTTAAAAAAAGGCATCCAGAACTTGTATTGCGTACTGCTGAGGGCCTTGACAGAGACAGAGCATTAAATTTGCGCCCTGCAGTTGTGCAAAAGTTCTATGACACACTTTCTAGTGCTTACGATAAACATTCTTATGGAGCAGACCATATATGGAACTGTGATGAAACAGGTTTATTGGCAGGGAGGAATTGTGGCATGCGGGTAATTGCCAAGAGAGGGAGCCGAAATGTGCCAAAGATTTTGCCCAAGAGTAGGGAGTGGATAACTATTTTATGTTGTGTCAATGCAATTGGTACTTCAATCCCAGGATTTTATTTATTCAAAGGTAAAAATCAACTGAAAAACTATATACAGAACTGTGAACCAGGTGCATGCATGGCTACACATCCCCATGCATGGATGACTAAAGAACTGTTTCTAAGTTGGATTTTTCACTTTGCTGCATCGGTACCAGGTGGCGTCTCGCCTAATAACAGACACCTTTTGATCTTAGATGGCCATGGGAGCCACATGGCTGTACAAACAATTGAGGAAGCAAACAATTTAGGCATCGACCTGTTGACATTGCCCGCTCATACCACTCACAGACTGCAACCCCTTGATGTTAGTGTGTTTGGCCCTTTCAAGAACTATTTCAAGTCAGAGCGCGCTGCATGGATGGCAAAGAATCCAGGGGTTGAGGTGAAAAGGTTTGAACTAGCAGAGCTTGCAATTAAAGCTTTTAAAAGGGTTTTGACACCATCAAATATCAAGGCTGGCTTTAGGAGGACAGGAATATGGCCACTGAACTATGATGCTCTTATGCATGATACTAGTTGTAGCCAAGCGTTTCATGTGGATGGTCAGGAAGAAGGGAATGCCCAAACAGGTGTTGAAGTGCAAGAAGTAGATGACCAAGATGATGTTGTTGCAGCTGATAATATGATTTCCATGTCTCGAGGACACTTATATGTTGAAGATGATGAAATTGTATGTGAAACACAATATAACAATGAACAAATTCGCAGTAACATGGAGATCGTTCCACCAACTCAAGAACATGAAATTCCTGTTGCTGATATTGTTAATGATATTGTTGAACATGCAGTTGACAATGACCAATTGACATTGCCAAGCCAAGTAACCCCACCTTCATGGCTAGCAGAAGCAATGATCAATATGAATGCACATAGTGTCTCAGCAACCAATGAAGAAAGCATGAACATGCCCTCACAACCAGCAGAATTGAACAGTGAAATTGTTCATTTTTTTGTGGACAATAGATCAATGGAAGAAGATGAAGGACATAATGAGGCATCAAATGAAGATAATGATATAGTTCAATCAGTTCCAACAGATACTGAAAGGGAAGTACCAAGCAATGACATGCAGGTGGGAGGGGTGGAGAAGACACTTGGACGGTTCCTAAAGCTACTAGTAGAGAGAGTATCAATGAAAAAAAAGCAAGGTGCACTGGGTAGTCTTCGTCTGGGCCGAAGCTCACAGTTACTCACCTCAGAGGACTATATAAACCTGTTAGTTGAGTCTGAAAAAAAGAAATTTGAAATGCAAGAATTAAAACAGAAAATGAAGGATCTAGTCAAGGAGAAGAAGGCAGCAAGGATTGTTGCAGCACAATGTCGAGCAGATGAAAGGATTGAAAGAGATAAAGCAATGCAAGTTAAGGACCAACAAAATCAAATGGCGAGACAGGAAAAGGAAAAACGAAAGGCACAACAAATGCTTGAAAAGGAACAAGGGATGATCAACGATACAAGAATAGCTGATGAAACTAGGATTATTTCAAACTCATTGGACTCCATTGCAGATAATACACCATTATTCCAAGATCTCATAAACATTCAAGTGCCCCACTATCAAATTGAGGGTTTACCCACTTGCCTTGTTCCTACCAGAGTTGGTGTCAATTCTCTGTATGCTCATTACACACCTCCACTTAATGCAGGGGTCAGTAGTGCAAATGTGAGGTATGGGTGCTCAGTACCTCCATGGTTGGAAGCTGCAAATTGGAATCAATCATATGGCAACAATCAACCATTTCCTAATCAGCCCTTGTCTAGTAGGCCAATCTACCTGGCTCAAGAAGGTAACTCGGGGAGTTTTGGAACTCATGATTCTCAGGGCCATAAAGAATAGGGGTGTCATATGTTTTTGGTTCTAACCACATTATGATGTGGATTTTGGATGGATTGTATCTTTTTCTTGGCATAGAAACATTTTGGCTTACAACCTAATAGTGATTTCTTGTGGCAACCTAACTGTGTGTTGATAAGAAATTTTCAATGGAATATGTCTTTCTATAAAATATTAATTAAGATAAAACTATTTCTATAAGTTATTTTGTGCGCCCTCCCCGCCACGTCGCAAAACCACGTGTCAAAGTGCATGGATCCGGTATGACACCTGTCCACCGTGGAGGTCCACGTGTTGGGCATCATGTCATCACATAAAATTCTGTGTCCACGCCATTTCCTCCGTTTGTTTGGGGTCATTGCTGCGATGTTTGGGAATTCAATAATAACATTCCATTCCAACTCTGGACAAGAGATAATGGCCAAAGGCTTAGGAAAATGGCTAAATACAAAAATCAAATGACCAAATAGTCTCAAATGAGGAGACAATCTACCTCATAATAAGTTTTATTAAATGTCAGAAAGCCACTGATAATTTTATTCATTGAGGGGACACTTGAGAAATTGAGAGCACTCATTATCAAGTTGCATATGAAAAAGGCTAAATACAGAAATCAAATGACCAGACAGTCTTATCTCATAATAATTTTTTGAGAGCACTCATTGTTAAGTAGAGTAGGAAAAAACTTAACATTTAATCATGTATATATAGAATTGTACATCAAGATAGCCAAGGCATGAAGCCTAGCTATGGCAGCCCATCATCGTGAACAAAATTTTCCTGTAAACTAATAGAGAAGGGGACAAACAAACAAATAGAAATGTTATATACAGAGACAATTCTGAAGGCTTGTTAACATCAGAGAACCTGAACACATTTTATCTGTTGACAGACAGAGCCTGTGCTCTGTCCTTGATGCCAAGAGGAGAGGGAATTGCTGGCCTAGAATTATCTTTATCTTTAAAATATAGTTGACATCTATTTATAAAAAGGAAAAAAATAATGAAATTTGTATTATAGGATTGTGAGGGCGTTAGGATTATTATTTCAGTCATTTTTCAGATTTGATAGGGTAGATTCAAAGTTGCGAGCAGGCGTAGAGACTCTATGCAAGAGACAAAACCAACAATTAAATAATTGTAAATTGACCAAAAATTGCCTAGGAAGAAGAAAATTTCTCATTAACAAGAGGAATATGCCAGCAAAGCTACAGAATGATTTGTTGTTGTTCGATGAACGAGAAAACCAATCTTCTAATTTAGAATACTATTACAGACCAATAAATGAAATAAACATTGCAGAAGTGGCAACACTGGATATGAACAATAGACAAGAGATAATGGCCAAAGGTATAGGAAAAAGGCTAAATACAGAAATCAAATGACCAGACAGTCTTATCTCATAATAAGTTTTTGAGAGCACTCATTATTAAGTAGAGTAGGAAAAAACCTTCAAATTTAAATTCAGATATTCAAAATCCTAGTTCCATGTCCAAACATAGATCACTAAAATAACAACACCCCATCTCTATATTTTTTTCCATATGAAAACCTTCGAATTCAAATTCAAGTTCGAGGTCGTAGATCACTAATATGAAAACCTTCAAATTCAAATTTAGGTTCCAGGTCCAAACATAGATCACTAATATAGCAACACACCCCTTGTCTAGATCTTCACCACCACATGACCAGAGAGTCACATCCAATATAATTGCTGTAGATATGAGAATAACCTAAATCCTTAAGCAAATGAAGTTTAATCATCCTCCTATGCATTTTTGACCAATAACCATACCTAAACCCAAATCTCTTCTCAACCCCACAAAAAATAGGACACAAAAATTTCAATTGAGGTGGCTACAAACTGCAACAGTTAAGTAAAACTAGCATCATTTAATGATCTTCTCATCCCAAAAAATAAACAGGACACAAAAATTTCAAATGCGGTGGCTACAAACGGCAACAGTTAAGTAAAACTCGTATCATTTAATCATGTATATATAGAACTGTACATCAAGATAGCCAGGGCATGAAGCCCAGCTATGGTAGCCCATCATCGTGAACAAAATTTTCCTATAAACTAATATAGAAGGGGACAAACAAACAAACAGAAATGTTATATACAGAGACAATTTTGAAGGCTTGTTAACATCAGAGAACCTGAACACATTTTATCTGTTGACAGACAGAGCCTGTGCTCTGTCCTTGATGCCAAGAGGAGAGGGAATTGCTGGCCTAGAATTATCTTTATCTTTAAAATATAGTTGACATCTATTTATAAAAAGGAAAAAAATAATGAAATTTGTATTATAGGATTGTGAGGGCATTAGGATTATTATTTCAGTCATTTTTCAGATTCGATAGGATAGATTCAAAGTTGCGAGCAGGTTTAGAGACTCTATGCAAGAGACAAAACCAACAATTAAATAATTGTAAATTGACCAAAAATTGCCTGGGAAGAAGAAAATTTCTCATTAACAAGAGGAATATGCCAGCAAAGCTACATAATGATTTGTTGTTGTTCGATGAACGAGAAAAGCAATCTTCTAATTTAGAATACTATTACAGACCAATAAACGAAATAAACATTGCAGAAGCGGTAACACTGGATATGAACAATAGACAAGAGATAATGGCCAAAGGTATAGGAAAATGGCTAAATACAGAAATCAAATGACCAGACAGTCTTATCTCATAATAAGTTTTTGAGAGCACGTTAGTCATATGCAGTTCAGAATCACCTAACCTGTAAAGGACTAAAATTTTGTCGAGTTACGACAACCTCCAAAATGTGATTAATATGTGAAAGCCATGTCTCTGATTAAAACAACAAAGTGAAAGCCCTGTCCATAAAAGGACTGAAACTTCGTCTAGTTACGATAACCTCCAAAATGTGATTGTTATGTGAAAGCCACGTCTCTGGTTAAAACAACAAAGCCAGAGAAAGTCAATTTGTTATGTAATTACCCTATCTATAAAAGGATTGAAACTTTGTCTAGTTACGACAACCTGCAGAATTTGATTAATATTTAAAAGCCAGTTCTAAACCCAAATCTCTTCTCAACCCCACAAAAAACAGGACACAAAAATTTCTATAAAAGGACTGAAACTTTGTCTAGTTACGACAACCTGCAGAATTTGATTAATATTTAAAAGCCAGTTCTAAACCCAAATCTCTTCTCAACCCCACAAAAAACAGGACACAAAAATTTCAATTGAGGTGGCTACAAACTGCAACA
Organism: Pinus tabuliformis; assembly: GCA_031772625.1. NCBI lineage: Eukaryota > Viridiplantae > Streptophyta > Pinopsida > Pinales > Pinaceae > Pinus > Pinus tabuliformis. The sequence goes on from CM062810.1 coordinate 787,279,361, forward strand.
GTTGGAACACATTTTATCTGTTGACAGACAGAGCCTGTGCTCTGTCCTTGATGCCAAGAGGAGAGCGGAATTGCGGGCCAAGAGGAGAGGGAATTGCTGTCCTGGCCAGTTGTTGGGCGAAGCCCTCCGCCGAGGATGGCATGGGGTGAAAATAACAGTGAAAACAAGGAATCTATCAGACATATCAGAAATTAAGTCATACCAAAAGACAAGAGGGTTTTGAGGGTTTGTTTGGGGTCATTGCTGCGATGTTCCATTTTCCCTTTGTCTTTCTGCTCGGGGCCGGTTGTTGGGCGAAGCCCTCCGCCGAGGATGGCACTAGACGGCCGAGGGCACGGGACGGCGGAGGATAGCACGAGACGCCATTTCTTTATGCCTTCACCCTAGGAAATGCGAGGGATGGAGTTATCATAAGTGTAAAAGCAAAGTGGAATCGTTCAATAAGCTAGGTGTTGGTAATGCAGTAAGTTCGATTCCAGGTGATTCCATTGGCATCTTAATCTCCAAGGATGGCACGGGACGGCGAAAATAACAGCGAAAACAGTGAAATTTCCACAAAAACCCTAAACCCTCAACAACAAACAACATCAAAATATCCACAAAAACCCTAAACCCTCAAAACATGCCATAGAAAGTTTACAAAATATCCAAATAGAGTTGTTTGTGTTGAAAAACACAGAGAAATTGCTGGTAGGATTAAAATCCTACCGGATACAGGCCATGGATGGTCGTCGACCTTCCCCGGAGCTCGCCAGACCTTCTCCACACCTGCAACGACCTTTTCCACACCTGCAACGAGAAGAAAAAGCCATTAGACAATAGAAAACCACCAAAAACACCAGCACAAAACAGCAAATTAAGCAATTACCTCGAGCTCAGTAAAACTGCAACCGGCTCCTCCCCAAACAACAAAATCGCCGAATAAGACCACCACCAGAGAAACCCTAAACAACCGGCAATCTAGAACGACCAAGAAATCCAGGCGGAAAACCACAAGAAAAGCAGAAGCAATGTTCCAACCACAAACCCTAAACCTCCAGCAAACATTTGCACCAGCACCTGCATACCAGACGAAGTGCGCAAGTCCACAAACCCTATCAATCGAACAAATGCTTGCAACAACACATTCATAACAGACGACGCGTGCAGGTTCTGGGGCCATCCCGCGCCATCTTCGGCGAGGGGCTTCGCCCAACAACCGACCCTGAGCAGAAAGACAAAGGGAAAATGGAACATCGCAGCAATGACCCCAAACAAACGGAGGAAATGGCATGGACACAAAGTTTTATGTGATGACACGATGCCCAACACGTGGAGCTCCACAGTGGACAGGTGTCGTACCGGCTCCATGCACTTTGTCACATGGTTTTCCGACGTGGCGGGGAGGGCGCACAGGTAATGGCGACCCTCCCCTATTTGACTAAAAAATCACCCGTCAAATTCCGATTCCGTGGTCGGAGGAGTACAATCTCTTAATCTCGAATAATACCAAAATTTCCTCTCCCTTCCCGAAACATTCAATTTCCGCTGCCCTGCTCTCACTAATAAACAAATGATGACTCGGTGGTTACGTCATTTCACGGGTAGAGTCTGAGGAGGCCATTTTTTATTATCTTGGGAAATCTTTTCGGTCGCCAAAAGTCCCATCATTAGACTATACCTTTCGTTTGTCGTGAACGCCAATCAACTTCAATGTGGCCCCATTAGGTATGCCCCCTCTTATCCGAAATGCACAGGGATGTAATGGTGCGGTAGAAATCAAGTATGCCTAGTTAAGTGAAAGTTCGAGAAGAGGGATATTTTACGCTAAAACACATTTTCCTACTTGAAGTTTTTAATGCCAATTTAAAAAGGATTATTTTTCATGACTAAGGAATATTATTTATCTTATTTTAATGCTTAGAGGTTAATATTGATGATGAGGATTTCAAGTTAGGAAATGATTTTGATGATATGTAGGTATTCGTTATCGCATGACTCTTTTTAGACTATACTAATTGTCTAGAACCGCTTTGTTGATGTATTTTTGGTTCAAAAATGGATTGCACTCAAGAATTTTATTTTACATGTTAAGTCTTTTCTATATTATTTTAATGCTTAGAGGTTGATATTGATGATGAAGATTCCAATATAGGAAATGATTTTGATGATATGCAGGTATGTGTTATAGCATGATGTTTTTTGGACCATAGTGATCATCGAGAGCCTCTTTGTTGATGTATTTTTGTTTCAAAAATGGATTGCACTCAAAATCTCGATTTAATGTGTTAAGCTTTTTCTATCTTCTTTTAATGCTTAGAGGTTGATATTGATAATGAGGATTCCAGCATGGGAACTGATTTTGATGATATTTAGATATTTGTTATAGCATTATTTTTTTTGGACTATAGAGATGATCTATAGCATCTTTTTGATGCATTTTTGGTTCAAAAATGGATTGCACTCAAAATCTCAATTTTCCATGTTAATTTTTTCCTATCTTCTTTTAATGCTTAGAGGTTGATATTGATGATGATGATTCCAATATAGGAAATGATTTTGATGATATGTAGGTATTTATTATAGCATTATATTTTTCGGATTATAGAGATCATCTAGATCTTCTTTGTTGATGTATTTTAGGTTCAAAAATGGATTGCACTTAGTGCTAGTTTGGTTATATGCACCCTTGTTATATATACAATAAACTTTGTGTATAGTGTTTTGGATTCATATGGATTCACAAACATTTATGTATTTTTTTCAAACTTTGAATATACAAATATTTATGTATTTTTCTCAAACTTTGAATATTTAAATATTTTTTGGTCGACTAGTTTTTTGGTTTGAATTATTTTCCCATTCTCAGTTTTGGGGTTGATGGTTTAATGACTGGTTTGGTTGTTGATTAAATGCCCACTTTACATTTTTAGTTTTAGTTTTTGAGCCTTGACTCTAGAAGGTAATGACCTCAAATGGAGTCTTTAAATTATCACTCTTTACTATTTTTGAATTTGATTAATTTCAATTCATTATTCTAAACTTCAAACTTTCATAGTGTTTTGGATTCATATGGATGCACATGAATACTTATGTATTTTTTTCAAACTTTGAATATTTATATATTTTTTGGTCAAGAATTTTTTTGGTTTGGATTTTTTTTCCTATTCTCAGTTTTTGGGTCGATCAGTTCAATGACTAGTTTGGTTGTTGGTTAAATGTCCATTTTACATTTTCATTTTTAGCTTTTGAGTCTTGACTCTAGAAGGTAATGACCTCAAATCAATTCTTTAAATTATCACTCTTTTCTATTTTTGAATTTGAGTAATTTCAATTCATTATTCTAAACTTCAGACTTTCATATCTATTATTTTTCTTAGTACTAATCAAATTCTAAAATAATGAATGATGCATTTCAATCGATGTATACAATATTTAATTATCTCTATTTCAAAGGATCATTTAGGATATATGAATCAATGTATTTCATATGATTGAATTTGAATTTGAATCATTTTTATAATGTGTGTGTGTGTGTGTGTGTGTGTTTATCTTAGGTGCTTGGGAGGGATGATTAGGATCCTCCCAACCCTAGTTCAATTCCCACAAGTGACATGATGAGTTTTGATGTAATGGCTTTGAGCTTTATTATTGAGAATGAATAGTCCCTCGACAAAACATGATTATTCCTCATATGGAATATACATATATTTTGCACATCAAGATGCACACACACTTCAATGTCCCCTGTAAATTTCCCTAAAATTTGGGAGTGCTCCCACATGTCACTACTATGGGTCTCCTTGTTCCTACATCTCCTCGTTTTGGAAACTTGGTGGAACAGTGGGAACAACATTGTTATGGTTTGAATATTGAATATAAGGAGATTTGAGGTTGGAGAAGATTTTTGCATATTAATTTTTAATCATGGAATATTTTAAATAATGGTGATATTGAGTGTTTCACTATTAAGTGGGTTTAATGGTTAAGTGTTGAAATTTAGCAATGGAAAGGTGCTTCTACATAGGCTAAGTGCTAAACATGCTAGAGTCATCCAAATTATCACTTAAGAAATTGACTTAATTTATTAAGTTGCTTTTATGATTTTCCTGACTCTAACATAGGAAAAATAGATTAATTAATTAAGGTTGGCTATTGAGCTAGGAAAATCTAAGAAAATGTAATTTAATTACATTAGTGACTCAAATTTAATCTCAACCATTGATCTCAAGTAAAGTGAGATATAATCTCAACCATCAAGCACTTTGAATATTAGGGTTAGGGATTTAGCTCAATGAAGAATTATAAAAGATAACCTAAGGAGAGATGATTACATAGATTAAAAAAGAACATTTTATCAGTGAGAGATATCAACAAAAGGTGGAGAAGTATTTTCATCTAGAGTTCAAGGCCAAGGGAGAAAAATATCATGAAAGATTTAAGTAGAAAAAGATCATTCCCAATAGGGTTGTACAACAAGTTTAATAAATAACCAAGGAGCAACCACATGTGTGAGGTGGTATTCAACTAGAGATCTCACACTTACTATGCAGGGAGGGTTTGTACAACTTGTATAAGCGCTCAGGTGTGTAGGAGTCTATATTGGCCACACTATTAAAAGAAGGTTGCGGGTTGAAGCATACAATAGGTAGTTTGGGTGTTTTAGCAGAGATTTGGAGGGTCATATAGTTGGTATGAGTGTTAAGAATTTTTTTGTAATTGATGTAACTTGTATTTTTCAATAGGTTCATTTTCCCAGTTAGGTATCTCTCACTGTTATAAGTAATAAAATTGATTTTTAGGTGGAGGGTTAATTTCTGTGTGAGAATTATTTTCTATATTTGCTTCTTTTGTAAATTTCTAGGTTAAAATTCCAATGTGTTTTTATTCAATAAGTGAATATTTAAATTCCAAGTTATAAATTTACTAGGAATACTTAACCAGATTTGGAATTAAAAGCTTAACATGTTTTCAAAGAAATATATTTTGAAGAGGAAACTAGAATTCTGATAGGTTTTACATCATATCTAAAATTCCAATAGTAAATTTTTCTTCAATAAAAATTTTGGTTTGGAAATGGTAGCAACTATTGTGAGGTTTGAGGACGAGTTGGAGAGTGCATCTAACTTGATCCCTTGGAAGGTGAGGGTTACACTAGTCCTTATAGAAAATGGGTTATGGGATTTTGCAAATACCACATTATCCTCACTAATGGATGAAATAGAGTTGGTCATCCATAACCAAAAAAATATGAAGGCTAGGAGGATCATCTTAGATATGGTGAAGGATCACTTGACTCCTCAGCTACATGAGAAGAAGTCAACAAGGGAAATGTTTGAGGCTCTGATGAATCTTTTCAAGGGATGTAGTAAAAATAGGAAAATAACGTTGAGGGGAAAATTTATAAACATCAAGATGACTAGATCAAATATAGTGACCAACTATCTCATCAACATCACTTAGATTCATGATCAATTAGTAACGATTGAAGAGGTTGTGACAAATGAAGAAATAGTGATGACTTCCCTAAATAGTTTTGCGAGGCCATGGAAATGCACCATTTCATAAGAGACACTTCCCAAGTTTGACAAGTTATGGGATGATTTCATCTAGAATGGGATTTGGGAAGAATCTCTAGCGGGCAAATAGAAGGGTGCTGATGAGAATTTCGCTCTTGCAAGTTAGGCAATGAAGGGCAAAGGAAAGGGTATTGTTAATAAAAATACACGTGGAGAAACAACTTCATAGGTTGGGAAGAAGAAGAATATTAATAAGGCAAAATTGTTTGTGTGCCATTAGAGTGGATAATATGCTTCACAATGTCCTAAAAAAAAGTAGGGGAATGGAAATTTGCAACAAATAACAATATTTGTAGTAACTCGGGTTAAGGAGTTTGCTGCAAAGTTCGAGGAAGAGTTCTCATTATTATTTTGTCTCTTTGGCACAGTTTCTAATGGCGCTTGGTTGATGGATAGTGGAGCCTCTCGTCACATGAAGGGAACACAAGATTTCTCTACAAGTACAAAGAGACTTAGATCTATATGTGGAGCTTGAAAACAATGCCAAGTATGGTGTAGATGGAGTTAGGGCTATATTGTTCTAGTTGGAGTCAGGAGGTTCTCTAGAAGTGAAAAATGTGTTATTTTTTCTAGGGATTAAGAAGAATTTACTCTTTGTCTCAGCCATGGAGGACAAGATATATTCCATTGCATTATAGGATGGACAGGTTCTCATAATGCTAAGTGATTCTCACCTTGAATCAATATGTGTTATTAGAGGCAAAGAGGGTATTCTAGACATGTTGAAGGCTCAACTAGCACAAGACTTGGTTCATGAAAGTGAAAACCTTTGTGAGCTTTAACACAAGAGAATGGGTCACTTGCAGCATATAGCATTATTCCCATACTAAGGGATATTGTCACTGGAGTTACAAAGTTCAACATGGAGAAATAAGGAGTGTGTGGGGACTGTGCTCTTGGTAAGTATGCAAAGGATGCTTTTTCGAGCATCCGGAGTAGATCCAAGGGTATATTGGATCTACTACATATAAATGTGTGTGGTATGATTTCAATAGCATCAGTGAAGGGCTCCAACTATTATGTGACCCTTCATTGATGGTTTCTCTAGGAAGACATGGATCTTCGTCATGAGGACTAAGGTTGAGGTCTTCAATGACTTCCAAGAGTTTAAGGCTCATGGATAATCATTCAATCAAAAATATCAAAGTCTTGAGGTCTAATAATGGGGGGTGAGTACACCTAAAATTACTTCAAATATTTCTGCAAGAAGGCAAGAATCAAGAGGGAATTTATGTCCCTTACAACTCATATTAAAATGGGGTTGCTTAAAGGAAGAATTAGACCATAGTGGGAGCTACCAAGGCAATGATTCATGACCAAGATTTATCCATGTTCCTTTGAGTGGAGGCATGTAATACAACAACACATGTGCAAAACAAGAGTCCTCATAAAGTCCTGGGGGATTAGACTCTAGAGGATGCTTTATTTGGACTGAGGATAGAGATTAACCATTTATGCATTTTTTGTTTTACTGTATATATCCTTGTACCAACATAGAAAAGGATGAAGTTAGATCCCTTAGGAGGGAAGGGAATATTTGTTGGCTACAATGAGACCTCAAGGGCATATAGTGTGTTCATTCCAATGCAGAGGAAGACTGTGGTGAGCTGAGATGTTAAGTTTGAGGAGGGCTTGGCATTCAATAAGTCCTAAGAGCCCATTCTAGTGATAGAAGAAAAGGATAAGTATGCTCTTAAGATTGAGGAGAGTTCATCGCCGCTCACAACAAGGACTCAATCTTTAGGTAAGTAGGAGTTGGAGGCTCCTTCTTGTTATATTAGGATGAGGTCTCAATGGATAGAAAAATCATTGAGGGATGAGTAGGAGCATCTAGACTCTCTAAAGAGTACATTTAATGAGAGTAGGCCACCAAGGAAGTTTCCCAACTATATGGATCTCATGAATAACATCATTGATTTTGAGCCTACCAATGTTGAGGAGGTAGTATACCAATAGGTTTGGAGGGATATAATGATGGAAGAGTATCACTCCACAATGAAGTATGATGTGTGGGACACAGTTCTGAGACTAGAGGGAAAACTAACAGTGAGCTCTAGGTAGATATTCAATATCAAGCATGTTGTCGATGGTAGCACAAAAAAATATAAAGTGATGCTTTTGGCGAGAGGGTTATCCCTGAAGGAGGGAGTGGAATACGATGAGACTTTTTCTCTAGTCACTAGGTATACTTTCATTCATGATGTCATATTTATTTCCTCCGGAATGGGGTTGAAGATACATAAGATGGATGTGAAAACATCATTACTTAATGGATTTATTGAGCAAGGGGTGTACATTGAGCAACCTTACAACTTTGAGATTCATGAGTGAAATTCTCATGTATGTTGTATGGAATCAAGCAAGCACCAAGGGCATGGTGGTCTAGGATTGATGGGTACTCACTTAGAATGGGCTTCACCAGGAGCGAGGCAGATCCCAACTTATACTTTATACTTGGTGGAGATTATCCACTTACCTTGGTGTTTTATATTGATGACCCATTTCTCAAGGGTGCATAAAAGCTCAGTTCATTGTGAAAACATGTTTTGGATTCATATTTCAAGATGAACGACATTCACTTAATGCATTACTTTTTGGGGTTGGAGGTGTGGTAGTGGATAGGTGAGATATTCCTTGGAAAATGGGAAGCATGTAGTTGATATTCTGGAGATATTATGGATAGTGGACTGTAGGCCTATGATTACACCTAGGATCACCAATATGAAGAAGTCAAGTGCCTCAAATTAGGATTTGGTGGATCAGATGTTGTATAGGTAGCTAATTGGTTCCTTGATGTATATGGCCAAGACTAGGTGAAATGTTTGCTTTTTTGTAAACACTTTGAGCTAGTTCATGTTGGAACCCAGGTAGATGCATTAGATTGCAGTGATGTCCGTGCTTAATTACTTGCATGGTACAATGGAGTATCAAATGAGATATTTCAAGAGTGATGGAGTGAATTTGTAGGGGTATATAGACCTAGATTAGGTTGGGAGTGCAGTGGATAGTAAAAGCACTTCATTATGCCTCTTCATTTGGATCAATAGTTATTTCATGGTTCAACAAGAAGCAGGATTTTATGGCACTTAGTTCAGTAGAGGTGGAGTATATGGCAATGTGTTTGATGAGTTGTGAGACTAGTTAACTCCAGAAGTTCCTCATAGGATTATTTGGTTAGGAGTAGGAGCCTATGATGATACACTGTGATAATCATAGTTGCATAAAACTCTTGGAGAATCTAGTGTCCCATTACAAGTCCAAGCATATTGAGATCAAATATCACTTTATCAGAGACAAAGTCTAGAGAGGAGTAGCGAAGCTTCAATATATCTCCACAAATGAGTAGATTATTGATATTCTAACTATGTCCTTGGTAAAAGGAAAGTCTTTCTTCTACAGACATAAGCTAGGAATGGTGTAGAATATCTTCCTCATAGAGAGGGAGTGTTGAATTTTAGCAGCGGATAGGTGCTTCTACCTAAGCTAGGTGTCAAGCATGCAGGAGTCATCAAAAGTCTAACTCAGGAAAATTACTTAATTTATTGAGTAAGTTTTTTTATAATGATTTTCCCTAGAGAAAACACATTAATTAAGTTAATTAATTAGTGTTGACTATTGAGCTAGGAAAATCTAAGGAAATGTAATTTAAGTACGTTGCGAATTAGAGTGAATCTCAACCATTGATCTCAAGTGAGGTGAGATATAATTTCAATTGTCAACCACTTTGGAGATTAGGGTTATGGATTTAGCTCAACAAAGAATTATAAAATACAACCTAAGGAGATAATATTGCATATATTTGTGAAGAACATTTTCTCAGTGAGAGATCTCAACAATAGATGAAGAAGGAATTTCATCTAGAGGTCAACACCAAGGGAGGAAATATGAAGATAGATTTTAGTAGCAAGATATAATTCCCAGCAAGACCCTATGGAAATCTTAACAAATCAACAAGGAGCATCCACACATGTGAAGCTATATTTAGCTAGAGATCTCACATGTGTCATGCAGGGAGGGCTTGTACAATTGTACAAGTGCTTATGTGCGCAAGAGTCCAAAGTGGCCACATGAGTAAGGGAAGGTTTCAGGGTGAAGAAAACAACAAGTTGTTGGGGTGTTTCAATGGAGATTTGGAGGGTCATACAACTAGTACAAGTGCTCATAAAATCTCTACAATTGTTGTAGATTGTATTTTTCAGTGGGATCTTTTTTCAACTTGGGGACTCGACATTGTTTTGAGTAATAAAAGTGAAGTTCAATTGGAGATATAATTTCTATGTGAGAATTATTTCAAGTGTTTACGTCTGTTGCAAATTTCTGAGTTAAAATTCCAATGTGTTTTTAGCCAATATGTGTAGATTTAATTTCTAGGTTATAAATTTACTAGGAATAATAAACCATATGTTGAATTAAAAGTTTAACATTAAGAATATGTACTCCCCCATAAGAGGTCACACGTTCAAATCCAAAGAGGGGTAGAATATGTATGCCTCCATAGATTTTAGCAGTTAAATCGTTGCACAAAGTGGGGTCCCTTACCTAGGAGATTGAATCTCTAACTACCTCTTACATCGGATATTTTACAAGATTAATTTGTGCCCCAATATTGGGTTGGATGCATTTAGCTTAATAGAAGGAAAAAATTTATTGATGTTTGGCTTGGAATCATTGGCAAAGCATAAGTATGCATCAATGGTCACAACCATTTGGAGGGTCATATTGGCAAATCAATGCATCCCATGTATATAAAAATTCCTAGTTTTACCATCTTACCTTCTAAGATTATAGATGTTATAGCAAGAAACACTTTAGAATTCTAATTATTATTTTTTATTGGTTTGACCCATGGGGAATTTGAATTTTGGATCTCATGGTTTATATATTACTTCATAACACGACCATTGCCAATTGAGCTACCCTGATGGACACAATTCTAATTAATTATTAAAGTATTTAATTAAAACCTAATTTGTTATTAAATTTTATTTTCAATTTTTAATATTTTATTTATTTTGAACTTTTCATACACATAAATTTTCTCATTTAAGATACAATTTAGACCGAAAAACATTTTACAACTCCCATTTATGAATATAAATTATATGGTAAAATCACCTTATCATCTATGGATATAAATTTTATGGCGAAAACTTTTTAAATTTTAATTAAATATTTGATTAACAAAATAATTCATTTTTTAAAATTCTATATTCAATTTTAATATTTGAGTTATTTTAAACCTTTTCAAGTGTGTTTGTAGAGATGGAATTGTGAAAACATAAATTCTAATTAAAATTAAAATGAATAATTTTATATCCCAATGGTGGTGTCATAGCATCGAGATGTTGCTCCATAAAACAAGTTATGTCTTATCCGAAAATAAATCATAAAATTTGAGAATGAAAAGGCAGGACCCTATTGAAGTCAGCGACGATCACAACTTCAAAAATCAAGTACGCCTTCTATGACACATGAAGTGAAAGTTCGAGAAGAGAGAGATTTTTACGCTGAAACACCTTTTCCTACTTAGTTTTTAATGCCTATTTTAAAGGATCGTCTTTCATGGTTAAGGAATATTCTCTATTGTCTTTTTTATCTTTTTGGACAAAGATTATATGAAATAAATGTTGATTATTACTTTTACCACCAATTCTTTCAATTGTCGAAAAGAATAATGTGAAAATGCAATATCTATGAAATAAATTTGTGTGGAAATGATCTCTGTGAATTCTTTCAATCCGTCCAAAAGAATAATGTGAAAATGCAATATCTATGAAAATGATTTTTAGAGATAAAAAAAGGGTTGATGGTACAAAAACAATGAGTGTCCTATAGGGATATGTCCCCGATGGTGGGCTCTCCAAGTTTTCCATGCACCTTGGGATATGGGAAAATGTCTTTTGAGAGCTTTCTTCCCTTTTCAATGTAAGGGAAACTTTTTGTTCACGTTTCTTAAAAAAAATGTGCTTGTGGGCGTTTCTCTAAATTTGCGTAAAAATAATAATTTATGAGTAAAAAAGTTTGATATTCAACCTTAGGGCCCTACTAATATTATGTAATTAATGATTATGTTAAATTGTTAAAGTAAAAGGTCATTTTTATTTACATTTCTTAACATTACTTTTAAATATTGTAGAATGTTTGAGAGTGATTCCAATCTCATTGGATTTTATATGGAGAAAATATAATTTTAAATTCCATCAAAATAAAGTAGATTTAACCGGTTTTAGGATTGGGGGGACTACAATGTTTCCATTGGATTTATTATGTATGAGGGTATGGAGCTAGCGTTTAATCAATAGCACCAAACCCTCTATGTACCTCAATGTTCATGGCATTGATTGTTGAACTCATTTGTCATGACCCATCACTCAAACAAAATCTCGATTTTTACATGTTAACATTTTTCTATCTTCTTTTAATGCTTAGAGGTTGATATTAATGATGAGGATTCCAATATAGGAAATGATTTTGATTATATTTAGGCATTTGTTGTAGCATGATTTTCTTTGGACTATAGAGATCAACTAGAGCCTCTTTGTTGATGTGTTTTGGCACGTTTTTGGTTTAAAAATGGATTGTAGTCGACATTATTTCGGTTATATGCATCCTTGTTATATATACAAGAAATTTGCATATTTTTGTATAATGCTTTGGATTCATATGGATGCACATGAATATTTATGTATTTCTTTCAAATTTGAGTATTTATGTATTTTTGGTCGACAATTTTTTTGGTTTGGTTTCTTTCCTATTCTAAGTTTCGGGGTGGATTCGCTCAATCACTAGTTTGGTTTTGATAACGTTCGTTCAATGTCTATTGTGCATTTTCAGTTTTAAGTTTTGAGTCTTAAATCTAGATGCTAATGACCTTAAAGCAAGTCTTTAACTTGTCACTCTTTACTATTTTTGAATTTGAGTAATTTCAATGCATTATTCCAGACTTCAAACTTTCACATATACTATTTTATTTAGTACTAATCAAATTTTAGAATAATGAATGATGAATTTAAATCAATGTATACAATATTTTACTATTTCTAGATCCATTTGAACCTGTTGCTAGAAATATTATGATGATGTCATTTGGTCATATCCTCCACATAGGACAATAGTGACTCGGCCCTTTGGGCATGCCATAAAGGTTGTTCCCTCCTCGAGCTTCATTGGATCATTTATGATGTATGAATCAATGTATTTCATTATTGAATTTGAATTTGAATCATGTTTATAGTTTGTGTGTGTGTGTGTGTGTGTGTCAATTGAGTTTATCTTAGGTGGTTGGCAGGAATGATTGAGATCCTCCCCACACAGGATCAGATTCCCACAAGTGACATGATGAGTTTTGATGTAATGGCTTCAAGCCTTATTGTTGAGAATGAATAGTCTATAAAGGGCAAAAGCATGTATATTCCTCACATGGAATATAAAGGTATTTTCCCCACACACACACACTTCAATGTCCCCCCTTAATTTCCCTGAAATTTTGGGGTGCTCCCACGTGTCCCTCCTATGGGTCTCCCTATTTCTACATCCCCTCATCATATAAATTTGGTGGAACATTGGGAACAACAATGTTATGGTTTGAATATTGAATATAAGGATGCTTTGAGGTTGGAGAATATTTTTGTATATTAATTTTTAATCATGTAATAGATTAAATAATGGTGGTATGGTATTGGATGTTTCACCATTAAGTGGGTATAATGGTTAATTCTTGAAATTTAGCAGCTAACAAGTGCTTCTGCATAGGCTAGGTGTCAAGCATGTAGGAGTCATCCAAAATCTCACTTAGGAAATTAACTCAATTTATTAAGTTGTTTTTAATTATTTTCCTAAATCTAACATAGGACAAGCACATGAATTAAATTAATTAATTAATGTTGGCTATTGAGCTAGGAAAATATAAGGAAATGTGATTTAATTACATTAGTGACTCAAATTTAATCTCAACCATTGATCTTAAGTGAGGTGAGATCTAATCTCAACCATCAAGCACTTTGAAGATTAGGGTTAGGGATTTAGTTTAATGAAGAATTATAAAAGACAACATAAGGAGAGATTATTACAAATATTTAGAAAGACCATTTTCTTAGTGAGAGATATCATCAAAAAATGAAGAAAGACTTTCATCTAGAGGTCAAAGCCAAGGGAGGAAAATATTAAGAAATATTTCAACATTCTCAGCATGGTTGTAAAACAAGTTTAGCAAATCAATAAGGAGTAACCACATATGTTAAGCAATATTCAATTAGATATCTCACATGTGTGATGCGGGGAGGGTTTATACAACTTGTACAAGTGCCAAGGTGTGTAGGAGTCTAGATCAACCACACAATTGAGAGTTGGTTGCATATTGAAGCAAAAAAGAGGTCATTGGAGTGTTCCAGAGGAGATTTGAAGGGCCATATAATTGGTACAACTGCTAAGAAACTTTTGTAATTGATGTAACTCGTATTTTTCAATAGGGTCATTTTCCTAGTTAGGGATCCCTTACTGTTCTAAGTAATTAAATTGAAGCTTAGGTGGAGGATTAATTTCCATGTGAGATTTTTTTCTATATTTTCTTATGTTGTAAATTTGTAAGTTAAAATTCCAATGTGTTTTTATTTCGTAAGTGCGGATTTAAATTTTTGAGATATAAATTTACTAGGAACACTAAATTAGATTCAGAATTAAAAGTTTGACAAGGCATCAAAGAAATAAACTCTGGAGAGAAAATAAGGGTTCTCACAAGTTTTACATCATATCTAAAATTCCAAAAGCAGGTTTTTCTTCAATAAAAAAAATTCATTTGGATATGGTAGTAATTGGTTTGACGTTTAAGGACAAGTTGGAGAGTGCATCTAACTTCATCCCTTGGAAGATGAGGATTACAACAGTCCTGATAGAAAATGGGTTTTGGGATTTTTCAAATACCACAATAACCCTGCTAGGCTAGGAGGATTATATCAGATGCAGTGAAAGATCACTTGATTATTCACCTACCCAAGAAGAAGTTTATAAGGGAAATGTTTCAGGCTCTAACGAATCTTTTCAAGAGTAGTACAAACAGGAAAATGGTGTTGAGGGAAAAATTTGGAGATCCCAAGATGACCAGATCATATACAGTGACCAACTACCTCATCAATATCAATTGGATTCGTGATCAATTAGCAACAATTTGGGAGGTTGTCACAAATGAAGAGATGGTGAGGACGACCCTAAATAGTTTCACCAAGCCATGGGGTCCATTCATAAAAGGAATTGTTTCACGGGAGACACTTCACAAGTTTGATAGGCTATGGGATGATTTCATCTAGGATGGGATTCAAGAGGAATCTCTAACAAACCAATAGAAGGGTGATGATGAGAATTTAGCTCTTTCTAGTTAGGGAAGGAAGGGCAAAGGAAAGGGTCTAGTTAAGAAAAATACACATGGAGAAATGACTTCATAAGTTGGGAACAAGAATAATTTGAGTAAGGTGAAATGATTTGCATGCCACATGAGTGGAAAAGATGCTTCATAGTGTCCTAAGTAGAAGAAGGGGATGGAAAGTTGCAGCAGATAGTATCATTTGCAAATACTCAAGTTAAGGAGTTTGTTGCAAAGTTCGAGAAGGAGTTCTCATTAGTATCTTGTTTCTCTAACATATTTTCTAATGGTTCTTGGTTCATGGATAATGGAACCTCTCGTCACATGAAATGAACACGAGAGATGTTCTTAAGCAAAAAGAGACTTAGATTTGCATGCAGAGCTTAACAATAATGCTAAGTATGGTCTATATGGAAATGGGATTGTCTTGTTCTAGCTAGAGTCAAGAGGTTCTCTAGAAGTGAAAGATGTATTTATTTTTATGGGGATTAAGAAGAATTTACTCTTAGCCTCAACCATGGAGGATAGGAGATATGCCATTACATTCTAGGATGGACAGGTTCTCATTTGTTTGAGTGAATCTAGCCTTGACTTAGGATAAATTATTATAGATAGAGAGGGTAATATGAACATGTTAAAGGCTCAACTAGCACAAGACCTAATTCATATATAGTGACAACATATGTGAGCTTTAACATAAGAGGATAGGATGCTTTCATCATAAAGTGTTTCCCATAATGAGGGAGATTGTCATTGGTCTTCTAGAGTTTAGCATGGAGCAACAATGAGTGTGCAAGGGATGTGATCTTGGCAAGTGTGCCAAGGATGCTTTTCCAAGTAGCTAGAGTCGATCCAAGGGGATCTTGGATCTAGAGCATATATATGTGTTTGGTCCTATGTCAATAGCATTAGTGAAGGGATCAATGTAGGACATAATAATAAGATTTCATTTATATCGAGCATATTTCATTCACAATCAAGTTCATTACTAAATATACCAAATTAAACATCTCCATATACCTGGTTTCTCCTGGTTGATGTCAATCCTCGAATGACGTCAATCCTTGGCTGGGTGCAAGTTATGAGATCCCACTTCCAAACCAATTGATTACTCCCAACCAATCTAGGACCAACATCTTTGGCTCCCAAACCCAAAAGCCTTCGAGATTGAAGTCATCAAGCCCCTATTCCCAAAACTCAAGAACAAAGCCCAAATCTCATAGGTCTATAGCCAAAGTTCTAGCCCCAAGGCTCATCCCACAATCTTCCCCTAATTCACAGAGTCTCTCTCCAAATTTCTCAACCCCCGCCCCTCCCTTTTTCCAAATTTTCATGAAAATTTCCCCCTGCATTCCCATTTTGGATGTTTCTTTATAGGGAAGGTTTCTTCCCTACGAAGAAATCCCACCTTCCTATGGTCTAATCAGCCTTGACCTTATCCAAAATTACTTATACAATATACTTACTTGAGTGAGTTCCCATTTTTTCTTTTAAATAAATATATTAACAAAAAATGTCTTCAAGGGTTCTTCAAACATATATTGACATATCTTTTCAATTACAATAATAGTAATTTATTATTTAAATTAAAAAATATTAATGAAATTATTTTTAACATATTTTTATTGTATTATTTGATAATTAGAGTATTAATTAATGGATTTATAAATTAATTCATTTTCTATTCACTTAGACATTGTATATTATCAAATTGTTAAATATACTAGTGCAATGCATGTGATTCATGTGTATGTAACTAGCATACACATGCCTTGTATGCATGCTAATAATCGTATTCCATTGGTAACTCACTATGGGTAATTACATACACCCCTTCTTCAAAAAACTTCATCTCAAAGTTAGGGTTTATATAATATATTAGTAATTATCTTATCGATTGATATAATCAGGTAAGGATTGCATTCTTTGATTATATTCACAATTATAATGTGATGAAATTTAAATTTTGTATTCTAATCATTTATTGGTTGCGACGTTAATAACCATACCCTGCCTAAGCAGAGTTCCCAAGCTATCCTAGAATCATCTTTTTTTATCATAATATCTTCCGCTCCCCTCCTATCAGTCCTCTACTGGAATATGCCATGGCATCATCTATACTCACCTAATCATCCATAATAACCCAAGGGTGGGAGCGTCAACTACATCGACCAAAATTTTCTTCTGTAGGAAGATGGTAGTCATCATCACACGTCTAGGGGATCGAGACTCACATAGTCCTCCGACGACTCTAGGTTTTAGGGGATAAATGGTGGGAAACACCTCTAACCCTCCTGGTAGGACCAGGGTTAACACCCTTACATGGAATCTCTTTGAGCCTCAACTGTTCTTGGAGTTTTGTCATCAAGAAGTTGATTTGGATAACGATAATATCTCCAAGATAAATACTTGTCCACACATCATAACATATGCATTGATATTTTCATAACCATAATATATTCAAATAACATTTTTCCATTATTCATATTTTGATGATGTCTATTATATTGATCTTTAAGTTCATATAACATACTTGGCTATGTCTAGCCAATATACCTGCAATTAACTTCCACATCAAATAGTCAAGTGTGATCACTATAATTATATCCATCTCATCAATAATAAGAAATGTATGCTCCTTAACATAATCACGCATGCTCATAAGTAAAACATAATAGGTAGAAATCACATGGGTATCCATGTACCAACAATATGTGCATATTTAATTAATGCATGAAAAAACATAATCATTTGAAATAACATTCTCATGTGTAGCTCTTCATAGTTATAGATAAGTTCAAAATGATAGTCTCATGAATCTCGCTAATAAAGGTAAATATATACAAAATAAAGTTTTAAGTGTTTCAAAAATCAAACCTGTTCACACCTAATCTTCAACGGTTGGGTAACCTGGAACATGAACAATCATCAAGAAGATGAACTGATCCGTCCATTTTATGTACATAAACAATAGCTGTCTAATGAAATAATCAATCAATTTCTTCTGCCCATTCTGGAGTTACCCTGGCCTGACATGGTATCAGAGCACAGGTCCCAGGTTCTAAAAATAGTTGTAACTCCTGCCTCTGTCCTGAGCACTGCGCTGCTCTGTCCTGCGCTGCTCTGCCTCTGTCTGATATTCCTCTGACATAGTCTAATGACGCTGGTCCGTTACGCTACTCGATACTTGCACCCTTGTCAGCAGTATGGCATTGTGCGCATTTCATTTTGAAGATTTTCTCTCTGGCATTACCATTGCCTGGAGGAACCTCCGATAGTCATTCTATCTATCTTCAGATCTTCTATTGACCGAACCAAACCTCTGCTATTTCTGTGTGGCTTTGTAACTGGAACAAACCACGAGTCGAAGTAATCGTATCAGAGAGCGCACGGCAATGGTCACCGAGTGGTAGTTGTGGAGCTGGTGCTCGCCTCCAAGAACACGGAAGCTGATGACATGGTGCGTGTGTTAATAATGCTGGTTAATACTACACTGCCTGCCCTACCTGCGTGACAGCTGCATCCAGAAGCTCTTCTTCAACGAGAACGACAGCGAAGGTGAAGAAAATCTATGGATCTCCGGGAAAAGGGTCCGATAGTTCTGATAGTTTTTGAGATTTACTCTTTGTGAATTCATTGTTGAGTGATAACCAAACTATGCTGACGGAGGAATGTAGTCCAGCTGCAGTAAAGTATTTTTTAAAGTTTGTATCAATGGTTATATTACGTTTCTTTGGACATTTGAACTTGTCATAGACGTGTTATTTTTTGGAATAGTATTGATCCTGTGCTCCAGCGAGAGGTTGTTATGAAACCAGCTCAAGAAAAGATAGAAAAGATAGATCAACGCCTTAGAATTCAGCCTCTTCGAGGGGGCAACCTCCTTTACATTACATAAATGAACAATTCTTGGATGATACAAATGAAAAAACCTCCTTTCTATATATAGGAGTCTAAGGAGTCACAATATAATCCAGCCGACCTAACAATAATAATATAAAGCCACAAAAATAACAATAGAGGGATTCTATGGGGCACAGAAATAACAATATGGGGGTAATAGGGGCACAACAATATAAATAAGGGGTATAACTACAATAGTAATGGGGTAATCACTAGTATTATAGGGACCCAACATGCCCCTCTCCTTCAAAAAAGTGTTGTCCTCAACGCTTGAGTAGTTCTGGATACTTCTGCATAAAATTCTCATCCTCCCATGTGGAATCTTCAGCGGATAAGTTCTTCCACTTGATAAGATACTCTGAAATTGATCGATTTCGTAGCTGTCGAGTTCTTGTTTCTGTGACTGCTTCCGGTTCCAATATAATTTTTCCTTCCTCGTCAAGTTCTGGCAATATTGTTTGAATTGGGAGCTTGTCACCTATAACCTTCTTTAAACATGAAACATGGAAAACTGGGTGCAATCGAGAAGCTGCAGGAAGCTCCAATTTGTATGCCATAGTACCAATCTTTTGCAACACCTTGTACGGACCATAATACTTTGGTGATAATTTATTATCCTTCTTAGCTTGCTTTAGGGACATTTGCTTATATGGTTGTAGCCGTAGGAATACCCAATCACCTACATCAAAACTTCTTTCACTGCGATGTTGATCTGCCTGTTGTTTCATTCTATTTTGTGCCAACACGAGGTTATCCTTTAAGAGTTGGAGGACTTGTTGTTGATGTTCGATGTGATGTTCCACTGCCTGAACCTTAGAATTTTCTCTTAAATATGATGTGATGGATGGTGGTTGATACCCATAAAGTGCCATAAATGGGGTCATTTTTGTTGCTGTATGGAAGGAAGTGTTATACCACCATTCAGCCAGAGGCAACCATTTGACCCATTGTGTCTGTTTATCAGATACAAAGCAACGAAGATATCCTTCCAAACATTTGTTTACTATCTCAGTTTGCCCATCAGATTGAGGATGATAAGATGAGCTATGAGCTAACTGAGTACCAAGACAAGAAAATAATTCTGTCCAAAAATTTCCAGTGAAAATGGGATCTCTGTCACTTACAATAATCTTTGGGTTTCCATGTAGCTTTTGAACTGTTTCCATAAATGCAGTAGAAACTGTACTGGCTTTAAATGGATGTGATAATGCACAAAAGTGTGCATACTTGGTAAGTCTGTCAACTACCACCATGATGACACTCTTTCCCTCAGACTTGGGTAAACCTGTGATAAAATCCATTGAAACCTCCTCCCAACGTTGGCTTGGAATGGATAAAGGTTGTAATAGACCCGGTGTCTTAATTGTTTCAACTTTATTTTGCTGGCAAACCAAACATTCCGCCACAAACTTTTGAATATCTGATTTAAGGCCATCCCAAAAAAATTCCTTCTTAACCCTGTGGTAAGTTTTTAAAAATCCTGAGTGCCCTCCTAAGGGAGAAGTGTGCAATTCCATAAGAATCTTTTGTTTTAGCTGGGAATTCTTACAGAGGTATAAGCGATCTTTGTACCATAACGAATCATTTTGCCAGCTAAATGTATCAGAAGTACTGGAATCTTGTTGTAGCTTTCGAATAAGTGCCCACACTTCTTCGTCATTCTTCCATTCCTCCCTTGCTTCGTTTATCCAATCTGGTTGGATAATAGAAATGGCACACAACAATGCTTCCACATCCTCATCCTTTCTTGAGAGTGCATCTGCCACCACATTTTGCTTCCCTTTTTTGTAGATGATTTCAAAGTCATAACCCAACATCTTTGTGACCCACTTTTGTTGCTCTTCAGAGGATAATCTTTGTTCTAAAAAGTATTTAAGGCTATCATGATCCGTTTTTACCTTGAAGTGTCTTCCCATTAGGTAGGGTCGCCATTTCTTAAGTGCATGGAGTATTGCCAACATTTCCTTCTCATAAATAGCTTTGCTTAAAAACTTTCCCTTGATTGGACGACTTTCAAAAGCAATGGGTCTTTCATCTTGCATTAGAACAGCACCAATTCCATTTCCTGAAGCATCACATTCCACAATAAAGGTTTTTGTGAAGTCCGGTGTAGCTAAGACCGGTGCTTGGCACATTGCCTCTTTAAGATGTTCAAAGGCCTTTGTTGCTTCCGGAGTCCATGAAAATGAATCTTTCTTCAATAATGTTGTTAGAGGTGCTGCTATTCTCCCATAATTCTTAACAAACTTGCGATAATACCCTGTCAACCCAAGAAATCCTCGCAGATGCTTTATGGATGTGGGGATTTTCCATTCCTTAATGGCTTTAATTTTGCTAGGGTCTACCTTAACTCCTTCATGAGATACAATATGACCCAAATATTCCACCTCCTGGACTCCAAAGAAACATTTGGATCTTTTTGCATATAATTGTTTCTCCTCCAATAGTTGTAGCACCCTGTCAACATGTTCAACATGATCCTTCCAAGACTTGCTGTAGATTAGTATATCATCAAAAAATACTAACACAAATTTTCTAAGGAATGGTTTGAAAATTGAATTCATCAAACCTTGAAATGTTGAAGGTGCATTGGTAAGGCCAAAAGGCATGACCAAAAATTCATAATGACCCTCATGAGTTCTAAATGCCGTTTTTGGAATGTCTTCAATCTTCATTCTGATTTGATGATATCCCGAACGAAGATCCAACTTGGTGAAGTAAATTGATCCATGCAATTCATCCAGTAATTCATCAATAACAGGAATGGGGAACTTATCTTTAATAGTGAGCTTGTTGAGCTCCCTATAATCTGGACACATGCGCCATGATCCATCCTTCTTGTGCACCAATACTACTGGAGCTGAGAAAGAACTTTGACTCGGTTGAATTATACCAGCCTCTAGCATTTCTGCAACCATACGTTCAATTTCACTTTTTTGGACATAGGGATATCTGTACGGCCTGATGTTTGGAGGAACACTTCCTGGAATCAGATGAATAGCATGATCATGATCACGCATAGGTGGGAGACCCTTGGGAGTCTCAAATACCTTGGAATGATTGTCCAAGACTTTTTGGAGATCTGGAGAAATAGATGATTCCAATGTGGAAACATCTAGCGAACATAATTGTGCAATTACACCTCTTTGCTCCTTTTTTAGAAGCTTTGTCATACCATTAGAGCTGATTATCTTTCCTGGTTTCCCTGCAATACCCCTTAATTCAACTTCCTTTCCTTCCGTAGAAAATTTGATGAAAAGTTCTTGAAAATTAAAAGCTATTGTACCCAAGGATTGTAGCCATTGGACTCCTAGTACAACATCAGCACCTCCCATTGGAATGGAAAGCATTGGGCTAGTCAATACATATTCTCCCATGGATAGCTTGATATTATGGCACTTTCCAGAGCAATTTATTGTTCCTCCATTTGCAATCATCACTTGACACTCTGGTGCTGGATATAGGAAGCAATTCAATTCTTTTGCTACCCTACAATGAATAAAATTGTGGGTGCTTCCTGAATCAATCAACACTATTACCTTTTTCTTCTTGATTTGTCCTTCTATCTTGATGGTTTGAGGAGTGGTAATTCCCGCCAATGCATTACAAGATATGGTCGGATTTATTTGTTCTTCATCTAGGCTTTGTTCCTGGAGTATATCTTCTTCTTTTGACCTTTCTTGCTCCTTTTCTTCTTCCTCTTCACAATCTATGTAGAATAATTTCTTCTCAGCACACTTATGACCTTTAGTGTATTTGCTATCACAACTGTAACAAAGCCCTTTTGCTCTTTTTTCTTCCAATTGTTGTGGTGTCAACCTTATAGGTTGTGGAAGACTAGGGGCAACAACACTTCCGTCTTTATAGTTGTGAGTGGTATGCTTCCTGGTTGCCATAATTTTGCTTTCCATTTTTCTTGCTAACCTGAATGCCTTCTCTAATGAATCAGGTTCCCAAAGGCGAACATCATGTTGGATATTATCCTTTAAAGACCCTATGAACACATCAATCCTATGCTCCTCTGGAATATCTTTTACCCTTATGTTCAATTTTTGGAACTCCTCAATGTGCTCCATTACTGAACCCTTTTGTTTGAGACTTATCAATTGGCTAAAAAAAGTGTTGCTTTTTGTATCTTCATAATGTGCTATCAATTCTTCCGTAAAAATTGCCCAAGTGATAAATTGTTTACGAGAGCAAAGCCATTGATACCATACAAACTGATTTGGTTCCAAATATACAGTTGCCATACGTACCTTTTGTGCGTTTTGCACATTATTGAGATCGAAGAATTGCTCCATCTGTAATATCCATGTGGCGGGATCCTTGCCATCAAACTTCCTCATATCGATTTTTGGAATATGGTGATTCTTCGATCCAACATTAGCGTCTATGGAATCATGATTAACATTTCTTTTGTTCTCATCATGAGTTTCCTTTACTACCTTTTCACCATTAGTGCCCCTTTCTTGTAGCAACTTCTTCAATTCTTCCATATCTGTCTTCAAATCTATCTTCAAATCTGCCATGTCTCTCTTCAAATCTGTCTTCGAATCATCCATCTTAGCTTCCATGCCCTTTATCTTAGATTCCACGCCACTTATCTTAGCTTCTGTTAGCTTTTGTGAGCGTGACATTTGTTGCACTTGTTCTTGTAATTTTGATATATCATGTAGCATTTCTTCTTCTTCTTCATGAGTCATGCTAGAGCTTTCAGGTTCCTTACTAGGTGTTTGCATTTTCTTTCCTCGGGGCATCAGTTACCGATAATAATGCTTTACTATGCCCTTTGAATTCCGTTAAACCAAGCTTACACAAAAATTAAAAAAAAAACTACACACCTTTTTTCACTTTATAGAAGCCTGATATTGAATCTGATGTATCTCTGTAATTTCGGATCATCCAGTTCTGAAATTGCTACCTGTAGTAGCCTTCTGCGTCCTCTTTCCAATGCCACAAGTCTGAGCCAAATTGGATTCTCCAAGGAAGAGTTATGTGAAATCTCCCACAGTGACTTGCTTTTAGACTAGTTCAGTAGAGCGAACTTGTACGACGTGCCACGAGTCACTGTTTCAACCTTTGAATCTGAAACACACACACAAGAAACTACATCCGTCCTCTTTCTGTACCTTTTTACGAAATTTCAATCCGATCCTCAGAGAGAGCGTTATGACGATTTTCCCCAGGTCACCTGTTTTGAATGTAATTCAGGAGTCTGCAAAAAGGCCAACTTTCTCAGATCATATCTCCGAAAATATCGCGCGAAAAGCTCTGAAATTCGGACCCAAGGTTTAGCGCCAATTCTTCTCAAATGGGTTTTTTTTGCGACTTCTGAAACGTCACAGAAAAAAAGTTATAGCGAAAATGCCACGATGACCTGTTTGGAGCAGCGAAACCCTAGAATCCAAAGCTCTGATACCAAATGTTATGAAACCAGCTCAAGAAAAGATAGAAAAGATAGATCAACGCCTTAGAATTCAGCCTCTTCGAGGGGGCAACCTCCTTTACATTACATAAATGAACAATTCTTGGATGATACAAATGACAAAACCTCCTTTCTATATATAGGAGTCTAAGGAGTCACAATATAATCCAGCCGACCTAACAATAATAATATAAAGCCACAAAAATAACAATAGAGGGATTCTATGGGGCACAGAAATAACAATATGGGGGTAATAGGGGCACAACAATATAAATAAGGGGTATAACTACAATAGTAATGGGGTAATCACTAGTATTATAGGGACTCAACAGAGGTCCACAAAACATTAGGGACAAATGCTATGCTTAAAATCCGCGACACCTGAATCATGCTATCGGTTTCAAGAAAGAAACATTAAATCGAGGGCAAAGCATGGAATGAAGAGGACTGTATAGCGGAAGCGGAAGCGTGTTGGGCAACCGAACGTGAAGTCGTTGTTGTCAACCGCGTAGGTCTGCACAGTTTTGTTCATTCAAAGCAGTTGTAATATTGCACAATTCTTTATCATTTGAATGGTAATGTTGTAGTATTGCGCCGTCTATATAAACAGTTTTTCAAAGCATTCAGAGTATTGCGCTGTTTTTCAAAGTGTTTATATATATCATTCAAGGCAGTTTTCAAAGCATTCAAAGTTATATCAGTCAGAGTGTTTTATAGTGTTGCATGATAAATTGATATATTGAAGTGATATATTAATACATTGAAGTGATATATTGAAGTGATCCCTTGCACATTTTTTCAAAACATAGTAGTATTGCAGTGATATGTACAATGAAATGCTGATGCTTTTAGCAAATATCAGAAGGATTTGAAGGCTGTAACGTAAGGATTTTTTTATCAGCAGAAGTAATTTTTTTACAGAATGCATTCAATCATCTCTATGGTCGGAATAGTTCTCACTGGCAAGGAGA
The DNA here is from genome assembly GCA_031772625.1 of Pinus tabuliformis. Lineage (NCBI taxonomy): Eukaryota > Viridiplantae > Streptophyta > Pinopsida > Pinales > Pinaceae > Pinus > Pinus tabuliformis. Next base: position 787,304,573 of record CM062810.1, read on the forward strand.
ACTATTCTGAATGGTCTCGGATGGTAAAACACACCCTCATCTACAATGAGTTGTGGAAGGGAGTGTGTGTCGGAGAAGAAGACAAAGACCCTGTGCAGCCTACATCAGATAAAGAACTTGTCATTTGGGAAAACAAGAACAGCAAAGCCTATGCATTGATCGCAGCATCTGTAAATGAAGAAGTAAGTCGTCATATTTCATCCTATTCCACTGCCTTTGAAGCTTTACAAAAGCTGAAAGAACTCTATGATTCACATTCTGCACTTGAAGTTGTTCAGCTCATGATTAAACTCTTCACTCTTGAACTGAAAAATAATGATCCTCTTGCTCTTGCATCTGAAATAAAGTCTATAATGCATGATATTAAATCCACTAAGGTTGAGCTGGATATCTCTCTTATTGCCTTTCTCAAAGCACTCTATCCTACCTACTCCAATTATCTTGAGTCATTACAAGCAAATGGAAATCTTAAAGATATAACCTTTGACTCTCTTGTGAAAAATTTTGCTGAAAGAGAGAAAGCCTTTGGAAAAAAGACAGTCCCTGAATCTTCTGAAGAGACTGTTTGCCTTGCTCATAAAGAAAAGCATCCTGCTCAAGATTCTACAAGAGGAAGAGGTGGACGAAGAGGAAGAGGAAGATACTTCAGAGGTGGGGGGGCAGACATTCTCAAGCAGAAAAGGCAGATCTACATTGCATTCGCTGCAAACGAAATGGATCACATGATGCTTCTACATGCAAGCTACCATGGGACAAAATTGAGCAGAGAAGAAATCAACAGAAAGGTAAAACTGATGACACAGACAAAGGTAAAGCACCTGAATCCACTCACTATATTGAGGCACAATGTAACATTGGAGTAAATGAAGATTTGTTTAATGCTTCACTTGCTTCTTCGAAAAATGATTGGTTGCTTGATACAGGAGCAACCTGTCATATGACTCATAGGAAAGATTTTTTTGAAGATTTCACTGACAATGTTGATGGAGCAGTATACTTTGCAGATCAGTCAAAAATCAAGCCATCAGGGCTTGGCACAATCAGGCTTAAACTGCCTGGTCTTCCAGACTTTCTTTTGGATCATGTTCTATATCTCCCACAGCTCAAGAGAAACTTGATGTCCCTGGTCCACATCCGCTAGCAAGGCCACTCCATTCATATGTTTGATGGAAAGCTTGAGGTAAGAAAGGCATCTGACCACTCACTTGTCATGAGGGGTATAGAAGAAGAAAGACTTCTTAAACTGCAAGGAACCTCTGCTCATGCACAACATTTCTCATATATTGCTCATCATGAAGAAGGTACACTTCCGTCAAGTTTATTATGGCATGCTAGATTTGGACATTTAAACTATGATAGTCTCCGCTTGTTGAAGAAAAATGGTGTTGCTGGTTTGCCTACCATTCCTAGAAAACATAAGCAATGTGATGCTTGCATTCTAGGAAAGCATAGCAAACAGTCTTTTCATGATTCACATTCAAGAGCACATAGGAAGCTTGAACTCATTCATTCAGATTTATGTGGTCCAATGCCTGTTCCTTCTGCAAATGGAAATAAATATATCATGACATTTATTGATGATTGCACCAAAATGTGTTGGGTTTATTTATTGAAGAACAAATCTGATGCTTTTCAAACATTCAAGAATTTTCATAAGTGGATTGAAAATGATGCACAATCTCATATTGGGTCTATTCGCACTGATAATGGAAAAGAATATACATCAAATGAATTTGAAAACTATCTTCGCCAACATGGGATCAAACATCAAACAACTGTACCTTATAATCCCCAACAGAATGGTGTAGCAGAAAGAATGAATAGAACAATCTTGAATATGGTACGATCCATGCTTTTCTTCAAAAATGTAAAGATAATGTTTTGGGCTGATGTTGTTCTATGTGCTGCATATATAAAGAATAGATGTCCATCTAGTGCTATAAGAAACAAGACTCCTTATGAATTGTGGTATGGACATGTTCCTTCGGTAAAACATCTCAGGATTTTTGGTTCCACCTGTTATGCTTTAATACCAAAGGTACATAGAAACAAACTTGGTGCTAGAAGTCGTAAGTGTATCTTCCTGGGGTATTCAAACACCTCTAAAGCATACCGTCTCTATGATGAAGTAAATAAAAAGTTTGTTGTATCTAGAGATGTCATTTTTCTTGAATCATCCAAATCTGACAGTGTTGTTGAGCGGCAACTTGATCGCTTGGATAGATTCGCAAAAACGAAATCATTTCAAGAATTTGATAATCAGATTCCACATCTTGAAGGGGGGATTCCTATACTAGAACAACATGTGGAATCTTCTTCTGAAGAACAATCTCCCCTGCATGAAACTCCAACAACGGATGATGCTTTAAGTGATGTAATTGATAGAATTGGGAGACTCAATCTTGATTCAGTCCCAACTCAATCAACAGAGCAGCCTGGACCATCTCAGAAAGGTCCCCCAAAGTGGCTGACAAAGACACTTGAAAGTGTTCATCTTGATGAAATTGGAAAAACAGGAACCAGAAATACAAACCGACAAGATGGAGGTGATGTAGATAACTCTAATTCACTTGTTGATATGGATGTTACTTATGATTGTGAATTGAACTTGTCTACAGATTTTGAACCAACTTCCTTCAGAGAAGCTGCTTCTCATGATGAATGGAAAGAAGCGATGCAGAAGGAGTATGATGCCCTCATAAAGAATGGCACTTGGAAGCTGGTTGATCCTCCATTTGGAACCAAACCAATTGGCTGCAAGTGGGTCTACAAGAACAAGTACAAAGCTGATGGCTCACTTGATAAGCACAAAGCTAGGCTTGTGGCAAAAGGTTTTGCACAGAAGGAAGGGGTCGATTATGAGGAAACTTTTGCCCCCACAGCAAAATGGGCCACCATCCGGACACTCTTTGCACTAGCTGCTCAGAACGGTTGGAAAGTCCATCAAATGGATGTAAAAACTGCATTCTTGAATGGAGATCTAAAAGAGAATGTTTTTATGTCTCAGCCTGAAGGATTTGCTGTAAAAGGACATGAACACAAAGTATGCAAACTTGTGAAGTCCTTGTATGGCCTCAAACAAGCACCACGAGCCTAGTATGAAAAACTAATTGAGCATCTTCTGAAACTCAACTTCAAACATTTTGATCTTGATGATGCAACTTTATTTGTCAAGAAAGTTGGCAAAACAGTTGTATATCTTGTGGTATATGTAGATGATCTTTTAATGACAGGGAACAATGAAAGCTATATTGCATCCATAAAGAAAGAATTAGGAAAAAGTTTTGAAATGACTGATTTGGGCTATGTTCATTACTATCTTGGTATTGAAGTAACCCAACATCCAAAATCCATATTTCTTTCTCAAAAGAAATACATTGGAGATTTGTTAAACAGATTTGGCATGACAGAGTGCAATCCTCTTTCTACTCCAATGGAACAAAACTTGAAGCTCACGTCTATTGAAGGAAAGGAATTTGAGGATGCAACAAAGTATAGACAGCTTGTAGGAAGTCTCATCTACCTCACTACTACCAGACCAGACATTTCATTTGCTATTGGAATCCTCTCCAGGTTTATGCAAAAGCCTTGTGAGGGACACTGGTCTGCTACAAAAAGAGTTCTAAGGTACTTGAAGGGAACTCAAGACCTTGGAATCAAGTATACACAGGTGGACGACTTCATCTTGATTGGATACTCTGATTCAGACTTCGATGGAGACAAAGAAACTGGGGTATCTACTTCAGGATATGCTATGAATCTTGGAACAGGAGCTGTCTCCTAGAGATCACGCAAACAATCAGTTCCAGCAGATTCCACAACAGAAGCAGAATACGTGGCAGCAGCTGAAGCAACGAAAGAAATTGTGTGGCTCAGGAAAATTCTTGAAGATTTGCAGGTAAAACAAGTACAATCAACTCCACTCATGATTGATAACACCTCTGCAATAAAGTTGGCCAAGAACCCAAAGTTCCATGATCGTACTAAGCACATCAATACTAAATATCATCTGATCCGACATCATGTTGAGGCCAAAACAATCCATCTCCGTCATTGTTCCACAAATGAGCAAATTGCAGACATCTTCACCAAAGCGCTTGGAAGAGAAAAGCTTGAAAGATTCAGAACGATGCTTGGACTCACCAACATCCCTTCAGATTAAAGGGGGGAATGTTCACACCTAATCTTCAACGGTTGGGTAACCTGGAACGTGAACAGTCATCAAGAAGATGAACTGATCCGTCCATTTTATGTACATAAACAATAGCTGTCTAATGAAATAATCAATCAATTTCTTCTGCCCATTCTGGAGTTACCCTGGCCTGACAAAACCAAGTTGGGGTAATTCTGACACATGGTCTCTATGTCTTCCCAGGTAACAGGTCTAGGACTATACTTCTCCCACTAGACCTTAACTTGGTCCACCAGGAGGTGCTTAAGATGTCGAACCCTACGATCTAGTATATGTAATGGTTCAACGATAACGGTTCTCTCGTTCGATACCTGCAGTTCCTTCCATTGGTTTTTATGAGATTTGTCATCTATGTAGTGTCTTAGTATAGATACATGAAAACCACTATGAATTTTATGCAAGTTGGGTGGAAGTGCAAGACAGTAGGTGATAGGTCTAATTATTTCCAGAATTTTAAATGGTCCAATAAACTAGGGTGAAAAATTTGTCCCTTTTCCAAATCTGATGGTGCTTTTGTTTGGTCTGGTGCGAATAAAAACTTGACCTCCTACTTCATAATTCCTATCCGTCCTGTGAACATAAGCATAAATTTTATGTCTATCTTGTGCTTCTTTTAACCATTGCTTAATTTATATTACCTATTCTTCCATCTCTTGAATTAACTCTGGCCCAACAATCACTTGATCCTCTAACTTGTCCCAACTTAATGGTGTACTACAAGGTATTCCATATAATGCTTCATATGGAGGCATTCCGATTGAACTATGGTCATTGTTATCATAGGAAAATTCAACTAAAGGCAAGTAATTTTCCCAATGTGTTTTTTAGTCCATAGCATACATCCTAAACATATATTCAATTACCTAGTTCACTCTTTTTGTCTGTCTATCAATCTTAGAGTGATAAGTAGTACTAAAATTTAGTTGGGTTCCTAAATCTGACTGCATACAAATTCAGAGTCTTGAAGTGAAACTTGAATCCATATCTGATATGATTTTCTTAGGTACTCCATGGAATCTAGTAATTTCATTTATAAATACTCGAGCCACGTTAACAACTTAATAAGTATCTTTTACAGGAATAAAGTGAGCACTTTTAGTTAGTTTATCCACCACGACAAAAATTGCATTGTTCCTTTATGGGTAAGAGGTAGTCCCATGACAAAATCCATATAAATCACCTCCCACTTAGTTATAGGAATTCCACGTGGTTGTAGGAGACCTACTAGGTGATGATGTTCAACTTTCACCTACAGACATTCAAGAAATGTTGCAACGAATTGGACAATATCATGCTTCATGCCTACCTAGAAGAAGAGTTTACTTGTGTCGACATACATTTTATTTATGCCTGGATGTGTGCAATAACGTTCTCTATGTGCTTCTTTGAGGATGGTGTTTTGAATATCCCCATCACTAGGGATATACATCCTTCCTTGGAATCACAATAGTACATTGTTCTCTAGTGCATACCCTTCAAACTTGGGTCCTCTTGGGTCTTTACTTTGAAGCACGAATCTTACTTTTAAATATAGTTTAATGGGTATAATGGAAAATATCCTTGGTCTTCTACTTAGAGCATTTTCCACTACATTCTGTTTCCCTTTGATGTATGAAATTCCAAAGTCGTACTCACTTAAGAATTCACTCCAACATCGTTGTGTGGCATTTAAGCCCCTTTGAGTAAATAAGTATTTTAGACTTTGGTGATTTCTTTTGAGCACAAAGCTTCTCCCTACATGGTAATGTCTCAATATTTTTAATTATAGCACTACGATGAACAACTCTAAATCATGCGTGGCATAGAGTTCCTCGTGAGGTTTTAACTTCCTTGATGCATACACTATCACTCCTTTGTCTTGCATTAATACTAAACATAATCCTTACTTGGATGTATTAGTACATACAATAACATTTTTGTCCATGTCAAGTACTCATAATATTGGTGCACTAGTCAATAATATGATAAGCTCAACAAATGCAGTGTTGCATTCCTCGACCCACTCATATCTAACTCTTTTGTGTTGGAGGGTTCTAATAGGCTTTGCAATTTTTTAGAATCCTTCCACAAACCTTCGATAGTATCATGCTAAACCCGTGAAACTACACAATTCATGCACATTTTTCGGTATCGGCCAATCCATGATTGCTTTTACCTTCTCAGGATTTGATAAAATACTTCACCAAACATATTAATATGACGTAAGTAATGAATTTCTTTATGAAAGAAGGAACACTTTGATAAATTTCCATATAATTGGCCCTCTCTTAGGCAAGATAATAATATGTGCAAGGGTTCTTAATACTCCTTTTCATTTTTGGAGTTGATGGGAATATCATCTAGGAAGACTTGTACAAAGCAGTAGAGGTGCTTACGAAAAACATTATTCATAAGATTCATGAATATTGTTGGTGCATTAGTCAACCCAAATGGCACCATTGTGAATTCATAATGCATAGAGTGTGTTCAGAATGTCATTTTAGAAATATCGTTATCTTTAATTATTAATTAATGATAACCATACCGTAGATAATTTTTTGAAAAAACAAAAGCCCATTTCATTTGATCAAAGAGATCATTAATTCGAGGGATTGGATATATTCTTTACCATAGCTCGATTAAGTCTTGATAGTCTATACATAGTGGCAAGGATCCATCCTTCTTCTTGAAAACAATTACAAGTGCATCCCAAGGTGAAATATTGTGTTAGATGAGTCCTAAGTCCAATAATTCCTTTAGTTGCATTTGCAACTCTTGAAGTTTCGAAGCCTTCATTCGATAGGGTGTTTTAGAGATTGGTTTTGTACCATGTTTTAATCCTGTTCTGAATTCTAGCTCCCTTTCAAGAGGTAATCCCAGCAAATCCTTGGGAAAAACATCTAACAATTTAGGCAGTACTAGATATTGCTTTAAGGATGGTCCCTTTCCCTTGCTTACTTCTCTCATTACATATATTTGAAAACCTTTCCCTAGACAACACTTCATTTTTAGGGTTGAAATGAAGTGTAAATACACCTTTTGTTTAATACCTCGGATTTGGATCGACTTCCCTTCATCATTTATGCAAAGAATTATTTTTGCATAGCAGTCCACCCGAGCTTGATGAGATTCCAACTAATTCATCCCAATAATGAGGTCATAACTTCCTAGGGTAGTGACATATAGTTTTAACTTAGTCAAACAGACCCGTAAGTCAACCATGCATTCCTCAACACTTGACTCTACTACCTGTTGTTCCCCTTAAGCCATCTCGACCTATCTAAATAATTTTAAGTTACATGTTGCAACCCACATTTATCTAATGCATATGAAGAAATGAAACTATTAATTACATGCCATGTTTCAAAGCACGCTCTACACCAGAATGAAACATTTTCACAGTCGATCTTTTGGAATCAGACATAATTTCGAGTCGTCAAATTGATCTTAGTGAGAAAATCCTTATTGAATTCCATCTCTATACAAATTTCTTGTATTTGGGTTGTGGTAGTAAAATTTTCCAAGAGCACTCCCAATAGAGGATAATGATTGGAGATTCCAAAGTGTAATGGTATATTCAGAAGCGTTACCTGAACTAGAACTATGGAGATTGATGCCATTACCTGATCAAAGGCAAGAGACCAGGGTTGAATGAAGAGACCGACATTACCCCAGAACCATGGCCTGTATTCACAAATGCCCTTCTTGTCCTCAATATTATCGAAAATAACAACGAAAAAACCCTGAGCCATGGGATAAATATTCAGATCATCCACTAAACGAGGTTTCCATGTCTCATAAATCCATTTATGCAGAGTCATCAGATGCGGCCAAAATCCATTAAACATGTAAACCAAACCTTTCTCTGAAAAAACTTCTCACGGCTAAAAGCTTCCTCATCCAAAGGAACATTGAGGGAAGAAACTTCTTCAAGTACCATGAGGTCAGAACTGGATTTCAAAATGGAACTATATGAAACCAAAGAAGAGCTTGCTTGTCCGACAACCATTCCTACAAAACAAACTCTCTTCATCGTTGAACCACTGAAATTTGCCATTGATTAGAATGTAGCAAAGATTTGCAAAGAAATCCACACGATCTAAGCATAGATCAACTAGCCAGGGAAAAACCCTAACCGCCACAACGATTTTCAAAACTCCGCCCATCTCCTTTTCTTATTTAAATTTCTTCTTATTAATAATTATTAATTAATTCTTCATTTTCACTAAATATAAAATTTATATTAAAATTTTAATAAAAAATAATTTCAATTATATTTTGTTTTTATGATATATTGTTTTATTTTTTATTTTTATTTATATTAAAAAATGTTTTTGTAATTTAAATTATTATAAAAAAATTATTTAATAATAATAATAATTTATCATTAACAATATTTTATAATTTAAGTATTAGGGGGTTTTACGTAGTGCATTATATTAGATATCATTTTGGGATTCAACTGCGTTAAGTAAGTCATTCACGTATGACCATTTCCATGAGAGGTAGTCGTAACTGACTAATTTCTCATGATTTTTGAATAGTTCACTTAGCACTCATTGCATCGGGTGATGCTCACAAGGGTGATGCTCAAAGGGGTGAACTCACCCCTATGAGCATCACCCGATGCAATGAGTGCTGAGTGAACTATTCAAAAATCATGAGAAATTAGTCAGTTAGGACTCCCTCTCATGGAAATGGTCATAAGTGAATGACTTACTTAACGCAGTTGAACCCCAAAATGATATCTAATATTTTATAATTTTTTATAAAATTAAAATTGATAATTTAATTAATGAGATGTGTGTATTTTGGAATAGAATTTAAATGTAATTATAAATAATTATCAAGGAGATGGTGGTAATTTAATCTCCGTGGAATATTCTAGAATATTCTTAATAATAGTCACAAATCCAAAGTTGTGATTTATCTCCAAAGTAGTTATTTTCTTTCCGTTGTTTTACCTAAATTGATTAATAAAAAGAATCATATGAACAAAAGTCATATAAAATGAGTCACAATTTTTTGGACATGTGGTATTAATAAACTATGATATTGTAACAAACAATGTTTAAAGGTTAAGAATCTTCATGGTAATTTGGGAGTGAATCTTCATAGTTTAAAATCTTATTATATGTTCATTAAATGTATATATGTTTAATTTATATAATAATTCTATTTACAATTAATAATAATAATAATAATTACAATTTAATTATTTTTATGTTTTTTTTAATATTGATAATGTGAGATGTATTATAAAGTAAATATTTTGATGCTTATTAAAAATTAATGATTGTGAACATTGAACAACCATTTAATTTATATAGCTATATTAATTTATCAAAAATATATTTTTACACTGAAGGCTACCTTTTTCATCTCCATTTGACATTTGTCCGTCTGCTAACTTAAGAAAAAAAAGGAATTACACATCTTATTGTAAAATGGACCATTTTGCTAAATAAAATTTGTTTATATATAAATGAATGTTATAAATAATAATGAGGAACTTATCATGGAAGAACTTATTAGAATTGGAATAATCTCAAATCCCTAGGAAATTGGTGGGTGGGGAGCCACGTGGCACGAATATAATTTTTTTAATTTATTAAAAGTAATGGACCATTTTGCTAAATAAAATTTTATTATATATAAATGAATGTTATAAATAATAATGAGGAACTTATCATGGAGGAACTTATTAGAATTGGAATAATCTCAAATCCCTAGGAAATTGGTGGGTGGGGAGCCACGTGGCACAAATCTAATTTTTTAAATTTATTAAAAGTCAATGCAACCTAACAAACATTACAGTGGGTGAGGAGTGTTTACTTATTGTTTTAAATTAAAACTGGGGAAAATGTTCACTCACTCATTATTAAAGAAAAGTAAAGAATAATAACAAAATTATTAACAATGTTAACATTCAAGTGATGGAAAAATTGTCACATAAATTAAATAACTCACTTTTATTTAAACTAAATATTTCCATTTAAAAAAATTTATTATAATTCTTTTATTTTTTAAATATAATTATTTTTTAACTTATTTATAAAAAGTTTCTAGTTAATCAAATTCACATTTAAATCTTTATATTAATAAAAACTTGATAACCTTACCTTTTACAATTATATTACATATTTAAATTACTAAGAAATAAATATGTATCACTATAATATGACATTGAAAGTAAAATATAAATACGCAGGCTCATGCAACAAATCAATTACAAGAAAATAGTTCTTATTTTATTAAAATGTAATGAATTATCTTCATCTCGAAACTAGGAAAGGTACAAGGGTTTTACAGAGGTTGATTCCTATACATGTAATGTGCAGTTGAATATTTATTTATATATCATAAATAAAAACTAAATATATTCATTTTTAGGATGTGGTTATGGAGCTTCATGTTCAAAATCCATGATACCTATGATGTAGTGGGGAACATACACTTTAAATTAAATTTGATTTAAACAAGTCATTTTCGCCATGCCATTTTACACTATTCTTGATGTTGGAATATTAATAAATATGATAATATTTACATTAAATTATGTATTTTTAAAGATCTCCTGTGTTTAAGGGATTTTTTTAGGTAGAATGATATAAAATGTTTAATTGAAAAACTAAATGGGCTTAATTTTGATTTTTCCAACCAATTCAGAACTAGATCATAACCTAACCAATTTTTTTAGGTCAAATCCGTATAGCAATTTTGGCTTTGGGGATTCTTAAGATAACTCCCACACAAAATTGCTTTAACTAATTATGATAAAGTCCCACCTTAAATAGTGTTCAACCTGAGACATTATTGGGTATTTTTTTGTTTAGGAATGGTCATCCTTGACATAAAGACTTCGGTTAACTTACATGGTCACTCGTTATTGTGGGACTGCACGAGCTGTGAAAAGGAAACCATAATTACTTCTGGAAAGATGAGAAAGAAAGAAGGAAAATTTTAACATCCACAAGGAAACCATAATTACTTTTGGAAAGATGAGAAAGAAAGAAAGAAAATTTTAACGTCCTAAAGTTAGCCTATTAGACCTTTTTTAGAGTGCAAAACTTGAAAAAAAAAAGTGTGCAACTCAAGAGATGTAATCCTCTTCAAAATGGATCTATATTGGTTCTACATATGCATATAACATGTGTAACTGTTCATTTTTAAAAGTGTATTTTTGCTCGCGTAAATGGATACAATGCTTGAAAGTTTACTTGGACACTTGGACTGTGTAAAATACACCACATAGATTTGCAATGCCAACAAATCTTTGCTAGACAAACTTTAAATTTAAATTTAAAACTGGAATTAATGGCTCCAAATTAATTTAAATTTTTTAAAAGGAGATAGCTAAAATTATAAAACAAACTCCCTTCTTTATGTTGATTGTAGAATATCATGGAATCTACAGGTCACTCCAGTGAAAGATGCTATTTATTTAATCTCATTAACAACACACACTGACTTTATTCATTTCCTATGTTCAATTACACTTTTTGAGCGCCAGTGCCCACGAAGACCCATGTTAATGTTTCTCCTCATTACCTTGCATATTATAGCTTGGATATAATATGTATATAAGATTTTGACATAGTAGTATGATTGGAAAAAATGATTTATCTAGGTGGTTCAAGCAACATCTGTCAGACAGGCACCGACACAAGTGTGAGACTATTGCAAGCCCGAACACATTTCCTCCCCTCCATCCTCCACCCTTTACGTCATTGTCTTTCCTTTGCTGCAACAGTTTTGCAGTAATATCATAGTCATGTTCAATTCCTTCGGTGTATTTTTACACCTTTAGGAGCAATTGCTAGTATACAAATTTTGAATTGTCATTTTTTAACCGCTAAAGATAAATAACCGTCAAAATTCCTTGACTCATTCTACATATGTTGCTCTTAATTCACTTCTAAGACATCGTAGAAATTCTACTCTTAATTCACAGACATCTTCATTTATATTTACTACAAATCGTTCGTGTGCCATTAATGGTGGATTCCACGGAGACTTCAAAAAAATTTCACCATGACATTAATGAAGACATAAGTTTATATTTATACTTTGTTAATATGAAACTGAGATTTATAATTAAACAAATTCACTTTTAATTAGCGTTGTTTTAAAAAAAAATCACATTTAAATCTTTATATTAATAAAAACTTGATAATCTTATTTTTTACAATTATATTACATATTTAAATTACTAAGAAATAATATAAATAAGTAGACAACAGATCAATTATCGAAGTCATAAAACCTTTTATGAGAAAAGAGTTCTTATTTTATTAAAATATAATGAATAATCTTCATCTTAGAACTAGGAAAGGTACAAGGGTTTTACATAGGTTGATTTTGATATATGTAATATGTAGTCGAATATTTATTTATATATCATAAATAAAAACTAGATATATTCATTTTTAGGATGTGGTTATGGATATCCATGTTCAAAATCCATTATACCTATGATGTAGTGGGGAATGAGCACTTTAAATTAAATTTGATTTAAACAAGCCATTATTTATATATCATAAATAAAAACTAAATATATTCATTTTTAGGATGTGGTTAGGGAGCTTTATGTTCAAAATCCATGATACCTATGACATAATGGGGAACGAACACTTTAAATTATATTTGATTTACACTATTCATGCTAGCATATTAATAAATATGAAAAGATTTATATTAAATTATATATTTTTAAATATTTCGTTTAGGTGTCTGTTGTGGCCAGCAACAACCCCCCTTCTTATTTAGTGTTATCACTAATACTAAATAAGTGGGGACCCTTATTCAAAAATTAAAAAAATTGATTAATGCTTGTATTTCCTTTTTCAATAAAACTTACTATCATAAACTTAGGAGAATACCCTCAAAAATCTAAAAAGACTTAAGTTTTATGGTAAATTAGAATAAAATCACTCCTTAAAGTGTGTCACATCGCAAAAAGGGTAATGGATACCTTCCCACAAGCGGAATTCTAAAAATGCGAAATTGCGATGCGAAATCATGCATCGAAAAACCCTCATCGCATCACATGCCTTAAACATCACCTACGTTGAAGTGCCTTAAAATGCCGATATGCGATGGCGCATCTCGTGAATCGCATTTCACAGAAAACACATTGACGGATGCTTGCCACACGTAAAGGAACTGCGATTTGCGATATTGCGATCTGCGATATTGCGAAGCAAATCGCAAAATCGCCTTATCGCAGATCTGCACGGCCTGTTGTTCGAGAAAGCTTTTTCCATAAACCGAGGCCCGGTTATGCGCGTTAATGTTAATCAATGAGTTAGTTGGAAATCATTAATGAAATATGGTTTTGATCTTATCAAGGAGCCTGTTCACGTAAGGTAATATATTTCATATGTTTTCCGCATTTGAAACTTTCCCGTCACCTTTTCTTATCATCGTTCTCACCTCATTTGTAAACTGCAGGAGCAAAGAACTGAGAAGTATACAGAGCATAGTTCAAGATATTATGGGAAAAAAGGGTAAAGCCCCCAGTTCTGAAGATAAAGAGATGACTCCATTGTACACAGACACCACATGTAACAAAGATGCCGGTATTACTATTTGGGAAGGCATGAATAGTTTACTTGAGGAAGAAGATCCCAAGGTAATGGAGGTTACGGCTACTGCAGGCTCACACGGGTCTTCTGAGGCGTCTATTACAGATCTAGCATGTTTATTCTTGCACAGGATAGCGACGAGGCCCAAAATTCTCTCGTATAAGGACATGGAGTACTAGATAATGTTGATATCACATATAGAGAATTTAAAGCTCAGAAACAAGAACGTATAAGTCGTTCTTTCCACAAAATTTAAGCTTTATATCCTCTAACAAAAAGCGCGCAAGAGGCGAAAATCGCACCAAGGAAGCCCGGATCAAGAAACGGAGGCAGTTTCCGATGTGCGATTAGCACCGCATTGCCAGGCAAAACCCCTCGAGATGGGAAGCCTCAAATTTCTCAGTCACTTGTAAGTGCGGAAATTTGTAGGAAAAGAGTGCTAAAGACGGAAAGTAAAACTGGAACTCAAAACTAGTGATATTTATCAGGTATATCATCAAGTGGTATGTAAATATCTACCAAATGTACAGCATCTACAAACAAGCTGGAGACAGAAGGCTCAAGAAAAGGCAGAATCAATCCAAAGGTTAACCAAGTTGAATTGGGATTCTTACTGGGCATACTTGGTAAAACCACACAGCCAGTGCATGACTCTCAAATGTGTCATCAATTTTGTCGAGAAGATGGCGCCAGCTCTTACCGATTCCGTTTTCGCAGGACAGCTAAAATCGGAAGTCGGCCAGCCAACTCTCCTCAAGCAAATGTTGAACGCTTGTGACTTCAAGGAACATATACATAAATAGTTAGTTAGTAGTTTTAGTTTTAGATTCAGTTTTAGTTTTAATTTTGCTTTATTTTTGCCTGAAATTAGGACGATCATTTAAACCGCATGCTACATTTTTGTAATAAATTATTTTTAGAATTAGTTAGTAATATTTAAACCCTTCTCATGCATTTAGAGAAGGGTCCAGAAATTTATCAAAAACTTGTCCTCAGAACATGCACTTTTGCACCCTCCGAGGAGGTTTTGATGAATGAATGGAACATGATTTATTGATATCTGTGTTTAATATCTACTACTGATGTTGCACTTCTGTACTCTTAGTGGATGTTGGATTAAGAAGAAATAGATCATTATTGTTGGAGTTCCTGAGTAGAACTAGTTATAAATGGTACTTTTATCTCTTAACTGTTTCTGCTTATGTGTTATGGTGATATTCATGTTCAGTTATTTATATATGAATGCTTAAATGCTTGAGTTATCATTTGGCACTTTTGTACGGTGATAGCTATTTATTTATGCTTAATATATGAGTAGCTTATTATGTGATATGTTTTTCACAACTGTTTCATCTAACTTTTTATATGAAATGGTTTATCTTTATTGAATTCTTTTCTCATAGCAGTTGAATGATCTTTATTACCAACTGTTATTTGAAATCATTTTAGATCGCATAACGGAAAGATTACATCCCGGGTTAGTTTAGAATTAGATATTTCTGTTTATTAGAATACAATTGCATGTTGTTAGATTAGATTTAGAATAAAAAGCATTTTACTTAGGAACCATTAGGAAAGAAATATCAATTCTCAACACACACACACATATATTGGGAAACTGGTCCCATATCCCTAGTCGGACCCACTATACCAAACGGAAAAGGAGCTGCTAACCAAGGTCCGGACCAGGTGGGTATCCCCCTTGTTGTAGAACCGATTTTTGGGGCTTCAACATATTTGGTGCTAGAAGGAGAGCCCCGAACTATGAATGGCAAGTAAATCTAAATCTAAATACTATTCTGAGAGTAAATCGCCCTCACCATCTCCCCTGACTTCTCCATCACACTTAGAATCTTTAAATCTTGAGCAAGAAGTCAAAAGAACAACAACCACTGCCATAAACCTTGACATTTCAGAGAAATCTACTATTGAACCTCCCGAAGTTGAATCTTTAATTCATAAACTTCAGCAATTTTCTATATCACCTCAAAGATCTGATAAATCTCAAGGCAGCGTGACTTCGCAATATAACCCTGCTCATCCTCTCACCAGATTAAAGAGTGAAAAGTTTGGTATTGAGCCAACCGAGTTACCTCTACCTACAAGGAAGAGAGCAAGGAAATCACCTAAAGGGTTTGATAGTGAGACTCTTTCGTCATCATCATCCATCTCAACTTCCCCACCGCGAAGTCAACCATCCACTCCTCCACTTCAAATCATTGTCCATCAGACCACTGGAACTTCAACATCTCCTTCTCAAACATCTGGAACTGTAATATCCTCATCTTCCCAACCGTAAGGATCATCTTCTGCACTTTCGTCTGTTAGCAGTTCAACGATGGCCCAAATGCCATGGAATAACCCTGGGGCAGTCTTAATGCCTGTGCCCTTGAGTCAAATACCGGCCCATCCTGAAAAATGGCTGCCTAAGTTTAATCCTGAAGCAGGCATGCTAGCAGAAGAACACATAAATAATTTTATGTTATCCATAAATCTCAATGGGGTCACTAATGAAGACGCTGTCATTCGGCTTTTCCCTTACACGTTGCAAGGAGCAGCTGGATCATGGTATTTCTCATTACCATCCGAGTCTATTACTAGTTGAGAAATTTTCCAACAACAATTCTTGACTAAGTTTGGTGATGACAGGTCCACTGCAACATTAATCAATGACTTGTCTAACCTTAGAGCTGAGTCAAAGGAACCTATCAAAGATTTTAACTCGTGTTTTAATAAACTATTGAACAAAATTCCTACTGCTTCTAAACCAAGCGAAGAAGTGTGAAGTGAATGGTACATCTCTGCTTTACCATCAAGCACAGCAATCTTCATGGATAGAGCTAACAAAACAACTTTAGTTGACAATATGAAGGAAGCAATAGCGGTAGAGAAACGTATCATAGCTCTAGAAAAGAAAAACGTCGTTGAAGAATGTAAATCTAAAAAGGTTTGTTTCAAAGAATATCCAAAGAAAAAACAACCCAAAGACCCATTTGATTTAGAAGGATTGCAAAAAGTTTTGAAAACCATGTCTAACGAAATGGTTGACACAAAGAAACAAGTAGCAGAGACTTCTTCTAAAAAGCCTTACAAGCCTTATAGAAGAAATCCTTCGATTGATTCAAAGCCTCCTAATGCTATTACAAGCGCTGAATCAGAATAAGAAGAAGAAGAAATTACTACCGACGTACCTACCGATGAAGAAGAAGTTGTAGAGGTACAAGGTATGTGGGATTTCATCCTCCCCGATGAAGAGGATCAAGAGGCATCGCCGGTTAGTACTCGAAGTAGAAATCGAATCGATCCTCCTCAACCTACTCCTAAGCCAAAGAGCGCAAGCTCAACACCTAAGGATAAAGTTGCAGCCAAGAAAACAACATCCAAAGCGACTCAAATAAGCCCAGTCCAAACAAATTCACCAACTCCATCTAAAACATTGATTGTTTCATATGAAATGGAGTATAATATCATAGAAGACATGAAGAAGACTAGGTTTAACATCACTTTTTATGAATTGAGCAAGTTAAAACATCAGAAAAAGCTCATTTTGAAAGAATTGCATGCAGTACCAGTTGCACCTCTGCCTACCATTGTAATCTCGCAAGCTTCCCATGAGATGGGAAGACCTCCAAATACTATGATTAATAAAGTTGATCCAAATGACATTGCTCTAATTGAAGGAAAGTGAAGATCTCATACTCCGCCAATTCTTCTTACTTATGAAATTTTCAATAAAAATTTGCATAATTGTTTAGTGGATTCAGGAGCCTCATCCAATATCTTACCTAAATCGATTTGTGCAAAGTTGAACGTTCAACCTCAAAAATCTGTTGTGCGCATAGTGTAGCTGGATCGGTCGCAAGTTGAAGTGATCGGCGAATTAAATCAGGTTACCATAAGGCTGTCATCTAATCCAAAGGTATGTCAAGTTATCAATATTTTAATTGCAGGCATTCCAGAATTCTATGGCTTAATTCCTAGCAAGGATTGGTCAGAAAAGCTTTATGGATACTTTGCAACCGATTTGTCACACATGTGGCTCCCTTACAATGGTAAGCCAAATCAGATAAAGGTTGAGTGAAAAAGACATCAAAAATACATAGTAACAGAGTTGGAAGGAGAAAATGAACCGGTAGCATACAACAATAATATAATTGGCAACTATTCTATTGATTCTTTCCTAGGAAATTTTAATGCTCACACTTCACCTTACTTAGAACATTCTGTTTTATCTCAAGTGGAAATTTTTTCTCAAACAGATAGTTCTAAATGTATTAATTTTATAGATAATCCTGTAAATAAATCTTTATTTTGGAAGTTATTTTTTGACGGTTCTAAGTCTAATGAAGGAGCAGGAGTAGGATACATATTAGTTAGCCCAGAAGGAAACAAAACTATGCTAACTTGTAGACTCGAGTTCGATTGCACCAATAATATTGTAGAATATGAGGTTTTAGTCCAAGGATTATACAAAGCAATCAGATTAGATATCAAATATCTACAAGTCTTCGAAGAATCTGAAATTGTTATCAAACAGGTATGGAATACTATACATTGTCTATCAGGTCATTTAAAGTATTACCAATCTTTAGTACAAGATCTGACTGAACATTTTATAGTATTTAATATTTCATCAATTCCTAGAATCCAGAATGCTAGTGCTGACCTCTTGGCAAACGTAGCTTCCAAGCTTATTCCCTCAGAAGACTTTAGCCCCGATAGATTTTCAATCGAATTAATCTTTGGACCCTCGATTCCTAATAACATTACAAATTGGAGAATTTTCAACGATGATCCTGATATTGTAAGCTTCCTCACCTCTGATGGATCTTATACTAATCAGATAGTTGATGAGGACCTGTTGTGGTGAAAACACAACCCCACCATTATTGATTTGTTCAACTCAAATAATGGGGACCCTTTCTATAAATTTTTGGCTAAACGCCTTTTAGGATTTTTATTTAATTGATTATCTTACGCTTTTGTTAATTTTTCATTTTCTTTCGATTCTTGTTTTGATTGCTTTGTTAGTAATCGATTTTTATAAGCTTCCCATTGACGCTTGTTTCGCCTCATTTGGTCAACTGGTTTGAAAATGGTACTCCTTTGAAGTCTCGTCATTTATCTAGCCTGGGTTAAAATGCATAAAATGTAGAATATTGCATTTTGTAAATAAATTAACTCAATAATGCATTTATTTTAAATATTAACCCCTATTTAGTTCTTACTAATATTTTTTTTAATTTTTTACTTATACAGCCAAATTATTAAGCATCGGGATTTAAAAGATTTACTCCAATTTCCAAATCAAATCCTAATCTCGAAAACCCAAATATTCAAGTGGCTGTAGTTTATTTTTATTATTTTTATTTATTTTTTCAAGTGGCTGTAGTTTAGATAATTTCACAACTTAACTAAATTTCATTAAAATAAAATCAAAATAAAAAATGATATTAAATCTTAATTTAATTTAATTTAATTAATATATAATTGATTTAATTAAATTAAAATTTAATATATAAAAAATATATATATAAAACTTATTTCGCAATCGGGAGATCGCATCGGAGCTTTTGCATTGTGACAAGTTTTAAAAACCCCGACACTTCAATCTTCCTGATTGCCGATTTCCCATCATAAAAAATCAAAAGGCATTGAGGCATTTCAAGACATACACGTATATGGCAAGTTCGTTTGATTTAATATTAAAATAATTTTTATTACCTGATCGGAAGATCGGATCGGAGCTTTCCAATGTGCCAAAGTTTAAACCCAACACCTTCCCGATGTCGATTGCCGATACCTTCACTTCCTTGATTTGCTGATTGCGAAAAGGACATGAAGCATTAACTTGTTTTGGGTTTATTTTAGTTTAACAAATTACTCATACGTATGAGTAACATGGAGGCATGGAGTGAATAAAGTAATATAAGTTAATTTGTATTTCTTTATTTTTTATTTTATTTATTAGTTTAAATATTTAATAATAAATTTTATAAATTAATTAAAATTAATTATTATATCAAAATTTAATTATTTTAATTAAATTAAAATGTAAATATTATTTATATTAATTAGTTTATAATAGTTAATATTTTAGTTAGTTAGATATTAATTAATACATAGTTTATTAATTAATTAGTTTAGTTCATAATTAATAATTAAATTAGAATTCTAATTTAGAATTAGATTTTTAATTAAAATTCAGATTTTTAGCTTAGCAATAGAATTTTCAAGATTTATGCCAGATTTGATCCATCAACTTTGGAGGCTCATAGATTGAGTTATACTTGGCCAAATGAGACCCATGATGGCTCATTGGAAAGAGAAAATCAAGGAGAACATTTTTGAGGAGGTTTCACTAATAGATTTAATCATTTATTGAGTCAAAAATCAGGCAGAAGATCAAGCTCCGAATTTTGAAAACAAAATCAATTTTCTGAGTTATTGTCTCCATTGTCATTTGTCCAAAGTCTCTTCTAATTGCAGATCCATTGGTTAATAATATCTTTGGCCAATTAAACCACCCCAAACATCAATAGAGAGCTTATATTTTATTTTCAATTATTTATTTAAGTAGAATCTAATTGGATTTGATTTAATTGCCAGAAATGATATTTTGATTGCATCTTAATTTATTTTGATTTCTTTTTGCAGGAAAACAGTGGAAGAAATATGGAGAAAAGGATCTCAATCAATGAGAATGCTCCAGCAATTGAAGATCAGGATTTTTGAGCAAATAAAATTGGATTTGACAGATTTCTCTTCAACAAATTTTCTTCTCAAGAATTCCTTCACAAATATTATAAATAGCAGATTGCAAAATGTAATAAGGGGCTGCTCTCCTTTGCAATTTTAGACTTCTAAAAGCACTACTGTAATAGGAATTTAGAATTGTAGGAGAGGAGAGAAAATCTCAGATCTGGGGATTATTGAGGATCTTCCCTTTGCATCTTGAATTATACATGAAGGGCAAAGTTTGCACTATTGTGGCTTTAGCTTTGAAAGTAGAAGTTCAAGCAATGTAAAGAGATGTTGGAGACCAAGGACAGAGAAATGGATGCAATAAATTAATATTTCTAATACTATTGTTTCAAATATCAGTTTCATTTTTATGATAACAGGAATGTCTCATTTTATTCATGTTTGTGCACTATTGTCAATTTGGGTAATTTGTTTCAATGTTGTTATTATGTATCTTTGTTCTTATGGAATAAATTCTGATTTCTGAGTAACTATTTGCTCAGAAATCTGTCTTATAAAACTGATTTATTGAATGGTAATGTGTTGTGAGCTATTTCCACATTATTATTTAATTATTGGATTTACTGATTTGATAATCAATATCATTTTTGTGAACTATTTCCTGAGTGTTGTTGGTTTATTATTTCAGTTAAGAGGCCTCAATAGGATGTGTTTTGGTAACCATAATATCAGTTAATTGAACTACTTCATTAACTTGATATTCATTATAAACAAGACATATTTAAATCCCAATACTTTAATTATCTTGCTTTTAGTTGGGTTAGATCTATATCTGCCTAATTAAGATAGAATTTAGATTAGTTTCTTTTTGCTTGCATTATAGAATAAGCTTGCATTTAGAGTAAATTCTACATTCTTTTAAGTCCTCTCCTCAAAAAGGCAAAATTTTAGTTGTGGCTTGGCTGAACCCAAATCAGCTTAAGGGTCATTCTCTTGCCTGATCAGCAAGAAGAAGTGATCTGATATCCCTGCCTATTGGTAGGTAAAGATACATCATAAACCAATAGCAATAGGGACAAGGTAACTGGACCTAGTTAAACCAGTCGGAGCCACCACACCAAACGGAAAATGAGCTGCTTTAAGGTCCGGACTGGGTGGTTATCCTCCATTGTTGTTGTAGCGATTTTCGAGGCATCAATATTTTTGGCGCTAAAAGGAGTGCCTGAGAATTTTTGTCTATTGGAGTCTTTTCAATTTAACACTTTATTTAATCACGATGACTCTTCTTAAACTTCCAATTTGGAGTTGTATCCATGGACGTGCATCTTCCAATACTCCACCCGAAGTGGTAAGACTCTTGTTTCAGGTAAAATTCAATGGTAAGAGAAATTCTTCTGCTTTTAATCATGTATTTCAATTTATTCAAAATGTTTCAAATTATGATTTTCAAGGAATTGATTAAAGCATTTTATGCAGAATTTTACTCTCACATTCGCGAAAAAAGCCAGAAACTGGTGTAGAACTCTTCCAGTTGCCTCAATTCACAGCTGGGATCAATTTGTTACAATCTTTATTTCTAAATTTGACAGCTATGATTATGAACAGGTATGTGATGAAATTGAATATCTACGAAGATTTGAAAATGAGTCTGTTAAAAATTTTAATATTCGATTTCATTTGAATTGCTTAAGATTTAAAGTCGAAGATAAACCTACGGAAGAAGAATCATTAGATTGGTTTTAATATATTTATTCTCTTCCACTCATTCCTAATCCATATTAAATTAATTCAAGCTTTGTTCCACCCCCTTCCAATATAAATGAGAATCCCAATTTGGATATGCAAATAAATTGTGATGAAATGGTTGCACAAAGCTTAGAATATATTCCTAATCAAATGCAAGAAGACATCAGCAGCAATTTTGGAGAAAGCGCTGCCTTGGAATATGAAAATTACTCTGCAGTCAATTCAGAAAATCAGATTGCAAATCAACAAGTACAAGCAGCAATCAAAGTAAATAATAAAATGCAAACTGCTGTACAAATTTCTAAATTCTTCTATGATGAACAAATGCCGAAATCAGAGCAGCAAAGCAGCCTTCTTCAAGAAAGCATGAGCACGCAAAGGGATGATCTGCAATTTGAAATTTACAATGAGCATAATACACAAGAGTTCTCAAAAAGAGACACTTTTAAATACATTGTTTCAGGTTCACATTTTTCCCTTTACCCTGATATTTTTAATGATAGTAATTTTTCCCCTCTTTGTATTAATGATATTTCAGAAAATACAGAGGCTGATCTAAATGACATACCAATTAATTTTTATTAAGATAGAGAAACGATTATTGATCATCCTTTTGCTATTAATGAAAATGAAATTCCTGTTCCTCCTTGTTTTGATATATTGGATGAGATCGAAGGGAATTCTAGAGAATCTTGTGAGGTCATTTATGATAATTACTCTGATATTGAGGATGTTGATTTCAATTTTTCTGAAGAAAATTCTCATGATAAAATTCAAATAACATCTGAGAATGAGGAGCGCTTCAACTTAGAAATTATTCCAAACTATCCTCATTTTAGAGTAGCAAATTATCTTTATGATTTCACCATTCGAGAAAGCATTCCAATTTATGATTCATATCATGATCAAACTCTCATTCCTACTCATAATCATAATTCGTTTTCTAATTCACAAGTTGGAATTCAAAATTACTCAAATTCCATAATTCTGGCCAATCCTTGTGAAAGAGAAATTATTTCAAAACAATCCCAATTGTGCTGTAACATTAGTTGTACAAATAGTGATTTCATTTTATTTTTGTTTCCTTACTGATTTTGTATAAAATCATATTTTATTTTACAAATTTTTGATACATTACGCTAGCATATTGAGCACTTTACTATCAAACATTCAATTGATACATTTCCCTGTTGGAAAATTGAAGCGTTATATTGTAATCAAGAGCATCAAAAGCTTCTATCTTCTCAAAGGCAATATCAACGAAAGAATGTATTTTTACAATCTGGCCAGCAATCCAATTTAATTAATAATTTTCCATTTTATTTGAAAGACTTCCATCCATTTTTCATTAACCCATTTGAAAATTGTTTGGAAATTTTTCCTTCAAGGAAAATTGTCAATGATTTAACATTTGTACATAACACTAACGATTTTTTCCGGACCTTTGAATTTAAAAGTTCATCTTCACAATCTAGCCTGTTATCTCTTCTTTTGAATATTTCTCAATCCTTAATAGAAATCCAACCAGATTTCTATGATCCAATTGGAAAAGAAATTTCAAGAGAAGGAAATGTTAATTAAGTCGCTAAAAATAACTATAAATTCTGATTTCATATTTAATTTTCTTAATTTAGTTATATTTGTATTTTTATTACTAACATTTGAACTGTACATATATGCGGGAATAAAAATGAGAGAATGGTTACATTAGAAATATGACTATACCTAGCCATTTTCATGTATATGCTTAGAATATGAGTAGAATTAATTTAGTTTGTTTTATGTAGTTAATTTGTTTATTTTTATTTCAACAGTTTTGTAGATTAAAAAATAAAACAAAGCAACCAGCCCTTTTCATACATGTTCAGTGAAAAAAATTTCTCCTTATCAGAAAGTTTTAATTCTTGCTTTCCTTTTTAAATTTCTTACAGCAATACCTCTACTCTGCTTATTTTGAATAATGTCTTGATTAAATTGAATAAAGGTTGCACCTGGTATCAATCGCTTCAAAGCCACTTTTCTTCATTTCAAGATTTCCTTCTAAGATTTTCTTTTGAAATTTATATGATGAAGGCTTTGATGATACAAAGCTTCATGATCTTATTATCCCATGAAATGTATGACTGTCTATGATAATCTTAATTCTAATTCAACCATTATTAGTCAGTCTAACCTTTCACGGTAATCATATGAAGTTCATATTACCTTCCTCAGAATTTGCTAAAGCTGACCTTAAGGATGTCCATTTTGCTGAGTGCACACATTCAAATCTGTTTTGATATTTTTCCACAATTAGTGGCTTTATTCCATTCTGATCTTTAGTTTATTATTTGATGCTACAATACGCATCATATTTATGTACTGAAGGCATTATTAAACAGTCACTATAACAATACATATTTCTCTCAAGATAATTCGAAATGAGCAGAGGTAATAAATTGTTGTTTCAATTCAAAAGGGAAGACTATTTTCATATTTATTTCTGGTAAATTTATATTTCCTGAACATGAATAGACTGATTGCACACTCTGATTTAGAATAAATGATGAGATGATTTTGAACAAAGTCAAAATTTTGATAAATCCAAGGAAAGATTTGAAGATTCAAGAGGTAAAATTTGCAGACAATTTCCTTCCAGGTATGCATTCACAAGCTCGTTCTCATCTCTTATTAGTTTCTCTTTTCTTTAGTTTATTTTTTATTCGTGTTCTGTTTTATTTGCAGGTTTTTATTTGTTTTCAAAACATAAAGTAAGCAGTGAACCCATTTCAAATTTACAAAATGTTCAGGGGAATTTTACTTTTGATTCATTAGAATTTAAGATTTTTTTTAACTTTGCTTTTATTCACTTAGAAAACCCAATTGAAATTTCAAGAAATATCATAAGACCATTCGCATCATAAGATTTCATTGGAAGTAATTCTTAGCATTTCTTTTGATAACAAATGGTTCACAAAAGACCTCCGATGTATTATTTTACTCATATGCCATATCGCATTTCGCATATCGGAGCTTTGCAGTTGAAGTATACTTCCATTATCGTGAATCGCCGATCTCTGATAATCGACTTTACCGATATTGCGATGACCACATAATTCCGGACCCGATATGAAATTCAAATCAAATTCATAAAAAATATCGCGTCCGTTTAATCGCAATAATGGTAGGAGCACAACTTTAAAAGGGTCGATGTCTCGGATCCGATATGTTATTAAAATCCCATCATAAAAGTTATCGGGTCCGCTCTTCATCGCATATCGGCATCGCAAGAAATATATTGTGTTACATCGGATGCTTAAGTTTGCCAATCGCCGATTAGTTATGTCATCCATCGCATCCTCAATATTGCAATTGCTTCCTCGCATTTTTATTTATAGCCATATCACTATTCCAAATTTGTAATGCGCAATGTGCAAAATACAAATCACGAGATGCGGTGTGCGATTTATGAATTGCAGCATAACTGTCCCCGATTCGCGATATAACAGTTTTTTAATAGTGTGATCGCTACATCTCATCGCACATATTTTCTTCGCATGATCTTATATCGGCAATTTGCTATTTCAACCGCCAATGCGATAGCTTCCAATGCATGCCTTTGAGCCATTAACATTTAATCGATATATGGCATAGCAACAAAGGTGAAGTCTTGCAAATTAAACTTGAAGCATGGTGAAGAAACATGTTATGTGAATCATCCGATACGGCGATGTGTTATTTTAAAAGCGAGCTTGGGTAACCACTATGGGAAAAAAGCAATTGACGACAAATTTGCAGCATACAAAAATCATTTCAATTTCTCATACATTTTAGTTTTAAATATATAATTCCATAATTAAAAATGGAATTCAAGACCTCTCTATCTTCATATTTAAATTTTATTATCTTGGATTTGGTTTTGATTCTGGACAATTTATAAAATCATGGAGTTTATATGAAACTTATAATATTTTGAGAAACAATTATTACCACAAAATTTTATTCTCATTTCTGATGCATTTGTTTTCCCTTGAACACTAAGCATTCCCTTTTTACATTTTACTGCTTGCTTTAGTGTAAATAAAATAAATAATGATTTTGGGTTATAGGATTTTGGTTAGTTTGACTTCTTCATGTTTTTAATGATAATTAAAATAAGAAGTCAGCTAGTTTGAAGAAACTGATACATTTCAGGTAAGATCAAAAGCAATTATCCAATGGTAAGATTCAGGTACCCACTTTCATTAATTTCCATTTCGTTGCTTTAGTTTCAGTTTTGTTTTTCTGATATATAAATCTGTTTTGCAGCTCTTCATAAAAACTTTCAATCCTCTGTCGGATCATATTTTCGAAGTCCATACTATTCTTCTGGCTTAATTTCAAGCAGCGACAATCTTCGTCGAAACAGCTACATCAGGAAGTTTCTGAACCTTTAGTTTGTTTATTTAGGCATCTTGTTTTTGTTAGAAAATTATTAAAATGATGCTTTGAAACAAGAAGATTGATACCAGATAGGAAGTTTTCATTGTAGCTGAATTTTAACATCATTACTATCCATAAAGCCTAAAACACTCACAACCTTGCAAGGTATGATTTTCTCAAATCTCGACATGAGAATGACTGATTACACGATTATTTTCTTTTTCTTCATATTGTTGAGACATTGGTATAAACATTTTTGTTCGAGTTTATCTTTTGAAACTTGGATTTTCCTTTCTATTTAAAAAAAAAATAAAAATAATAATTCTTCATTTTTGTTTTGTTCGCTGATTTCTTTTCTCACTTTAGCATAAGAATTCTTTTCTTTTCGTTTTTAGTTTTGATTTTGGTGACTGCCATAATTTATATGGAAGGCCTATTTATTACCTAACAATAGTCAGCATACATGAAGGAAAATTGTTATTGGTTTGTAGATTTCTGTGGAGTGGTTTCTGAGAGATTGAATTCGGATATTCCACAGTGTTCATCATTTTTATTTGTCGACGTTTCGAGCCTAGACCAAGACTCATCATCAGGACTTGATATACAGAGAAAAGAGGCGAGTGATAAATATGGTGAAGGAGCGCTGTTGAGTTGATAAGCTGACCCCTTTTTAAAAAAAAAAAAAATTGTCCTATTTTTATTTATATTTATAATTATTAATTAATTTATATATATATTTTACAATTCTTTTTTATTTAATTTTCATATTTGAATTAATTTTATTTTTATTTTTATAATTGTACTAATTTTATTTTATTTTATTTATTTATTATATACTTAGTAAATAATTAATTATTATTGTTATTGATTTTTTTTTCTTAATGTCAATAATGTTTAATTTTATAAATATTTATTTATTTATATATTTATTTTATTTTATTTATTTATTTTTTATGTAAGATTAGTTTTATATTGTAATATATTTAATCAGTATAATTAATTTTAAAAGCCACATATATATATATATATTTTGTTTATTTTATTATATTTTTATAATTAATATAAGTTATATATCAATATATATATATATATATATATATATATATATATTTATATTTGTTTTCTTTAATTTTATAATTTAATTAATTTAACTCTATTTTTATTTAATATATTTAATTACTATATTCAATTTAAAAGTTATATCCGAATTCAATTTCTCAGGAAAATTGTTAATAGTCATCTATTAGCTTTTTCTTAAATTTCTTAGTAAAGTTTGATTTTCTTATTATAAAGGTAGACATATTTAAGGAAGAGATTACCATTCAAGAGAAGTTGGCAAAGTATCATAAAATCTGAAAAATTTCTTTTTCATCAAATTGTAATCATTTTGAAATTTCGAAATTTTATTAGGATCTTTCAAAGTTCTATTATCAGTCAAGAAAAGTTATTTTTAACCAAGTAAAGACACTTTATAGCAAAGCACCTTTAACTCTGAAATTGTCATTCTTAACTCTTAAGGAGTCAATGATTCTTCCTATCCCAAAGAGTCTTATTTTTCTAGAGTATAATCCAGAAATATATTTAAACTTAAAAGATAAGAGGTCTCATCATGAGCCTGCTTACCATGATCATAAGGGAAAAATAGGCTGACATTACCAACACTGCCAAACAAACCAGGTAATGGCTTATGATTGCCAACAATTATAAGACAAGGGTCTCATCACGAGCCAGCTTGTTCAGTCCGATTATAACCAGTGAATGGCATTGTCAACTATCTGGCCACCAAACCAGGGCAATGGCTTTTAAGATTTATAACAAAAATTTAAAAAATAAAAAATAAAAAAAAATAAACATATATATGGATTTATCTCTAGGTCAATAATTTTTAATGAGATGAGATTCTGAATCATTGATAATTAAAAGGTAACCCTGTCGAGACTATAGATGTTTGCTGGCAGCAGTGGCTCTACCTATGGCAAATGAGTATATTTTAAAAGCTAAGTTGTAAAGTGACCCCTGCTTTATCTCTACAACTAATTAAAGACTGATATAGAACTTTGAAATATTTTAATTTATCAGGAATTTAAAAAAAAAATTACAGTTAGATGATTCTTGCTTTTATTCAGACTAGTGAACCTAGTCAAGCATTTCAAGCATAATTCTCCCTTCTTCAATTATTTTTACTTTAATTTTAGGAAAATCTCATTCATATCAAACAGAGATAACTGGTTCTTCTCCCGTGTGTCGCCATTGTTGTGGTGAAAACACAACCCCCCATTATTGATTTGTTCAACTCAAATAATGGGGACCCTTTCTATAAATTTTTGGCTAAACGCCTTTTAGGATTTTTATTTAATTGATTATCCTACGTTTTTGTTAATATTTCATTTTCTTTAGATTCTTGTTTTGATTGCTTTGTTAGTAATCGATTTTTATAAGCTTCCCATTAACGCTTGTTTCACCTCATTTGGTCAACTGGTTTGAAAATGGTACTCCTTTGAAGTCTCGTCATTTATCTAGCCTGGGTTAAAATGCGTAAAATGTAGAATATTGCATTTTGTAAATAAATTAGCTCAATAATGCATTTATTTTAAATATTAACCCCTAATTAGTTTTTACTAACATTTTTTTAATTTTTTACTTATACAGCCAAATTATTAAGCATCGGGATTTAAAAAATTTACTCTAATTTCCAAATCAAATCCTAATCTCGAAAACCCAAACATTCAAGTGGCTGTAGTTTATTTTTATTATTTTTATTTATTTTTTCAAGTCACTGTAGTTTAGATAATTTCACAACTTAACTAAATTTCATTAAAATAAAATCAAAATAAAAAATGATATTAAATCTTAATTTAATTTAATTAAATTAAAATTTAATATATAAAAAATATATATATAAAACTTATTTCGCAATCAGGAGATCGCATCGGAGCTTTTGCATTGTGACAAGTTTTAAAAACCCCGACACTTCAATCTTCCCGATTGCCGATTTCCCATCATAAAAAGTCAAAAAGCATTGAGGCATTTCAAGACTTACACGTACATGGCAAGTTCATTTGATTTAATATTAAAATAATTTTTATTACCCGATCGGAAGATTGGATCGGAGCTTTCCAATGTGCCAAAGTTTAAACCCGACACCTTCCCGATGTCGATTACCAGTACCTTCACTTCCTTGATTTGCCGATTGCGATGAAGCATTCACTTCCTTGATTTGCGATTGCGAAAAGAACGTGAAGCATTAACTTGTTTTGGGTTTATTTAAGTTTAACAAATTACTCATACGTATGAGTAACATGGAGGCATGGAGTGAATAAAAGTAATATAAGTTAGTTTGTATTTTTTTATTTTTTATTTTATTTATTAGTTTAAATATTTAATAATAAATTTTATAAATTAATTATTAATTATTATATAGAATTTAATTATTTTAATTAAATTAAAATGTAAATATTATTTATATTAATTAGTTTATAATAGTTAATATTTTAGTTAGTTAGATATTAATTAATACATAGTTTATTAATTAACTAGTTTAGTTCATGATTAATAATTAAATTAGAATTCTAATTTAGAATTAGATTTTTAACTAAAATTCAGATTTTTAGCCTAGCAATAAAATTTTCAAGATTTATGCCAGATTTGATCTATCAACTTTGGAGGCTCATAGATTGAGTTATACTTGGCCAAATGAGGCCCAGGACGGCTCATTGGAAAGAGAAAATCAAGGAGAACATTTTTGAGGAGGTTTCACTAACAGATTTAATCATTTATTGAGTCAAAAATCAGGCAGAAGATCAAGCTCCGAATTTTGAAAACGAAATCAATTTTCTGAATTATTTTCTCCATTGTCATTTGTCCAAAGCCTCTTATAATTGCAGATCCATTGGTTAATAATATCTTTGGCCAATTAAACCACCCCAAACATCAATAGAGAGCTTATATTTTATTTTCAATTATTTATTTAAATAGAATTTGATTGGATTTGATTTAATTGCCAGAAATGATATTTTGATTGCATCTTAATTTATTTTGATTTCTTTTTGCAGGAAAACAGTGGAAGAAATATGGAGAAAAGGATCTCAATCAATGAGAATGCTCCAGAAATTGAAGATCAGGATTTTTGAGCAAATAAAATTGGATTTGACAGATTTCTCTTCAACAAACTTTCCTCTCAAGAATTCCTTCACAAATATTATAAATAGCAGATTGCAGAATGTAATAAGGGGCTGCTCTCCTCTGCAATTTTAGACTTCTAAAAGCACTACTGTAATAGGAATTTAGAATTGTAGGAGAGAGGAGAGAAAATCTCATATCTGGGGATTATTGAGGATTTTCCCTTTGCATCTTGAAGTATACATGAAGGGAAAAGTTTGCACTATTGTGGCTTTAGCTTTGAAAGTAGAAGTTCAAGCAATGTAAAGAGCTGTTGGAGACCAAAGACAGAGAAATGGATGCAATAAATTGGTATTTCTAATACTACTGTTTCAAATATCAGTTTCATTTTTATGATAACAGGAATGTCTCATTTTATTCATGTTTGTGCACTATTGTCAATATGGGTAATTTGTTTCAATGTTGTTATTATGTATCTTTGTTCTTATGGAATAAATTCTGATTTCTGAGTAACTATTTGCTCAGAAATCTGTTTTATAAAACTGATTTATTGAATGGTAATGTGTTATGAACTATTTCCACATATTATTATTTAATTATTGGATTTACTGATTTGATAATCAATATCATTTTTGTGAACTATTTCCTAAGTGTTGTTGGTTTATTTATTTCAGTTAAGAGGCCTCAATAGGATGTGTTTTGGTAACTATAATATCAGTTAATTGAACTACTTCATTAACTTGATATTCATTATAAACAAGACATATTTAAATCCCAATACTTTAATTATCTTGCTCTTAGTTGGATTAGATCTATATTTGCCTAATTAAGATAGGATTTAGATTAGTTTCTTTTTGCTTGCATTATAGAATAAGCTTGCATTTAGAGTAAATTCTACATTCTTTTAAGTCCTCTCCTCAAAGAGGCAAAATTTTAGTTGTGGCTTGGCTGAACCCAAATCAGCTTAAGGGTCATTCTCTTGCCTGATCAGCAAGAAGAAGTGATCTGATATCCCTGCCTATTGGTAGGTAAAGATACATCATAAACCAATAGCAATAGGGACAAGGTAACTGGACCTAGTTAAACCAGTCGGAGCCACCACACCAAACGGAAAAGGAGCTGCTTTAAGGTCCGGACCAGGTGGTTATCCCCCATTGTTGTTGCAGCGATTTTCGAGGCATCAACATTTTTGGCGCTAGAAGGAGGGCCTGAGAATTTTTGTCTATTGGAGTCTTTTCAATTTAACACTTTATTTAATCACGATGACTCCTCTTAAACTTCCAATTTGGAGTTGTATCCATGGACGTGCATCTTCCAATACTCCACCCGAAGTGGCAAGACTCTTGTCTCAGGTGAAATTCAATGGTAAGAGAAATTCTTCTGCTTTCAATTATGTTTTTCAATTTATTCAAAATGTTTCAAATTATGATTTTCAAGAAATTGATGAAGGCATCTTATGCAGAATTTTTACTCTCACATTCGCAGCAAAAGCCAGAAACTGGTGTGGAACTCTTCCAGTTGCCTCAATTCATAGCTGGGATCAATTTGTTACAATCTTTAGTTCTAAATTTGACAGCTATGATTATGAACAGGTATGTGATGAAATTGAATATCTACGAAGATTTGAAAATGAGTTTGTTAAATATTTTAATATTCGATTTCATTTGAATTGCTTAAGATTTAAAGTCGAAGATAAACCTACAGAAAAAGAATCATTAGATTGGTTTGAATATATTTATTCTCTTCCACCCATTCCCAATCCATATGAAATTAATTCAAGTTTTGTTCCACCCCCTTCCAATATAAATGAGAATCCCAATTTGGATGTGCAAATAAATTGTGATGAAGTGGTTTCACAAAGCTTAGAAGATATTCCTAATCAAATGCAAGAAGACATCAGCAGCAATTTTGGAGAAAGCGCTGCCTTGGACTCTGAAAATTACTCTGCAGTCAATTCAGAAAATCAGATTGCAAATCAACAAGTACAAGCAGCAATCAAAGTAAATAATAAAATGCAAACTGCTATACAAATTTTTGAATTCTTCTATGATGAACAAATGCCGAAATCAGAGCAGCAAAGCAGCCTTCTTCAAGAAAGCATGAGCACGCAAAGGGATGATCTGCAATCTGAAATTTACAATGAGCATAATACACAAGAGTTCTCAAAAAGAGACACTTTTAAATACATTGTTTCAGGTTCACATTTTTCCCTTTATCCTGATATTTTTAATGATGGTAATTTTTCCCCTCTTTGTATTAATGATATTTCAGAAAATACAGAGGCTGATCTAAATGACATACCAATTAATTTTTATTAAGATAGAGAAACGATTATTGATCATCATTTTGCTATTAATGAACATGAAATTCATGTTCCTCCTTGTTTTGATATATTGGATGAGATCGAAGGGAATTCTAGAGAATCTTGTGAGGTCATTTATAATAATTACTCTGATATTGAGGATGTTGATTTCAATTTTTCTGAAGAAAATCCTCATGATAAAATTCAAATAACATCTGAGAATGAGGAGCGCTTCAACTTAGAAATTATTCCAACCTATCCTCATTTTCAAGTAGCAAATTATCTTTATGATTTCACCATTCGAGAAAGCATTCCAATTTATGATTCATATCATGATCAAACTCTCATTTCTACTCATAATCATAATTCGTTTTCTAATTCACAAGTTGGAATTCAAAATTACTCAAATTCCATAATTCTGGCCAATCCTTGTGAAAAAAATTATTTCAAAACAATCCCAATTGTGCTGTAACATTAGTTGTACAAATAGTGATTTCATTTTATTTTTGTTTCCTTACTTATTTTGTATAAAATCAGATTTTATTTTACAAATTTTTGATATATTACGCTGGCATATTGAGCACTTTACTATCAAACATTCAATTGATACATTTCCCTATTGGAAAATTGAAACGTTATATTGTAATCAAGAGCATCAAAAGCTTCTATCTTCTCAAAGGCAATATCAACGAAAGAATGTATTTTTACAATCTGGCCAGCGATCCAATTTAATTAATAATTTTCCATTTTATTTGAAAGACTTTCATCATTTTTCATTAACCCATTTGAAAATTGTTTGGAAATTTTTCCTTCAAGGAAAATTGTCAATGATTTAACATTTGTACATAACACTAACGATTTTTTCCAGGCCTTTGAATTTAAAAGTTCATCTTCACAATCTGGCCTGTTATCTCTTCTTTTGAATATTTCCCAATCCTTAATAGAAATCCATCCAGATTTCTATGATCCAATTGGAAAAGAAATTTCAAGAGAATGAGATGTTAATTAAGTCGCTAAAAATAACTGTAAATTCTGATTTCATATTTAATTTTCTTAGTTTAGTTATATTTGTATTTTTATTACTAACATTTGAACTATACATATATGCGGGAATAAAAATGAGAGAATGGTTACATTGGAAATATGACTATACCTAGCCATTTTCATGTATATGGTTAGAATAGGAGTAGAATTAATTTAGTTTGTTTTATGTAGTTAATTTGTTTATTTTTATTTCAACAGTTTTGTAGATTAAAAAATAAAACAAAGCAACTAGCGCTTTTCATACATGTTCAGCGAAAACATTTTCTCCTTATCAGAAAATTTTAATTCTTGCTTTCCTTTTTAAATTTCTTACAGCAATACCTCTACTCTGCTTATTTTGAATAATGTCTTGATTAAATTCAATTAAGGTTTCACCTGGTATCAATCGCTTCAAAGCCACTTTTCTTCATTTCAAGATTTCCTTCTAAGATTTTCTTTTGAAATTTATATGATGAAGGTTTTGATGATACAAAGCTTCATGATCTTATTATCCCATGAAATGTATGACTGTCTATGATAAGCTTAATTCTAATTCAATCATTATTAGTCAGTGTAACCTTTCACGGTAATCATATGAAGTTCATATTACCTTCCTCAGAATTTGTTAACGCTGACCTTAAGGATGTCCATTTCGCTGAGTGCACACATTCAAATCTGTTTTGATATTTTTCCACAATTAGTGGCTTTATCCCATTCTGATCTTTAGTTTATTATTTGATGCTACAATACGCATCATATTTATGTACTGAAGGCATTATTAAACAGTCACTATAACAATACAGATTTCTCTGAAGATAATTCGAAATGAGCAGAGGTAATAAATTGTTGTTTCAATTCAAAAGGGAAGACTATTTTCATATTTATTTTTGGTAAATTTTATATTTCCTGAACATGAATAGACAGATTTTATTTAGACTGATTGCACATTCTGATTTAGAATAAATGATGAGATGATTTTGAACAAAGTCAAAATTTTGATAAATCCAAGGAAGGATTTGAAGATTCATGAGGTAAAATTTGCAGACAATTTCCTTCCAGGTATGCATTCACAAGCTCGTTCTCATCTCTTATTAGTTTCTCTTTTCTTTAGTTTATTTTTGATTCGTGTTCTGTTTTATTTGCATGTTTTTATTTGTTTTCAAAACATAAAGTAAGTAGTAAACCCATTTCAAATTTGCAAAAGGTTCAGGGAAATTTTACTTTTGATTCATTAGAATTTAAGCATTTTTTTAACTTTACTTTTATTCACTTAGAAAACCCAATTGAAATTTCAAGGAATATCATAAGACCATTCGCATCATAAGATTTCATTGAAGTAATTCTTAGCATTTCTTTTGATAACAAATGGTTCACAAAAGACCTCCGATGTATTATCTTACTCATATGCCATATCGCATTTCGCATATCGGAGCTTTGCAGTTGAAGTATACTTCCATTATCGTGAATCGCCGATCTCTGATAATCGACTTTACCGATATTGCGATGACCACATAATTCCGGACCCGATATGAAATTCAAATCAAATTCATAAAAAATATCGCGTCCGTTTAATCGCAATAATGGTAGGAGCACAACTTTAAAAGTGCCGATGTCTCGGGTCCGATATGTTAGTAAAATCCCATCATAAAAGTTATCGGGTCCGCTCTTCATCGCATATCGACATCGCAAGAAATATATTGTGTTACATCAAATGTTTAAGTTTTCCAATCGCCGATTAGTTATGTCATCCATCGCATCCCCAATATTGCAATTGCTTCCTCACATTTTTATTTATAGCCATATCACTATTCCAAATTTGTAATGCGCAATGTGCAAAAAATACAAATCACGAGATGCGGTGTGCGATTTATGAATTGCAGCATCACTGTTCCCGATTCGCAATATAGCAATTTTTTAGTAGTGTGATCGCTACATCTCATCGCACATATTTTCTTCGCATGATCTCATATCGACAATTTGCTATTTCAACCGCCAATGCGATAGCTTCCAATGCATGCCTTTGAGCCATTAACATTTAATCGATATATGGCATAGCAACAAAGGTGAAGTCTTGCAAATTAAACTTGAAGCATGGTGAAGAAACATGTTATGTGAATCATCCGATACGACGATGTGTTATTTTAAAAGCGAGCTTGGGTAACCACTATGGGAAAAAAGCAATTGATGACAAATTTGCAGCATACAAAAATCATTTCAATTTTTCATACATTTTAGTTTTAAATATATAATTCCATAATTAAAAATGGAATTCAAGACCTCTCTATCTTCATATTTAAATTTTATTATCTTGGATTTGGTCTTGATTCTGGACAATTTATAAAATCATGGAGTTTATATGAAACTTATAATATTTTGAGAAACAGTTATTACCACAAAATTTCAT
The DNA here is from genome assembly GCA_031772625.1 of Pinus tabuliformis. NCBI lineage: Eukaryota > Viridiplantae > Streptophyta > Pinopsida > Pinales > Pinaceae > Pinus > Pinus tabuliformis. Next base: position 787,341,031 of record CM062810.1, read on the forward strand.
TTTCATTTCTGATGCATTTGTTTTCCCTTGAACACTAAGCATTCCCTTTTTACATTTTACTGCTTGCTTTAGTGTAAATAAAATAAATAATGATTTTGGGTTATAGGATTTTGGTTAGTTTGACTTCTTCATGTTTTTAATGATAATTAAAATAAGAAGTCAGCTAGTTTGAAGAAACTGATACATTTCAGGTAAGATCAAAAGCAATTATCCAATGGTAAGATTCAGGTACCCACTTTCATTAATTTCCATTTCGTTGCTTTAGTTTCAATTTTGTTTTTCTGATATATAAATCTGTTTTGCAGTTCTTCATAAAAACTTTCAATCCTCTGTCGGATCATATTTTCGAAGTCCATACTCTTCTTCCGGCTTAATTTCAAGAAGCAACGATAATCTTCGTCGAAACAACTACATCAGGAAATTTCTGAACCTTTAGTTTGTTTATTTAGGCATCTTGTTTTTGTTAGAAAATGATTAAAATGATGCTTTGAAACAAGAAGATTGATACCAGATAGGAAGTTTTCATTGTAGCTGAATTTTAACATCACTGCTATCCAAAAAGCCTAAAACACTCATAACCCTGCAAGGTATGATTTTCTCAAATCTCGACATGAGAATGACTGATTACACGATTATTTTCTTTTTCTTCATATTGTTGAGACATTAGTATAAACATTCTTGTTCGAGTTTATCTTTTGAAACTTGGATTTTCCTTTCTATTTTAAAAATAAAAAATAAAATAATAATAATAATAATTCTTCATTTTTGTTTTGTTTGTTGATTTCTTTTCTCACTTTAGCATAAGAATTCTTTTATTTTTGTTTTTAGTTTTGATTTTGGTGACTTTGCCATAATTTATATGGAAGGCCTATTTGTTACCTAACAATGGTCAGCATACATGGAGGAAAATTGTTAATAGTCATCTATTAGTTTTTTCTTAAATCTCTTAGTAAAGTTTGATTTTCTTATTATAAAGGTAGACATATTTAAGGAAGAAATTACCATTCAAGAGAAGTTGGCAAAGTATCATAAAATCTGAAAATTTTCTTTTTCATCAAATTGTAATCATTTTGAAATTTCAAAATTTTATTAGGATCTTTCAAAGTTCTATTATTAGTCAAGAAAAGTTATTTTTAACCAAGTAAAGACACTTTACAGCAAAGCACCTTTAACTCTGAAATTGTCATTCTTAACTCTTAAGGAGTCAATGATTCTCCCTGTTCCAAAGAGTCTTATTTTTCTAAAGTATAATCGAGAAATATATTTAAACTTAAAAGATAAGAGGTCTCATCATGAACCTACTTACCATGATCATAGGGGAAAAATAGGCTGACATTACCAACACTGCTAAACAAACCAGGGTAATGGCTTATGATTGCCAACAATTATAAGACAAGGGGTCTCATCACGAGCCAGCTTATTCAGTCCGATTATAACCAGTGAATAGCATTGTCAACTATCTGACCACCAAACCAGGACAATGGCTTTTAAGATTTATAACAGAAATAAAAAAAATAAACATATATATGGATTTATCTCTAAGTCAATAATTTTTAATGAGATGGGATTCTGAATCATTGATGATTAAAAGGTAACCCTGTCGAGACTATAGATGTTTACTGGCAGCAGTGGCTCTACCTGTGGCAAATGAGTATATTTTAAAAGCTAAGCTGTAAAGTGACCCATGCTTTATCTCTACAACTAATTAAGGACTGATATAGAACTTTAAAATATTTTAATTTATGAGGAATTTTAAGAAAAATTATAGTTAGATGATTCTTGCTTTTATTCAGACTGGTGAACCTAGTCAAGCATTTCAAGCATAATTCTCCCTTCTTTAATTATTTTTACTTTAATTTTAAGAAAATCTCATTCATATCAAACAGAGATAACTGGTTCTTCTCCCGTGTGTCGCCATTGTTGTGGTGAAAACACAACCCCCCCCCATTATTAATTTGTTCAACTCAAATAATGGGGACCATTTCTATAAATTTTTGGAAAAATGCCTTTTAAGATTTTTATTTAATTGATTATCTTACGCTTTTGTTAATTTTTCATTTTCTTTCTATTCTTGTTTTGATTGCTTTGTTAGTAATCGATTTTTATAAGCTTCCCATTAACGCTTGTTTCGCCTAATTTGGTCAACTGGTTTGAAAATGGTACTCCTTTGAAGTCTCGTCATTTATCTAGCCTGGGTTGAAATGCATAAAATGTAGAATATTGCATTTTGTAAATAAATTAGATCAATAATGCATTTATTTTAAATATTAACCCCTAGTTAGTTCTTACTAACCATTTTTTTTAATTTTTTACTTATACAGCCAAATTATTAAGCATCGTGATTTAAAAGATTTACTCCAATTTCCAAATCAAATCCTAATCTCGAAAACCCAAACATTCAAGTGGTTGTAGTTTATTTTTGTTATTTTTATTTATTTTTTCAAGTGGTTGTAGTTTAGATAATTTCACAACTTAACTAAATTTCATTAAAATAAAATCAAAATAAAAAATGATATTAAATCTTAATTTAATTAAATTAAATTAAAATATAATTAATTTAATTAAATTAAAATTTAATATATAAAATATATATATATATATATATATATATAACTTATTTTGCAATCGGGAGATCGCATTGGAGCTTTTACATTGTGACAAGTTTTGAAAACTCTGACACTTCAATCTTCCCAATTGCCGATTTCCCATCATAAAAAGTTAAAAGGTATTGAGGCATTTCAAAACTTACACGTACATGGCAAGTTCGTTTAATTTAATATTAAAATAATTTTTATTACCCGATCGGAAGATCGGATCGAAGCTTTCCAATGTGCCAAAGTTTAAACCCGACACCTTCCCGATGCCGATTGCCGATACCTTTACTTCCTTGATTTGCCGATTGCGAAAAGAACGTGAAGCATTAACTTGTTTTGGGTTTATTTTAGTTTAACAAATTACTCATACGTATGAGTAACATGGAGGCATGGAGTGAATAAAGGTAATATAAGTTAGTTTGTATTTCTTTATTTTTTATTTTATTTATTAGTTTAAATATTTAATAATAAATTTTATAAATTAATTATTATATAGAATTTAATTATTTTAATTAAATTAAAATGTAAATATTATTTATATTAATTAGTTTATAATAATTAATATTTTAGTAGTTAGATATTAATTAATACATAGTTTATTAATTAATTAGTTTAGTTCATAATTAATAATTAAATTAGAATTCTAATTTAGAATTAGATTTTTAATAAAAATTCAGATTTTTAGCCTAGCAACAGAATTTTCAAGATTTATGTCAGATTTGATCCATCAACTTTGGAGGCTCATAGATTGAGTTATACTTGGCCAAATGAGGCCCAGGACGGCTCATTGGAAAGAGAAAATCAAGAAGAACATTTTTGAAGAGGTTTCACTAACAGATTTGATCATTTATTGAGTCAAAAATCAGGCAGAAGATCAAGCTCCGAATTTTGAAAACAAAATCAATTTTCTGAGTTATTTTCTTCATTTTCATTTGTCCAAAGCCTCTTCTAATTGCAGATCCATTGGTTAATAATATCTTTGGCCAATTAAACCACCCCAAACATCAATAGAGAGCTTATATTTTATTTTCAATTATTTATTTAAATAGAATTTGATTGGATTTGATTTAATTGCCAGAAATGATATTTTGATTGCATCTTAATTTATTTTGATTTCTTTTTGCAGGAAAACAGTGGAAGAAATATGGAGAAAAGGATCTCAATCAATGAGAATGCTCCAGCAATTGAAGATCAGGATTTTTGAGCAAATAAAATTGGATTTGACAGATTTCTCTTCAACAAACTTTCCTCTCAAGAATTCCTTCACAAATATTATAAATAGCAGATTGCAGAATGTAATAAGGAGTTGCTCTCCTCTGAAATTTTAGACTTCTAAAAGCACTGCTGTAATAGGAATTTAGAATTGTAGGAGAGAGGAGAGAAAATCTTAGATCTGGGGATTATTGAGGATTTTCCCTTTACATCTTGAATTATACATGAAGGGCAAAGTTTGCACTATTGTGGCTTTAGCTTTGAAAGTAGAAGTTCAAGCAATGTAAAGAGCTGTTGGAGACCAAGGACAGAGAAATGGATGCAATAAATTGGTATTTCTAATACTACTATTTCAAATATCAGTTTCATTTTTATGATAACAGGAATGTCTCATTTTATTCATGTTTGTGCACTATTGTCAATATGGGTAATTTGTTTCAATGTTGTTATTATGTATCTTTGTTCTTATGGAATAAATTCTGATTTCTGAGTAACTATTTGCTCAGAAATCTGTCTTATAAAACTGATTTATTGAATGGTAATGTGTTGCGAACTATTTCCACATATTATTATTTAATTATTGGATTTACTGATTTGATAATCAATATCATTTTTGTGAACTATTTCCTAAGTGTTGTTGGTTTATTATTTCAGTTAAGAGGCCTCAATAGGATGTGTTTTGGTAACCATAATATCAGTTAATTGAACTACTTCATTAACTTGATATTCATTATAAACAAGACATATTTAAATCCCAATACTTTAATTATCTTGCTCTTAGTTGGGTTAGATCTATATCTGCCTAATTAAGATAGGATTTAGATTAGTTTCTTTTTGCTTGCATTATAGAATAAGTTTGAATTTAGAGTAAATTCTACATTCTTTTAAGTCCTCTCCTCAAAGAGGCAAAATTTTAGTTGTGGCTTGGCTGAACCCAAATCAGCTTAAGGGTCATTCTCTTGCCTGATCAGCAAGAAGAAGTGATCTGATATCCCTGCCTATTGGTAGGTAAAGATACATCATAAACCAATAGCAGTAGGAACAAGGTAACTGGACCTAGTTAAACCAGTGAGAGTCACCACACCAAACGGAAAAGGAGCTGCTTTAAGGTCCGGACCGGGTGGTTATCCCCCATTGTTGTTGCAGCGATTTTCGAGGCATCAACAGGACCAACATGACAAACAATTGCAACAAGATAGCACTAATAATGCTATGCCAAAATCAATAGTCAAATTAGAAAATCTATATGATTTGAAAGATCGATTCAAAAGATCTACCAATTCAAAGCTTCAAAGTTCAACTCTGAACTATGAATTAGTAAATCTAGGAACTGATACCAAGCCACAGAATATCAACCTAGGCCTTGGCCTAGCTCCTGAAGAAAAACTAGCGTATGTTTGTCTCTTGAAACAATACAAAAGTGTCTTTGCTTGGAACTACGATGAACTTAAGACTTATGACACTTCTATCATCCAACATACTATCCCAATGATAAACGATGAAAAACCTGTCCAGCAGAAACTGAGAAAGATCCATCCTAATTTAGAAAACCAGATCAAATCTGAGCTTAATAAGCTATTGAAAGCCAAAATCATTTTTCTCGTACGACATTTTCAATGGGTTTCCAATATGGTTCCCATTAGAAAAAGGAACAGAGACATTAGAATTTGCATTGACTTTTGAAATCTGAACAAAGCCTACCAAAAAGATAATTTTCCTTTGCCTCCTATGGAGCAAATATTGCAGGCAGTTGCAGGATTAGAATTAATGTCCTTATTGGATGGTTTCTCCGGCTATAGCCAAGTTTTGGTCCATCTCGATGATCAATTTAAAACCACATTCAGAACCAAATGGGGTACGTATGCCTATCAAAAGATGCCTTTTGGTCTGATCAATGCTGGTGCCACATTCCAAAGGGCCATGGACATCGCATTTAAGGGATTATTAAACAAATCGGTAGTAATCTACCTGGATGATATAACTGTGTATTCTAAGAAGCGAGGCAATCATCTCAGAGATTTAAAACAGATCTTCCAAAGGTGTCAAAGGTATAGAATTTCACTTAACCCAAAAAAATCCTTTTTTGCATTAAGTGAAGGGAAACTTCTTGGATTCATAGTGTCAAAATCCGGAATCCATATTGATCCTGACAGAATCAAGGAGATTTCCGAAATACCTTTGCCTCACAACAAGAAAGCTATGCAATCTTTCCTTGGCCAAATTAACTTTGTAAAGATATTTGTTCCAGATTTTTCAAGAATCGTATCTCCTTTACAGGCAATGATTAAAAAGAACTCAATCTTCAAATGGGACCAAGACGAATATGAAGCATTCAATTTAATCAAACAAGCAATAATTAACGCTCCATCTTTAGCAACTCCAAATTTTTCCGATCCTTTTATTTTATATACATTTGCATCTGATAGATCATATGCTGCGGTACTCACTCAAGCAAATCAAGACAACGCAGAAGCCCCAATTTCTTTTTTCAGTTCAAATCTACAAGAGGCTGAGTTAAATTATTCAGACTTAGAGAAACAAGCATTTGCTGTTTTCAAAGCGATAAAATATTTCAAACCCTTTCTGCTTAAAACCCATACAAAGATCATAGTATCGTTTCCAGCGGTAAGAAATCTTTTAGTACAGAAAGATGTGGGTGAGAAAAGAGCCAATTGAGTTACCATATTACAAGAATATGAGGTTGAGATTAAACCAGCAAATATTGTTAAAGGTCAAGGCTTTTGCAAAATGCTGGCTGGAGCATCACTTATTTCCAAAAGACCATCTATAGAGATACAAATGTATGAGGTAAGCCTAAACGATGTTGATTCATTATACGCTGATATCATATTTTATCTAAAGAACAGATATGCCCCTTCAAACCTCGATTATACAAAGAAAAGAGCTTTAAGGTTGAAGGCTAAGCAATATCAGCTCGTGAACGATGTACTTTTTAGGATGAATTATGATTCTGTTCTCCTTAGATGTCTTGAGAAATATGAAGCTGAAAGGGTGTTGCAGGAACTCCACAATGGACCAGCAGGTGGATAGTATGTTGGAGATGCTACTGCACATAAAATCCTCTGCGTAAGCTATTACTGGCCCACACTATTCAATTACGCGCATAGCTACGTAAGGAAGTGTCAAGTTTGTCAAACTACTGCTGGAAGACAAAAGAAGTCATCATTACCTTTGCAACCAGTCAACATTGAACAACTTTTTGATCAATGGGGATTGGATATAATAGGTGATATCGTTCCTCACTCTTCTAAACAGCATAGGTATATCCTTACAGCTACAGATTATTTTACTAAATGGGTAGAAGCAGTTCCTCTCAAGACAACTAATGCCGAACACATCATTGATTTTATAGATCAGTTCATAATCACCAGGTTTGGTTTACCCTCTGCTTTAATGTTTGATAATGCATCGTATTTTTCTGGCAATGCTATGACTGAATTTGCACTCAAAAGAGGTTTTAAGCTTAAATACTCTGCCAATTATTACCCACAGGGGAATGGGTTAGCTGAATCTACGAATAAAAATTTGATCAACATCATTAAGCGAACCATTGACCAGAATCATAAGAATTGGCACAAGTCTTTAATATATGCTTTATGGGCAGACCGAATAACGCAAAAAGCCTCTATTGGCACTTCTCCCTTTAATTTAGTTTATGGGAAAGAAGTGGTTCTTCCAACTCATCTAGTAATTCCCTCTTTGGCCTTAGTTCAATATATTGATGAAACACCAACTTCTTCCTTACAACTAAGGCAGTTACAAATCCTTAAGCTAGAAGAGCAAAGAGAGCAGGCTAAAACAACTCATGCTCATCACCAAGCATTAGTAAAAACTTCTTTTGACTCAAACATGATGTCCATAAAAGACTTTCAGATAGGGGATCTAGTTTTAAAATGGGACAAGGCTCATGAGGAAAAGGGCAAACATACAAAGTTTCAACGAATGTGGCTTGGCCCTTTCCAAATCGCAGAAATCATAGGCCCATCTACCTTTATGTTACAGGAGTTAACAGGAAAAAGAGAATGTTTACCTGTTAACGAGAAGATCCTCAAAAAATACTTTCCATAGGAGATCGTTCTTCTATTTTTGTAGATTAGTTTTTTTTTATTTTCATAATAAAACCACTTGTAAACAGTTACATTTGGAATTCACGAAAAGGACAAGTATTTCTTTTAGATTTTGTTTTTTTCACTTGTATAAATAGAAATAATTGAGAAAGTTGGTCATTATTATTGAAAGATACAGTCAAAGAGTTATAAGCCTGAATATGATACTAGTTCTAACCTTGTAAATTTTGATAAAAAGCAACCTTTAGTGGGAATTTGTTTTATATCAGTCAAATGAAAGGTATCAATAACAAAACAAAGATTCTCTGTAGAAAAGCTCTTTCCAAAAAACTCTACCATTGTCGTCCAGAGCTATTCTTAAGGAAATAATGACTTCCTCCCCACCTAAGGAATCACAAGCTTCAGGGAATAATCCAATGATACACTTTAAACTTAAAGAATAAGAGGTCTCATCATGAGCTGACTTATCATGATTATAGATATTATAGCTTGCTGACTTTGCCAAAACTACATACCACAACAGGGCAATGACTCAAGATTGTTGCAATCAAAAGACAAGGGGTCTCATCACGAGCCAGCTTGTTCAACAAAGCTATATATCAAGTGAGTGGCACTGTCATAATTTGGCTATCAAACCAAGGCATTGTTCTTTAAAGATTAAAAGAAAATGAAAGCAATAAGTGTAGATATGGATTTCTCTTTGAAAATTGTATATTTCTCCAAGCGGGATACAGGATCATTGTTGGGTAACAGGTAACCCTGTCGAGGCTATAAACGCCTGCTGGCAGCAGGCTCTACCTACGACAAATGAGCATATTTAAAACTGATTTGCAGAGAAGGCTTTGTTTTTATCTTTATAAACCAAGTAGTGACTGATATAGATACAATGACTAGCTCTAAGAAGTAAATAAACAAAGTTGACATAGAAGAAACAAACTATCATTGACGGCTGAAAAGCATAATGTATTTTATCTTTTTATAATAAAGTTTGATTTTCTAAGAAAATTTTCTGTATTGGAAGTTTAGGAAATTCAAAAGAAAAGAAGAGATAATTGGTTCTTCCAAGTGAATCGTCAATTGTTGTGGCCAGCAACAACCCCCCTTCTTATTTAGTGTTATCACTAATACTAAATGAGTGGGGACCCTTATTCAAAAATTAAAAAAATCGATTAATGCTTGTATTTTCTTTTTCAATAAAACTTACTATCATAAACTTAGGAGAATACCCTCAAAAATCTAAAAAGACTTAATTTTTATGGTAAGTTAGAATAAAATCACTCATTAAAGCGCGTCACATCGCAAAAAGGGTAATGGATACCTTCCCACAAGCGGAATTCTAAAAGTACGAAATTGCGATGCGAAATCACGCATTGAAAAACCCTCATCGCATCGCATGCCTTAAACATCACCTACGCTGAAGTGCCTTAAAACGCCGATATGCGATGGCGCATCTCGCGAATTGCATTTCACAGAAAACACATTGACGGATGCTTGCCACACGTAAAGGAACTACGATTTGCGATATTGCGATATTGCGATACTGCGATCTGCGATATTGCAAAGCAAATCGCAAAATCACCTTATCGCAGATCTGCATGGCCCGTTGTTCGAGAAAGCTTTTTCCATAAACCGAGGCCCGGTTATGCACGTTAATGTTAATCAATGAGTTAGTTGGCAATCATTAATGAAATATGGTTTTGATCTTATCAAGGAGCCAGTTCACGTAAGGTAATATATTTTATATGTTTTCCGCATTTAAAGCTTTCCCATCACCTTTTCTTATCATCGTTCTCACCTCATTTGTAAACTGCAGGAGCGAAGAACTGAGAAGAATACAGATCAGAGTTCAAGATATTATGGGAAAAAAGGGTAAAGCCCCCAATTCTAAAGATAAAGAGATGACTCCCTTGTACACAGACACCACCTGTAACAAAGATGCTGGTATTACTACTTGGGAAGGCATGTATAGTTTACTTGAGGAAGAAGATCCCAAGGTAATGGAGGTTACGGCTACTGCAGGCTCACACGGGTCTTCTGAGGCATCTATTACAGATCTAGCATGTTTATTCTTGCACAGGATAGCAGCGAGGCCCAAAATTCTCCTGTATAAGGACATGGAGTACTAGATAATGCTGATATCACATATAGATAATTTAAAGCTCAGAAACAAGAACGTATAAGTCGTTCTTTCCACAAAATTTAAGCTTTATATCCTCTAACAAAAAGTGCGCAAGAGGCGAAAATCGCACAAAGGAAGCTCGGATCAAGAAACAGAGGCAGTTTCCGATGCACGATTAGCGCCACATCACCAGGAAAAACCCATCGAGATGGGAAGCCTCAAATTGCTCAGTCACCTGTAAGCGCGGAAATTTGTAGGAAAAGAGTGCTAAAGACGGAAAGTAAAACTGGAACTCAAAACCAGTGATATTTATCAGGTATATCATCAAGTGGTATGTAAATATCTACCAAATGTACAACATCTACAAACAAGCTGGAGACAGAAGGCTTAAGAAAAGGCAGAATCAATCCAAAGGTTAACCAAGTTGAATTGGGATTCTTACTGGGCGTACTTGGTAAAACCACACAGCCAGTGCATGACTCTCAAATGTGTCATCAATTCTGCTGAGAAGATGGCGCCAGCTCTTACCAATTCCGTTTTCGCAGGACAGCGAAAATCGGAAGTCGGCCAGCGAATACTCCTCAAGCAAATGCTGAACGCTTGCGACTTCAAGGAATAGATACATAAATAGTTAGTTAGTAGTTTTAGTTTTAATTTTGCTTTATTTTTGCGTGAAATGAGGACGGTCATTTAAACCGCATCCTACATTTTTGTAATAAATTATTTTTAGAATTAATTAGTAGTATTTAAACCCTTCTCATGCATTTAGAGAAGGATCCATAAATTTATCAAAAACTTTTCCTCAGAACATGCACTTTTGCACCCTCCGAGGAAGGTTTGATGAATGAATGGAACAAGATTTATTGATATCTGTGTTTAATATCTACTACTGATGTTGCACTTTTGTACTCTTAGTGGATTTTTGATTAAGAAGAAATAAATCATTATTGTTGGAGCTCATGAGTAGAACTAGTTATAAATGGTACTTTTATCTCTTAACTGTTTCTTCTTATGTGTTATGGTGATATTCATGTTCAGTTATTTATATATTAATGCTTAAATGCTTGAGTTATCATTTGGCACTTTTGTACGATGATAGTTGTTTATTTATGCTTAATATATGAGTAGCTTATTATGCGATATGTTTTTCACAACTGTTTCATCTAACTTTTTATATGAAATGGTTTATCTTTATTGAATTATTTTCTCATAGCAGTTGAATGATTTGTATTACCAACTGTTATTTGAAATCACTTTAGATCGCATAACGGAAAGATTACATCCCGGGTTAATTTAGAATTAGATATTTCTGTTTATTAAAATACAATTGCATGTTGTTAGATTAGATTTAGAATAAAAAACATTTTACTTAGGAACCATTAGGAAAGAAATATCAAATTCTCAACACACACACACATACACTGGGAAACTGGTCCCATATCCCCAGTCGGACCCACTATACCAAACGGAAAAGGAGTTGCTAACCAAGGTCCGGACCGGGTGGGTATCCCCCTTGTTGTAGAACTGATTTTCGGGGCTTCAACAGTGTCTAAGGGATTTTTTTTAAGTTGAATGATATAAAATGTTTAATTGAAAAATTAAATGGGCTTAATTTTGTTTTTTTTCAACCATTTCACAACTAGATCATAACCTAACCAATTTTTTTATATAACAGAAAATATCTAAATTTTTGGTAATGTTCGTATAGAAATTTTGGCTTTGGGGATTTTTAAGATAACTCCCACACAAAATTGTTTTAACTAATTATGATGAAGTCTCACCTTAAATCGTGTTCAACCTGAGACGTTATTGGGTATGATTGGAAAAAAATGATTTATCCAAGTAGTTCAAGCAACATCTGTCAGACAGGAATCAACACAATTGTGAGACTATTGCAAGCCTGAACACATTTCCTCCCCTCCATCCTCCATCCTTTAGGTTGTTATCTTTCCTTTGCTGCAACTTTTTTGCAGTAACATCATAATCATGTTCAATTCCTTTGATATATCTTTACCCCTTTAGGGGCAATTACTAATAGGTATCATTTCAATCTTTACAACTCTAATTAGTCATCATCATTTCAAACTAGATTCTACCACATATCAAGGAAGTGCTCCATATGCCATAGCACCATGGAGTGGTGATGGATAATGGAATTACCAATAAGATTCACAAGTGATGGATAATAATGGATTAGCAATAATGGTGTTTACAGGATGGATATTTATGGTAGCACCAACCCACCATGTGCTTGAATATACTAACAATTTTAGAGCATTGTTGCTTTTGCAAACACCTTACTGTTGTAGCGTTCTATAAATGAGAAGTTGCAACAATCTCAGGGGTTATGTTTGGAATGTTGAACTTAATTTAATCAAATATTTCCAAAATATGAATAGAGTGAAGTGAATTATTTAACTTCACTTATGTACATCAAATTTAATTTTTTTTTAAGATAGGATAAAGATAACTTACATAGAAAGCATTGGTATATGCTTCATAACCTATTCTTTAAGATGACACATCAAATTAATATTTTTATTAATTATTATGTTATTTATTTTACTTTTAGATATTATTATTATAATTTATGAAGTTTTATTTAAGTGGAGTGGATTGGATGAAATTGAGAATTTTTTTTATGATTTGTTTTTCAGTTTTGAAATGTTCATGTAAGAAATACAAAATATAAAAAAATATATATATGAAATAGATAATTAATACTAAAATATTATGAAGAAAACTATTTTATAATTTTTTTTTTTAGGAAAATGGCGAAATGACAATTTTAAAACATAGTTTATTATGGAAGGATGCTTGAATGATTTGTATATGTGTTTATAGTTATTTTATTATGTGTAGATGTACATGGGTAGAGTTTTTGTGGTTGTTAGAGTAATTTGGATAAACATGAATTAACTATGAAGTCAATTTACTATTAGTGAGTTAGTAGTTTTGGTGACCTATGATTTTACTATAATATTTTAATGTAATATAGTCTATTTAAATTCACAATAATTTTATTGTTAATTTCCTTTGGGTTTGGAACTTCCATCAGATGACGACGATACATGGCATTACAATGGAGAAGAGGATATGAATGCTCTCATGCTCGAGAGACAAAATGAAATAGATTCATACGAGAGAGATCGACTTAAGAAGAAGCAATCAAATAATCCTACAAGGAATTAATCCACCTCAAGAGAGACTATAGATGATTTAGTGTGGAAGATGTAGCCAAGAATATGCAGGAATTTGTGGATAAAATGTCAAGATATGGAGCTGAAGTTTTAGGAAATGGGTGAGTTCTAGCTAATATGTTTCTTATTTGTGATTGGTTGTTCTATCATTGAATTTCATTCAATGTAGGAAGAAACATGCATAAGTAGTAATCCTACCAAATTCTACTTAGTTTCAACACGGTTCTATGGGCACTTATGTTTTCTAGATAGGGCTTCCATTTATGGATCATTAGGGAAATTTTGAGGTAAAAAATGGGCCTCAAAACAAAAAATGTACAACCAAAATCATCTTTATAGGAACCAATAGGATTCAAGATGATGATGTCAACCATGGGGGATGATTCACCATTTTTGGAGTAAAAAGGTAAAATGTTTAAAAATAATAATAATAACTACCTTTTCAACTCATCTCCCTACAAATTTACTCAAATTTAGAGCAGGAACACACGTTGGATGTGTAATTTAATTCCTCATCCAAGGGATACCCATGTTGCATACTTTTGATGGATCTTTCTACACGAAAAATGAAAAATACATGAAAAAATGTGTTTGCAATCACATTTTTTCATGTATTTCTCATTTTTCGTGTAGCAGATTCCATCGAAAGTATGCAACATGGGTACTCCTTGGATGAGGAATTAAATTTTGCATCCAATGACTGCTCCCACTCGAAATTTGAGTAAAACCAATTATATTTTTTCATGTATTTATTATTTTTTGTGTAGCAAGGTCCATCGAATGTATGCAACATGGGAACACCTTGGATGAGGGATTAAATTTTGCATCCAACAAGTGCTCCCACTCGAAACTCAAGTAAAACTATAGGTAGATAAGTTGAGAATACATTTTGAAAAAGTAGTTTTTATTTTTTCCTCAAAAATTTGAGGATGTAATCTAATCTTATTTTATAATATTCCTTAGGAGGCCCATTTTAGACCTTAAAATTTCACTGATGAGGGAAATGGTTGCAGCATGAGACTGGCAATGAAATAGAGATCAAATTGTTCCTTTGCAACTTTTCAGACATCATGCCAAGGAGTGACATATGCATGGTTCAGAAGCACAACTAACCTATTAACCATTACCCAAAAAATGTTGAAAGGGTGTGTGGGGAAAAACCACACCCCCCACAAGATATGCATTTATGAGATCACTAAATTCCAATAGACTCTAGCCAACAAGAGCACCCTTGATGGGACACAACAAGTCAACAATGACATGGGAGTGGTAGAAAAGGTTTATTTTTTGGTTCCTTCCAAACATGATCACACACACAAGTAGGCAAATGGAAACTAATAAATCCTTCTACACTAAAGCAACTGCATTTTGGATGGAAATAATGAGCATCATGGATTTTTCCTATTGCACACAAAACATTGAAATTGCTATGAAAATCAAATCAATATCAACTCCTCCATATTAGGATAGGATCAATACGGTTAAATTAAAATGGTTGTATAATATAAACCAATAATGTCTCACTCATTTAAGACTCACACTAATCCACCAATCCAAAAAATGGATGAATTATTACTTAAGGCTATGGACCAATACCCATTCAATTCACTTAACGTGAGGGTTTGTGTGGCCTATAGGTGAGAGAGGAAAGACATAAGGAGGCATACAACCCAATAACTACTAAGCACATTGTGTACAACTCATAGGGAGCTAGAAAACACCATCCAACAAGAAAAACACATCCCAGAAGAGAAGTAAAACCTATGGGGATGGAAAAACATTGGGCCGATAAATAATCAACAAGTTTGATGCCCCTTTAACTTTGGTTATGCAGAATAATGTCCAAACTCCAACTAATTTTAGGAATAGCTCACGTTCAGATGCCTACCCAAAGAAATTGGAAGAAGATAGTATGATATTTATAAACACCAACAAAATGATACCATAGAGAGGAATAGTACCATGAATGGCTACTAACACTTTCTTGATAGTTAATTACCTACTAGCTAAAGAGATCTCCTCATGATTTTAGTATATTTATCTTTATTACATCTTGCTAAGAGCCCAATGCCAACATCCTTCAGAGAGATATTTGATCCAAAATAGGATAACTAAAAACCCATAAATAACCATCTTTTCAAATTTACCAATCTTTAATTGTAATCTAATAGGAGGTCCCTAAGTCCAAGACAATAACACAAAGTCTTTTAAGAGATTAGATAGATTGATAGATAGTCATTAACATAGAAATTAATTCTCAACAAAGGTAACACCACTTTGGATTTCAATAATATTAAAGAACCTAAAGATTTATAGGAAATATCCAAGTCGAGAACCATCCAATTGCATTCTCCTCAAATTGGCTAAGCCATTGATCAATATCTTGTGAAAATTGTCTAGAATTTACGTCAAATAAAAATACTTTTGCAAGAGGAAGTTTTTGTCCCGTGCAAAAAAATATAAGGTGACTCATCTGATCAAAAAACATAAAGAAATAAAGCAATGATGTATCCTTGGTGGATAAGACTTTCCAAAGAGATGGACCAAGTCATCTCTCTAACTCTGATGCATTAGTCATAGAAGGTTGAATTCATAAAGAAGTAGGAAGAGGATCTTAAACACAACTAGTGTGAGAATTTACTCCTTAGATTCACCAAAAATAAGGGCACATTACTGTCAATATTTGGGAATTTAAGAGTTCAGTTTCATTTAAGTTGTTATTAGTCACATAGGTCTCACCTACATCTTTATCATTTTTGTCATATTAATTTGGACAATTTTCCCAATGCACTGAATTATGTTTATACAATGTTCATTTTCAACTGCTTTGGCCATGATAATGTGTTTACATTCCATGGATTGTTGTGATGATCTTATTGGAATCTATATCAACGTGAATTTGATGCCATGTATAACAAGAAGACAATCTTTGTTTCCTAATTAAATATGGAAGGATAAACTGATTCCAACAATATTAAGGATTATATCTGCTCACATAACATATTTCCCAAGACTTTGTTTTTCCTTCTCTTCCTCCTCAACATCTTGTAGCATGAAGTTCATATTAGACATATAGCTTGCCTACACCATTTGCCTAGCCCAAGCTATCTAACACTATACAAATCTCTTCCATTTGTGGGTGTGATTCGTCACCAACAAAGAATGTATGTATCATATTCCTTGTCTCAATCCAGCTACACCTCGTCTCTTTTTCAAACCCTTAATTTTCAGGACATTTTTTTATTTTTTATGCTTCATCCCACCTATTAGTCACAACATGTATGTTTAAAAGAAACACATAATTTCCAATATTTTCAGTATCTAATTTAAACAAGTGTCATGCCACATGTTTAGCTAACTATATGTTGTAGTGAGTTCTACAGGCACCAAGTAAAGTTCCCCATCACTTCCATTAGGTTTGAAGGGCATGGCTTTTACAAAGTCATATGCTTCATTCAGGCACCCTGCCGAACCAAGAAGGTCAACCATGCAAACGTAGTGCTCCAAGCCTAGTACGACATATCAAGTATTAGACTTCCTTGATAATGTTATAGTTCAAACATGGAATAATACTTTTGAGCATTTTGAAAATATTTGTTGAAGATAACTTGCAGCTAAGTTACTAGTAACTTGGGAAACAAGCATTTAGTTGCTAGATTAGACAGACATATTTAAATGTTTGGGATTACATAAGAGTGAAATGAGAAATAAATAGGCTTGGTTAGCTTAAATATTCTCTTTATGGAAAGAAACAATGGTGATCGTGAAGATTATGAAGCTCATAAGTAACTAATTGAAGAAACCCTATAAGTAAGTTTTAAATCAAGAAGAAATTTATCAAGTGGTCTAAAAGTCAGGGATCTAAAGAGTACCCAATAAAATTGGGGATATTCAATTAATATGGAAGAAAACCAAGTTAGAGAAAGATTTTTTTGGCTTCAAGTAGGGTGGAAGTTAGAATGCCCTTAAAAGCCAAAATTTTCCTCTGGTTAGCTCAATAAGGGATATGTGGAAATTATTGATCACTTGTTTCTTTCTTGTGGTTTCTTTAGAGTAATAAGGGTTGAAGTGGTTCAAATAAATGAAAAAAATAAGTGGGACAAAAGGACTTTGCTATATTTCTTTTGTTCTTGGAATGGAGACATGTACGAAAAGGCTATCAAGGTTTTACATGTTATGTGTTTTGGGTATTTGGACCTTGAGAAACAAAATCATATTCGAAAGAGAAGAGTTCAGTCCAACACCAATAGTTCATAAAATCAAGAGTGCATATGACAATAGTTGGAATCATTGAAAGAAAATTTTGTTAGAACTCAAAAATAATCTTTTATAAACTATGATCAAGCCTGGGCCTTTTTTGATGGCGCCTGCTATGTTTGTCTCTAGGTTTTTGTGGGGTTGATGTTGTGTTCTCTCTTAATCAATCTCATTTCTCAAATTGAAACTAATTGCTGGGAATGGTACATATAATAGGGCTCAACTATTTTCCATGTGGCTCCTCCTAAAAACAACAACATCAAAAAGCTTAAAAATATGCAAATGTTCAAAGATTCAAAATTAATGTTGAACTAGGAAAAAACTGAATACAAAGTTGACAGTTTGACCATAGAACCTATAATGACCCAAGTGCAGAAGGTTAAGAGGTATTTTAATGAAATTTCCTTTTACATTTTTGTTGAGAATTCAACTCACTATTTCGTATCATTTATCTAAAGAAGTTATTTCTAACATGGGAGGGTCTCATTTCCGAGTATGAGATAAGGGAATGTTTACATGTCTTAGTTACTGAGACAATCTTGTACTAATATAGAGCCACTTTTCTAGTTGAATTTCATTCATGACAGTTTGGATTTAATGTTTCCTTTAAATAACACATTGAATAGTATTTATTTTTCTAAGTGAAACATTTACAAAATTCCAAGAGTAAATGATTTTTAATATTCAATACATATAATATTGCTTACACTTTGTTCCAACCCATAGCGAAGCAAGTGAATGATTTGATTAAATGGGTCATATCATGTTGTAGAATCGGAAAAAAAATAGTTTATAGAGATAATCTTACAATGTTTTAAATGACCAGAAAAACTATAACAAATTTGACGTCCTTTCCTACAAGTAGAGGCAAATTAACTAATGCAAAAAGCATTAAACAAAGACACAAACATTAAACATAGTCATGATAACAACATAACTAAGGGGGGAATAAATTCAATTGACCCTAAAGAAGGATGAGGGTGAGTCTATGTTAGTAGGAAAGGACACTAGTTGGCTAGATATTTGGTATTTCGGAGAAGGCATTCAAGCTCCAGTTGGAGCATCAGAGCATAAACCTGCTCCTTTTCTTAAGTTAGGAATGGATCAACAAACGATATTTTATGTTTACTTTCCTATTTTGGTTCCTCTTATAGTGCTTCTAAAATCTTCTATAGATGTAGATTGCAACCATAATCACAATGCTTATTCTCTGAAATCCAAACAAAAATGAGTTGTTTTATGTTTTGGTCTCTTTTTAAGCTTTTTTTATCTTGTTGCATGAACTCACTCCCTTGATGTAGAAGGAACATGGTCGAGCAAGCATTGATGGTGGATCATAATTTTGGATAAATATTTAGTAGCTATCATGGAGGGACAAAAGACTGGCTAGAAGCATAAGGGTTTCCAACACAAGGGTTTATAATTCCATAGTCGAAAAGACAAACTCGTTTTGATATTCATGAGCACAACAATCCTTCAGGGTTGTGCATGATGGAGGACACGTGGATGAATTTGAGTGACATGGGTTGGCTCTAATATGCATGGGGAGACATGTGGTGGCCTCACCTTGAACTGCCACCTCATAGGTTGCATGTGCATGTTGGCTACAGCGGAAAGGTGAAGAGATACGACCCTTCACCACCCTACTACTCATAAGATCACTATAAATACACTCAAATAGATGGAATTTGAGGAGATGAATGGAGGGAAGTTCAAACATGTTCCTACCTTCGTAGTGTAGGCCAAAACTAAATCTGGAACCTCCATATATGGGCAGGTTAACCCACCTAACTGTTAGGTAGAGTGGAGGAAGAAATAAGTAGGACGAAGGGCTTCTAAGTGGAATTTCGGTGCAACAACAAAGGAGGATATGTACAGGGGTTGTTAGACGAATGATAGAGAAAAATTACACTACAGGTCTAAGTGCAAGTTCGAAAACAGGGTCGAGTGGCTCTGCAACTAATTAGGGTGGAAAATTATGTTGATAGAGACCCTAACCACTCGTTTTAGGGTGATTTATTATCCAATTTGATATTTGTTTGCAGGGCAGGGATGGAAAATACCTACCACACCTATCTACAGTAGTATTAGATATTTTCTTGATGTTTTAGAAGGATAGGTGGAGAACCAATTCCGTACACTAAGGGTGCTCACCTAAGGTGTGTTAGATTATTGGGTGTTTTTGTTTTTGTATTGGGAGGTTAGACTTGCGAAGCTTAGACCTAGGATACTCGGATGCTTTGGCCATTATTATACATGTAATATTGTAGAGATGTCATATTTTATATTGATATATTTGGGTGGACTGGGAGGGTCTCACCCTATACACATTAATGGTGCATATTTTACATGGATGTTTATATGTAACAATGTGACATTTTTATTGTAGCACACTTGTACATGTGGATGATACATGATGTTGATGGATGAATGTTTGGAATTATACTTGTGTTTATATTAAATTTTAATTTCGCAAACATAATATATTTAACATGTGACAAAAGTATAAGGGCTAGAGGCATAGTCCGAGAGTGAAGTACTTGTAAGTTGGTTACTTCCATTACGAGGAACCTCTCTAGTGTCGCACGATTAGAGGACTCAACACACCTTGAATCGTGGGACGCTTTAAAGGAGTGACAATTAATATCACAACTAATAGAAGGAAGGGTGTGTGTAACAGTGGCGCAACTCTTCACTAACTGAGAGTTGGTATCATAGAAAATCGATCATCATAGTTGAGAAGAGATCAAAGTAGGTAGAATGTAGCTATGATAATTCAGAGTTGAAGGCGCTGACTTGACTAGTTTGGTCATGAGATGGTTGGGAATTCTGGTGGCTTGTCAGAGGGTATGGTATCCAACATTACATTATGCAGAATTTTTGGTATCGGGATGAGAGTACCGCGTGTTTCTTGCAATAGTCCAAAGCATGGAGACCTCCTAGGCTTTGACAGAGGAGACAACTAGGATGATGGTTGTGAGGGTTGTTGAACACTTTTCATTAAGATGTATTTTGATTCACTTATGAGCCAGATAGCATGGAAATATGAAAATATTGTCTAGGGGGTAGTCAACCTGTGATTGGATGGGGTCGATGACTTGGACAAGGGTAATGGATGCAATATTCATGTAGAGGATGAGTTGTGGTTGACCATGGGATGGAGTGGCCAAGTGTTTGACATGACGTAAGGACTGAGACCATTTTGGTGATATCACTCGAAGCAGAAGGGCATAACAACAAATGAGATTGTAGATCGCCATGGTTTGGCCAAACTTCTTCATTAGGACTTCACTATGATATGAGATGAGATCTTGGTGGCCTATGAGGGGATGGATACTTTGATGGATATATGAGCTAGACAAGAAGACAATATAATGATCAAGATGATGTTGGCTTGAATTTGAGGAACCTGAGATGACAAGTTAATGGAATCGTAGTTATTACCAATGGAGCCTTCATGTGGATGTAGGTGGTGATCTTGGAGTGTTAATGATTTGTTGATGAGCTTGAATCAGTGACTTGGGTAGACTAGGTGTAGCTTGATTCCTACATAGTATGGGATGTGTCTATTTGGATAAAACTTGGTAGAAAAATATTGAGTTCGAGACACCTTATTCACATGATCCAATGGTAGAGTTGGGTAAATTTGCTTGCAATTATGAAGGGACCTTGGTGTGACACATAGGTCATGGGTTGAATCTAGGAGACTTTGCCATTGTAGCATGATTTGTGGAATGGGATGATTGATGAGGTTGATTGTTCCATGTTATGGAGAGCCTCTTTGAGGAGGAGGACTTTCACATCTGTGGAGACCACTTGGTATGCATATGAGATGGTGAGGCAAGTGGAACTTGCCTTGTTTACAAAGATATGAGCAACATGTTTTCATATATGAAGAGAGATGAGCACTGGAGAGACTTGACCGATGATAGGATTAGTGGATCCAGATGACCTGATGGAGCATATTGAGATGAGGTTGTAGACATTGGGACATCATAAGAGAATTTCACAATTGACTTGGTGATTGTGAGTTTCGAGATCTCTTCGTAGACTTGGATGTGGAGCAAATAGTGGTGATGCTAGATGGAATTTGGTTTGTTGTCCTTCCATGATGTAGGGAGAGTGCATTTGTTGGAGATGGTTGGCTCAATTTTTATATGCACAATGCTTGGAACTTGTGGAGGATTTCTTGATGGAGCAGATCATGATAACAATATTTGTGGCAGAAATTACTGATGACAACATGAGGATGTGCATTCTCATGAGTTGGGCACTACATTTGGAATGATCACCCAATTAGTTTGAGTCATGGGAGTATACAATGTGTAGAGACATGTCAAATTTATGTTGGATTGGAGCAATAGAGTTCACAGATGTCTCAACACATGGAGATTCAATGGACAACATGGTAACAATTTCTACTTGATACATTACAGACAAAGTTTGAAGAGAGAATCCTTCTATGATGACTTTGAGAAATATGAATACTTGTGATGGATTGTGATTGATCACTTGAATATAGAGAAATTTTGAGATATCTTCTACATAGAGCCTACTTTCTATATGAGAGAGTATAGAGGAATTTGGGATCCTGAGTGACACCTTGGAGGAGGTGTTGGGACTAAGACGATTGAGGAGGCTAGAGATATGTCTCTTTTTTTAGATTTTGGAGTGAGAGGAGCTATCCAACCCCATCCTCTCATGGATTCATGTAGTATGATGAGGAGGTTGTTCAGTGGCACTCATGAGATAGGGTGTTAGGATGAAGAACAATCTTCCATACTGATGACGAGCCTTGGTGATGGATGGTTTACCAAGGGGTTCACTGTCAAGGACGATAGCATTTTTCTGGTGGGGAGGGGGGGGTTTCATGCCTTTGCACTTTGGATGTGTGTGCCATTGTCTTGCATATTAGAGAGCGAATGCAGGACATCTTAGAGGGAGATCTCAATTTTTGTGTGACACATAATTGCAATGATATTTGCGACCATTGGACGAGTTTAATGGGAGATATTGGACATAGAATCACCTTAAAGATGGATTGGGCACTTGTTTCATTTGTGCAATGCTATCCCTTGAGTTATCATATGTCATTTCATCACTTGGCACATTCACCCTTTTGGAAGAAAGTTGCACGGATGGGCATAAGGTGGATTGTGGCCACTTGGGGTGGACGAGGTTGTGCATGATGGAGGACATGTGGACAAATTTGAGTGACATGGGTTGGCTCTAATATGCATGAGGATACATGTGGTGGCCTCACCTTAAACTGCCACCCCATAGGTTGCATGCATGGGTTAGCCAGCATGGAAAGGTTAAGAGTTGAAAACCTTCACCATCCTACGACCCACAAGACCATTATGAATACACTCAAATGGATGGAATTTGAGAATAAGTTTGGAGGGAAGTTCAAACTTGTTCCTCTCTTCATAGTGTAGGTTGAAACCAAAGTTGGAACCTCCATATATGGGCAAGAAAACCTACCTACCTGTGAGGTAGAGTGGAGGAAGAATCGAGTAGGATGGAGAGTTTCTTCATAGAATTTCAGTGCAGTAGTGAAGGAGGACGTGTATAGGTGCTGTTGGACATGTGGAAGAGTGAAATCAAACCATGGGTTCAAGCACAAGTCTGAAAATAGGGGTCGGGTGACTTGTTAGGGTGGACAGTTAGGCTGACAAGGACCTTAACCACCTATTTTAGGGTGATTTCTTATCTGATTTGATAACTATTTATGCGGAAAGGATGGAAAATACCTACTGCACCTATCTACAACATGATTAGAGGTTTGTTTGATGTTTTAGAAGGTTGGGTGTATAACCCTTTCCCTACCCTAAGGGTGCTCGCCTAGGGTTTTTGTCATTGTATTAGGAGGTTAGGCTTGTGAGGCCTAGACCTAGGATACATGAAAGCTTTAGCTATTATTGTACATTGTATTATTGTAGAAACATCATATTTTATATTGATATATTTGGGTGGACTGGGAAGGTCTCAACCCACACACATTAATGGTGCACTTTTTACATGGATGTTTTACACTTGTACGTGTGGATGATACATTATGTTGATGGATGAATGTTTGGCATTATACTTGTGTTAAGATTGAATGTTAATTCCGTAAACATGATATATATAACATGTGATAGAAGTATAAGGGCTAAAGGCATAGTGTGGGAGTGAAGTACTTATAAGTTGGTCATTGTCATTACCAAAAACCTCATCAGTGTCACACACTTAGAGGACTCAATGTGCATTGACGCGAAAGACACTCTAAGAGTATGGTAGTTATGTTCCAATGGACATGCCATTAAATTATATGCAATCTACAATAATACATTCACATTGTAAACCAATAAAATAATTGAAAAATATTTTTTTAATTATATATATATATATATATATGAGAATTAAACATTATATAAATAATTGGTCAAAGCCAAATTTATTATAATATTGCTAGAGTACACTTTTGCCTTTGCCTTGACAAGGACTAATAATATAACAAAACACATCGTTAAAACTTCAAATTAAATAACACCCAAAATAGAGATGATGTGCCAAAAAATAATCACCACAACGTGCTTGGTTCCATAAACCAAATTTTAATATCAATGCTACAACTCGTCAAAATAATCCAATTCGATCGTTCACAAAAGTTGAACATTTAGTCAAAATAATCCAATTTTAGCATTCATAGGGGTTGGCATTTACTAAGCATATGACTTAATAAATGATTCAAATGCAACCGATGGCCTTCTTTAAACAATGATGAAAGAATGCTAACATGTTGGCAATAGGTACACGAGTTATAAAGATGCTATAAGGGTGAAGGAAAATCAGTTTTACATACACGCAAGATAATTTTGGATTTCTTCAACAAAAAGTCAAGGTGACAAAGTACAATCAAGTTGCAAGGGCTCTGGGAAAAACTAACCTCACGATTAATATCTTGCATGGAATGTCATGATCGGTAATTATAGAGATCCCTTAGTTGGATGTGTAAACGAAACGTAAGAAAATGTGAGACAAGAGATCATTATTCAAATTAAGATGGTGTTAAAGTATTTTATTAAAATAATATAATAATGTACATATAAATATAAATATAATGTTGTTTAATGTGGGATATTATTTTAATCACAATTAAATTATAAAATAAAAAAATCTCAATTTCACACTAAATTAAAAATTAACTAGTCTAGATTAAATTTTCTTGGTAAATTTTATATTTAAAAAAATGTTTATATGATAAGAGATTGAGAAATTTGATCCTTTTAAAATTTAATAAATCTAATAAATATAAATTGGTATATAGATTTAAAAATTAAATTTAAATTATGAAAAAATGATTACACTTAATAGAAATAAATTAATATTTAGATTTAAAACTTAAATTTAAATTTTATATGAAAAAATGAAGTTGGAAACGAAAAACATTATCCCATAAATCATCCCAACAATTAAATATTATACAATCCAAAATCCAACCATAAAAAAACCTTACTTCAACAAAACATCATTTTAATTTGGACATTAACTTGAAATTTTAATTATATCATTTTCAATTTCAACTATTTCGGTATGAAGCTTTTCTTTCCATGCTTCAAAGATACCCATCAACATGTACCTTCTACATGAAGCCCTGAAATACAGTACCCACCTGTAAGGATTGTAGCACAAGACCAACCTGCAAGTGACAAGTGCGGATGATTTGCATATACAGTGATAAGGGATGATTTGCATATATGTGTCAAGTGTCCATTGAATTATTTATGTGTCTTGAAAAACAATTGGATCCTATTTTCTACACCTTCTTCTTCAAATATTCGTTCAACAATGGACTGCTGCCAAAACATTGCATCTTCAAACAGTCTTCTTTGCTTTGCTTCTTGTGCTTTATATTCATCAGTTTGACTTGCTTCAGTTTGCCCTATTTCTTTCTGAATCCATTCTTCAATGAGCTTCAAATATGCATGAAACTTATTAACAACCTTGCTTTCAAATTATTTTCCCATGCTATTCAGAACACCTGCATATTCAAAAATAATGTTAAAAACATCTTTAATATGGCACTCTTCAGTGAGAGCTTCCTGCGCTACATCTGCCTTCTTTTCAACTGCATGGAGGTTGGCTTCCACTGTTATGTTATTAGTGGATATTCTCATCAAAAACTCTTCAATCACTTTATCCTGTTCTTGATCATCAACTATTGCTAGATGACATATTGCTTCATGAGCAGTTCCAACTGCTTCATATCTTGCTGCTATAGTGACAGCTTCAACCTTCAATGTTTCATCAAAAATTGCGCTTATCATATTGTCACAATTAATCCCTGTTTCAAAAAATAAACCACATATATCATCAATATAATGTTAATCCACACTATTGTGGGATATCCGAGCATGCATGTGATCATTTTCAATTTCACTGACAATTTGAACTTCACCAAATCCATCAGCTGCAGCTAGATTCACCAATTCACATATCACTTTGCAATCATAATCCACATGTGTCTCGTCACAGTGGGATTCACCATCATCTGTATCATCCATGTTACAATGGATTCCTTGAGCATTTATTTGCTCTTGCTCTGTTTCACACACAGAGGCTTCAAATTCTCTCTCTGCAATCTTTGTTGCATCTTTTTCATCCATATGCATACTTGCATAATTTCAATTTTATGGTCTTAACAACCATCATCCACTTTTGAGTGGGGTTCTCCAAGCTCCATTTTCCTCTCAGAGTCTTTCTCATCTACTCTCAGATCTGCAGTTGACTTCTTTGCTTGTGACATAACCTGTTGTTGCATGTCACTCTCTTTTGTGCCAAACTTTGCTTCCAAGATCTCCCATGCTTCCAATGAAGTTGTAGCTTTTATGTTAGTTTTAGGTATGTTCTATGCTTAGAGAAATTTATTTCAATTTTCACAGTTAGCTCAATATCTTTTCCAGATTAGCAATCACATCAGCATTAAAGTAAACTACAGATAGAATATAAACATAAATCGCAGAAGACAAGCCAAGACAAGAGGACACAAGATGTGGCGCTAGCCAGGGGCAAACCCCAATGTGGGGAAACCCTTGATCAATTCTTCTTATATGTTTTTCAATAGTTCAACACACACACAGAGAGAGAGAGAGAGAGAGAGAGAGATAGATAGTACATTTACAACAAAAGTCAACACTTTGACTTATCTAGATAAGAGCATAGATCATCTCTAAGAAGATGATACATGAGATCAATTGAAGACATGCTGCTTCAACTTATTCTCCAAGGTGACTCCTTCACCTATTGTTGTGCTACATTTCGTCATCATGCTGCACCTCACCGTATTGCACCATGTTGCACCCATCATGACTATGCTGCATCTCATCATGCTTCATTAATCATGATTGTACCCATCACTGTACTGCATTATGTGCCATTGATGCACCATGTTGCCATACTGACCTATGTGTTGGTTGCACCTTGCTTACTTCTTGTCCCTTGCTAGCTTGTTGTCCCTAGCATGCTTGTTGTCCTTAGCATGCTTGCTGTTGTATGCTAGCTGTCCCTTGCATGCTAGCTATAACATTGCATGCTTGGTGTATTTGTTACTAAGTACTATACAACTATCCCAATGTTAGTTAGTTGTCCCTTGCATGTTGCTCTCCTTCGGAGACAGATGCTCTGGCTGTTCCGCAGTTCCCGGCAGTTCCGGCTGTTCCCGGTAGTTCCGACAGTTCTGGTTGTTCCTGGCAATTCTGACAATTCTGGCAATTTCGGTTGTTCTAGCTTTTTCCCTCTGTGTCAGCTTTCCCGCCTGTTTCGGCAGTTCCGACAATTCCGACTGTTCCCAGCAGTTTCGATAGTTTTGGAAATTTTGACTGTTCCTAGCAGTTCCAGTAGTTCTGGCTTCTGTCTTTTGCTTCAGCTTTCCTGGATGTTCTGACAGTTCCAGACAGTTCCAGCTATTCTCGGCAGTTTCGACAGTTTTGGCTTTCTCGGCAGTCCCGACAGTTCTCGGCAGTTCCGACAATTTCGGCTATTCTCGACAGTTCCGATAGTTCTGGCTTCTGCCCTTTGAGTTAGCTTTCCCAGTTGTTCTAGAAATTCCTGGCAATTCCGACTATTCCTGGTAGTTCTGGCAATTCCGGTTATTCCCAGTAGTTCTGTCTATTCCCGGCTATTCCCAGCAGTTCCGGCAGTTCTGGCAATTTTGGTTGTTCCGGCTTCCGCCCTCTAGATTAGGGTAGCATTATCCCTTAGGATATCTCCGCCTACTAAAACCCAAAGACAAGTCGAGAGGAAGAGATCCCAAGTGAGTTGAAATGGCTTGAAGGCCACCTTTATTTATACTAAAACATTGAGCACGAGTGGGGTTTATTTGGTTGCTGGCTGACCTTGACGAATTATCCCATAACACAAATAAATTCATATCTCCATGAATACTTATTCAAATCGGATGACCTTTAGATCAATCCTACACCTCTCGATGAGAGGGATCCAAGAAAAATATCAGCTTCCATTAATAAGATGACCCACCTGGAGTTTGGCCCTAGTTGCCAATTTTAACACTCCCTCTCAACTAGGGACAACTCCATTTGCTGATCCATATGTATGACTGTACTATCTCTGCCATCAGTGCCCTGCACTACTCTGCTCTGCTCTGCTGAACCATGAAGAAGAAGAATTGATCAAGAATGTTTCATACCATTCTCTACTGACCCGAAGTCAGTTTCATCTGAAGAGAGTGTGTCACATTAGTCTTACTGACCCGAAGTCAGTTTTATTGATCCCAGATCAATATCACAAGAGAGTGTCTCAAACCACTCATATTGATCCCAGATCAGTTCATTGATCCCAGATCAATGGAAGTCATCCTAGCATAGGGAGTGCGATAGATACATTGATGCGTCCATCGATAGTACTACTATGGTCCCTAACCCCATTTCCTTGCTCATTGATCAAATGAGAGGTACTTCCCATGAGTCCCAGACTGCATGGGTAGGATGCCTCGACAGGAGAACAAATCATCCTGCCCCACAGTCGCCACAGGAGAACTAATCATCCCGGCCCATAGGAGAACTAATCATCCTGTTTCACAATTTCCACGGGAGAAATAATCATCCTGTTCCATAGTTTCCACGGGAGAACTAATCATCCCAGCCCATAGGAGAACTAATCATCATGTTCCACAATCGCCACGGGGTATCACAAGGGAAGGTTGAACCTGTCATCCTATACATAGCACACCACGAGGGGATGGTAAGTCACCCTGTGGTCGTATGTTGCTCCAGTAAGTACCCCAAGCCCCCCAAGGTCCAAGTCGTTCGGGAAAGTCACAGATTTGACCTTTCCATGGGGATTTGACAAAATGTCTGCGACCTGTACATCAGTCTCAATACGATGGAGCCTCCTCGCTCATCGACTTACCATATCCCAGATAAGGCAGTATATGATGTCTATCTTCTAGAGCAATCATCGAATATGAGATTCCTCAATAACCGAATCCCCCCTCTGGTTGTCACAGAGAATCACAGTGGTATTCATCATGTGTACAAACATCTCACTTAAGAGCTTCCGCAACCAGGCAGCTTCACACGAGATCATACTCGTAGCTACGTATTCGGTTTCGGCGGTGCTTATAGCAACCAACTTCTGCTTCCTACACATCCATGATATCGAAGCAGAATCCAAAGAGAACCAACACTAAGAAGTGCTCTAGTAATCCTCCACACTGCCTGCCTAGTCAGCATTCGAATAATCATGTAGTTTCATATTTCCAGTAGTGTATCTCAATCCATGAGAGATTGTGCCCCGAAGATATCTTAGAAGATTCTTGGCACCAATCCGGTGAGGCTGAACCAAATATGATCTCACCATGCTAACTGCAAAACATATTTCTGGACGGAAGTTCACCAAGAACATCAATGTGAATGAGTTTATGAAACTCAGAGACATTTCCCAAATCTAGTCCGACATCACTACCATATAAATTTTGAAAGTTAAGATCCTTGAGGTAGCCACAGGCTTGTAGTTTATCATTCCACATCCTGAATCCAACTCCCTCTTACTTCTACAAATGAGAGGGTCCACACCTGTCAGAAATAGGTTGTCCTCATAAGGTGCCGGTATGAGAGGTCTAACATCCACAACCTTCAAACAATGGTTTGGATCGGCTTCACTCTTAGTGAATCTTAGCTTCATCTGACAACTATCAATCTTCTCATACTATGCCCAGGGAATTTTGCTTCAAGCCATAGAGGGATTTCTTCCACCTGCACACGTGAGATTCTTGATCATGAATCTCAAACCCGTCGAGTTGTTCCAAACCTGTGGACCTGCTGCATGAGGGGAATGGTCCCCTTATAAGATTTTTCCTTCGGTACATCTCAGACATGTACCTTCATGCTCTTCTTGAATGCAGGCATCCCTATCACCATCTGACTCACATCGGGTAGGGCCCCATAGGTAGACCTTCAATGTTATAGATGTGATATGTCAATTGAAATGATCTCCAATGGACCATCCTGCAACTTGATACAAATTGCTAACCCTGAACCCATGAGAAAAAGCATATTTGAAAATTCTATTTTTTAACATGTACCTTTCCATCGATGAATGCCACCCTGAAACCTTTGACTTCCATTTCCAAGATGGACACCAGGTTCTTCTTGCGATTAGGTACAGAAAAGAGATTCTTGTAAATGAATAGAGTTACCCTCATTCAATTGAGGGGTAACATTCCCTACACCCTTTCTGGGATAGGTGGCATTGGCTCCAAGTATAATCCCACGATTGTTTCCATCTCTAAAATTAGAGAGTGCACCCTTCTATCCGATGAAGTGCCTTGAAGCACTACAATCAATAAGCTAGATTCCCAAAGAATCTGAAGGAGAGGGCCAATACAAGAGAACGCTTCTTTATCTTATCAAAAACAACATTTGATTCTTCATACCTGGGGTTCCTTGCTTTCTTTGAAGAGTCGGCCATTTCCTTGATGACCTACACTACCTGTCATTCCTTTGATTATTGAATATGTCCCTGGAATGATTGTTATCTTCATCAAGAGATGTGTCTCTGCCATTCAGACACTCCTTCGCATAATGGCCGAACTTATTGCAACCAAGGCATCTGCCTTTCCTTCCACCCTTAGATCTGGACTTCCCAATGAAGTGATCTTTAGGTAGGCCATCAAAAACTTCCGCTGCGCCATTCTGATAATATTCTATGCTTCAACTTCACCCTCAGTGAATTTGAAGAGGGATGAGGAATCCACTGATCCTTTTGTCCTTTCCCAACTGTCTTCGGTGATTGCTCTTTCACTCTTACTTGGGCATTGTCTTCACCTCAGCTCTGATACCATGTTAGTTTTAAGTATGTTCTATGCTTAGAGAAATTTATTTCAATTTTCATAGTTAGCTCAATATCTTTTCCAGATTAGCAATCACATCAGAATTAAAGTAAATTGCAGATAGAACATAAACATAAATCGCAGAAGACAAGCCAAGATAAGAGGACACAAGATGTGGCGCTAGCCATGGACAAACCCCAATGTGGAGAAACCCTTAATCAATTCTTCTCATATGTTAGTTCAACAAAGAGAGAGAGAGAGATAGTACATTTACAACAGAAGTCAACACTTTGACTTATCTAGATAAGAGCATAGATCATCTCTAAGAAGATGATACATGAGATCAGTTGAAGACATGTTGCTTCAATTGATTCTCCAAGGTAACTCCTTCACCTATTGTTGTGATGCATTTTGTCATCATGCTGCACCTCACCGTGCTGCACCATGTTGCACCCATCATCACTATGATGCATCTCATCATGCTTCATTAATCATGATTGTACCTATCATTGTACTGCATTATGTGCCATTGCTGCACCATGTTGCCATATTGACCTATGTGTTGGCTACACCTAGCTTACTTATTATCCCTTGCTAGCTTGTTGTCCCTAGCATGCTTGTTGTCCTTAGCATGCTTGTTGTTGCATGCTAGTTGTCCCTTGCATGTTAGCTGTAACATTGCATGCTTGGTGTATTTGTTGCTAAGTACTATACAACTGTCCTAATGTTAGTTAGTTGTCCCTTGCATGTTGCTCTCCTTCGGAGACAGATGCTCTGGTTATTCCGGCAGTTTTGGCTGATCCCGACAGTTCTGGTAGTTCTGGCTGTTCCTGGCAGTTCCGAAAATTCTGCCAATTTTGGTTGTTCTGGCTTCTGCCCTCTGCGTCAGCTTTCCCGCATGTTTTGGCAATTCCGGCAATTCCGACAATTCTCGACAGTTTTGGTAGTTCCGGCAATTTCGGCTGTTCCCGGTAGTTCTGACAGTTTTAGCTTTTCCCGGCAGTTCTGACAATTACTGGCAGTTCCAGCTTCTGCCCTCTGCGTCAGCTTTCCCGACTGTTCCAATAATTCCCGACAGTTCCGGCTATTCCCGACAATTCCGGCTTTTCTCGGCAGTTCCAGCTTTTGCTGGCAGTTCCGGCAGTTCCAGAAATTCAGGGTATTCCCAGCAGTTTCGGTAGTTCCAGCAATTCTGGCTATTCCTGGCAGTTTCGGCTTCTGCCCTCTGTGTTAGCTTTCCCGGCTGTTTCGGCAGTTGCCAGCAATTCCGGCTATTCCCAACAGTTCTGGCAATTCTGGCTATTCTCGACATTTCCGGCTATTCCCGGCAGTTCCAGCTATTCCCGACAGTTCCGGAAATTCCGACTATTCCTGGCAATTCCGTCAATTCCGATTGTTCTGACTTCTGCCCTCTGGATTAGGGCCGCGTTATCCCTTAGAATCTCTCTGCCTACTAAAACCCAAAGACAAGTAGAGAGGAAGAGGTCCCTAGTGTGTTGAAATGACTTGAAGGCCACCTCTATTTATACTAAAACGTTGAGCACAAGTGGGGTTTATTTGGTTGCTGGCCGACCTTGACGAATTGTTCCATAACACAAATAAATTCATATCTCCATGAATACTTATCGGAATCGGATGATCTTTAGATCAATCCTACACCTCTCGATGAGAGGGATCTAAGAAAAATATAAATTTCCATTAATAAGATGACCCACAAGGAGTTCGCCCTAGTTGCTAATTTTAACATTTTGCTACCTTGCACAAACACTTCTCATCCAATGCATTTTTTATAAAATTCAATGTTAAAACATCACATACTGCATCATATGGGTTATTAGATTCATACTCAATTAACTCTTTATCTCTAAGAAAAGTTAACATCTTGATAACCCAATGATCAAAATATTCACCTGTAAACATAGGAGGTGGTAGCAGATCAAAGCTACACCAATAACCCTCGATTTCTTCTTTGTCTTTTGCTAGACTTCTTAGTTCCTGGACTGCGACCTGAACCTCTCTAACGATGGCAACAATCTCTGCCTCTTCTTTTTGATTCTTTTTCTTAGTCTTCTTCAATCGCGCTTTGTGACGCATGACTGCAGTCTTCCTTTTGTCTTATAGATGCTTTCCTGATTGCATGAGGCTATCTTCTATATCACCCCCGAAAAAAAATATATGATTTTCAATATGTGCCCCTGTAAGGCACAATCTTCATCCAAAACACTGTCATGCTTAACAAAAAAAATCAAAAATGGATAGACTATTGCAGAGCCCTAAATTCTCTTGCTAATTAAAACCCTTTTCCTTTTTTTTATTCTCTTGAGAAAACCTTTTTCATAAATCTCTCCCTAATTTTTTTTTTTTAAATCCCAAAAACTCTTTTATAAACTTTTATACCATGCAACTTTTAATATAAAAATTTTTTCACTCAACTTTCGATTTTAAATAAATCTTTTTCCAAATAAACCCTTTCAAAAAGAACTTCAAATGAAACCTTCTATAAAATCGTTTTCTTTCTATTATAACTCTAAACTCTCCAAAAGAAACACAAACTTTAAAAAAAAGCGCTTTTATAAACCTTCATAAACCAATTAATAAAGGCCCTTTATTCATGCAATAAATCTCAAATGTAGTTTTCATTAATCTTTAAAAGGACTTCAATAAAACTTTATTGCATTACCGACGTGACCTTTTCAAACCTCTTTTTGTGTGACTGTTGTTGACTTGTCTTGCATTTTTAAAAAAAGTTGCCAGTTTTCAACCAGATTCACTGTGTTGGCTCACTGACTCATGACACATTTTTTTTTCTTCTTCCACTAGCGGCGTCTAGGGCTCGACTCCCAGTTGCTATTATGGTTGTGGTTCTTCTCTCCACGACGCTTCTCACGGCGGCTCCACAGGCTAGTGCATAATCACATACGCAATGATGGTACAACAAAGTGAACGGATTTGCAGGCCTTCTATGCGCGATGTTGACACAGTAGTTCGGCTGTGGCAGTTTATAAACCTTTCGATTTAAACTTATTCTTAACGTTGATACCAAATTGTTGGAAAGGCGGAGGAGACAAAGCATGAATTCACACATAAAACACGAGTTGCTGCTCTTCTATTGATCACACAAAACATGATTATTATAATGAACCCGGTGAAGGGTATTTAAACTTTTTCCAACTAGCTACTTGCCTAAAATATCTTGACATGCAACCACTCACTCAAAGTCATCTATCACTTAACTCGACTTGATTCAACACTCAACCACTCAATCACTCAATTAACTTACTCTTTATGTTTAGCTAATTCCACATGCGGGAGTAATTACAATTTCTAACACCATCAAATAGAAATTCATTCATGTCATAGGTCCGATTTGATGTAACATTGAATGAATAAACGTCTTTCAGCTCCTTGACTCTATGTTGGTGTTTCTGCTTATGATGGCATCAGTCTTTGTGTTTTTCCATCGCTCTTTGGCAGTTGAGGTTTTGGTCCCTTTTTCCTTTAGGAGGCTGTCACCTTTTTCCAACTTCTGTAATCTGTCGCAATCTGTGGTTACTTTGGACATATGGTTATTTAGATGGCTCTGTTAGGGGCTTTTTTCTGGATCCAATCTTTGGACGATATGGCTACCTGTCAATGGTGCAAACTGTTGGGAGGCTCGTTATAGCTCGTCCATTTGCCTTATGTATTGTTATATGTCCTTTTATATTCTCTTAATATAAAACTATGCTGGTTTTTTTTCTCTGAAAAAAAAAAAACGTCTTCAATGTAAATTTCAATCAAATTAAAACATTTTCCCAGGTTTGATTTTGATGCAATAGTAAACGATTAAGAGTATTTAGTTGTGGACAATCACATAATTTCATAGTTGTTACATTGAGCCATACTGAAAAAGCTTTGCAGAGAAGTAACGAACAAACACTAGGAATGTCAAATATTTTTTAGGCAAATGTACAGTAAGCTTAAGATTAACTTCACTGATACACACCATCTTTATTTTTTTAAAGGGACAATTTCATATCAAAATCAACAAATACCATAAAGATAACATAACAAATTAAACTCAGATTTATAAACATTATTATATGATGGACATCACTGTCCATCTAGACTGTAATTTACATAAATCAAGGCAACCTCATATATATACACCATGACATGGTGCAAGAACTATGGTCTCTTTTGTTTCCATAGCCTCAATCATGTAAGGTCAAGCAAGTTTCTAGTTAAATATTTTGACCAACACAGGCCAAATTTGATGAAAGCATATCATACCAACTTGTAAAATTGGTTAAGGTTTTATTCTACAAAGCTATGCTTTGAAATGTTATCGTTAACTACCATGGCTGCAATTTAAACATTCTAGAAACCACTGGAAATTTTTAGCGGAAACTGTACAATCCCTGTAAATCACATCATAGTCCACATAAAAGAAGTTATGGCACTATTGTGTTAAAGACTGTAAATCTTTGAACATGAACTGAGGCCAACAAAGGCATAATATATTTACCAAATATGAGCACAGAACCATTTAACTTAGTTCTGATAGATATCAGTATTTAGATGAATCTATGCAAATTTAACTTATTATTTCTCAACAAACCAACAGAAATTCCAAAAGTAATATATCTTTTTTAATTCCTTACAAATATGCCCAGATTCAGTTTTTGATGGCATCCCCCGCACACCATCTTCTTGGGTCCATCAAATAGAAATTCATTCATGTCACAGGTCCGATTTGATGTAACAGTGAATGAATAAACGTCTTCAGTGTAAACTTCAATCAAATTAAAACATTTTCCCATATTTGATTTTGATGCAATAGTAAATGATTAAGAGTATTTAGTTGTGGACATTCACATAATTTCATGGTTGTCACACTGAGCCATACTGAAAAAGCTTTGCAGAGAAGTAATGAACAAACACTAGGAATCTGAAATATTTTTTAGGCCATATGTACAGTAAGCTTAAGATTAACTTCACTGATACACACCATCTTTATTTTTTTAAAGGGACAATTTCATATCAAAATCAACCAATACCATAAAGAGAACATAACAAATTAAACTCAGATTTATAAACATTATTATATGATGGACATGACTATCCATCTAGACTGTAATTTACATAAATCAAGGCAACCTCATATATATACGCCATGACATGGTGCAAGAACTATGGTCTCTTTTGTTTCCATAGCCTCAACCATGTAAGGTCAAGCAAGTCTTCTAGTTAAATATTTTGACCAACACAGGCCAACTTTGATGAAAGCATATCATACCAACCTGTAAAATTGGTTAAGGTTTTATTCTACAAAGCTATGCTTTGAAATGTTATCGTTAACTACCATGGCTGCCATTTAAACATTCTGGCAACGACTCGAAATCTTTTGCTGAAACTCTACAATCCTTGTAAATCACATCATAGTTGACATAAAAGAAGTTATGGCACTGTTGTGTTAAAGACTATAAATCTTTGAACATGAACTGAGGCCAGCAAAGGCATAATATATTTCTCAAATATGAGCATTAATCCATTTAACTCAGTTCTAATAGATATCAGTATTTAGATGAATCTATGCAAATTTAACTTATTATTTCTCAACAAACCAACAGAAATTCATAAAATAATATACCTTTCTTAATTCCTTAAAAATATGCCTAGATTCAGTTTTTGATGGCTCCTCAACCAACAGAAAAGTAATGAACAAACACTAGGAATCTGAAATATTTGCTAGGCCATATGTACAGTAAGCTTAAGATTCACTTCACTGATACACACCATATTTTTTTTTTTTAAAGGGACAATTTCATATCAAAATCAGCCAATACCATAAAGAGAACATAACAAATTAAACTCAGGTTTATAAACATTATTATATGATGGACATGATTGTCCATCTAGACTGTAATTTACATAAATCAAGACAACCTCATATATATACGCCCTGACATGGTGCAAGAACTATGGTCTCTTTTGTTTCCATAGCCTCAACCATGTAAGGTCAAGCAAGTCTTCTAGTTAAATATTTTGACCAACACAAGCCAACTTTGATGAAAGCATATCATACCAACCTGTAAAATTGGTTAAGGTTTTATTCTACAAAGCTATGCTTTGAAATGTTATCATTAACTACCATGGCTACAATTTAAACATTCTAGCAACGACTGGAAATCATTAGTTGAAACTCTACAATCCCTGTAAATCACATCATAGTCCACATAAAAGAAGTTATGGCACTGTTGTGTTAAAGATTGTAAATCTTTGAACATGAACTATCGCCAGCAAAGGCATAATATATTTATCAAATATGAGCATAGATCCATTTAAGTTAGTTCTGATAGATATCAGTATTTAGATGAATCTATGCAAATTTAACTTATTATTTCTCAACAAACCAACGGAAATTTAGAAAGTAATATACCTTTTTTAATTCCTTAAAAATATGCCCAGATTCAGTTTTTGATGGCTCCTCAACTAGCTCGCTAACCCATGCAATATCTGGCTGATTGGTAGTAGATGTATTATATTCCTTTTGTACTTGATCTTTCCAGAACTTTTTGTAGATCTCAACCCTTAGCTTCTTTCCTTATTCCAATGGGTGAAGCCCACAAAGATCAATTGATGTTGCAGACCGATCTGGCAAATCCAATGCGTGAGTTCTAGAGATCAGATTCTATCCATAGATTTTGTTGGTGGTAATTGACAATGATATTCAGATAGATGGGCACAGACTCAGAGTTCCCAAATGTGAAGCAGTAAATTGTTATGTTATTCTGCACACCTGCAATCTCCTTTAGCACTCGATACAGTGCCTGGTGGCTTTCGATCCTAACACGAGCGGAACGATCAGCGTTTTAAGCTCACTTACACAATCTTCCATGTTTTTGTAGGAGGATCCTCCTTCTTGCACTACTGTTCTAGCCTCCTTGCTTAACTCCTCTACTCTTTTCATTTCTTCTCCTTCTCTTCCCAACAGTCATTTAACTGCAATTCTCAAGTCATCTATGTTGGGTACTGTGGTGGCGCCCTCACATAACCTGACTCCAACCTTAAGATAATCAACCAATAACAAAGCATCTATGTATTGATCTACAGTCATAGGCCATGTTATCACTGGGATTCCAAGTATGATTCTCTCTAAGGTAGAATTCCACCCGCAATGGGTAAGAAAAATTCCAACAGAAGGGTGTGAGAGGATCAAGAGCTGTGGTGCCCAACCTTTAATTATCATACCTCTTCCCCTCATTCTCTCTTCAAAACCTTGTGGAATGGAACCATATTCATCAACAGGCATACCATTTGGAGGATCCCTGATGACCAATATGAAGGACTCTTCACTTGCCTCGAGCCCTGTTGCCATCTCCTAGATTTGTTTATTTGAAAGGCAGGCCTGGCTGCCAAAGAAAATATAAATTACAGACTTCTCTTTCCGAGAGTCAAGCCATTGAAGACATACCGAGTCATCGATTGAAGGGGGTTTCCCTCTTTCAATCATGCTTCTTCCCCGCTTGGCCTCGAACACAACAGGAGGAAGCAGAGGACCCACAGACCAAACAGGCCTACCTGAAACTCTCTGCACATGGTCTATGTAAATAGCTTCTAAATCATAGAAGGTGTTGATAATAGTGCCCCAACTTTTTACATTCAAATTCATGGAGCATCTCATGAATTCAGAGACAGGATCGGACCTCTTATAGGGGCGAGCAAGGCGCGAGATTTGATACCTTGGAAAACTAACAAGATGAGGAACTTCAGGAATATGGACTGTATCATCATCTGATGATACTTGTTCATGTGGCATGTATTTCCACAAAGAATAGATGACAAAAACAGAAAAAGCACTAGATGGGTGATACACTATCCTGGGTATACCAAGCTTGGCAGCTGTGTTCTGAGTCCATCCGAGGAAGAAATCATTGATAATGCAAACAGGAGGGCTGAACTCATAATATGAGCTCTTCTTTTGTTGTTGGAACTAGTCTTCTATTGGATGAGCAAGCTCCTTTAAGGAATCCATAAAGAGTGGTATGAGATTATAAGGAAGTTGTGCCGCATTTTCACATCCCGGAGGTAGCCCTTCAGTGGGAGGCAGGGGAAAGATAAGAGATTGAATTTGGAGGCCTTGGGATGAAGCTCTCTGCAAAAGAGGACTCAAGAGGGATTGATTTCGAGGAGTTGTGAGGACCATTATAGAGTGGCCATGGGATGTAAGGGTGTGGGTGAGGTCA
The DNA here is from genome assembly GCA_031772625.1 of Pinus tabuliformis. Taxonomy (NCBI): domain Eukaryota; kingdom Viridiplantae; phylum Streptophyta; class Pinopsida; order Pinales; family Pinaceae; genus Pinus; species Pinus tabuliformis. The sequence goes on from CM062810.1 coordinate 787,380,062, forward strand.
AGCAAGGAATTCATATGGTCCTGTGCTGGGAATGAGAATACAAGAATGTGAGGCATTTTCTCCATGTTCTCTACCATTGCAGTCTTGTCAAGTTTGTTTTAAGATTTGGGCTCCATTTTGGGTTTCAGAGTAGTTATAGTCAATGGAAAACAAGAGGAGAAGGTGGGCAATATACCCTTTTTAATTCCTTAAAAGTATGCCCAGATTCAATTTTTGATGGCATTCCCCGCACACCATCTTCCTGGGTCCATCAAATAGAAATTCATTCATGTCACAAGTCCAATTTGATGTAACAGTGAATGAATAAACGTCTTCAATGTAAACTTCAATCAAATTAAAACATTTTCCCAGATTTGATTCTGATGCGATAGTAAATTATTAAGAGTATTTAGTTGTGGACATTCACATAATTTCATGGTTGTCACACTGAGCCATACTGAAAAATATTTGCAGAGAATTAATGAACAAACACTAGGAATCTAAAATATTTTTTAGGCTATATGTACAGTAAGCTTAAGACTAACTTCACTGATACACACCATCTTTATTTTTTTTAAGGGGACAATTTCATATCAAAATCAGCTAATACCATAAAGAGGACATAACAAATTAAACTCAGATTTATAAACATTATTATATGATGGACATCACTGTCCATCTAGACTGTAATTTACATAAATCAAGACAACCTCATTGATCCAAAAATGGATCCTGGATAAACGTCTAAGTCTAAAAGACTTCATATAAGAGGTAAAAGGTGCCAAATGGCATGAATCCTTTGTAAATCAGAGGAAAATGAAAGTCGCAGGCTGCTCTCAGAAATAGTCTCATTTCAGATATCCCTTCATTCTAAATCCAACGCAACTTAAATGGGCGAAAATGGACTTCAGATGGAGAAGTTATCATAAATGAAACTGCCCTTTTTCAAAGGAGAAAGAGGCAAAATCCCTTGATAATGGGTCCTAAAAACCCTCTAAGTCTTCCAAATCTCCCAAAAGGGCAAAACCATCGCAAAAGGAGGACCTTTAGACTTATCAAATAATACTATTGGGAGGCTAAAAACATGAGAAAACCATGAAATCGAGCTTGTTGGAGGCTTGAACAGTGGTTGCACAGGGGCCGTCGGATCTAGCCGATCAACGGTCCAGATCTGATCGGTAATCGCAATCAGCGAAGGTAGTTAGGGGACAGTGGGAGGCATAACATGATGGGATCGGGCCGATGTGATATTGCGATCGCCGATATCAGCAGATCACAATCGGCGAACACAATGGAGCGGGGCTTATGTATATACGCGCGATGCGATATGTTGATCGCCGATGATCGGATTGGCGAATCGGTATCGGTGACAGCCAGACCCGATGGGATAATAAACATTATTGCATGAGATTTGAAATCCACCCAAAGCCATTTTCACAGGATTTTCACAGTTTTAACGTATTTTTTAAATACGAAGGGAAACCTTGGAACAGGGTCGCAACGACTTGTGATAGTGATTTTAGGCGGACCCGATAGGGATATAGGACACATTTATAAATATTTGAAGTCCGGCCAAACGGCCAAAGATGTGTTTTTTGCGCGTTTCTCTGTGTATTTCATTATGTGTCCATTTCTGCACAGGAAGGCAAAACGACCAGTTTCTTGTGCATCGGTCCCTTTCCATTGGAAACTGCCATTACACCTGTGCATTATGAAGCTCAAAGAGCCACAGAGGCGAAAAGGGAATGATTCCTCATGATTAGGGACAAAGGAACGACTGGAAGACAGGGAGCCCAAGAGGGAAAATGAACAGGCAGCGCGATTTGGCTTAAAAAGCCACAAAACAACAGAACAAGGGACTGTTGGTTGCTGAAGGTGTGGTGGGGTTTCTGTTGCTGAAAGCCAAGCCAAAGCAGGAAGCTAAGGCAAAAGAGGTAGCGTAGAAGCCAAAGAGGCAGTGCAGAAGCAAAAGACAGCCAAGGGAGTCACTTGGAGTTCAAGTGAAAATCCTAGAGAGAGCTGTAACCTGATAGAAGGCAGAAAGAAGCCAGAGCGAAGAGCCACGGAACCAAAACCAGAGCCAAAGAGCCAGAGTTAGAGCCAAGAGCCAGAACCAAGATCCAAAGAGCCAGAGTTAGAGCCAAGAGCCAGAGCTTCAAGAGCCAGGGGATAACATGGTGTCTGACCCCGCTGTTTCTGTGTAAAAATAGCAGGAGTTGAGCCAAGAGCTTGTAAAAAAAGACTTATACCATAATCCCAGAGAGCCTAGTTGAATTAACTAGAGCTCATGGAGAGGTAGCCCAAGAGTTGTGGGTGAACTCCAAATTAATATTATTGTTCATGTGTCTGCTTTATTGCTGCATTGTCTCTGCTACTTTATTTACTGTTATGTATAATTGTATATTAGTTTGAGCACATCGACTCACAGCACAACAACATAATTTAAGGCATAATCAGTTAAAAACAAATGCAAGCATACACCCACACTTTCAAGCACATTCTTAGTTCTGCAATGGTTAATCATTAAGACTTGGGAAAATTCAAGATTTGGAAGTGGAAGAGGTTCTTGTAAGCTAGACAAGAGACCTAAGAGCCCCATTTTCAGATCAGGTGGTATCAGAGCTTAAGATTGATTAACCACACCTTTAAGAAGGTTATATTAGAATTCTTGATTGACAGAGTAATGATTGCTTGTATAAAAGGTGTTTGAACAACAAGAGGCTGATTGTATGCTTGTTTTGCAGACTGACCATTTTGCGAGTTTGCAGAGGTAAAGGGAAAGCTATTGATAGCTCAGTCCATGAAGGACAATAAGGAGAAGGGCTGAAGGCATTCTTCTATCCCAAAGGACCTCAAGGCAATCCAAAGCACAAGAGGTTTGTTGCAAGAGGTTGCTTGAATAAGCTCTTTATTTATCTTGTTGAAGTTTTTTCGTTCATTGACATAATGACAACTTCTACAAGTGGGTCCTCAAATTCTGCGTTCTTCACAAGATTCTTTGATGAAGACATGAAGCAAGAATTTTCCACCATGATGGATATGGTGAGAGAAATGTATGAGGATGAAAGGAAGAGAAACATACTTAGAAAGCAGTTGAATTCCATGGAGGAAGAGAAGCAGATGCTTTCTGACAAATTGCAGGAAATGGAGAGGCAACTTCATATTGCAAATATGAACCTGAAGAGGATGGATGAGTTGGAAACACAACTCATTGTTGCCCAGGAAGCCTTAGCCAAGTACCAGCTTGAAGAAGAGGTAAACCATTCCAGTTTGTCTTCAAATTCTTCTGAGAATGCTTATATTGGTTCTTTTGAAAAACATACTAGAGGCATAGGTTCCAAGCTAATGTCCAAGATGGGCTATGAAGGAAAGGGATTGGGGAAGCATGCACAAGGTATTGTTGAACCAATAATGGTTGAGGAAAGGCTTAAGTATTTGGGTCTTGGTTATGGACAGTCTTATGGAGATAGTTCCAAAGCTGCCATGAAGGCCATTGAAACAGTCCCAAGAAGGAGTTTCATTTCATGTCCTCTACCTCAGAAGTGTGAAGGTTGTATTCAAGAGGAATACAATAGCTTGAAACATCAATTGCAGGATGCAGGTGTTCAGAAGCACACACTTGAACCAGAGAGTTGGGGAGACTCCAACAACCTTGAAGAGATTGATGATGTTCCAAAGGGAGTTACTTCTTCACTCAATTCACCTCCTCATGAAGGCAATAAAGGTGAAAGAAAAAGGTATAAATATGGTTCTAAACATATTTCTTTTGATTTTGTAAAGCATGATAAATTTCCACATAAGTATGGGAAAAAAATTGCATGTTCCTTTTGTGGTTTGGATAACCATGATGTTTCTAGATGTTGGAAGAGAATGGCCACATGCAGGAAGTAGAAGAAGGAAAAGAAGAAAGCAACCAAAGGTCCATTGGACAAGGCAAATCATGTTGTCAAGAGAATGCACATGCAGTGCACTTACTGCCATAAGCGAAGACATATTGCTGCAAAATGTTGGACTTTGAATCCAGCAATGCTTCCACAAAAGCTGAAGAAAGTGGAAAGAGAAGATGGCAGAAATGGAAGTGAAGATTCCATGAATGATGTGTCTCAGAATGATTCACATGATGATGCTGATGTGCAGACAAAGGTAGTACCTTTGAAAGGGATTGGTAAGGAACGGTTAGAGTTCTTATCCGATTGAGATTGCATGTCTATTGATGCATCTACATTATATTTCATTACAACTTCGAAAGTACAGTGTGCTTAAGCGAAAGTTGAAAGGTGAAATGCATGCATGAGCTTGAGATGCATGAACACAGGGATGTTGATGATTTCCTTGTTTTTGAACATGTATGTGTAATTAACTTGCAGGGTTGATTGCTTTGACATGCATGTGATGCCATGTTGACTTGGAAGAAGTTAACTTGGTCTCCAAATGGAGATAATGATGAAGAGTTTCATCTTTTGAAAAAGAGTCCTAATGGTCTTTTTCTACATGCTTGACTTGAAGGGTCATTTGTTTAAAGGCATGTTTTGTGGGCTTGTTATCTAGTCCATCATTTGTATGCAGATGTAAGACATGGAGGTGTTCACAAGATGTGAAAATCTGTTTCTTTTGTTGAAGCAAGAGTTTAGTCCATCCAGTTGTTGTCTGTATGCCTATTGTTGTTAGGAGTTGTTGTTGGTAGCTTGTCAAACATGTACAAATGAAAGTTTTGTGGAGCAGATGTACTTCACATTTTTTTGAGCCACCTTGGATTAATGATCAAGGCAAAGAAGTTCAAACCACCTTCTATGACTATTTCAACAAAAGTTCTGCAGGAAGGCAAGGGGGAAGGCAGTTCTTCCCAAGAAGACTAGCCCATCCAAGAAGGGAAGTGGCCAGAAACTTTGGTTCAGAGGCACTATGAAAAGGCAAGTGTAGGGAGGCTGAAAGAAGAGGGTGAGTCACTCTCATTTACTATTCAGATCAGTATAACATTCTTTTGGAGACCAAAAATTCTTTAGTGGGAAGGCGTAATCCAAAAATGGATCCTGGATAAACCTCTAAGTCTAAAAGACTTCATATAAGAGGTAAAAGGTGTCAAATGGCACAAATCCTTTATAAATCAGATGAAAATAAAAGTCGCAGGCTACTCTAAGAAATAGTCTCATTTCAGAGATTCCTTCATTCTGAATCCAACACAACTTAAATGGGCGAAAGCGGATTTCAGATGGAGAAGTTATCATAAAATGAAGCTGCCCTTTTTCAAAGGAAAAAGAGGCAAAATCCCTTGATAATGGGTCCTAAAAAGCCTCTAAGTCTTCCAAATCTCCCAAAAGGGAAAAACCATCACAAAAGGAGGACCTTTAGACTTATCGGATAACACTATCGGGAGGCTAAAAACATGAGAAAACCATGAAATCGAGCTTGTTGGAGGCTTGAATAGTGGTTGCACAGGGGCCTTTGGATATGGCCGATCAATGGTCCAGATCTGATCGGAGATCACAATCAACGAAGGTAGCCGGGGGACAGTCAGAGGCATAACATGATGGGACTGGGCCGATGTGATACCACGATCGCCGATATCGGTGGATCACAATCGGCGAACACAATGGAGCGGGGCTTATGTATATATGCGCGATGCAATATGCCGATCACCGATGATCGGATTGACGAATCGGTATCTGCGACGGCCGGACCCGATGGGATAATAAACGTTATTGCATGAGATTTGAAATCTACCCAAAGCCATTTTCACGGGATTTTCATAGTTTTAACGTATTTTTTAAATACGAAGGGAAACCTTGGAACAGGGCCGAAGCGACTTGCGATAGCGATTTTAGGCAGACTCGATAGGGATATAGGACACATTTATGAATATTTGAAATCTGGCCAAACGACCAAATATGTGTTTTTCGCATGTTTCTCTGTGTATTGCATTATGTTTTCATTTCTGCACAGGAAGGCAAAACGACCAGTTTCCCGTGCACCGGTCCCTTTCCATTAGAAACCGCCATTACACCTATGCGTTATGAAGCTCAAAGAGCCATAGAGGTGAAAAGGGAATGATTCCTTATGATTGGGGACAAAGGAACAACATGAAGACAGGGAGCCCAAGAGGGAAAATGAATAGGCAGCGCGATTTGGCTTAAAAAGCCACAGAACAACAGAACGAGGGACTATTGGTTGTTGAAGGTGTTGTTGGGGTTTCTGTTGCTGAAATCCAAGCCAAAGCAGGAAGCTAAGGCAAAAGAGGCAGCGTAGAAGCCAAAGAGGCAATGTAAAAGCAAAAGACAACCAAGGGAGTCACTTGGAGTTCAAGTGAAAAGCCCAGAGAGAGCTGTAACCTGATAAAACGCAGAAAGAAGCCAGAGTGAAGAGCCAGGGAGCCAGAGCTAGAGCCAAAGAGGCAGAGTCAGAGCCAAGAGCCAGAACTAAGAGCCAAAAAGCCAGAGTCAGAGACAATAGCTAGAACCAAGAGCCAAGAGCCAAAGCTTTAAGAGCCAGGGGATAACATGGTGTCTGAGCCCACTGTTTCTGTGTAAAAACAACAGGAGTTGAGCCAAGAGCTTGTAAGAAAATATTTATACCATAATCCCAGAGAGCCTAGTTGAATTAACTAGAGCTCACGGAGACGTAGCCCAAGAGTTGTGGGTGAACTCCAAATTAATATTGTTGTTCATGTGTCTGCTTTATTGCTGCATTGTCTCTACTGCTTTATTTACTGCTATGTATAATTGTATATCATTTTGAGCACATCGACTCACAGCACAACAACAAAATTTAAGGCATAATCAGTTAAAAACAAATGCAAGCATACACCCACACTTTCAATCACATTCTTAATTCCGCAATGGTTAATCATTAAGACTTCGGAAAATTCAAGCTTTGGAAGTGGGAGAGGTTCTTGTAAGCTAGAAAAGAAACCTAAGAGCCCCATTTTCAAATCACTCATATATATACGCCATGACATGGTGCAAGAACTATGGTCTCTTTTGTTTCCATAGCCTCAACCATGTAAGGTCAAGCAAGTCTTCTAGTTAAATATTTTGACCAACACATGCCAACTTTGATGAAAGCATATCATACCAACCTGTAAAATTGGTTAAGGTTTTATTCTACAAAGTTATGCTTTGAAATGTTATCATTAACTACCATGGCTGCAATTTAAACATTCTGGCAACGACTGGAAATCTTCAGCTGAAACTCTACAATCCCTGTAAATCACATCATAGTCCACATAAAAGAAGTTATGGCACTGTTGTGTTAAAGACTGTAAATCTTTGAACATGAACTGAGGCCAACAAAGGCATAATATATTTATCAAATATGAGCATAGATCCATTTAACTTAGTTCTGATAGATATCAGTATTTAGATGAATCTATGCAAATTTAACTTATTATTTCTCAACAAACCAATGGAAATTCAGAAAGTAATATACCTTTTTTAATTCCTTAAAAATATGCCGAGATTCAGTTTTTGATGGCTCCTCAACCAGCAGAGAAGTAATGAACACTAGGAATCTGAAATATTTTTTAGGCCATATGTACAGTAAGCTTAAGATTAACTTCACTGATACACACCATCTTTATTTTTTTTAAGGGACAATTTCATATCAAAATCAGCTAATACCATAAAGAGAACATAACAAATTAAACTCAGATTTATGAACATTATTATATGATGGACATGATTGTCCATCTAGACTGTAATTTACATAAATCAAGGCAACCTCATATATATACGCCATGACATGGTATGTAAGAACTATGGTCTCTTTTGTTTCCATAGCCTCAACCATGTAAGGTCAAGCAAGTCTTCTAGTTAAATATTTTGACCAACACAGGCCAACTTTAATGAAAGCATATCATACCAACCTGTAAAATTGGTTAAGGTTTTATTCTACAAAGCTATGCTCTGAAATTTTATCATTAACTACCATGGCTGCAATTTAAACATTCTAGAAACAACTGGAAATTTTCAGCTGAAACTCTACAATCCCTGTAAATCACATCATAGTCCACATAAAAGAAGTTATGGAACTGTTGTGTTAAAGACTGTAAATCTTTGAACATGAACTGAGGCCAGCAAAGGCATAATATATTTATCAAATATGAGCATAGATCCATTTAAATTAGTTATGATAGATATCAATATTTAGAAGAATCTATGCAAAATTAACTTATTATTCTCAACAAACCAATGGAAATTCAAAAAGTAATATACCTTTTTTAATTCCTTAAAAATATGCCCAGATTCAGTTTTTGATGGCTCCTCAACCAACTCGCTAACCCATGCAATATCTGGCTGATCAACAACAGATGTATTATATTCCTTATGTACTTGATCTTTCTAGAACTTTCTGTAGATCTCAACTCTTAGCTTCTTCCCTGATTCCAATGGGTGAATCCCACGAAGATTAATTGATGTTGCAGACCACCCGGGCAAATCCAATGCGTGAGTTCTAGAGATCAGATTCTATCCACAAATTCTGCTGGTGGTAATTGCCAATGATATTAAGATACATGGGCACAAAGTCAAAGTTCCCAAATGTGAAGCAATAAATTGTTATGTTATTCTGCACACCTGCAATCTCCTTTAGCACTCGATACAGTGCTTGGTGGCTTTCGAGCCTAACACGAGTGAAACGGTCAGCTTTTTAAGCTCACTTACACAGTCTTCCATGTTTTTGTAGGAGGATCCCCCTTCTTGCACTGTTGTTCTAGCCTCCTTGCTTAGCTCCTCTGCTCTTTTCATTTCTTCTCCTTCTCTTCCCAACAGTCATTTAACTGCAATTCTCAAGTCATCTCTGTTGGGTACTGTGGTGGCGCCCTCACATAACCTGACTCCAACCTTAAGATAATCAACCAATAACAGAGCATCTATGTATTGATCTGCAGTCATAGGCCATGTTATCACTGGGATTCCCAGTATGATGCTCTCCAAGGTAGAATTCCACCCGCAGTGGGTAAGAAAAACCCCAACAGAAGGGTGTGAGAGGATCAAGAGCTGTGGTGCCCAACCTTTAATTATCAGACCTCTTCCCCTCATTCTCTCTTCAAAACCTTGTGGAATAGCACCATATTCATCAGCAGACATACCATTTGGAGGATCCCTGATGACCAATATGAAGGACTCTTCACTTGCCTCGAGCCCTGCTACCATTTCCTGGATTTGTTTATTTGAAAGGCAGGCCTGGTTGCCAAAGAAAATATAAATTACAGACTTCTCTTTCCGAGAGTCAAACCATTGAAGACATACCGAGTCATCAATTGAAGTGGGTTTCCTTCTTTCAATCATGCTTCTTGCCCGCTTGGCCTCGAACATAGTAGGAGGAAGCAGAGGACCCACAGACCAAACAGGCCTACCTGAAACTCTTTACACATGGTCTATGTAAATAACTTCGAAATCATAGAAGGTCTTGATAATAGTACCCCAACTTTTTACATTCGAATTCATGGAGCATCTCATGAATTCAGAGACAGCATCAAACCTCTTATAGGGGTGAGCAAGACACGAGATTTGATACCTTTGAAAACTAACAGGATGAGGAACTTTAGGAATATGAATTGTATCATCATTTGATGATACTTGTTCATGTGGCATGTATTTCCACAAAGAATAGATGACAGAAACAACAAAAGCACTGGATGGGTGATACATTATCCTGGGTATACTGAGCTTGGCAGCTGTGTTCTGAGTCCATCCGAGGAAGAAATCGCTGATAATGCAAACAGGAGGGCCGAACTCATAATTTGAGCTCTTCTTTTGCTCTTGGAACCAATCTTCTATTGGATGAGCAAGATCCTTTAAGGAATCCATAAAGAGTGGTATGAGATGATAAGGAAGTTGCACCGCGTTTTCACATCCCGAAGGTAGCCCTTCAGTGGGAGGGAGGGGAAAGATAAGAGATTGAATCTGGAGGCCCTGGGATGAAGCTCTCTGCAAAAAAGGAATCAAGAGGGATTGATTTTGAGGAGTTGTGAGGACCGTTATAGAGAGGCCATGGGATGCAAGGGTGTGGGTGAGGTTAAGCAAGGAAATCATATGGCCCTGTGTTGGGAATGGGAATACAAGAATGTGAGGCCTTTTCTCCATGTTCTCTGCCATTGCAGTCTTGGCAAGTTCATTTTAAGATTTGGGCTCCATTTTGGGTTTCATAGTAGTTATAGTCAATGGAAAACTAGAGGAGAAGGTGGGCCTCTCAATGAGTGAAAAAAAATCAATTGAGCTTGCTCAATCAGTAATGAAAAGAGTATTAACATGTTTTGTGATTAAGAATATCATATTAAGAGCAGGATAGGCAAGAATAATTGGGGATTTTCAGAACAGGGAAGCCATGGATTGGATTGAGGTTCACAGTATCGGAACTGAGGACCCCATCTGCGAAGGTCCCATTGGCATAAAAGTAGCAGCATTAGCAGAGGCGGTTGTTGTTACAGGCTGTGGGAACTAGAAAATTGTTGGTCTCTTTTGTGCAGGTGGGTGAGCTACAGGGGATAGGTCGGTAAGTGGGGGAGAGAATGGGGTTGAAAGTGGAACCAGGAGCTGATAAGGGATTGCATTCCAACCATGAAAACTCGCTGCCTGTATCGACCACCATTTCTTGTTTCTGAGGTGGGTTGCCCTCGACAATGCCTGTTGAACATGGAAATAACCCTGCAAGTGGATGCAGGGAAGTTCTTAACAATAGAACACTTATGTTTGGTGAATCGTAAAGGGTTCAGAACACATTACCTATACTAAAGGAGTCAAGTGCCTTCCTCGGTGCTGGAAGCCCTTGAATTGCAGAACAACCCGAGGACCTGCAGGCAGGACAAGAGAAAGAGAATTAGCAAGATGAAAGAAGACAAAAAAAGAATGAACAGGGTTAGAGTTAGATGCACCCAGCGTAGAGTTGAAAGAATTGTAAATGGGACTATGGTTATAGCGCAAATCAAGATTTAGTTGATTTGATAGTTAGTAGTATCTAATGGTGGAAAAACATTTAATCGTCTAACAATGGATCTGACGTCAGGATTATGATAGAAAGGCAGTTAGGGGAGTTGATTTCAGAGAAGAACGCCTTAGGGCGTAATGATATAAGGTTGAAGGAAAATTAGTTTTATATACATGCAAAGTAATTTAGGATTTCTTCAACAAAAACTCGAGGTGACAAAGGAAAATCAAGTTGCAAGGGCAGTGGCAAAAGCTAACCTCATGATTATGATCTTGCACAAAATCTAAGAAAAGAGAAAGTCTAAAGAAAGAAAAAAGATTTCTTGGTCATGATTGCTAATTATAGAGATCCCTTAGTTACAGGTGTAAATGAAGTGTAAGAAAATGTGACACAAGAGATTATTATTCAAGTTAAGATTGTGTTAAAGTATTTTATTAAATTAATATAATAATGTATATTATACAATGTTGTTTAATGGTGGATATTATTTTGATCACAATTAAAAAATAAAACCAAATTAAAAATTAAATAATTTAGATTAAATTTCTTAAGATGCAAATTTTATATTAAAAAAAAGTTTATACTTTGAAAGATTGAGAGATTTGATCCATTTAAACTTTAATAGATCCAATAAATATAAACTGGTATATAAATTTAAATTATAAAAATAAGATTACACTTAATAGAAATAAATTAATATTTAGATTTAAAATTAAAATTAAAATTTTATATGAAAAAAAATTGAAGTTGGAAACGAAAAACATTGTCCCATAAATCATCCAAACACTTAAATCTTATACCATCCAAAATCCAACTTAAAAAACCCTATAACAAACATCATTTTAATTCGAACATTAACTTATAGTTTTAATTATATCATTTTCAATTTCATCTATTTCGGTATGAAGCCTTTATTTCCATGCTTCAAAGATACCCATCAACATGTACCTTCTGCCTAAAGCCCTGAAACACAGCTCCGACCTGAAAAGATTGAGTGAGGATTTAACTTTTGTTGGGAAGCCCAGGACCCACCTGCAAGAGATGAGTGCGGACCTAACTTTAGCAATATAAAGTGACAAGGGATGATTTGCATATATGTGCCAGGTGTCCATTTAATTATATATGTGTCCGGACCTCATTGTCATATGGGCCTGCAGCCCTGGAATTTGACGTCCCACAGGACGTATTTTTCTTTGAAGAACGTATTTGACAGGAGCAGAAAAAAATTCCACGTCAAATCCGACGTGTGATACACCCCTGCAAACCGTCAAAACGACGTCTGTTTCAATTGTTTAAACATAAAAATTTAGAATACCTTATTTCTTAGGAGTCTGGACAGTGGGAGTATGGGAGTCTGGGACCACCGGACCAGCAGTAGTACTGGTACACAACGCGTTACACAGTTTAAAATAAAAGCCTTTAAATGCATCACCATCCCACTGCGTACTACCTAGTACTTACCATTGATTATCCAGCTACAATCCGCCGCTCATAGCCGCTCAAATTTAATCCGACGAGACTTGCAATTTGCAAATTTCAATCTACTGCAATCTGCTAGTGCTTATTCCTCCAATGGATCATAAATTGGTTTACGTCATTAGGGATATAGCTTAAAGAAACATTTAAATTCATTTTCTATTCATTTATTTCATGCTTGGTATGTGCCTAGGCAAGTCTGGTGAAGCTCAGGTTCCAGAGATTCAGAAATTCTTTTGCTAGTTTATATATATATGCGCGACACAGTACAACAATTGCGGGAGATATTTCCTCCTCATTATGAAGAAGTAGATGTGAAGGAAGGAATTTTAGGTATCGGAGGGTTCCCTGTTAAGGATTGCCAGCGATCTTGGATACCAATTACAGTGAGGAGTTCAGACGGGGATGTCAAGCTATAAACAAAAAACCAGCAAACAGGGTAAGTACATTCTATTTTGTAAAAAGAATGCATGCCTCGACAGTTAATGTGATAAATTTAACAGGTAGAATTGTTCCATCTAAACATAAGGCAGGCATATCATCTGTCCAGAAACAAATATTATAAAACCATTTTCTGGTAATCTTCTTTTTAAATTCCCTTACGTTGTAAAATATAAATTGTATTTGAGTACCCAAATATGAGTGCTCTATTTCCTGAACTTCATCAATCTTATCCCAAATATTAGTAAAATATAAATTGTATTTGAATACCCAAATACTAGTGCTCTGTTTCTTGAACTTCATCAATCTTATCCCAAATATTAGTAATTTAGTAGTGTGTTGTTTCTTAGTCTTGGTTATTGTGCGTCACATGTTGTTGTTGTTGATGTAAATGAAATGCGTGGGCTCTGCCCAGTGCCAACCATTTCCAATCTCCAAGTAGGCTGCCATTGCGCATTTAACTGACTACAATTCTTCAAACTCTGCTCGGATCTGAATGAATCAGAGCAATCATGTGTCAGCGACATTTTAACGGTAAAAACCTTTTTGGATAAAGCACCAAACCATTATAGATACGCGTTGACTACCAATTTACCAAATATGGTGATTTTTTTTGTCATATTACCTTGAAAAACTCCTTAAATATTAATGCCATGAAAACAAGTGCAAAATAGAATTTTTTCAAAGAAAAGGGTTTCAATTTGCGAGGATGCCTTCATCGTTGTGCCAAGTTTTTCAAAGGAATTCGTATTTTGATTCGTTTGAGTGTGTAGGTGTGGGGGATTGCATGTGCTTCACATCTGGAAGATGTATGGATATAGGCTATAGCCATTAACAGTCTAAGCGAGGAGACATGGAGTTGGCTTCCAACGCCCACAACTATAGATAAATGTTATGGGTACCCACGTATTATGACCTTTAAACCCAGCTCCGATATGAAAGTCGGGTGAAGCCTAACTGGCCCTTTAACATTCATTTTGTTTTGATATATACCAGAGAAAAAAATTCTGTTATGGGTACCCGCATATTATGACCTTTAAAGTTCCCAACGACTAAAACTAAGTTACATTAAGGTGAAGTTGAAGTGCAGATTCCATCTCAACATTGAAATTAAGAATTACCTTTCCGAAGATGAATATAAATTTTTTGGTTTGTTAATAAATTTTACGGCGGGTTCTTATCCTCCTCGACCAATGAAGTAAGAGAAGAAAATTGAATTTAATCGCCGTGAAATTAATTAGGGATGAGTATTTAATGGAGTCAGACAAGAACACTGAATTTAATAACCGTGAAATTATGTCGGTATGAATATATTGGAATATATACTAAACAATAGAAATTGGGTAGTCGTGAAGTTATTATATGCACTGGTATATATAGATACCAATATATTCTAATTGGTAATATTCATTTTGTTTTGATATAGACCAGAGACAAAATTCTGTTATGGGCAGGCCTGGAATTTCAAATTCCTTTTGCCTATCAAATTAAAATTTGACGACGTTTTTGTATTTTTTTTACCCTTCGTTTTACGTTTTAACTAAATATGTGAGTGTCACGGAAAACTCTATTTTAACAATTTTTGTAAATTTATTCCACAACACACAATAAGTCATCAAATTGGAGGCTGATAATCACTGTTTAGATTGAAATTGCAGATTTGTAGTCTATCAAATTTATAGCTCAGATTTATGGTGGGACCATTTAAACAATAAAATCTTTGCAAAAAACTTACAATCCATGGACTATAAATAAATTATCTAGTGAGATTATAAATAAATCGTGGACTATAAATAAATCATCTAGAGAAAATACAGAAAAGTTATGCAATAATAAACAGTGATTATACTTCATTAAAAGGCAAAATTTTTGAAGAAACTACAAATTTTTTTATCAATAGGAATATCTCAATACATAGATCCTCTATTAAACATAAACTAGAAGAATTTTCAAAGCTCAAGAATCCTTCTTGACTTTGTATCTATCCATATCTCATATACTGCATGCCAATCAACATTAGATGATTCAGGGCCATTCAAAGATACTCTCATTAGAGCATCTAGTGTATCCAACCCAAGGCTCGATTTTCTAATGTCCTTGATGATGTTTTGCTTAGAAAATCCCCTTTCACAATCCCTTGTACTTGCAGGAATAGTGAGGACAGCTTGCCATAATTTCATCATATTAGGATAGGTTTTGTGCCATTGTTTTGTGTTACGAAAGATTTTCCATGCTTATTTCATAGAAAACCCCTCACAAGCCAGATTTAATGAATCAACAAAAGGGTGCAACTCCCTTTTACAAGCTTTAACATCAAATAAAGCTACAAATCCAACATCACTTGATACGGTATGTTGCAAATGTTGAAAAAGCTTTAAAAACCAACGCTCTGAATTTTTCTCACGACTACGACACTCTTCTGAATAATAACAAGAGCTGAACAATTTCGCTGCATTAAAAAGATGAAGGTTTCCTTGCTTCATTGGATTCAATATCCATGGCTGAGATAGAGATGTATTGTAACTCATGTCTA
The DNA here is from genome assembly GCA_031772625.1 of Pinus tabuliformis. Classification (NCBI taxonomy): domain Eukaryota; kingdom Viridiplantae; phylum Streptophyta; class Pinopsida; order Pinales; family Pinaceae; genus Pinus; species Pinus tabuliformis. The sequence goes on from CM062810.1 coordinate 787,395,411, forward strand.
TCTACAACTTTCCCTTCATCTTTAATATCAATGTATCCATTTTGAGAATCATTTAAAAACTTTGAAAGATAAGTTGTGCCTTCTGCAAATGTCTCTTTTCTCAAAAACCATCTAGATAATGTGCTTATAGTTACTTCAAGAGCCAACCCAATAGTTGTAATGTCTACATTTTCTTCTTGAAAAGTCACATTCAACTTGTTCAATTCCCCTAGCACATCAGCAAGCATATGTAAACAAAAATGGACATAATATATTCTCGTCTTATCATACCAAGATGAAGTTTTTTTTTTCATTTTTCCACAAAGTTAAAATTGCTGGCATAAGCTTCACAAGCCCTATAATAACTTCCCCCTGGATAGCCATCTCACTGAATGTATCTGTAGAACATCAAGAACATCAATTTGCATGACTCTAAGCAAATCATTAAGTTCGTTATTTCTCTTTGGAGAGTTTTGAACCCATGAATACACTTTGTTTGCAATTTTTTCAACAAATAATAACTCTGGGAATTTCTTAGAAGCATCTGCTGCTGCGAAAGACTCACGATGAGCCACACAATGAACTGTAATAAGGTCTGGATTGTTCTTTTTCAAAAATGAAACAAAGCCATTTTCATGTCCAATCATCGCTGAAGCTCCATCTGTAGAAACAATTATCAAATCTTTATATTGAAGGCCTCTAACATCTATTAATTGATTGACACTATCATATATTGTTTTTCTTTTTCCATCTACTACATCTTTGAGCTTCATAAACTGCGACATAGGTGGCCCGAGACCCTTTGAGTCTAAATATGTTGCATAAATAACAAGGTGTTGCTCTAAGGTTCGATCAGTGCTTTCATCAACCATCAATGAGAAGAAAGGACTTTCCAACATATTTTTTATCTGAATCTGTTCAAGATGTTTTGATATGCAATATATAAAATCATTTGTAGACTTACGATTAGTGTATGAAGAGTACTCTTGAGACTTTGGCATATTTGGAGTTTTTGCATCCATTAGAAATTTACAAAGCTTCTCATACTTTGATAGAGATAAATCTTCTTGACAAGTGAAATATGATATTTTCATTGTAGAAATCACTCTTTCCTTATTGGCATCTCTCACCTATCTAATATGATCTGGAATTGGTTTCATCTTTCCCTCTAATGCATTAATCCATCTTTCCTTAGCATCTTTATGCACCGTGATTTTTCATGAGTAATAAGAGCATCATGTTGTAATGTGGTGCAACCATTCCCTAAACCCCATGGTCCATTCATCCTATACTTCTCACAATAGTTACACTTCATAGTTATTTTATCATCAAACCTCACATAATTCAACCAAACAAACTTATCTAACCATTCCATGCGAAATTGTCTTTTTGTTTGCACTTTCATTTCTGAATTATTACCAACCTCTTCTTCAACTTCATTTGTTTCTTCATCTACATCATGTTCAGAAGAACTTCCAAAAATTTCATGTAATTGTTGTTCCACATGAGCATTATGGGTTTCTTCAAGTGTTTCTGAATTCTGTTGAGTCTTAGAAGTTTTCCCTTTTGTCCATCCATACATTTCCCCAATTGTAACTTGTATCTTTCTCTTTTGAGACATTTGTAGGTTTGTGACCACCTGTATAAAATATATATATGAAAACTAAAATTCATTAAATCAAAAGTGAATATAACAATGAACAACATTGTAGAATAAATAAGCAAAACATAAATATATCTGAAAATGAACTTCAGGATGCTAAAAGTTGCATCCCAAATATGCAACACACCAAACAGAAACTCCAGCACTATCAATTTATATATTAAACAGCATAAAATTTATATATTAAACAGTATAAAATTTATATATTAAACCGTATAAACATTAATTTAAAAAGATTCAAAAAGATCTTAGGGCATTGAGTCAATTTATATATTAAACCGTATAAATCTGGAATACAACAATCCTCCACTAAAAACACATAAAAATAACAAAATCTTGGTGTCATCACAGGCTCCACGCTTTACATTAAAGCGAACCGGAGTGTGGGAAGTTGGGAACTTTAAAGGTCATAAATTATAATACGCGGGTGATGTGGGGCTTTATGCAGAGGAGAAGAGAGGCAACGAGTATGAATCTATTGTGGGGCCCTGGAATGAAGAGCGACAAGGTGAGGGTTGCAGTGGCAGAAGGGAACTTCTGCAATGAAGTCCAAGCCAAACTGACTGCGCTGACATTTTCTGCCCTTTACTCACAGGTAATTAATGGACTACATTATCCTACCTATGTTTTTTAATTAATTGAATTTTCAAGATGCTACAACAGAATCAAGTTTCAAGATTAGTGGCAAAAAGTTAACTTCGCTGTTATGATGTTCCATGGAATCTACAGAAGTGGAACCTTTCATTTCAAAAACGACCGAAAAGAGAGTTTCCATTCTCCGAGAGGTCTCGATCACGACCAAAAAGAGAAAGTCTTGAAAAAAAAAACGATATCTTGATCATGCTGGGTACCTATAAAGATCCTTTAGTTGTAAACTTGGAAGTGTAAGAAAATGGGAGAACAGAGATTTTGTATTCATGTCAAAATCTTGTTAAAGTATTTTATTAAATTAATATAAGAATATACATATAAATATACTACTGTTTAAGTTTTTTAAAAGTAGATATTATTTTATCAGTATCAAATTATTAAAAGGATAATAATACTCCATCTTATAAAAATAAGATTCTCTATCTTAAAAAAATATGAAATAGTAGTGTAACAATACATCGAATGAATAAACCTGTTATAAAATGCTATTCAAATTTTACACAATCTCCAGTTTATTATCAACCAATCTCCAGTTTTACACAACAGAGAAACTTCCATTTTATTATCAACCAAAATCGCAGTTTATTATCAACCAATCAAAGAAAGGAAGTTCCATTTCATGCCAACAGAGAAACTTCACAAATCAAGAAAACAATTCAGTGCCAGTGCAGAGCCTGGAGTGCTAGAGGAGATGAACCTGTTGAGTTTCCAACAGAAAATGAGCAAGAGTGGACAAAGATTCATGACATATGCCGTGATGATACAGAATAAATTATGCAAGTGTATAATACCTGTTAAGAAATCAGCTGATGGCGATCTCTCCTTGCCAGCAACCCTTCTCCTACCCACAATGGAATCTTATTGTTGGCACGAATAATTTTGGCTGCAGGAATGTGTAGAAAACAGAACTACAAACCAATATTCCCCCTGCCTAGTGCATCGTAACTCAACCTTAGGCAAGCATCGGGGCTATGGTCATTTGCCAGCCTCTGAGCAGCCCATTTCCACTGTTGTGGATCACTACACCCGGCCATTGCCCTCCCTACAACTTTTAGTGCCAGGGGAAGCCCTCCACACTTACTACACACCAATTTGGCGTTTTCCTCATTGATGTTTGCCGGTATGCTTCTATTATTATAGGGAAATGCATGATATGCAAACAACTTCCAACTCTCATCTTTGGACAACTTCTCCATTGTTACTGTGTACTTATCTGCAACTCCCATTTTTAAAAGTACACTGCGATACCTAGAACTCACAATAATTTTTGAGTTGGAGTGATCAGTTACAGCCCGCAGTATGCCCAATCCCTCCAACAATTCCGTGGCGTCCTTTTCCCAAACATCATCTATGAACAAGGCAAACCTGCTACTCTGCTGCAATGTCTCATTCAAACATATTTTTACACCATCTTCGTCCATTTTTTGCCCCAATGTTATATTTTTATGCAAATTTATTTGTGTATAAAGCTCATTCCTGAGACTCGTAATAGTTCGACTTTGCGAAGCAGTTAGCCAAAGTAAAAAACCGTCGCTGAAGTGATTGCTAACCTTTTCGCTGTTGAAGAGTTGCTTGAGAAGCAGAGATTTTCCAGATCCACCCTTGCCGAGCACGCCAATACTGTTAGCCTCAACATCATCTATTACCCATTTTTCCATCCTTGCAAAGGCTTTGTCGTGTCCCACTACAAGGGGTTCGTCGATCAACTTAGTCCTTGCTGTGCTTTTTGGAGCATTCGCGGCTTGAGATGTGATTGCAGAAGTGCTTGAAGAAGCCAAAGCTTTGGTATTTTCAATAATCTGCTTTTGTCTCTCCAGGATCTTCGCAGTTTGCTCTTGAACTTGGACCATGTGAACCAAAGGAGATAATCTTACATATTTGTCTATATTTGCAATCAGATTGTTGATCTTCTTGGTGGTTTTATATCGAGAAACAAGATTCCAGCTAGGGATTGTACACTGATGCACAATTTCTGATGCTTCTTTGAGAAGCACCTGCAACTCTTGAAGCCATTTGTTAACAGCTGAAGCCTCATCTTTGTGCTGGTTCATTGTCAGCCGGCAATGCTGGATGTGCTGGATAATAGGCTCAATTCTTATTAATTTATCTTTCAAAGCGGCCAACACTTTCCTGCAGCGGAGGGCAATGTTAATGTGCCCAAGTATTTGGTGGATTGTCATCTGTAAGCCCACACCAATAAGGCCAGGGACAAAACCAGGATCAACCATGATTATTTTTTGGCAAATTCCCTCCACAAATTATATGCAATCCCCTGTGTAATGCAACAAAACACTCCCCCAACTTAACTCATATATTTTCAAAGACCTCAAAACCACACAGACGGTTAAACAAATACCAAAAATGCTGTGGGGCACTTTCCGTCGCAATATATTGCCTCCTGCAAGTCAAGTCTTCAGGTCCCTCTTTTAGTGAATTGAAAGTGGTAGGAAATGACTTGGAACGACTATCTGAGGATTCTGAGTGCAAATTTAACTTATTATTTCTCAACAAACCAATGGAAATTCAGAAAGTAATATACCTTTTTGAATTCCTTAAAAATATGCCCAGATTCAGTTTTTGATGGCTCCTCAACCAACTCGCTAACCCATACAATATCTGGCTGATCGACAACAAATGTATTATATTCCTTCTGTACTTGGTCTTTCCAGAACCTTCTGTAGATCTCAACCCTTAGCTTCTTTCCTGATTCCAATGGGTGAAGCCCACGAAGATCAATTGATGTTGCAGACCGCCCTGGCAAATCCAATGCGTGAGTTCTAGAGATCAGATTCTATCCACAGATTCTGCTGATGGTAATTGCCAATGATATTACGATACATGGGCACGGAGTCAGAGTTCCGAAATGTGAAGCAGTAAATTGTTATGTTATTCTACACACCTGCAATCTCCTTTAGCACTGGATACAGTGCCTGGTGGCTTTCGAGCCTAACACGAGCGGAACGATCAGCTTTTTAAGCTCACTTACATAGTCTTCTATGTTTTTGTAGGAGGATCCCCCTTCTTGCACTATTGTTCTAGCCTCCTTGCTTAGCTCCTCTGCTCTTTTCATTTCTTCTCCTTCTCTTCCCACGAGTCGTTTAACTGCAATTCTCAAGTCATCTCTGTTGGGTATTGTGGTGGCGCCCTCACATGACCTGACTCCAACCTTAAGATAATCAACCAATAGCAGAGCATCTATGTATTGATCTGCAGTCATAGGCCAACCTTAAGATAATCAACCAATAACAGAGCATCTATGTATTGATCTGCAGTCATAGGCCATGTTATCACTGGGATTCCCAGTATGATGCTCTCCAACGTAAAATTCCACCCGCAGTGGGTAAGAAAAACCCCAACAGAAGGGTGTGAAAGGATCAAGAGCTGTGGTGCCAAACCTTTAATTATCAGACCTCTTCCCCTCATTCTCTCTTCAAAACCTTGTGGAAAAGAGAAAGTTTCCATTCTCCGAGAAAGATTCTTTAAAAACATGTCTCGATCACGACCAAAAAGAGAGTCAGAAAAGAAAAACGATATCATGATCATGCTGGGTATCTGTAAAGATCCTTTAGGTGTAAACTTGGAAGTGTAAGAAAATGGGAGAACAGATAATTTTTTGTTCGTGTCAAAATCTTGTTAATTTTTTGTTCGTGTCAAAATCTTGTTAAAGTATTTTATTAAATTACTATAAGAATATACATATAAATATACTAATGTTTAGGTTTTTGAAAAGTAGATATTATTTTATCAGTATCAAATTATTAAAAAGATAATAATACTCCATCGCATCGCATTACCATGGCATCGAATGACCATGGTTGATGTGTGAACGCTACTTCTTCACCCTTCAAGTCAAGGAAGCTTATCGAAAATAGGTTGTTACCTAGCTTGCTTCACAGGCGTTGCATAACAATAATTTTTTTGTATAAGAGAGTTAATGTATATTAAATTGAGATTCTAGTAAATATAAATAGGTAATTATTAATTAATAGTATTTTAGTTTAAATTAATTGGTTAGGCAGTGGAGTTAGTTCTCAATTAACTAGGTATATACAATTAAAAAAAATTGCTTGCATAATAACTTGTGCATGCATAGTTATGCATATGAGTGGAGTGATGATTTAATGGTGCATGTAGAACTTGATTCCACTTGAGTAATTAAAGTGCAACTAATGTACATAGCTAAGGCGAACTGCACACTTGTGTCCAAGGAGAGTATTCTCATCCAAAGAAGAATATCTAGGACCAAGTGCACTATGAACTAAGTAAAAATGCATGTACACTAATACTCTACTTGAAACGCAACTAAGGTGTGTAGAATAAATGGGTCCCAATAATATGTAACCATATTAGGCACCCATGTACAGAACAACCATAAAAATAAATAAAAGATTATGTTTGTTCCTATATGAGATTCCTTCTAGTGATATTATCAATTTTCTTGTTGCTTCCACGTAATGCAAGCACATGAGCCTCACAATTCTTGAGAGCACCCACTTTTATGAACTTGTCTTGCTTTTGTAGGAGTGATTCAGTGAATGCATCCATAGGAGGTATTTTCCAAGATGCTCTTATTGTTAGATTTGAAGATTTAAAGGAATAAACAAACACCAAGTACCTAGCATCGACTTCAAGAGAATATAGAGGATTGCATACTTCTCTGTCTTGTCTAGTCCACATGCCATGATTTGTAGAAGAAAAGATTTGAACTTTGTGAAAATGTCTTGTAGGGTATCAAAACTACTTGGGCTCAATGACTTGAGTTCATCCTCCAACTAATGTCCTTATGGTTCATCATGTTTCCTAAACATGCCCTTCAATGTGGTCCAGACTTCATTTGGGCGTGAGGCATATTCTACATGGAAGAATAAATCCAGAGACATTGACAAGCATAGCAACCTGAATGCTTTGTTCATCCTATTAAAATAGTATGCTTTCTTAATTGTGTAATTTGGATCTAGTTTGGTTCCCATAGTAATCTATAGAGTCCTTTTCTTCTAAGTAGAAGGAGAATTTTTGGTTTCCATTCAAAATAATTTAATGGTGTGAGGATCACTAAAAAGAGCATATCCATGCTCTACGAGTGCTACAAACCTTTGTAACATGCAAAGAAAAATATGGGCTTCTTCTTACAAGCTCCTCTTGTACTCTAATACCTTGTAAAATCATTGGGTAACTTGCACACAAAATCTAGTTGCAAAGAAAAAATAACAATCTCAAGGTTGAGGCCAAATGGAATGAACGAATTCAAATTGTTTGAAAAAATGAACGAAACACATATAAATAATATTCTTTGTTAGAGAGCTTATGCACACTAAGTTAGACTTCTAGTACATGTACATAGGTAATCAGTAATAAACAATCCCTTAGTCTCAGTTAAGTGGTCTTGCAATGCAATTAGTCCTCAATTAACTAGTCATGCACAAGTGAGTAACTCACGCATGCATAACAAGCCAGAGTTAACTAGTAATGCAAAAGTGACGAATTTATGCATGCATAACAAGCCTTAGTTAACTAGTCATGCACAAGCAAAGAACTCATGCATACATAAACACTGCACTTAACTAGTCATGCACAAGCAAAGAAATCATGCACTTAACTAGTCATATGCAAGCAAAGAACTCATGCATACATAGACATTGCACCCCCATGCCTACCCATGCACATGGGTGGAGTGATGCATGCAAAACTTGACACCACTTGAGTAACTAAAGTGTAACTAATGTTAACTCAAGAAAAGTTTGCACCTGTCGAAGAGGAGAATCTTATCACCCAAGGAAAATATCTTGGACCAAGGGCACCATGAACTATAGGACTTAGAAAAATATGAACTAGGTAAATGTGCATGTGCACTAATAGTGCCATAAAGAAGTCTTTGAACATTCATTTAGAATTAATAAATAGGTTATGTCCAAAGGCTCACAAATGTGTGATGTTGCAAGCTTATCAAAAAAATACTATCACTTTTTATAAAAAAAACTTGTACTTCAAAATTTGGGATAAGTTTTCTTTTGAACAGTGGGAAATACTATCATAACATAATGGCCAAACTAGTAGCAGGGACAACCATCACAAGAAGCTATCCGAAAATGGAGGCTGACTCTTGATCATTATTCAAGGAAAAGCAACCCAAAAACAACCTGCCATTGGTCCATAAGGAGGAAAACTCTCACTCCTGTTAGATGCCTCTAGGTCTTCAACCATTAACATGATGCTCAATGAAAACAAGCTCTTAACCAAGTACACACGATTTTAAGTCGAACTCCTAGATAGTTAGGATGATTTTTAATTTAAATAAAAATCTAAATATTATAATATTTGGGCTTTTTCAATAGTTATCACTCAAATTCTTCTTCTTCTTCTTTTTGGAGTTATGAACCTTTTTTTGAGGTATGTTGAAACTATGTAAGGGCTAACCCCAATGTTAGATGAAAGGACCAACCCCAAGATTAGATGAAAGAATGATCTACCCATAACTATGTAAGGGCTAACCCCAATGTAAGATGAAATGACCAACCCCAACGTTAGATGAGAGAATGATCTACCCATCTACAAATTGTGTGAGGCTTATTCAAATATGAATGTCTCATAAATCATTATTTTATCCGTACAAGTCGCAGGCACTCTCAACCTCTCTCCATCAGATTTGAGCCAATAACTTAATAGACATATTGTATTACCAAAATTTAATTTAGTTATATATTTTTTATTAAATTGTAATTTAAAAAAAAAAAAATTAAAAATAAATTCACAACTTTAGAATTGTTATTATATTTAACTTATATAATATTAAAAAATAAAATTTGTAATTCTTCATATTATAATAAATTTTAAATAAAAATAATTTTAAAAATCAAATAAATATATTTAATTAAACTAGTGGCAAGTAAAGTAGGAATTTCAAATGCACGTGAAGTGCATGATGTGTTGGCTGGGGCGGTTGGCTTTCGCACTCCCCAACCACGACCGATTCCTGCGGGATGCGTGTTGTTGCTGCAGCATTACGATGTTCACGTATGTGTTTGATGATGACGTAATGCATTTGATGATGACGTATTCTGCTCGCTTTGGCGATAAATATTGTATGATGAATCTGCTTTGTATGATGAATCTGCTCGCTTCAGCGATATATGATGTATTATGATTCTTCAGCGGGGATTCTCTCCCCCACTGAAGAAAAAAAAGAAAAAAAGAAAAAAGTAGAAAGAAAAAGAAAGAAAAAAAGTTAAATTTGATTATTTGTTAACTTGTAAGAATACTCTAACTCTAAGAATACACAGAATATAGAATATTAACAATATTTTCAAATTCAAATTTTTGTGATCCATATTTGAATAATTAAAAAAAAATTCAACAACAATCATATAAGAGATATTTTGTTAACTTATTTGTATTTCAGATAAGATAAACAACATTTAATGATTCAAAACTAATCGACAAAACATATTGCCGAATTTTTTTAATGTATTTGACTAAAAAATCACCCGTCAAATTCCAATTCCGTGGTCGGACGAGTACAATCTCTTAATCTCGAATAATACCAAAATTTCCTCTCCCCTACCGAAACAAATAATCCGAAAACGCGCAGGGATGCAATGGCGCGGTAGAAATCAAGTATGCCTTGTATGACACGTTAAGTGAAAGTTCGAGAAGAGGGATATCTTAAGTTTTTAACGCCGACTTAAAAGGATGGTCTTTCATGACTAATGAATATTATGTATGCTCTTTCTTATCTTTAGGGACAAATATCTAATGAAATAAAAAAGTTGATTATTACTTTTGCCACGAATTCTTTCAGTTGGTCCAAAAGATTAATGTGAAAATGCAATATCTATGAAATAAATTTAAATAAATCTATTATTTTCAGAGATCAAAACGTTGATGGTATAAGAACAATCAGGGATGCGTTCTTGACGGTGGGTGGTGTGGTCTCCAAGTTTTCCATGCTTCCACAACAAGAAGGTATGTATGGGAAACGGTTTTTCCATGTATGGGAATTTTTTTTGGTTAATGTAGAAGATAAGTTTCTTCAAAATTGTGTTGGTAGATATTTTTAAATCTATTTAGAAATAATAATTTATGAGTGAAGAAATTTGATATTTAATTTTGAGATTTTATTAATGCTGGTAATTAATGATAATGTCTAATTTTTAAAGTAAAAGATCCTTTTTATTTACATTTTTAACATTATTAGTAATAATTTTAGAATGCTTGAGAGTGGTTCTAATCTTGTTGAATTTTATATGGAGAAAATATAATTTTGAATTCCATTCAAAATTCAGTAGATTTATCCAATTTTAGGATTTTAGGATTGGGGGGATTGCAACATTTTCATTGGATTTTATTATGTATGAGGATATGGAACTAACATTTAATCAAGAGCACCAAACCCTCTATGTACATCAATGTTCATGGCGTTGATTATTGAACTTATTTGTCATGACCCTAGTAAAAATATACCCATCACTTGAACAAAATCTCGATTTCACATTTTAAACTTTTTCTATCATATTTTAATGCTTAGATGTTGATATTGATGATGAGGATTCTAATATAGGAAATGATTTTGATGATATGTAGGTATTCGTTATTGCATGACTTTTTTTGGACTATACAGAGCATCTAGAGCCTCTATGTTGATGTATTTTTGGTTCAAAAATGGATTGCACTCAAGATTTTGGTTTTACATGTTAAGTTTTTTCTATATTCTTTTAATTCTTAGAGGTTGATATGGATGATGAGGATTCCAATATAGGAAATGATTTTGATGATATGTAGGTATTTGTTATAGCATGATGTTTTTTCGACCATAGAGATCATCTAGAGTCTCTTTGTTGATGTATTTTTGTTTCAAAAATGGGTTGCACTCAAATTCTCGATTTAACATGTTAAGTTTTTTCTATCTTCTTTTAATGCTTAGAGGTTGATATTGATGATGAAGATTCCAATATGGAAAATGATGTTGATGATATGTAGATTTTTGTTATAGCATGATTTTTTTTGGACTATAGAGATCATCTAGAGTGTCTTTGTTGATGTATTTTTGGTTCAAAAATGGATAGCACTCAAAATCTCAATTTTACATGTTAATTTTTTTCTATCTTCTTTTAATGATTAGAGATTGATATTGATGATGATGATTCCAATATAGGAGATGATTTTGACTATATGTAGGTATTTATTATAACATTATATTTTTCAGATTATAGAGATCATCTAGATCCTCTTTGTTGATGTATTTTAGGTTCAAAACTGGGTTGCCCTCAGTGCTATTTTGGTTATATGCACCCTTGTTATATATCCAAGAATCTTTGCATATTTTTGCATAGTGTTTTGGATTCATATGGATGCACACAAATATTTATGTATTTTTTTCAAACTTTGAATATATATATATATATATATATATATATATATATATATATATCTTTTGGTCGACGAGTATTTTGGTTTGAATTTTTTTCCTATTCTCAGTGTTGGGGTTGATGGGTTTAATGACTGGTTTGGTTGTTGATTAAATGCCCATTTCACATTTTTAGTTTTAGCTTTTGAGTCTTGACTCTAGAATCTAATGACCTCAAATCGAGTCTATAAATTATCACTCTTTACTATTTTTGAATTTGATTAATTTCAATTCATTATTCTAAACTTCAGACTTTCATAGTGTTTTGGACTCATATGGATGTTTATGTATTTTTTTCAAACTTTGAATATTTATATATTTTTTAGTCGACGAGTTTTTTTGTTTGGATTTTTTTCCTATTCTCAGTTCTTGGGTCAATCGGTTCAATGACTGGTTTGGTTGTTGGCTAAATGTCCATTTTACATTTTCAACTTTAGCTTTTGAGTCTTGACTCTAGAAGGTAATGACCTCAAATCAATTCTTTAAATTATCACTCTTTTCTATTTTTGAATTTGAGTAATTTCAGTTCACTATTCTAAACTTCAAACTTTCATATCTATTATTTTGCTTAGTACTAATCGAATTCTAAAATAATGAATTATGAATTTAAATCAATGTATACACTATTCAATTATCTCTATTTCAAAGGATCATTTAGGATGTATGAATCAATGTATTTCATATGATTGAATTTGAATAATTTTTATAATGTGTGTGTGTGTGTGTGTGTTTTGAGTTTATCTTAGGTGCTTGGGAGGGATGATTAGGATCCTACCGACCTCTGTTCAATTCCCACAAGTGACATGATGAGTTTTGATGTAATGGCTTCAAGCTTTATTATTGAGCATGAATAGTCCCTCGACAAAACATAATTATTCCTCATATGGAATATAAAGATATTTTGCACATCAAGATGCACACACACTTCAATGTCCCCTGTAAATTTCCCTAAAATTTGGGAGTGCTCCCACACATCACTACTATGGGTCTCCTTGTTCCTACCTCTCCTCGCCTTGGAAACTTGGTGGAACAGTGGGAACAACATTGTTATGGTTTGAATATTGAATATAAGGAGATTTGAGGTTGGAGAAGAATTTTGTATATTAATTTTTAATTTTTAATGGTGGTATTGAGTGTTTCACTATTAAGTGGGTTTAATGGTTCAGTGATGAAATTTAGCAATGGAAAGGTGCTTCTACATAGGCTAGGTTCTAAACATGCAAGAGTCATCCAAATTATCACTTAATAAATTGACTTAATTTATTAAGTTGTTTTTATTATTTTCCTAACTCTAACATAGGAAAAATAGATTAATTAATTAAGGCTGGCTATTGAGCTAGGAAAATCTAAGGAAATGTAATTTATTACATTAGTGACTCAAATTTAATTTCAACCATTGATCTCAAGTGATGTGAGATATATTCTCAACCATCAAGCACTTTGAATATTAGGGTTAGTGATTTAGCTCAATGAAGAATTATAAAAGATAGTATAAGGAGAAATGATTACACAGACTTAGAAAGAACATTTTATTAGTGAGTGATATCAACAAAAGGTGAAGAATGATTTTCATCTAGAGGTCAATGCCAAGGGAGAAAAATATCATGAAAGATTTAAGTAGCAAAAGATCATTCCCAACAGGGTTGTACAACAAGTTTAATAAATAACCAAGAAGAAACCACATGTGTGAGGTGGTATTCAACTAGAGATCTCACATGTACTATGTAGGGAGGGTTTGTACAACTTGTACAAGTTCTCAGGTGTGTAGGAGTCTATATTAGCCACACTATTAAAAGAGGGTTGCGGGTTGAAGCAGACAATAGGTAATTTGGGTGTTTTAGAGGAGATTTGGAGGGTCGTATAGTTGGTACGAGTGCTAAGAATTTTTTTTATAATTGATGTAACTTGTATTTTTCAATAGGGTCATTTTCCCAGTTGGGATCTCTCACTATTATAAGTAATAAAAGTGATTTTTAGGTGGAGGGTTAATTTCTGTGTGAGAATTATTTTCTATATTTGCCTCTGTTGTAAATTTCTAAGTTAAAATTCCAATGTGTTTTTATTCAATAAGTGCATATTTAAATTTCGAGTTATAAATTTACTTGAAATATTGAACCAAATTTGGAATTAAAAGCTTAACATGTTTTCGAAGAAATATATTTTGAAGAGGAAATCAAAATTTTGATAGTTTTCCATCATATCTAAAATTCCAACAGTAAGTTTTTCTTCAGTAAAAAATTTGGTTTGGAAATGGTAGCAACTAATTTGAGGTTTGAGGACAAGTTGGAGAGTGCATCTAACTTGATCCCTTGCAAGGTGAGGGTTACACTAGTCCTTATAGAAAATGGGTTATGGGTTTTTGCAAATACCACATGAACCTCACTAATTGATGAAACATAGCTGGTCATCCATAACCAAAAAAATATGAAGGCTAGGAGGATCATCTTAGATACGCTGAAGGATCACTTGACTCCTCAGCTACATGAGAAGAAGTCAACAAGGGAAATGTTTGAGGCTCTAATGAATCTTTTCAAGAGATGTAGTAAAAATAGGAAAATAAGGTTGAGGGGAAAATTTATAAACATCAAGATGACTAGATCAACTATAGTGACCAACTATCTCATCAACATCACTTAGATCTGTGATCAATTAGTAACGATTGGGGAGGTTGTGACAAATGAAGAGATGGTGATGACTTCCCTAAATAGTTTTGTGAGACCATGGGGCCCATTCATCAAAGGCATCATTTCATAAGAGACACTTCCCAAGTTTGACAAGCTATGGGATGATTTCATCTAGAATGGGATTTGGGAAGAATCTCTAGCGGGCCAACAAAAGGGTGATGATGAGAATTTCGCTCTTGCAAGTTATGGAATGAAGGGCAAAGGAAAGGGTTTTGTTAAGAAAAATACATGTGGAGAAACAACTGCATAGGTTGGGAAGAAGAAGAATCTTAATAAGATAAAAAAAATTGTGTGCCATTAGAGTGGACAATATCCTTCACAATGTCCTATACAAAAGTACAGGAATGAAAATTTGAAACAAATAACAACATTTGTAGAAACACAGGTTAAGGAGTTTGTTACAAAGTTCGACAAAGAGTTCTCATTACTATTTTGTCTCTCTAGCACAATTTATAATGGCACTTGGTTCATGGATAATGGAGCCTCTCGTCACATGAAGGGAACACATGATTTCTATACAAGTAGAGAGAGACTTAGATCTATATGTGGAGCTTGAAAACAATGCCAAGTATGGTGTAGATGGAGTTAGGACTATATTGTTCTAGCTGGAGTAAGGAGGTTCTCTAGAAGTAAAAAATGTGTTATTTTTTCTGGGGATTAAGAAGAATTTACTCTCTGTCTCAGCCATGGAGGATAGGATATATTCCATTACATTATAGGATGGACATGTTCTCATTCGGCTAAGTGATTATCACCTTAACTCAAGATGTGTTATTAGAGGCAAAGAGGGTATTATAGACATATTTAAGGCTCAACTAGAACAAGACCTGGTTCATGACAGTGAAAACCTTTGTGAGCTTTAACACAAGAGGATGGGTCACTTTCATCATAGAGAATTATTCCCATACTAAGGGATATTGTCACTGGTGTTGCAAAGTTCAACATGGATAAATAGGGAGTGTGTGGGGGGTGTGCTCTTGGTAAGTATGCCAATGATGCTTTTCCGAGCAGCTAGAGTAGATTCAAGGGTATATTGGATCTAGTGCATATAGATGTGTGTGGTTTGATGTCAATAGCATCAGTGAAAGGCTCCAACTATTATCTGACCCTTCATTCATGATTTCTCTAAGAAGACATGGATATTCTTCATGAGGACTAAGGTTGAGGTCCTCAATGACTTACAAGAGTTTAAAGCTCATGGATAATCATTCAAGAAAAAAGATCAAATTATTGAGGTCTAATAATGGGGGTGAGTACACCTAAAATTACTTCAAATATTTCTGCAAGGAGTCAAGGATCAAGACGGAATTGATGGTCCCTTACAACTCATAGTAAAATGGGGTTGCTTAAAGGAAGAATTAGAATATAGTGGGAGCTACCAAGGCAATGATTCATGACCAAGATCTACCCATGTTCCTTTGGGTGGAGGCATGTAATACAACAACGCATGTGAAAAACAAGAGTCCTCATAAAGTCCTGGGGGATTATACTCTAGAGGATACTTTGTTTGGACTAAAGATAGAGATTAGCCATTTCTGCATTTTTGGTTGTCCTATATGTATCCATGTACCAACATAGAAGAGGATGAAGTTAGATCCCTCAAGATGGAAGGGCATATTTGTGGGCTACAATGAGACCTCAAGGGAATATAGGGTCTTCATTCTAGCATCCAGGAAGACTGTGGTGAGATGAGATGTTAAGTTTGAGGAGGGCTTGGCATTCAAGAAGTCCCATGATCCCATTCCAGTGATAGAAGAAAAGGAGAAGTATGCTCTGAAGATTGAGGAGAGTTCATCACCACTCACAACAAGGACTCAATCTTTAGGTAAGTAGGAGTTGGAGGCTCCTTCTTGTTATATTAGGAGGAGGACTCAATGGATAGAAAAATCATTGATGGAAGAATAGGAGCATGTGGACTCTCCAAAGAGTACATTCAGGGAGAGTAGGCCATCGAGCAAGTTTCCCAACTATATGGATCTCATGAATAGCATCATTGATTTTAAGCCTACCGATGTTGAGGAGGTAGTATACCAATAGGTTTGGAGGGGTATAAGGATGGAGGAGTATCACTCCACAATGAAGTATGATGTGTGGGACATAGTTATGAGACTAGAGGGAAAATTGACAGTAAGCTTCATGTGGATATCCAGTATCAAACATGTTACCAATGGTAGCACAAAAAAATATATAGTGAGGCTTTTGGCGAGAGGGTTATTCCTGAAGGAGGTAGTGAAATATGATGAGACTTTTTCTCTAGTCACTAGGTATACTTTCATTCATGATGTCATATATATTTCCTCCACAATGGGGTTGAATATACATAAGATGGGTGTGAAAACATCATTACTTAATGGAGTTATTGAGCAAGGGGTCTACATTGAGCAACCTTACGACTTTGAGATTCATGAGTGAAATTCTCATGTATATTGTATGGAATCAAGTAGACACCGAGGGAATGGTAGTCTAGGATTGATGGGTACTCACTTAGCATGGGCTTCACCGAGAGTGAGGCAGATCCCAACTTATACTTTATACTTGTTGGAGATTATCCACTTACCTTGGTGTTGTATATTGATGACCCATTTCTCATGGGTGGATAAAAGCTCAGTGCATTGTGAAAACAGTATTTGGCTTCATATTTCAAGATGAACGACATTCACTTAATGCATTACTTTTTGGGGTTGGAGGTGTGGTAGTGACTAGGTGAGATGTTCCTTGGAAAATGGGAAGCATGTAGTTAATATTTGGAAGATATTATGGATAGTTGATTGTAGGCCTATGACTACACCTAGTATCACCAAAATGAGGAAGTCAAGTGCCTCAAATTAGGATTTGGTGGATTAGATGTTGTATAGGTAGCTAATTGGTTCCTTGATGTATATGGTCAACACTAGGTGAAATGTTTGCTTTGTTGTAAACACTCTGAGCTAGTTCATGTTGGAACCCAGGCAGATGCATTAGATTGCATTGATGCTTGTGCTTAATTACTTGCATGGTACAATGGAGTATGGACTGAGATATTTCAAGAGTGATGGAGTGAATTGTAGGGGTCTATAGACCCAGATTAGGTTGGGAGTGAAGTGGATAGGAAAATCACTTCATTGTGCCTTTGCATTTGGATCAATAGTTATTTCATGGTTCAACAAGAAGCAGGATTTTGTGGCACTTAGTTCAGTAGAGGTGGAGTATATGGCAATGTGTTTGACGAGTTGTGAGATTATTTGACTCCACAAGTTGCTCATAAGATTATTTGGTTAGGAGTTGGAGCCTATGATGATACACTGTGGTAATCATATTTGCATCAAACTCTTGGAGAATCCAGTGTCCCATTACAAGTCCAAGCATATTGAGATCAAATATAACTTTATTGGAGACAAAGTCTAGAGAGGAGTAGTGAAGTTTTAATATATCTCCACAAATGAGTATATTGTTGATATTCTAACTAAGTCCTTGGTAAAAGGAAAGTTTGTCTTCTACATACATAAGCTAGGAATGGTGTAGAATTTCTTCCTCATAAAGAGAGAGTGTTGAAGTTTAGCAGCAAATAGGTGCTTTTGCATAAGCTAGGTGTCAAGCATGTGGGAGTCATCAAAAGTCTAACTAAGGAAAATTACTTAAATTATTAAGTAACTTTTTTTGTAATGATTTTCCCTAGAAAAAATATGTTAATTAAGTTAATTAATTAGTGTTGGCTATTGAGCTAGGAAAATCTAAGGAAATGTAATTTAAGTACGTTGCGACTTAGAGTGAATCTCAACCATTGATCTCAAGTGAGGTGAGATATAATTTCAATTTTCAACCACATTGGAGATTAGGGTTATGGATTTAGCTCAACAAAAAATTATAAAAGACAACCTAAGGAGAGAATATCGCATATATTTGTGAAGAACATTTTCTCAGTGAAGATCTCAACAGTAGGTGAAAGAGGAATTTCATCTAGAAGTCAACACCAAGGGAGGAAATATAAATATATATTTCAGTAGCAATATACAATTCCCAACAAGACCATATGGAAAGCTTAACAAATCAACAAGGATCATCCACACATGTGAAGCTATATTTAGCTAGAGATCTCACACGTGTCATGCGCGGAGGGTTTGTACAATTATACAAGTGCTTAGGTGTGCAAGAGTCCAAATTGGCCACATGGTTAAGGGAAGGTTGTAGGGTGAAGCAAACAACAAGTTGTTGGGGTGTTCCAAAGGAGATTTGGAGGGTCGTACAACTAGTACAAGTGCCGAGAAAATCTCTATAATTATTGTAGATTGTATTTTTCAGTGGGTTATTTTTCCACTTGGGGACCTATCATTGTTTTGAGTAATAAAAGTGAAGTTTAATTGAAGATATAATTTCTATGTGAGAATTATTTCAAGTGTTTGCTTCTGTTGCAAATTTCTGAGTTCAAATTCCAGTGTTTTTAGGCAATATGTGCAGATTTAATTTCTAGGTTATAAATTTACTAGGAATAATAAACCATATATTACATTAAAAGTTTAACATTAAGAATATGTGCTCCCTCATAAGAGGTCACGGGTTCAAATCCAAAGAGGGGTAGAATATATATGCCTCCATAGACTTTAGTAGTCAAATTGATGCACAAAGTGGGGTCCCTTACCTAGGAGATTGAATCTCTAACTACCTCTTACATTAGATATTTTACAAGAATAATTTGTGCCCTGATATTAGGTTGCATGCATTTAGCTTAATAGAAGGAAAACAAGTATTGATGTTTGGCTTGGAATCATTGGCAAAGCATAAGTATGCATCAATGGTCACAACCATATGGAGGCTCATCTTGGCAAATCAATGCATCCCATGTATATAAAAATTCCCAGTTTTACCATCTTTCCATCTAAGATTATAGATGTTATAGCAAGAAACACTTTACAATTCTAATTTTATTTTTTTTATTGGTTTGACCCATGGGGGATTTGATCTTTGGATCTCATGGTTTATATATTAATTCATAATATGACCATTGCAATTGAACAGCCCCAATGGACACAATTATAATTTGTTATTAGAGTATTTAATTAAAAAAATAATTTGTTATTAAATTTTATGTTCAATTTTTAATATTTTATTTATTTTGAACTTTTCATACACATAAATTTTCTCATTTAAGATATAATTTATACTGAAAAACATTTTACAACTGCCTTCTATGAATATAATTTATATGGTAAAATCATTTTATCATCCATAGATAAAATTTTATAGTGAAAACCTTTTAAATTTTAATTAAATATTTGATTAACAAAATAATTCACTTTTTAAAATTTTATATTCAGTTTTAATATTTGAGTTATTTTAAACCTTTTTAAGCGTGTTTGTAGGGATGGAATTGTGAAAACATAAATTTTAATTAAAATTAAAATTAAAATTTTTATATCCCTGATGGTGGTGTCATAGCATCGAGATGTGGGGACTAGTTTGGGGTTCACCACCCCATGAACTATATTCACATTTAATTGATATATTTTGTTGTAGCTACGCAGAATGCGTCTTTGTGTGAGTTACTATGCCACGGTTAGGTGGTATTCAAAACATTTAACACCGGTTTGGTGATATTTCGAGCGGGGATGCAGTTGTGTGGATGGTGATTCATTTGTTGGTGGAGTTTTCTACAATTTGGTATGGGATGGATGTGGGAGTGTTTTCGACCTGCATTTGATAAGAAGGTGGCAGAGAATTGAGGGAATGTTGTCTATGCGCCTAGTGAGCAACTGAGGATGGGAGTCCTTGCTGCAGTGGCATTTGGGGAGAGCAAAATAGAGGGGCTTTGACTCAACATAATTTCAACTAGAATCCAAGAACCGAGGATGTATGAAGCCACCAGATGAGTTAGCTGGCCACCTCTCACCTGAATTTCTTGCAAGCAAAGTGGGTGAGTTTGCGGTTCTTCACGTTTGCAACAAGATAAGAGGTATCGAACCTCTCTTTGAGACCGTCACCCTTATTTTCAAAGAGTTTGGTCGTGTGGATATTATTTATAAAGGGTGGTTGTAAGTAAAGGCTATTCAAATTTTGAATTCTCTGTGTAAGTTTTGGGTTGCTGGGGCTCTATATTTTTATTGGTGGGCTAAGGGGTTTTCCCATGGAAACTTGGGTGCAACCTTTTATCTGTCTGGCCTAGCAAGTATTCTGACTCTTGGTAGTGGAATTGACCTGTGTGTATTGTCGTGGGTAGAGGGAGTCTCAACATTTGATGGCTTGGTCCTAGGATTAATCGAGCTTAATTTCAGTTTAGTTAGGCTCTTTTAACACTTTCCTTGGGATCATACAAGCACAACTTTTCTAGGGCTTAGTCTGAATAGTGGCAAAGTTGATGTTAGTCACAGGAGAATCCTTGTAGCAAGCCATTGTCAATGGTATTTCATTGTCTCTAAGGTGGATTACATGCATTTGTTCAACCATGGGAAGGGACCCATAGGGGGAATTTGAGTGTGTTTTATGAGGTTTAGACCACTCTGTTCCAGTCAATTCTACTGATTTTTTTATGATTGCTGGTTGTATCTTAGTCTTACAAGTTTTCTGTTTTTAGTTGTTTTTCTAGTTTTGGTTACTTTCATTATCTCAACAACTTACTATATATCTAGATTACACCTACTAACCAATTAATTTAATAAAAAAATAAAAACTATATGTTAATATATAATATTTTGACTTAATAAAAAAAACCAAAAAAAATAATTTTTAATTTTACATATTATAAAATTATATAAATATCATTTTCTATAAATATAAATATATATACTCCAAACCAATTTATTGCGAAAAACACTACGCTATGATTAGATCAATTGATCGACGAAACATTGTGCTATGGCAATAGGAAAAAGTATAGGTTAAAATTTAAATAGTGAAGATCTCGGTTTTGATTATTAGATCAAGTATATTAAATGTACGTGAAAATATTTCGCGGGAAAAATAATTTTCAAGCCATTATATAAATTTCACTAATTTGTTTTTATATAAATAATTTGATTAATTTTTATAATTAATTAAAAAACTCTATATTTATGTTTAATATTTTGAAATTATATTTTATATTTAATACTTTTAAGTATTATTATTTTTGTTGAGGGTATAGATTATGTATTGGGTATTTGTTAATTATCTATTAATTCTCTGAAACAAGAGAGATATTTTTCAATTTAACAAAGTGTAATTTTTAAAAATATTTTTCTATTTTTTACAATTTATTTTATTGACATTTATCTCTTATGGGATTGGTTGTCAATTTGGACCTAATGCCACAAATAATGAGCCAAGAGTGCATGGATCGTATCATATTTTGTTTTTATTTTTATTGCATTTCATAATTGAGTGAGACATTTCATAATTAAGTAATTGATACATTTTTTTATTCAATGGTGGCAAATTTTTTTATATATTAATTTAAAATCCAAGAGTACATGGGTCACTTCAATTTTTGTTTTTGTTTTTAATGCATTTCATAATTGAGTGAGACATTTCATAATTAAGTAGTTGATACATTTCTTTATTTAATTGTGGCAAAATATTTTTTATATTAATTAAAAATCCAAGAGTATATCGATCACATCAACTTTTATTCATGTTTTTAGTGCATTCCATAATAAGTGAGATATCTCATTAGTAAGTAATTGACACATTTCTTTATTCAAAGGTGACCAAATAATTTTTATATTGATTAAAATTTTAATATTATAATTAACATGAAAAATGTTTAATAATTTTGTAACCTAATTTTATAACTTCCATAACAAATAAAAAATTTAAAATTAACATTTTTATATTTTTAAATTTATATATTTACCATCACTAAATATGTTTAGCATTTTATATTTATTTAATATATTTATAATATTTAATATTTCAAAAATCATAAAAAACAAACTATATACTACAAGTAACTATTTATAAATAATATGGATCAGTGACATTTTCGGTAATTTTATTAGGTAGGGCGAGGAATTCAAGGGGACTAGGGTTTTGAACAGGGAGCGAAAGGAGCGAGCTGGTAACTATGGAGGAGCACGGAGGGGGGAGCTCCACTCCCTCCTACAGTAACGTGGTTTCAAACAGAAGCAAGGAGGCGAGTCTGAACAATTTCTGGAAACCAATGGAGGTAGAGACAAAGACAACTGGCACTCAAAAGCCGGAAAGCAGCAAATCCCTTGAAAAGGAAGGGATCCACGAGGAAGTTAGGAGGGAAACGAAATCAGGAGACAGCAGTCAGAGAACTGAGAACATATCTACGACAGGACCCTGCAAGCCCAAGACAAACATTAAACCCCGGGTGGTCTTAAATGATCCTGCACTACAGGTGCACAGAGATCACATGGCGACTTACGTGGTCATATGTAAGTTTATGGGTATATGGCCCACGGAGAAAGCGTTGTACACATGGATAAGAAACAACTGGAAACCGAAGGGAGAAATAAATCTACATCTTGGGTCCAAGGGTTTTTTCACAGTGGTTTTCACTAACCTAGAGGACAAAGACAGAGTATTCGAAGGAGGACCCTACTTCTATGTTGCCGCAGGCCTTTACATGTGACCTTGGGTGATAAACTTTGTCCCGAAGCGAGAAACGTTCACATCCCTCCCATTATGGATTAGATTATACTCCTTACCTTTAGATTATTGGCTGCCTGAATCCTTAAAAGCTATAGGCAATAAAATAAGTCATTTTATAAAAATATCAGAGGCGACTCTATGAGGTAAATATACCTCCTTCACTTGCATATGCGTAGAAATGGACTTATCGGGAGCACTCCCTGATGAAGTCATCCTGGAAGTCTATGATGAGGAATGGGTACAGGCAATCGACTATGAACATATCCCATTTAGATGTCGTAAATGTCATGAACATGGGCACCTCTTCAAAGATTGTCCACTCAACAAAATGGAGGACAGCCTGAAAACCAACACCGGAAAAGACCGTGAAGGTTTCACCAGAGTGGGAGGCAAAGGGAAAGGAGGGGGAAAATGGTACCAAAAGAAACCTAGCGAGAACAAGCTACCAAGTCATAACAGTTTCGAGATTTTAGAAGAAGAAGGGGGAAAGAATGGAACGAACAAGGAACTGGAGGACAATCATGCAGAGAAGGAAAAAGAGGATAGCATGGAAATCATACAGGAAAACAATGAACAAAAGGAGGACCCACCAACCACTATGGAACTTGGTAGGGACCATGAGATGACCCCAAGTGAAGGTGGTACGGAGGACCACAACCTACAGGAGATTCTTGAGAGGGAGAATCTTGATCTAGAAAAGTTTCTAGAGTAGGGAACCAACAAAGGGATTGACTCTCTACCACAAGAGGAGTTTGACAAAGTACAACAACTATTCCTCCGAAGGTTTCAAACAAAGGCTGCAAGAGTCAAAAGGAACCACGATATCCAGGAGAACAGAGGGGTTAAACCAATGGAGATAACACTAGGGCACTCCACCAAAAACCCAGGCAAGAAAAGAGGAAGGAAGAGACAGAATGAACTGCTGACAGAGTGTGGGAAACTCATGATTAATTCAGGTAAGATGAAATATCTAACCAGTTACTCTTTTACAAACCCATCATTATGAAGCTTACAACATGGAACATTAGAGGTCTAGGAAATAAAAGAAAACAAAGAAATCTCAGTAACAGAATAAAAGAAGAAAAACCAGATATGGTGTTTATACAGGAAACAAAATGCTCTGTAGACAAAATCAGAGAAATACATAGCAAATGGCTTATAAAATATGAGTACCTAGAAGTCAAAGCAAATAATACAGCGGGAGGAATTCTCACTCTATGGAATCCTCAGAAATTTGGAATCCTGGATGTTGAGGCATCTAGAAACCACCTTTCAATGGTTATCCAACCTTTGGGGGACAAGGAATGTTACATGATCACAAATGTCTATGGTCCTCAACATCTTGAAGACAAACTCAGGCTCCTCACCTCACTAGAGGAGTTGAGAGAGAGACACCCAGTAATGCCCTGGATTCTGGGAGGGGACTTCAACATGATCAGATCTCTCACAGAGAAAAAAGGAGGGACCAGAACACTTGGAAGAGACTCAATTGCCTTCCAGAACTTCCTAAACAACATGAGACTGGTGGATATGGAAACAATAAATGGTACCTTCACATGGAATAACAAGAGAGGAGGAGCTTCTCAAGTTGCCTCGAAACTAGACAGATTCATAATCTCGGAGGACCTCCTTCTCACTGGTCGTATCATGACAGCTTTGATCCTCCCTTTCGGAGGCTCGGACCACTGGCCCATTCAGCTAGAAGCTTCATTCATTGGCACTCCGAGGAACAGACCTTTCAGGTTTGAAAATGTCTGGCTCACTCACCCTGACTTCATCACTAATATTGGAAAATGGTGGGTGGAAGACATGCCCACTCAAGGCACAAAAATGTTCCTCCTGCAACAGAGACTCAAACACATCAAGCTAAGGCTTAAAGAATGGAACAAAAATGAGTTTGGAAATATTTTTAAAGCCAAAAGAGAAGTGGAAAAAAATTACAGGAAACCAACCAAATTCTCATCACAGAAGGCTTCACAGAGGAAAGGAAAATGCAAGCAGACTCTCTTCAACAAGAATGGGACAACAGATGCCAGCAGGAGGAAATCTTCTGGAGACAGAAATCAAGAGTGCAATGGATTAAAGAAGGGGAAAGAAATACCAGGTTCTTTCACAAGTCTACCATGGAACATAGGGCACATAATCGGATCACAAAACTCAGAGATCCTCAAGGGAAAGAGCTAAATACTCACAAGGAAATGGAATCTGTTCTGGTACAACATTTTCAAAGCATAGCAGAGGAGACCATTGCAGACAGATCTCAATTTATTAAAAGCTTCACTCAGCATATTCCAAAACTGGTAACCAGGGAAGATAATTATAATCTCAACAGACCAGTGATGGAAGAAGAGGTCAAAGAAGTAATCAAAGAAATGCACAATGGGAAGGCTCCAGGCCCAGATGGTTTCAATGTAGACTTCTTCAAAACATGTTGGGAAACAGTCAAACATGATATTCTTGATGTGGTGGAGGATTCGAGAAAATCAAGAACTGTTCTAAAAGCGCTTAATGCTTCCTTCATAGCCTTAATCCCTAAATAGGAAAAAGCCATGACACCAGACATATTTAAACCCATAGCTTTGTGCAATGTGGTGTATAAAATCATTTCCAAAGTGATTGCTAACAGACTCAAACCCTTTCTCCCAATGCTCGTGTCAGAGGAGCAGATTGGATATGTGGAAGGTAGACAAATTCTCAATAATATCATTCAAGCTCATGAAGTGGTTCATTCCCTCAAGACTAATAAGCAAGCAGGTATGATAATACAGCTTTACATAGCAAAAGCTTATGCTAAGCTAAGCTGGTCATACATCAGGGAAGTTCTTAAAGCGTATGGATTTGACCACAACTGGATAAGATGGGTCATGGCCTTGGTTACCACAACCAGTTGTTCAATCCTTCTTAATGGCTCTCCATCCAGAACCTTCAGGCCTTCGAGAGGTCTCAGGCAAGGAGATCCGCTCTCCCCCTTCCTCTTCATTCTCATGATGGAAGGATAGGGCAAAGCAATCAATTCAACCAAGTTAGAAGGAAGAAAGAAATCAATTCAACCAAGGCAGAAGGAAGAATCCAGGGACTCAAACTTACTCAGAATGGAGACACATTGACTCATCAGCAATTTGTGGATGACACTATGTTGCAGGGCACACCCACAGTCAAGGAAGCCAAAGCTTTCAAACAAATCCTGCATGATTTCACGATGGCGGCTATCACAGAGGTAAGCCTCACAAAAAAGTTTTCTTTTTCAATAATGATATTTATATTCAAATAAATCTCTCCAGAATTCTCGGCTTTCAAAGAGATCATCTTCCCTCCAAATATCTGGGAATACCTCTCACTGACAAACCTCTGAGTAAAGAAGTTTGGGAGCCAGTAACTAATAAACTGAAGGACAAAGTCAGTAATTGGACAAGCAGATCTTTGAATTTAGCAGGCAGGCTAGTTCTTACAAAGGCAGTCCTACAAACCATTCCAATTTTCATGTTTTCAACTCTTCCTATCCCAATGGGAGTTTCACAACAAATCAGGAATATCCAAAGAGATTTTCTTTGGGGTAAAGGGGAAGAGAAAAAGAAATGGGCTCTGGTAGCTTGGGACAAGCTATGCAAACCCAAAACCCATGGTGGTTTGGGTCTCCATGACCCGGACACTCTAAGCAAAGTTTTGGGGGCAAAACTTTGGTGGAGATGGCTAAAGGAAATGAGAAACCCCTGGGCTAAGCTCTAGAAACAGAAATATGCAATGGAATGGCAAGAAAGGGACCACATTTGAATGACAGGACACATCAGGGGTTCCCATATTTGGAACAATGCTTGGGAGAACAGAGCCTTAGTTCAGAAACATAGTTTCTGGGAGATCAGAAATGGGAATCTTGCCTGGTTTTGGGAGGATAACTGGCAGCAGGAACCTAACCTATGCAGAGAAGGACTGGACATTATAAAAAATGATACCATCAATAAAGGACTGAAAAGGGTAAGTGACTTTTGGGATCAGACAAGGGACAATGGTAAATGGAGAAGATGGAAGGTACCAGTTTACAGTGAAGAGACCCCTTTGAAGGACCAAGCTGAAGTTCTTGAAGCGATTCTGGAAAAGAGAAAAATTTTGACTTCAACCTTGAATGACCAACTAAGATGGGGGAGAAACAATGAGGGCATCTTCAACCTTAAAGAAGCCAAAAGAATAGCCACCGGACTTAACTATCCAAGCCCTGATAAGATATGGAAGGACCTATGGCACAACCCACACTGGATGAAGATCAAACTATTCATGTGGCTGGTACAGCATAAAAAGATTTTGACTTGGGAAAATCTTAGAAAGAGAGGTTTTGCTGGTCCATCAAGATGCCAGTTATGTGGTCTACAGGAAGAAACTATGGATCACCTTCTCAACCTCTGCTCATTCACCTCCACCTTATGGAACTGGGTGGCCTCAATCTTCAATCAAACGGATAGGAACGAAAATGACATCACTGAAACTTTAAAGAATTGGAGGAAAGACTTCTCAGATAATGAGATAGTCAACATAGCCTAGACTCTGATTCCAGGATTTTTGATCTGGGATGTTTGGAAAGAACGCAACAACAAGATTTTCAAGGAAAAATCTGGCTCAACCCAAAGCATCATGGCTCAGATCTTAAAACAGCTCAAAGAAACTGTTAATGCCCTTCTGAAGCAACCCCCTGAGAAACCCCCTTGTCACTAGGATGCTCGCATTCTACGACTGTTGGGGCTCCAGCTGCCTGTCCCTCAGGGCATAAACAAGATCGCAAGGCACATATCAGAAGGAAAGGCTTTCTGGCAACCCCCTCCCCATGGCTTTTTGAAATTCAATATAGATGGAGCCTCAAAAGGAAACCCTGGGGATGCTGGTTACGGAGGAGTCATAAGAGATGAAGAGGGCAATATAAAAATCATCTTTCACAGTCATTTGGGGAATGCCACTAACAATATGGCGGAACTCATGGCCATTGAGCAATGCTTAGAAATTCTGATTGATTACAATTTACATAATACAATCATAGAGGCTGACTCGGAATTAACAATTAATTCGGTAAAAAAGATAGGCACTGGCACTGCACTAGACAAAGTTTCGAACCACTGGAGACTTTTGCAGGTCTATCACTGAATTCAATCTCACCTAAGAATACTAAGAACACTTAGATTTGTTCATGTGCGCAGAAATGCCAACAGAGTGGTGGACCGGTTGGCTAATGAAGGGGTGCTCTGTATAAGAGACAACAAGATTTGGCCGTGGGAGTCGGTACCCGCAGGGAAACTGCGTGAGGACTACCACACTCTGGCTCGCGCATATAGGGAGCATTATCAGTGCATGAAGGAGAAGCAACCAGTTGAAAATCACGCAGATGGATGATAAGGGTTCGACAAATAGAGGACCAGAGAATTGGCACATTTGGGTCTCGCAGTGGGAAGGATGGCAGTGGGGGAAGAGCGTGAAGCTAAACCACGACACCAAGAGTTTTGCTACAGTACAAGGTAGTTTTGCTACAGTTAAAGTGGTTTTTGGGTGCCCTCAAGACCCTAAGTGGTTTAATAGAAAGGCTCCCGATGCCACTAACCGTTCAACACGTGGCTCAAGGAGGAGAGAGAATACTGCCTTCATCGGGCGGGTATTCCTCACTCTTCTTTCCAGCCCAATATCCTTTACAGCTGTTGGATCTAGGACCAACAGATCTATGACTAAGGTTGGTTGTGCAAGTTGATGGGACCGGGTTATCTTCCTTGCACGTTTCTCCTCAAGGTCGAGATCGGGGAAGTTCAGGTGGAACACTTGCTTGAGGGTTATCACCCTAGCGGACCCGAAATCTTTTCACTGCGGTCTCTATTTCCTCATCGGGTCCGCTTAAAGACTTATTGAGTTTTCTTGTTTTCGTTCAGATTTAGATCCTCGTCTGTTAGACAGATCGAACGGTTTAGGAGGTTGTTTTGTTTTGTGGGCCCTCGGCCAGGAGCTCGAGCAGTTGGCTTTGGGTTTGTTGTATTTTATGTAGCCTATTTTTTAGCAACCAATGAATAGAAGGTCCGATTCTTGCTTCAAAAAAAAAAACTATTTATAAATACTACATGGTATTATTTCTTAATTTTTTAAATTAAGATTTATATTAAATGATAATTTTTACTATTCTGAAAAGATTGAAACAAATTCTACCCAAAAATACATTTTACAACTACATTTCAAAGCATAATTGTTAATTTTTTTAATATATCACAATAATGATCAAATAATTTCACTATTATTTTAAAATGGAAAAACTACTATGTAACACTTATTTATATATGTATTGTTAGAATTTATGAAAAAATAGTTATATATATATATATATATATATATATATATATATATATATATATATATTTGATTTTAGAGATTTTTAAATAAAAAATCTCATATAATTTCAACAGGTAAACCACCTAAATTATATCCAATTAAATTATATATTAAACATATATAATATTTATTAGTAATTATCTTCTTTTGTTAAGTTGAAAGTTTTATTCATAATTTATGAAATTACATAATTAGAGAGTTCCTCCATTACCCAAAATTTGTTGCTAGGAAACCAGATTGGGGGCATTGCAAAAAGCTCTTTACCAAAAGACATTTAAAATAAAAATTTATACAAAAATCGACAAAGTTATGTTGTTCATAAATGTAATTATCCAATAAACTAAAATGCTTAAGTTGACAATTAATAAAGTATCTATAAAAATTATGAAACTGATGGTAGCAATCATGCAGTCTGTGAAGGAACAGAGGGATCTATCTCAATGGAGTCTACATCATGCTTACTAGTATTGCTTTGGTGATTTATAAACTGTTGTAGATATTTCACTGGAAATTCATCAAAATAGATATACTAAAATATATTTGAAAATCTGGAATATACAATATGAGCGTTTATTTCCCCTTAGATTTTTAAGATGTAAATTATTGTTTATTGTGTCTACATAAAAGTTATAATTAAGAAAAAATTAGAGAACAACAAAATAAAACTCACAAACCACAAATTAACACAGGATATAACCTAGGAAACCTTGTTACCTGAGATTGTTTTCCCTAAGCCCTTACCAACCTTTCATTATCTACCTTACAACCCCTAATTTCGACCCTTAGACTTTGTAAGGTATCCATTAGGTTAGGAGAAGATATATTTCTCTGTATGAGCCATGGTTAAACTATAGATGTTTTCTGTAACTCCAAGAATACAAAGAATAGATGGAGAAAATTTTTGAATGTATTTGACTAAAAAAAATCACCCATCAAATTCCAATGGAGTTGTCTTTAGTGCAACTTTTTAGAGTTTCCGGTGCCGGAATCCGATGGAAAACTATGGTGAAACCTTAATTTGTGTTATTTAAACTCGTTTTTGAAGTGTATTTATAGATTCAACACATTGAAAAACCCCTAAGGCACTTCTATTGTGCAGGGGTTACCCATCAAACTTGTGATTTCAATGAATTCTTACTGGATTTTAGAAAAATTAAACCAGAAAAATCCACCAAAAAAATACATAAAAACAACTCAAATTCCAATTCCATGTTCGAAAGAGTACAATCTCTTATTCTCAATGAATTCTTACCAGATTTTAGAAAAATTAAACTTGAAAAATCCACCAAAAAAACTTTTAAAAAATCACATAAAAACAACTCAAATTCCAATTCCATATTCGAATTAGTACA
The DNA here is from genome assembly GCA_031772625.1 of Pinus tabuliformis. NCBI lineage: Eukaryota > Viridiplantae > Streptophyta > Pinopsida > Pinales > Pinaceae > Pinus > Pinus tabuliformis. The sequence continues at coordinate 787,426,053 of CM062810.1, forward strand.
ATCTCTTATTCTCAAATAATACAAAATGTTCCTCTCCCTTCTTGAAACGTTCAATGTGCCCCGTTGCCCCGCTCTCACTAATAAACAAATGATGTCTAGTAAGTTAGGTCATTTCACAGCCGTCAGCGACGAATCACAACTTCAAAAACCAAGAAGGATGCAATGGGGCGGAAGTAATTGAGTATGCCTTCTATGACACATTAAGTGAAAGTTCGAGAAGAGAGATATTTTTACGCTGAAACACCTTTTCCTACTTAGTTTTTAATGCCTATTTTAAAGGATCGTCTTTCATGGCTAAGGAATATTCTCTATTGTCTTTCTTATCTTTTTGGACAAAGATTATATGAAATAAATGTTGATTATTACTTTCACTACCAATTATTAATTGGTTCAAAAGAATAATGTGAAAATGCAATATCTATGAAATAAAATAATGTGAAAATGCAATATCTATGAAATAAATTTATGTGTGGAAATGATCTCTTTCCATCCGGCCAAAAGAATAATTTGAAAATGCAATATCTATGGAAATGATTTTTAGAGATAAAAAAAGGTTGATGGTACAAAAACAATGAGTGTTTTATAGGGATGTGTCCTCGATGGTGGGCTATCCAAGTTTTCCATGCGCTTTGGGATGTATGGGAAAATGTTTTTTAGTTGTGTGATATTCAATCCCAAGAACTTATTAATATTATGTAATTAATGATAATGTTAAATTATTAAAGTAAAATGTCATTTTTATTTACATTTCTTAACATTACTTTTAATTATTGTAGAATGTTTGAGAGTGGTTTCAATATCATTGGATTTCATATGGAAAAAAATAATTTTAAATTCCATTCAAAATTCAGTAGATTTAACCAATTTTAAGACTTTAGGATTGGGGGACTACAATGTTTCCATTGGATTTATTATTTATGAGGGTATGAAACTAGCATTTAATCAAGAGCACCAAACCCTCTATGTACCTCAATGTTCATGGCATTGATTGTTGAACTCAATTGTCATGACCCATCATTCCAACAAAATCTCGATTTTACATGTTAACATTTTTCTATCTTCTTTTAATGCTTAGAGGTTGGTATTAATGATGAGGATGGCGATTCCAATATAGGAAATGATTTTGACGATATGTAGATATTGGTTGTATCATGATTTTCTTTGGACCATAGAGATCATCTAGAGCCTCTTTGTTGATGTGTTTTTGGTTTAAAAATGGATTGCACTCAACGTTATTTTTGTTATATGCACCCTTGTTATATTTACAAGAAACTTTGCATATTTTTGTGTAATTCTTTGGATTCATATGGATGCACATGAATATTTATGTATTTTTTGGTCAACGAGTTTTTTGGTTTGTTTTTTTTCCTATTCTAAGTTTTGGGGTGGATTGGTTCAATGACTAGTTTGGTTATGATAATGTTGGTTCAATGTCCATTGTACATTTTCAATTTTAACTTTTGAGTCTTGAATCTAGATGCTAATGACCTCAAACCAGGTCTTTAACTTGTCACTCTTTACTATTTTTGAATTTGAGTAATTTCAATGCATTATTCCAAACTTCGGACTTTCGTATTTACTATTTTGCCTTGTACTAGTCAAATTCCATAATAATGAATGATGAATTTAAATCAATGTATACAATATTTTACTATTTCTATTTCATTGGATCATTTATGATGTACGAATCAATGCATTTGATTATTGAATTTGAATTTAAATCATGTTTATAATGTGTGTGTGTATCAATTGAATTTATCTTAAGTGATTGGCAAGAATGATTGGGATCCTCCCCACATAGGATCAATTCCCACAAGTGACATGATGAGTTTTAATGTAATGGCTTTGAGCCTTGCTGTTGAGAATGAATAGTCTCTCAAGGACAAAAACATGTATATTCCCCATATGGAATATAAAGGTATTTCCCCCATACACATACACACACTTCAATGTCCCCCGTGAATTTCCCTAAAACTCCAGGGTGCTCCCACACATCCCTCCTATGGATCTAGTCGTTCCTACATCCATTCATCATAGAAATTTGGTGGAACATTGTGAACAATATTGTTATGGTTTGAATATTGAATATAAAGATGCTTTGAGGTTAGAGAAGAATTTTGTATATTAATTTTTAATCATGCAATAGATTAAATAATGGTAGTATGGTATTAGATGTTTCACCATTAAGTGGGTATAATGGTTAATTGTTGAAATTTAGCAGCTAATAGATGCTTCTGCATAGGCTAGGTTTCAAGCATGTAGGAGTCATCCAAAATCTCACTTAGGAAATTAGCTCAATTTATTAAGTTGTTTTTAATGATTTTCCTAACTCTAACATAGGACAAGCACATGAATTACATCAATCAATTAATGTTGGCTAATGAGCTAGGAAAATCTAAGGAAATGTAATTTAATTACATTAGCGACTCAAACCATTGATCTCAAGTGAGGTGAGATCTAATGTCAACCGACAAGCACTTTGAAGATTAGAGTTATGTATTTAGCTCAATGAAGAATTATAAAAGACAACATAAGGAGAGATGATTACACAAATTTAGAAAGAACATTTTCTTAGTGAGAGATATCAACAAAAAAGCAAAGAAGGACTTTCATCCAAAGGTCAAGGCCAAGGGAGCAAAATATTAAGAAATATTTCAGCATTCCCAATAGGGTTGTAAAACAAGTTTAGCAAATCAACAAGGAGCAAACACATGTGTGAAGCAATATTCAACTAGAGATCTCACATGTGTTATGTGGGGAGGGTTTATACAACTTGTATAAGTGCCCAGGTGTGTAAGAGTCTAGATCAGCCACACAATTGAGAGCAAGTTGCAGATTGAAGCAAACAACGGGCCATTGGAGTGTTTTAGAGGAGATTTGGAGGGCCATATAGTTGGTACAAGCGCTAAGATTTTTTTTGTAATTGATGTAACTTGTATTTTTCAATAGGGTCATTTTCCCAGTTAGGGATCCCTTACTGTTCTGAGTAATAAAAGTGAAGCTTAGGTGGAGGGTTAATTTCCATGTAAGAATTTTTTTATATATTTGCTTATGTTGTAAATTTGAAAGTTAAAATTCCAATGTGTTTTTATTCAGTAAGTGCATACTTAAATTTTTGAGATATAATTTTACTAGGAATACTAAACTAGATCCAGAATAAAAGTTTGATAGGGCATCAAAGAAATAAACCTTGAAGAGAAAATAAGAGCTCACAAGTTTTACATCATATCTAAAATTTGAAAAGTAGGTTTTTCTTCAGTAAAAAAACTGATTTGGATATGGTAGCAATTGATTTGATGTTTAAGGACAAGTTGGAGAGTGCATCCAACTTCATCCCTTGGAAGATGAGGGTTACACCAGTCCTGATAGAAAATGGGATTTGGGATTTTGAAAATAGCACAAAAACCCCGCTAATAGATGCAACAAAGCTGGTCATCCATAACCAAAAGAATATGAAGGTTAGGTGGATCATCTTAGATGGGGTGAAGGATCACTTGATTCCTCACATACCTAAGAACAAGTCTATAAGGGAAATGTTTGAGGCTCTAAGGAATCTTTTCAAGAGTAGTACAGATAGGAAAATGGTGTTGAGGGAAAAAATTAGGGTCACCAAGATGACCAGATCAGATACAGTGACCAACAAGCTCTTTAATATCACTCAGATTCATGATCAATTAGAAACAATTTGGGAGGTTTTTAAAAATGAAGAGATGGTGAGGACGAACCTAAATAGTTTGACAAAGCCATGGGGCCCATTCATCAAAGGCATTGTTTCATAGGAGACACTTTGCAAGTTCGATAGACTATGGGATTATTTCATCTAGGATGGGATTCATGAGGAACCTCTAGCAAGCCAACAAAAGGGTGATGATGATAATTTGGCTCTTGTTGTTTAGGCAAGAAAGGGAAAAGGAAGGGCTTCAGTTAAGAAACATACACATGGAGAAATGGCTTCATAAGTTGGGAAGAAGAAGAATTTGAGTAAGGTGAAATGCTTTGCATGCCACATGAGTGGACAATATGCTTCATAGTGTCCTAAATAGAATAAGGGGAATGGAAAGTTGTAATAGATAGTAGGATTTGTATATACTCGAGTTAAGGAGTTTGTTGCAAAGTTCGAGGAGGATTTCTCATTAGTATCTTATCTCTCTAGAATATTTTCTAATGGTGCCTAGTTCATGGATAGTGAATGTTATATATCTAACCCAGAAATATATGATAATGAAAATAAACCCAGAAATAATATGAAATGATTTTTATTGATATCAAACCCTTAAGGTAGGGCAACACCATACATTCACTCCTTAAGGAAGGAGAACGCTCCACAAGCCATATGCATGTTCATACAATAATCCTTGACAATATTCCTTGACATGGAGTCTCTAACCTCTATATAGGCCTCATGCATACAATACCATGGGTCATTACCATGGTTCCCTCATACCATCAAACTAATACCATGGGTCCATTACATTATTACTAACTACTTGTGGTCTCTTACATGATATGGGTTAAACACCTTATTTATTACTATGGCCCATCCCATTATTACATTATTACCTTGGGTACCTCCCTTGGTACCCCATATTATCCCCCTAGGTATATAACATTCCACCCCCCTTAGCATGTTTCATCCCCGAAACATGGGAAGAACACAAATAATAAGATCTACTCAAAAGAGTAGTCCACTGGTACCATGCATGTGCATCTAGCCATCCAAGAGAAAGGTGAACCCTCGATCTCGCTGGTGCCTCGCTCGCTTGAGATGGAAGTTGACCATGGCAGCTCTTCTGTGTTGATGTGTAGTAGGTGGATCTTCGCTCCTCGCTATCTGTCATACGGTGGTTGTTGTCCTTGTGGCTAATTGGTTGCCATCTTGTTGGTTGTTTTCTTGCGGGGTGATGTGGGTGATGATATGTTGAAGTTTTAACCCACGGTGTCTTTTTCTTTAATTCACCCTGCTGTGGTGCCTGTTGTGGTGTCTTCTTTTCCAATATGACTTCAACCACTGAGCCCTCATCTGATGTACCTGTAACCTTTTCTGCTTCAGCCTTTGTTTGTGTTTGATTGTCGATCATCAAAGGCTCATCATCTGATATGTCAGTCCCTGGAACATCTTCTGCTTCAGCCTCCATGTACTCTACCTGTTTATTGATGGAAATATCTTGTAATGTAATTTTCTTCTTTTTATACCAGAGCTTCAGGAATTTCTTCTGCACATTAATATTGATAGTACCCGCAGATTCCATCCAAGGATATCCCAAAACAACATCCATATTATCCATCTCTGAAGTATAAAAATCACCATGCAACACATACTTATCCATAGAAATCTTCAAATCCTTATACACTAGAACATCCTCATTATCCACTTGTGTATTTTCAATGTGTTTTGCTGGAATTTGCAATTTTTTTGCCAAATTAACATTGATGAAATTATGCTTGCAACTAGGATTTATAGAAACAATGATCTTCTCCTTCTGAATCAATCCATGAACCTGCAATAAGGAGATACCAGCAGAAAATAACCCTTTAGGTTCCTTGGTTTCCTTCTTTTCTGTAAAAATAAAATCTTTGCTAGGCTGTGTGTCTGTCTGTGTGAGCTTATCCACAAGATTAGTTTTACGGTCAAAGTGGTCCATAATAGCTTTTGTGAATATGTCCCAAGTCAAGGGCCTTTGATAGCAACGTTGATGCCATTGCCACCATTGCCGTCTTTCATTGTCCAAGTATATGTTTCCCATACGCAGCTGAGTCTCATCATCCCTGATGTAATGCAATCTAAAAAATTTCTCCATTTGTGCTAGCCATTTGGCTGGATGAGAGCCATCAAAATTATACAAGTCCCTCAAATTTGGACCTAGGCCCGCCATCACCAAAAGAAAAAAAAAATGGGCGAAAATTTGAAATGGTCACAATTCCGTCAATATTGCTCAGAATCCCTATTATGACCTGTTTTTTGAAATGGAACAATCATTCTGCATCTGCCCATGTGATAGAAATCTTGATCCAGGCACTGGAATTTCAAATCTACGCTGCAACTCTCCCGCCGTCACCAAAATTTTTGCAAAAAAGAGCTGATTTTAAATCAGCGATATCTCCCTCATCCGAACTCCGATTCAACTGATTTTTTTTTTGAAATTGGGTGTTTTTTCACAAAGAATCCAAATCTGCAATTAAATTCTATAGATCTTGCACCAAGATGTCTAGATCTGCGCCGCAAACGCGCAGCCCCCAAAAATGGTCTGCAACACCACTGATTTTTAGATCAGCGATATCTCCTTCATCCGGACTCCGATTCGACTGATTTGTTTTTTGAAATCGGGTATTTTTCACATAGAATCTAGATCTACAATTATATTTTGCAGATCTTGCACCAGGACGTCCAGATCTGCGCTGCAAACTCGCTGCCCTGAAAAATTGTTTGCAACCACACTGATTTTTAAATCAGTGATATCTCCTTCATCCGGACTCCGATTCGACTGTTTTCTTTTTTTGAAATCGGGTATTTTTTCACATAGAATCCAGATCTGCAATTAGATTTTACAGATATTGCACCAAAACTTACATATCTGATCTACAAACTCGCCGCCCCCGAAATTTTGCAAAAAAAAAAAAAAAAAAAATCTCCACGGTTTGCCCAAGAAAGTGCTCTGATACCACTTGTTATATATCTAACCCAGAAATATATGATAATGAAAATAAACCCAAAAATAATATGAAATGATTCTTTATTGATATCAAACCCTTAAGGTAGGGCAACACCATACATTCACTCCTTAAGGAAGGAGAACACTCCACAAGCCATATGCCTGTTCATACAATAATCCTTGACAATATTCCTTGACATGGAGTCTCTAACCTCTATATAGGCCTCATACATACAATACCATGGGTCATTACCATGGTTCTCTCATACCATCAAACTAATACCATGGGCCCATTACATTATTACTAACTACTTGTGGTCCTTTACATGATATGGGTTAACCACCTTATTTATTACTATGGCCCATCCCATTATTACATTATTACCTTGGGTACCTCCCTTGGTACCCCATATTATCCCCCCTAGGTATATAACAGTGAAGCCTCTCGTCACATGAAGGGAACACTAGTTTTTCATACACAAAGAGAGACTTAGATCTGCATGTGGAGCTTGAAAACAATGCCAAGTATGGTGTACATGGAATTGGGACTATCTTGTTCTAGTTAGAGTCAAGAGGTTCTCTAGAAGTGAAGGATGTATTATTTGTTCTAGGGATTAAGAAGAATTTACCCTCAGTCTCAACCACAGAGGATAATAGATATTCCGTTACATTCTAGGATGGAAAGGTTCTCATTTCGCTGAGTGATTCTAGCCTTGACTTAGGATAAGTTATTAGAGGAAAAGAGGGTAATCTGTACATGCTAAAGGCTCAACCAACATAAGACCTAGTTCATGATAGTGAAAACCTATGTGAGATTTAACATAAGAGGATATACCACTTGCATCATGGAGAATTTCCCATAATTAGGGAGATTGTCACTGGTCTTCTAGAGTTTAGCATGGAGCAACAATGAGTGTGCAAGGGGTGTGATCTTGGCAAGTGTGCCAAGGATGCTTTTCCAAGTAGCTAGAGTAGCTATAAGGGGATATTGGATCTAGCGCATATAGATGTGTGTGGTATGACATCAATAGAATTAGTGAAGGGATCCATGTAAGACATTGTAATAAGCTTTTGTTTATATCAACCATATTTCATTCACAATCAAGTTCATTACTAAATATACCAAATTAAACATCTATATATACCTAGTTTATCATGGTTGATGTCATTCCTCAAACGACGTCGATCCATGGCTGAATTCAAGTCTTGAGCTCCTGCTTCCAAACCAACTTATTACTCCCAACCAATCTAAGACTACATCTTCGGCTCCCAGACCCAAAAGACTTCGAGATTGAAGTCTTCTAGCCTCCATTCCAAAAACTCCAAGAACAAAGCCCAAATATCATAGGTCTATAATCAAAATTATAGCTATGAGGTTCATCCCTCAATATTCCCCCAATTCACAAAGTCTCTCTCTAAAATTATCAACCCCCCCGCCCCTTTGTCCAAATTTCCATGAAAAGTTGTAACAACCTCGAGTTAAAAGTTCATGTGATAAAAGTTAATAAAGGTAAAATAAGGCCACAAGAAAGGGACACTTATTCCAAGCTAAATGTTGGGGAAAATATCCTAGTTGGAATCACTTTTTGTGTTTTATGGTTGAGGGGTAATTGGCAAACGTAATGGCACATTATTTATGAAAATAATGGAAATTAGGAAAAAATTAAGCTGAAATGTCACAGGTTGCATGTGAGGAGGAAAATGAAGGAAAATAATGGAAAATTGTAGAAATTAGAGGCCTCATCAATAAAAAGACCTCAAAGCATCATTTGGTAGCTTTTTGTCAGTTTAGTGCTAGAATTTGTCTCAAAGAGGAGAACGCACCAAGAGGAGAAATAAAGTAAGAAAACAAGGAAAGGAAACGAGAAGCAAAGAAGGACAAGGAAAGCAAAGGACAACAAGGATCAAGAAGCTTCAGCAAGAATACATGCGGGTAACAGATTGCATGTGTGATTTCCTAGTTGGTTTTGACATGCATGGTATGTGCATGTTGGTATATGGTTCTTTTGTTGTCATTGGCATGGATTTTGTCAAGATTTGATAGTGGATTTTAGCCTAGCCTTGCCATTTCTGGATAGCCATGGTGTGATGGGATTATTCTCGGTTTAAGCTTTGGATTTCTAGATGGTTTCAGAATTCGGGGTGGGGTGGTCTTAGGAAAATTTGCGAAGGCCTAGGAATCCCTTGACCGGTAATGGCAGGATACACAGTAAAACCTGAGGGTGGAGACAAGAAAATTCCTCAAGGATGGTGATGAAATTCTAAGGCATCCAAGCTCGGTTCGATTTTGTGATCTCAACATCGGTTTATGTGTGATCACGGTATGAAGAGGGTGGAGGTGGTTTAACATATGGATTCCCTTAGTTGTCTTTGGATTGTTTTATCCCATGAGATCCCACATTCATGCTTGGAGTATGGCACGAGGGTGATTAGTTGAAGAGAGATATGGCTCAACCAATCTATGGTCAAGTGCAATGTGGAAGTCTCGAACCCAGTTGGTAATTTCCTATGGTCAATAAAAGCTAAGTTTCTCTTGCTTTTGGTAAGGAAATGTACTGGTTATTATGTGGATTTAATGGTTTTTCTCTTATGGTTATTTATCTGGTTATATGCTAGTTATAAGAATGGTTATATGATAGTTCTCATTCATGGCTCTATTCATGTTTTTACTTGTAACTGAATGAATAATGGATGCAAGACCAAATTGGTGTTAAGACAGCTAATGAGAGAAGGTAGTGACCCTTCTTGTTAAACCTTAGATAAGTTTTTAGTCCCTTATGTTCAGACTTGCATTAATTACCTATGGGTTGCATATCTACCAAGTGTCAAGTCTTGGTTCTATTTTTTGGTTTACAAGCATCATCTTCATGTATTTTATGAGTTCTGGAAGTTTCATAGATTTCTGAACAGAGGCTAAGCCCTAGCCCTGGAAAATAAACTTAATTCTCGCAGTCACTAGCACAACACTGGCATAAAAAGGCCACAATCGCACTGATGTAGGCCTATGGATGTGACTAGGAACCCATAGTCGAATGGAGGCCTTGGCAAGGGAGCAAATGGGGCTCTAGGTCAGGGAAAAGGTGAGTTGTCTTAGGGATTGGACACTTGGAGGGGTGGGGTTACTCCTGAGGGTCTTGTGGCACCTGAGGGAAATCAATAAGGTCTAGCTGTGTTGACTCCATTTCCTTAAATTCATCTAGGAGGTTGATTCACATCATAACAACCCCTCATCGCATGTTTACCCTTGGTAAGATGGTGAAAGTGGGTAGATGTGGGAGGAGCCGACATTACATGGTGGTATCAGAGTAGGTTGTGCTCTTTTTGGGTCATATCTGATACCACAAGGTGGTATCAGATAATGGTTTCACTTTATTTTGGTAAGTCTAATGTTGTCAAGGTTATGGTTGTCATGCATGGGATTAGGGTATACAGTTGGTATGATCATGGATGATGTTGTCGTGATGTTGTTATATGGATATGCTTATTAGTATACATGTACATGCTAATGTGGACTAATATTGTAGATGAGATAAGCCTCTCCTGAACATCAATAAAGTATGGATTTGGTTTTGGTATCTATTTGGTTTACCGGACATGGCATACTTGTAGGAAGAAGAGAATTCAAGATGACAAACAAAATGGTAGACTACAGTTCCCGTGACACTTCCTACAAATTAGTTGGGAAGCAAGGAGAAGAGTATTCTCTTGGTATAGAAGATACATTAAGGAGCTTGAGGGCAGAGATCAGAAGTTGCAAAGTAGACAATGATAGGTTGGTTGAGGCTTAGGAAATACTTGCAATGGCTCAAGAGAAGAAGGTAGAGGATAATGCAGCAGTCCTTCAGAGATTGTAAGAGTTACAGAAATAGGGACATATGAGAATCAATCAAGAGCATGAAGAGGAAACTAATGGAGCCTATGGTATCAGGTCTCGATCGAGATATAGGTTGGATAGAAGGGACACAGTTAGAGGTGGAAAAGAACTGGATACGCCTAACAGGTGGAATGGTATGTATGGGCATCATTCATCATTACAATCATCATCATTATCATGCTTATAGGAGGAGGGAGTATTTACTTGAAGAGTTAAAGAAGGTGAAGCCTCCTACATTTGATGGAGAGATGAAGAAGCCAGAAGATGTAAAGGAATGGTTCAATTGGAATGAAGAAATTCTTCATATTTCATAGCTATTCAGAGAACATGAAAGCCATGATATCCACCTCCATTCTTAAAGGGAAAGCAGATATCTGGTGGGAAGATGTGAAGAATGTCAAGGGCATTCGGGAAGAAGACTTGATTTGGGATGATTTCAAGAGGATCCTCAAGAAGAAGTACTTATCGAAGAGGTACTATGATGATAGAGCTAAGGAGTTTTATGAGCTACATATGGGTTCTATGACAAATGATGAGTATACTAGCAAATTCTTGTTGTTGTTGAGGTATGTGCCATATCTCAAGGAGGAGAAGGCTAAGATTCATATATTCATTAGTGGATTTCCAATAGAATATAGAGACCAGATTGAGTTTGATGAGCCTAGATCACTAGAGGAAGCCATCCGTAAATTGAAGCATTGTTATGAGAAGTGAAAGCGAAAAGTTGAGCCTAAATGTGACTTGAAGGGAAATGAGAAAGTAAAAGGAAAATGGCCACGGAAGTGGGGAAGACCTCAAGATGCAGGTGAGAAAGAAAATGTTGCTCCTTACAAAAAATTTGGTGCACTTGAGAAGGGACATGTGTTGTATCCTGCAGAGAAGCAGACTAGAGGTGATAGTAAAGCACCGTTGCAGTGTTGGATATGTGGCAAAGATCAGCGTAAGAAGGATTTTCATTTGTACCAGGGAGGTAGGCCTCTGATCTATAGTGTTCAAGAGGCACAAACAGTTGGGGATGTTGGTCATAATATTCCTTAGATTTATATTGTGGATAACAGGAAGAAAGAGCACCAAGCATCTATAATTGAGATGGACAGTAAGCTTTTTGATCAATTTGTTTCTATTTTGATTGATCCTAGATCTAATTATAGTTATGTTAATCCTAACATAGTGGATAAGTGTGGCTTAAGTAAAGAAGTGCATGTAGAGTCTTGGTTGGTGTAGTTGGCTACAAGTGCGAAGAAGAGAGTTCATCATTGAGTACGAGCTTGTGCATTTGAGTTGAATGGTATGCCTACAATTTGAATGCACTGCCATTGGGATCGTATAATATGATTTTTGGTATGGATTGGTTGTATCTTCACAGGACGAGGGTAGATTTCTATGAAAAGGCTATTGAGTGTCTGGATTATAATGGAGAGAAGAGAATATTGCACGAAAAGAAGAAGCCTACATCAATGAGGATGGTCACAACTATTTAGGCTAAGCGCAGTTGCACGAAAGGGTGTGTGATGTTTGTAGTTCATATTTCCAGTGACAAGGGTAAGGATGTTGAGGATGTAGAAATCTTCAAGAGGTACCATGTATTACAACAATTTTAGGATGTGTTTCTAGTAGAGATTCCAGAGTTGCCTCCGCATAGGGAAGTATACTTTTCTATTAAGTACCAGGGGAAACACCAATATCAAAGGCACCTTATAGGATGAGCACTTTAGAGTTAGTAGAGTTGAATTTAAAGTTGAAGGAAATTCTCAACAAGGGATAAATTAGGCCAAGTGTATCACCTTGGGGTGCACCATTATTGTTCGTGAAGAAGATGGATGGTACTCTTAGATTGTGCATTGATTATAGGTAGCTTAACAAGGTGACGATTAAGAAAATATATCCATTACCGAGGATTGACAACTTGTTTAATCAATTGAAGGGAGTAGCAGTGTTCTCAAAGATTGATTTGCGATTAGGATATCATCATGTACACATCAAAGAAGAGGACCAGGTATAGGCATTATGAGTTTGTTGTAGTTCCATTCGGTTTGACTAATTCTCCAACAACTTTTATGTGTTTGATGAATAGTGTGTTGCATCCTTATCTGGACAAGTTTGTTATTGTATTCATTGATGACATTTTGATATATGATAAAAATGAGGAAGAGCATGCAAAACATTTAGCAATAGTGTTGAGATTTCTAAGAGAGCATAAGTTGTATGCAAAGCATGGAAATTGCAATTTCTTTCAGACAAAAGGACACTACTTGGGACATGTTGTTTCCAAGAATGGCATAGTAGTAGACCCGGAAAAAAATAAAGGCTGTCATGGAGTGGACAACTCCTAGAAATGTGGAGGAAGTCAATTCAATCATGGGCTTAACAAGTTACTATAGGAGGTTCATGAGGAACTTCTCATGCATTTCATATCTTATTACAACATTGCAAAGGAAAGGTAAGATGTTTGAATGGATATAGGAATGTGTAGCCAGTTTTGAGCAGTTGAAGCAGTTATTGACAAATGTTCCAGTGTTAAAGATTGCATATCTAGATAAAGAGTTCGTAGTATGTAAAGATGCTTGCAAGAGAGGGTTGATGGATTCCTTATGTAGGCAACTATTATTCATGAACTTATGTGGAGTCCTTATCTAGGCAACTATTATTCATGATCGTATGTGGAGTCCTTATGTAGGCAACTATTATTCATGATCTTATGTGAAGTCCTTATGTAGGCAACTATGTGACTCATGATCTTGAGTTGGAAACTTTTATTCATGCCTTGAAGATGTGGAGACATTATCTTCTTGTCAAGAGGTTTGTGTTAATGAGCGATCACAGTCGACTAAGGTATCTGTTTGACTATCCTAATCTGAACGCCAAGCAAGCTAGATGGTTGGCTACCCTTAGTGATTTTGACTTTGAGATCAGGTACATTAAGGGAAAGGATAACATGGTTGCGGATGCTCTCAGTAGGAAGGTGCAGTTGAACCATGTTGTAGCAGTGAGCTCGTGTGGGACATATTAAGATCAGATCTTACAGGTAGGCCAATAGGATGATAGGACAGGGAGCTTATGCTCATGTTACAATAGGGTACAGGTGATCAGGATGCTGATTATCATCTTACAACAAATGGCTTGGTGAGATTTAGGGACTGGATCTATGTGTCGGATGACAGTGGGCTCTAGAATCTTATCTTGAGGGATTTTCATGTAAACCCATATTTAGGACACCCAGGATATTAGAAGACATTATCAACAACAAATAAGTTCTACTATTGGCTGAATTTGAAGAAGGAAGTGGTAGAGTTTGTGGTGAGATGTTTGGACTTTCAACAGGTCAAAGCAGAGTGTAAGCATCCAGGTGGGTTGCTTTAGCCTATTCCAATTCCAGAGTGGAAAGGGGAGGTAATTTCCATGGATTTCATTACAGGTCTTTTGATGACATCGAGGCAAAATGATTCTATCATGATTGTGGTAAATATGTTGAGCAAGGTAGCTCACTTCATTGTAGTGAAGAGTACCTATTCAATTAGTGAGTTAGCATAAGTCTTCATTGGGGAAACCATGAGATTGCATGGTGTTCTGAAGAATATTGTGTCAGACAGGGATTCCAAGTTCACTTCCAAGTTTTGGAAAGAGTTGTTTGCAGGATTGGGGACAGAGTTGGCTTTCAACATAGCTTATCATCCACCGAAAGATGGAAATAAAGAGAGGATTATCATGATACTAGAGGATATGTCGAGGATGTGTGCCATGCATCAACAGAGGAGATGGAAGGAGTACCTTCCATTAGTTGAATTTTCATACAAACGTGATTATCAGCAATCACTAAGGATGAGTTTGTTTAAGGCATTGTAAGGGCAGAGTTGTAAGACTCCCATCAAATGGAGTGATCCAGTGAACAATGGATTTATTGGACCAAACATGTTGACAGACATGGAACAAGAAATGCAGGTTATAAAGAAGAATCTAAAGGCAACACAGGATAGGCAGAAAATTTATGCAGACCAACACATGGAATTTAAAGAGTTTCAAGTTGGGGAGCATGTTTATTTGCACATCAAGCCCCAGAAGAGATCCTTGAGGATTGGATCATGTGCCAAGATGGCACCATGGTATTGCGGGCCTTTTGATGTCCTTGAGAGGATTGGACTAGTGGCCTACATACTTGCATTGCCTCCGACAATGAAAGTCCATTATGTTTTTCATGTTTCATTGCTTAAAATACATGTAAATGATGCTCATCATGTTATTGATTGGTCTGTATTGAAGGTGGAAAAAGAAGGAGAATTTCAGCAGTAACCCCAATGCATATTGCAATGGAAACACATCATGCTCCGGAATAGGGCACTTGAGCAGGTTAAAGTGTAGTGGAAGCACTTTGGGCCCGATGAAGCTACATGGGATATGGTTGATCAGATGTGAGCTATGTATCCTTCATTATTTGTTGTGAAGGAAAATGAGTCTTGGTATTTGTACATATTTATGTATGGTTTCTATTGTAAATACTGCAATGAGATATGTTATAAAGCTCCAATAAGTGGTATGGTTGTCATGTTTTACATTATGGTTTTGCTTTTGAGCAGGATGTTATTGTAAATACTGCAACGAGTTGGGTTATAAATATCCATAGGCAGTTTTTTTTTTTCTCTTCAATGATTTTGCTAGGTCTAGGTGTGGTTTAACACCAAGGATAATGCTCCCCTAAGAGGGAGGGGTTTGTAAAATCCCTAGGTTAAAAGTTCATGCAATAAAAGTTAATAAAGGCAAAATAAGGCCACAGGTAAGGGACACTTATTCCAAGTTGAATGTTGGGAAAAATATCCTAGTGGGAATCACTTGTTTTGTTTTATGGCTAAGGGGAAATTGGCGAAGGCAATGTCTAAGGCTTTGGAAAGGCAAAAAGGTATTTTTGGCACATTATTTATGAAAATAATGGAAATTAGGAGAAAATGAAGGTGAAAGGTCACATGTTTCATGTGAGGAGGAAAATCAAGGAAAATAATGGAAAATTGAAGAAATTAGAGGCCTCATCAATCAAAATACCTCAGAGCATTAGTTGGTAGCTTTTTGTCAGTTTAGTGTTATAATTTATCTCAAAGAGGAGAAAGCACCAAGAGGAGAGAGAATGTAAGCAAGTAAGGAAAGGAAAGGAAAATAAAGGAAAGAAAAGGAAAGGAAAATAAGGACAAGGAAAGCAAAGGAAGGCAATGATCAAGCCACTTCAATGGGAATACATGCAGGTGCTAGATTGCATGTGTGATGTCCTAGCTAGTTTTGACATGCATGGTATGTGCATGTTGGTATATGGTTCTTTTGCTATCATTAGCACGGATTTTAGCGGGATTTGATAGTGGATTTTAGCCTAGCCTTGCCATTTCCAGATAGCTAGGGTGAGGTGGTCTCAGGAAAAGTTCCAAAGGCCTAGGAATCCCTTGATTGGTAATGGTGGGATACACAATAAATATTGAGGGTGGAGACAAGAAAATTCCTCAAGGATGGTGAAGAAATTTTGAGGCATCCAAGCTCGGTTCGTTTTTGTGATCTTGACATCGGTTTAGGTGTGATCATGGTATGGAGAGGGTGGACGTGGTTTAACCTTTGGATTCCCTTGATTATCTTTGGATTGGTTTATCCCATGATATCCCACATTCATGCTTGGAATATGGCACGGGGGTGATTGGCTAAAGAGAGATCTGGCTCAACCAATCCATGGTCGGGTGGAACATGGAAGCCCAAACCCAATTGGTAATTGCTTATGGTTAATAAAAGATAAGTTTCTCTTGATTTTGGTGAGGAAATGTACTGGTTATTATGTGGATTTAATGGTTGTTCTCTTATGGTTATTTATTTGGTTATATATTGGTTATAAGAATGGTTATATGACAATTTTAGTCATTGCTCTATTCATGTTTTTACTTGTAACTGAATGGATGATGGATGGAAGACCTAATTGGTGTTAAGACAACTAATGAGAGAAGGTAGTGACCCTTTTCGTTAAATCTTAGATAATTTTTCAATCCCTTATGGTCAGACTTGCATTCATTACCTATAGGTTGCATATCTACCAAGTGTTTGACAGAATGTCAGTCCTAGTTGGGGATGGTCAGGTCAAGTCCTGGTTCCATTTTTTGGTTTACAAACATTGTCTTCATGTCTTTTATGAGTTTTGGAAGTTTCATAGCTTTTTGGGCAGAGGCTAAGCCCCAACCCTGGAAAATAGCCTTAATTCTCGCAGTCGTTGGCACAATACTGGCGGAAAAAGGCCATAGTCACATTGATGCATGCCTATGGGAGTGAATGGGAACCCATATTCGTATGGAGGCCTTGGAAAGGGAGCAACTGAGGCTCTTGGTTAGGGAAAAGGTGAGTTGTCTCAAGGATTAGACACCTAGAGGGGTTGGGTTACTCCTGAGGGTCCTATGGCACCTGAGGGAAGTCAATAAGGTCTAGTTGTGTCGACTCGATTTCCTTAACGTCATCTAGGAGGTTCAGTCACATCATAGTAGCCCCTCATCTCATGTTTACCTCGCGTAAGCCAGTGAAAGTGGGTAGATGTGAGAGGAGGCATGTTACAAAAGTTCCTCCTGCCTTCCAATTTGGATGTTGTTGAACAACGAAGGTTTCTTCCCTTTGAATAAACAGGGGTATCTTCCTATGGTCCAATCAACCTTGCCCTTATCCAAAATTATTTATACAATATAATTACTTGAGTTAGTTCCCTTTTCTTTTCTTTTAATCAAATATGTTAATGAAAAGGTTATTTGAGTTGTTTCCCCTTTTCTTTTAATTAAATATATTAACAAAAAGGGTCTTCAAGGCTTATTCAAACATATATTGACATATATTTTCAATTATAATAATGATAATTTATTATTTAAATTAAAAAATATTAATGAAACTATTTTTAACATATTTTTATTGTATTATTTGATAATTAGAGTATTAATTATTGCATTTAAAAATTAATTCATTTTCCGTTCACTTAGACATTGTATATTATCAAGCTGGTATGTATACTAGTGCAATGCATGTGATGCATATGTATATAACTAGCATACACATGCATTGTGTGCATGCTAATAATTATATTCCATTGGTAACTCACTATGGGTCATTAGATACACCCCTCATTCAAAAAAATTTATCCCGAAGTTAGGGTTTATATAGTATATTAGTAATTATCTTATCGATTGATATAATTAGGTAAGGATTGCATTCTTTGATTATATTTTCAATTATAATGTAATGAAATTTAAAATTTGTGTTATGATCATTTATTGGTTGCAACATCAATAACCATACCCTGCCAAGCAGAGCTTCCAAGCTATCCTATAATCATCTTATCCATCAAATTCTCTTCCTCCCCCTTCCTACCAGTCCTCTACTGGAATATTCCATGGCATCAGATATACTTAACTAACCATCCATAATACCCTAAAGGTGGGAGCATCGACTACATCGACCAAAATTCCTCAGTAGGCATATGGTAGTCATCATTACATTTTGTAATAGTCTTGGTGAAAATTCCATGTAATAAAAGTTAAAAGAGGCATAATAATAACCATGATTGATGGGACATTTATTCCAAGATGAATGGTGGGAAAAAAAATAGTGATGGGGATCACTTGTGGTTAATTAATGGCTAAGGAAATGGCTAAGGCTTTGGAAAGACAAAGTGTCATTTTTTGACAATTATTTATGAAAATAATGGAAACTAGGAGAAAAGGCACGTGAAAGGTCACAGGTTGCATGTGAGGAGGAAAATGAAGGAAAATAATGGAAAATGAAGAAAATAGAGGTCTCATTAATAAAAAGGCTTATGAGGATCAGTACACAGACTTTTTGTCAGTTCAGTTTTGCGAGATCTCTCTCTATTCTCTCTCTCTCATTCTTGGACACTTAGAGTTTTCTTGGAGAACTCTTGGACGGTGTGGCATACTTGGATTTTTGGAGCAAGAAGGTAAAGGAAGAGTAAGAAAGTGCAAGAGGACATTGGGATCAACAACATCATGAATTTGTCTTGCAGGCACCGAGTTGCATGTAGGTTTTCCTCACTAGTTTTGGCATGCATGGCATATGCATTTGGTTTATTGATCATGATCTATCATTGACATGGAGGATTGTCTAGATTGATAGTGGATTTCCTAGCCTTGCCATTTATTGGATATCCATGGTGTTGTGGGTTCATTTCTTTGTTTTTTCTGGTTGGTTCTCATGTTTCCTTTAGCTTGCATTGAGTTACTAGTTCTCGGAAGCCTTGGTTGGACAAATGCTCTAGAAGCCTTGTAACAGATTGGGTTGAGTTACTAGTCCTGGAAGCCTTGGTTGGAAAAATTCTCTGAAGACCTTGGTGGGTTGAGTTACTAGTCTTGGAATCCTTAGTTGGACAAACACTCTAGATGCCCAGATTCAGCTATGGTTTGAGTTACTAGTCTTGGAAGCCTTGGTTGTAACAAACACTCTGGAGCCTTGGAAGGCTTGGGTAGAGACCAATCTGATGATAGTTTTGTGATTTCGAACCATGAGGTGGAATCACTATTTGATGGGTTGAGGTGGTTTGCCTCTAGAAGCCTTGGATGGTTTTGGATTGATGTGTTTTATGAGATCCCACATTCATTCTTGGAATATGGCACGGGGGTGACTAGCTGAAGAGAGTTTTGGCTCAGCCATGTCTACGGTCGGGTGGTTTGTGGAAGTCCAACAAAGGGTTGGCCTTTGCATCATTAATATGAGTTTATTTCTCCTTGTTATTTTATGAGTACTATATTGGTTTATATGTGGATCATATGGTTGTTGTTTCCTTGGTATTTATGTGGTTATTATGTTGTTTATGATAATGTATTATGACAATAGCTATATATCGCTCTCAACATGTTTTTAATTGTAAATGAATAAACAATGTATTTATGGCCTAATGGATGAAACAACTGCTAATGTGTTGAGGCACCAATACTTCTTAGCGATTCTCAGATGAGTATGAGACCCCTATGCTTAGATCTTTTGTTTACAACTGTAGATTACATATTTGTGATATGTATGATGAAATGCCTGTCATGACTAGTAGGGGTCCAGTCAAGGGCTTTTTTATGTAATTGCATTTGTATCATCATTCCCTTGTTATCTTTTTGTTCTAAAGGTGTCATTCAATTCTGGGAAGTGGCCTGGGCTTTGGGCCTAAAAAAGTGGCTCAAGTCCCAGGCACACTAGCACAACATTGAGATAAATAGTCCCTAGACGTTGGCATGCCATGCTGTGGGAGCATCCAGAGCCCTTTAGACGCTGGCATACCCATATCATGGGACAGTCCGGGGGTTAATTGGCCAAAAAACTCAGTGGGACTTAGGGGCTGGTTACCTGAGAGGTGGGGATGGTTCCTGAGAGTCTTGTTGCTGATGTGGAAGGTTTGTATGGTGTGTTTCCATCGGTTCCACTTCCTTAACGTGACATAGGAAGTCAAACCATATCATACTAACTTCTTGTCACATGTTTACCCCGGTTGGATAGTTACTTTGGTAGATGTGGGAGGAGGGTGTTACAGATTGGTATCAAAGCATGGTTCACCCCTCGAACTAGATGGGCTATGTGTTGGTCATGCATTCATGTTGGTTATGTATGTGTTAATAATACTTGTGGTTTATATGCTTGTTGCACATGCATGGTGTTGGTCATGGTTGTAGTGGCGTCGCCATGTGAAATAAG
The DNA here is from genome assembly GCA_031772625.1 of Pinus tabuliformis. NCBI lineage: Eukaryota > Viridiplantae > Streptophyta > Pinopsida > Pinales > Pinaceae > Pinus > Pinus tabuliformis. Next base: position 787,446,264 of record CM062810.1, read on the forward strand.
ATGTTTTTGTGAAGTGTGTCATCATGAGTGTATGATTGGTTACATGTTGTTTATGCTTGCATATTGTCAGTGTACATTGGTATGGATGTTGTTTTCATACGTGAGGTCATGGTATGTGTACTTGACATGGTCGTGCATTGATGACTGGACTCTAGCTATAATGAGGGTTACATGGTTATATGCTTAGGAGTTATATTTCTATATGTTGTTATGATTATGTTATACATGTATTACATTGATTTGTTGATCTTGCAGATGAGATATCCTCCCCGAACTATGATAAGGTACATTTCTTTATTGTGATTTGTGTTAGGTGACATGATATACCTTGCAGGAAGAATATCAAAGATGACTAGAAAGATGGTAGGCTACAGTTCTCAAGACCCTCCCTACAGATCAGATGAGCAACGTGGTGTTGGGAACTCTTCTAATTTGGAAGACACACTAAGAAGCTTAAAGGAAGAAATAAGGTGTTGTAAGGCAGATAATGACAAAATCATGCAGGCACAAGAGAAACAAGCAGAGGTAAATGAAGTGATACTTCATAGTTTGTCAGAATTGCAGTGACAGGGACCACTTAGGATCAACCATGAGTAGGAGGAAAAAACTAATGGATCATATGGCAGTAGGTCTCATGGTGCTTACAGATCAAAAAGAGATGACATGATTAGAGATGGCAGATTTTTGGATACTCTGGATAGGAGAGGTGATAGACACAAGTACTATCTAGTTCTGGTTTTGACAAGCATGATGATCGACATCATTATCATTTACATAAGGAGTGACAGGGGATATTTTCCTGATGAGTTTAAGAATGAAAAATCACCTACATTTGATGAAGAGATGAAGAAATAATAGGATGCAGAGGCATGGTTGCTTGGTATGAGGAATTTCTTCAGGCTGCATGATTATTTAGAGAACATGAAAGCCATATTAGCTACATTTGGTCTCAAAGGTAAAGAAGACATTTGGTGGGAAGATGTGAAGAATTTCAAAGATATACATGAGGAGGACTTGACTTGGAATGAGTTCGAGAGGCTATTCAAGAAGAATTACCTATCCGAGATACTTTGATGACAGGGCAAAAGAATTCTATGAGCTAAATATGGGATCAGTGATAGATGAGGAGTACACTAACAAGTTCTTGGAGCTACTGAGGTATGTTCCTTACCTGAAGAAGGAAAAGGCCAAGATTCATAGATTCACTAGTGGGTTACCAATGGAATTCAAAGATAGGATTGAGTTTTATGAGCCTAGATCATTGGAGGAGGCCATATGAAAGCTAAATCATTGCTATGAACAATTGAAGCATAGATATGAGACAAAGCTTGATTGGAAAGGTAATACAAAGAACAAAGGAACTGGGACAAGAAACGAGCGAGACCTCAAGATTCAGGTAATAAAGATAATACAACGCCATCAAAGAAGTTCAATGCATCTGATAGAGGACAGGGACATCGATTTGAGGAGCAGAACAAGGATGCAAGATGGAAGCCTATAGCATGTTAGACTTGTGGCAAAGATCATTGTAGGAGAGATTGTCAGCAGAATTAGGGTGGTAGGCCTTAGATATATAGTGTACAGGAGGCGCAAAATTTTTTAGATGTTGGTCATAATGTTCCTCGTATCTATGCAACACTCGACAATAGACAGGCAGATCATCAAGATTCTATCATTCAAATGGACGGTAAGATTCATGATCAAGTTGTTTATATTTTGATTAACCCTAGATATAATTATAGTTATGTTAGTCCTAACTTGGTGGATAAGTGTGGTTTGAATAAAGAAGTGCATGAAGAGTCTTGGTTAGTGCAGTTCTCTACAAGTACAAAGAAGAGGGTTCATCATTGGGTAAGAGCTTGTACATTTGATTTGATTGGTATTCCTACCACCACACATTTGAATGTATTATCATTGTGATCATATAGTATGTTGTTGGGCATGGATTGGTTGTACCTTCATAGAACCAACGTGGATTGTTAAGACAAATCCATTGAGTGCTTGGATGACAATGGGGAACAAAGAGTTCTGCGAGGTAAGAAGAAAGTGACATCAGTTAGGATGGTGACAACTATGCAGGAAAAGCATAGTCATAGGAAAGGGTGTGTGTTATTTTCAGTGTACATTTCTAGTGACAAAGGTAAGGAATTTGAGGATGTAGATGTTTTGAGTATGTACCTAGTTCTACAAAAGTTCCAAGATGTATTTCCTGAGGATATTTTAGAGTTTCCACCTCACAGGGAGGTATAATTTTCTATTGAGTTGGTGTCAGGGGCATATCTGGCATCCAAGGCACCTTATAGGATGAGTACACCTGAGTTGGTAGATTTGAAGTTGTAGTTGAAGGAGATGTTGGACAAGGGGTATATTAGGCCAAGTATATCACCATGGGGCGCACCAGTATTGTTTGTGAAGAAGAAGGATGGTACTCTAAGGTTGTGCATTGACTACAAGCAGCTGAACAAAGTGACCATCAAGAATAGGTATTTGTTACCGAGGATTGATGACTTGTTCGATCAATTGAAGGAAGCAAAAGTGTTCTCGAAGATTGATATGAGATCCGGATATCATCAGGTATGCATTAAGGAAGAGGACGTCTACAAGACAACTTTTCAGACCAGGTATGGGCATTATGAGTTTGTTGTAGTTCCATTTAGTTTAAATAATTCTCCAACTACATTTGTCTGCTTGATGAATAGTGTGATGCGTCTGTATTTGGACAAGTTTGTTATTGCGTTCATTAATGATATATTGATATATTCTAAAAATGAGGAAGAGTATGTCTAGCATTTAACAACAGCATTGAGGTTTTGAGAGAGAATTAGTTGTATGCTAAGCTCAATAAGTACATTTTCTTTGAGAATGAGGTACACTAATTGGGACATGTGGTCTCCAAGGAGGGAATAACAGTCGGCCCAGAAAAGATAAGGGTCATCATGGAGTGGGCAGCTCCTAGAAATCTAGACGAGGTGAGATCCTTCATGGTATTGGTAGTTTACTACAGAAGGTTCATCAAGAACTTCTTAGAGATTTATTATCCTATTACATCATTGCAGAGGAAAGGTAAGAAGTTTGAATTGATAAAGGAGTGTGAGGCCAATTTTGAGCAGCTCAAGCAACTATTGATACATGCACTAGTGTGAAAGATTTCAGATTCGGACAAGGAGTTTGTAGTATGTGCAGATACTGCCAAGAGAGGACTTGGTGGAGCCCTTTTGCAGGATGGATAGTTGGTATGTTATAAGTCATGGAAACTAAATGAGGACAAGAAGAACTACCCGACACATGATCTTGAGTTGGTAGGGATCATACATGCATTGTTTATGTGGAGGAAATATCTTTTGGGAAGGAGTTTTGTATTGATGAGTGATCACTATGGGTTGTGGTATCTATTTGACCAACTAAATCTGAATGGAAGGTAGACTCCATTGGCCATGATCAGTGAGTTCGATTTTGAGATCAAGTATACCAAAGATAAATAGAACAGGATCGCATATTCTCTTATTAGACGGATATAGGTAAACCATATAGCATCTATGAATTCCTATGGGACAGATCTATAGGTTATGATCTTGCAGGCTGGTCAGCAGGATGTTAGGTATATGGAGATTACACACAGGTTGCAACAGAGTTCGGGTAGTGGTACAGGTATAGGTACATGTGGTGGTATAAGTATAGGTACAGGTAGTGGTACAGATGCAGGTGCACAAGATGTGGACTATCGTCTCACAACAAATGGATTGGTTAGATTTAGAGACACAATATATCTACCAGACAATAGTGAGTTCAAGAAGGTGATATTGAGGGATTTTCATGTGAAACCATATTCAGGTCACCCAGGCTATCAGAAGACATTAACCGCATTGAAGAAATTTTATTATTGGCCGAATCAGAAGAAGGATGTAATAGAGTTTGTGGCTCGGTGTTTTGATTGTCAATGGGTGAAGGTAGAATGTAAGCATCCAGGTGGACTGCTACAACCTATTTCAATTCTAGAATGGAAATGGGAGGTCATTTCCATGAATTTTATCACAAGGTTACCGAGGACAGTAAGACAACATGATTCCATCATGGTAGTGGTGGATAGGTTAACAAAGGTAGTGCACTTCATCTAGTGAAGTCTACATTCTCAGCTAGTGATGTAACACAATTATTCATTAAAGATGTGGTCATATTGCATGGAGTTCCAAAGAATATTGTGTATGGCAGGATGCAAAGTTCACTTCTAAGTTTTGGAAGGATATGTTTGCACGTTTGGGCACAAATTTTTCCTTCAGTACAACTTATCATCCGCAGACAGATGGATAGACAGAGGGGGTCAATAGGATATTGGAGGACATGTTGAGGATGTACATGATGCATATGCATGCGAACATGGGAAGAGTATCTTCCACTAGTAGAGTTTGCTTACAACAATGGGTATTAGGAATATCTGAAGATGAGTCTGTTTGAGGCATTGTATGGGCGAAGTTGCAATACTCCCATCAATTAGAGTGATCTGGTGAGCAGGGAGTTGATTGGACAGAACATGTTGGCGGAAATGGAACAGGAAATGCAGATAATCAAGAATAATTTGACATCACATGATAGGCATAAGAGCTATGCAGATCGAAATAGTTTGTTCAAGGTGTCTAGGTTGGGGAATAATTGTACTTGCACATCAAACCAAAGAAGAGCTCCTTACAGATTGTATCATGTGCCAAGCTGGCACCCCGGTTTTGTGGACCCTTCATTATTATTGAGAGGATTGGGATGATAGCCTATCAACTTGCACTACCTTCGATAGTGAAAGTCCATGATGTCTTCCATGTGTCATTTCTTAAGAAGTTTTCCATGTTGAAAGTTTAATTATTTTCCTTGTTGTTGACCGTGTCAAAAGTAGTCGTTTCTTCATAGCCATTTGAATGACTTGTCCATCTATTTAACTTGCTTCCATGATACGATTCTTCATCTTGTCTTGATGATGAACCACACTGGTTGGATAAAAACACGTAAGAAAATATTTCTTGATGTGATTAATATCGATTTATTTTTTTATAATTATGTTAAAGATGTTGATCATGTGATTGACCAGTTTGTATTGCAGGTGGAGCTAGATTGAGAATTCTAGCTGGAGCCTCAGTGTGTATTGTAGAGAAATATGCTCATGCTATGGAATCGAACAATCGAGTAGGTTAAGGTGCAATGGAAGCACTTTGGGCCCGATGAAGCTATGTAGGAGATGGCGGATCAAATGCAGGCTACGTATCCTTCCTTATTTGCTGGTTGAGCGAATGTTTTGGTATATGTTTTTGGTACATGTTTTGGTGATGTTTTGTATATGTACATATGTGTATGGATGTAAATACCACCATGAGATATGTTATAAAGCTCCAATACGCGATATGGGTGTCATGTCATTATGATGTTAGACTTGTTATGTTGTCATGTTGGTTTTCTTTTCAGTAAGATGATCATTGTAAATACTGCAACGAGCTAACTTATAAAGCTCCATGGGCAGTATGTTTTGCTTACAACAGTCTTGTGGTTATAAGTGTCATTGAACACCGAGGATGGTGATACCCCAAGGGGGAGGGTTCTGTAACAACCCTGGTGAAAATTACATGTAATAAAAGTTAATAAAGGAAAAATAATAACCATTGTTGATGGGAAACTTATTCCAAGCTGAATGTTGGGCAAAAACATAGTGATGGGTATCACTTGTGGTTAATTAATGGCTAAGGAAATTGAATAAGGTAATGGCTAAGGCTTTGGAAAGGAAAAGTGGCATTTTGGAACATTTATTTATGAAAATAATGGAAATTAGGAGAAAAGGGAGGTGAAAGGTCACAAGTGTCATGTGAGGAGGGAAATGAAGGAAAATATTGGAAAATGAAGAAAATAGAGGCCTCATTAATAAAAAGGTTTATGAGGATCAGTACACAAACTTTTGGTGAGTTCAGTTTTGGGATCTCTCTCTCTATCATTCTTGGACACTTAGAGTTTTCTTGGAGCACTCTTGGAGGGTGTGGCATACATGGAGTTTTGGAGCAAGAAGGTAAAGGAAGAATAGGAAATCGCAAGAGGGCATCAGGATCAGTAACTACAACGGATTTGGCTAGCAGGTACCGAGTTGCATGTATGTTTTCCTCACTATTTTTCACATTCACGACATATGCATGTGGTTTATTGGTCATGATCCGTCACTATCATGGAAGATTTCCTAGATTGACAATGGATTTTCCTAGCCTTTCCATTTCTTGGATATCCATAGTGGTGTGGTTCATTTCTTCTTTTTTTTCGGTTGGTTCTCATGTTTCATTTAGCTTGGGTTGAGTTATTAGTTCTTGGAAGCCCTGGTTCGAAAAAAACTCAGGAAGCCCTGTAACAACTTGGGTTGAGTTACTAGTCCTGGAAGCCTTAGTTGGACAAATGCTCTAGAAGCCCTTGGTGGGTTGAGTTACTAGTCCTTGAAGCCCTGTTTGGACAAATGCTCTGGAAGCACGAATTAATTTATGGGTTGAGTTACTAGTCCTGGAAGCCTTGGTTGGAACAAATGCTCTGGAGCCCTCGAAGGCTTGGGTAGAGACCAATCTGATGATGGCTTTGTGATGTCCGACCATGAGGTGGAACCACTATTTGATGGGTTGAGGTGGTTGGCCTCTAAAAGCCCTAGATGGTTTTGGATTGATGTGTTTTATGAGATCCCACATTCATGCTTGGAATATGGCACGGGGGTGACTGGTTGAAGAGAGTTTTGGCTCAACCATGTCTACGGTCAGGTGGTTCATGGAAGTCCCACAAATGGTTGGCCTTTCCATCATTAATATGAGGTTATTTCTCCTTGTTATTTTATGAGTATTGTACTAGTTTATATGTGGATCATATGGTTGTTATTTCCTTGGTATTTATGTGGTTATAATGTTGGTTATGATCATGTATTATGGCAATAGCTATGTATGGATATCAACATGTTTTCACTTCTAAATGAATAAACAATGTATCTATGGCCTAATGGATGAAACTGCAACTAATGTGTTGAGGCATCAATGCTTCTTAGCGATTCTCAGATGAATATGAGACCCCTATGCTTAGATTTGTTGTTTACACTTGTAGATTACATATTTTTGATATGTTTGATGAAATTCCTGTCATGGCTAGTAGGGGTCTAGTCAAGGGCTTTTTTAAGTAATTACTTTTGTGTCATCATTCCCTTGTTATATTTTTGTTCTAAAGGTATCATTCAATTCTGGGCAATGACCTGGGCTCTGGGCCTGAAAAGTGACTCAAATCCTGGGGACGATGGCAATACACTAAGAAAAATAGTCCCTGGACCCTGGCATGCCATGTTGTGGGGGTGTCCAGAGCCTTATGGATGTTGGCATGCCCGTATCATGAGAGAGTCAAGGGGTTAATTGGTCAAAAAACTCAGTGGGACTCAGGAGCTAGTTACCTGAGAGGTGGGGATGGTTACTAAGAGTCTTGTTGCTGATGTGGAAGGTCTGTATGGTGTGTCTTCGTCGGTTTCACTTCCTTAATGTGACAAAGAAGGTTGATTCATATCATAGTAACTTCTTGTAACATGTTTACCATGGTTGGCCAGTTACTTAGGTAGATGTGGGAGGAGGGTGTTACACATGTCTAGGGGAGTGTGACTCGCGCAATACTCCCATAACTCTAGGTTTAAGATGATGGTGGGAAACACCTCCACCCCTCCTGGTAGGACCAAAGTTAACACCCTTACATGGAATCTCTTTGAGCCTCAACTGTTCTTGGATTTTTGTCATTAAACAGTTAGTTTGGATAACGATGGAAAATGAAACATAAATACTTGTCAACACATCATAGCATATGCATCGATATATTCATAAGAAGAATATATCCAAATAACATTTTCCTACTATTCATATTTTGTTGATGTCTATGATATTTATTTTTAAGTTCATATAACATACTTGTCTATGTCTAGCGAATATACCTACAATTAACTTTCACATCAAATAGTCAAGCTTGATCACTATAATTATATCCATCTCATCAATAATAATAAATGTATGGTCTTTAACATAATCAAGCATGCTCATAAGTAAAACATAATAAGTAGAAATCTCATTCATAACATAATTCACGTGGGTATCCGTGTACCAAAAATATGTGCATATTTTATCAAGCATACATAACAAACATAATTATATGAAATAACATTCTCATGTGTAACTCTTCATAGTTATAGATAAGTTCAAAATGATAGCATCATGGGTCTCGCTAATAAAAGTAAAGATATACAAAATAAAGTTTTAAGTGTTTTAAAAATCAAAACAAGTTGTGGTAATTCTGACACGTGGTCTCTATGTCTTCCTAGGTAACATATATAGGACTATACTTATCTCATTGGTCCTTAACTTGTTTCACTAGGCGATGCCTGAGATGTTGAACCCTATGATCCAGTATATGTAATGGTTTAACCATAAAAGTTCCCTCGCGTGATACCTGCAGTTCCTTCCATTGGATTTTAAGTGATTCGTCAGCTATATAATGTCTTAGTATAGATACATGAAAACCATTATGAATTTTATGTAAGTGGGGTGGCAGTGCAAGACGATAGTGTTACAGATCCATTTGGGCACATCAAATCCCAACATCCAAATCAGTGTTTTAGGGCTCATCAAACCCTAATTTCAGTTTCTTCATGCCCTAAACAAGTCACTCCTTTGAATGCCTCCTTCTGAGACAGTTTCATGACTTGAAGACATCTAGAAATAGCCTCTAGATGGACCAGCGTAGCGAAGCCCTTATGAAGGTGCGATGCAGAGCAGTTGAGTCCACTGCTAGGGTGCTCTACAGAGCACTTAGGCTTCCTTTCACCTGCGCCAGGCGAGAATGAGCGAATTCACATAGGGTTTGGGAATATTCTTATATTTTGGATTCATCTAGAAGGTTACTTCACCTATCAACTCCTATGAGCTCGAAAATGGATGAGGAATGAGTTAAGGTGCATCCTATCCTCTCATCCTTCCTCCATGGAACTAATTCTAAGTATGGAAGGCCATTCAATGCCACCATTTATGACAAAACCTCCTTCATCTTCCTATAAATTGACCACTCATGTAAGTGATCAGGGGTTGGATTATGTTGAATTGTAAGGAGATAATGCTACTATGAGATTTGGCTTTGAAGCAAGTATTGTAATGCTACAAGTTTGTCATGCTTTTGATGTGATGTGGATGGGATCCAAGCTGGAGGAATGGCTTTGAATCAGATGCCAATGGTTGTAATTCCTTCTTCTACCTAATAAAGTGTTTGAACCTTTTTCCCATATGTTTTTATTGTTTCATAATGCTTATATGTGTGAATTCTATCTGATTCCTTTCACTTATATTTAATAGATTGTATGCTTTGATTGGTTCTTTGTTTTTTGTTGTGTTTACAGGGTACTTCTCAAGCAGATTAAGTATAGGAAGGAGTGATAGGATCGATACAAGGGAGACGAGAGGAAAGCGGAACTACAAGTAGGTCTTCTATCTTCTCATCTTATCTATTGCTTATAGGAAAGGTCTAAAACACTTTAAACTGTTGTTCTAGATACAACTACTTATCTAGGGAATTAGTATTTATCCGTAGATACCAAATTCTCCAAAGAAAATTGGCAACTCTGCTAGGGAAAGATCCTCTTTCCTAGTAGCTTATCCACCTCCTAAGACATCCTTGTAGACCTTATTTGTGTTCATAGATTGTAATTCAACTCTTTACATTGAAAAATTGGTCAAAAATGTGTCAAATTGCCTCTTGAAATGGCTCACTGTCACCAGCATAGGTTTCTGAGGGGCACAGTGCACTGCAGAGCACCCCTGGCTTAGGGACAGTGCTCTGAAGCACACTGTCTCCCACTCTGGGCTGCGCTGATCCTCCTAGGATCAGTTTCCCACCTTTGGAAAGTGTTTTTGCCAACTTTTCTCTATTTGTTTGTTTGTTGATTGATCAATGAATGTTATGTCTCAGAAAATAAGTTTCTATCTCCTGGTCTAGCCCAACTTTGATTGGATTGATTAATGTTTCTTAATGTTTTCTTTGTCATTATCGATCGATAGTCAAAGTTAGGATATAATTGATTAATCTTCATTTGAAAGAAAGTGTCATAAAGTCTTCTCTTCCTTCAAATTAGAACTATCATAAAAGTATTCATTCTTATGAAATATTGATTGATTGTATGTGCATATTTCCTTTTGTTCATATTCACATTAAGGAAATCGAAAAGAAATACATGCATGTTGCATTGAAAAAGTTTGTGTGTGTTCATAGGAATAGTGTAGGGAAATTGCATTTAGATTGTGCTCTTTGCTCTTTGATCGAAAGAAATCTGATTGCTCTATCCCTAAGTAGCTAGGATTTTCATCGTTAAATTGAATGGAAAGAATGCTTATCATGATAGTTGCATTCCTAGGAATTTCAGAATACATCACGTGGTGAACTTGAAAGGAAAATTCCTAAGCAAGATCAACTTAAAATTAACATCAATTTACCTAATGGAGCATTGTCATTAACGAGAACATTTAGTGGTTCTAGGCTAGAGACATGTTCCGACGTTGTAAAACAAAGCAGTTGTCGCTAACTTGTCTGCAATACATCCCGAGTGTGATACCTCATTCCACATACGTGAGTATATCGTAGCTCGTCCACGTACCTTCGGGTATATAGGGTGGTGTTATAGTACGTAAAGTATATGGGAATGCTCTCACTATGTGGTTTTGCATTAGACAATGCTTATACGGACTGGGCCTCCATGTACCTTTGGGTATATATGGGAGGACCACTCTAGGTTGCTATCCATCCTTAAGTAACCGAGTCGGCCGCCTTGTACTGTGATACACCGAACACAACATTCAGGGAGATTTCCTGCTCGTACTTCTTGGTTCACCAGGAGGTATTCTGTAATTCACAGTTGCTTGGTAAACCTTTTGCCTAGTATACCCCTTTTTTTTATTTCTTTTTTGATAATAAAATTAATCAACAATCGTGGAGGAACATCAACCCTTACCCTGTCTTTCACGGAGAATAGCGAGCAAACCACCTTTTCCGCCTGAAGCTACACCTATTCGGTTAAAGTGGTCTTGCTTAAATGAGTCTAGTACATCAAGAACTCCTAGTTCTTCATCTGAATTACTTGAATCATCTATTTTGTAAGTACTGAGACTCCAATTACTCCAACCATTTCTGGTACATCCGTTTCTGAAGGAGGAGTTTCACAATTACCTGAGGACATTAGCATTGATCCTAGTGAAATAGTAACCGAAGTTGTTCAACAACAAGTTGATCCTCAACTTGAAGTTGCTCAACAAGAAATTAATTCTGAACTTGAATTAGTTCAACCAGAAGTTAATCCAAAACCTATCCCAGTTCAAACAAAAGTTACATCTAAACCTGAATTTGTTGAGGAACCTCTTTCTGAAACTGTTTTTCATTTACCCGAACATTTGGACTTCGAATTTGAACATTCAGAAGTTGTTACTTTACTGGAAGATGATCAACCAGTTACCCCTCAGACATTAGTAAATACTGAAACTTCAACTTTATCAACACCAGAAATATTTTACGGACCAGATGGTGAAGTTCTTCCACCGGGTTTAATTGCTATAGAGGAAGAATTGAAAGAATATTCTACACCTAGAACCCCATTCCACTTTGGAGCTGGGCTTTATCTTTACCCTTATACTCCTCATTTTACCGCTCCATTTTATCCTGCTTATTTTCAAGTACCCGTCGATTCTTTAGGACAACTTTTGGGTCAGTTAACTATGGTTGAACAACCGTCAACATCCCAGATTGTATCATCTGATGCAGCTGCGACATAATATTCTGTTGCAACCTCTTCGATGTTTTCTACCACACCTGAGTCGCACCTATATGGTGAATCGTCCGTCCCGGTTGGTTACTAATCTTTATCTGGAACCCACTCAGGGGTTTCTTCTACACCATGGTCATCACCCATGTCCTCAACCGGAATTCTACCTGGTTCTTCTTTAACGAGAACTCAACAGTTTGATCCTGCATATCAATATCAAGTTGGGCAATCTGGTCAAAAAAGACCTATGTATCCATTAAATACTCGATTTCCACCATATGGAGAGAAATATGCTTATTCACCATATCCTCCTTATTTTGGAGGACCATAATATGGTAATATCCCGCAGTATTCAGGTCAACCTGAAATTAGAGATTATCAATGGCAACCAACAATGCTAGTTCAAGCAAGGTTTGCGTATCCAACACAACCAATGCAAATTGTGTTAGCTATTCTTACTACCCCTGTTGTTACTACTGTACCACAGTCACAAGTTCAAACTGTTGTATCTCAATGGGAACAAACTGGTCCTTCTACCTCGCAACCACAAGTTTCAGTCCAGAAGTTCAAGTTTCTCAGGTTGTTGTACAACAACCACTTGTTTCCGGGGTTCAACAACAACCTCAAGTTAGTATACCCTTATCTGGAATGACCCAAGCTTACACTGGTATATTTTATTCACAACCTGGTCAACCTTTCATTGTTGGGCAACAATAATCGTTAAATCAACAACAATTGTACTAACAACAACAACAATTGATTCAACAACCGTGGCAACCTCAATTTCAACAACCCCAATTCTAGCAATTCCAACCCCAATTTGGACTTGCCCAACAGGATGAACCTGGGTTTGGTCAATATCAAGCTTACTAAGGTCATGGTCAACAAGGCTTTGTAGGTTATGGACAACCACAAATTCAACCTGGTTATCAACAACCACCTTATGCTGGGTTTTTTCAAAAACAACCTTACCAAGGTTACCAAATGCATATGCCCTATGGTGGTATGCAAAGACCTATTGCTAAGGCAATTCCATCATATCCTGGGTATTCTCAACCTGACTTGAATCGACAGTTGCCATTTGTAGCAACTTTAGAATTACCAGATTTAAATCGGCTCACTAATGATCCAATCTTATATGCACCTTGGTGGCCGATAATTCTGCATAAGTTACCATCTGACATTCCGAAATTTAATGGAAATCTCGGAGAAGACCCATCAAATCATGTCATGACCTTTCATTTGTGGTGTTCATCAAAATCCTTAAATGATGATTCGGTTAGACTCTGTCTTTTCCAAAGAACACTTACTGGTCCGGCTGCTAAATGGTACATCGAGTTACCAAGAGCTTCTTTTGACAACTTTACAACTTTAGCCACTATATTTCTGACCAACTTCCAGTTACCTATCAGATACGACATTGGAACGGAGCTCCTAAACAACTTTAAACAGACTACTGCTACCCATATATCAGATCATATTCATGAGTGGCAGCGTTGTCGTCGAATGGTTAAGACATATGTTCCCGATCAGCTTTTAGCTGATTCGTTCATAAAATCCTTGTTGCCATCAATCATGTAGGATGTGGCAAAAGGTGGAGTTGTCACAGAAGAGCAAGTAATTTCTCATGCCCAATACTTGGATTTGATTTACACACAATCTGGCACGCTCTACGATAAAATTCCTAATGCACGCTGACCAACTTTCACTGTTCCTCCTCCTCCACAATTGAGTAAGGACTCTCATGCTGGCGATGGTGTGATTGGTTCTTCGAGCACGCAAATGGAAGGAAGAACATCTGGTCAAACTCTTGCCATTACCAATCAAACTACCAATGCATCAAAAAATACTCTTGCTTCTGAAATTAATGCCGTGTCATCTGACAAAGGCAAAAATCAAAAGCAACCAAGAGGCAAGAAAAAGGGGAAAAACAAGAAGAAACAAGATAATTCCCCTCAAGAGAAATCATCTGATTCCTCTACTTTGGCAAGGAAACCTCGTTATCCATGTCTAATCTGTAATGACGAGCATTTTACAAGAGATTGTCCACACCGCTAAGAGGTCTCTAAACTTTTAAAGACTTCAAACACATCGACAGTGTTGACTGATCTATTTCCAAACCCGAAGACTCATTTGGTTGCAACAGACCATGCTTCCACATCCCAAGTACTCATTTTATCCATCACAAAGCCACAAAACGAAGCTTTTGTGTCGACAAGAAACAAAGATTATGGAAATCCATCGTCATTGTCAAATAATCAGGCCACTGATCAACCTAATCCTTCGACTTCGACTTCATCTGAAAATATTCCACCTATTGAACTAGAATTGACAATAAAACCACTAAAGGGAGTTGTGCACAAATCGACATTGAACCCTCGGGCTCGAGAAGCTCAAAACTATAACATAGTAGAAGATCTTGCTCAATTACCTTCTGCTATGTCGATACTCGAGGTGTTGCAAAATTGTCCCTCCCAAAAGCAGGATTTACTGTTAGCAATTGGCGGAATAGATCCTATGGATTCTATTCTTGTGGTTTTTAACCATGCGGGATATACACCACAGTTACCGGCGCAGTTAGCTTTCCTAATTCAAGTAAAAGCTCTCAATAAGAATGTTCACAGAACTATTATTGATGAGGGGGCATCTACTTGCATTATGTCAATGAGCTACTGGAAAACACTTGGTTCACCGCCGTTGTCACTATCACCAACCACGTTAAAAGATTTTGACGAAAGGACATATACTCCTTGTGGGATTTTGAGTAACCTGCAAATCGAACTAGGAGGCAAAACAATTACTGTTGAAGTTGAGGTAGTTGATGGACTCCTCAATTACAACATTTTACTAGGAAGGCCATGGGTATATGCTATGGCTGTTGAGGTTTCCAAGTACTTTCATACTATTGCATTCCCTTTTAAGGGTGGAATCACAGTCATCGATCAACTATCCTTCTTTGCCAATAGTTCACAGGCTACGGGAAGCATTCCATTGGTACACGAACCCCCGTTGTCACTTCAAAGTGTTGGAGTAGGTCTCTTTAAAGATCCTTCCCTAATGGGTACTTTTACGCTACCGTCACCATCTGATTTAGCAGAAGTGGCAAGAGTAGAGAATTGCAACATGATTTCCTCCACCTCATCTGATTTAAGGAGGATTACCAACAAGGTTGAAGTTGATAGTAATATTGAGGTGATGCTGCTAAGCCCCATTGAATTAGTATAGCAATCAATTTTTTGGGCTTGTGCGGCAAACCCAAATCTACATTCAACAATTGTATGGGTAGACTGTTCGTTAGAATATGGTACTTCTTCAGATCCTTTTTCATGTATACATTCTACGAATGAAGGAATCATCCAATCAATGATGATAGGAGAAGAAGCATGGGAAAATTATTATCATCATTCCTGTCTTCCAGATGACATCGAAGATTATTCAAATGAACCAAACCACCCTTCAGTCGCTGATTTCCTTTTGAATTCAGTTTTCATAGACACAGTAGAATTTGAGTGAAACCTGTCAAATATTGAAGAAACGATTTCTATTAATATTTCGACCAAGCCTAATATTGTAGAGAACATTCATGTCGGCAAATATTGTTCTCCATCGAAACTCGATAGTTACCGTACTCTCTTTCGTGAATTTAGAGATATATTTGCATGGTCTTACGAGGAGATGTCAGGAATTGACTCTAGTATTGTTGAACACGAAATCAAAATGTACCCTGATGTCAAGCCAGTTCGACAGTGGCTTCGACCTGTTCATCCAAAGAAAGCCGTTACAATTAAAGCAGAAGTTGAAAAAATTTTGCGGGCTGGTTTCATTTACCTTGTACCTCTTACTAACTGGGTTTCCAACCTTGTTCCTGTCATGAAGAAACAAGGGACAATTCGAGTGTGCATCAATTATAGGGATGTAAATCAGGCATGTCCAAAGGACAATTATCCTACTCCTTTTATCGACCAAATTATTGACAAATGTGCCGAATGTGAAATATTCTCATTTATGGTTGGATTTCCGGCTACAATCAAATCAATATCCGCCCACAAGACCAATCGAAAACAACATTTATTTGTCCATGGGGCACATTTGCCTATAGGAAACTCCCATTTGGTTTGAAAAATGTCGGGGCCACATTTCAGAGGGCAATGAATTATGCCTTCCATGACATCAAGCACATTGTTCAACCTTACCTTGATGATTTACCTGCTCATTCACGAAAGTGGACTGATCACCCACAACATTTGAGAGCAATATTTTTACGGCGCTGACACTACAAGATACGACTCAATCCGCACAAATGTGTGTTTTGTGTTGGTTCTGGTCGATTGCTCAGATTTGTAGTGTCTAGAGAGGGGATTTGACTCGATCTGTTAAAGGTTCAGGCAATTCTGGATTTGCCTCCACCTTCAAATCTTTTACAGTTACAGAGACTCCAAGGGAAAGAAAACTTTCTGAGGAGGTTCATTCCTAATTACGCTGAAATGGCTAAAGGTTTTACACGTCTTTTGAAAAAGGAGACCCTTCCATTGGGATTAGGTTGCACAAGCTTCCTTTAGTGCTCTTAAAGATACCTTGATTAGAGCTTCATTAATGTATTATCCAAATTACCAAAATGACTATTACCTGTATCTCGCCGCTGTAGATACAACCATTTGCATGGTTTTAGTTCAGGAAGAAAATGGGATTGAGCATCCAATTTATTACTTGAGCTGTAAAATTAACAATACAGAAAGTAAGTAATCTTATGTTGAAAAACTAGCTTTGGCAATTGTACAAGTTGTTCAAATATTTCACCATTATATCATGTTACGGAAAACAACTGTCTTTTCAGATTGCAACCCTATGACATACATTTTGTCACATCAATTGCTAGGGGGAAAATACTCAAAATCGATAGTTATTTTATAGGAATTTGATTTGGAATTCATCAAGTCCAAATCAAAGAAATCTCTAGTTTTCACTGAGTTACTTTGTGACCTTCCCTCGACCTCCATTGATTCAACATCTGAACCATCGATTTTGGATGAGTCTATGTTTCTAATATCATCATCTGATGCTCGGTATGGAGATATACTGATCTATCTCCAGACCTAAACTTTCCGGCCTGATGCCTCTTGTTTACAACAACGACATATTTGTTACCAAGCCAAAGATCTGATCATTGGCGACACTCTTTTTTGTCGTGGTATCGATACGGTTTTATAGAGGTGCCTCACCCATGAGGAAGCTGAGAAAGCATTAAATGATTGCCATTCAGGTGCCTATGGTGGACACTTATCTGGATATGAAACCGCACAGATAATTCTCTGTTGTTGCTGTTGACCCATTTGCCAAATGGGGCACTGATTTTATGACATGTAACCCCACCTTGGCTAGGGGGCATGGATATATTATAGTCGTCGTTGACTATTTTACCAAATGAGCTGAGGTGATGCCAACATTGAACAACAGTGGCAAAATGACTACTCTTTTCTTTTTTAACCATGTGGTTGCCCGGTTTGGTGTACCACAAGCCATAGTTATAGATCATGGGGCACATTTTCGCAATCACATGATGGTTGAGTTGAATGCTAAGTTAGGACTATCACATGATAGTTATACCCCTTATTACCCACAAGTGAATGGACAAGTTGAGGCCATCAACAAAGTCTTGAAGCGGATGTTGCAGAGAATGATAGGGGTTCATAAGCGAAATTGGCACTTAATCCTGTACTCTGCCTTGTGGGCATATCGAACCTCGGTGAGAAATGCAACTGGATTCACACCCTTTCAGTTGGTGTATGGTTTGGAAGCAATCTTATCGATACAATGCGAAATTTCATCGCTCAAACTCGCAATTGACCTGTTACCCGACACTTCTGAAGAAGAAGTGCGTTTCTTGGAATTAATCCATCTGGATGAAACCCGTCGTGATGCCGCATTGGCTAACGAAGCGCATAAGAAACGTATTAAGGCGCAATATGATAGAAATGTCAAGCCTCGTATCTTCTCAGAAGGAGACCTGGTCTTGCTTTACAATTAGGAAGCTGATAAACTTGGAGCAGGGAAATTTGAACCAATGTGGATGGGTCCTTACATTTTCAAGTGTGTTTTGTCAAAAGGTGCCTATGAGTTAGTAGATTATGATGGGATTCCATTATCGCAGCCCCAAAACGGGTTGTACCTCAAACGTTACTATGCTTGATTAAGTGTAGTAAAACTCACTATATATATGCTTTCATTGCATGTGTGTGTGTGTATCTTTTAGAGATTTTTATCTGGTTAGTAATATGCTTTGCATTTGTTGCAGATGTCAGAGTCTTCGGAACCTTTTGTTGGTTACACCGATGGTGCTAGTCATAGTACGCAGAACTTGTCTTCTGCAGCATGGGCTATTTTCACTCCAAGTGGCGAGTTAGTGAGTTTCCAAGGGATTTGTATCGGTTGATCGACGAACAACATCGCTGAGTATAGTGCATTGATTGAACTACTCTCTGATGCCATTTCACTTAGCATTCACCGAATCATCGTTAGGCTGGACTCGCAACTCGTTGTACTACAACTAACGAACATTTATACTGTTCGAAATCCAACAATTTTTCGTATGTTCCTTAGAGTTCGTATTTTGGAAAGACATTTTGAACACATTCAATATCAACATATTTCCAGAAATCTTAACACATTAACTGATTCTCTAGCAAATTATGTGTTAAATAGACATTTGTGACACATGTAAAAGTAATATTTTCAATTCACATCATCAGTTGAATAGGATTGCATATAACCGTAGAAAACTCTAAAAGTAAAATAGATAGGTATTTTAAAATTTTTTACAAAATTTGTGCACAAGACACGTTTGGTCATCTGACCCCAAAAAAAAAACTCAAAATGCATGCAAAACATCCTAACTAGATCTAGTGGTGCTCATGGTAACAGGTCACAGCCTGTGCTATGATGTGCAAAAGCCTCGTCCAGTGGCTAGGAACACCAATAATGTGGTGCTACAACCTCATAGGTAACACCTTGATCCGGACATCTAGAATACCAAGGGTTAATCCCTTTATGTGATCCTGCAACTCTGCTAAGGTCTCGGCCAAATCCAAGTCCTGGAAAACTGCTCTCCCAATGTTTTTCCGCGCTGGCCCACCTGCAACTTGTTGGTGTCCCATAGATCGAACAGTACCCACATCTGCATGCATAAGAGTAATTTTAGTTTAGTCTTGGAAACATTTAAAAATCACAAAAAACATGTAGAAAATTGAAAAATAAAAAAACACTTTGGTCAAACAACTTACCCATAGCACCCCATTGTGCTCCAACTGGTAAAATCAAATTTGGATCTCCATAGAAATCCATCCCTGAGTATGGATGCTCCTCGATGACGAGATGTTGTCGCTCGAGCCAACTGAAGAATGCAGTGGAAAAAATGATTGTTGACTGACCTGCATGTCGAGCCATCAATTCAACCCACCTCTGCATATGTGGATCTCTAGGACCAGCTACACCCAGTGATACATGTTGTGGTTGCATCAATGGGATTCTCTCTAAGGTAAAAGCGATTAAGATCGAACCATAGCAAAAATTCTTCGTCTTACCACTTTTTACCTTAGTCAGTTGTTCTTTCAATGAAGAAAGCACAACCTCGCACCAGTTGAAAACTTTTGGCTCTAGACACTCCAGTGCATATTGCATATAATATCTGTTCGCTAGATGTAGTGTCATATTGCCAACCAATTTTGTGATTGTGAAGAGGATCATTCTCAAAAGAAAATCACCTACATCCCTGATGTTTATTTTCCCATCCTTGCTAGGCTGTGTACCTGGTTGACAAAACTGTCTAATATAATCTCTCACCAATTCACCTCCATGGGAAAATCCAGAAAGTGAGATGGGGGCACCTCGCATCGACAGTCCGGTAAGAAATTAAATATCATCAATGGTAATAGGGACCATCTTATCCCTAATGTGAAAAGTCTGATCTATTGGATCCCATGCACGAACAAGGAATTGCATTAGTTCTATTTGTTGCCTCATTACGGACAACTTGAAGTATTTGAGTAACCTGTAGTTTTTGAGGGCCTCAACTGAACCCAGATTGTTTAGGGAAACCATGTCTTGTTCTTCATGCTCTATTTCTCGCCATGTAATCGACATTCTGATATGATGAAAGCCTAAAATAAAATCATAAGCTTAATTAGGATCCTTTCCATGCAAAAAATAGGACAAAATTTGGAGCAAACAACTAAAAAAAACTTGGGAAACTCGCCGAGCACAGCTCATGCACAGAGACAGTGCGCTACAGAGCATGCAACCCTGTATCTGGGTGCTCTTTAGCACAATTTTCGATGTGAAAGCTTGCGTTGATCCCAGGGCAAAAAAAAAATGAAACCCCAAGGGCCCCAAAAAACCATAAAACTTGCATGAAATGACAAAAGAATGAATTCAAAAGAAAGTAGAGAGGTTAAGTTCCTACCTAGTCCAGACGGCTTGAGAAATGGTCCGCAAAATCTCTCGTAATCAACTGGTGAAGATCGAGGTAAAAAGTAAGCTCACAGCACAAAACTGAATGGTAAGTTCCAAATGGTAAAAGTTCAAGGTAAAAACTTGTTTTTACGTTTATTTCATGTTCATTAATCAAGTAAACATTAGTATTTACCTATTTTTGCCTATGAAATGGATATTTTTAATCCATTTGGTGGTGTTTTGAGCAGGTTTTGCAACTGACTTACAGAATTCAATGTGCTCGATTGTAAATTGTACCTTTGACCACAGAGCACACTTTTATCTCTTTTTTGAGCTCTGTTAAAAATGAAAAAGAAATCCCCTTGGAGTCCTCTTTAAGCTCTTTTTAGACTCTCTAAACATGAAAAAATTACCGAGTGCTTGTCCTTTCCAGCTCGTTAATTGGATTGGAAACGATATCTCTCTTATATTATTTTACTCTTTTTTGGGCTTGAGAGATTAATTTACGAAAAAGAACTTGTGGAGTTTTCTTTTTATCCCTTTTCAAACTCTCTAAACATGAAAAGGACCGAGTTATCTTTGTCGTTAAACTTGTTAAAACATCAAATAACGACAAACTTGTCCATCTAGACAAGACCGAGTTTCACCCTCGCTAGACTCGTTAAAACATCAAATAGCGATGAATTCACCCGAAGGGTGAAATTATACAACAAGCATATCTTATCCTCCTCAAGCTTGATAAAAATAAAGAGGTTTTGGATAGCAATGACCGGGGAAAATGGGAAAAAGGGGAAAACCACTTTATGGTAGCAGGTCGCTCTCGAACATGACACTTTCACTCCATCACCGTGACTATCTGGGTTTGGTTATTAGCTTGATGGTTATCACACCGTTGGTCTATCATATCGTCCACCACTTTTTTTTGGGTCAATGCTATCAATTCACTTTAGTGTCATCAACATGTTCAAGAGAAGTCATTTAGTCAAAATTCATCCTTTGCAATACCATAAACCTTCATTTTTCATGACCGCCATTCCTGAACCTTGTGTCGTCTGTAAAATTCCATCTCAAAATTCACTACACTTGTTTTGGGTCGTTGATGTGGGATACATGAAGGCCCTCCTGCGACAAGTCGCTTCTTGTTGACATCAGCTCATTATCCAAGAAGTTAACATAGAAACACCCTTTCTGTACTTTAAGGCTTGCATGCATCAATGGAAGGTTTCTCGTTTTTGGTGATAAGCATACATCAATGGCCTCCGACTGAAAGACTTTGTATGGTGTTTGACATCAAATCATCCATTCACACCATGCAAAATGTACTGCAGTACCTTGAGGATCATTATCATTATCGGTGATTTCTCTCGCATCTGTTAACAACTTACATCATTGGCTGGTAACCAGATGGTGTCTTCCCATGTTCGACTTCAGGTAACATATTCACATGGTTAGACTCATACTTGAGCGAACAATTGAACGAGATAGAAGACCGTGGATCTAGTTTCATCCATCCGGGCTGCGATTTCAGGAGTACTAAATCATATATACAATGGATTTACATTGATGGTCATTCCGATCATGGGTCTATATTTGTAGATGACTGTTTATGTACATGTAATGAAAGTTTGTAAGCTGAGCATGGGTATGCCTTCCCTCAGCAGTCCATGTAAACTAAAATATCATGATATATGTATTTTAATTAATGCAGGTAACCTTCCACTTTGATACCTCCTCATCACATTGTAAAGCATTTCATTCGACATTGGCATTTTTCCGACTTCATGCTTTAGGGGGCAGCTGTTATAGATCCATTTGGGACATAAAATCCCAACATCCAGATCAGTGTTTTAGGGCTCATCAAACTCTAATTTCAATTGCTTCATGCCCTAAACAAGTCACTCCTTTGAATGCCTCCTTCCTAGACAGTTTCATGACTTGAGGACATCCAGAAATAGCCTCTAGAGGGACCAGCGCAGGTAATCCCTTATGAAGGTGCACTGCAAAGCAGTTGAGTCCATTGCCAGGGTGCTCTACAAAGCACTTAGGCTTCCTTTCACCTGCGTTGGGCAAGCATGAGTGGAATTCACATAGGGTTTGGGGAATATTCTTATCTTTTGGAGTCATCTTGAAGGTTCCCTCACTTATCAACTCATATGAGCTCAAAAATGGATGAGGAATGAGTTAAGGTGCATCCTATCCTCTCATCCCTTCCTCCATGGAACTAATTCTAAGTATGGAAGGCCATTCAATGCCACCATTTATGACAAAACCTCCTTCATCTCCCTATAAATTGACCACTCATCTAAGTGATCATGGGTTGGATTATGTTGAATTGTAAGGAGATAATGCTACTATGAGATTTGGCTTTGAAGCAAGTATTGTAATGCTACAAGTTTGTCATGCTTTTGATGTGATGTGGATGGGATCCAAGATGGAGGAATGGCTTTGAATCATACACGAATGGTTGTAATTCCTTCTTATATCTAATAAAGTGTTTGAACCTTTTTCCCATATGTTTTTATTGTTTCATAATGATTATACGTGTCAATTGTATCTGATTCCTTTCACTTATATTCAATAGATTGTATCCTTTGATTAGTTCTTTGTTTTCTATTGTGTTTACAGGCTACTTCTTAAGCGGATTAAGTACGTGAAGGAGCAACAGGATCGATATAAGGGAGACGAGAGGAAAGCGGAACTACAAGTAGGTCTTCTATTTTCTCATCTTATCTATTGCTTATAGGAAAAGTATAAAACACTTTAAATTGTTGTTCTAGATATATCTACTTATCTAGGGAATTAGTATTTATCCATAGATACCAACTTCTCCAAAACAGATAAGTCATAGTCCAATTCTTTCCATAATTTTAAATGGTCCAATAAACCGGGGTGACAAATTTGTCCCTTTTCCAAATTTGGTCATGATTTTGTTTGGTTTGATGTGGATAAAAAACTGACCTCCTAATTCATAATTCTTATTTATCTTGTGAGCATCAACATAACTTTTCTGTCTATCTTGTGCTTCTTTACAAGTTGCCTAATTTGTATTACCTATTTTTCCATCTCTTGAATTAACTCTGGCCCCACAATCACTTTATCCTCTAACTTGTCCCAACTTAATGGTGTACTGCAAGGTCTTCCATATAATGCTTCATATGGAAACATTCTGATTGAACTATGCTAATTGTTATTGTGGGAAAACTCATAAAGGCAAGTACTTTTCCAAATGTGCTTTTTGGTCCATAACATACATCTTGAACATATATAAAAATTACATGGTTCAGTCTTTATGTCTATATGTCGGCCTTAGAGTGATAAATCATACTAAAATTTAGTCAAATTCCTAAAGCTGAATGCATATAAATTTAGAACCTTGAAGTGAAACTTGAACCCCTGTCTAATATGATCTTCTTAGGTACTCCATGAAATATAATAATTTCATTTATAAATACTTGAGCCACGTCAACAAATTCATAAGTATATTTAATGAGAATAAAGTGAGCACTTTTAGTTAGCTTATCCACCATGACGAAAATTACATTGTGCCTTTGTGGGTAAGAGATAGTCCCATGAAAACATCCATAGAAATCACCTCCTACTTGGTCATAGGAATGCCATGTGGTTGTAAGAGATCTACTGGGTGAGAGTGTATGACTTTACCTGCCGACATTTAAGACATTTTGCAACGAATTGAACAGTATCACACTTCATGTCTACTCAAAAGAAGAGTTTCCTTGAGCCAACATACATTTTATTTACACCTGGATGTGTGCAGTAAATTTCTCTATGTGCTTCTTTCAGGATGGTGTTTGGGATTCCCCATCATCAGGGATATACATCATTCCTTGGAATCATAATAGTCCATTGTTCTCTAGTGCATACCGTTCAAACTTGGCTTCTCTTGGGTCTTTACTTTGAAGCATGAATATTACTTTTAAATACCAATTATCTCCCATGAGATGTTTTGGCACACACTCCCTCGAATCTAGTTTAATGGGTATAAGGGAAAAGATCCTCGGTCTTCTACTTAGATCATTTGCCACCACATTCTCTTTCCCTTTGATGTATGAAATTCCAAAGTCTTACTCACTTAAGAATTCACTCTAGCATCGTTGCATGGAATTTAAGCCCCTTTAAGCAAACAAATATTTCAGAGTTTGGTGATCGCTTTTGAGCACGAAGCTTCTCCCTACAAGGTAATGTTTCGATATCTTTAAAGCTAGCACTACAATGAGCAACTCTAAATCATTCATGGCATAGAGTTCCTCATGAGGTTTTAACTTCCTTGATACCCACATTATCACTCCTTTGTCTTGCATTAATACTGCAGATAATACTTGCTTGGATGCATCAGTACATACAATAAATTCTTTGTCCATTTTAGGTACTCACAAGATTGGTGCACTAGTCAACAATATTTCAAGATCAGCAAATGCAGTGTCACATTCCTCAACCCACTCATATCTAGATCTTTTGTGTTGGAGGGTTGTGATAGGTTTTGCAATTTTTGAGAATCCTTCCACAAACCTTCAATAGTATCCTACTAAACCCCTAAAACTGCGCACTTCATGCACATTTTTTGATATCGGCCAATCCATGATTTCGTTTACCTTCTCAGGATCTACTAAAATCCCTTCACCAAACATAATATGAATTAAATAATGAATCTCTTTCTGAAATAAGGAACACTTTGATATCTTTCCATATAACTGGTGCTCCCTTAGGAAAGATAACACTATCTGTAAGTGTTCTTCATGCTCCTTTTCATTTTTGGAGTAGATGAGAATATCATCTAGGAAGACTTGTACAAAGTAGTGGGGGTGCCTATAGAAAATATTATTCATAAGATTCATCAATATTTTTGGTGCATTAGTCAATGCAAATGGCATCATTGTGAAATCATAATGCCTAAAGCGTGTTCAGAATGTTGTTGTAGGAATATCGCTATCTCTAATTCTTAATTAATGGTAACCATACTGTAGATAAATTTTTGAAAATACAGAAGGCCCTTTCATTCAATCAAAGATATTATTAATTCGGGGAATTGGATATATTCTTTACTGTAGCTTGATTAAGTCTTGGTAGTCTATACATAGTCACAAGGAGCCATACTTCTTCTTAAAAAAATATACAGGTGCACCCCAAGGTGCAATATTGTGTCAGATGAGTCCTAAGTCCAATAGTTCCTTTAGCTTTATTTGCAACTGTTGAAGTTTTGGAGCCATCATTCTATAGGGTGTTTTAGAGATTGGTTTTGTACCAAATTTTAATCCTATTCTGAAATCAAGCTCCCTTTCAGGAGGTAATCCTTAAAAATCCTTAGGAAAAACATCAAAGAATTTAGGCAATATTGGATATTTCTCTAAGGATGGTCCATTTTCCTTGCTTACTTCTCTCATTGCATATATTTGACAACCTTTCCTTAAACAACACTTCATTTTCAGGGTTGAAATGAAGCGCAAAGACAACTTCCTCTTAATACATTGGATTTGGGTTGACTTCCCTTCATCATTTATGAAAAGAATTCTTTTTGCATAAAAGTCCACCAAAACCTGATGAGATTCCAACTAATCCATCCCAATGATAAGGTCATAGGTTTCTAGGGCAGTGACATATAGTTTCAACTTAGTGAAATAGACCCCTAAGTCAATGATGCATTCCTAAACACTTGAGTCTACTAACTATTGTTCCCCTGAAGCCATCTCGAATTGTCTAAAATCATTTTATGTTGTGTGCTGCCAAACCACATTTATCTAATGCATATGAAGAAATGAAACTATCAATTACATGTCATGTTTCATAGCATTCTCTACACGGAAATGAAGCATTTTCGTAGTCGATATTTTGGAATTAGGCATAATTTGGGGTTGTCAAATTGATCTTAGCAGGAAAACCTTATTGAAATCCATCTCCATATAAATTTCTTGTATCTAGGCTGCGACAATAAAACTTTCCAAGAGCATTCCCAATAGAGGATAACGATTGAAGATTCCAAAGTGCAATGGCAGGTTCATAAGCCTTACCCGAATTAATGCTGTGGACATTAATGTCATTACCAGATCAAAGGTGGGAGACCAGAACTAAATGAAGAAACCGACACTACCCTAGAACCATGACCTATATTCACAAATGGTATTCTTGTCCTCAATATTGTTGAAACAACAACGAAAAAACCCTAAGCCATGGGATAAATATTCAGATCATCCCTTAAACGAGGTTTCCATTTCTCAAAACTCTATTTATGCAGATCTCTCAGACGCGACCAAAATCCATTAAACATGTAAACCAAACCTTGCTGCGAAAAAACTTCTCACAGCTGAAAACTTCCTCATGCAAAGGAATATTGAGGGAAGGAACTTCTTGAAATACCAGGACGTCAGATCTAGACTTCGGAATGGAACTATATGAAACCGTAGAAGAGCTTTCTTGTCTCACAACCATTCCTACAAAAGAAACTGTGTTCATCACTAAATCACTAAGATTTTCCATTAAGTAGACTGCAACATAAATTTGCAAAGAAATCCACGCGATCTAAGCATAGATCGACTAGCTAGGGAAAAACCCTAACCGCCAAAAGGATTTTCAACATTGGCCCATCTCCTTTTCTTATTTAAATTTTCTATTATTATTAATTATTAATTATTTCTTCATTTTCACTAAATATAAAATTTATACTAAATTTTAATTATAATCTTTTATCATATATTGTTTTAGTTTTTACTTATATTTATATTATTATTATTATTATTATTATTATTATTATATATATATATATTTTTTTTTTTTTTAATTTAACTTATTATAATTTTTTTAATTTAATAATAATAATAATAATTTATCATTAGCAATAATTAATCATTTTTATAAAATTAAAATTGATAATTTAAGTAACGAGATGTGTATATTTTGGAATAGAGCTTTTGAAATTATACTTTAATTATAAATAATTTTAATTTTAATTTAATTATAAATAATTATGAAAGAGATGTGGAAATTTAACCTCTATAGAATATTCTAGAATATACTTAATGTTAATCACAAATCAAAGGTTGCAATTTATCTCCAAATTAGTTATTTTCTTTTCATTGTTTTAACTAAATTGATTAATTAAAAAAATCATATGAACAAAAGTCATACAAAATGAGTTACAATTTTTGGACATGTGATATTAATAAACCATGGTATTGTAACAAAGTATGTTTAGAGGTTAAGAATCTCCATAGTAATTTGGGAGTGAAACTTCATAGTTTAATATCTTATTATATGTTTTTTTTAAAATCTATATATGTTTAACTCATATAATAATTCTATTTACAATTAATAATAATAATATTAATTTAAAATACAATTATAATTTAATTACTTTTTATGATTTTTTAAATATTGATAATGTGAGATGTATTAGCATTGTTGGATCCCTATCATTTATTTTTAAGTGTTTACTCATTTCATATATATATAAATATATATGAAGTCAGTCGATTCTTACATTTGGAGTAAAAAAAGGTTCATCTTTGAGACTCTCGTCACCCCTGTTATCTTATACGGATGTGAAGTTTTGGGGTGCAATATATCTAGGGAGTCATGGAGAAAGGTTGAGATGATCCAAAAGAAATTCATAACCTATAACCTTAAGATCAAGGGAAATACTCCCTATCTTATCATCTTGATCGAAGTTGGTCTGTCCCCCATTGAAAGTGTGGCTATGTTTAGATATTTGATGTATAAGAAGAAGCTTCACAATATGGAATCCAAGGGGCTCCCAAAAATTGCTTCTAACTTTGGTCAAAACCCCCACCTGCGCCTCAAGCGTAGGTGGCATCAGGATGCTCAGTCTTGGATCAATCTTTGGGGGATTAAGAAGGAGATCATCATGGGAAGCAAGGAAAATATCAA
The DNA here is from genome assembly GCA_031772625.1 of Pinus tabuliformis. Classification (NCBI taxonomy): domain Eukaryota; kingdom Viridiplantae; phylum Streptophyta; class Pinopsida; order Pinales; family Pinaceae; genus Pinus; species Pinus tabuliformis. Next base: position 787,474,423 of record CM062810.1, read on the forward strand.
AGATATTATTACCTCCAGTTTTAAGGACAAGATGTGGGGTGCTAAGGAGCTGGAGGGTAAGAGGAAGCTACGGTACTATAAGGAGGTGATCAACCCCACCCTTGACAACCAAAATTAACTCTCTATGTTGACTAGCACTAAGAATAAAATTAACATCACTAGGATTAGAAATAAGTCTCATGAGCTTTAGAGTGAGACCAGGCGGTGGTATACTCTTGAGACTATATAATTTGTCAGATTTGTGATACTAAGAAGGTGGAAGATGAAAATCACTTCCTTTTAGACTGCCTGACTCTTGCCCACATCTGAGATACTCCCTATCATCAGCCACACCTCCAATCTTCTTGACTTATTGATCCAACCCAACTATAGCGATCTTGGAACGCTTCTTTCCTTGCTCCTTGATTACAGAAACAAGATTTTGAAGAATGACAATTAGACTCTCTTGTTTTGAGCTCTGGTAGACCACATTGGTCTTAGTGGACATTAATCATCATCATCATCATCATCATATATATATATATATATATATATATATATATATATATACTAATTTCTTATTTCTTATTTTTTATTTGTATTTTTATCTTGACTATTAATAAATGATTAATTACTTTATTTTCTTCATTATTGTTTTATTTATTATTGATTTAGTTAATTAATTAATTAATTAATTATTATTATATTATATTTTTGTTAAGTTTGACCATTTATTATTTATAAGTTTTTAGAATTAATGGTTTTGATTATTTAAGTTTCACACATATATTATTTTTATTTTATTATATTGATTTTATTAATAGTTTAATTGGTTTGATTATTTAGATTTGACTTAGATAATATTTTAATTTTTAGATATTTATTTCATTAAAATTTTCCTTTTGATTAATTATTTTCCTTAATTCAATATTAACAACTATATTCTAACAATTATTTCTTTATATTAAAATATTATTTATTTAGTCAAATCTAATATAACTTCTAATTTTTTTTCTATTGATCTATTTAATTTGATGCTAAGATATAATTCTTTATCTTGTTCTACAATAAACCACAATGAATGATTCGAAAAATATTAACAAAATTCCAATGATATAATTTTTAGGGATTTTTTTATTTTCTTTTCAAAATATTTTATCTTTTTCTACAATAAACCACACTAAATGATTCGAAAAACATTAACAAAATTCTAATGATATAATTTTTAAAGATATTTTTTTTTCTTTTCGAAATATTTTAATATTTATTAAAAATAATAATTATACACCTTTAATAACTATTTAATTTATTTAAATGAAAAATATATTTTGGATATTATTTCCAGCTTTGCAACTCTAATTAATCGGGATCATTTCACACTGGATTATGCCCCATGAAGAAAGTGCTTCATATGCCATAGCACCCTGGAATGGTGACGGGTGATGGCATTACAATAGGATTAGCAAGTGATGGATGATAGTGGCTTAGCAATAATGGTGTTTACAGGAGGGCTATTTATGGTAGCACCAACCCACCATGGGCTTGAATATACAACAATTTTAGTGCACTATTGCTTTTGCAAATACCTTACCGTTGTAGGGTTTCTCTTATGATTGAGAAGTTGCAACGATCTCCGTCGTTATGTTTGGAATGCTGAACTTAATTTAATCACAGATTTTCAAAATATTTTGGAATTTGATAAATAAAGTGGAGTGAATTATTTATTTTATTTTTTATATCAAATTTTGAAAAATCATTAAGATAAGATAAAAATAACTTATATAGAAAACGTTGATATAGATTATAAGCAATTATTATTAAAAATAATAAGAACACATCAAATTAATACTTTGTTATATTATTTATTTTATTTTTAGATATTATTATTATAATTTATAAAGTTTTATTTAAGTGCAGTGGATTGGATGAAGTTAAGAATTTTATTTATGATTTTTTAAAGTTTTGAAATATATATATATATATATGATTTTTTCCAAGATGATTTTTAAGTTTTGAAATATATATATATATATATATATATATATATATGAGATGATGATGGAAAAAACAATTTTATAATTTTTTCAGAAAAATAGAAAAATTATAATTCTAAAATTTATCTAGAAGGATGTTCAAATAATTTGTATATGTGTTTATAATTATTTTATTATGTGATATAGTTTTTATGGTTGTTGGAATAGTTTGGATAAATATAAATTAATTATAAAATTAATTTATTATTGGTGAACTAGTAGTTTTGGTAATTCATAAATTTTCTCATAATATCTCAATATAATATAACCTATTTAAATATACAATAATTTTATTGTTAATTGTTTTTTCATAGAATATATATATATATATATATATATATATATATATATTAATTATTCAGAATTGATTTTCAATGAAAATATAAATTTAATATTTTTGTACTATATTATATATTTATTATGCATTTTATTTTACTAACCATGATAAATATAAACGCGGTAATATATTTATTATGCATTTGGCCTTATAATACAAATCTCAGTTTTTTTCTTATTTAAAAAAAACGCGGTAAGAACGCTCGTTTCGAAAGGTCCACTCACATTTCTTAACAACTACCGTTGGGTTTGTGTAATGCCTCGTTCTCTCATTTGCTGCCCATGTTGTAAACATGAATTCAGTTTAATTTGCATTTAGTTGATACACTTTGAAATATAAATATGAAATATTAGATATCATTTTTGGGATTCAACTGCGTTAAGTAAGTAATTCACGTATGACCATTTCCGTGAGAGGTAGTCGTAAGTGACTAATTTCTCATGATTTGAATAGGTTCACTTAACACTCATTGCATCGGGTGATGCTCACAGGGGTGAAGAAGTGGGATTGAAACTGGTGAAATAAATCACATAGCGTCAGTCATCACTTCCGGGGCTTGCACCCGGTAACCAAGACTTCCCGGGAGGTCACCCATCCCAGATCTCCTCTGGCTCAAACTCGCTTAACTGTGAAATTTCATATTAATTATCTCTGCATTCGTTGCTGTTCAACATTATTTGCTTCAGTTTCATTTAAATGTTCAACATTTTTGCTTCAGTTTCATTTAAATGTGCAAAAGTATGAAAGAAGAGATAAGTGAAAAAATTTCAAGTTTCAAAATTTCATATTAATTATCTCTGCATTGCATTCGTTGTTGTTCAACCTTATTTCCTTCGGTTTCATTTAAATGTGCAGAAGTATGAAGATAGAGATAAGTGAAAAAATTCAAGTTTCACATGCACTGGCAACTTTAATTTTGATTTTGCAATGAATTTATAAACATGGAACTTTTCATTTAAAAACCAACCCAAAAGAAAAAGTCATTATCTAAACTACTAGAAAGATTCTCAATAAAACACAGGTCTTGATTATTAGAGTTAAGGTTTACATTTTATATTTAAGATGTTGGTTTGAAATGGTTGAAATTTTTTCTCAATCTCTTTTTCTAAGTTAGGAATAAATTAGATATGAGAAACTCTATATATTAAAGTAATCTTTGAATATAAAATGTGCGTTGAAGGCATATACTTTTGTGTGAAATATATGAATGCTAAAGATTAACCACACTTATTGGTTCGAAACGCGTGGATCTAAATCTCCACTATAACTTCTTCCCATAAAATATTTTATACATAATGATATAAATCACAAGTCACGGACACTTGAATTAGAATATATAAATACTTTCAATTCTTAGCATGAATCACGACCGTTCTTAACATGCATCACGACTGAAAAGACAAAGTAAGCCACCATTTTCCAGGAAAATTCTTTTTAAAAAGAAACATATCTCGATGATAATGATCATGATTGGAAACTATAGTGATCGTTTAGTTTAGTTTCAGCTGTAACAAAATGGGAGAACTGAGATTGATCGTGGTTAAAGTACTTTATTAAAGTAATATAATAGTATATATAAATAATGTTGATTACAAAGTTTGCATTAAAGTGTATTGAGTGATTTTTATTAAATTGATAAATAAATGAATGACATTTTAATATTAGGAAATTAAAAATAGTTCATAAAATTATTAGTTTTTTTTTTTTTTGTAATTTAATTTTTTTATTCAAATTGATGATGAGTTTACTGAACCTTTTAACAGTGTTTTTACTAAAAAGACGAAGGAATTGATGCTAATAAATTGTCATAATTGTCCCTGACGTCTATGAAAGCATCACATTCCAAAATGAAATGCTTTTCCCATTCCACTGCCCCAGAAGTGCAAAAAGTACACACTTGTTCATCCCAAGCTTATTTAGGTCTCTTCCATTGTCCCATTTCACACCGAAGTTGATGTGAGTTAGCATATTTAGGTCTCTTCCACTGTCCCATTTCACATCAAACTTGATGTGAGTTAGTTCTTAATTGAGCAATAAGAAGGTGAGTTAGTTCTTAATTGAGCAATAAGAATCTTTGCTCTCCACGGAATGCTAGCTCCAATGTACTCTTTTTATTGGAGATCACAAGTGGAGTTGAATTCCTCTTCTTTCTATCCAACTCTTTTCTCCATATATGCTTACAGAAATTGTCCATAACAAAATTCTTTAACTCCTTGCTATTTGTGGGACAAACATTGAGGTAAATATTCCATTTTGCCATCCATTTATTGTTTTGTTTATCCATTATTTCTTTCTTTCACTCATGCCTTCATTGAAGATAACTTTCGACCATCTACCTACTCCCATTTGTTGAATTCTTTTTAAATACCTTATAAGGCGCACCATAGAAATTGCTTCGACCTTTTTAAATACCTTGAACTTGCTCATGACCAAGGATTTTTGGATTTTCTCAATTTGTTTCCATTTTGAAAGATGTTGCTAGCTCATAGTTCACATCCATATAATATCACTAGACAAACTATATAATTTTCTATAAATATAGTTTTAATATAAATATATTATTTTGATTACAATTAAACCACACGAGAGAATATCTCAACCTTATACCAAGCTAGAGATTATTTAGTTGGAATGGATCTCTCAAATCCAAGTATATGTAACAACGTATTAAATATTTAGAAACTAGTTTTTTGGTAGAGAGCAATTCTATCCAATAATTACAACATGATCATGCATAAGTAAGAGTTATATATTCCAACTAATTTAAACTTTGTTACACTAGGTGTTCATCGTCATAAAGTCCTTTACAATAGATGCTCCACTTTGAATTAAAGAACCTCATCATTAAGAAAGTTTATATTCAATTCATCATGCTACCTTTCACCCCAATCATGAAATTGTCTATAAAAGGCACCACTCATCCACCTCAATACATAGGTACTTAGTCATGCCATTGTTGGTTTAATAGGATTTCATTTGAGTACATGGTTCATTCAACTTTTTTATGAAGTGCCCCTGAATGTACAAACAATTCCATCAACAATTTCTGAGAACCAACTAGTGCAAGTGATGCACCCAATCTTTCCTAGCATCTACTGAACTAAAACCAACATAGTACACTCACAAAACATCCAACCAATACATGGCCCACTCCTCCAAATATTCAACAACTATATAACATAAGTATAAGCACTACAAATAATCAATAATAGATGATAAAGGGGTATGCATATTTATCTAGACCTTATAATAATATGTCCTTTTACATATTACATAGATAAAAATAGGTATAATAACACACTATAGATACCAAGTACATGCACTTTTCGAAAACAAAATATTGAATAAACTTACTATATGGTGTAATTAAAATTATCATATGATTAAATCTCTTTTTATTCCACACAACTTATAAAAAAATAAAAATGTATTTGTATGTCATTAACCAATCTCCACTTTTCTCACAAAACTTTCATAAAAATTATCACTAACTTTCCTTAAACTAAACTTAAAAAAATCTTTTGCTACTCTGAAACAATATATTTTTCCTTCATATAGCAATTTCACCATTCCACTTCAAAAATAAATCTATGATCCATCCTTAGTTTTTCAGAAGAGAAGGATAAAATTTCATTGTATTTTTTATTTGCCATGATAATAGCCAATGATTATGCAATTAAGCAATTCAATTTAATATCAAAACAAAAAAATTCCCATGCTTCACATTAAAACTTGGTCAAACACAATATCCATGATGCAATCCAATGCCACCTTACATATATGGAATTACAGCAAGCTCCTCAAGTTAAGTCCCTGAGAATCCAAAACAATAGTCAATGTCACCTTTTTCTAGAAAAGGTCTCGCGTGTTTCAGTACATGATAAAGAGCCACCAAACTCACCAAACACTTCTCATGTGTAGGCTACTCACCCCCATCAGAGAGTCCCACACATGTAACCCATTTTGATGACGAATGGAGCTATAAGTCTCTGGCAAAAGTGACCCTCAATAAGCGAGTATGGCTCAATTTCAGAGAAAAACTAAACATTTTTCTTGCCAACTATCTCGCTGTTGTGATTTCCCTTGCCAAGGCCGCCACATTGTCATAGAAGCCCTCGGGAACTACAATTGACTCGTATTAAAAACAACAAGTTTACACAAGCTAAAACATTTTAATAACTCGAGTTTTACACAATCTAGAACTTTCATTTCTCTATTAGCTCTAAGTCTCCCTCTTAATGGAGAAATGAATTATTTATCACACCTAACTTGTCTCTACATAACATAAACATATATTTTCCTAGAGGATTACTAAATATGTCTACTGCATTATCATTTATATTACAATAAATCAAATTAATTTCCTTTGACTGAATTTTTTCTCGTACAAAATGATGTTGTGTTTCAATGTGTTTTGATTTTGTATGATATATTGGTTGTTTATAAGTTTGATAGAGATTGGTTGTCACACTTGATGATTCTTGGTTCTTTTTGTTTTTCTCCCATGTCTTTAATAATTCTTCTTAGCCAAATTGCTTCACAAGTTTCTCTGCATAAGGCAATGTACTCAGCTTCAATGGAAGACAAAGAAACAATTGGTTGTTCCTTACCACTCCATGACATAATACCAAATCCAATATTGAATGCATAACCAGAGGTGGGCTTCCTGTCATCTGGATCTCTCGCCCAATCAAAAATTGAATAACATGTCAACTCAACATTCAAATCATTAGTATACTCAATACCAAAATTTTCAGTCTCCTTCAAATATCGAAGGACTCTCTTAGTTGCTTTCTAGTGACTTTCATGTGGCTTAGCCATGAATTGGCTAAGTATACTAATTGAATATGAAATATCTGGCTTGGTTGTAGTTAAGTAATTCATACTTCCCACCAATTTTCTATACAATGTGCCATTCACTTCTTTTGTTGCATCATCATTGTCGAATTTAAGATTTTGTTCCAGTGGTGCAAATATTGCTTTACATCTATTCATATTGAATCTCCGATTTAATTCCCATGTGTATTTACTTTGTGTGACTAAGGTTCTACCATTATCTCTCCAAACTTTAAGGCCTAAACAATAATGCAACTCTCTAATATCCTTCATTTCAAATTCTTGTGATAGACAACTTTGATCTTTTCAATTATCATGGTAGCACTTCCTTTTGTGAACAAATCATCAACATATATAGAAATCAAAACAATATGTGATTTTCATCCCTCTTGATATAGATATTTGGATCTCCTTTACTTTTAGTAAAATCTTATTGAGAGAAGAATTTATCAATCTTCACATTCCAAGACCTAGGTGCTTGTTGACGGTTTTGGAGCTACCAACATTTAGGGGGTCTCCCCGATATGAAGTCGCAATTAGACCTCACATTGTTTCGCGTAGGAGCCCCATTTGGAATACAGTTTGATTGCCGAAATAGTGGGATTTAGTGTTATGCCTTGGCTACGATAATGCATAGAATGATGTATTCATGACTTTGGTGAAAAAAATGTGTATCTTTGTAAAGGACCAGGTGTGATGCATGAAAGGTTCTAACATGACGAAGGGAAAGTGGGTGAGCCCCTTAGAAGCCAGTAATAGTACACAACTTAAAAGGAACACACGAGCATAAAAGGCATCACAAGTTAGCCTACAAAATAGTTCACAAGTTAACCATGATAGAAATATACAACAACACACATTCAACATGATTCATACTAATGCAAACAAAATAGTTCATAAGTGTTAGCATAAATGAAATAACATATATTAAAAGAATAACAAGAATAGTCCTACTATATTCACAACATATGCATGAAAACATGTCATCTCTAAGCTTTTATTAAAGTGAAAGTCCCAATCATACATATACAATTGATGAACCACTAGTCCCAATAGTGGAACATGAAGCCAACATTTGCTCCTCCAAAGAGTATACTCCCTCTATGCTACAGAGAAGTCAAGGATCAAAAATCCCAAGCTTATGCTCCTAAGCCAAAATCCCTTTACATGACTAATGAGGGTATATTTATAACAAAATGGGTGACTATTCATCTCCCTTTGTGACTCTTTGACTTCCCTCATGATTGTTTGACTTCCTTCAACCATGACCTTTGGACTTCATTACAAAATGACTCTTCACATTCCACAATTGACACTTGGAATTTCACTTACAATTAATTACAAAAAATATTACAATATTGCTCATACCCATGTAAGACAAAATTGGGTAGAGTCAACTAGACAACCTAATAAGACAAAACAAGTTAAGCTTGAGTTTGGGGAAACTCTAGCTTAGCCACCTCAACTTGTAGCTCCTCGGTCACATAACGGTGCCAATCCTTGTACTGTGCGATGAATTCCCCAAATTGTGAGATGGGATTAGGCTAGAAGCGGACTCTAGCCTCCATTGCATCCGGATAAACTAATTTGGAACCAAGTTTGAATTTCCTTCTTCAACAGGAGAAACACGGTGTTGATCTGGACAGGGCCACCAATGTAATTCTGGATATTTCATGTTCACCTCCAGATCTTCCTTGGTGGTGATCTTCCTAAGCTGGTCTAAGTATTCTTCAACCTCCTACCTAACTTCATTCCTGTGCTTGGCTTTGGTGGGTGAGCCAAATGAAGGGATCTTATGTGATTTCACCATGAAATTTGCACTATTGTATAATCATGCATATGAGGCCTGAATGTTAGCGATGAATGAGGCGAGTTGTTTGTTACTCTGGATGATCATCTGAACATGTGCTTTCTCCAACTTTGATTGTTGCCTTATTTTATTTTCCAATTTGGATGGTGCCCCTTTGTGTTGCATTGACCACTCATGCACTACAACAATGGCTATATGGACAACCTTGAGGGATTTAGCACTATCTTTACAATTTTGTTGCATGTTGTGCAAGCATACAACTGCTTTATGCATGGTGACAATCTCCTCATAAAGGCTCTGCATGGTTTCTCCAGATGCTGATACTTCACCAAGAATGGTTGCCTTAAGTTCTTTCAGATATATCTTCTTGGAGCTGCTTTCTAGACATCTGCTTGGAGCTGCTCAATTTGTTAACTTGCAGCTTGCAAGTTATTTTCCATCTGCCTATTATCGACCATGAGATACTCTGTGTTTTACTTGGTAGCAACTACAAAGGCCAAGTTAGTTGCAGCAAAGGCTTCTGGATTTCTCCTGGTATTAGTTATAACCACCCTTTCTCTAATGAATGTAGGAGCTATAAGAATGTCCAGAAAATGTTTATTTCTCGCTTGTACATTCTTCTTCTGAATATCCTCGTAAGTTAGACTGTATGTATCCAAGACCAGACCATCATCAAGAGGAACAATTTCCTCTTCTTTGATTGGAGTTCTCTCTACTATCGAAGGAGGGGGAGATTGAATGGTGACTTGTTGAGTTCTCAGAATAAGATCGGAATCTTGGTTGAGCAGCTCTAGTTCAGGGAAAATCTTAAGAACCACCCTAAATTTATATGTATAATAAATGGGTGAATCCCCATGATACATAGGAAAAATGGGAGGAGATTTTATCAATAATATAATATGTATATATAATTTTTTTGGCGAATCTTTCACCGGATTATATTATCTTGTAAAGTCATGGCGAATCTATCACTGAATTATAAAATCTTGTAAGATCTTGGCAAATCTTTCACTGAATAATAAAAAGTGAAGTCTTGGCGAATGTTTGTTAAAGTATGAAAGCATATATGATAATAGGAAAACATATTCATTAAATTATAATATACTAACATACATGTTTGGAAAAAAGAAACATAATTTTGTCTTCCTACAAACAATGTTGCAAGTTTCAGTGGCCATGTTTGTCAAGGTTCTCACTGTACACTCTTTCATATCGTTCTATTAGTTTTGACAATATTCCACAACAAAGTTCTTGTAGGTGTTGATCTTGACCACCAGTTCTGTCAAGGTAGAAGAGATTAATCTTTTCTCTACCACTTTTGTCAAGCTATCAAATTTATTTCTTATTCCATAGAGTCCAAGTACGAGATAATATATATATATATATATATATATATATATATATATATATATATATATATATATATATATATATATATATTTTGTACCACTTTTGTCAAGCTATCAAATTTCTTTCATATTCCATAGACTCCAATTGCAAGATTAAAAAAAAAAAAAACACACACATTTTGCTTACCCCAACATGCCAACAAGTAGGAAGGCCCAACTATATAATATAAGAAAGTAGTAGGTATCCCAAAGCCCTAAAGGATCTAATGGAAAGAAGTGACCGTTGTCAGAAGCCTTCCAATCAATATATTAATATATACATATAGATTTATTATTATTTTAATTGGAAATCTTCAATTAAATAATAAAATTTAATTACGTCTCTCCCAATCTAAATTGCTTATTAGCATAATTCACTACCTTCATACGTCTTTCTCTAATGGAAAGAAGTGACCGTTGTCAAAAGCCTTCCAATCAAAATATTAATATATACATATAGATTTATTATTATTTTAATTGGAAATTTTCAATTAAATAATAAAATTTAATTACGTCTCTGCCAATCAAAATTGCTTATTAGCATAATTCACTACCTTCATACGTCTTGCATTTTTTAACAACATTGTAACATGTGGATTAATTTCCTTTTTGGTGCACAATATCCGCCTTTTAGGACAATATGGTGCACTGGCCCAACCCCATATGGTGCATTGGTCCAACCCCTACAGATCATTATGACAAATTAAGAAAAACCGAGAAGATGAAAGGTGGTACAAACCAGCATATTTCTCAAACAACTAATCCAACATTAGTGCCTTAACTTTTTCATGAAGATATCATATTGAGAACAATTGAAAAATGGTGGGAAATTTGGGCACTAACTATCTCTCTTCTGCGAGGGTGATGCGGAAAGAGTGATAAGATTTCATTGTTTTGAATTTTTTTTTTTGTTAAATCAGAAAAACCAATATTAATGGAGATATTGGTATTTTCTACTAAATTTTGTGAAGTGACTAAATGTAGCTTTAACCATTCACCTTAAGATGTTTTTTATAATATAATTTCCTAAGTCTATTTAATATCTTCATTATCATGCCCGCAGGGGTTTGGTCTCGTGGTCAGCGAACGATCTGCTAAGTCGTTCGTGCTGTTGTGCAGGTCACGGGTTCAAGTCTCGTCTTACCCTGAGGGGCCGTTCCTTGTGGGCTAGGCGGTTCCTCCTAGCTATTATAGTGGCAGCCGGTGGGATTCGACCCCGTGTAACGCGAGTATGATACCACCACCGTTGCCGATTCAGCTAGATATCAAACAATATATATATATATATATATATATATATATATATATATATATATATATATTCATTATCATAAAAACCAACCTATATCCATCTTAACTCCACTTCTACCACTCTTGGAGGGATGAAATCTATTTATCCCTCTCAGCGCTTGGTAGACCCGAAATTAAGATGGATCTAAGCTGATAGAATTTCCCCTTTAAATAGTCTATGCTCACATGAATACCATGATATTACCATGGGTTATCATAAACCTGGAGAAATTAATAATTGATTTTTTTATTTTTTTTTATTTTAACCAAATTAAAATGTTTAAGTGACATTAAATTACAAGATCCATTTTTACCCTTGATCTACCAAGCCCAAGGATCAAATATTTTTTCACTCTATGCTAGTTTGCATATCACAATATTTGATCCCTCCCGGGGCTTAGAAGATCCGAGTAAAGATGGATCTATGTTGGTTTAATTCCCCACTTTAAATAGCCTACATTCCACATGAATACCATGGGTCAATACCATGTGCCATCTTTTTTTTATTAATACTAATATTAGGGTTAATAATGGGTTAATAATATTTTTTTTGCATGGTATTAATAATACTTTGGTCCATAGGCTTCACCTAAATATAACACATTTTTTTAGTGTTCTTAAATATAATGTGACTTCTGGAGTAAATATAAAAAAATGTTTTATTTATTTACCATACCTCTTGTTTATTTATATTTTATTAATTTACCATACCTCTTTTATAAATATGGTAATTGGCCCATAGGTTTCACTTAAATAAAACCTCTTTTTTGAGCCTTCTTAAATAGAAAGAGGGTTATGGACTAAATATAAAAAGAGGTTTTATTTATTTACCATACTCCACTTTATTTATATTTTTATTTATTTACACATAAATATAAGGTGACTTATGGAGTAAATATAAAAAAATGTTTTCCATTATTCTTTATATGATTATGACTAAACAGATGCAAACTTGGAATATCGCAAGAACATTATTCAATCTTTAAGTAAACATGAAAATAAGAGACTTGAATTTTCAAATAAAATGAATTATTCTTTTGTGACCATTTGTTCCAAAAAATAAGGCCATTTTCTCGAAATTAACCCCAATATCATGAAATACGGGAAAATGAAAGAAAAAAAAACCTTTTTTTACACCGAATGTGGAGGGTAAAATAACTATCATAAATATCTATTCTTGAAAATTAGGGCGAATGGAAGGTTGTAACTCCTAATTTCAAGGGCCCCGGATGCGGGTGGCAGTGAGATATTCAATGGCGAGCCACATGATGGCCATGGGCTGCCACGTGATAGAGCTCCATCCTTAAATGCTATACGCCGCTAGTACCTCTCATCTGAAGCGGCCTCTGAGCATTCTTAATGGAGCCGAGGGAGGGAATGGCTATCCTGCGGGAGGCATTCATTGCTGGTCTTTTCATTGGTAATGGAGTGCGGTTTAAGAATGTGGTATGCCTGGAGAAGGGAGCTCATTATGGTAAAGGGAATTTGCAGAGCGTTGAGCGTCTGCGCGGAGGGCAGGAGGTGGAGAGTTGGGCCGCGACTCAGAACTCGCCTGCGTTCCTCGGACTGGTCTTTAGCCTATTTAAGCGTTGCTCTGTCCCAAATTGGGGAGTGTTTGTTGTGGGGAAGGCGCAGCTCCATTGCTGGACCTCGTCTGTCGGGGAAAGGAACAAAAGCTTGGTGGCTGTCATGGTGCGTGAGAGAATGCCTTGTCGCAGAGGAACCTGGCGTGGAGAATCCTCTCGCCCTCCAGCTGCTGATATTCATCATCACTGTTGTTGTTGTTACTGCCACCGGAGGATGGGAGCCACCCCTATCCAGCCCTGTCAAGTCATGGAAGTGGGCAGCTCAAGCGGTGGGGAGCACAAGTTACCTGCATTTGGTTCAGTTATATTTACTTTGGGTAGTTCTGGGGATAATCCAGGCATTAACGCCCATATCTCTGTGCTGTTCACCCAAATTGAGGAGGAGAACGCAGAAGAATCGTCTCTGGTCCTGGCGGAGGACAATGTTGTGCATGGTAAGGGCAAACTCCCAATGGGGGAGCCGTCAACTGAAGCGGAAGGCTCAGCAAGTGGTCGAGGGAAGCTCCCAGTGGGGGAGTCGGCGAGTGAGGAGAGCAATTCAGGGTCGGACCGCTCTCAATCCCCATCCCAACCTCGAGCTCCCGAGCAGCCGGAACCTGTGCACAATCCGTCAGCAATGGAAGAAGAGCCAGAGGATTAGCTCTGGCGGGTGGTTCTGTGTTTTTGCCTTTTGCACTCAAGTCGGGCTTCGGGGTAAGAATAATCGCAATTTCCTGTGTCACATGGTTGTCTGTGTTTTTGTTCTGTCTGGTACTGCATGCGGTTTCCACCACGGCAGTGGGGACTTAATCTCCTGTTGGGCGCAAATCCTTGGTGATTGCCTGGTTTTTTGTATGTTCATGTTTATGTCTTCAGGTTCCATAGTTTGCCTGGGTTGTAGGTCTGTTTGGAATTGCCCCTGCGTGGGTCGTTATGGAGTCATTCTGGAAACCCTCAGCATTTTGAATTTTGATCCTACTGATCGTAAAGCCCAGCGCGGCAAATGTACTCGTTTGAAAATGCAACCCATGAGCCGCAGTAGGCCTTGGGTCGCCAGCCTCTCTGAATGTAAAGTTATCTGTACATATTAATATAATAGTAGTTAATCTTGCCGAGAAAAAAAAAACTCCTAATTTCAAGGGATAAATTTACTTTTTTTACTCTCTCCCTTAAAATAAGGTGGGCTAACCTCCATACCTAATTTTTTTATAAAATAAATTTGAGGTGATTTGTAACAATGTATTGTGATACAAAATATTCACCCAATAAAAATATAAAACCCCTTAATTTCGCCCAAGAGCGAAAATTCGCCCCTAAAATTTTCCATGCTCCAGTTCCACCTCCATGTCTTAAATCACAATCAGTTCTTCGATTTCTTAAGCAAGTTCCTTCTCCTGCAATTGTTTTCTCTCTAGTAGTTGGTTCTACTCTTGTTCTTCTTCCTGTTTCCATGCTGCTTCTTCTTCTTCTTGTTTCCATCTTTATTCTTCTAATATGTTCTTCTCTTGTTCTTCCCTCTACTTCATCTCTTCTTCTTGATTTCTCTGTTTCCTCCTCTTTTCTACTATTATGGAAACTTTCAGGATGATTGTATCTACTTTCATCTTGCAGCTCTTCTCTTCCACTGGACTATGTGAAACTTTCCTCTTTCCCTTTTCGCACACTGGGTTGCGCCTTTCTGATGGTTCTGTCTCTTGGGTGACTTCATTCTAAGGAGTAACCTATGATGTTCCTGCGAAGCTGACTAGTTCGCAAGACGGTTGGAGGCATTGTAACAATTTTTGATCTCTTCCTCCTTAGGGCTATAAAATTCCCCACTTGGCCATCAGAAATGAATCCTCACACAATGTTATTTGCAAATACTCCTAGGATCGTATGGATTGAAGTACAAAAGAACAAATGTGAATTTATCTATCTCCTTGCCTTCGTTGTCTGCAACCTTCAAATTCTTGATCTCGTGCAATCCAATTTGCAAAGGAAGAATGAGCCAAGGTACCTTCTTCTCCTTGTGCAAAACTATTGATAACCTTGTGGAGAGATATAAGCAAATTATTGCATGACCAACTTGTCGGTGGCATATCTCAGCAAAAGATATCGAGACTTCTGTCCTCCAAACACTTTGAGGAAAGTGCCATCTGGTGAGGCAAACCAATCTGTTAATTCTGACACTACTTCCATTTCCCCATGGGACATGCAAGGTGGCTCTTCCTGAAAGATTAATCTATACAATGGAATGAGGAAGTGATTAGTTAGATTTTCAATTACTCCTTTGTAATTTCACTTTGAAAGCAACTTGCAATAAATGTGCACGACATGTTCCTTGGTGACCAGGTCCAACTCATGCCAGGAAAAGAGTTTTGAGCACATATTGCATCCAACAAGTAAGCAGCCATGTAGAATCTGGATTACTTACCCTTGGAGGACTTTTAGCATTATTTACATGGTTCCTCAATTATTGAGCCATCAAATCTGACCAGTTGAATTTTTTTCCTTCATTCACAACTTGAATAAGAAAGAACACCCAACCTTATGGAAACGTCTCAGCACAGCTTTGGCCATAGATTTGACGACATAATACTATCAAGTACTGATAAGCCTTACTGAGATATTTGGTCTTGTATGTGTTGTTGGCTGTTTGGTGGAATTTAGAAGGCTCTTTCACCCAACTTTTGACGATATCCTTTGTGCTCAAGTAGCTGGTGACCACATAGAAATGGGAATCCATGTAAGATTCTGGTATCGACAAATGATACATACTCTGAAATCATGTGCCATAAAATATGAAAGCCTCTATCCACTGGCACTTTTGAGAGTCATGGTCTTGTTATTTGTATGGGACAACATCCAGTTGACAATGTATACACATGGAAAAACTGGGTACTTGCATGCAATCTTGTATAATCTTGACCTTTGGGAATTAACGTAAACTTCTCGGTCTTTGAGATTTTCTTTGAAACATTTTGCTCAAAATACCTCATTCACCTTTTTCCATGTAATGTTTGACTCTTTTTCTATGAACAATTGAGTATATGAGAAAACTGGCAAATTCACTAGAGTACTCTCAACTTCCTCCCCGGTGATGCTCTCTGTAGTGTCCTTTGAGACAGATATCTTGGGAGCCATAGTGACAGTAAATGATCAAGAGAGGTGCTCAAATATTGTAGTACATGTAGGATAAAAATGCACTCATGGAAAACATAAATTAGCTCAAGTAAAATGACTCATAAAGCAATATCAAGGCAGTAACCACAAGACTGAGAGGGAAAATTGCACAATTTTTTGGACTGAGGGAAGAGACTGGCCTCATGAACCACACATTGTGCAGTCTCAAGAGTGAAGGGACAGGCTTGAGGCTTTCAACTACGCAATGCACAATCTCAGTGGCCAAGGATGATGCTTGAGCCCTAGAACTATGCAATGCGCAGTTGGGAAAGCCAGGGACTGCACATTGTGTAATTTGAGAGGCCAAGCACGAGGCTTGAGCCTTGGAGTTGCGCAATGCCCAGTTGATAATTGCAACTACTGGCCAAGTAAGGGGTATATCTACCTGGGAAGAGGATGGGAAAGTGGCAGATCTGAGTGATGGTGCAAGTAAGAGTGTATATATGACTAAGGGAAAGATAGATAAGTGAAAATCAAGTGCAAAAGGAAAAACAAGCATACATAGGGAGTCACCGAAACAACGACCACTAATGGGTAAAATCAAGAAGTTGATGCGACACTTCTAAAAATAAAGTGATAGATCGAGCCAACACTTGTACAAGTTAATATAAGATAAAAACATCAAAAACTATGAAGAGAAACAATCAAAACAACACTCACAAAAGCGAAATGAAAAAAAGCAACAGAAAAAGTGACAAAAAGAGACAAAAGAAAATCTCACCTGGAAAAGAACCGCAAACTCAACCAAAGGTTCCTTAATCTCCTTGGGAAAGCTAGAGCTCCAAGATCAATTGTGCAAATGGGATCTACAGGAATTTATTATATAGATCTAGTTTGGTTAGGGTTTTTGACGCACATGCCTAAAATCAAGGAAAAAGTGCCACTTGTCTGAAAGTCATAATTAGTAGCTTAGTGGACTGAACCAGACATCAATTGGGCAACTCCTATTTTTTAGGGATGCCAACTCTGCTTTTTCGTGAAACTATTTTTTCACACTAGAAAAGGATTGTGCAATTATCGGGCTTAAGGGGTTGGGCAATTCCTTACCTCAATGAATGGCGTAGTTTCTGAGGGGAAGGATAGCTCTGTGCAATTTTTGAGCTCAAGGTTGGGCTGCCCTCGAGGATTGCGCAGTTTATGAGCTCAAGGCTAGCATGCCTATCTATATTGCGCAATTCAGATCCTCAAGATTGGCCTTCTTTCCAAGATTGCGCAATTTCTGAAGGGAAGACCGACAAATCTATGAACTTAAGGCAAGAGACGACTTGTGTTTGAAAAGGTTTCATCGAGATCAAAACAAGAGATCACAAGAACTGCATGAAAGATAAGTCTTTAAGATAGCATGAATACTTGATGACAATGAATGATGAGCTCCTCTAGATAAAGGAGGGCTCCAAAATATAAGCATGGGAAAAAATTTGGAGGGTGGTTATAACAACTACAATAATGCTTGTTTGAGTCCATATAGTTCTTTCTTTAACCTGCAATAAGATGCTCTTCTCCCTGCTTTACAAAACCTTCTGACTAAACAAGATAGACTTCTTCCTTTAATTCTCCATTCATAAATACTAACATAATATCTAATTGATTGAGATTCCAGTTATGCTTAGTTGCCAATCATCATTCTAATGGTGTACATTTTAGCTACAGGTACAAAGGTTTCTTCATAGTCTATCCCTTCTTTCTATGAATAGACCTTTGATGCCACTCCAAATTTATATTTATCAATAATTTCATCAGCATTAAATTTAGTTTTGAATAACCATTTTGAGCCTATGGGAACTTTATCCATAAGAAATTCGGTCAATTTCTATGTATCATTTTTTTATAATAGAATCATATTGTTCCTTCATTGCATTTTCCATTCTGCATGTTCATTAGCTTCTTAAAAGTTCAAAGGTTCTAGGACATTCATCACTTTAGTCATCTAAGGCATAATCTTTAAACCTTCATTAGAGAAATTTTGAGGTCTTAAATGGGCCTCCTAAGGAATATTATAAAATAATAGTGGAAATAATAAAATAGGATTAGATTACATCATCAAAGTTTAGAGGGAAAAAAGAAAAAACAACTTTTTCAACTCATCTTTTCAACTTATCTCCCTACGATTTTACTTAAATTTCAAGTGGGAGCACTCGATGGATGAAAAATTTAATTCCTCATCTAATGAGTACCCATGTTGCATACTTTTGATGGACCTCGTTACATGAAAAATGGGAAATACATGGAAAAATGTGATTGCAATCATGTTTTCCATCTATTTCTCATTTTTCTTGTAGTAGGGTCCATCAAAAGTATGTAACATGGGCAATTATTAGATGTTGAATTAAATTACGCAGCCAATGAGTCCTCTTGCTCAAAATTTCAATAAAGTCGTAGGGAGATAAGTTGAAAATATGAGTTGAAAAGAGTACTTATTTATTTTTATTTTTATTTTTTAATCTTTTTACTCTTTTACTCCAAAAATGGTGAATTATCTCCCATGGTTGACATCATAATATTGAATTCTATTGGTTGTTATAAAGTTGATTTTGGTTGTACAATTTTTTTGAGCCCATTTTAGACCTAAAAAATTCTCCAATAACTAGTAGTTGAATTTGGCACAATGACCTTCTTGGCAGTCCATATTTGGATTTCTTTCAAGATTTTCACAATACATTGTGCTCTCCACTCTACAAAGAGAATTACACTCACTCTCATACCAACTTAAACTAATCAAGATGCTAGAAAAATGATATAACGAGAATTTTTTAAATCAGACCAACGCCCAAACACTTATACAAAATACATGACAATGTTTCCCTATAAAGCATAATAACTCCTATTCAATTGCAACTAACGCTTATTGAAAACAACGAGTTCTACACAACCTAGAACATTTTATTAAATCAAGTTGTACACAATCTAGATCATTTACTCGAGTTCTATAAAATATAGAACATACATTTCTCTATTAACTCTAAGTACAAGAAGAGATTCTTATCATGACAGACGTGGACGACCTCCTCCAACTCAGGTTCAAATATCAACAGACAGTCATTGTTTTAGGTGATGTGAGACATAGAGATGTCCACCACCATAAATTCGATCTTCAGGCACTTGAGCTTGATCATGGACATGTACCCTAACTAAATGCAGACGTTCAACATGGTAACGAGGTGCTCACGAAAGGCCATCACGACACTGGATTTCTCCGCCCATCGACATTCTCCTCTCCGTGCTTGCCTTTGTTCGTCGAAAAATTATAATTGTTCGAGACACTTGCCCTCAATGACAACCATCTCACCAACCAAATTCTTGGTTCCATAGGCAAGCTCCAACACTTAAGACAACTCAATATTTTGAAAAATCCCCTGATAGGCACCATTCTAGGGTGGATACAAAAGCTTGACAACTTATAGTTCTTGGATTTGAATGATAATCTTCTTTCTATTTCCATCTAAACACTCTTAGGCTCATTCAAAAATATAAATCTTCCACTCTTTTTCTAGATAAGCAAGAAGCATCGAGGCTTGGTTGTGTTTTCACTGTCATCGCTTCACTTTCAACTAGTAGGCGACGGGTCTTTTAAAATGGCAAATTCTTCTTCACAACAATAGCTCATATTCCTATGGATATGGTGGGCAATGAAAACACTCTTTGTTGACATCTGATCAAAGAAAGGAAGTTTATATCTTTGATTCCATTTAATTCCGATAGAGAAACTTTACAAATGAAGAAAACAACTCATTTACAGTGCAGAGTTTAGAGTGATAGAGGAGATGAACCGGTTGAGATTCCCATATAAAAATGACCAAGAGTGGAAAATGATTCATGATGTATGACATGATGATACAACATAAATCATGCAAGTGTATAAAGACTTATAAAGAAAAGGAAAAGATAATTGCTCCAAATTTCTCGATAGAGCCAACTTTTCATTTTTGCCATAAATCGAGAGTACCTTTTTCTTTAATCTATAGTTCTTATACAAACATTCTCTTCATCTCAATCATTTTATTGGATTCTAGAATTTCTTTTAAATTTTCCACATTCATTGAACTGTAATCATAGATTTGTATTATTTGAAGTGTTTTCAAATCCAAATAACTCTTTGGAAATACCTTTAATGTTGAGAATTCAACTATGATGAACATTTTAAGTAATGGGATGGCTCCTTCCTTTATTATTGGCAGCTCTTTTAACTCATGCAACCCAACGATAGAAAATATTTTCAATAGATAAAATGCCTATTTGTCACCAAATTCCTGAGGAAACTTTTTTAATCTAGAGCATTTAATTATTTCTAATAGCTCTAGATTGTTGAGCTTATGAAATATGAAAGTTCCTCCAACATATCGCACTTGTATGATATAAGAATGTGAAACGAACAAAAAATATTTTCCATTTTAACCACATTAGGACACTCCATACACAATCTTCTCAACTTTGAAATATTATTCATGTCACTTGGCAGAGATATCATTTTTGTGAACTTTAACATGAGGGTGTTCATTTCAATCATATTCCCTAATGTGCTCTCCCTAATAACGCCCACATTGTTTTTTAAGTGGAACCTGGTGAGTTTCTTTAAGCTAGCCAAATTTTCATGGCCACATTTTTTCCATTTATTGGGTTCACCTTTTTTCCATAGAGTGGTGCATCCAAACATTGTCAAACCCTACAAAGAGGTGAGTTGTGAGATGATGCACGGTAGATACTGCAAATGACCACATTTGTTGATGTCAAGATGCCTTAAAGATTTCAAATATGAAGGTTGTATGGTAATTTCGTGATTCAAGAGCGAATAAGATCAAAGATCTTTAGGTTTCCAAGATTGGTAAGATATACAGGGAATAAGTTGATGGACATACCTCATAAAAAGAGGCATCTTAGTTGTTTGAAACACCCTACACTCTTTGGAAATTACTGCACTGGCGTCCCACTCAAATCGAGAATCTTAAGAGAGACCATACTCTCAATAACCCTTTTTGGAAATTTTGTTAAACATTTATTACCATCTATTAACAATGAACATAGTTCTAAAACTCTTGTTGACTCAGGAAGCAAACACAATTCATTAGTACTAAAAAAAAACTGAGCACGCCCAGAACACTCATTTTCATTCAATATCCTCAAACCCTAACACACACCAAAAGAAAGTTTCTTCGACCTAATTGGCAACACAAATTTCCAAATCATGCAAGAGGTTGTTTATGTTGAAGAAGATTGCACACCCCTCAATGCTTCCTAGGATGGGTTCAATCAAACAACAACCTCCCAAAAGGTTGAGATAAACTCATCCCAATGCGAATGAGTTGTGGCTACGCTTATGGATATATTTCCTTACTAGCAACCCTTCTACTCTCCACAATGGAATCACAAGGTTGGCATGAACAATTTGGTTTTTTGCAAATGTTGCAGCCATGTATAGAAAGCATAACTGCAAATGAATATTCTCCGTATTGAGTGCATCATAACTCAACCTTAGGCAAGCATCAAGGTTTTTTTGCATAAAGGAAAAACATATTTTCATTAAAAAATAAGTTACATATACATATATTTCATACTTCTGTAATTTTCCATATTAGGATCTAATATCTATCTCTACTTTTATTTCTCTTTCTAACTCTATTTAATACTTCGTATTTTTTTCAAAACACATAAACTATTTTTTTTTTCTTCTATGAGTCTCATGAAACTACAAAAAAAGTAATAGATATTAATTACATAATCCAACTCTAAATAGCTACTAAAGAAAAGATATCTATAAATGTTCATTTTTCAAAGATATAAAATTTCCTGAAATGTTCCTTTTTCAAAAACATAAAATTTGATGAAGTTTGGTTCCATGTTGCATCCGTCCTCTGACGAAATATGTGCCACTTGATTTTTTTCTTTGTAGATGTGTGTAAAGGATATCCTTTTAAGTCCTTAATCAACATCATCATCTTGATCATCCAATTAGTGAGCGTTGGAGACTCAAAATAAATTATCAAATTGACCCACTCAACAATCACTTTGGAGTCTCCAAAGACATCAAGCTCTTCAATGGCAAGCCACTTGGCACAAAAAAGGACTCCCCATAGAGCAAGGAGCTATGCTCTGTTGTTTGAAACTATGCCAATGTACCATCTAAAGTGATAAAAATCTCCAAGTTTCTATACAATAAACACCCCACTACCACGTAACTCGAAATATGAGGCCCTGTCAAAAAAATATACAAGGTATTTGGCCCAACTTGTTCAAATATCCATGCATTTCTAGCTCTCCCTATTCCCCATATGACATTGAAAGGGAGGGCTCTAAATTCCTTTGACTTCGAGAACCAATTTGATAGACAATCCCCAATAGAGGTCGTATCCCAAGTGGCTCTTAAGTTAAGCAATTGAAATACCCTGATCCAAACAAAAACCACAAATGGGCACAAAAGAAAGAGGTGTACCACATCTACTGTGTTTTCACAACAAAGTACGCAGATTAGGGGAATTTTGAGGTCTAAAATGGGCCTCCTAAGGAATTATAAAATAATAGTGGAAATAATAAAATAAGATTAGATTACATCATCAAATTTTATAGGGTAACAAAGAAAAAACTATATTTTCAACTTATCTCCCTATGATTTTACTCAAATTTCAGGCGGAAACTCTCTTTGGATGCAGAATTTGATTCCTCATCCAAGGAGTACCCATGTTGCATACTTTTGATGGACCCTACTACACGAAAAATCGTAAATACATGAAAAAACGTTTTTTCATGTATTTATCATTTTTCGTGTAGCAGGGTCCATCAAAAGTATGCAACATGGTTACTCCTTAGATGAGAAATTAAATTTTTCATCCAACGAGTACCGCCATTCGAAATTTGATTAAAATCTTAGGGAGATAAGTTGAAAATACGAGTTGAAAAAGTAGTTTTATTATTTTTTAATCTCTTTACGTTTTTACTCCAAAAATGGTGAATCATCCCCCATGGTTGACATCATCATCTTGAATTTTACTGGTTCTTATAAAGTTTATTTTGGTTGTACATTTTTCATAGGAGGCCCATTTTAGACTTCAAAAATCCCCTAATGTCTACGTGGACCTTAAAAACCTCTTTTATGCAAAGTTTCCCAAGTTAGAATCTTATTGTGGACCACAAACTAGATAAAACACTTCAACTTTTGAGGGATGTCCCATTTCCATGACTTTTGGAACCATATGGAAATAGGAACCGCCCTACAACCATGAGTGAAGAGACAGCATACCTCTTTGACTGAAACTTGACCTTTTACAGAGCTTCCATTCCATGTCAACAGATACTCCTTTGCCGAAAATATGATACCTGCTAATCTCAGTTGTAGGGTATATTCTTCCCATTCATCAACTAAAGGACCTAAAAGTCCTATTTCCCTGACCTCCATCCAAGAGTGTGAAAACAATTTTGGACAACATTCCACATATATATCATTCGAAAAGATGAGGCCTCTATTATGTAAATGATGAAACAAATGGATAGACAAATAATGGTTACCTACCAAACTTTCTATTGCACCTATTCCAATCTCCACCCTCAATCTTGAGCCTACCTCCCATCTCATATTGCTAAGAAGCCAATGTTTTATCTTCATCGTACTTCTCCAGGTTAATGAAGCCACCTTCTTGTCCAGAGGCCCCTCTCTGATCCAACTTACGAGCTATTTTTTTATTATAGATATTTGTCTTTTATAATATGTTGCCATATACCTTCACCACTCAGTGCCCTCCATAGATTCTTTAACAACAAAGCCATATTAAAAATTTCTAAGTCTTTGATTCCCCATCCACTTGATTCCACCTATCTACACAGATCCCCAAGGCAAACTAAGTGGATTTTCGTTGAGTTACCTAGACCAACCCACAAAAAATTAGCAATTATAAAATTGATTATATTTATATTCTTTTTCAGTAGCTTGTAGATGTGCATCAAATAAATAGATATGCTTTGCAACACTGATTTGATCATTACAAGTCTACCCCAACGACAATTATTTGTGATATTATAGTAACAACTTCTTGTCAAATTTCTGTATGATCCAATGCTCATGGTTGGGAGACCATAAAGACAACTTCTTGTCAAATTTATTTATGATCCAATCTAATAAGCATCGAGGTTATGGTCGTTTGATAGCCTTTGAGGGGTCCATTTCCACTCTTGTGGTTCAGTGCACTAGACCATTGCCCTCCTACAAATTTAAGTGTAGCCCTACACACTTACAACACACCAACTTGGCATTTTCCTCATTGATGTTTGCTGGTATGCTTCTATCATTATAGGAAAAAGAATGATATGTAAGCAACTTCCAACTCTCATCTTTGGAAAAGTTCTCCATTGTTATTGTGTACTTATGTACAACTCCCATAACCATTTTTAACAGTACGTTATAATTTTGGAATTGGAGTGATGAGTTACAACCTGCCATGGGCCCAATCCATCCAACAATTCTCTGGCATCTTTTCTCAAACGTCATCTATGAACAAGGCAAGCCTTCTACTATGTTGCAGTATCTTATTCAACAATATTTTTACTCCATGTTCGTCCATATTTTTTCTCAAAACTACATATATTTACAAAGATATTTGTGTATAAAGCTCATTCCTAAGACTTATAACAGTTCCACTTTCTGAAACAAATACCCAAAGTAAAACAACGTCGCTGAAGTGCTTTCTCACCTTTTCGTTGTTAAAAAATTGCTTGAAAAGTCCATTGCTTAAGTGCTAGCTCACCTTTTCATTGTTGAAGAGTTGGTTGAAAAGTAGATTTTTTTCCAAATCCACCCTTTCCAAGCACACCAATAATGTTAGCCTCAACATCATCTATTACTCATTTTTCCATACTTGCATAGGCTTTGTCTTGTCCCACTACAAAGGCTTCGTCGATCAACTTAGTCCTTGCTATGCCTTTTAGAGCATAAGTGGCTTGGGAAGTGCTTGAAAAACCCAAGACTTTCGGTCGCAATATATTGCGATCTGCAAGTCTTTCGGGTGGAAGACTTTTAAGTTCTTGTTCACGACATTAGATAATGCATTTCCCCGGATTTTAAGTGATTAAAGTATCTCATTACCATGCATCCAATCACCATCGTAGATGCGCATATACATGTGAACGCTTCTTTTTCATTTGGAAACTGAGGGAGTTTATTGAAAAAGTAGGTTGTTAATATTGCATACCAACATTTGTTGCCATCCCATCCATAGCTTACCTAAGTTGTTTTACACGGGTTGAAATTTACAAATTTGGACATGACAGGTACCTGTTTTGACAAATCTACTGAACATTGTTGACGATTTTGAATACTTTATAATCGTATTTGACCGAAAAAATTGCTGGTCAGATTCCATCCCTGCTCAGGGAATTAACCTTTCAGTGGATTCTACGGATGCACAAGAAGATTTTTCACTGACGGTTACTCTGTTCCTACTTTTTAAATAAAAATTAAGTTGTTTTTTTTCCTATTTAGAAAGAAAAGTTGACTCTTTTTTTTTTTTTTTAATTTTTAACGGTTAGTCTATTCCTATCTTCTTTTTAAAGAAAAATTGAGTTGTTTTTTTCCCTATTTAGAAAGAAAAGTTGACTTGTGTTTTTTTCAATTTTTAACCTTTTAAGTGAGTTTGTTTGTTGAGGGTATTTGTTTTTCCTTAAAAGTTATAGATTTTTTGATAATTTAAAATCAGAAAAGTAGAGTATATATGTTTTAAATTTTAGTGATCAAAATTTTATATAGAAATAAGTATTTTTATAAAATTCTTGATACATTAATTTAATGTCTTAAAAACAAATTATTATTATTGTATTGAGAAGTGCTTTTGAGTTCACTACGGAAGAGATGTTTTATGTCATGTCTTATCCTTTTATGTAAACAAAACTAATAAAATAAAAATAATGTATCGATCTATGGTATTCACGTGGAATATAGTTTATTAAAAGGGAACAACTTTTTTAAAGCCAGAAAGACTAGCTTAGATCCATTTTAACTCGGGATCTATCAAGTTTGAAAATGACCAAATCTTTTAAAGTGCAAATTTTTATGAGTATGATCCACCTCCACCTTAATAAACCCAAAATCAAAAAATATAAATTAATACGTATAATATTATAAATTACAAACAAACAAACACATACTCCAAATTTGATAATATATTCATGTTGCTCTTAACCTCACTTTAGATTCAATAATAAATTTGTGTACACTTCTGCGTTTGTCGGTTGTTTCGGACAGCAATATCCAACCATTTTTTACACTAATTTGTGATGCTTCAAGGCTTTCAAATATCCACTCGAATGGTGCTTTTCAAGGTGTGAATAGAGAACAAGATTGAATCAGCAACAACAATGAAGTAGATAGTGCAACTACACTTGTTAAATCGGTGAGTAGTTGCTAAGCTAACAAAGGTTCAATAAAAATATAGTGAAAATGGTCTCTTTTATGTCTTGTCCATTGGTTTTCAGAGTGAAATGTGACTTTTATATAACAGTTTATGATAAAAGTTTTATGTTTTTAATTATGGTTGAGTTAAATTTTGTATCACTTCACGAGACCATGAATGAATTTTTTATTGGTTATAGTGGAGGTGTATATTTTATTATTTTTAATTAATAATGGCAAGTTTGAAAACAAAAACGTTGAATGAATTGTAAATAGGTTTGAGAAGATGAAGAATGAATATAAAATAGGTTTGATGAGATAATAAAAGAAAACAAAGACGTTGAATGAATTGTAAATAGGTTTGAGAAGATGAAGAATAAATATAAAATAAATGAATTGTAAATAGGTTTGAGAAGATGAAGAATGAATATAAAATAAGTATGATGAGATAATAAAAGAGTTTGAATGGTTTAAAAAAATTAAATTATATAGATAATATTGTTTAGGGGAGAGTTAATATATATTAAGTTGGATTTTCAATACATATGTATAGGTAGGTAATTATTAATAAAATAATTTTTTAGTTTTAATTAATTGATTATGTAATGGAGTTAGTTCTTAATTAACAAGTTATGTATTATTGAAAAATTCATACATGTATAATAAGTTTTAGTTAATTAGCCAAGTACAAGTGAATAACTCATGCATGCATAGCCATATATATGAATGGAATGATGAGTCAATGGTGCAAAACTTGATTCCACTTTAGTATTTAAAGTGCAACTAATGTATAGTTCAAGGAAAAGTGTGCACTTGTCTAGAAAGAGAATATCCTCACCCAAGGAAGAATATCTAGCACCAAGTACACTATGAACTATAGGACTTATGACTTAGAATTTAGGAGAACATCTAGGGCTAAGTGCGTTATGAACTAGGTTAATACGCATGTACGCTAATACCCCCTGGAAGCACAACTGATATGTGTAGAATAAATTTGTGGCGAAAATATGTAGCCATATTAGGTATCTATGTACAAAACAACTATGAAAAAAAAAATTGAGGTTTGCTCCTAGATGATGTTCCTTCCACTATTTTTTATCATTACTCTTGTTGCTTTCATTGCAAGTGCATGGGATTTGCAATTCTTGAGAGCACCCAATTATATGATCTTATCTTGCTCCTATATGAGTGATTCAAGGAATGCATCCATAGGAAGCATTTTCCAAGATATTTTTATTGTTAGCTTTGAAGTATGAATGGAAGAAATAATTATCGAGTACTCAAGACCGAATTCAAGAGAATATAAAATATTGGTTACTTCTCTTTCTTGTTTATTCCACGCCTTCATGTATAGAAGCAAAGATTTGAACTTTGTGAAGAAGTCTTGAAGGGTATCAAAAATGTGGTCTAGATTTCATTTGGTGGGGAAGTAGATTCCATGGGAAGAATAGATTTGAAGATATCGAAAAGCGTAACAACATAAATGTTTTGTCCATCCTATTAAAATAGTTTTCTTTCTTAAATGTGGAATTATGATCTAGCTCAATTCCCATAGTGATCTCATAGGGTCCTTCACATTTGAGTATGTTGATTTTTCCTGGTATCTTAGATCAAGTCTATGCCTAATTGCGATCATAAACACACTTAAATACACAACTTCAAGCTCTTTACGCAATGGAAATGTAACATCAATGAATCGACAAAGTACACAAGAATTTTGCAAACCCAATTTTTTTTTTTTTTTGCAACTTTAATAAAACAAATATAGGGCTCCTCTATCAGGGATCATGGCCCTTACAAAGCCTTGATACAAGAACAAAACTTGGCCTTGAAATCAACTTCTTTTGATTTTCAATCTGCCCAAACAATAAGAAGCAAATTATTGACTTGTTGTAAACAACCTTCACTTATAGCCCTTTTAATCCTCTTTTCCTTGGTGTAATTGGCAGGTCCTTTACCTCCTTTCTCACAAAGATATTGCACCTTCAATGCCTCTACAATCAACTTCTCAAAGGGTATTTGCTGCTCTAAATACTTTGCATGCATAAGCTCTAACATAAGTATGTTTCTCACAGTGAGTAAGCTTCTTCCACGTCATTGTACAATCAACCCTAAATCAGTCCAACACTTATTGTCACTTAGCTCATCAAATGGAATGTATATTAGCTCTATTTAACATTATTGTTCAACACTTAGTGAACAGACTTTAGGGTGACCTCAACAACCATTCCACTCCACCACACTAGCCCACAACTTGTCCCACTACCCTCTCTTTTTCCCTGAGATAACTCATTGCTCTGATGTCCAAGATTGAGGCTAGTTTTGGCCTCCTTTAAGGCTTAACCTTGCCACAAAAAAACCATTAATGTTGTTCTTGAGGCCTCACGACCATCCACAATAGGATAAATTGAGGCACGTTAGACCTATTTCACGGCTTGAACCTCTCCCCTTAGGCACAAAAAAAATAGAATTCACATAAAAGATTCGACTTCTTACCTTCACGTGGATAGACCTCTTCTAGGGCACAGACTTGATATAGAAACTCGACCTCCTTTCCTGAGTATACTTGGACTTCTTCAACAAAAGACAAACCATAAGATACTCTTCATTCAAGGTTGTAGGTCCTCCTGGGGTATGTGTCTCCTTTTTTAGGGAAGATGTAATCATAAGAATGAGTTGTTATGTGTGTTTGACCTCCTAGGTCAATTACATTTATATCTCTCCATAATTGCCTTAGGTACCCCCTTTAACTCATCAAAGGTGCCCTCACACAATAAATAGAATAAAAAATGATTTATTTTAGGTCTTTAGTCCACACCTTTGGGCCTAAAGCCTGCAGCTTGGGTACTTTACCCAAAAAAATCTTATTTTCGTGGGTCAACTCCACAAAACCTAATAGGCAGACAAAATATCATCTTGTAGACAAGATCTCCCTAGATTCAATGACTGAATCTAGTAACAAACAAACAAACTAGTAAATCTTTCCTTAGGTTCATTCCTATTGAATCATAGGCAAGAGAATTGGAAGATGAAATCCATACCTTTCAAACAAAATGCCTTATGAAAATCCTCGCTGTGGTTTGATGAAGTTTCTCAATACTCAGAATCCAAACTTGAAAACACAATAACAAAAAAGGATCAAATGAATATGATAGACAAATGACTCAATAAAAATCATACTTGTGATCAAGGAGACTAGTACCTAATATTATTATCAATGGAAAAATGGAAGTAAACACAAAATATATCAGCTCTATTGAATAATATAGTGAGAAAGAAACACTCTTTTGTATTATAACTAAATGAAAAGGAGAAATACAACCTTAGCCTTGATGTTGCAAACCTCCTCCCAACAGTCTCCAATCCTTCCTTAAGTGACAAGCTTCTAGCCTCAATTTGACAGCGTAATTTTACTTCAAAAATTTCCACCCTTTTCCTCTGGTATATGTTGAATTTATAGGCTAAGAGGAAGAGGTTTTAGATCCTCTTCTCAAGGAATGAGATCCATGAAGAGAGGGATTAAGGTTCCACAAAGAGAGTGAGTTTGATCCATAAGTCAAGGGATGAGTCCCAAGTAGGTAGGAGCTTGAGGCCTTCTTGCTGGGAAATATTCCCCCAGCAAAGCTTCTAGAAATTACTTTTTATTTTTACCTACGTTAAGAGCTTGTCACACCTTTCAATGGAGAACAGAGCGTAGGATTGCAAAGGCCATAATGATCATAACTGCATTTGTGTAGGTGGTGACTAGGAAAAGTGCGACAATGCTTGAAAATATGTTTTTAAGCAAGATGATCTAGGGGACCAGTTTAGTGCTCAAAATTCACGTTCAAAAATGCTCGAAATATGTACCAATGCATAGAACTTAGTGACCTGAATCCAACGCAACTTGTTTCACTCAAAACCGATATTGTATGCTCTTGATATTGTATTCTGATCAAATTCTCAAACAGGCAAAAATTTGCAAAATTGACAAGGTGATTGTACATTTTGGGCCAGTGGCAGGCTGCCACTTGTCCACTCTTGATTGGTCAAAAAATTCAAATTTTTATTTGCTCACAATTTTTTTTAATGTTATGGTTTGAATTTTTTATTAATATTTTTGGTTGCTGACTGTGTTTGGAGGACCAATGGGGGAGAGCCACGTCAGCCAATTGGAGGCTGCCATGTGGCCTCTAATGGTTGGTGTAAAATTTTGTGAAGGGGCCAAGCTGTCCGCCGAATTCAAACACAAGACCAAGCAACAAGCACCACGGGCCTCCACCAATGCACCACACAATATGTTTCTTAACCATAAGTTTCATGGGTTTTATTTAAATTTGAATGTATTACATATTGGAGGTTGGGGTTAGGGCTAAGCCCTAGCCCTGGACCCTGCGCCCTCAGAACCAAGGGGTGAGACTAAGGGCAAAGTCTCAGCCCCAACCCCGAGGTCACCGCCCACCACACCATAACACCGCACTGGACCATAAGCGCAAAACCACGAGAGGAGTTATCTAGAGCCCAGCCTGGGGCTACATGACCCGCAATACAACCGGGAGCACAAAGTAGAAGGGTGGCAAGCCCTTAGGCGCCTGTAGCGGGGGCCAGCCCCAAGGCACATGGCCCGTGATATGACCACACACCGACAACTGGAAAGAGCGCGGGATTTTAGCACCGACCTCCAGGTTTTATGGGGCGCATATGACTCAACGCAACATGTTGGGGGCCCAATTGGTGGGGGAGGGAAGTTAGCCCTGACCCCTGGCCATGTGGCCCACATATGACCAAAACTTTCAAAACTGGGTGGTTAATAGATAGTTTAACTATCCGACAAATTTTCCTGTCGAGCGGGATTATAGGTCAGATTTGCATGTGAGTTTCGGGTTTGGGGCGCTCAAGCTAGATTTGGGTCAAATTGTAGGATGGTTAGCTATGGAATTTGACGAAAACTTGTAACAGACATAAATTTCTCAATTTTTGACCAAATGAGCAGAAAGAACCCAAGTGGGGGTTTTTGATAGTCCTGGATCCATTGGAGACATTTTTATTACATTATGAGCATTGTAAAGCCACGAAAACACAAATTCAAGCATTTAATGAAAGAGGCCCTCCATTGGAACCTAGACCAAGAGATGTAGCCTAGGAGAGGGATGAACTCCTTTATCATGTTTGTTGTTATATGTTTCTGATATGGTATTTTATCTCTGTTTTGGTTGTTAATTAAGTTTAAAAATCACTTGTTTATGTGTTACAATAACTTGATCCATTACCCATAACACATAAAATTTCACTTGTAATTTGTATATCACCTTCAAGTGTCAATTACATATCATAGCTCAAGATTCTTGTTGTCTTTGGGATTGGTTTGCTTCCAAGATTGTATGGGATTGCTTTGGAACACTTCATTTGAGAGCGAGAGATCCAGATTGGCAGTCATTTTCCTAATGGTGACAAAATGGCATGTAACATAACCTATTACCCCAAGTGTTGTTGGAGTACCTCCCAAGATACAATTTCAACACTCCCTCTTAACGAGGGAGGTACTTCCACTACTCGAAAGTAACTCGTTATCAACACTATCCAAATCTATGGAATCCACCACTGCAACATACCCTATATAGTTAAAAACATTATCCTCATTAGTGTCCCTGCCACTAGAAGCCTCTCACTCTTCTTCTCGTGATAGGCTTTCATCCCATTCCATGGTTCCTTCTTGCTAGTTTTAGAAGCCTCCTTACTCACCAGTGACTAAGAACCTGCTACTTCTCTTGATCTATAGATTTTCCTATCAGCCTATATTTACCACTCTAACTCCAATGACTTCTCCAATAGAGTTAGGTCCTATGGGCCTGAGTATCACTTTCCTAGTTCAAAATATCACTTCAAAACCCTTTGGCTCGATCACTGAGACAAACAAAATGTCACACTTCAGCTCTGACACCTACAGTACATCTTGAACTTGTAGCAGCCCACTTGACTCCATCCTAAATGGCACAACACCTGAACCTCTAATAGTCTTCTGACTCTTATTCACAACCTTCATGTGAAATTTTGAGTCCCATTTAGTTAAAGTCTCAAAAACTTCCCATGATCTTGTCATATGCTTCAACACTCTACTATCAATGAATCATGCACCTTCATCAATGGTGCCCTTAGAGAAATGAGAAACTAGAGCAAAGTCTTCCTTGAACCTTCTTGAGAAGTCATCCATCTCATCTGAAGATGCGACAACCATTGCTATCTCCTTCTTCTTCTCATTATCTCCCTTCTTCTAATGCAGACACTTACTCACATAATGACCATGCTCGCCACACATGTAACACTTCACCTTACTCAAGTCCTTCTTTGCTTTCCCCTTCATCTTTCCTACAAGAGTCATATTCTCTTCATTAGACTTCTTCTTATGAATATCATTGTCCCACAATTTTTCTTGGATGAACTCATCCCATAACATGTTCCAATCTGGCAACTTATCTCAAGCAACAATCACTTTGATAAATCGCTTCCATTCCTAGGCGAAGCCCTTGAAAGTAGTCCTCACTAACTCAAAATCTAGAACATTATCTCCAATTGGCAGCAAGCTCATCATGAACTTAAGAAAGTCTCATCAGATACAGAGCCACACCCTCGCCATAATTCATCTTGGTGCTTTTGAGCTTCTCTCTTAATACCAATAATGATTCTTATTCTTATTCTTGAAAAGATCTTGAATATCCTTCCACATCTCTCGTGTAGTTTTCTTCCCTGTTAGACGAGGTATCAAGTGATCCTTTACACCATCTAGGATAATGAGCTTAGCCTTTGCATCCAACTCTTCATATACTTCCAACTCCTTAGGATTTGTTGGTTTTTAATCTCCTTTTCCGCAAACTCTCAAATATTGTTCACCAACAAGACCAACCCGATCCTTTCCTTCCAAGTACTATAGTTGGACAACCCATCCAACCTAACCTCATATCTCATACTAGAAACCAAATTGTCCATGCTGCTAGTACTTCAACAACAAGGGAGTCACCTCCCTCTTGAGATGTTTGTTGTGCACACTATGATTCAACTGCCCCTTCAAAGTAGCTATGATACCATGTTGATTTTTCCTAGCATCTTAGATCAGGTCTATGTCTAATCACGATCATAAACAAACTGAAATACACAACTTCAATCTCTTTACATAGTGAAAATGTAACAGTAGTGAATCAACAAAGTACAAAAAATATTGCAAACCCAAAACTTGTTTTTATTACAACTTTAATAAGAAAAACATAGGGCTCCAATACTAGGGATCATGGCCCTTACAAAGCCCTGATACAAGAACAAAACTTGCCCTTGAAGTCAACTTCTTTTAACTATCAATCTACCTAAACAACAAGAAACAAATTACTAACTTACTTGATGTAGATGACCTTCACTTACAACCCTTTTAGTTGTAACAATGCTGGTGAAAATTCCATGTAAAAATATATAAGGCCACAGTTGATGGGACAATTATTCCAAGTTGAATTTTGGGCAGGACATCCTAGGAGGTGTTCATTTGGTTGTTTATGGTTAAGGAAATTGGCAAAGGAAATGGCTAAGGCTTTGGAAAGGCAAAATGGCATTTTTGGCACATTTGTTTATGAAAATAAGGGAAATTAGGAGAAAAGCAAGGTGAAAGGTCATAGGTTGCATGTGATGAGGAAAATGAAGGAAAATAATGGAAAATGAAGAAAATAGAGGCCTCATTCATAAAAAGGCTTCTGAGGTTTAGCTGGCAAGCTCTTAGTCAGTGTAAGCTCTTGGCTCAAGCTTATGCTATGGTTATGCATGGGATCAAGAAAGGCGAAGAAGGCAAGAAGAAGGAAGGAGCAAGAAGGAAGAGCAGGATCAAGCAGCTACAACATAGTTCTCTGTAGGTATCGATTTGCATATCTATTTTCCTTGCTATATTTGGCATGCATGGTATTGCATGTGGTTCTTTTGTTGTTGTGGCATGGGTTTTTCCATGTGTAACATTATTTTTAGCCTAACCTTGCCATTTCTGGATAGCCATGGTGTGACGGGGTTCTCATTTTTTGGTTGAGCTAGACTGCCAGATGGATTTGAAGCTGAGTGGGGTGGATCTCTGAATGATATAGCACATGGCCTACTGGTCCCTGAACCAAACTGTGGATCACGGTAAAGCCACTGGCCTAGTGGCCCCTAAGACAGATTGTCGGTTGCGGTAGAGCCAGGATTGTGTTTCTTCAGTGGGCCTAGGAATCCTTGCCGATGAATGGAAGGATATGCGGTAAAGCCAAGAGGTTTTCTCTCTATTGGGCCTAGTAATCTCATGTCTGGGATATGCGATAAAGCCTTAAAAGTGGGTCTCAGTTTAGGGCCTAGTGATCCGGGTTTGGATTGTGGTAAAGCCTGAGAGACTAAGAGGCAGGAAAATTCCTCACAGTGTAGGTGGAGAAATCTGGTGGCATCCATGATTTTTTTTACCTAGTGATCGAGTGGACATCATAGTAAAGCCTATTATGATGTGTTCATTGTATTGGACTAGTGATCTGGGATGGATTACGGTAAAGCCTAGTTTATATTGATGAGGGTGAGGTGGTTTACCCTCATTATGCCCTAGTTGGTTCTTTTGGTTTGAGTCCCACATTCATGCTTGGAATATGGCATGGGGGTGAATGGCTGAAAAGAGTTTTGGCTCAACCATTCTATGGTCGGGTGGAATGTGGAAGTCCCATCCCAGGTTTGGTTTTTCCATCATTAATGAAAGGTTATTTCTCCTTGTATTTCTATGAGTATTATATTGGATTATATGTGGTTTATATGACTGTGATTTCATGGATATTTCTATCCCTATTATGTTGGTTACTTATATGTTTTATGACAGCAACTATGTATGGCTCTCACCATGTTTTTACTTGTCAATGAATGGATAATGTATCTATGGTATAATAGATGGTAATGCAACAAATAACATGAGGGAATAATGGTTCTTAGCGATTCTCAGATAAGTACAAGATCCCTATGTTTAATTTTGTTGGTTACACCTATAGATTACATGCTTGCAACGTGTTTGACGAAATGTCTGTCATGGCTAGTAGGGGTCTGATTAAGGTCTTTCTTTAACTTATTTCTTTTTGCATCATTGTTTCCCTATTATTTTACTGCTTCTAAGCTCCCATTCCATTCTAGGAAGTGGCTTGGGCTCCAGGCCTAAAAAAGTGGCTCAAATCCCAAGGATGCTGGCATAACACTGGAAAATTAGATCTCTGGATGTTGGTAGGCAAGCCTGTGAGAGCGACTTTGGGTTTCTAGACATTTTCATGCCTATAGCATGAGAGAGACTGAGGCCTAAGTTGTCCAAAAGCTCAATGGGACCTAAGGGAAAGTTGTATGAAGTGTTGGATTGGTTCTTGAGGGTCCTGAAGTTGATGTTGAATGTCTTTGTATTATGTTTCTGTCGATTCCACTTCCTTAAGGTCACATAGGAGGTCAAATCAATTCATAGTATCCTCATGTCACATGTTTACCCCGGTTGGCTAGTTACTTGGGTAGATGTGAGAGGAGGGTATTACAGAGTAGTATCAGAGCATGGTTCACCCCTCAGACTGGATGGGCTATGTGTTGGTCATGCATGCAAGTTAGTTTCATGTGTGTCTCTTACACTTTCATTTCATGTGCTTGTTGCATTGCATAATGATTGATCATGGTTGTAGTAATGTTATCATGTGGAGATTGATTTGATTTTATGGAATGAGTCGTCATAAGTATATGACCGGTTACATATTTTTATATGTCGCTTACATATTTTTATATGTTTCTTGATTACATCCTTGTATGGTAGGTTTCATTCTTGTATCAGTCTTGTATGTTGGTTACAAGAATTGATCGTTTATGCTCGACTACATGTGTTTATGCGTATGTTTAGTTTATTATGCATTGCTTATGCATGTTGATGGTTGCATGGGGAAATGTGTACAGTGGCATGATGCGGGTGTTGTTGTCTTGCATGAGGTCATGGTTTGTGTAGTTGATATGGTCATGCATTGATGACTGGATTCAAGCTAGACTGATGTGTATATGGTTTGGTGCTCATGTGTCATATGTCTATATGCATTTGTCATGCATGAATGGTCTTGGTTATAGTTATGCATGAATAATAGGTAAAGCATGCCTTTTGAAGTCATGGTATGCCATTTAGGTCATCAGGGTCATATTGGTATGTTATGATGCTAATGTGTTGGTTGAGATAGAGAAAGAGATGCAGATCATCATAATGAGGTTGCAGCATTAGGCTTTGGGGTAAGAGCAGATCGTCATACATGTATTGTATGTTGACATGCAGGTATGTAAGTTAAGAATTTTTATATGCATTAGGGTTATATACATTAGGTTTATGTACATGTATTTTGATGTTATGGTTACATTCATGATAGATGTTAGTTGATTAGTGTAGTTATATGCACGTGTCAGATAGTCAAGAATGATAGTAACATGTAGTTGTATGCATTTCTATTATTGTTTTACATTAGATAACCTGAAGATTATGTTATATGTTGTTGATGAGTATGTTATAGGTTAACTTGTTGTTATATGACAATTAGCTTGACGATTGAGTTATATGTTGTTGATGAGCATGATATATAGCTTACGGTTGTTATATGATAGTTAGTTTGATGATTAGGGTTATAGCATTTATACCTTGATGTTATATTTATCACACTAAGTTGGATTGGCCTATCTAGATGGTTAGGATTATGACATTCATGTATGAATCAACTTATTGTGTTACATTGTGTTGTATTAATCTAGATCGATCGTACATTTGTGATTGCTATGCATAAATGATATTTGTGTATGAGTTATGATGTAAACATGTTAGCTAGTGACTATTTTGGGTATCATGATCTTATTTATGTTTGAGTTATATCATGCTAACTAGATTGATTGTGCAGGCAAGACTACCTCCCCCGAGATACAGTAAGGTAAGAGTTTGCTTATGCCATATATTTGGTGCTGGATTGTTTGATTATGCCGTCTAGTTAATTTATTTAACATGGTATGTTGCAAGTTGGTTGAATGCTTAATGAATTGAATAATATGAGTATGTGTTCAAATTATCTTGTTTTAAGACGATTGTACTAACACATATGTATTGAGATAGTTGATATGTACTTGAATGTAGTTGACTATTGTAGCATTATGTCTAATGACTATGAGTTGACTATGGATTATGACATGATTGGTTGTAAAGGTTGATTTCAAATTGATAGATATGATTGTCTTGATATTTGGAACATGTAGTTGACATGTGTGATCAGTTGTAGGAAACATGTTTGGTATTAGCGTGACAAGGTAATAGTTGATGTATTTATATAACTAACAGTTGGGTGATGTGACAGTACATAGTAAGCCTTGATTGCAGCAAGGTAAAAAGGTAAAGGAAAGGAATTGGGAAAGAATTCCTTTGGCTATCTTTGGAAACCATAATTGCAAATGAATAAGTACTTTGCATACAGGAAGTCTTCTTAACCTTACTCTTGTATGACATTATGTGGATACATGTTATATTCATGAACATGTACTTAACAGGTATATTAGCTAGTCTTTAGTTACAGGTGGATCTGTCAAAGGATTGGAGTCCCTTGAGAGATGGCGTGGATGTGTTCAGCTGCAAGCAACGTGCTTGGGAAACCAAGATAAGGTATCTAATGTATTGTTATATTTATTTATGCACTGACAGTTATGTGTTTATGGCGGTATGATGCAGGGGATTGCATGGCAAAGAAATTGCCATGAAATTTTGAAGAAGGCTTTGGTTGAGCTTTCCTTGGGAACCATGGGGATTGATTCATGGTGTCTATGGTTAGTCTTGTGCTTTTGGTCTTTTGTGATTGTTGTGCTTGATTTGCAATTTTGCATGTGTTTGGTGCATAGCTATGCCACTTTATTGCGGTGTTGTGTTGTTATTGGTTTTCATGGTTTTCTTCTTGGTTTCTTCTTCTTCTTTCTTTTTCTATTTTGAGTTTTGGGAATTGTTTGGGAAAGAGGAAAGTTAATGGAGCTTGGGCAGAGCTGTGTGTTATCCAACAGGTAATGTAAGACTTAGATGAAGCTTTGTGCATGAGTAAGCGTAGTGGAAGGTAAGACTAAGAAAGTCCGTTGGACCGGTTGGTCCATAGTGGTAAATGGATGGTGACAATACAGACATGTGAAAGGTAACTAGAAAAGGTAAAGTAAATGGATTTGAGGTCTCGGATGCCTTGGCTATGTTGGGAACGATTGTTCTCAATGTTTTGCATGTTGTGCATGAATAAAGGAAGTTCTATTAACCTTGACCTTATGTTATTTGGTAATTATGTTATGATCATGATTATGCTGATGTTTATATATGTATACATGTATGTATGTATGTCGTTGTCTGACAGAATGATGATTGTTTTATGCTAATGATTATATATGTATGTATCTATGTATCTATGTCACTGTTTGATAGGGTCATCAAGAATCATCCTTGTGGAGGAATGATTTCTTACGCAGGCGAATGGCATGAAGAGGTTCCTGGTCTTACGAGGAATCAATTGAGAAGAGTAGTCATGACAAATATATGAGGTCGGTATCATGTGGATATGAATTGATATTGTATACTTGTATTATGCTTATATTTATGTTATGTTAGGTAATGCTGAACGATACATCAGTGAAATGAAAGTAGTGTGGTCTACGACACACTGGGGACAAGCATGGATAAGACATTGAAAGCAAGGTCTCTCGGTAGGGACAATGTGCTTTCGGGTGTGAGGTACTATTGTTGTGCATATGTTGTATATGTTATACATCTTTCATCTATGATGTGTGCACATGTAGTGTGTGTACATGTTGTTTATGCAATGTTATGTACAGGATGGTACAAATAGTGTTGTGCGAATATTGCATATGTGATGCTATGTATGTATTGTATTGTGCGCATGATGTATATGCGGCGTTGTGAGCATATGGTGCTGTGTGCATGTTGGATATGTGGTGTTGTGTACATATGATGCTATGTACATGTTGGATATGTTGTGATATGTATAGGTGGTGTTACATTCATGTTGTACATGTGGCGCTGTGTACATGTGGTGTTGTGTTCATGATTGTACAAGTGGTGATGTGTGCATGTGGTGTTGTGTACATGTTGTACAAGTGGTGTTGTGTACATGTCATGCATGTGGCGTTGTGTACATATGGTGTCGGGTACAAGTTGTGTGTGTGGTACTGTGTACATGTGGTATTGTGTACATATTGTATAGTGGTGAAATGTACATGTGGCATTGTGTACATGTTGTGCAGGTGGTGTCGTATACATGTGATGTTGTGTACACGTTGTGGAGGTGGTTGCAGTGTACAAGTGGTATTGTGTACATGTGGTACATATGGTACTAGTGTAGATGCATGTATTGCATGGTGTTGTATGATGTGTGTAGTTGTATTTGTGTGATGCACGTTATGTGCATGTGCACATGGTTGAGGAGAAGGCACTGGGTGTTTGTCGGGTGTGGAAACCAATCCAAAGTGTGTACATAATAAAGACAAAGGTAGAAGCTAAGGATTGATTAAAGGAGAAGTATCAATATTTATTCCATTTTTATTATGGATATGATTTATGACTATGGTATATGATGATTATATGTGATCTATGATTATGGTTTATGATGGTTACATGTGATTTATGATGTTGATATATGATGGTTTTGTTTTGAGCTAACCTGATGTGATATGTTTATACATGATGATTTGGTCAAAGATGCTAGTTTGACTTGTTGTGACAGGAATAAACAAGATTGCAAGTATACCTTATTGACGAGCTACTAATGAGGTATGATTTGAAGTTATTTCAATTTATTTTGAACCTAATGGAAGTTATGTGCTTGGAATAGGAGTGCATGAACGTGTCTGATTGAGTGGTTGAAATCGACTGCAAGAATTGGAAGCAACAACAAAAGAAATCGGAACATGAAACAATATGTTGGTAGAGTACTTTAGGAGCAGGGCCATAATGGGACACTGGTACCCAATAGTGTCCATTGATTTCCATGAGCATGCTATGACCGATATGATGGTTTTGAGGCAGGTATATGAGTTGGTTGTTTGACCTTCCGATGCGAGGAAGCCTTGCCAAGGGATGGATCGCCCGAGATAGGGGATTCTGAGAAACTTGGAAGGTGAGTGACTGCATGTTGGGCATGGGATCCCCCGCAGCAAGTTTTGGGGCTTAAAACCCGAGTTTTGGTCAATTGTATTGTAAGACTTCACGAACTGCGGGTGCGGAGCGCGAAAGTCTAGGATGAGTCATAGGTTGTCTGCCCTAAGAATTGTAAAATAATGTAAAGTTGTGTCGACCTACCCATGGTCCGCGGACCATGAGATTGTATAAATAGAGCAAGGCTCTAAGTGTAAAGATAGTTTTTGGTAGAAAGCAGATAGATAGAATAGTGAATGCATGGTAAGTGAATAGAGGAAAAGTTGAAGTGTATTGAGTCGTAGTAGTAGGAAGAGGCTCTACAGCTGAGTGCACAGAGGCCTAGTAGAGTCCGCAGCTGAGTGCACAGACCCCTGCAGCTGAGTGCACAGGGTGGAGTCAGGTCTATAAGTGGGATTGTACTTGGATTTGAAAGATAATAAAGAGAAGTTTATTTTGTGCATCTATTCTTGAATCCGTGGTTGAATGTTATGCCTTACTTTTATTCTGTTCATTTATTACGCGTCCTTGATGAATACTTGTATGAATGCTTATATGTGAAGTTAATCTAAGTAAGCAGCTAACAAAGACTAATTAAGGGAGACTTGGGTGAATAACACGGGTCGCGCTGCGGCTAGACCTGCGTGAAGACAGTATCACAAGGCGCAGGGTGCTCGTAGGTGCGCATAGCGCAACAAGTGTGAAGGTTGGACCACATTCCAATCACCTCATATCAGACATCCCTAGGGTGCGGAAACCTGGTTCTAGCAGCCTCCCATACTACTTCAGGTGAGACCTCAGTTCGCACTCTGCAGATTGTTGCTAAAAGGGCCAGTAGTACCGGGATTTGCTTGGCTAAATCACTTCCGAACCTGGGTCAGGCCCCACTAAGCCAACAAATGGTTCCGTTGCCGGGACCAAGATCTGCATAAGGGATGTCTGATGTTGTGCCACTGGAACCCAACAAAGAAGGAAATTGAAGAGTGGTTGGACAAGAATATTCACGAGTTCGTGACATAGGAAAACAGAACTCCGCAAGTATTTGAGAAAAAGTGGTTGGATCGCTACGTGTATACGGAAATCCATGAGATTTTCTTTGCATCCTTTCCTTCTGAACTGTATGAGTGGATCACGAGGTTAGTCGACAGCCAGGGAAGGTGTAGGCTCGACCAACTGATAGTGTGGACTCCGGAATTAGTGTGCAGACTGGAAGCCTCAGAAGATAAGATAGCACGAGCTATGGACCACTAGCTCAATTGAATAATAGGAGGATTTATCACTGAGTTCATGGTGGACACGACCGTCAGTTACAGCGAGGTAGAGTGACGTTTTCTCAAGGGACCGTGAGGTAAGTATATTAAATCTTTGAATACCTGGATTAAGATGTTGTTATGTGAAAAGCGGTTTATGCGAATAAATTAATGTTTGGGACTACGCAGAGTGGAAGAATCTACAGAAGCGGAAGTAGTAAATAATTAGAAAATAGTCCCTTAATTTCACTCTCGTGGGAGAGCAAGGACGAGCTTGCGAAAGTTTCTCTGAGAAGCGCGGTCATTTTGATAAGACAGTGGATTCCATGGTTACCACCCACACCACCACCCACTTCACCTCCTTCACCTCCATCTCCACCAACTCCACCTCCACCACCTCCATGGTTCAGTATAGCGAGCGCGATCAAACTACCAGTATTCAGAGGAGTAGGGAATGAGGATCTAGACCAATTATGGTTCATGGTAAGAGCAGTATAGGAAGCACAAGGTGTCACGGACGACAACATTAAGAGGGCTACATTGGTGATCGCGCTGTATGATCACGCATTAACATGGTACATCAAGCACTCTAACGACCACACAAACGTAGGAATAGCAGAGATCTAGAATGTGTTGAACAGAGAATTTAGTAGGCCAAAATAAGAG
This sequence comes from Pinus tabuliformis, assembly GCA_031772625.1. Classification (NCBI taxonomy): domain Eukaryota; kingdom Viridiplantae; phylum Streptophyta; class Pinopsida; order Pinales; family Pinaceae; genus Pinus; species Pinus tabuliformis. Next base: position 787,517,278 of record CM062810.1, read on the forward strand.
ACATAGTCAATCATCGGGTTTAAAGAGATCGCGATGCTTCTGGGTGAGAGCCCCTGGGATCTGGACCAAAGGCTAAAGAGTACGATCCGTGAGGCCAATATGATGCTAACGGATGCACAGCATCGCGCATGGTTTGTAGCATCTCTGACAGCATACTTGAGGACAAAGTTGTCACAACAGAAACTTTCTACCCAGGCCGAAGCATTGGAAATGGCGATGAGATTACATGAGACCTCGATACAAGACCTTGGGTTGGGAGTTCAACAAATCCACGCGCAACTACAGAATCTGTGTTTGGAAATGCAAAGCTTGAAGCAGGATAGGGCACCGCAGCCAGAGGTGCACGAGGAAGTATGGTGCATAAAGTGCAAAGGCCAGGGCCATGACAAGGATCACTGCCCAGTATTTGCAAACTACTTGGCAGGAGGAGGGCCAATGCCACTGAGACCGGAGGCGCAGGAAGGGACGAGTGTGGCACCCGCTTTATGGTGCGCAATCTATCAGACTGGAGGGAAACACATGACGGACAATTGTCATTTGCTGTAGAAATATACAGACACCCCAGCAATTGTTTTGTAATTTATGCAGGTCGGTAGGCCACGATGAGCGCACTTGCCGCAGTTACAAGCTAATGATGGATTGGACCCCAGCCTGTAGGATGCAGACCGAAATGCGAGCCCTCGACCCAGATGCGGGGATGACATGCATTGGATTTCAAGTGCGAGGTCGAGGATGAGGTGGAATGGGACCAGGAAGGAGCATCGGATAGCTAATTTGTTATTGCGGAGGACCAGGGCACTATGACCGCGATTGTACCAACCTGACAAGGATATCTTGTTCGTATTGTGCTTAGTTTGATCATGAAATAATAGACTGTCCTACGTTGATTACAAAGATGCACGAAAAAGGGGTATTCCAGCCTCCCCCGACTCAGAATATACAAATGATGAGGTCTGAGTCGCGCGAAGAAGACCCGAATGTGAACATGATGCTCAGAAGCGGTGCAACTACGGGGGAGGATAAGGGGAAGCAGCCTGAGGAAGATATGTGGGTTCACAAGGCTTCTGCGAAGGAACCCGAGTTTGACTTAAAACCTGCAAAGGAGACATTCATGGAAGCTAAGAAGAGCTTCACGGAGGCCTCCACTTCAGGTAGTAAGGATCAACCAGAGCCAGGAATGGATCCTTCAATGCTCACTACCTTTCTGGAGACATGCATGAAATGGCTGCGCGAAAATAAGGCAGTTAAGGGACTACAGGAGCTGATCACCAGGTGCGTGGGGTCAGGAGAACCTTGCGTAGTCTGGAACTTGGGGAAGCATGCATTGCACACTGGAAGAGAAGTGAGGTTGACTGCGCAGATTGGTGAGTTGATGGATCAGGTAATCCTAGATCTGGGTTCGGACGTGAATGTATTACCGAAGCAAACATGGGAACGCATGGGCAGGCCTGCATTACAGTGGTCCCCTATTCAATTATGAATGGTGAACCAATAGAAGATTTTGCCCATGGGGAGGTTGCAAGGGGTAATAATTGATATTGAAGGCGCGAGCGCGCAGGCGGATTTTGAAGTGATAGAGATTGTCAATGACAACAATCGCTATCCCGAGTTGTTAGGAATAGACTAGGCCACCGATATGAGTGGAGTCATCAATCTGAAGAAGCACAACATGATTTTCGAGAAAAGGTCGCTATGCGTAGCAGTCCCACTAGACCCATCCGAAGGAGCGCGCTACACTGAACTAGTGTGCGACGACGATAGCGACGATGATTTCGATTGTATTTACAAGATAATTGCATGATACCAGGATTGGGTGAATCCGACTGTAGATGGGAGGATCTCGTGGGAGCGCGAAAGCTCCTGCACTTCGGATTCAAACGAGGAAGTAGAGCGATGGAAAAATCCGGTGCACGAAGTCACGACGCTGAATTGAAACATGATGATTAGATCACTGCGTTGCATGACAACATGTGCATGAGAGTTGCTGACATATGATGGATTGACAGCGGTGGATGAATTCTTGAGAAAATTTGAAAGCGCAGTACCAGAACAACAACGGTTCGATGCATTGAAATGGGCACTGCGCGCAACACCTGCACGATGGTTGGGTACACATCAAGGAAATTTTGAGGACTCGTGCGGATGCAGAAGGATGATGCGCCTACTGTTTGGGAAGCTACAGCTACAGTTAGAAGACAAATACGATGGAAGAGATGACCCATGTACGCACCACGCGAAATGGACCAAGGTCTACGGGGAAGAACCACAACCCGAATAGGTACACTTATTCTACCATACCTGGATGTCATACCCATGAACTCGTATATTGAGACAGAAATTTGACATGGTATGGGCAAATGAGATGTCTTGCGCGAGGGATTCTTGTTAACATTCACATTTGAAGACCGGTGGTCGAATACTATTGACGATGCGCTGCAAGCAGTAAAAGTCTTCATCTTCAAAATACCACATGAGACATTAGAAATGCTGCAACCAGTATGGGCAACCCAGTTAAGTAGCGCTATAGAATGTTATAATGTGCAGGTAGAGGAGGATGATGATGACCCCCGAAATATTGATATCCCAGAAACTGAAGGCTGTTGCGAGGTTCGAGGACCATCAATTGAGGATCCTAACATCACCGCGCCACTAAAAACAAAGCAGGTAAACATTGGCACAGAAGCGGAGCCGAAGTATGTGACGCTTGGGGACTATTGGGACAATGCTATGGTAGATAAGGTCGCTGAGTTACTCCACGAATACCAAGACTTGTTCCCGACCAAAATCACGGACTTAAAAGGGATCATTGGCGACTTAGGGATGATGAAGATCACTCTAAAACCGGATGTGAAGCCAGTTAAGCAGCGGCCTTACCACTTGAACCCAAAGTATAAAGAAAAGGTCCGCGATGAACTAGATAAAATGCTCGCAGCCAGAATTATCGAACCAGTGGAAGAATCCGATTGGGTGAGTCCTATGGTAGTGCAGGAGAAAAAACAGAAAGGCGAAATACGAATATACGTGGACCTGACGAAGCTCAATGACGCCTATGTTCATGATCCATTCCCGACACCATTCACAGATGAAGTATTGGAGAATGTTGGCGGTCAGGAAGCTTACTCATTTACGGATGGATTCTCAGGGTACCATCAGATTAAGATCGTGCTGGAAGATAGGAGAAAAACAACCTTCACAACAGAATGGGGTTGCTTTCAGTACACCGTTATGCCCTTTGGATTGAAGAATGCGACAGTGATATTCTCACGCATTGTGGTGGTGGCGTTCAAAGAATACATCCACAAGTTCTTGGAGGTCTATTTGGACGATTGGACTATCTTTAGATTAGTTAAGCACCATGTAGCGAGCTTACGGTTGATGCTGGATACTTGCCACCAACACCAGATTGCGCTGAGCATTAAAAAGTGCACCTTCCTCGTTCCCTTTGGCAACCTGTTAGGCCATGTGGTCTGCAAACAAGGCCTGATGGTGGACCCTGCGAAGATTGCTATTATTCTGAATCTGGAAGCACCGCGCAGTGTCAAACAGTTACGCACTACTTTGGGGAACACTGGCTACTATAGGAAGTTTATCAAGAGTTATGCCCAAATAACCACGCCGATGGAAAAGCTATTGAAAAAAGATGTGACATACTGCTAGAATGATGATTGCATGAAGAGTTTGGATGTCCTAAAGGGGAAACTGGCCTTTGCGCCAATTTTGGTCTTCCTGAAATGGGACGTGGAATTTCATGTACATGTTGATGCGTCATGTATCGCGTTGGGAGCCGTACTCACACAGGAGGGCACGAAGGGTGTGGATCACCCAATCGCGTTTGCGAGTCGAAGATTGTCCAAAGCAGAAAAGAACTACTCCACCGAACGCGAGGGGTTGGCAATGGTGTACGCGTTCCATAAATACCGACACTATTTACTTAGAGGACATTTTAAGATGTATACTGACCATTCCACATTGAAATATTTGGTGAACAAGCCTGTGTTGGGGGGGCGCATATGCAGATGGCTGTTATTGTTTCAAGAATATGATTTTGAGGTCATAGTCAAGCCAGGACACTTAAATTATCAAAAACTTGGAAGACTCATAGAAGAGCTTGATTATTGCATTAAAAAACATAGAAATTTATACACAGAGACAGCCGTAGATGCTACAACAATCTGCCGACTGACATTTATGGTTCAACAACAATGGCCGACTACCGCCGCTTGCTGCCGACTAACATTGATGACTCGCCGACTATCGCCGTCATACGGTCAGGCGTGATTAATGTTCTAACACCTCCCCTTAATCACGATGACCTAAACTTTAACTTGCCTGCTAGTCTAAGTCTCAGCTAGGCTTACAACAAAACATTTCATTTTTGTCTTCTTGCTAAAAGGTCCATGCTTGTTCCTTTTCTTTTGCTGGTGCAGTTTCATCTTCACCTTTATCGGTTTCCTTATGAAATTCCTTTGCTCCTTGCTTACGTACTTATCGTCAACAACCTCTTCTGGATTGGGATGCAATGCAAGATCTCGAACAAGGTAATCTAATTCATGTTCTCCCCACTTTCCATGAGGAGCCACCAAAATGCACTCATCCTCGAACATGAGTGGCCTCGGAACAACATCCATGGTAGTATCCTCCACAATCGTAGTCATCTTGAAAGCAGATCCAATAAAACTTCTAACAATTGGGTTATGAGAGAAGCAAGTTTTACTCTGAGTGATTTCTTCAACAACATGATCCTCAACAACATGAGTGATTTCTTCAACAACATGAGACTTTTTGTCAAAGATTTCTTCGAACTCAAAAATACTGCCAAACCCAAAAATGTTTCCAAATGGGTTCCTGAGAAAATGATCATTGAAAGGATCATTGTCAAAAAAGTCTAAAAAGATAGACATATCAGCTAGGCTTAAATTTTCCTTAAACTCTGGCGAGCTTTGACTTCAGAATAGCACCACTCTTGGAATAGCACCTCTCGGCTCTGCCTCTCACTTCCCCGGATGCACACCACACTTTCGCTGCCCCACTCTTCTGATCAGCGTTTTCCAACAACGAGCTCTCCTTCTCTTAACACAACACTCTTCTTTTAACACAGCCACAGATGCTGTGGTCCACAATAGGCACAAACAGGTTCACTAATCTTCACATTCTAGAGGGGGAATCTTCACATTCCCGACCCCCTCTGGAGCTGCAGTGACACAAACATCACACACTGCTGCACACAAACAAAATACTTGGGAGCAGTCTCCAGTTCTTCACCGCAACATGCCAATCAATTCAACGCAGCTGACAACGCCCTGTGTCTTGGCTACACAAGAAAGGAGACAAAGCTCCACACATCAAAGTCAGTGCTTAACACAATAATTCCTCGGCGTTCCACTAGTCTCCATAGAGTGCAGGTTCAACAACGCCTCTTCGCCCAGCAGGACAACAACACTCCCTCACGTTGCTCTACGCACAGCAAGACAACAACACTTCTAGACAGCGTTGAAGGCACAGCTCAGCAGGCTGGCAACTCCGCCACTCTTGGCATCTACAGCCCTCGATGCTTTTACAGCCAGCACAAACAATGTGGCAAGCCCTTCAACAGCTAACAATAGACTCTCTCCAACAGCGCCCAATAATTACGCTGGATCTGGTATTCCCACACAAACCAATCTTGGACTCTGTGTCGATAAGAGCAGCACTGCTCAAATGGTGTCTACAGCCTCAACGGAGCTCAACACACATATGCCTGATGCCTCCAGGGAGCACAATGACAGATCGGCTCTCAAACATAGTTGCTTCAACTCAAAACAAGGACAAGGCTCAAAGCCTTTGCTCGACCCTCCAGGCTCCTTCGCACTCTATCATTATCACACTTCAAACATCGCTTAGAGCTCCACACAACATTGTGCTCACTCTCTCACAACACAACATCACTCTCTCTGTCGACTATGGACTCTCCAACACGGTGGCACACCATAAGAGCTTTTCACTAAGCTGCTTTCCCACAGCAGCAAGAGGTTACGCTTTCTTTCATGCAGAGTAGAAGCCACACCGCTCCGCCTCACTTCACAGCCAGCTTTGTGACCTCTCAGCTCACCTGAGCTTCGATACCATATCAGAGAGAGCGGAGACTCAAACACAGAACACACAGACAGAACTTAGAACTCACAACTTGGCTTCATTAGCTGATTAAACATGTATTTATACATGATAGAGAAAGTTCTGGAGATCGATTGGGGCGGTGGCTTCTTTAGGAAGCTTTGCCATTTGTCAGACGCAGATGATTCAGAAATAGAAATGGAGTAGATCAAGCAGACGACAGAACGGTGCGTTGCGGACCTTCGCGCAACACAGGCACAGTTGGAGGGGCTCCGTGCCAAGATCAGTTGGAGGGGCTTCGTGCCAAGATCGCCACACCAGCAGAGTGACACGGGATGAGTCACGATGATTGTGTTGGGGGCCTGTTGGGCATGGGATCCCCCGCAACAGGTTTTGGGGCTTAAAGCCCGAGTTTTGGTCAATTGTATTGTAAGACTTCACGAAGTGCAAGCGCAGAGCGCGAAAGTCTAGGATGAGTCATAGGGTTGTCCGCCCTAAGAATTGTAAAATAATGTAAAGTTGTGTCAGCATACCCATGGTCCGCGGACCATGAGAGTGTATAAATAGAGTGAGGCTCTAAGTGTAAAGATAGTTTTCGGTAGAAATGAAGAGAGATAGAATAGCGAAGGCATGGTAAGAGAATAGAGGAAAAGTTGAAGTGTATTGGGTCGTAGTAGTAGGAAGAGGCTCTATAGCTGAGTGTGTAGAGGCCTAGTAGAGTCTGCAGCTGAGTGTGCGAACCCCTGCAGCTGAGTACGTAGGGTGGAGTTGGGTTTGTAAGTGGGATTGTACTTGGATTTGAAAGATAATAAAGAGAAGTTTATTCTGTGCATCTGTTCTTGAATCCATGGTTGAATGTTATGCCTTACTTTTATTATGTTCATTTATTACGCGCACTTGATGAATACTTGTATGAATGCTTATATGTGAAGTTAATCTAAGTAAGCAGCTAACAGAGACTAATTAAGGGAGACTTGGGTGAATAACACGGGTCGCGCTGCGGCTAGACCTGTGTGAAGATAGTATCACAAAGCACGGGGTGCCCACAGGTGTGCGTAGCGCAGTGAGTGTGAAGGTTGGATTGTGTTCCAATCACCTCATATTAGACATCCCCAGGGTGTAGAATCCTGGTTCTAGCACCCTCCCATACTACTTCGGGTGAGACCTCAGTTTGCACTATGTGGACTGTTGCCGAAAGGGCCAGTAGTACTGGGATTTTCTTGGCTTAATCACTTCCGAACCTGGGTCAGGGCCCACTAATCCAACACTGCACAGAAAGGGGTGACCGGATTTCCTAAGGGACTGTGTAGCAGAGAAGGGAAGGTCATGGATATGTTTGTTTTTGTCATTAGCATTGCCAGATGGAATCAAATGCACATTGGGTGCCCTTGAACAATGAGTCGATAATTGTTCACTGAGAAGACAAGTGGCACTGGATTATATCCTTGGACATTGGATGCATATTTGAATTTGCAGTGGATTTTGGAATTCCTGGGAAGGAGGTGAATCCTGGTATTACTTTGAGGGTGGAGGTGTGAGCCTTTGGATTCCTTTGTTGCAGATGCAAGCATCGTATCCTTTTATTTTCTGGTTAAGAAAATGTGTATATGTGTATATTATTGTAAATATTATATCCAGCTAGATTTATAAAGCTCCATAGACCGTATGGTTATTTGTTGGTTGAAGCAAATATGTATGTGTATATGTGGTTATTGTAAATACAATAATGATTTATGTTATGAAGTTCTAGTGAATGGTATGATTGTCATGTTTAGCATATGGTCATTGTAAATACTGCAACGAACTATGTTATAAAGCTCCATGGGCAGTATGTTTTGTTTTCAGCAGTCTTGTTGGATATAGGTGTCATTGAACACCGAGGACAGTGTTCCCCCAAGGGGGAGGGTTTTGTAACAGCCCTCGTGAAAATTCTATGTAAAAATATATAAGGCCATGGTTGATGGGACACTTATTCCAAGCTAAATGTTGGGAAGGACATCCTAGGAGGGTGTTCATTTGGTTTTTTATGGCTAAGGAAATTGGAAAAGGCAATGGCTAAGGCTTTGGAAAGGTAAAATGGCATTTTTGGCATATTTATTTATGAAAATAAAGAAAAATAGGAGAAAAGGGAGGTGAAAGGTCACAGGTTGCAAGTGAGGAGGAAAATGAAGGAAAATAATGGAAAATGAAGAGAATAGAGGCCTCATTTATAAAACGATTTCTGAGGATCACTTGGCAAGATCTTAGTCAATGTAAGCTCTTGGCTCAATCTTTTGCTATGCTTGTGAATGGGATCAAGAAAGGCAAATAAGGCAAGAAGAAGGAAGGAGCAAGCAAGGAAGAGTAGGATCAAGCAACTACAACTAGGTTATCTGCCGGTATTGATTTACATGTGTATTTTCCTTGCTATATTTGGCATGCATGACATTGCATGTGGTTCTTTTGTTGTTGTGGCATGGGTTTTGTCAGGTATAATAGTGTTTTCAGCCTAGCCTTACATGTTTTGGTTGAGCTGGATTGTCGGATGGATTTGAAGCCAAGTGGGATGGATCTTTGAATGATAGAGAACATGGCCTAGTGGTCCCTGAACCAGACCGTGGATCACAGTAAATTTGTTGGCCTAGTGACCCCTGAGCCAGACTATGGGTTGCGGTAGAGTAAGGATTTTGTTGCCTTGGTGGGCCTAGGAATCCTTGCCGGTGAATGATAGGATATACGATAAAGCCAGGAGGTGGTTTTCTCTCCGTTGGGCCTAATAATCTCGAGTTTGGGATATGCGGTAAAGCCTGGAGAGTGGGTCTCGGTTTAGGGCCTAGTGATATGGGTTTGGATTGTAGAAAAGCCTGAGAGACTAGGAGGTAGAAAAATTCCTCATGGTGTAGGTGGAGAAATCTGGCGGCATCCATGCTTGTTTGGCCCAGTGATTGGGTGGAGATCATGGTAAATCCTATTACGATGTGTTCATTGTGTTGGCCTTGTGTTCCGGGATGGATTATGGTAAAGCCTGGTTTCTATTAATGAGGGTGAGGTGGTTTAGCCTCGGTATGCCCTGGTTGGTTCTTTTGGTTTAAGTCCCACATTCACGCTTAGAATAAAGCATAGGGGTAAATGGATGAAGATAGATTTGGCTCAACCATTCTATGGTCGGGTGGAACGTGGAAGTCCCATCCTGGGTTTGGTTTTTGCATCATTAATGAAAGGTTATTTAACCTTGTATTTCTATAAGTATTATATTGTATTCTATGTGGTTCATATGGCTGTGATTTCATGGATATTTCTATCCCTATTATATTGGTTACTTATATGTTTTATAACAACAGCTATGTATGGCTCTTAACATGTTTTTACTTGTAAATGAATGGATAATGTATCTATGGTCTAATAGATGGTAATGCAGCAAATGACATGAGGGAACAATGGTTCTTAGCGATTCTCAGATAAGTACAAGATCCCTATGTTTAATTTTGTTGGTTACACCTATAGATTACATGCTTGCGACATGTTTGACGAAATGCCTATCATGGCTAGTAGGGGTTTGATTAAGGTCTTGTTTAACTTATTTCTTTTGCATCATTTTTTCCTTGTTCTTTTACTGCTCCTAAGTTATCATTCCATTTTAGGTAGTGACCTGGGCTCTGGGCCTAAAAAAGTGGCTCAAATCCCGAGGACACTGGCATAACACTGGAAAATTGGGTCTCTAGACACTGGCAGGCAAGCTTGTGAGAGCGACTTTGGGTTTCTCGACACTGTCATGCCTATAGCATGAGAGAGACTGAGGCCTAAGTTGTTCGAAAGCTCAGTGGGACCCAAGGGAAAATTGTCTGAAGTGTTGGATTGGTTCTTGAGGGTCCTGAAGCTAATGTTGAATGTTTGTGTGTTATGTTTTCGTTGATTCCACTTCCTTAAGGTCACGTAGGAAGTTGAATCCAATCATAGTAGCCTCTCGTCGCATGTTTACCCCAGTTGGATGGTTACTTTGGGTAGATGTGGGAGGAGGGTGTTACATTAGTCCTCTTGTCCTTGGGGTACTTGGCAAGTCCTTTACCTCCTTTCTCACAGAGATACTGCACCTTCAATGCCTCTGCACTCAGCTACTCACAAGGGTCTTTGATGCTCCAAATACCTTACATGCATCATCTCCAACACAAGTCTACTTCTCACATTGAGTAAGATCCTTCCGCGTCATTGTACAATCAACCCTAAATCAATCCAACACTCATAGTCACTTAGCTCATCAAGTGGACTATATATTAGCCCTCTTTAACCTTATTATTCATCACTTCTTAGTGAACAAAATTTATGGCAACCTCAGTAACCATTCAACTTCACCACGTCGACCCACAACCTATCCCACTTCCCTTTCTCTATCCCTAAGATAACTTGTTTCTTTGTTGTCCAAGACTGATGCTATTTTTAGCCTCCTTTAGGGCTTAATCTTGCCACATAAAACCAATGTTGTTCTTGAGGCCTTGCGACCCTCCACAACATGTAAACTAAGGCACGTTAGGCTTCTTTCAGGGCTCGACCCTCTCCCCTTATGCACAGAAACAAAACAAACTTCACACATATAATTTGGCTCCTTATCTTGACGTAGACAAACCTCTTATAGGGCACAAACTTGACATAGAAACTTGGCCTCCTTTCCTGAGTATACTCAGCCTTCTTCAACATAAGACAAACCATAAGATATTCTTCTTTCAAGGTTGCAACTCCTCTTGAGGTATATGTCTCCAAGGAAAATGTAATCATAAGAATGAGTTGCCATGTGTATTTGACCTCCACTTAGGTCACTTATATTTATATCTCTCCATCATTTTCTTAGTGCCCCCTTTAGCTTATCAAAGGTGCCCTCACACAATAAATAGAATAAACAATGATTTGTTTTCGGTCTAAAGCCCACAACTTGGGTACTTTTCCCAACAAAATCTTATTTTTGTTGGTCAACTCCACACAACCTAGTACCCAAGGGTTGTGGGAGTACCTCCAAAGTTACAATTTTGATGTCGCAAGCTAGGGGGGTTGCAAATTAAAAATTAAGGCACAACATAAAACAAAACTCCACACAATATGTGTGCATATAAAATCTCAGAAATAATTCATTAATAAATAAAATATTTACAAGAGAAATATTGGCCTAATAATTGGCCACTCTCTCTTCACTCTCATTCCTACACTTACATGCCTCATGGCTCACCTAGATTTATACAAGTGGATCTGAACCCAAAGTACATTCTAGATCCTTAAAAAATTCCCACAATATCTCTCATGATCCATAAAAACTCTCACCTAATCCCTTATCTCTAGATGAGATCTAACTAACCCTCAAATCTCTCAACTCTTCCAAAATATTCTCGAACTTTCTCCTAATTACAATAATTCTCATTTTCTCTTAAAACTATAGGAAACATACATTAAATAATTAAATCCTAACATAGGGAACTAACTCCTTTAGTAAACATGATACCCTAGGCTAGATGCTCCTGCATCAGAATCCCTAGGTAAAAGAAAATCATGGTCTCTCGACGATATGTATTTATAAGTTGGATAAACTCCTCCTGGATCCCAAAGTTTAGTTTGTTGTTGATCATCCATTCTTTATTGTTCTACTTCAATGATTGTGACTTTTAATTCACCGATTTTCCAAATTTTATGTTGCAATTCTCCTCCTTCTTTGTTGATATATACTCAAGTAGTCAAATGTATCATGTTGTTGTCTTTCTGCCTCTTCTTGCAATATCTTGGTTTATGTGCTTTTTCCATCAGTTTCTTTAATATTTCAATTTCAATATCCAATCTAGTTTTTGATTGAAATTTACTGTTGTTATTTAGGAACATCAATTTATATTCATCAACATTAAATTGTAAATTACATTCAGGTGCCACATTTTCATTGCTTGAACAATTATTTTCTTTATCTATAATTTGCTTAAATTTAGGGTCCATCAACATTTTTTTTAGCAATTGTAATTCTTCTTCACATTTCATAAGCATTTTACGATCACTTTCAGAAATAATTTCATTAGAACCATCATTTGCAACACATCTTTCATCCACAAACCAATTTTTAGATTTAAAACCAACATAATTGTTATCTTCCATCAACGATTCAATCATCATATGTAGATCTTCTAAATAGTTTATGACACCATCTGCGGGAATCAAACCCACGTTCATATCAACAGATTTCATTTCAGCATCATCATCGTCTTCACCAAGCATCGGTCCTTAAACTGCAATTGAACTAACACCTTGCCAAGTTACTTCCTTTAAACTTGTCCATCGGTTCATTCCACTTGAACCTTCTTTTTTAGCGCTCCTTGCTCCTTTGGTTGCTGCACCTCCTTATTTTATTCGCTAAGAAATTCAACTGGTTCTTTTCTTAACTATAAGATTCTATTGCTATCTTGTCATTCCTACAATTTCTTTTCCAATCACTGACAATTGTTGCAAGGTTTTTTCAAATGGTTATTACAATATATTGACCAAACTTTAGGTATCAGGTTCCACTTGTCATGCACCCAATTACGATCGACGACCCTATTCGCGACTTAACTTATTAACTTGACTCTTAACTTTAAATTTACAACTTTCAACTTTGACTAAATAAATTTCAAGCATTCATACATACCCTTCATTATAACTTTCACCTCAAAATCAAAATAAATTTATAAAACTTTAAAATGGTGCATCTATCTTCATTTTTAACTTTCCACTAACTTTATTTCATATTCCACGCATTCTCCACTCCTATGTCATAAAATAAAACCCGTCATAACCTTTTACAATATTTCATGTGACGCTTTACAATAAATAAATTACGCATGCAAATTTTTCTTCTCAGACTATTAATGCCAGTAACAATTCTTCCATGCCCACAACAGTTCCTTTTAATCTCTCGGTAACAAGAAATAAATGTAACTGCAACTACAGAAACCATTCTCGATCCAAACGTATTATTAGACTTTTTAAAGTCTTACCTCCTCTACTTAGTCTACAAATAAAATAGACTATTGAAACACTATTATGTTATAGGAATTCACACATCTTTGGATTCTTCGTACTAACTGCAAATCCATAAATTGAATTTGCACTCCCATTTGCTAACATTTTGTCTTGATTCCCACACGAAAGGAGTCTCCACCGATTTGGCACACTACATTCATGGCTTTGCAAGGTATCACAACGTTTGAGGAAACATTTTCCATTCTCATCACTTATTTGCTTAAATTCTCATCACTTGTACTACAACCCTGTACACAGATGCATTCAATGTTTGATTTCTCCTATAGATCAATTTGGCTTTGGAACAGATCAATTTGGCTTTGGAACAGATCGTATTCACCAGGAAGTTCAGCCCAATGTAGTTCAACGCTCTCTTGGAAAATTACTAGTGTTGGGTGTTGTTCATTTGCAGCAACGATCCATCCACTGCTCATCGATTAAGAATCCTTTCTTTGCGTTCTGTTTCTATCAGTTCCAGAAATTGATCAACACTCCTGTAGCTTGTTATTCACGCACAAGTCCTTAACGTAGATCTTAAGCTCAACACTTCATCAATATTTAAAATTTAATTATCATTGATGCAACCTCCAACGCTTCAGGAAACGATATAGGCTTTCAACAACCACATTCTTTACAATTGAATAAACAAAATAATAGAGACAAATAAAAAGAAGGATCAAGCCATAATGTTAGCATCGAAACATCCGCAGTCTCACCATGATTCAAGTGGTCAAGAATAAGGCCCAACAAGAAACTGACCTTCGCCTCTCATATGATCTGGTAATCGTGCAACGCATTTCTATCCAACATGTGCAAGTTGCACAATTTTCTACAATTCTCAACCCCTCAATGCATAAATATGCCACTTCTCTTATGGCTCTGATACCAAAATGTTGTGGCAGGCTAGGGGACCTGCAAATTAAAAATTAACACACAACATAAAATTGAAATCCACACAATACTTATACATATAAAATTTTAGAAATAATTTATTAATAAATAAAATATTTACAAGAGAAATATTGGCCTAATAATTGGCCATTCACTCTTCACTCTCATTCCTACACTTACATGCTTCATAGCTCACCTAGATTTATACAAATGGATTTGAACCCAAAGTAGGTTCTAGATCCTAAACAAATTCCCACAATATTTCTCATGATCCATAAACACTCTCACATAATCTCTTGTCTCTAGATGAGATCTAACTAACCCTCAAATCTCTCAAATCTTCCAAAATAATCTCGAACTTTCTCCTAATTACAATAATTCTCATTTTCTCTTAAAACTATAGGAAAAATACATTAAATAATTAAATCCTAACTTAGGGAATTAACTCCTTGGTAAACATGATACCCTAGGATAGATGCTCCTGCATTAAATTTCAATAGAGTAGAAGGAGAATTTTTGGTTTCCATTCAAAATAATTGAATAATGTAAGGATTAGTGATTGAGGATTATCCATTCTCTACAAGTGCTACAATCCTTTGTCAATATGTGCTTCTTCTTACAAGTTTCTCTTGTGCTCTAATACCATGTAAAATTGTTGAATAACTTGTGCACAAAAATCTAGTTGCAAAGAAGAAACAACAATTCCGAGATTATGACCAAAGAGATTGAATGAATTTGGATTGTTTCAAAGAATGAACGAATTGCATATAAAGAGTATTCTCTGTAAGAGGACTAATGCACACTAAGTTGGCATTCTAGTATAGGCACATAGGTAATCACTAATAAATAATTCTCTTAGTGTATTCACTAGCCATGCAATGGAGTTAGTCCTCAATTAACTAATCATGCACAAGTGAAGAACTTATGCATGCATAACCATGCACTAGTGGTGCATGCAAAACTAGACTCTACTTGAGTAACTAAAGTGTCGCTATGCATAACTGGAACGTGCACTTGTTTAAGAGGAGAATATTCTCACCCAAAATATGAACTAGGTAAATATTCATGTACAATAATATTTCCATAAAGAAGTATTTGAATAATGACCTGGAATTAATCGATAGGTTCTAGCCAAAGCCTCACAAAAGTGTCAAGTTGCAAGCTTATCAACAAAAGCCTATGGCTTCTTACAAAATCTTTTATAAAAACATGTACCCCAAATTTTTGGATAAGTTTTTTTTTTTTTTAATTTTGTATCACTAAATGCTATCTAAAAATGCAGCTTGACTCTTCATCTCTATTCAAGAAAAACCACTCCAAGTGGAATAACCCATTGGTGGAGTCACGCTCCTAGACCATTAGTATAAGATTTTTATCTAATAAAAATATTATAATGTTTTGGTTTTTTTAGTAGTTATTACCCAAATTTTTCTTTTTCTTTTTTCTTGTACGGATAAACCTAGACCAAGGAAGGTTAACACCAATGTTAGATAAAACAATGATCAGCCCACCTGTAAGACAATTTGGATACCTACTAAAACATTTTTTATCTCTAACAAGTGACTCCCACTCTCAATCTATCTTCATGAGATGAGATTTGAACCAATAACTTAATGAAAATTATTACCTAAATTTAATATAACTATATAACTGTTATTAAATCATTATAAAATAAATTCAACACCATTAAAAATTTTATTATATTTAAATTATAAACTTATACATTAATATTTATAATTTCAACCATTACTATTTTGTAATAAAAAATCAAAACCTTAATATATTTAGTTTTTTTACTTAATTAGTTTTTATAAATGTTCCTTAAATTGAGAGTATGTTTCCCTAATTTAGAATAGCATATTCAAATTATGCTTTTATAAGTGGTCGCTAAGTCCCTAAGCTGTGATCCAATAGTTACGTAATAATATAATTATATTTTTATAAGTGATTGCTAAGTTCTTAAAATGTGATCTAATAGCTATGTGAGAAAAATTGGTACCACATAACTAATCTCGAATAAAATTATATATGCCTGTGAACTGCTCTAGCGACAAGTTTTCACGTCGCTAAATAAACCGCTTATTTTCCTTATCGCAAATAATACAAAAATTTCATTGACCCCGCTGCTTCATTCGCAAGGGATATTATGTGTCTTCTTTCTTAGCTGGGCGGTCAGAGAATTAATGAAATAAATGTTGATTATTCTTTTCACCGGGAATTGTTTCAAAATGGTAAATTTAAATAAATCTAAGTATGGAAATAATTTTGAGAGACCATAAGAGGTATCTGATGGTACAGGAACAACATTGTTATGGTTCGAAAATTGTGGATAAGATTTTTGTGTATTAGTTTTAATCATCCATTAAATTAAATTAAATAATATTAAATTTAATATTAATATAATATTAAATATTTTATTATTAAGTAGATTTAATAATTAAAATTATGTAAAAAATAATTGATAAAAAAATCATAAATTTAATATATATTATTATACAAAAATAAATTTTTTGTTGTTAATTTTAGGTAGTTTAAGTGATGATGGTTGTGGAATGAAATTTTATTGCACTAGAAATTTTGAGTTTGAATTTTATATTATTCTTTTGTAGCATGGTGAATAATGAATATGTAAAATAAAAAATCAAAAAGTGCTACCAAACTTACAAAAAAATCTTTTATCTAAAAAATTTATATATTTACATTTAAAACATAAAACTTATTAATATTTAATTTGAAAGAGCTAGCAAAGTATCACTTTGCATCAATAGTCACAATGATCTGAACGGTCATGTTGGCAAATCGACCCAACCTCAATACATAAGTTTTCCCAGCTCTACCATTCGGGAATATAGACTTCATTGTGAAAATTACTTTACAGTTCTAATTAGTCATTAGAGTATTTGGTTAACAAAGTAATTTAATTGTTGAGTTTTATGTTCAATTTTATGATTCTGGATCTTTCTTTCTTATATATAAATGTTTTCGGTTCTCTTTTCGAGAACATAAATTTTATAATGAAAAAACATTTTCTAGGTTTTAATTTAGGAATTTAAATTTTATAGTGATCAATATTTCACAGCTTTACTTTGCTTTACTTAAATATTTGATAGAGATGGAACTCTTCATGGAAATAAAATTAACAATTTATAAATTTTAGTTTAT
The DNA here is from genome assembly GCA_031772625.1 of Pinus tabuliformis. Lineage (NCBI taxonomy): Eukaryota > Viridiplantae > Streptophyta > Pinopsida > Pinales > Pinaceae > Pinus > Pinus tabuliformis. The sequence goes on from CM062810.1 coordinate 787,534,423, forward strand.
TATTCATTTTCTTTATTTAGATGCAACAGTTGATGGAAATAAAATTAATAATTTATAAATTTTATATATTATAAAATTATTTGTTAATTAATTTATATATATAATTTTGTAAATTGATTTATTGGAAAAACATTATATTATAGTGATTAAATCATTTCATTATAATGCTAGTGATTTAGTGATTAAATCAATCTATTGACCAAATACTATGGTATGGAATTGGAAAAAATAAGAAATTGAAACTTTAAATATGGAAAATCAATCTTTAATTAGTATAGATTCATCTTAATCACATATTTACCAAGTGTCTAGGAGAGTTTTTTTAATATAAATAGATTCAATGTCTTGAAAATCTACCATGGCACTTGGATTGTGTAGACTACATATCTTAAAGTTGCAATTCCACCAAACCTTTTTTAGATTTTAGACAAAATTGATTGAAAAATATATCATAAAAAGGACTAGAATATAGGATAAAAAGAATATTTGAAATATTTTAACCATAACATTTTTTTTTCATTGCTTTATATAATATATTTTATTTTTTAACCACATATAATATATACATAGTAAACGTTCAAATATATTATTTAACATGGGCATTGGTATGTTTTATTTATGAACAACATTCTCCCATTAAAAATGAATTACGCGTCTATTTATTTCTCTTTGCAAATTAAAATATTTTAGTATGGTTAACATTAAAGTTGTTTTTTTTCCCTTCTAGTTTTTTTGTTTCTATATATACATATATATGAGGCTGATATTCAAATATATTAATTAACATGAATATTCAGATATTTTATTTAAGTGATATATTTAAATCTTATTTATGGTTGAGAATGAGAGTGAAATATTTTATGGCATATCAATAACCAAGTGAACATAGTGATCTAAGGCGTTATTGATGTTTTATAATGCTTTTAATTAAAACTAACCATATTCAATTTTGTGTTTTATAATGCTTTTAATTAAAACTAACCATGTTCATTTTTGTTTTTTATCATTGCTGACACTGTTTTTTATTAGGAAATACTTTGTTTTCTATTATAGCCTACATCGTTTTTTAATTAGAGAATATTTTATTTCATTTTTAAAAGGGACATGTGCCAATCTCATCTTGAGCATAGACGGAATCACACCTCACTCTCATAAAATATGGGTGAAAACATTTTGTGTTAAACATTTAAATAGGAAAAGTAATTTTTGTGTATGAATTTTCTTTTTAGACATGATTTGATTAATTTTTACAATTAATTAAGAATTTTCAATTTTCATTCTTAATCTTTTAGAAACTACATAATTTTACTACATTTCTCAAGGCTCATTATGAGCTCAACATGTCACATGTGGGAATTGTCTTGGGGTTGGTAGGATAAGAACATGTTTTCCAACTGGCCAAACTACACCCAATTGATATATTTTTTAATGGTGGTTCACAGACACTAGGTGGTCGCTACATCCATGAGAAAATCTGGGCATATCAACCCCAAAGGGAATCAAATCCCGCCAAACTAGTTGGGCCTAACCCTAAGAGCGTCAAGGAGAATTAATCTTGTGACCTCCCAATTGAGGAGGTACTTAGCAACGGGAACTCAACTAGTTGAGCTAACCTTTGGGGCATATATATATATAATAGTTGTTATATATATATATATATATATATATATATATATATATATATATATATAGATAACAACTATTATATTATTATTTTTTGTAACCTAAAGGTCCTATTAATATTCCATGAAATTACATAATTAGAGAGTTACTGCACACCTTGAGTTTGCTGCCAGAAAACTTGTCCTAATGCAAAAGGCTATTTTGTAAAAAGAGGTTTCAAATGAGAATTTATATAAAATGAGATATAGTTATGTTATTCATAATTGTAACTATCTAATGAACTAAAATTCCTAGGATGACCATCGATATAGTAACTATAAACTACAAAACTGAAATAGCTATCATGCAATCTATAAAGAAATAGAGAGATCCACGTCAATGTGGTCTTAATCATATTGTTGAGAAAATGGTTTTTATTAATGTCAAAGGTTATAATATTGAAGAAGAGAATATTACAAGCTTAAATATCATCTCAATACCTTTCCAACAAGGTGTGGATCACCCCCTATCTCCTCGTGGTTGAGGAGATTTGAATCTTTCAATACAAAAGTTGAATTTATGTGGCATCAGTCAAGTAGGTCCTCCCATAGGACAAGTTAGCCCTAATTGGTGTAAGTTGGCCCTATTTTGGGGTCAACGAGGCTTGTAAGTAGCTCGTTCCCTCTCCCATTTGATTGATACATTTGGTTAAGGATTTAAGGAGTATTTCATACCTGTGAAGTAGCAGTGGAGAAAGGTCCATAACTCATGAACCAAGGAGCTCAGTAAAGGAGTAATTTCCAAAAGCTTTCCTTGATCTTGTTAGGTCTTGTTTAGAGTTTTTTTTTAATTATTATTTGAAGCATTTTCTAACACAACATTGGAAGAAACTTGGGTCCCTTGTAGCATGCCTCTTGGCCTACTCTAGGAAAATCTTGGCCTTGCAACCACACTGTTATACCCTCTATTTTGGCCCTGCAACTAATCACAAATAACCTAAGTTCATCCCTGAGATAGCCTCAATTTGACCTTTGTGTAAGCCTCAGTTTGGCCCCTGCTTGATCCTCAGTTCAACCCCTATTTTCGGCCCTGAAATAAGCCTATATTAGGCCCTATGGAAGCCACCATTGGACCTTTCTTACAACCTGTCTTGGCATGTCTTAGATCCAATTTTGGAGCAAACTTTGATGCCTATCTTGTAGAAGTTTTGGAGCATACTTTGATATCTTGTAGAAGTTTTGGATCAAACTTTGATTCCTGTCTTGCAGAATTTTTGGAGCAAACTTTGGTGCATTTCTTGAAGAAGTTTTGGAGTAGACTTTGATGCATATCGTGAAGAAGTTTTGGAGCAATATTTGATGATTATTTTGAATCAGTTTTGGAGCTACATCAGAATAAAATTTTGGAGAATATTTGAAGTCCAATTGATCAGATTGAATAGGTTGGTGCCTGGAGAGGATTGGTGTCCTCAATTTTTGCTAGGTTGGTTCTTGGACTTGTTAAAGAGGAATGGTGTCTTAATTGTATTACTAGGTTGGTGCCTTGGCTTGTAGGAAAGGATTGGTGTCCTTATTTGATAGGTTGGATCTTGAATTTGTAAAGGAGGATTGGTGTCCTCATTATTGTATTTTGAACTAAAATTATTCAAGTAATTTTTTTTTATTCTTGTGTCCTAGCATGGTTTGTGCTTCTCATTTTTAAAATAATTTTAACTGGCAAAAATTAACAATTGAAATAAATATTGATTCACCCCCCTAGTATTTCCAACAATTGGAATTAGAGATAACTTCTTCAAGATCAACCTAACAACTAGAAGAAGGATTTTCAATCACAATGGGCAGTAAAGAAGCACTTAAAGTTCCCCACTTTTATGGAACAAAGATTTCATTTTGGAAAATCAAGATGAAGTATTATCTGATGTCTCTTAGGGTTGAAGTTTGGAAATTAGTTACAGATGGATATAAAATACACCTCCTCTGCCAACAGACCAGGACGGGAAGAAGGTGTATGTAACAAATGCTAAGGCTTTGAACTCTAAAACAAGTGGTCTATCAAATTCAAAATTCACCAAAGTCATGAGTTGTGAATCAACTAAAGAAATGTGGAAAAGATTATCAATATCTATGAAGGAGATGAAAAAATAAAAAAGACAAAGCTTCAAACATTTAGAAGTTAGTTTGAAAGTCTCAAAATGAATGATGAAGAATATATTGTTGCTTGCTTCCTATGAGTAGATGAAGTATTTAACTCTCTCACAGGGCTAGGTGAAGATATCAAAGAAAAGATGATTCTCTAAAAAAATTTAAGATCTCTTCTAAAACATTTTGATTCTAAAGTTTGTTCCATAGAAGAACTAAAATACTTGGACAATTTATTAATGGATGACCTTCATGGAATTCACACAGTGCATGAGATGATGTCAAGAAATCCAAACCATAAGGAAGTTGCATTCAAAGTCATCAAGAGGAGCAAAGAGTAGTTATTGCACCAACAATGAGTTTGATACTAAAATGGCACAACTTATCAGGAGGCTAAAGAAAGGATTCAAGCTTAAAGGTAATTTACCTCTCATTTGTTTTACATGTAGTAAAATATTACATTACGTTGTGAAGCTTCCTCTAAAAAATGACAGTGATGATGAAGAAGAACCTAAGAAAGGGATGTTCAAAAGGGGAGGCTCAAGAAAGAAGAATTTCTGATCCAAGTATGATAGTGATGTCTCTGATGAAGAATAATATGATGAAAATAGAGAAATATTATTCATGGTTGTCTCAAATGAAGCATAAAATCTAGAAGAAGGAGAAGGAAAAAAAAGGAATTGAAGGTATGGATAATTTATTTATTAGTTCCTTAGAAGAGAATGATAGACTCAGGAAAAACAATGGAAATTTATCTAAGGAAATCATCTCACTCAAAACTGAGAAAAAGGAAGCTAAGTAAGTAGAAGAAGTCTTTAGCAATAGACTAAAGGAAAAGGTAGAAATATGTGAAAAATTGGAAGTTGAAGTAGTATCTCTGAAAAAGGAGTTAGACAAAGTCAAAAAAAAATTGAAGAGCTCCCAAACCTTAGATGCCACTCTTAACTATCAAAGTCGACCACATGACAAGTTCGAGCTTGGATATACAAGTGAATCCTCTAGTTCAGAAAAGACAAAAATTAATACTCATCATGAAGAAAATCCTGAAAGCTTCATAAAAAATAATGTTGAAAAACACATAAGTTTTTTTGATGTTCTTAAAGGGTCTCATCACATTCCTCATAACGGTACAACAAGAAACAAATATCAACCAAGGAATGAGAATCCAAAAATACGACCCTTCCTTAGAAGAAATGATTTATCAAGGCAAGCTTATACTAATAGGTATCAAACTATTTTCCTTCGTCGCTGTTTCTTTTGTAAAACTTTTGGTTATCAGGAAAAACATTGCAATGTTCATAGGGCTAATCACCAACCTTCTAAAAATAAGGCTATTGCCATTAAAATCCAAGACCAAATCAGAAATTATAATTCCTTTGTTCCCTCTTTCAAATTATAGTCGAGAGTGTTACATGTGCAACAATCGAGAGCATGAAGCACAAAATTGACTATTAAATTCAAAAGGAGTCTAGGAAAGGAAGACTAAAGAATCTGCACCTAAGAAATGCAAACTAGTTATGTATGCTCAGAACAAGGAGATTTAGTGGTTTTTGTTGATAATGGATGTTCTAAACACATGAAAGGGGACCAGAATAAGTTCATCTCATTAAGCAAAGAGATGGAAGGAAATGTGACCTTCAAAGATAATGGATCTGCTAGAATTATTGTAATAGGCACAATAAGTCTCAACATGTGTTATATGTTGAGGGCCTTAAGCACAATATTTTAAGCATCAAAAAAATGTGTAATCAAGGATATGATCTCATCTTTCATGCCAAATATTGTGAAGTAAGGAGATCATCTTTAGGAAGTCTCATAGGAAAAGGGGTAAGAAAAACATATAATGTATACACTCTCAGTGAAATTCAAGAAGAAATATGTTACATGAGTCAGTCAAATAAAAGTTAGTTATGTCACAAATGCTTGGGACACCTAAGATTTGATAACTTTGTGAAGATCAACAAAACTCAAGCAGTAAGAGATATGCCCATAATTTCAAAACCAACAAATGTTATTTGTGTATCATGTCAACATGGAAAACAAACTGGGACTAGTGAGAGATATGCCCATCAAGGTAATTTACGTTATTCATGAGTGATTATACCAGAATGATTTGGGTATCTTTCCTTAAATATAAATCAAAGGCATTAGATTGCTTCAAACATTTCAAAGCATCAGTGGAAAATGAAAGTGATTTGAAGATCAAGTGCTTAATATCAGACATACGAGGAGAATTTACTTCAAGAGAATTCAATTAGTTATGTGAAAAACATGGAATCAGAATGAAACTTCATGTTTCTAGAACCCCACAACAAAATGGAGTGGTAGAAAGAAAGAACATATATGTGCAGGAGACTGCAAGAATGATAATATTGGATACCAAGGTAACTAATAAATTCTAGAAGGAAGGAGTTGGGGTAGTAGTTTACATCATAAACAGGGCACAACTTCGGGTAAAAAACTATAAGACTCCATATGAACTATGGAAAGGAAGGTCCACTTTTGTGAAACACTTCATAATATTTGGGAGTAAATGCTTTATGAAAATAAATGATAATTCACTGGGAAAGTTTGATTCTTGTGTAGACAAAGGATTTTTTCTTGGATACTCATTAGGAAGTAAGACATACAAATGCTACAACAATCAACTTAGAAAGATAGTAGAAAGCATTGATGTAAAAATAAACAAGGCTCTACCTGAGAAAGAAGTAAATCTAACAAATGAATAAGACCTTATCCTTATAGATCAGGAGGAAATTTTTGCAAAAGAAGATCGGGAGTTGGAAGACCAAAAGGAAGAACAAATACAAACCCCATCCAATAAAACTTTCAAGTTTGTATAGAAGCACCATCCAAAAGAGAATATTATCAAAGATATGGACACATGAATAAAAACATGAAGGATACTAAAAAATACACCAAAAAAGATTGATATCACTTTATTATCTCAAATAGAACCAAAGGATTTTACTCAAGTAAGGATCCAAACTGGATAAATGTGATGGAAGAAGAGACGACCCAGATTGAAAAGAATAGAACATGGGAACTTGTACCTCATCCAAAGGATAAAAATATAATTGGAACCAAGTGGGTGCTCAATAAAAAAATGAATGAAGATGGAGAGGTTATCATAAACAAGGCAAGATTGGTGTGCAAAGGGTATACTCAAATTGAAGGAATTGACTTTGAAGAAACTTTCTCTCCAATTGCCAAACTAGAGGCTATAAGAATGTTTTTAGCATTTGCATGTTTTAAAGCCTTCAAAATCCATTAGATGAATGAAAAACCAACCTTTCTAAATGTTGACCTAAAAGAAAAATTTTACATGGAACAACTAGAAGGTTTTGACTCATTAGAAAATAAAGACTATGTATACAAATTGTAAAAGGCTCTATATGGATTAAAACAAGCTCCAAGAGCTTGGTATGGCTTGGTATGCCAACATTAGAGAAATTTTGAGGTAAAAAGTGGGCCTCAAAGCAAAAATATATAACAAAAATCAACTTTATAAGAACCAATAGGATTCAATATAATGATGCCAACCATGGAGAATGATTCATCATTTCTAGAGTAAAGGGTAAAAATATTAAAAGATAAAAAAAAACAAAATCAACTCGTATTTTCAGCTTATCTCCCTACATTTTTGGTAAAATTTCGAGTGGGAGCATTCATTGGATGCAAAATTTAATTTCTCATCCAAGGAGTACCCATGTTGCATACTTTCGATGGACCCTACTACACAAAAAATGTGAAATACCTGAAACAATGTTATTGCAATCACACTTTTCATGTATATCATATTTTTCGTGTAGTAGGGTCCATCGAAAGTATGCAACATTGGATGAAAAATTAAATTTTTCATCCAATGCGTGTTCCCTCTCAAAATTTGAATAAAATCATAGGGAGATAAGTTGAAAAAGTAGTTTTTTTCTTTTTTCCCTCCAAAACTTGATGAGGTAATCTAATATTATTTTATTATTTTCACTATTATTTTATAAGATTCCTTAGGAGGTCCATTTTATACCACAAAAGTTATCTAATGACTAGATCACTACCTTTAACAACAAGGGTTGAAGAGAGGAGTTGGAGGAAGCAACCTATACATGAAAATGGACAAAGATAACCTCTTGATCACACTTTATATGTGGATGATTTGATTTTTGGTAACAACAATGATGAAATGAGTCATGGATTTTCCCAAGAAATGTTAAAGGAATTTAAAATTTCAATGACTGGAGGGTTGTCCTTCTTCCACGGACTTCAAGTAACTGAAACCAATGCTGGAATTTTCATAACACAAATGAAATACCTTAAGGAAATGCTTACGCAGTTTGGAATGGAAGAATGTGCTATTGTAAGTACACCTATGATTACAGGATGTAAGCTAAGTAAGGATGTTGAATCTCCAGAGATAGATGCAACTATATATAGATCAATGATTGGAGGTCTCTTATATCTAACAACTTCACGGCCACAGAGGCTTCATTAGGGGAGCAATACCATACCATATGAATTCATATTGGGGGATATATATAAAAATGACATAATATATTGAGCATATAATAAGGGGTAAAGGGTTTTTATATGTTTTGTATAAAAAATGGAGCTCAAAGTTAATGAAAAAATATAAAGGGGTGTAAAATGTTAATGAAAAAATGGATACCTACAATATCTAGTGAAAGTAGGGGTTTTTTAAATTGGGAAGGTGTATTGCGTTCATATTGGCAGGGGGTTAGGTAAAGTGATTTTTAGAGGTAATTTCCAATATGTAGTCAAATTAAGGATATTGTTTAGTGTGCCATGAATGCACATTCTATCTTAGAGGTTCATTAAGTGAAGCCCCCATTTTCACCATCATACATCATGAAGGCAATTGGTATCCTAGCAAGATTTGAGTTAGCTCCTAAGGAATCTCACATGCAGTTATAAAAAGGGTACTCAAATATCTAAAAGGCACCCTTGATTTTCGAATATGGTATCCAAAGAGCACAAATCTTACTTTGACAACATACATAGATGTTGATTGGGTAGGGAGAATTGACAACCAGAAGAGCACCAATGGAAATGCATTTTTCTTAAGGGATTTTCTTGTATCTTGGTTAAGTAAGAAATAATTGTTTATATCTCTCTCCATAGTTGAGCTCGAAAATATAGGAGAAATGGACTATTGTACACTGATTCTATGGATGAAGGAAGCCTCGAAGGATGTCAAATGGAAATAAATCAACCCATCACTATCTTCTATGACAATACCAGTGCAATCAGTCTCTCAAAGAACCCAGTCATGCACTAAAAAACGAAGCATATTTCGATCAAGTACCACTTTATCAAAGAATAGGTTGTTGATCATAATATCAAAATGGAACATATCAGCACTATCAAACAGATTGTGAACATCTTCACCAAACCTCTTCCTCAAGAAACATTTGAATATCTTTGTCAAAAGTTGGGTGTCATCTCTCTTTCATCCCAGTAAAGCATCCCTTTGTTATTGATGTCAAAGGGGGAGTAGCATATAGCCAAGGAAAGCAGTCATCGAAATGTTGTCATCAATAAAAAAAGGGGGATATTGTTGAAAAATGATTATTATTGATGTCAAAGGTTATTCTGCTGAAGAAGATAATATTATAGGCTTAAATATCCTCTCAAGACCTTTACAAAGAGTTTTGTCTCGCCCCTCAACTCTCATTGATTGAGGAGATTTTATTTTTTCAAGACAAAAGTTGAATTTTAGTGTTCTTAGTCAAGTTGACCCTCCCATAGAATAAGTCAGCCCTAATTGGGTTAAGTTGGCCCTTTTTGGGGGTCAATAAGGCCTATAATTAGGTCATCCCCTCTCCCATTCTGCTAATGCATTCGGTCAAGGACTTGGAGTATGTCAGACCTGTGAAGAAATAATGGAGAATGGTTCATAACTCATGAACTAAGGAGCTGACTAAAGGAGTAATTTCCAAAAGATTTCCTTGATCTGGTCAGGTATTTTCTAGAATATTGTTTTGATTATCCTTTGAAGCATTTTATGAATTAAAATTGGAAGAAACTTCGGCCCCTTGCAGCATCCCTCTCGACCTACTCTAGGAAAATCTTGTCCTTGAAGCCATACTTTTATACCTCTATTTCAGCCCAAAACCTATCTGCAGAAAACTTGATTTCGGCCCTGAGAGAGACTCAATTTGACCTCTGTGTAAGCCTCAGTTTAGTCCCTACTTGAGCCTTAGTTCAACCCCTATTTTCGACCTTGAAACAAGTCTATATTCAACCCTATGGCAACCACCATTAGACCTTTCTTACAACCTGTTTCATCTTGTCTTAGAGCCAATTTTGGAGGAGACTTTGATGCCTATATTACAAAAAAAATTGGAGCATAGTTTGATATATTGTAGAAGTTTTGGAGCAAAATTTGATTCCTATCTCACAGAATTTTTGGAGCAGACTTTGATGCCTAACCTGAAGAAGTTTTGGATGAATATTTGATTCTTATTTTGAATAAGTTTTTGGAGCTTATATTAGAATATAATTTTGGAGAAGATTTGAAGTCCAATTGATCATATTGAATAGGTGGGTGCCTAATCAAGATCGGTGTCTTCAATTTTTGCCTAATTTGGTGTTTGGACTTGTTAAAGAGGATTGGTGTCCTCATTATATTACCTGGTTGGTGCTTTGCTTTGTGGAAAAGTATTGGTGTCCTTATTTGACAAGTTGGAGCCTCAATTTGTAAAGGAGGATTAGTGTCCTCATTATTGTATTTTTAACTAAAATTAATCAAGTAATTTTTTTTTTAATTCTTGTGTCCTGGCATAAAAATAACAATTGAAAGAAATATTGGTTCAGCCCCCTCTTAATATTTCCAATAACCTGATAGTGTTGCTTTAGCCAAAGGAGAGCTAGACCTTCAATGCTATCCAATCACTTATCCATATCTTTCATTTGGGGTTGCATCTCATCGAACATGTGATATTTCATCCTTGACAAGAGCGCCTTGCCCAAGTGTAATGTCCCAAATGATAAATTTGCTAGATATTGCTTCATAAAATTTAGTCGCAAATCAAATAAACCATGAGCACAATTTTGAACCACGAAATCAACAGAAAACTGGAAATATATTTCACAATTGAAGAATAAAGATAAATATGCAGAAGAACTCAACCTTATTTTATTAAATGAAAGGTACATATAATGTTCGAAAAATGGCTAAAAGAATGGACTCAAAACATCTGAAAAAATGCCACAATTGTCCTCTAAAATAGACTGAAAACCAATAAGTTACAACCTGTGAATTCCGGATGAATTCACCAAGGAGAGAAATGGGTTACCACCCACTCTCTCTGAATCACACGAGGGTTACATCCTAGGGCTACTGGATTAGAGAACTAGGTTCTCAAACCTCTCACGCAAAGACAATGCACAAATCCAAGATGTCTCTGAATGATCTCCCCCTCCTCTTTTATCGATCTGATGGATAGATCTCCAAGCATCTAGAAGAAACTTATTTTATTATTTTATTATTATTCTAGAAGCTCCTCTCTTGACTTTACCTTAAGTGGCCTTTTAATTTTATTTTATTTTACTTAAGTCACTTTTGGCCTTTTTCCTCCAATTAAATAATTTTCCCTTTTTAATTAAATGACTGATTAAAGTCATTTTTAATATGGGAAAATGGTAAATCACCCACCATACTCTCTCTGGCTATTAAAAATCACTTCTCAACATCCCATCCTATAGATCTTCTCGTTTTGGTTCCAACGAGATATTACACTAAGGCATTCCATCAAATACTCCTCCCAGAATGCCACCTTGAACATAATTAATTAAGTTATGCCCACTAATAACCCTATTTTGTGAAAGTTGTCAGAATGCAACGGAACGAATGGAAATTTGTGCAGATGATGGAATATGCCAAGCGAATACCATCAGATCCCATAGAAACTCCTCAAAACCCCATGAAACCCCTCCAGAAGTCCCTAGGCCTACTGATAGAGTAAACCTACTCTTGTGACCTGTTGCCTCTGACCCTGGAAGTCCATCCTGACCATGCCATAAGGGAAACCCAAAAAATAAACATGACACTAAGAGTGCCTTCATCTGTTAATATAATTCTATAGTGTGCAAATATGACTATGTCTTCCTCTGGTGTTCCCTATACTCAGTACCCATGCGGTCACCTCTGAGATTATTTCTGAATTATCGTGGCAATCTCTCTCTTCATTAGCCTCTTTCTCATCCTCATGAAACTCCAGTTAAATATCCAATAAGAGTTGGGCTTAACATTGCTTCGTCGAGGACTCAATACAACAATGAGCACGTGAACATCCTTTGGATCCTCGAACACTTGCTTCTCTTCTGCTTCGACCATGTTTCCTCATCATAACTGAAATTGGTAAGAGGGATAGAGAAATCAGAAGAGATGCACAAAGAAGGAGAGGGTCAAAATACCATCAAGGAAAATCTAATACCAATAAGAGAAATGCAGGAAATGAACCCTCCCAAACAACTATCATAGTGTTAGGGAAAACCTTTCAAGTCAAAGGAGAAGCATTAGTGCCTGGGCCAAAAAAAAGGAATTTCCACAAAAGAGTGTGGGGAAGGAAAACAACAAGTCTATCAAGCAACGGAGACGGGGACAAGATGCCTCAAATGCAAAAAAACCTCTAAATCTAAGGGAAACGAGTAAGGAGAGGATAGCATCATTGATGCAGTGATAGGGAGTAAAAACACTAGCATAATTTCATACATTGTACCATTAACATGTTGTCCTTCTTGCTCAAGGAGACTGATCATGTAGTTAATATAGAGAGGGATAGAATGGTGCATCCTCCCCACTAGTTGTCTAGTGGGAAATGGCCTAACATCCCTCTCTCTTATCTTGTCTCACATCACTTCATATGGGGAGTGGCCTAACCTCCCTTGCACTTATCTTCTCTGGTATCCACCTCATATGAGGAATTTCATAGCAATTATCACTCCCTGGTTCTAGATAGGATAATTTAAGAAATTAATTTATTGATATTATTGATAAGATAGGTATAGTTATTTAATTTTATTATTGATGATAAATGTAAATAAAGAAATTTTAATTATTTTTTGTATGATATATCGTTTTATTTTTTATTTATATTTTTTAATTTAAATTATTATAATTTTTTATTTAATAATAATAATAATTTATCATTAGCACCCATGGGGCATAGAATAGATGGTGATGGGGTATACTATTAAGTCACTATGTGATGTGAAGGTCACCGATTCGAAACTCTGTGGGAAAAAATCCAACCATGTTAAGGGTTGGTGTGGCCCAGGCCAGGTGCGATCCCTAGGTTATTTTGACGGGTTAGATGCCCCTGGGTTGCAGTTTCTCAAGCCAAAGGTTAAGCCTATAGTCATTTAAGGACTAGACAACTTAGAAAACAATATATATATCATTAGCAATATTTATAGTTTTTATAAAACTAAAATTGAAAACAGAATTAATTAGACATGTGTATTTTAGAATATAGCTTCCAAAATTTTAATTTAATTATAATAATTATCAGGTAGATGGTAGGAATTTAATCTCCATGGAATATTATAGAAAATTAGTAATATTAATCACAAATTAAAGGTTGAGATTTATCTCCAAAGCAGTTATGTTATTTTTGTCATTTTAATTAAATTGATTAATAAAAAAAAATCATATGAACAAGAGTCTAATAAAATAAGCCACGATTTTTTGGACGAGTGGTATTAATAAGTCATGGTATTGGTCTGTGGTATTGTAACAAAGGTTATTTATAGGTTAAGAATTTCCATAATAATTTAGGGGTAAATCTCCATAATTTACAATCTTATTACATGTTTTTTAAATGTATATATTTTTAACTCATATATTAAATATGCATATAATTAATAATAACAATAATTCAAAAAATGTTCTGTGGTTGGAGAACGATCTTTGCGCTCGCAAGCTTCCCATTCGGCCCTAGGTCTTATTTTGCAGGCCTGTGGGGCCTCCCTCTCCCCCTCTCTTCTTTTTACCTTGCATCCTTCGCTTAGCCCATGCTTCGCCTCCCCCTTTTTTGCTGATCCGCTACAACTCAATGCTTTGGTCAGATGGTTGTCATTGCCAATCCAGCCTCTCTGTCTCGTCTGAATCTATAAAAGAGGCCTTTAAAGCATTAGTCTCCAATAGACATGTTTTTCAAAAGGCTTTGTCATCCAATTTTGTGAAACGACTTGAAGAGATTCTTAAAGTTGAGATATCAGCTTGTCAGGCCTGATTGCGAGCCCTCCAACTAGCAGATTGTGGTCTAGTCAGATAGTTCATGGGCTTATGGCCATCTCTCAAAACTATAAAGCAATGGGTTAATAATAACTAGAAACTGTTGATCAATGGTGAGCTTTCCACCTCTTTCTATGCTAAGTGATTCTATACCTTCTTCTTTGAACAAAAAGTAGATCTGGACTTGATTTTCTGCAGTGGCTCATATTTTATGGGATCTCAATGGCTATACCTAGATAGATGGAGCCTAAATTTTAACCCAAACTGTAATTTTCCTACCTCAGTTCCAGTCTAAGTCAAGCTCCCATTCCTTCGTATATTCTACTAGAATGATAAAACCCTCAGAGATATTGGGAAATCTTTAGGTAAATATGTTGATAGTGCAAAACCTCGAGAGGACCTCTTCTCATGCACCCAAATCTGTGTTGAAGTTGGCATAGAAAAATGTTTGCCTGCAACCATCCATTTAGTAATGGAAAATTGGACGCACATCCAAGAAGTAGATTACAACCAGCTTTTGTTTAAGTGCAAAATTTGCCATGACTATGGACATTTTTCCAGGAATTGTACCAAAAAATAGGAGGAGCAAGCTAAGTCAGGTCAATAAGGAGAACAATGACAAACAACCAAAAAAAATAAAAGGTAAAAACAAAAAGCAAACACACAACAATCATCAGACGAGGGGAGAATCAAATCAACCTCCAAACCCTTCCTCTCCCAAGCGAAAATCTCAGGGAAATGGGGAAGGAACAAGTATAATGCTTAATCCTGGAAGCAAATATGGCAATGACAACAAGAGATTTGAAATTTTAGCATCTAAGGTGGAAGAAGGGGAAATCCCATCTCAGGAACCCCAAACCCCCGATTAGAAAGAAAAACAATACTCTTCTAAGTATATGGAACTCCTAGCACATGTTGTCCATTATGTTGTAGGAACAGAAATCAACCTAGAAGCATAGTCAAAAGGAGAAAGAGAAATTCTTATCGCCCAGAAAGGAAGTCATTGTGGGAGTTATTACTGTCTCTACAAATGAGAAATTTGAGGCAAAAAAGATAAAAGAGGAAGAGAGGAAGACACGATGCTCAAGATGTAAATCTAATATAGAGATCCGGATTGAGCAAACAAAAAGAGGGAAACAATTGGGTCACCAATCCATCCTCCACAATGCCCATTTAGGAGAAAATATAAGCAAAGGAAGTAAAACAGGATCTGGGCATGGCCCCTCTAAAGGGGTCTCTATTTCTAAAATAAAATGATGATAATACTATCGTGGAATTGCAAAGGGTTAGGATTACAAAAAATAAAATCAGAAGTTAAATATCTTATTCAAAAATATTAACCTACAATATTCCTTCTTCAGGAGACAAAATTAGAATATTCAGATCTAATAGCCCAACAAAATAGTTTGGAGTTGCAGTTGTTGATTTGGGGTAGCATCGGATGTGCTCTAGCCATTAAAATTGGTGGAGAGGCTAAAGCACATGAGATCTCCAAGACCTAGAAATGGTTTGGGCAGATTCTAACTAGTTCCTAAGTCTAAACTTAGGAAAAATAAAATATTAATGGGTATTAATATAAAACCGGGTTAGAAGGTTCCAAAGGATAATGATCAAGCAAAATCTAATCTTAGTCATTGATTAAGCAATTTAATCTCGGCCGCTGAAGGACCAACAGGAAAAGTATAAGAGAAGGCTTGAGGGTCAATTGGAGGATACACCAGAGTGATCAGTAATTCGATTTACTAGAGTGGGGTTGCTAAGTAAAGTCGAATCAGTGATCAGCAGTGAGGGGAAGTGAGTACTAGACAGAGAGGTAGAGATAGTATCGAGAGACCAACACAGAAGCAGAGAGGCAGACGCAGAAGCCAAAACAGGCCACGCAGAGCCCAACAGAGACAGCGTAGAGGCCAGAGGGTCTGCATCATCCACGCAGAAGGCGGCAGGAATGACATAGAGGGTCCCAGAGGCTGCACAGTGCCTCAAAGGGCTGACATAAAGGGTTCTGAAGCTAACGTAGAGAAGCAGAAGGCTGATGCAGTGCTTCATAGTTGTTGGAGAGGGTTTCATGGGACAGGTTTTCTGAATACATGTTTTTGAATAGAGAGGTATGACTGTCGGTTGTTTTTCTTTGTCGGGTGAGCTAGTTTGACACCCAATTATACTCAAGGATATACTTCATAATAATAAACCCTTAGAATTGCTGCACCAGTTTTCCTGCATAGGGTTTTTCGGGGACAAGTTGTCCAAAAATAACAGTGTCACTTGTGTGTTTGTTTTCTTTTAGCTGTTGATCTGTAGATGTTGAGACTGTATTGTGTTTATTTCATTATTTATATGTTTTAAATAACTTGTTCAAAATTAACAAGTAGAAGAAATAAACCAGAAGAATACAGATTAAATTTCTAACGGATGGACTTAGAAATTTCAACATAGTATCAGAGCGTGGTTGCAGATCACAGGACAGTTGAAGGCATCAGCTGAAGCAAAGGATTTGTAGCAGAATCAGCTGTCCCGAGTGATAGAAGTTGATCCTTGTAGAAAGCGATAGAAGAAGGGTTGACGCAGAGGGACTGTGTCATCAGTACGGGCCAGAGAAAGGTCAGTGCAGAGGCTGAGGAGGGAAGAAAATGGCTCACGCAGAGACCATGAGGGTTGACACAGTTGGCTGAGGGAGAATTTTTGCCAGTGCCAGGACTGCGCAAATCCTAGAGGATCAGTCCTTTAGTTTTTGGGGCATAGCAAGCTGTGGGCAATTTGCGGGAGCGAAGCTGGTGGGGTATTGTTGGTGCACAGAAGATCAGAGAGGTGCAACTTGACGATTGGCAGGAAGATTTCCCGAAGGGAAATCGAGACTCAGAGGGAGTCTAGCAAAGAATTTCCAGGTGGGAAGTAGAGAGACTCAACAGGAGTCAAAGAGAGAACTTCCATAGGGAAGTAGAGAGACTCAGAGGAGTTGAAAAGAAGAGCAAAGAGATGGCCATGAATGCACTGAGGGATCAGGATAGGCTGGACAAGGCGTCCAACTTTGTTGTCTAGAAAGCCAGGATCTTGTCCATTCTAGATAGACATCGCATCAAGGCCTTCGCCTTGAGAGATGTGGCAATCCAGTTGACCCGGCTAATAATGAGAAGTACGAGGAGGCAATGGCAAGGGCAAAATGCATCATCCTTGATGGGGTCAAGGATCATGTGGTCCAACATATTGCTGAGAAGGAGATGAAAAAGGAAATGTGGGACACCTTGAAGAAATTGTACAAGCATACTTCCATGCAGAGGATGATGTTACTTGAGAATCAACTGCGATCATACCAGATGTAGAAGGGGGAGTAGATAGATCACTTCCTCAGTCAGTTGAAGGAGATCCGGGACTAACTGACTTCCATTGGTACCATGCCAGATGAGGAGATGTTGGTGAGGACCACACTTAATGCAATCTCCGAGGAGTAGGACACATTTGTCCAAAGCATACTAGGTAGGGCAAATCTTCCAGATTGGGAAGAATTATGGGCGGCTCTTCACCAAGAGGATATCAAAAGGCTGAGCAAGATGGGAAGTAAAAGCAAAGGAGTCTGGATCAAGAAGGAAGAGGAAGAGGATGCAGCTCTGGTATCTGTGGAAAATCAGCATAAGAGGAAGAAAAAGGACCTCTCCAAGGTCAAATGTTTCAACTGTGGGGAACTGGGGTATTATGCGAACAAGTGTCCGAAGAAGAAGAGTAAGGGAGAGGTGTCTGACTCTAAGGCAGCGCCAGCAAAGGCAGAGAAGGAGGTCGAGGAGGATGACGATTGTGCCATGAGTGATCATGTACCTCAAGAGAAGAGGTGGGGAGACATCGAGTTGTAGTCAGACGGACTATAGGCGATGAGGGGTAGGATCCTTGAGGTACCCAACCTCTTGGATTATACCTTGCTACGGAAGCCCCAAAGAGAGAGTAGCAGGATTGGCAGATGTCGATAGAGACGGATGCGGATGAAGCAACAGAGAGTGCTATAGTGCAGGAGTCCCCAGGAAGCGCGAGGCTAGCAGGTTGCAATAGTATGAGAGGCACAAAGAGTGTTGCAACAGTGCAGGATGGAACAGAGAGGTTTGCAGCGGTGCGAGATGTAGGGAGTCATTGTAGCAGTGTTGAGGTTAGTAGAGGGAGCACTTATTAGCGGTAGAGAGAGCTTTACCATCGGGAGTTTTTTTAGCTTGACAAGGATGTTAGAATTTGGGTGGATCAGTTAGTTACTTCTCAGTAACTGAGTTGCAGTGCAGTAGCACGATGCAGCATGATGAGAGGGGGATGCAGTGCAGATGTAGGGTTGGGAGAATGGACCAGCAGTAGCACGGATGCAGAGGGAGTTGCCATAAAGATGCAGAAGTGGCAATGGCAGGGCCATGGGTAGAAGTACAGGATCCAGCAGCGTAGAGGTTGTTCGGTGGGGAGGCCTAGCATCAGCACAGGTATCGGTGTCGTATAATCAGGGTGATGCTCAGTGTGGAGTATTACTAGCGCACAATCCTTGCTAAGATGGAGTGTTGATTTGGGGTAGCATTGGATGTTCTCTAGCCATGAAAATTGGTGGAGAGGCTAAAGAACATGAGATCTCCAAGACCCAAAAATGGTTTGGGCAGATTGTTGGGCAGCAAGTCCCCCCATAGCGGGTTTTTTGGGCTTGAAGCCCGAATTTTGGTCAAGTGTAATGTAAGACCCCGCGAAATGCAGGTGTGGAGCACGAGAGTCTAGGGTTGCCTGCCCTAAAATAATATAATTTAATGTATGGTATGTCGCCTACCCATGGTCCACGGACCATGGGATTGTATAAATAGAGCAAGGCTCTAAGTGTAAAGTGAGTTCTTCGCTTTCAGAAGTCATATGGGTTTGGATGATGAATTAGCTCTGAGTCTGTAAGTCCGAGTCTTTGGTTGTAGTAGTAGGAAGAGGCTCTGCAGCTAAGCACGTAGACGCTTGGTAGAGTCCACAGTTGTGTGCACGGACCCCTGCAGCTGAGTGCACAGGGCGGTGTTGGGATTGTACTGGGACAGAGAATTAATAAAAGATAAGTTGATTTTGGAATATTCTGTATCTATGCTTCTGTAATATTTATGCATCTCTTTACAATTTATGATTGCGCACACTT
The DNA here is from genome assembly GCA_031772625.1 of Pinus tabuliformis. Classification (NCBI taxonomy): domain Eukaryota; kingdom Viridiplantae; phylum Streptophyta; class Pinopsida; order Pinales; family Pinaceae; genus Pinus; species Pinus tabuliformis. The sequence continues at coordinate 787,553,540 of CM062810.1, forward strand.
GTTATGAATGTTTAATGATTAATGAGAATATTGGGCCCACATAAGTAAGTTAAGATCTATAATAAACACACAGTCAAGAATAATGATCTAGACAGCACCTCTTTGTGCTCATTACAGAGCTACGTGGAAGCAGTTGCACAAGTTGCGAAGGACAGACAGGCTGCGTGGAGCAACGCAAGCATGCAGGTTAGTTTCGCGAACTTCCCAGACTTCATCAAGACATCCCTAGGGTGCGGAAACCTAGTTCCATCACCCTTCCATACTACCTCGGGTGAGACCTCAGTTCGCGCACCACAGACTGTTGTCGAAAGGGTAGGTAGTTTCGGGATTTGTTTGGCTAAATCACTTTTGAACCTGGGTCAGGCCCCAACAAGCCAACAAATGGTTCCATTGCTGGGACCAGGATTTGCCTAAAGGATGTCTGATGTTGTGCCACTGGAACCCAACAAAGAAGGAAATTGAAGAGTGGTTGGACAAGAAGCTTCACGAGTTCGTGACACAGGAAAACAGAACTCCGCAAGTATCCGAGAAAAGGTGGTTGGATCGCTACGTGTATATGGAAATCCACGAGATCTTCTTCGCATATTTTCCTTCTGAACTGTATGAGTGGATCGTGAGGTTAGCTAATAGTTAGGGAAGGTGTAAGCTCGACCAACCGATAGTGTGGACTCCAGAGTTAGTGCGCAGACTAGAGGCATCAGAAGATAAGATCGTGTGGGTTGTGGACCATTGGCTCGGCCGAATAATAAGGGGGTTTATCACTGAGTTCACGGTAGACACGACCGTGAGCTATAGCAAAGCAGAACGCCATTTTCTGAAGGGACCACAAGGTAAGTACATTAAATTGTTAAATACTTGGATTAAGATGTTGTTATGTGAAAAGTGGGTTGTGTGAATACATTAATGTTTGGAATGATGCGGAGCAGAAAGATCTACAAAGGTAGTGAGGGATTAGGAAACAATCCCTTAATTTCACCTTCGCAAGAGAGCGAGGAAGACCTCGCTCGGGTCTCTCCGAGAAGTGCGGTCAGTTTGATAAGGCAACGCATTTTGCAGTTATCACCTCCACTTATGCCATCACCCGCTTCACCTACTTCACCTCCATCTTCACCAACTCCACCTCCACTAAACCCGCAGTTTAGCATGGCGAGCGCTATCAAGCTACCCATATTCAGAGGAGTAGGGAATGAGGATCCAGACTAGTTCTGGTTCATGGTGAGAGCAGTGTGGGAAGCACAAGGGGTCATGGATGACAACATTAAGAAGGCTACATTGGTGAGCGCGCTGCAGGATCGCATGTTGACATGGTATATCAAGCATTCCAATGATCACCCAAATGCAGGAATAGCAGAGATCCAGAATGCGCTGAACAAAGAATTTCGCCGCCCAAAATCAGAGACACAATCAATCATCGGATTTAAAGAGATCGCGATTCTTCTAGGCAAGACCCCCTGGGATATGGATCAGTGGTTGAAGACTATGATCCACAAGGCTAATATGACGCTCACGGATGTGTTGCATTGCGCATGGTTTGTGGCATCTCTGACACCACACCTGAGGACAACGTTGTCGCAACAGAAAGTCGCTACCCATGTCGAAGCGTGGAAATGGCGACGAGGTTGCATGAAACACTGATACAGGATCCGGGGCTGGAAGTTCAACAAATCCACGCGTAACTACAGAATCTCTGCCTGGAAATGCAGAGCTTGAAGCAGGATAGGGCACCGCGGTCGAAGGCGCGCAAAGAAGTGTGGTGCATAAAATGTAAAGGCCGGGGCCACGACAAGGACCACTGTCAAGTATTCGCGAACTACTTGGCAGGAGGGGGGCCAATGCCATTGAGACCAGAGGAACAGGCAAGGCAAAGTGCAACACCCGTGCTATGGTGCACAATCTGTCAGATAGGAGGAAAGCACATGACGAATAATTTTCATTTGTTGCAGAAGTATACAACGGCACCCCAACAACTGTTTTGTAATTTCTGTAGGTCGGTGGGCCACGACAAGCGTACTTGTCAGAGCTATGAGTTAATGATGGATCGGACCCCAGCATATCAGATGTAGACAGAAACGCGAGCCCTCGACCCAGTGGTGGGAATGGTGCGGGGTGGATTTCAAGGGTGAGGTCGAGGACGAGGAGGAATGGGACCGGGAAGAGGCCGCAGACAGTTAATTTGTTATAATTACAAAGGACCAGGGCACTATGCCCGCGATTGTATTAACCCGATGAGAGTATCCTGTTCATACTGTGCTCAGTTTGATCATGAAATGGTAGATTGTCCTATGCTAATCGCACAAATTTGCGAGAAAGGAGTACTCCAACCTACTCCGACTCAAAATATTCAAATGATGAGGTCTAAATCGCACGAAGAGGACCCAAATGTGAATATAGTGCTTAGAAGTGGTGCGACTACAGGGGAATATAAGGGGAATCAGCCCGAGGGAGATACATGGGTTTGCAAGGCTCCTACAAAGGAACTTGAGTTTGATTTAGAACGCGCAAAGGAGACGTTCATAGAAGCTAAGAAGAGCTTCGCGGAGGCCTCCACTTCAGGTAGTAAGGATCAACCAGAGACAGGGATGGATCCTTCCATGCTAACTACCTTTTCGGAGACATGCATAAAACTGTTACGTGACAATAAGGCAGTTAAGGGACTACAGGAGTTGATCACTAGGTGCGCAGGGTCAGGGGAACTGTTCGTAGTCCAGAAACTGGGAAAGTATGCATTGTGCACCGGGAGGGAAATGAGATTGACGATGTAGATTGGTGAGTATAAAATGGATCAGGTAATCCTAGACCTGGGTTCGGACGCGAATGTGTTACCAAAGAAGACATGGGAACGCATGGGAAAGCCCACGTTATAGTGATCCCCTATTCAATTACGAATGGCGAACCAACAGAATATTTTGCCCATGGGGAGGTTGCAAGGGGTAACAGTTGATATTGAAGGCACGAGCACACAGACGAAATTTGAAGTAATAGAGATTGTTGATGACAACAATCCTTATCTCGTGTTGCTAGGAATAGACTGGGCCACTAATATGAATGGAGTCATCAACCTGAAGAAGTGGAAGATGATATTCAAGAAAAAGTCCCTTTGCGTAGTCGTTCCACTAGACCCAACCGAAGGAGCACGCTACACTGAACCCGTGCGCGACGATGAGCTGGATTGTATCTACAAGATAACTGCGCGAGATCAGGATTGGGTGAATCCGACTGCAGATGGAAGGATCTCGTGGGAGCGCACAGGTTCCTGCACCTCAGATTTAGACGAAGAAGACGAACGCTGGCACAATCAGTTGAACGAAGTGACAACGCTGAATTGCAACATGATGACTAGATCACTACGTTGCGTAACAACCCAGGCCCAAGATCTACCAACATATGATGGATTGATAGCGGTGGATGAATTCTTGAGCAAGTTTGAGAGTGCAGTACTGGAACAACAACAGTTTGATGCGTTGAAGTGGGCACTGTGTGCGACACCTATGCGTTGGTGGGGAACACATCAAGGAAATTTTGAAAACTGGCGCGACTGTAGGAGGATGATGCGGCTACGATTTGGGAAACTGCAACTACGGATAGCAGATAAATACGATGGACGCGATGACCCATGCATGCACCTCGCAAAATGGACCAAGGCCTATGGAGAAGAACCTCAGCCTAAATGGGTACACTTATTCTACCATACCCTGGATGTCATACCCATGAATTGGTATACCGAGACAGAACTCCAACATGGTACGGGCGAATGGGATGTCTTGCGCGAGGGATTTTTGTTAACATTCACATTTGAAGACCAATGGTCAGATACTGTTGATGACACGCTGCAAGCCATAAAAGCCGCCATCTTCAAAATACTATGGGAAGTAGTTCAACCAGCATGGGAAACCCAGTTAAGTAGTGCCCTAGAATGTTATAACATACAAGTAGAGGAGGATGATGACGACCCCTGAAATATTAATATTCCAGAAACTAAAGGGTGTCGTGAAGTTTGAGGACCATCAATTGAGGATCCCGACATCACTGTGCCATTAAAAACAAAGCAGGTAAACATTGGTACAGACGTGGAGCCAAATTACATGACGCATGGGGACTATTAGGACGATGCTACAATAGATAAGGTTGCCGAGTTACTCCATGAATATCAAGATTTGTTCCTGACCAAAATCACGGACTTAAAGGGGATCATTGGCGACTTAGGGATGATGAAGATCACTCTGAAACCGGATGCGAAGCCAGTTAAGCAACGACCTTACCGTTTGAATCCGAAGTATAAAGAAAAGGTCCGCGAAGAATTAGACAAAATGCTTGCAGCCGGAATTATTGAACCATTGGAAGAATCCGACTGGGTGAGCCCTGTGGTAGTACATGAGAAAAAACAGAAGGGCGAAATTAGAATCTGCGTGGACCTCAGAAAGCTTAACAATGCCTGTGTTCACGATCCATTCCCGACACCATTTATAGATGAATTATTGGAGAATGTTGGCAGACAGGAAGCTTACTCATTCACGGATGGCTTCTCAGGGTACCATCAGATCAAGATTGCATCGGAAGATAGGAGCAAGACAACCTTTGCAACCGAATGGGGTTGTTTTCAATATACTGTTATGCCCTTTGGACTGAAGAATGTACCAACGATATTTTTGCACGTAGTGGTGGCCGCGTTCAAGGAATACATCCGCAAGTTCTTGGAGGTCTATCTGGATGATTGCAATATATTTGGGTTAGTTAAACACCATATAGCGAGCTTACGTCTGATGTTGGATACTTGTCGACGACACCAGATTGCGCTGAATCTTAAAAAGTGCACCTTCCTCGTCCCCTTTGGAAACCTACTCGGCCATGTGGTCTGCAAAAAAGGCATGATGGTGGACCCTGCGAAGATTTCTGTTATTCTCAATCTAGAAGCGCCACGAAGTGTCAAACAACCACGTGCCACTTTGGGGCACACTGGTTACTATAGAAAGTTTATTAAGAGCTATGCACAAATAATAGCGCCAATGGAACACTTATTGAAAAAGGATGCTACATATTTTTGGAATGATGATTGTAAGAAAAGTTTGGATGTTCTCAAGGAAAAAATGGCATCTTCTCCCATCTTGGTCTTCCCAAAATGGGACATCAAATTTCATGTACATGTTGATGCTTCGTGTATTGTGCTAGGAGCTATACTTACGCAGGAAGGCACAGAAAGCATGGATCACCCGATCGTGTTCGCGAGTCGGTGACTGTCCAAAGCTGAAAAGAATTATTCTACTACTGGGTGCGAAGGATTGGCAATGGTATACATGCTTCAGAAATACCAACACTATTTACTTGGCGGGCACTTCAAGGTGTATACCGATCATTTCACGTTGAAATACATGGTGAACAAGCCTGTGTTGGGGGGGCGCATATGTATATGGCTGTTACTATTTCAAGAATATGACTTCGAGGTCATCGTAAAGCTGGGACGCCTAAATGCAGGACTAGATCACCTATCACAAATTAAGACCGGCGAGGAGCCAACAAATTTGGAGGAAGGACTACTTGATGCACAGCTCTTTGCAGTGTGCGTCACGGATGACCACTTCGAAGACATAATCCATTATTTAACCAAAGGGACTGCGCCGAAGGAATATTCAGTCCAGCAAAAAAAGGAATTGGTGGTACGCATGCCGAAATTTTTTGTCATCGCGGGGCACCTCTACAAAATGGGAAACGATGAGATATTGCGAAGATATGTACCTGAACTTGAACGAGGACATATCCTCATGGAAGCACATGGGGGGGGTTGCAGGACGACACTATGCAGGATGTGCGACGGCATAGAAGATTCTTCGCGTTGGGCTATGGTAGCCAACCCTACATCAAGATTCGAAAGCATACTGTCGGGCCTACGACATATGTCAAAGAACTGGGAAACCATCACGAAAGGATGAGATTCCACTCAATCCACAAATGACACTACAACCATTCGAAAAATGGGCAATAGACTTTGTGGGACCAATCAAACCTCAGGGGAAGACGAGTGCGCGCTACATCATCACCGCGACAGAGTACCCGACTCGATGGGCGGAAGCACAGCCGGTTAAGGACTGCACGACCGTCACAACTGCTAAATTTTTTTTCGACAGCGTGTTGACATAGTTTGGATGCCCGAAAATTTTAATAAGTGACTGTGAAACACACTTCCTAAATTAAACTATCAGCGCACTCACCGAGGAGTTCTAGGTGTATCATCAGGAAAGTACACCATACCATCCGCAAGCTAATGGGATAGTAGAAGCATTCAACAAGATTCTAGAGACTGCGCTGACCAAAGTATGTAACACACAACGAAATGACTGGGACCTGCGCATCCCTACCGTATCTTATTCAAAATTACATACTTTTAATTTAACTTTTAAAAAATGGTATCTTATTCAAAATTATAGTCAAACTATAAGTTTGCATTATTAGTGACAAAGATAGAATCCCTGATAGAAAAAAAATAGAGAGATATCAGATAGTGATTACACAACACAAATCACACTCACTCACTATTTTATTATTGTGCACAACAGTTACAATATATAGGACATAATACACTAATAGAAAAAAATAGAGAGATATGAGATATGCAAACTTTGTTGCTTCCAGTAAATCCTTCTCCATAGGAGGAAACTGGCTACCTTGTCTAACTTCCCTTAATCAAACAACGATCTACCAAAAGTTTGAGATAAACCCTTCCCACTACGAATGGGTTGTAGCTAAGTTGATGGGCATCTTTTCTTGCCAGCAGCCCTTCTCCTACCCACAATGGAATCACATGGTTGGCATGAATAATTTGGTCTTCTCCGAATGCTGCAGCCATGTATAGAAAGCACAACTGCAAATTAATATTCTCCTTGCCGAGTGCATCGTAACTCAACCTTAGGAAAACATTGAAGCAATCAGCATTTGACAGCCTCTGTGCAGCCCATTTCCACTGTTCTGGATCAATACAGCCGGCCATTGCCCTCCCTACAATTTTTAGTGCCAGGGGAAGCCCTCCACACCTACGACACACCAACTTGGCATTTTCCTCATTGATGTTTGGTGGTATGCTTCTATTATTATAGGGAAAAGCATGATATGAAAACAACTTCCAACTCTCATCTTTGGACAAGTTCTCCATTGTTATTGTGTACTTCTCTGCAACTCCCATTTTTAACAGTACACTACGATACCTAGAACTCACAATAATTTTGGAGTTGGAGTGATCAGTTACAGCCTACAGTATGCCCAATCCCTCCAACAGTTCTGTGGAGACCTTTTCCTAAACATCATCTATGAACAAGGAAAACCTGCTACTCTGTTGTAGTGTCTCATTCAACCATATTTTTACACCATCTTCGTCAATATTTTTCTCCAAAGCTACATTTTTTGCAAGGCTATTTGTGCATAAAGCTCATCCCTAAGACTTCTAACAGCTCGACTTTGCGAAACAGTTAGCCAAAGTAAAAAACCATGGCTGAAGTGGTTGCTCACCTTTTCGATGTTGAAGAGTCGCTTGAGAAGCAGAGTTTTTCTAGATCCACCCATGCCAAGCACGCCAATGTTGTTAGTCTCAGCATCATCTGTTACCCATTTTTCCATACTTGCCAAGGTTTTCTCTTCCCCCACTACAAGGGGTTCGTCGATCAACTTAGTCCTTGTTGTGCCTTTTGGAGCAGGAACCACTTGGGAAGCGCTTGCAAAAGTGCTTGAAGAAACCTAACCTCACATAGTTTCATTAATCTGTGTTTGTCCCTCCAGGATCTTCCTAGTTTCGTGAATAGCACTCAACTTCAATGTGGCCCCATTAACCCCACGGTCTTATCGGAAAATGAATGATACAAAGTCGTTGATGAAACCACATTGAAGTCAGCAATGATCACAGCTTCACAAACGAAGAAGACGCGCACGGATTTAATGGCGGGGAAGTAATTTTAACTGACTGTGACGTTAACTGAAAGTTCGGAAAGAGATTTTCGTACATGGATTTTGAGAGATAAAATGGTTGATGATACATGAAATATTGTTTTGGTTCGAACATCGGATATAAGGAGACTTTGAGGCTCCAAGAGATTCTTTGTATATTAATTTTTAATCAAAGGAGATTTAATGGTTAAGAATAGATATATAGTATATTAATTTTTAATGAAAGGAGATTTAATGGTTAAGTATATATATATATATATATATATATATATATATATATATATATATATATATATATATATATATATATATAAGTTATAAATTTAAATTTAAAAGTTAAAATATATGAAATAAAGTAGATTTTTATTTTTAATAATTAAATAATTATTAGCCGATGACAATTTTGGTTTGATCACTGAGTTATCGTAAAGTAGATTCCTCATTTAAAAGATTGATATTTACCTACATATTTTTAATTTAACTTTAAAAAAAATGGTATCTTATTCAAAATTACATACTTTTAATTTAACTTTTAAAAAATGGTATCTTACTCAAAATCATAGGCAAAGTATAAGTTTGCATTATTGGTGACAAAGATAGAATACCTGATAGAAAAAAAATAGAGAGATATCAAATAGTGATTACACAACACAAATCACACTCACTCACTATTTTATTATTGTGCACAACAGTTACAATATATAGGACATAATACACTAATAGAAAAAAATAGAGAGATATGAGATAGTGATTACACAACACAAATCACACTCACTCATTGTTTTATTATTGTTCACAACAATTACAATATATAGGACATAATACACTGACTTTTACACATCTAGAACATGACTATGACTCATACATAAGAATCAACATCTTCTAGATTGACGCCTAGGGACTCACAATAACAACTACACATAACATGAAAACATTACTTCCAAAAATATCACCCAAAACTATAAACTTTATAATAAAAAATACTTTATATTTTTAATTATTCATTTTATTATTTTTAACATTTCATATACATAATTTTTTGTTTTCATTCACAAATATAAACTTCATAATAAAAAGCGTTCTACTGGTCCCAACCCAAGAATATAAATTGTATAGTGGAAAACATTTTACAACTTTACTTCAACATTTGATAGAGACACAGTTGTTCACGGGAATAAAATGAACCATTTATAAATTTGGATATTATAAAATTGTTTTCTAGTCATTTTCTTTGGATGTTTTATGAACCAATTCTTCTTTCATAATTTACATAGAACTTTTTCAATTTTCAATGTAATTAAGTAAATTTAACTTAATTTTTTTTAATAGTTTAAATAAAAAATAATTATATATATATATATATATATATATATATATATATATATTTTTTTTTTTTTTCAGAAAGAAAATCTATATAGATTATATGAAGGCCATATAAAGATCTGAAATACAAAGTTCTGTAATACAAAACAGAAGCTGTGTAAAGCTAGCGGTCCAAAACAGAGACTGCCGAGACATGGATCCAAATAGAAGAAAGAAGGATATGCATATAAGCATATGAAGCCGCATAAGAAGCCGCATAACCAAAAAAAACAGTTGTCAGTTAATACAGCAAAAAGAAGCTCTCGAGATGAAGCGAGAGCGCATGTGCAGAGTTCAGGGGGGCAGGAGGCCCAAAACTGAATTCAAATGGATTGCAGAGGCCTGTTGAGATGTTCTAGAGCGCATGTACAGAGATCAAGGGGGCAGGAGGCCCAGAATTGAATCCGAAATGTATGTCAGAGGCCTGTTTGAGTTGTTGAATATACATTTGTTCCTCCATGTCCACAGGAACCAGCAGGTTATGACAAAAAGGGAGCGCCATGCAGGGCGTTGAGAACTCCACCAAGAAAAGGCATATATATTTTTAAATTTTATTTGTTAACAATAATGATCAAATCAATTCATTGATAAAACATTATAATTATATATATATATATATATAACATTATAATTATAATTATATATTTATATATATATATATATATATATATATATATATATATATATAACATTATATATATTTATATATATATATATATATATATATATATATATATCTATATATATATATATTTATTTATTTATTTATTTATTGATAAAACATTCTGTGATAGTGATAAATCAATCTATTACATTGACAAAGTATTATGGTATAGGAATTGGAAAAGTAAAGTTGAAAAGTTAAATATTGAAAATTTAATATTTAATTATCAAATAGAGTGTGTTTAAAGTATGAGCCAAAACCTTTGAATTAAAAATTTATATAAGAAAAGTGATTTTCAAATAATTTTGTATGATTTTTTTTAATGATATGATTAATTTTCAATTAAAAGTTTTATATTTTTAATTTCTAATAGAAATTACTCACGTTTATAATATTTTTCATATATATATATATATAGATATGAAAAAAATCTTTAGATGTGGAATATACATTTTTTTATTTTCAGAGTTTTTCAAATTACAAGGTTTATTTTGAATTGAACATGTCACATGCATGAATTGTTTTTAGAGGATAACAATATTTTCCCAACACTTAAACTACATTCAATTATAATTATAATTATAATTATATATATATATATATATAAACTATTATTTTTTTACTTGAAGGTTCTATTAATATTCCATTAAATTACATAACTAGAGTGTTAATGCATACCCTTGGTTTACCCTTAGGGAAACCAAACTAGTGGCAATGCAAAAGGTTCTTTGCTAAATAGGTTTAAAATCAAAATTTATACAAAATTAAATAGATTTATGCTCTTCATAGCTATAATTTTCTGGTGAATAGTTGGCTTAGTGGGTCCTCACCTAGGGTTAGAGTTAAGTTTGCCAAACAAATTCCTACACTACTGACCCTTTCGGCATCAATTCGCGGAACACGGGCTGAAGTCTCACATGAAGCAGTATGGGGGGATGTTGGAACCAAGTTTCCGCACCTAGAGATGAGTGTGATGTTGTTTTATGCCCTAAACCTGCCTTTGTGCAGATCGATGAGCTTTTAGGGCTTATCAATATAACTTCCCTTAATCAGAGTCTATACCTCTGCGAATGTTCACGACTATCTTTCATGGATCCTAAACAGGTGAATCCACCACTTACGCGCCTCTGTGATTACCCTTAATTCTGTATTTACCCAGATCAGCTTAAGTGTTAATAACTTTAACATGCAACAAGAATAATTTTTTTTTTTTTTTTATTTTTTTTTTCTGAATGCGACTAATTCTATTATCATACAAAACAGAGATACAAAATAGAGTACATTGGGCAAGGCTAAGAAGTTTTTCCTATCAACCCTTGCCGTGCCCTGCTTTCAGTTCCAAAATTGAGAAGATTCAAAATTGGAATTTGTTGCTTGACCACTGCCGACACATTTACATAACAGATGATAACTGAATAGACTCCAGGGCCATGGACTGACCCGGACAAAGACAAACAAACACCTGGACCATTACATCCGACACATGAACAATTACATCCGACACCTGAACCATTACAGCCGACACATTGACAGAGATAGAGCCGCCGCTTGGCAGAGTTATACATTGAAATCCCAAGAAAAATAGCAGAGATTACCGGGAGCGAGTTCATTCATCATCAGTGGTCTGGGGCGCCTCTTCAATTCGGCACCCGAAACGGAGAGAATCCTCGGAGTCTGAGAGCTGGATGACCACGTCAGGGCTGCCTTCTTGTGCTGGCCTGCTTGGACCAGCAAGCGTTGAACCAGCAAGCATTGAAGGGCCGGCAGCCGGGTCGCAATTTGAAGCTGGGCGCGCTAGATCCGGTCCAAGTTCACGTCCAGGGGCCAACCAACCAGTTCCAGCCTCAACCGGAAGGCACGCAATAGGTGAATCCTCTCTGCTGGAGCGCTGCCCATCCGGCAAAGGCTCTGCCTCCATGTTCTGTGTAACGCCAGGCTCAATCATTATAGAAACAACCAGTGTAGAATTAACTTGAGGGCAGGGGAGCTGATACCTAAGCATTGGGAGCTCCATCTGTCCTTCTTCAGAATTTGGGCTTCTGCCATCATGCCCACCCTCCTCCTCATTGCTGCCCTGGAATCTCTGAGGCAGCGACGTTACTTCGATGGAGGAGGAGGGCGAATTGTAATCATGCTGCTGCAGGAGGTCCCTGCCTCTGGTTCCCCCTCGTCGGCTGCCCATCCGCGGCCTTTCCCTCGGCATTGCTGAACTTCTCCCTCTATGAAAACCAACACAAGCACCCTGAGCTCCTACCGCTCCGAAAACCAACACAATCACCGCACTGTTGTAGGTGGTGCTCCTTCCAGGCCCAGAAACCGGCGGAACGCACCTCAAATCCTTACTCCCATTTCCGTCTGAGCGGAGCAGGGCCTCACCACAATGATCGCTCATATCCCTCTGCAAATCGAGCCCTCTCTGCTTTAAACACTCTGCTGCATCGAACGCCATCCTCCTCCCTCGAGCCGAGAAGACAGGCATTAATGCCTTCGTCCGTCTGCTTTCAAGCGGATTAATATCCCGCTGCGCGTGGTACCACCTGACGTCGTAGGCCTGCCACCTGCCCACGTGATGGCTCATGCCATTACCACGTCTCCAATGCACCCGCATCCGGGATGCAACAAGAATATTATTACTTGCATTCATATGACAATATAAATCATGTAAAATCGCGCATCAATACAATATTAATTCATAAACCCATCATTCATTATAACATAATAATGCATTCATTCATAACATAAATAAATAGCCAAAACGCAAGAATTGCTGGAATAATCTCTCTATTAATACTTCAGTTCTGCTTACAGACTCAAGACTTCCCTGCGCACTCAGCTGCAAGGGTCCGCGCACTCAGCTGCGGACTCTACTCTAGGCCTTTGCGCACACAGCTGCAGAGCCTCTCTTCTATTCTAAGACTTCTTCTCTCTTTCTTCTACTGACCCATTACATTCATCTTTTTCATTACTTATTATCCCTTAAACTCTCTAAGACTCTCCCTTTTATACAATCCCATGGTCCGCGGACCATGGGTAGATCTACTAAAGCCGACACAACTTACATAAAAGAAGGGTAAAACCCTTTATGACACTTTACTATCTATGCACTCCACAACCACAATTTGGAGACTTTACACTTTATACCACAAAATTTGGGCTTTCTACCCCAAAACTTGGGCTTTTTCCCCAAAATTGACCCTAGGGGACCCTGTCCCAACAGGCCACCAACAAAAATATCGTGACTCACCCTCGAGTCACTCTGCTGGTGCAAAGATCTTACAGTGGAGACCTCCCAGCTCTACTTGTGCTACTGCTACCTCAATCGCACTCTGCATGGCTGCCTGTTTGATTTGCTCCACCAGCTGCTCTGTTGTTGGTCTTGTGTTGTCTTCCTTTATCTTCTGTTGCGTTCTCGACAGGCTTGCCAACTTTTCCTCAATGGTGGCAGAGATAACATAGGCCTCATCCAACCAAGGCCCCAATTTTTCCTTGAGGACCGCCTCTTTCGTTTGCATTTCCTCCACCTGTTCGAGCAACGCTTTTGGCTCATGTACCTTGGCAAATCGTTGTGATATGGCAACGATGCATGCCGTCGCTCTTGCTTCATCATACTGTTGTTGCAATTCACTAGATTTTTTTTTTAACTTCTTCAAGTTAGGATCTTCCTGCAACGCCATGACTACCTCCATGGATTGCTCGAAAAGCGTGGTGCAATACGCCACCACGACATCTACTGTTGCGACTCCATCCTTTACAGTTGCTTCGCGCTGTTCTCTGACTTCTGGTGGAGTTGAAGGTTGTGACTTCAACTCTAACTCCATAATCTTCAAGTTCAATTCAAACTGAACCTTGGCCACTTCCATCTTCACGTTGCGCACACCTACAGCCAACTTCCTAATCTTCGTGCCCATCGGTGCTTCCTCCGGGATATGCAGTTCAAGGATTGTTCTGCATGCCTCAGCCACCATGGCTGCAGTTTGTTCGTTTTGCGCCTGAACTTTCTTCCATGCTTCCAGCGCTGTTTTTTTCTCCATGAACATCTGTTCATTGTTGACCTTGTACTCGCTGATCATGCTCTGTGCGCGCTGCTCTCGAGCCTTAATCTATGCGATCACTGGTGGCCTGGGTGCAGGCGATATTGAAAAACGTGCAAATCCTGCTACAATTTCTTCTAAATCTGATGGAGTTCCTTCTTCTTCTTCCACCAGAGTATCAATCATCTATTTCTAGACTGATTGTTTATAAATTTCCCCTTCTTGCCCACTATCAGCAGTCCTTTTCCATTAATCACCCCAACCCTTGTTATCGAGAGCAATTTTCACAACAGAGCCTCTTTTCCTCTATTGGAGCTGTAATTCCATGAGAATTACGAAATACACTATCGGCGGGGTTTTTGAATGGAATTAACACAATTGTGCATGAAATACACTATCGGCAATTTTAAACTGCCATAATGTGATTTCACATGGAAATACACTATCAGCGGGGTTTTATTGCCGTAATGCTATTTCACATGAAAATACACTATCGGCGGGATTTTTCCAAAGGAAAGCGTTAATACACAAATACACTATTGGCGGGGGCTTTACTCCATAAAATGGAATAACACTATCGGCAATCGCTATCGGCAGTTCCCATGGAACGAAACAATAACATAACGGCCCTTTCTGATGCGATAACATGTGGAGTTATCGGCAATCGCAATCGGTGATTCCAATACTCCCTCGCTAAGCTCTTCCTGTTGAAGACTTGCGATGCGATAAGCCCGTGGACCCGATAGGTGATAAAACCTCCCTTATAATATTTCGGATCCGAACGTCGCACTTCGGACTTCGGCACTTCAAAGGGCTAGTCCCTCTCCACTCAAACACTGTGATGCGATAATGTTTGTGGACCCGATAAGGGTATCGACCATATTTAATACGATTTCAAGTCTGGAACTCAATTCCGACTAAGTTTTCATAGTTTTCCAGTGTAAACCAGAGTTTCGCCTACGGAACTCAACAATGCATATAAAGGAAACAGGGCACGCCGATATAAAGGAAACATATTCCAACAGGCTTCAATCGAAGTATTCGTTGGAAAACAAGGCCAAATCACTGTTATAAATACCATTTTAATAGGCAAATACAAGTTCAGATGCACAGAAAGGGTTCAGAGGTCACCACACCTCCAGGATCGACCAATACACAGAGAAATCCCCTCTTCCTTTGAGAAATATGCGATAAAAGCATGCGGTCCAAAATCCCCTTTTACAATAACATCAAACTTACATATATATTGGTTCGTGCTAACAACCAGATCCTAAAACAGAGGCTTAATTTATTGCAACTATCAGTTCTGCGAGACATCCTCCTCGAGAACCTCCACTATGCTTAACTAATCCTATTTGTTTAGTGAGGTATTCTCCTCAAGAACCTCCAGTATGGCTTAACTATTTAACATTTATTACATCATGATTTATTCCTAGATTCTATCTCTATGCTAAACTAGAAAAACATGGAAATTGATGGCTAAAGGATCCCACTCCTTTGCTTGTAGATATTTTTTGTATTTTTGGAATAAGTTTGAAGTATTTTCCCTCCAAGTCTCATGCTTCTGCATCAATCACACCTGCTTGCAGCGTGTGAAGGAACTCACTGGGGAGTGCGGCCAAGTTGAGGCCCACATTAATCAAAGTGCTGACAATATCCTTGTTAGCGGCTGCCTCTGCGCTCAAAGCTCCATCAGGTAACACAACTGCCCGGAGATCCATTGACCGAACCATCTTTGCTACTTGAGTGGTCCCCGGTGCCAAACTAGTTGATGTAGTGTTTCTTTGTCCTGCAACTTCCTAGAGTCTAGATGTTTCGATCTTTAGCTCGCGCAGACCTGTCTGTATGGCGGTCAATGCATGCTTTTGCCTTATCACCAATATCATCCAAGTCGCCCTCCGTCAAGGTAATTGGATCTAGCGATGACTTAGTGGCTTTTGTCTTCTTGTGCAGTCCTTCCTTCTCCTGCTCCATGTACTGCTTCACTCGGAAGGGAGTGCTCTCCTGCTGATATTCGTCGCCCTGCTCTTACCGCTCTTCTTCTTCTGTTTGGGGAGAAGGAGACTTCTTACTTCTGTCAGAGCCCTGGTGAAAATTCCATGTAAAAATATATAAGGCCATGGTTGATGGGACACTTATTCCAAGCTAAATGTTGGGTAGGACATCCTAGGGGAGTGTTCATTTGGTTGTTTATGGCTAAGGAAATTGGAAAAGGCAATGGCTAAGGCTTTGGAAAGGCAAAATGAATTTTTTGGCACATTTATTTATGAAAATAAATAAAATTAGGAGAAAAGGAAGGTGAAAGGTCACATGTTGCATGTGAGGAGGAAAATGAAGGGAAATGATGGAAAATGAAGAGAATAGAGGCCTCATTTATAAAACGATTTCTGAGGATCACTTGGCAAGATCTTAGTCAATGTAAACTCTTGGCTCAAGCTTATGCTATGCTTATGCATGGGATCAAGAAAGGCAAAGAAGGTAAGAAGAAGGAAGGAGCAAGCAAGGAAGAGTAGGATCAAGCAGCTACAACATGGTTCTCTGTAGGTATTGATTTACATGTGTATTTTCCTTGCTAGATTTGGCATGCATGGCATTGCATGTAGTTCTTTTGTTGTTTTGGCATGGGTTTTTCCAGGTATAACAGTGTTTTCAGCCTAGCATTGCATGTTTTGGTTGAGCTGGATTGTCAGATGGATTTGAAGCCAGGTGGGGTGGATCTCCGAATGATAGAGATCATGACCTATTGGTCCCTGAACTAGATTGTGGATCATAGTAAAGCCGTTGGCCTAGTGACCATTGAGATAGACTATGGGTTGCGTAGAGCAATGATTTTGTTGACTCAGTGGGCCTAGGAATCCTTGCCGGTGAATGGCAGGATATATGGTGAAGCCAAGAGGTGGTTTTCTCTCTGTTGGGCCTAATAATCTCAGGTTTGGGATATGAAGTAAATCCTGGAGAGTGGGTCTCGGTTTAGGGCCTAGTGATCTGTGTTTGGATTGCGGTAAAGCCTGAGAGACTAGCAGGCAGAAAAAATTCCTCATGGTTTAGGTGGAGAAATCTGGCGACATCCATGCTTGTTTGGCCTAGTGATCGGGTGGAGATCACGGTAAAGCTCGGTACGATGTGTTCATTGTGTTGGCCTAGTGATCCGAGATGGATTACGGTAGAGCCTGGTTTCTATTGATGAGGGTGAGGTGGTTTAGTCTCAGTATGCCTTGGTTGGTTCTTTTGGTTTAAGTCCCACACTCACGCTTGGAATACGACATAGGGGTGAATGGATGAAGATAGATTTGGCTCAACCATTCTATGGATGGGTGGAACATGGAAGTCCCATCCCGGGTTTTGTTTTTGTGTCATTAATGAAAGTTTATTTATCCTTGTATTTCTATGAGTATTATATTGTATTATATGTGGTTCATATGGCTATGATTTCATGGATATTTCTATCTCTATTATACTAGTTACTTATATGTTTTATGACAACAGCTATGTATGGCTCTCAACATGTTTTTACTTGCTAATGAATGGATAATGTATCTATGGTCTAATAGATGGTAATGCAACAAAGGACATGAGGGAACAATTGTTTTTAGACATTCTC
Organism: Pinus tabuliformis; assembly: GCA_031772625.1. Classification (NCBI taxonomy): domain Eukaryota; kingdom Viridiplantae; phylum Streptophyta; class Pinopsida; order Pinales; family Pinaceae; genus Pinus; species Pinus tabuliformis. The sequence continues at coordinate 787,571,124 of CM062810.1, forward strand.
AAATAAGTACAAGATCCCTATGTTTAATTATGTTGGTTACACCTACATATTACATGCTTGCGACATGTTTGACGAAATGCCTATCATGGCTAGAAGGGGTTTGATTAAGGTCTCGTATAACTTATTTCTTTTGCATCATTGTTTCCTTGTTCTTTTATTTCTCCTAAGTTATCATTCCATTTTGGGCAGTGACATGGGCTCTGGGCCTGAAAAAGTGGCTCAAATCACGGGACACTGGCATAAGACTAGAAAATTGGGTCTCTAGACATTGGCAGGCAAGCCTATGAGAGTGACTCTGGGTTTCTCGACACTGTCATGCCTATAGCATGAGAGAGATTGAGGCCTAAGTTGTCCAAAATCTCAGTGGGACCCAAGGGAAAATTGTCTGAAGTGTTGGATTGGTTCCTGAGCGTCCTGAAGCTAATGTTGAATGTTTGTGTGTTATGTTTCCGTCGATTCCACTTCCTTAAGGTCACGTAGGAAGTTGAATCCAATCATAGTAGCCTCTCGTCACATGTTTACCCCAGTTGGATGGTTACTTTGGGTAGATGTGGAAGGAGGGTGTTACATTAGTCCTCTTGTCCTTGGGGCACTTGGCAAGTCCTTTACCTCCTTTCTCACAGAGATATTTCACCTTCAATGCCTCTACGCTCAGCTACTCACAAGAGTATTTGATGCTCCAAATACCTTTCATGCATCATCTCCAACACAAGTCTACTTCTCACATTGAGTAAGATCCTTCCATGTCATTGTACAATCAACCCTAAATCAATCCAGCACTCATAGTCACTTAGCTCATCAAGTGGACTATATATTAGCCCTCTTTAACCTTATTATTCATCACTTCTAGTGAACAAAATTTATGGCAACCCCAGTAACCATTCAAGTTCACCACATCGACCCAAAACCTATCCCACTTCCCTTTCTCTATCCCTGAGATAACTCGTTTCTTTGTTGTCCAAGAGTGAGGCTATTTTTAGCCTCCTTCAGGGCTTAATCTCGCCACATAAAACCAATGTTGTTCTTGATGCCTTGCGGCCCTCCACAACATGTAAACTAAGGCACGTTAGGCCTCTTTCAGGGCTCGACCCTCTCCCCTTATGCACAGAAACAAAACAAACTTCACACAGATAATTTGGCTCCTTATCTTGATGCAAAAAAACCTCTTATAGGGCACAAACTTGACATAGAAACTCGGCCTCCTTTCGTGAGTATACTCAACCTTCTTCAACATAAGACAAACCATAATATATTCTTCTTTCAAGGTTGCGACTCCTCCCAAGGTATATGTCTCCAAGGAAAATGTAATCATAAGAATGAGTTGCCATGTGTATTTGACTCTCACTTAGGTCACTTATATTTATATCTCTCCATAATTTTCTTAGGTGCCCCCTTTAGCTTATTGAATGTGCCCTCACACAATAAATAGAATAAACAATGATTTATTTTGGGTATAAAGCCCCCAACTTGGGTACTTTTCCCAACAAAATCTCATTTTCGTTGGTCAACTCCACACTACCTAGTACCCAAGGGTTGTGGGAGTACCTCCAAAGTTACAATTTTGATGTCGCAGGCTAGGGGGGCTACAAATTAAAATTAATACACAACATAAAAAAAAATTCCACACAATATGTATGCATATAAAATCTCAGAAATAATTCATTAATAAATAAAATATTTACAAGAGAAATATTGGCCTAATAATTGGCCACTCTTTCTTCACTCTCATTCCTACACTTGCATGCCTCATGGCTCACCTAGATTTATACAAGTGGATCTGAACCCAAAGTAGGTTCTAGATCCTAAAAAAACTCCCACAATATCTCTCATGATCCATAAAAACTCTCACCTAATCCCTTATCTCTAGATGAGATCTAACTAACCCTCAAATCTCTCAACTCTTCCAAAATACTCTCGAACTTTCTCCTAATTACAATAATTCTCATTTTCTCTTAAAACTATAGGAAAAATACATTAAATAATTAAATCCTAACTTAGGGAACTAACTCCTTTAGTAAACATGATACCCTAGGTTAGATGCTCCTGCATCAGAATCCTCAGGTAAAAGAAAATCATGGTCTCTCGACCATATGTATTTATAAGTTGGATAAACTCCTCCTGGATCCCAAAGTTTAGTTTGTTTTTGATCATCCATTCTTTGTTGTTTTGCTTCAATGATTGTGACTTTTAATTTGCCGATTTTCAAAATTTTATGTTGCAATTATCCTCCTTCTTTGTTGATATATACTCAAGCAGTAAAATGTATCATGTTCTTGTGTTTCTGCGTCTTCTTGCAATATCTTGGTTTTTGTGCTTTTTCCATCAGTTTCATTAATATTTCAATTTCAACATCCAATCTAGTTTCTAATTGAAATTTATTGTTGTTATTTAGGAACATCAATTTATATTCATCAATATTAAATTGTAAATTACATTCAGGTGTCACATTCTCACTACTTGAACAATTATTTTCTTTATTTGTAACTTGCTTAAATTCAAGGTCCATCAACATTTTTTCTAGCAATCGCAATTCTTCTTCACATTTCATAAGCATTTTAAGATCATTTTCAGAAATAATTTCAATAGAACCATCATCTGCAACACATCCTACATCCACAAACCAAATTTTAGATTTAAAATCAACATAATTGCTATCTTCCATCAATGATTCAATCATCATATGCAGATCTTCTAAACAGTTTGTGGCACCATCTACGGGAATCAAACCCACGTTCATATCAAAAGATTTCATTTCAGCATCATCATCGTCCTCACCAAGCATTGGTCCTAAAATGCATACATTCATCTCGGTTATCTGGAGTTTTTTTGTTTCCCTTAACAAAACTTTCAACTTGTGCTTCTGTCTTCTTGCAATCAACTACTTGATTGGCCATCTAGTTGTCTTCTTCATTATCCATCCATGTTTTTTATTCTGTAGCAGTTCCATCAACACATTAAGTCTTGCCTTCAACTCAACAATCTCTTTCTCAAATGCTTCATCACTTATGCCAGTTTCTATGGCATCACTGTGGCCTTTCTCTGATTCTGCAAATGACTATCCATAGTCATCTTCCTTCTCCTTTCACAAACTGAACTTCACCTTGTTCACTGTAAACTGCAATCGAACTAACACCTTGCCAAGTTACTTCTTTTAAACTTGTCCACTGGTTCACTCCACTTGAACCTTCTTTTTTAGTGCTCCTTGCTCCTTTGATCGCTGCACCTCCTTATTTTACTCACTAAGAACTTCAACTAGTTCTTTTCTTAACTATAAGATTCTATTGCTATCTTGTTGTTGCTACAATTTCTTTTCCAATCACTTACAATTGTTGCAAGGCTTTTTTCAAGTTGTCATTACAATATATTGACCAAACTTTGGGTATCGAGTTCCACTTATCATGCATCCAATTACAATCGATGACCCTATTCCCGACTTAACTTATTGACTTGACTCTCGACTTTAAATTTACTATTTTCAACTTTATCTTTGACTAAATAAATTTCAAATATTCATACATACCCTTCATTATAACTTTCAGTTCAAAATCAAAATAAATTTATAAAACTTTAAAATGGTGCATCTATCTTCATTTTCAACTTTCCACTAACTTTATTTCATATTCCACGCATTCTCCGCTAATTCTACGTCATAAAAGAAAACCCGTCATAACCTTTTACAATATTTCATGTGGCGGTTTACAATAAATAAATTATGCAGGCCAATTTTTCTTCTCAGACTATTAATGCCACTAACAATTCTTCCATGCCCACAACAGTTTCTTTTAATCTCTCGGTAACAAGAAATAAATGTAACTGCAACTACAAAAAACCATTCTCAATCCAAACATATTATTAGACTTTTACTTTAAAGTCTTACCTCCTCTACTTAGTCTACAAATAAAATAGACTACTGAAACACTATTGTGCTATAGGAATTCACACATCTTTGGATTCTTCGTACTAATTGCAAATCCATAAATTGAATTTGCACTCCCATTTGCTAACACTTTGTCTTGATTCCCGAAAGTTTTACCCTGCTCACGAAAGGAGTCTCCACCGATTTGGCACACTACATTCATGGCTTTTCAAGGTATCACAACGTTTGAGGAAACATTTTCCGTTCTCATCACTTATTTGCTTAACGTTTCAACACTCCATAACTATTAAATCTCTGAATGGAGGGCCTACATTCGAGACTTGCACTACAACCCTGTACACAGATGCATTCAATGTTTGATTTCTCCTGTAGATCAATTTGGCTTTGGAACAGATCGTATTCACCAGGAAATTGAGCCCAATGTAGTTCAATTTGCAGCAACAATCCATCCACTGCTCATTGATTAAGAATCCTTTGTTTGCGTTCTCTTTCTATCAGTTCCAGAAATTGATCAACACTCCTGTAGCTTGTTATTCACGCACAATTCCTCAACGTAGATGTTAAGCCCAACGCTTCATCAATATTTAAAATTTAATTATCATTGATGCAACCTCCAACGCTTCAGTAAACGATACAGGCTTTCAACAACCACATTTTTTACAATTGAATAAACAAAATAATAGAGACAAATAGAAAGAAGGCTCAAGCCATAATGTTAGCATCGAAACATCCACAATCTCACCATGATTCGAGTGGTCAAGAATAAGGCCCAACAAGAAACCGACCTTCGCCTCTCATATGATCCGGTAATCGTCCAACACATTTCTATCCAACATGTGCAAGTTGCACAATTTTTTACAATTCTCAACTGCTCAATGCGTAAATATGTCACTTCTCTTATGGCTCCTATACCAAAATGTTTGGGCAGGCTAACAAATTAAAAATTAACACAATATAAAATTGAAATCCATGTAATACTTGTACATATGAAATCAAGAATAATTCATTAATAAATAAAATATTTACAAGAGAAATATTGGCCTAATAATTGGCCAGTCACTCTTCACTCTCATTCCTACGCTTACATGCTTTATGGCTCAACTAGATTTATACAAGTGGATCTGAACTCAAAGTAGGTTCTAGATCCTAAATAAATTCCCACAATATCTCTCATGTTCCATAAAAACTCTCACCTAATCCCTTATATCTAGATGAGATCTAACTAACTCTCAAATTTCTCAACTCTTCCAAAATACTCTAGAACTTTCTCCTAATTACAATAATTCTCGTTTTCTCTTAAAACTATAGGAAAATATATATTAAATAATTAGACCCTAATCTAGGGAACTAACTCCTTTACTAAACATGATACCCTAGGTTAGATGCTTCTGCATCAAATTTCAACAGAGTAGAAGGAGAATTTTTGGTTTCCATTCAAAATAATTAAATGCTGCAAGGATTAGTGATTGGGGATTATCCATTCTCTACAGGTGCTGCAATCTTTTGTCAATATGTGCTTATTCTTACAAGTTTCTCTTGTGCTCTAATACCATGTAAAATTGTTGAATAACTTGTGCACAAAAATCTAGTTGCAAAGAAGAAACAACAATTGCAAGATTATGACCAAATAGATTGAATGAATTTGGATTGTTTCAAAGAATGAACAAATTGCATATAAAAAGTATTCTCTGTGAGAGGACTAATGCACATTAAGTTGGCATTCTAGTATAGGAACATATGTAATCACTAATAAATAATTCTCTTAGTGTATTCATTGGCAATGCAATGGATTTAGTCCTCAATTAACTAGTCATACACAAGTGAAGAACTCATGCATTCATAACCATGCACATGGGGGAAGTGATGTACTAGTGGTGCATGCAAAACTAGACTCTACTTGAGTAACTAAAGTGTCATTGATGCACAACTGAAATGTGCACTTGTTTAAGAGGAGAATATTCTCACCCATAAATAAAATACGAACTAGGTAATTATGCATGTACACTAATATTTCCATAAAGAAGTCTTTGAATAGTCACCTGGAATTAATAGATAAGTTCTATCCAAAGCCTCACAAAAGTGTCAAGTTGCAAGCTTATCAACAAAAGCCTATGGCTTCTTACAAAATCTTTTATAAAAACATGTATGTCAAATTTATGGATAAGTTTTCTTAAAAGGTTGTCAATAGTGGGGACAACCATCACTAAATGCTATCTAAAAATGCAGCTTGACTCTTCATCTCTATTCAAGGAAAACCACTCCAAGTGGAATAACCCATTGGTGGAGTCATGCTCCTAGACAATTAGTATAAGAATTTTATCTAATAAAATTATTATAATGTTTTGGATTTTTAGTAGTTATTACCCAAATTTTTCTTTCTTTTTTCCTTTTTTTCTTTTTTGGATAAACCTAGACCAAGGAAAGTTAACCCCAATGTTAGATAAAACAATGATCAGCCCACATGTAAGACAACTTGGATACTAAGTAAAACAATTTTTATCTCTACCAAGTGACTCCCACTTTCAATCTATGTTGATGAGATTTGAACCAATAACTTAATGAGAATTATTACCTAAATTTAATATAAATATATAATTATTATTAAACCATAATTTTCAAAAAATATACATTTTAAAATATATAATAAATTAACACAATTAAATTTTTTATTATATTTAAATTATAATCTTAGAAATCAATATTTATACTTTCAACCATTACTATTTTGAGTAATAAAAAATTTTGAGTAATAAAAAATCAAAAGCTTAACATATTTAGTTTTTTTTTTTTTTTTTAAAATTAAATTGATAACATGTTTCTCTAATCTGGAATAATATATTCAAATTATGCTTTTATAAGTGGTTGCTAAGTCCTTAGGATGTAGCCTTATGTGGGAAAGTAACAAAGCTTTTATAAGTGGTCGCTAAATCCTTAAGATAGATGTGGTTTAATAGTTGGAAAGTTTTGTACCACAACACTAATCTTGAATAAAACCATATATTCCTATAAACTGCTCTAGCCACAATTTTTCACTTGAAAAAAATAATCGCTAAATAAACAGCATATTTTGCTAACCGCAAATAATACGAAAATTCCATTCCTTCCGGAACCTTCTGTGTGACCCCGCTGCTTCGTTCGCAAGGGATATTATGTGTCTTCTTTCTTATCTGGGCGGTCAGAGAATTAATGAAATAAATGTTGATTATTATTTTCACCGGGGATTGTTTCAAAATGGTAAATTTAAATAAATCTATGCACGGTAATAATTTTGAGAGACCATACGAGGTATCTGATGGTACAGGAACAACATTTTTATGGTTCGAAAATTGTGGATAAGATTTTTGTGTATTAGTTTTAATCATACATTAAATTAAATTTAATATTTATATAATATTAAGTATTTTATTGTTAAGTAAATTTAATAATTAAGAATATATAAAAAATAATTGATAAAAAATCATAAATTTAATATATATTATTTTATAAAAAGTAATTTTTATTTTTGTTTATTTTGGGTAGCTTAAATGGTGATGGTTATGGAATTAAGTCTTATTGAATAAAAGATCTTGAATTTGAATTTTATGTTTTTTTTTCTCTATAACAAAGTAAATAATAAACATGTAAAATTGAAAATCGAAAACTGAATGCCCTCCTTAAAAATCCCCCCTTGGCGACCTCCACTAGAATCCGGATCTGGGCATTAGAAAAAAGAAAACAACAGATATTAAAACAAGAAGAAGAGACGTGGAGACTCAAGAGCCGAGCTTTATGGATTCGTGAAGGTGATAAAAACACCAGGTATTTCCACATATTTGCAAATAAGAGGAGAGAAACAAATGCCATCTGGACTATCAAGGATGAACAGGGAAATGCACTATCCACGCAGAAGGCCATCTCCGGGGAAGCTGTTAAGTTTTTTAAAAGGGCTTACAGTGCTGTATCCGTATCCGATATTGAGGATGTTATGTGGGGCATTGAACCATTTCCCATTATGTTTGAAGAAGAACAGAACAATGCACTATTTGCTGAGGTTACTGAAGAAGAATTATTGGCAACCATGAAATCTTTCCAGAAGGATAAGTGCCCCGGGCCAGATGGGTGGACCATCGATTTCTTCATCCATTTCTTTGATCTATTTAAGGATGATATCCTCAAGATGGTTGAAGATTCGAGGAAGCAGGGCACCATCAGTCAGAAGATTTCCTCTACTTTTATCGCCCTTATCCCTAAGAAAAAATGCACATCCACCTTTGCTGACTTTCGGCCCATATCATTGTGCAACGTATTGTACAAGATCATTTCAAAGATTATTGCAATGCGCATCAGGGATACTCTTTCTCAGCACCTGTCCTCAGAACAACACGGTTTCCTCAAAAACAGAAACATTCTTGACGCGGTGGCTCTCACCCAGGAATGCTTGCACTCTATGCATTGCAGGAAACTTGAAGCGGCCCTATTAAAGATCGACTTAAAGAAGGCATACGACTGTGTGAGCTGGGTTTTTATAAGATGTCTTCTAGCAAAGATAGGGCTTGATGTCAGATGCATTCGATGGGTCATGGCCTGTATTGTGGATGTAAATTTTGCAGTACTCATTAACGGTGAGCCAACTCCGTTTTTCAAATCGGCCAGGGGACTTCGCCAGGGCTGCTCCCTATCTCCACTTATCTTCATCCTGGTCATGGAAACTTTGAGCATACACATTAAAATTGCTATCCAACAAAGGAGATTTCTGCCTCTTCCAATCTGCAAGGAGATTTCCATGTCTCACTCCCTATTTGTGGACGATATCCTCCTGTCGGCCATGCTGTGCAGATCTACTTGGGAATGTATTTTCTATACACTAGAAAGATTCCAGAGTGCCACCGGTCTATTCATAAACGACACAAAGTCATCTTTCCACGTAGCTGATACGAATGGAGAGGTGATCACTTACCTCGTTGAATTATTCCATATCAAGGCGATGCCTATCAGGGAGGGTCTCAAATATCTGGGATTTCACTTGAAACCTGTAAATTACAAAGCTGCTGACTGGTCGTGGATTGCAGACCGTTTCTACAGGAAGATAACATCATGGGAATCCAGAAGTTTGTCTATCGGAGGACGTGCCACTCTTGCCCAGGCCGTGTTGGTCCAAATCATGGTCTTCTGGGCACTTCTTTTCTATATTCCGTCTTCTGTCATCAACTGTCTAAACAGCATGATATCAAATTACATTTGGGGCGGCCAGAAGGAAAAGACCAAATTCCATCTTTGTAGACTTGAAAAGCTGTCCCGCCCAAAATCCATGGGAGGTTGGGGCTTAATGAATTTACAGTCTTTCCGAAGGGCGCTGCTGTGTAAAACCATGTGGAATGCGCTGTCGGGGGAATCTCTATGGAGCAAAACTGTCAGGGCCAAATATTTGTATGGTCACGACATTATTTACTGGTACAGACAATCCACTTTCGGTGCCAACAGTGGTTCTATCATCTGGAGGGGTTTCAAGAGAATGTTTCCGTTTGTCCGAAAAAACTTGATTTGGAATTTCCATTCGGGTTCCAAGATCATCATCGGCATTGATGATTTTGCTGGTATGAGTGGGCCGATCCATATCTCTCCTTCACTTCTGAGACATCTGCACAACAAAGGATATTTTTTCTGGGCTAGTGTTATAAAAAGATGGGACGGCGGTTCCCCGATATGGAAATCTGCTGTAGATTTAAATCTCCCCGGAGATCTGGCTTCACAATGGAACGACGTCACCCGGTCCTTAAATTTCTCAGGCATATATCGAACGATGGAAAATGACAATATCAGTTGGAGAGGACTTGGCGGTTCTTCTGTGGTAAGCGCCAAGCACATATACCATCAGATACTACTCTCGGACTGGGACTCGAGCGAAAAGACATTTCCACAGGCATTTTGGAAAACCGGCTGCCCAACAAAAATTATTATATTCGCTTGGCTGGTATTTTATGACAGAAACCTTACCTGGGAAAATCTTCAGAAGCGTCAGTGGCATGGGCCTGCTATCTGTTCACTCTGTGGTATAAATTCTGAAAATAACTTGCACATTTTCCTCCAATGTCCACAATCCAAAAAAATCTGGCAGCTCTTGGCTACACATTTTGGTTTCGATATGGTCAACACCCCTTCCATCTGCGATGCTTTTTATTCATGGAGCAACATGCGCTGCATGTGGAGGCCGCTTCCTTTGGTTACTATTTGGACCATTTGGAAATGGCGGAACCGTATCATTTTTGAAGCCATAAAGGACCCGATTTATTCTATCTATGAATCCATCCTTTCATTATTTGAAGCTATCGCTCGTCCACAACAACCCACAGTCAAACAGCGAAGGATGCTGATTCATAATGATCTCTATGATTATCCAATTGCTTTTTTTGATGGCGCAGCCCAGAGGAACAATTGTGCCTGTGGGATTCACATTATTCCGGAAGAAGGACAATCATATGACATCTATTGGAACAGAGGTCCCGGTACAAATAGTAAAGCGGAGATTATGGCCCTCGCTGGTCTCATTGCTTTCTCTGATTTCCTTGGCATCAAAAACCTCCACATATATGGAGACTCCAAAGTCACCATCGAGCATGTTCTATCCAAAAGCCGAATTAGAAATATACATCTTTCAGGCTGGTTAAACAGGATTATGGATTGGTGGCGCACCAGGACGGACTACAACATCTCCCATATTCCCAGAGGGAAAAATCGAAGAGCAGACTTTTTGTCCAAGCAAGGACTCACATCTCCGCCGGGCATATGGAGACTGCAGATAAATGTGGACAACTGCGCCTGCCAGATCCAAGATTTCACCATAACGGGTACACATCTCCAAATTTTGTGATGTCCACAGATAAGTTCTCTATTCTCCTACTTATGACTCTCGCATATGCTGTTATTTATGCTATATTTTGGACCAACGGTTCCCACAGATAGGTCTGTTTTTTTGTCTGCACTCTCTATGTTTCAGTTTTTTGGTATAGCTTCATATGCCCGTCAGTATGTACTGAACTGTTGACATATCAAAATGTTGTACACGTTTTTTTTGTATATTATTGATTAATACAATCAACATACCGCTTTTTTTCATGCTGAAAAAATAAAAAATAAAAATAAAAATAAAAATAAAAATTCCTACTAAACTTATAAAAAAATCTTTTTTCTAAAACAATTATATATTTAATTTGAAATAGCTAGCAAAGTATAAGTCTGCATCAATGGTCACAGTGATCTGAACGGTCAGGTTGGCAAATCGACCCAACCTCGATACATAAGTTTTCCCAGTTCTACCATTGGAGAATATAGAATTTATTGTGAAAATTACTTTATAGTTCTAATTAATCATTAGAGTATTTGGTTAACAAAATAATTTAATTGTTGAGTTTTATGTTCAATTTTATGATTCGATTTTTCTTTCTTATATGTTATTGTTTTCAGTTCTCTTTTCGAGAACATAAATTTTATAATGAAAAACATTTTCTAGGTTTTAGTTTAGGAATATAAATTTTATAAATATTTGATAGAGATGGAACTGTTCATGGAAATAAAATTAACAATTTATAAATTTTAGTTTATTATTCATTTTCTTTATCTAGATGGAACAGTTGACGGAAATAAAATTAATAATTTATATATTATAGAATTATTTGCTTATATATATATATATATTTTTATTTATTTTGTAAATTGATTTATTGGAAAATCATTATGTTATAGTGATTAAATCATTTCATTATAATGCTAGGAAAATAGAAAAATGAAAAACTTTAGTGTATAAACATTATGTTTTAGTGATTAAATCAATTTATTGACAAAATACTATGGTATGGGATTGGAAAAAGAAGAAATTGAAATTTTAAATATGGAAAATCAATCTTTAATTAGTATATATTCATTTCAATCACATATTTACCAAGTGTCCAAGAGAGTTTTTTAATACATAAATAGATTTAATGTCTTGAAAATCAGTTTTGGCACTTGGATTGTGTAGACTACATAGCTTAAAGTTGCAATTCCACCAAATCTTTTTTAGATTTTAGACAAAATTGATTGAAAAATATGTCGTAAAAAAGACTAAAATATAGGATAAAAATGATATTTGAAATATTTTAACCATAAGAATTTATTTTTTAATTGCTTTATATAATATATTTTAATTTTTAACCACATATAAGATATACATAGTAAAGATTCAATATTTTATTTAACATGGGCAATGGTATGTTTTATTTATGAACAACATTATCCCTTTAAAAATGTATTACACATCTATTTATTTCACTTTGAAAATTAAAATATTTTAGTATGGTTAACATTAAAGTAGTTTTTTTTTCCTTCTAGTTTTTTTTTTTTCTATCTAGTTTTTTTGTTTCTATATATACATATATGAGGCTCATATTCAAATATATTAATTAACATGAATATTGAGATATTTTATTTAAGTGATATATTTAAATCTTATTTATGGAAGAGAGTGAGAGTGAAATATTTTATGGCATATCAATAACTAACCAAGCGAACATAGTGATGTAAGGGGTTATTGATGTTTTATAATGCTTTTAATTAAAACTAACCATAATCATTTTGTGTTTTATAATGCTTTTAATTAAAACTAACCATATTCATTTTTGTTTTTTTATCATGTCTGATATTGTCTTTTATTAGAAAATACTTTGTTTTCTAGGATAGCGGACATCATTTTTTATTTAGAGAATATTTTATTTCAATTTTAAAAAGGACATGTGTCAATCTCATCCTGAGAATCATAAGCTTAAATAAAGTGTGTTTAAAATATGGGTGAAAATGTTTTGCATTAAACAATTAAATAGGAAAAGTAATTTTTGGGTATGAATTTCCTTGTTATACATGATTTGATTAATTTTTACAATTAATTAAGAATTTTCAATTTTCATTCTTAATCTTTTGGAAACTACATAATTTTACTGCATTTTTCAAGGCTCATTATAAGCTCAACATGTCACATGTGGGAATTGTCTTGGGGTTGGTAGGATAAGAACATGCTTTCCAACTAGCCAAACTATACCCAATTGATATATTTTCTAATGGTGGTTCACGGACACTAGGTGGTCGCTACATCCATGAGAAATATGGGGATATCAACCCCAAAGGGATTAAAATCCCATCAGCCAAACTAGATGGGCCTAACTCCAAGAGCGTCAAGGAGAATTGATCTTGTGACCTCCCAATCGGCGAGGTACTTAGCAACGGGAACTCAACTAGTTGAGCTAACCTTTGGGGCACATCCAATATATATATATATATATATATATCAACTACTATATATATTTTTTTGTAAGCTAAAGGTCCTATTAATATTCCATGAAATTACATAATTAGAGAGTTATTGCATACCTTGAGTTTGCTACCAGAAAACTTGTGCTAATGCAAAAGGCTATTTTGTAAAAAGAGGTTTAAAATGAAAATTTATATAAAATTAGATCATTATGTTATTCATAATTGTAACTATCTAATGAACTAAAATTCCTAGGATGGCCATCGATATAGTAACTATAAACTACGAAACTAGAATAGCTATCATGTAATCTATGAAGAAACAAAGAGATCCACCTCAATGGGGTGTTAATCATATTGGTGAGAAAATGGTTGTTATTAATGTCAAAGGTTATCATATTGAAGAATATAATATTACAAGCTTAAAGATTGTGTCAATACCTTTCGAACAAGGTGTGGCTCACCCCCTATCTCCTCGTGGTTGAGGAGATTTGAATCTTTCAAGACAAAAGTTGAATTTATGTGGCATCAGTCAAGTAGGCCCTCCCATAGGATAAATCATACCTAATTGGGTTAAGTTGGCCCTATTTTGGGGTCAATGAGGCCTGTAAGTAGGTCGTTCCCTCTCCCATTTTACTGATACATGTGGTCAAGGATTTAAGGAGTATTCCAGACCTATGAAGTAGCAGTGGAGAAAGGTTCATAACTCATGAACCAAGGAGCTCAGAAAGGAGTAATTTCCAAAAGTTTTCCCTGGTCTTGTTAGGTCTTTTTTAGAGTTTTGTTTTGATTATTCTTTGAATCATTTTCTAAAGCAGCATTGGAAGAAACTTGGGTCCCTTGTAGCATCCCTCTTGGCCTACTCTAGGAAAATATTGGCCCTGCAACCATATTGTTATACCCTCTATTTTGGCCCTACAACTAATCACATATAGCCTAATTTTAGCCCTAAGATAGCCTCAATTTGACCTTTGTGTAAGCCTCAGTTTAGCCTCTGTATAAGCCTCAATTTGACCCCTTCTTAGGCCTCAATTAGACCCCTGCTTGATCCTCAATTCAAACCCTATTTTCAGCCCTAAAATAGGCCTATATTAGGCCCTATGGAAGCCACCATTATACCTTTCTTGCAACCTATCTTGGCATGTCTTAGATCAAATTTTGGAGAAAACTGTGATGCTTATCTTGTAGAAGTTTTGGAGCATACTTTGATATCTTGTAGAAGTTTTGGATCAAAATTTGATTCCTTTCTTGTAGAAGTTTTGGAGCAAACTTTGGTGCATATCTTGAAAAGGTTTTGGAGTATACTTTGATGCATATCGTGAAGAAGTTTTTGAGCAATATTTGATGATTATTTTGAATCAGTTTTGGAGCTTATATTAGAATAAAGTTTTGGAGAAGATTTGAAGTCCAATTGATTAGATTGAATAGGTTGGTTCCTGAAGAGGATTGATGTCCTAAATTTTTGCTAGGTTGGTGCTTGGACTTGTTAAAGAGGAATGGTGTCTTCATTGTATTACTAGGTTGGTGCCTTGGCTTGTAGAAAAGGATTGGTGTCCTTATTTGATAGGTTGGATCCTGAATTTGTAAAGGAGGATTGGTGTCCTAATTGTTGTATTTTGAACTAAAATTATTCAAGTAATTTTTTTTTTTTAATTCTTATGTCCTGGATTGGTTTGTGCTTCTCATTTTTAAAATAATTTTAACTAGAAAAAAATAACAATTGAAATAAATACTAATTCACATCCCCCCCACCCCCAACACCCCCCACCACCCCCCACCACCCCCCAAAGTATTTCAAACAATTGGAATTAGAAATAACTTCTTCAAGATCAACCTAACAACTAGAAGAAGGATTTTCAATCACAATGGCAAGTAAAGAAGCACTTAAAGTTCCCCACTTTTATGAAACAAATTTTTCATTTTGGAAAATCGGGATGAAGTATTATCTGATGTCTCTTAGGGTTGAAGTTTGGCAATCAGTTACAGATGGACATAAAATATCATCTCCTCTGCCAACAAACCAGGACAGGAAGAAGGTGTATGTAACAAATTCCAAGGCTTTGAACTCTAAAACAAGTGGTCTACCAGATTCAAAATTCACCAAAGTTATCAGTTGTGAATCAACTAAAGAAATGTGGACAAGCTTATCAATATCTATGAAGGATATGAAAAAAATAAAAAAGGCAAAGCTTCAAACATTCAAAAGGCAGTTTGAAAGTATCAAAATGAATGATGAACAAGATATTGTTGCTTGCTTCCTATGAGTAGATGAAGTATTTAACTCTCTCACAAGGCTAGGTGAAGATGCAAAAAAAAAAGATGATTGTCTAAAAAAAATTAAGATCTCTTCTAAGTCATTTTGATGCTAAAGTTTGTTCCATAGAAGAACTAAAAGAATTGGACACTTTATTAATGGATGAGGTTCATGGAATTCACACAGCGCATGAGATGATGTCAGGAAATCCAAACCATAAGGAAGTTTCATTCAAAGCATCAAAGTCATCAAGAAGAGCGAAGAGTAGTTATTGCACCAACAATGATTCTGATACTAAAATGGCACGACTTCTCAGGAGGCTAAAGAAAGGATCCAAGAATAAAGGTAATTTACCTCTCATTTGTTTTACATGTAGTAAAATAGGACATTATGCTGTGAATATTCCTCTAAAAAATGATAGTGGTAATGAAGAAGAACCTAAGAAAAGGATGTTCAAAAGGGGGGGCTCAAGAAAGAAGAATTTATTCTCCAAGCATGACAGTTATGCCTCTGATGAAGAATAATACGATGAAAACAGAGAAATATTATTCATGGTTGTCTCAAATGAAGCATAAAATCTAGAAGAAGAAGAAAAAAACAAGGAATTGAAGGTATGGATGATTTATTTATTAGTGCCTTAGAAGAGAATGATAGACTCATGAAAAACAATGGAAATTTCTCTCAAGAAATCATCTCACTCACAACTGAGAAAAAGGAAGCTAAGTAAGTAGAAGAAGTATTTAGCAATAGACTAAAAGGTAGAAATATGTGAAAAATTGGAAGTTGAAGTAGTATCTCTGAAAAAGGAGTTAGACAAAGTCAAAAAAAAATTGAAGAGCTCCCAAACCTTAGATGCCACTATTAACTACCAAATTCCACCACATGACAAGTCTGAGCTTGGATATATAGGGGAATCCTCTAGTTAAGAAAAGACAAACATTAGTACTCATGATGAAGAACACATAAGTTTTTTTATGTCCTTAAAGGGTCTAATCATATTCCTCATAACAGTACAACAAGAAACAAATATCAACCAAGAAATGAGAATCCAAAAACATGACCCTTCCTTAGAAGAAAAGATTTATCAAGGCAAGCTTATACTAATAGGTATCAAACTATTTTCCTTCGTCACTGTTTCTTTTGTAAAAAATTTGGTTATCAAGAAAAACATTGCAAGGCTTATAGGGCTAATCACCAACCTTCTAAAAATAAGGCTATTTCCATTAAAATCCAAGACCAAATCAGAAATTATAATTCCTTTGTGCCATCTTTCAAAGTATAGTCTAGAGTGTTACAAGTGCAACAATCCAGAGCATGAAGCACAAAATTGACTATTAAATTCAAAAGGAGTCTAGGAAAGGAAGACTAAAGAATATGCACATAAGAAATGAAAACTAGTTATGTATGCTCAGAACAAGGAGATTTAGTGGTTTGTTGATAATGGATGTTCTAAACACATGACAGGGGACCAGAAGAAGTTCATCTTATCAATCAAAGAGATGGAAGGAAATGTGACCTTCGAAGATAATGGATCTGCTAGAATTATTGTAATAGGCACAATAAGTCTCAACAATGGCAAGGGAAAACACAAAATGTGTTATATGTTGAGGGCCTTAAGTGCAATATTATAAGAGTCAACCAAATGTGTAATCAAGGATATGATCTCATCTTTCATGCCAAATATTGTGAAATAAGGAGATCATCTTCAGGAAGTCTCATAGGAAAAGGGGTAAGAAAAAACATATAATGTATACATTCTCAGTGAAATTCAAGAAGAATATGTTACATGAATCAATCAAATGAAAGTTGGATATGGCACAAATGCTTGGGACACCTAAGCTTTGATAACTTGGTGAAGATCAACAAAACTCAAGCAATAAGATATATGCCCAAAATTTCAAAACCAACAAATGTTATTTGTGTATCATGTCAACATGGAAAACAAACTAGGACTAGTAAGAGATATGCCCATAAAGGTAATTTATGTTATTCATGGGTTATTATATGAGAATGAATTGGGTATCTTTCCTTAAATATAAATTAGAGGCATTAGACTGTTTCAAAATTTTCAAAGCATCAGTTGAAAATGAAAGTGATTTGAAGATCAAGTGCTTAATATCAGACAGAGGAGGAGAATTTACTTCAGGAGAATTCAATGAGTTATGTGAAAAACATGGAATCGAAAAAGAAACTTCATGTTTATAGAACTCCACAGCAAAATGGAATGGTAGAAAGAAAGAACATATATGTGCAAGAGATTGCAAGAATGATAATATTGGATACCAAGTTAACTAATAAATTCTAGAAGGAAGCAATTGGGGTAGTAGTTTACATCATAAACAGGGCATAACTTCGGGTAAACAACTATAAGACTCCATATGAACTATGGAAAGGAAGGTCCACTTTTGTGAAACACTTCAGAATATTTGGGAGAAAATGCTTTATGAAAATAAATGATAATTCACTGGGAAAGTTTGATTCTTGTGTAGACAAAGGATTTTTTCTTGGATACTCATTAAGAAGTAAGGCCTACAAATGCTACAACAATCAACTTAGAAAGGTAGTAGAAATAATTGATGTGAAAACAAACGAAGCTCTACCTGAGAAAGAAGAAAATCTAACAAATGATTAAGACCTTATCCTTATAGATTAGGAGGAAAGTGTTGCAAAAGAAGATCAAGAGTTGGAAGACCAAAAGGAAGAACAAATACAAACCCCATCCGAAAAAACTTTCAAGTTTGTATAGAAGCACCATCCAAAAGAGAAGATTATCAAAGATATGGACACATGAATAAAAACATGAAGGATACTAACAAATACACCAAATAAGAGTGATATCACTTTGTTATCCCAAATAGAACCAAAGGAATTTAGTCAAGTAAGGATCCAAACTGGATAAATGTGATGGAAGAAGAGATGACCCAAATTGAAAAGAATAGAACATGGGAACTTGTACCTCCTCCAAAGGATAAAAATATAATTGGAACCAAGTGGGTGTTCAATAACAAAATGAATGAAGATGGAGAGGTTATCATAAACAAGGCAAGATTGGTGTGCAAAGGGTATACTCAAATTGAAGGAATTAACTTTGAAGAAACTTTCTCTCCAGTTGCCAGACTAGAGGCTATAAGAATGTTTTTAGCATTTGCATGCTTGAAAGGCTTCAAAATCCATCAGATGAATGTAAAACCAACCTTTCTAAATGTAGACCTAAAAGAAAAATTTTACATGGAACAACTTGAAGGTTTTGACTTGTCAAAAAATAAAGATTATGTATACAAATTGTAGAAGGCCCTGTACGGATTAAAACAAGCTCCAAGAGCTTGATATGCCAACATTAGAGACATTTTGAGGTAAAAAATGGGCCTGAAAGAAAAAATATATAACAAAATTCAACTTTATAAGAACCAATAGGATTCAGTATAATGATGTCAACCATGGAGAATGATTCATCATTTTTGGAGTAAAGGGTAAAAAGATTAAAAGATTTAAAAAAAATCAACTTGTATTTTCAACTTATCTCCCTACGTTTTTAGTAAAATTTTGAGTGGGAGCACTCGTTGGATGCAAAATTTAAAGTACACATGTTGCATACTTTCAATGGACCCCACTATGCAAAAAATGTGAAATACATGAAAAAATGTGATTGCAAACACACTTTTCATGTATATCATATTTTTCGTGTAGTAGGGTTCATCGAAAGTATGCAACATAGGTACTCCTTGGATGAAAAATTAAATTTTGCATCCAATACGTGCTCCCTCTCGAAATTTGAATAAAATCATAGGGAGATAAGTTGAAAATATGAGTTGAAAAAGTAGGTTTTTATTTTTCCCTCTAAAACTTGATGAGGTAATCTAATCTTATTTTATTATTTTCACTATTATTTTATAAGATTCCTTAGGAGGTCCATTTTATACCACAAAAATTCTCTAATGACTAGATCACTACCTTTAACAACAAGGGTTGAAGAGAGGAGTTGGAGGAAGCAACATGTACACGAAAATGGACAAAGATAACCCCTTGATCACACTTTATATGTGGATGATTTGATTTTTGGTAACAATAATGATGAAATGAGACACGGATTTTCCCAAGAAATGTCAAATAAATTTGAAATTTCAATGATTGGAAAGTTGTCCTTCTTCTTCGGACTTCAAGTAACTCAAACCAATGTTGGAATTTTCATAACAAAAATGAAATACCTTAAGGAAATGCTTATGCAATTTGGAATGGAAGAATGTGCTACTGTAAGTACACCGATGATTACGGGATGTAAGCTAAGGATGTTGAATCTCCTGAGATAGATGCAACTATATATAGATCAATGATTGGAGGTCTCTTATATTTGACAACTTCACGACCACAAAGGCTTAATTAGGGGAGAAATACCATACCATGTGCATTCATATTGGGGGATATATATTAAGGGAAAAATGACATAATATATTGAGCATATAATAGGGGGTAAAAGGTTTTTATATGTTGTGCATAAAAAATGGAGCTCAAAGTTAATGAAAAAATATAAAGCAGTATAAAAAATGTTAATGAAAAAATGGATACCTACAATATCTAGTGAAAGTAGGGGTTTTTTTAAATTGGGAAGGTGTATTGGGTTCATATTGGCAGGGGGTTAAATAAAGTGATTTTTAGAGGTAATTTTCAATATGTAGTCAAATTAAGGGTATTGTTTAGTGTGCCATGAATGCACATGCTATCTTATAGGTTCATTGAGTGAAGCCCCCATTTTCACGACCATACATCATGAAGGCAATTGGTATCATAGCAAGATTCCAGTTAGCTCCTAAGGAATCTCACATGCAAGTTATAAAAAGGATACTCAAATATCTAAAAGGCACCCTTGATTTTCGAATATGGTATCCAAAGAGCACAAATCTTACTTTGACAACATAGATAGATGTTGATTGGGTAGGGAGTATTGACGACCAAAAGAGCACCAATGGAAATGCATTTTTCTTAATGGATTTTCTTGTATCTTGGTTAAGTAAGAAACAATTGTTTATATCTCTCTCCATAGTCGAGGCCGAATATATAGGAGAAATCGACTATTGTACACTGATTTTATGGATGAAGGAAGCCTCGAAGGATGTCAAAATGGAAATAAATCAACCCATCACTATATTCTATGATAGTATCAGTGCAATCAGTCTCTCAAAGAACCCATTCATGCACTAAAAAACAAAGCATATTTTGATCAAGTATCACTTTCTCAAAGAATAGGTTGTTGATCAGAACATCAAAATGGAACATATTAGTATTATCAAACAAATTGTGAACATCTTCACCAAAACTCTTCCTCAAGAAACATTTGAATATCTTTGTCAAAAGTTGGGTGTCATCTCTCTTTCATCCTAGTAAAGCATCCCTTTGTTATTGATGTCAAAGGGGGAGTAGCATATAGCCAAGGAAAGCAATCATCAAAATTTTGTCATCAATAACAAAGGGGGATATTGTTGAAAAAATGATTACTATTGATGTCAAATGTTATTCTGCTGAAGAAGATAATATTATAGGCTTAAAGATCCTCTCAAGAGATTTCCAAAGAGGTGTGGCTCGCCCCTCAACTCCTCTTGATTGAGGATATTTTATGTTTTCAAGACAAAATTTGAATTTTGGTGTTCTTAGTCAAGTCGATCCTCCCATAGGATAAGTCATCCCTAATTGGGTTAAGTTGGCCCTTTTGGGGGGTCAATAAGACTTATAATTTGGTCATCCCCTCTCCCATTCTGCTGATGCATTCGTTCAAGGGCTTGGAGTATGTAAGACCCGTGAATGAATAATTGAGAAGGGTTCATAACTCATGAACTAAGGAGATTATTAAAGGAGTAATTTCCAAAAGATTTCCTTGATATGGTCGGATATTTTCTAGAATATTGTTTTGATTATCCTTTGAATAATTTTTTGAAGAAAAATTGGAAGAAACTTAGGCCCCTTGTAGCATCCCTCTCGACCTACTCTAGGAAAATATTTTCCTTGAAACCAGAATTTTATACCTCTATTTCAGCCCAAAAACTATCCACATAAAACTTGATTTTGACCCTGAGAAGCCTCAATTTGACCTCTATGTAAGCTCCGGTTCAGTCCCTATTTGAGCCTTAGTTCAACCCCTATTTCAGCCTTGAAACAGGTCTATATCCAGCCATGTGGCAACCACCATTAGACCTTTCTTACAACCTATCTCATCTTGTCTTAAAACCAATTTAGGAGCAGACTTTGATATATTGTACAAGTATTTGAGCAAAATTTGATTCCTATCTCACAGAGTATTTGGAGCAGACTTTGCTACCTATCTTGAAAAAAAATTAGAGAAGACTTTGATGCCTAACTTGAAGAAGTTTTGGATCAATATTTGATGCTTATTTGGAATAACTTTTTGGAGCTTATATTAGAATATAATTTTGGAGAAGCTTTGAAGTCCAATTGATCATATTGAATAGGTGGGTGCCTAATCAAGATTGGTGTCCTCAATTTTTCCCTGATTTGGTGTTTGGACTTGTTAAAGAGAATTGGTGTCCTCATTATATTACCTGGTTGGTGCTTTGGTTTGTGGAAAAGTATTGGTGTCCTTATTTGACAAGTTGGAGCCTGAATTTGTAAAGGAGGATTAGTTTCCTCATTATTACATTCTTAACTAAAATAAATCAAGTATTTTTTTTTTATTCTTGTGTCCTGGCATGGTTTGTTCTTCTTGTTTGTAAAATCATTTTAACTAGAAAAAAATAAAAATTGAAAGAAATATTGATTCAACCCGCTCTTAGTATTTCCAATAACTTGATAATGTTGCTTTAGCCAAAGGAGAGCTAGACCTTCAATGTTATCTAATCACTTATCCATATCTTTCATTTGGGGTTGCATCTCATCGAACATGGGATATTTCATCCTTGACAAGAGCACCTTGCCCAAGTGTAATGTCCCAAATGATAAATTTGCTAGATATTGCTTCATAAAATTTAGCCGCAATTCAAATAAACCATAAGCACAATTTTGAACCATGAAATCAACAGCGAACTGGACATATATTTCGCAATTGAAGAATAAAAAAGAAAAATATGCTGAAGAACTCAACCTTATTTTATTAAATGAAAGGTACATATAATGCTGGAAAATTGGGTAAGAGAATGGCCTCAAAAGATATGAAACAATGCCACAATTGTCCTCTGAAATAGACTGAAAATCAATAAGTTGCAACCTGTGAATTTTGGATGAATTCATGAGGGAGAGAAATGGGTTCTCACCCACTCTCACTAAATCACCCAAGGGTTACATCCTAGGGCTACTGGAGTAGAGAACTAGGTTATCAAACCTCTCACACAAAGATAATGCACAAATCCAAGATGTCTCCAAATGATCTCCTCCTCCTCTTTTATCGATCTGATGGATAGATGTCCAAGCCTCTAGAAGCAACTTATTTTATTATTTTATGATTATTCTAGAAGCTCCTCTCTTGACTTTATCTTAAGTGACCTTTTAATTTAATTTTATTTCACTTAAGTCAATTTTGGCCTTTTTCCTCCAATTAAATAATTTTCCCTTTTTAATTAAATGGCTAATTAAAAATCGCCCACCATAGTCTCTCCGACTATTAAAAATCACTTCTCAACATCCCATCCTGTAGATATTCTCGTTTTGGTTCCAACGATCTATTTCACTAAGGTGTTCCATCAAATACTCCTCCCAGAATGCCACCTTGAACATAATTTATTAAGTTATGCCCAATAATAACCCTATTTTGTGAAAGTTGTCGAAATGCAATGGAACGAATGGAAATTTGTGCAAATGATGGAATATGCCAAGAGAATGCCATCAGATCCCATAGAAACTCTTCATAACCCCATGAAACCCCTCAAGAAGTCCCTAGGCCCACTGATAGAGTAAACCTACTCCTGTGACCTAGTTGCCTCTGACCCTGGAAGTCCATCCTGACCATGCCATAAGGGAAACCAAAAGAATAAACATGACACCAAGATTGCCTTCATCTATTAATATAAGTCTATAATGTGAAAGTATGACTATGTCTTCCTCTAGTGTGCCCTATACTCAGTACCGATGCAGTCACCTCTGAGATTATTTTTGAATTAGAGTGGAAAAATCTCTCTTCATTAGCCTCTTTCTCATCCTCGTGAAACTCCAGTTAAATATCCAATAAGAGTTGGGCTTAAAATTACTTTGTTGAGGACTGAATACAACAATGAGCACGTGAACTTCCTTTGGATCCTCAAACACTTGCTCCTCTTATGCTTCGACCATGTTGCCTCATCATAATTGGAACTAGTAAGAGGGATAGAGAAATCAGAAGAGATGCACAAAGAAGGAGAGGGTAAAAATACCATCAAGGAAAATCTCATACAAATAAGAGACATGTAGGAAATGAACCCTCCCAAACAACTATTGTAGTGTTAGGCAAAACCTTTCAAGGCAAAGGAGAAGCATTAGTGCCTGAGCCAAAAAAAGGGATTTACACAAAAGAGCGTGGGGAAGGAAAACACCAAGTCTATCAAGCAAAGGAGACGGGGATGAGATGCCTCAAATGCAAAAAAAACCCTAAATTTAGGGGAAACAAGTAAGGAGGGGATAACATCATTGATGCGGTGATAGGGAGTAAAACACTCGCATAATTTCATACATTGTACCATGAACATATTGTCCTTCTTGCTCAAGGAAACATATCATTTAGTTAATATAAAGAGGGATGGAATGGTGCATCCTCCCCACTAGTTGTCTAGTGGGAAATGGCCTAATATCCCTCTCACTTATCTTGTCTCACATCACCTCATACAGGGAGTGGCCTAACCTCCCTTGTGCTTATCTTCTCTAGTATCACCTCATATGAGGAATTTCATAACAATTATCACTCCCTGATTCTAGATAGGATAATTTAAGAAATTAATTTATTGATATTATTGATAATATATGTATAGTTATTCAATTTTATTATTGATGATAAATGTAAATAAAGAAATTTTGATTAATTATTTTTTATGATATATTGTTTTATTTTTTAATTTATATTTATATTTATATTTTTTAATTTAAATTATTATATATTTTTATTTAATAATAATAATAATAATTTATCATTAGCGCCCATGGGGCATAGAATAGATGGTGATGGGGTGTACTATTAAGTCACTCTATGATGTGAAGGTCACTGATTTGAAACTTCGTGGAAAAAAATCCAACCATGTTAAGGGTTGGCATCGTTGAGGCCAGGTGTGATCCATGGGTGATTTTGACGGGTTAGATGCCCCTGGGTCACAGTTTTCTCAGGCCAAAGGTTAATCGTATAGTCATTTAAGGACTAAAAAACTTATCAAACAATATATCTATATATACACACACACACACACACATATATATATATATATATATACACACACACATATACACACACACACACACACACACACACACACACATATATATATGGCAACATTTATAGTTTTTATAAAACTAAAATTGAAAACTTAATTAATTAGACATGCCTATTTTAGAATATAGCTTCCAAAATTTTAAGTTAATTATAATAATTATCAGGTAGATGGTAGCAATTTAATCTCCATGGAATATTATAGAAAATTCTTAATATTAATCACAAATCAAAGGTTGAGATTTATCAGCAAGAAAATCCATTAAAGGAAGCCGAAGAATACATGTTAGAGCACCTCCCATAAGTCATTACAATTGAAATGACCAACTTCTCATAGGTATGCCTAATGAAGAGAAAATTCATAAAAGATTATTCTCCCTCCATCTAAAGAAGGCTCTTACCCTTGACGGATTCTCTACTCATTTGTTCAGCAATTTTGGGATTTGATCAAAATGGATCTCTACAGAATGATCGGGTATTCTATGAAACAAAAGATCATTGGAGGAGGTACAAACTCTTCTTTTCTCGCTATGGGGCCAAAAGAGCACAACCTCTCCTCCTTTAGTAGGTTCCGGCTTATATCTTTTTCCAATGTCTCATATAAAATAATAGCTAAACTTCTGGTCATTAGACTTAAAAATGTTCTTCCTTGAATTATTTTCGAAAACCAAGGCAGGTTTGTCCCTAGAAGAAAAATATTTGGCAATGTAATCATCGTTTAAGAAGTTATCATCTCTCGTCGCTCCATAGGGGACAGAGGTATGGAAATTAAATTAGATATGACCAATGCCTTTGATCGTGTTAGGCACAATTTTTTTCATAAAAGTTTTAAATAAAATGGGTTTCAATCAAAGATTTATTCGCTAGATAGATATGTGCACTAGCTCCCCTTAGATTGCACCATGGAAATTTTAGGGGCTAATATTCGTAGGTGGGCTAATTTTCCATGATTTCTCCAAATAAAAGATTCGTTGATTTCCATCTTTTCTAAAAATGATTCACCCAAATTATTTTACATTAAAAATAGGCAACATTATATATATATATATATATATATATATAGAGAGAGAGAGAGAGAGAGAGAGAGAGAGATAATCATTATAAATTTGAATAATTTTACAAATATATCAATAAACATTTTATAATTTGCATATCAGGGACTAGTGAGATTCGCCATTGTTTTTAAACTTCAAGATATTTTCCGTCCTTAAATTTTTCCCTAGATTGCACCTCTAGTGAATGGCAAAATTCCCCAATTTTTTAAAGCCTCACGGAGGTTAAGACAAGGTTGCCCATTAGCTCCATTTTTATACATCCTGGTGGCTAAAAGGTTGAGCAGACGCTTGGAATATGAGCGCAGAAATGGTAGCCTCTCTAGTATCAAGTTCTCATCAGAGGTTAAAAGCGCAAATCATTCACCATTTGCGGATAATACAATTTTTCTTAGAGGAGATTCAGTTGCAATTGTAAAGCGATTCAAGAATGTTTTTTATTGTTTCTTAATGGCTTCAAGGTCAAACCAATTTGGCCAAATCTCAAATATTTACATGGAATATTTTTGCTATCAAAAGTTACAATCAAATAAGGGAACATTTGGGTTTCAATGTCATGGAGGACTGGAAATAATTCAAATACTGGGGCATCCCAATATGCCTAAAATCTCACTCCCCTCAAGCTTGGCAATATGTGATGTCTAAGATCAAAAATAAAATGGAGTCCTGGGGGGTTAGGTGGCTTAACTTAGCTGGTTGCCTTATATTAATTAGCATTATTCTCGTTGCCATCCCTTTGTACCAGTTCTCTACCCTATTAACTCTCCATTATGTATTGTAAAGTCTGGGAAGAATAAGGAAATTTATGTGTGAAGGAAATAGATGTTGGAAAATCAAGGATATTATATTAGGGTTTGATTCTCCTTTCTTGATAATTACTTGTGAGTGTGCTGGCTTCTTTTAATTCTTTATTATCTTATCTTTCATTAAGCAATTATACATACATGAAGATCACAAAAGATATAGGCACATGCTAGGGAAAAACCCCCCTCAAGGGGAAAACCCAGTCAAGATAATTCTTCCTTTCAATACTATTCTTTAAGAATCCTTACCCTAGACCAAGACCAAACTTTCCCTCCACACCATGTCAGCCTCCAAGGTCTTCGATCCCTTCTAGCAACTTTGACTAAGCAGCAGCTTACGATAACAACAAAATCTTAGGAGACTTTGATCTCCTAACCCAGACCACGAAAGAAAGAGAGAGAGGCACCAAAAGTTCTATTGTATTCTCCTCTAGAGACTCCCCCAAACTCACACTTCTTTCATCCTCCTGACAACAGACTTCGCACTCTTCAGTTGTTCTTGAGATATCAAACTTGCTTGAGAGTGAGTGCTTCAAATGACTTCAACCTCCTTCAATATATGGGCTTCTTGTGGATTGAATGGGGGTCCTTAGGCCGACATGATGTGGAGGACACACAATTCATATTTCACTTGATACAAAACCTTTTTACATGATACGAAATCCAGAGAAGGGTCTCTTCAAATGTATAATGACTCTATAAACTCAATATTAATCCTAGGAGTCCACAATGGGGACTTTGACTAATATAATGATGACCTAAGCATGAAACCCATGCTTTAATAATTCATTGTTACAATAATAAAAATTCTTGTCTTTATTATTTTGACAAGTACATTACATAATGACTCAAGTACATTATTGAAGACCGAACATAGTTACTTTTTCCAATACTCCCTCTTAACTAGGGAGGTATTCATAATGTACAAATACAATGGAAGATCTCAAACTATATGAAAACATGAAGAACCTTTAGGCATCACAATGCCATGGAATAGATTCCTGACCAGGGAAATATATCCAACCAGTCACTCAACAATTTAGGCATCGCAATTCCATGGACTAGATTCCTGACCAGGGAAATCTATCCAACTAGTCACTCAACAATTTAGGCACCGCAATTCATAGACTAGATTCCTAACTAGGGAAATATATCCAAGTGGGACTAAGGTGGACTCAAGCTTTGATCCCCTCTAGGTACCATCAAGCTTACTTGCTAACCACCACCCTAAACATGCAGGTGTGTATCCAAAATAGAGCTTAATAAACAACACCACCTCTTTCAATTCCAGGATTCCTGACATCAACACAGAGTGTTGGCCTGATGTCTCCCCATGCAATGCTTCACTCACAAAGCCTCAACAAATATCTTCCATTTCTTTATCATCAATACAATCACCAATATCTACCAAACCTAGTAGGTTCCTTAGATATTTGAACTTTTTATTAGGAAGACCCTTTGTCATTATGTCTGCTACCTGTTCATCTGTTGGAACATACTCTAACTTCACAATCCCATCCTACACCAAGTTCCTAATAAAGTGGATCTTATTATTGATATGTTTCATCCTCGAATGAAACATTGGATTTATAGACATCTTGATACAACTTTTATTATCACAATTAATCACAGTACAAAACAATGTAAACTTTGAAACGGGAACTATAAACTCAAAACGGGAACTCTGGCCAATAAACCCCAAAAAACATCAAAAACAGTGCTAAAAACAAAAAGTGTGTATATTGGAACGATGTTTTTTTTTTTAGGTGTCAATTTTGAACGTGTTTTAAAAATGGCAGTGACTACGAAATTTACTACGAAATTTTCGTGCAAAATATAGCTTCAAAACGAAAGTGATGATACTGGAATAATGAATTTTTTTTTAGGGTCAATTTTCAAACTTTTTAAAAAATGCTAATAAAACCAATTTTTTATGTCTCAAACAAAGTTAATTTTTAAGGAAAAAACACATTAATGTTTCTGGTAGAATATCATTTTTCTTTCCTAAGTATAAATTTAAATGTTTTCAACCACACCATGCTAGATACAAAAGAAATTGAAATTTTTTCAACTATAAAATTAAAAAACCATGACATTATGAACAAATTATATCACTGAATGAAATCAAAAGTCTTTATTTGTATACTGAATAAAACAGACATTATATCTCTAATTTGATATTGCATTGTAGATATTTAAACAATAAAATTTTATCATACTTAAGACATAATCCAACAACATAAAAATGCTTCATAACTTCTCATTTAACAACATATGGAAAACATTAATTTTATTTGAAGATATGATGCATACATCAGTTATATAATCTGTCTTAAACAATTATTCAAAATCACTCATATTTTCTTGCACACCATCACAATTCACATCTTCAGATGAGTGATTGGATGCTGACGAAGATGTTCCGTATTCTTCTCTTTCATCAACTAGTGCCCCATCTGAGTCCACATGCATGCCCAACATTCCAGGTTTCAAAAGTCTTCTAGATCTACGACTGGTTTCAACAAACTCCCATGTCAACACTATTCCTTCTGGTAACAACCTTTTCAGAATCTCTGTCGTCTTGAAGTGAAGAGTTCCTCTCTTTGTTAAATTGAAGTCATAAACAAGTATGTCAACATCCTACAATTGTAATATGTCTGTGCGGCGGCGATTTATATTTGTACCCTTTCTTTTTCTTTTTCCACCATTTTTTTTGTCAACTACCATCTCTGGTTTATACACACCATTGAATGGGTGTGTATTTGTGGCATACCAATGTACTTCAACACTTGTAACATCCTCATTTTCTGTAAAGACCTTTATAACTTTAGCAACCCAAAATCGATAGCCTTTGGGATCTCCATCTGCTAGCACTGCAATCATGCAACCCTCCTTAATATCATGTACTGAACCCTTATAAAGGTCTTCCATGGCTTCACGTTGTGCACGAGATCTTCTGGAACCAATATACATCTCTCTTTCCATTGCCTGTGAAGAATTAATAATACCTTGATTTTGTTGTTGTTCAACAATGTTTACTTCCTCTTGTTCATTCGACACATTTTGTGGCCAAATAAATGGATTTTTCAAAGGTATATCTTCATTGGTTGTTGTTGAAATGATATCACTTTGATTATTGAAAATGACTCCCACCAAACTGAATCAGCAATGTCAAAGTACTCATATGTATATCTAATACATTTTTTAATTTCTTCTAGGCAATCAGAATAATTTATATGTCTATTATGTCTGCGTGCATTCTGAACTTCACCAATTGATTGTAATAACAATATTTTTGATGAAAATATTGGACGATCTGGAATGAACTTCAAAAATTGCAAACCTGATGACGGTGCCCATTCTGTAGTAGTTGAAAACTTCTTGCCCCCATATTAGTGTTTTCCCATCAATTTTTTTATACGAAATTGATGTTGGAAGCTAATATCATTAAGTTGTTCAATGCATTTCCCTTCACCATATGATCCTAGAATAAACCTTCGCATGTCAACAGTTTCTTCCAACACTTCAAAAGCAGGCTCTGGCATGTATGATTTCTTAATACATTCAATTAGTGATGGCAAGCTCCCAACTTCCTTCCTCCTCAATGTGACTGAAAAATGACTGAACATCTGATCAATATGGTCATGAGTGTGCCCAACAAGAAGGAAACCAACCTTTACCTTTTGAAAAATTCTCAATTCAACAAGCATGTTCAGATACCCAAAACAACCTGATTTTTGTTTTCACGGCAAGTGTTGTCCAATTGTAGATACCAAAACTTCAGGAAGATTACCAGACCAATGAGAAATCACATCATGAATTATGGTTATGGTCAGATTTGCATCATTATGAATATTTGGAGCTGTGAAGTACACCCTTGGCAACATTTTCCCATTGAAGACCATACAACTGACCAAGTGAAACTGAATAAAATTTTCCTCTTGTAGATTTTTGGGTGTGCGAACAAAATGTGGTAAAAGTGTTTTCTTCTGGTCCATACCTTCAATTATCAAACCCAAATATTTATTTGGATTATCATAACACTTCTTTCGATGCTTGTACAACTTCTTCCTTTCATTTGTTTGTTGTTCACGATGCTCCTGAAGTTCTTTGACAATTAAATCTACACAACATAAAAGAAATTCATTAAGAAATATGTTTTCATAGTTGATGACTATACAATTTTAAAAGTAAAAGTTATGAACACTTACCTCTTTCTGAGCCTTCACATTTGTCCCTTTTTTATTTAAGAGAAGCACATGTACTACAAATCCCCATCCTTGTCTTCTTTGGAATACGAACATTATTGAATTCTTTCTTCCATATCTTCACAAAATATTGATATGTAATAAATTGGCCCTGTCCCTCAGCACTTTCTGCATATTCTTTGTATAAGTTGTAGATTTCTCGTCTTGAAAAATTATCTGGAATATGTATTGTCTCTCTATTTGGCATACACTCTCCATGCTTTGAAAAGAAATCTTTCATCCATGACATTGCAGTATTTGATAATGGCCCAAACTGTCTTTTATAACGTACTTCTGAATAAAATGTGGGATCCTTTTCCAAATTTTCTTGAATTCTCGAGAGATGAAAATTCCCAATTGAATGAAACATTTTGAAATCTTTTCTACACAATAATAAATTCCTAATATGATAATCATAACCTGACAATGTAGATTGCATGCAGCCAACTAAATATGAGTTTTGCATGCTTTTATTCATTGACAAATATCTCTTCCTGCTTTCTAATGCAAATGTGAAATCCATACGTTTCAAGCAATTTTTTTGGCAACATTCACTTGAAATGAGAGCGCTGATACAACTTCTTCTCGTCAGATATTCTGCTCTACCCCTTGT
This sequence comes from Pinus tabuliformis, assembly GCA_031772625.1. Classification (NCBI taxonomy): domain Eukaryota; kingdom Viridiplantae; phylum Streptophyta; class Pinopsida; order Pinales; family Pinaceae; genus Pinus; species Pinus tabuliformis. The sequence goes on from CM062810.1 coordinate 787,602,613, forward strand.
ATAACTAGAATAGTTTGCATTGATACGAAAAGGTCTACTCCTACTCCTCGATACAATATTTCTTGGCAACATCTCCATCATTGGATCATCATTTTTATAAGGATTTTCATCATCATTAAGAGGAATGTTATCCACACTATGATCAGCTCTGATTTTCAAATTTTGACTGAGAGGATACCCTTCATCTGCCCCTTCTTCAGTGCTACTGTCATAGTCCTTAGAATTCAGACTAAATGGAAAATTTGACTCGATGTTTAATGGATATTCTTCCTCATGTACATTGTCAGTGCTACTCTCATAGTCCATAGAATTAGGACTACGTTGAAAATGTGGCTGTTTAGTTATTGAAGATGCTACATCCTGTCCTTTGTTACTGCTACCTTTATATTGATTAGAATTAGGACTAACTGCATCATCCTGTTCTTCATCACTGCTGCTCTCATAGTCCTTAGAATCAGGACTAAGAGGACATTGTGATACTCCAATCTTTTGAAAATCATCATCCCACGCTTTATCACTGTTGCTCTCATAGTCCTTAGAATCAGGACTAAGAGGACATTTTGATACTCCAATCTTTTGAAAATCATCATCCCGCGCTTCATCACTGCTGCTCTCATAGTCCTTAGAATCAGGACTAAGAGGACATTGTGACACTCCATTCTTTTGAAAATCATCATCCCACTCATCATCACTGCTGCTCTCATAGTCCTTAGAATTAGGACTAAGTGGACACTTTGACACTCCATTCTTTTGAAATTCATTATCACACTCATCATCACTGTTGCTCTCATAGTCCTTAGAATTAGGACTAAGTGGACACTTTGACACTCCATTCTTTTGAAATTCATTATCACACTCTTCATCACTGCTGCTCTCATAGTCCTTAGAATTAGGACTAAGTGGACACTTTGACACTCCATTTTTTTGAAATTCATTATCACACTTTTCATCACTACTGCTCTCATAGTCCTTAGAATTAGGACTAAGTGGACACCGCGACACTCCATTATTTTGAAATTCGCCATCATGCACGTCAAAACTGCTGCTCTCATAGTCCTCAGAATTAGGACTAAGTGGACACCGTGACACTCCATTCTTTTGAACTTCACCATCACTCTTCAAAACTAATACTCTCATAGTCCTCAGAATTAGGACTAAGTGGACATCGTGACACTCCATTCTTTTGAACTTCACCATCATGCTCTTCATCACCGCTGCTTTCATAGTCCTTAGAATTAGGACTAAGTGGAATCTGTGACTCTTTATTAATTTGAAATTCTCCATCCCCTCTTTCATCAGTGCTGCTCTCATAGTCTTTAGAATCGGGACTAAGTGGAAGAATTGACTTTCTATTCATAGTGGAAGAATTCCCGCTATATTCATCAATATGAATAGAGTTGTTACGCGATGAAGATGTTGATGGTGTATAAATCGAAACCTCACCATCAGAACAATCCATCCCTTTCAAATAGAAGATGTTGAATGATACAAATGGAGTCTCCTAAGAATATTATATAGCTTAAAGAATGAAATATTCCCTCCAAAAATTTTCGCGAAAATATTTCCCTCCAAAAGTTTGTTAGATTTATTTACCTTTATTATTTTATTCTACAATTGATTGAAAAACATAAACTAAATTTTTTTATGAAATCAATCACTGAAATTCAAATTGTAAACTACAACTTGTATATTAATTATTCTAATAGTTAAAGTATATAATATTTACTAAACAACTAATTTTTTTTTTTAATTTTATAATATATTCTAAAACAAATTAATCCCACATTCAATCCATTGTAAAATAACTCTACAATATTCGCTCTATAATAATTTAAAACAAATTATCCCACATTAATCGTACAGAAAAACATCTTCGTAATTTCACTTATATATTAAATTTCGTTATCACTATTACTCACCTCACATCCAGGTTTTCTGAAGTTCGTTGAAAGACTTGTGAATTTGTGGAGCAGCTATATTGCTATCAACAACATATTCAACGAAGAATTATCGCAATTGAAAGGTAAGTTCAATTTTTTTTCAAAATTTTCATATTAAATTAATTTAACGAAGAAGATTTTTTTTTTTAAATTAATAATTTTTCCAAGCCAAAATAACAATTATGTCAATCGTGAGCATGGTGGGCCGATACGCCAGCCCTTGCCACCCCCAACTCACCCACCCATGCACCCCCTTCCTTGACTCTTCCTTCCCTACCCCACAACTCTCCTCCCATAAGCCGACCTCCTAACTCCCATTCCCCTCCAATCTCAACTCCTCCCCCCCTTCCTTAACGCCGGCCCCATGGGCCCCACCCCCTAACTCCTTCCCCCTCTGTTTCCTTCCCCGTGCCCCCTCTCCCTCCACGCCCTTCCCTCGCCACCCGCACCCCACACCCTAACTCCGACCACCCCTGGCCGCCCCCCCGACCCCACCGCCCCTCCCCCCCCTACCTCGCCCCGCACCCCCGGCCCCATCCCCCACCTACTCCCGCTACCCCCCCCTACCCCCCACCCCCCGCGCCCCCCCCTACCCCCACACCCCCCTACCCCCCGCGCCCCATTCCCCCTACACCCCAACCCCCTCCCCGTGGCCGCCCCTCCCCACCGCGCCCACCCCTCCCCACCCCACACCCCCTCCGCTCACCCCTCCCTTCCCCCGCCCACCCCGCCCCCTCCCCGGCCCCTCCGCCCACCCCTCCCTTCCCCCGCCCCCTCCCCGGCCCCCTCCGCCCACCCTCCCTCCCCCCGGCCCCCTCCCCCGGCCTCCTCCGCCCGCACCGGGCCACCCCCGCGGCGCCCCACCCCACCCGACCAGCGACGGGTCGATTCCCGAAATCGACCCGCCACCGGTCGGGCGGGGCGGGCGCCGCGGGGAATCGACCCGCCGCCGATCTGGCGGGGCGGGGCGCCGCGGGGGTGGCCCGGTGCGGGCGGAGGAGGCCGGGGGAGGGGGCTGGGGAGGGAGGGGTGGGCGGAGGGGGCGGGGGAAGGGAGGGGTGGGCGGAGGGGGAGGGGGTCGGGGGAGGGGGAGGGGAGGGGGTGGGCGGGGAAGGGTGGGGTGGGTAGGGTGTGGGGGGGGGGCGCGCGAGGTGGGCGCGGTGGGGAGGGGCGGCCGCGGGGAGGGGGTGGGGGGTGTAGGGGTTAGGGGGTGGGGGTTTGGGGGGATGGGGGTAGGGGGTTAGGGGGGCGGGGGTTTGGGGTGATGGGGGTGTGGGGGGAGGGGGTGTGGGGGGCGAGGGGTTAGGGGGTATGGGGGGCGGGGGTTGTGGGGGGTTAGGGGGGATGGGGCGCGGGGGTGTGGGGGGACGGTAGGGGGTAGGATGAGGGAAGGGGGGGGGGGTGGGGGGGGCCGCGGGGGGGTGGGGAAGGGAGGGAAGTGGTGGGCGGCCGGGGGGGTGGTGGGGTAGGGAGAGGGACCGGGGGGGCGCCGCGGGGGTGGGAAAGGGGGGGTGGGGGAGGGAAGGGGGGCGGCCGGGGGGGTGGGTAAGGGGGTGAAAGGGCGCAGGCGGAGGCCGGGGGGGGGAGGCCAGCAGAGGTGGGGGAGGGGAGGGGAGGGGGAGGGGAAGCTGCGAGAGGGGTGGGGGCAGGGGAGGGAAGGGCGCGGGCGGTGGAGGCCGGTGGAGGGGCGAGGGGAGGGAGAAGGGGTCAGGGCGGCCGAGGGGGCCGCGAGGGTGGAGGGGGAAGGGAGGAGGAGGCCGGCGAAGGGGGCAGGGGAGGAGGGGAGAGGGGCGGTCGGAGAGGAGGGGAGAGGTATAGAGGGTGGGGTGAGGGGAGCGGCTGAGGGGGTGCAGGGAGTGTGGGAGGGAAAAGGGAGGAGAGGGGGGCGAGTTGGATTGGAGGGCCGAGAGGTGAGGGGGTTGGGGGTGAGGGTGATGGTAGAGGTGTGGGCGTGGGTAGGGGGTTTTGGGGAGGTGGAGAGTTGGGGCACATGGGTAGGGGGCGCATGGGTAAGGGGGTTGAGGGGAGGGGCATGGGTAAGGGGCTTGGGGGGTCAGTTGGGTAGAGGGGGGCATATGTATGGGAGTTATGGGGGGTAGAGGGGAGGGCATGGGTAGGGGATAGGTTGGTTGGGTAGGGGGTTGTGGGGGGCGCGTGGGTAGGGGCTCGCCCATACTTGCCTAAATGTCCACTTAGCCTCATCATCCCTCACCTGACCTCCCACTCGCCCATCGACCCGCCTGCCCGTTAGAAGTGGCTGGGCAATTCTGATTATACAAATAAAAAATTTATGGTATATTTTAGTTGTTAATTTAAGTTAATATGTTTTTTTATCTACTAATTTATGTGTTTTTATTTTTTAGGAATATGGCGTCAAGGAAAATTTCTGTGAATCTTTCTGGACCAAAGACTCTTAAAGGTGCATCTTCAAAAAACATTGGTGAACGAACTCCACCTGAGCTCATGGCTACAAATATTTCAAGTGCCTTAAGTGATAAGAAGATAATCTCAGATTGAAAAAGTTCAAAAGATGTGAAATTTCCATCAAGAGTCTGGTATGTGAAAGAAAGAGAGAGCACAAATGTGAATATATATCTATACATTGATATACCCCATAATAATGAAAATTTGGAGGTGATGGGAAGAGTCATAGATATGTGTTCGGTACCAAACACTGAAGTTGTTTACGTACTTACAAAAGCTCCCAAGTCACATGAAAGGATTAAATACCGACTATCATATTCATTATATGACACGAGAGAGGTATCTACAAAGTTGTGTAAACAAATCGTAAATGAGATGACACAAAACATTGTAAGTATTGTATTTGTATTTTTATTTTGTGTTTTGAAAGTGTTTCGCTATATTTTTTTAACTTTGTTTATATTAACATATGATATTTTGTTTGGCAGAATTTTGTTGAAAGCTGTTCAATTAGGTTGGGAGGCATTCATTTCATAGAGCATGATATCATGAAAGTTGTCAGGCATTTTTACTCAGTGTCAGAAGAAGATATGGAAAACATGGAAAATGTAGTAATTGATGATGCTACAAAACTACATCCAAAGAATCAGAAAAAAGGCCTCTGGTGGATAAATCTAGCAAGGGTAAACAAGTTACTTTTGAGGACGATGAAGTTGAAATTGACAATGAAGCATATGTTTCCATTACTGAAGATGACATTGGAACTGAGGAAGGTCGTAAAAGACCAAAAGTAACAATGCCCAAGAATAGATCTCTTGAGAATGTTATGACGAAGAAAAGTAGAGTTGAAGATCTTGAAGTAGTCATTACCAGCAGTCAAGAACCTAGTGAAACTTCAAAAAAAACAGAGAAATCATTACACCAGGAGCTGATTTAGATGATGGCATTATCAAAACAAAATAAAATGCCATTCGACATAATTTCACAAAGAGAAACTTAATTGATGGTGGTCGTACATTTCAGTTAAATGTCAGACAAACCTATAAGGCAAGTGAAGGACAATGCCAATATCAAGTCAGAAAGCCACATCATCTGCATGTTCACAACTTGAAGACATTGATGAGGTACAATCCATATGCTCATGTGGTTAGTTATGTGCTTCTTGTTGATCCACTTCAAGTTCCCAACAAAGAAGCATTTGATAAGTCAAAATGTTTTGAATACAATTATTATGTGCTTGGGGGGAACCATTATGTTGAAGCTCAAAGACAATTGATGGAGGAATATCCTAATAACCCACGTTTTGAAACAATGAAATGTATCATTTATGCTGATTTAAATGAAACAGAAGCAAAGTTAGTGGCATGGGATCATAATTCAGATAATGAATATAGGATGTCTATGACTTTCATCCAAAGGGTTAGATTTATTCATAGTGAATTCCTAGAAAAATGTGGTGGGGATAGGATGAATATTACTGCAGATTTCCGAAAGGAATGTTGTATGGAAACAGGCTATCAAATTGAAGAGAAAACCAATTCAAAAGGTGGAAAAGACAGCAGATATAGCGATTTATTCAGAGGTGTTGATAACATTTTCCAATTGGCATTTAGAACTGGAGATATTTGGAAGTTGATTGATGACATTTTTAGCATGTGGGAAGACATTGGCATTAAAAACCAGAGGGTCAAAAAGTCTAAGCCATTGATATGTAGCAACAATAAATCAGCTCCTGAACTGAAGCAACTTCCAGACGATATGACCATCACGCCTTGGAGGGCGATGCAAGGAGTGAAAGATGAAAAAATTGTCAAAACAATATTATCTCGTGTGAAGTCAGGGGAATTATCATTGGAAGAAATGTCTGAAGAATTTCAAAAGTAAGTTTGTTGAATTATTTTTACTTATTTCCAGGATTATAGTTATCTTTTAAATAAAACATGTTGTTATTGGTAGTATTTGTTATACATATCACTATATTAACTTTTTCTTACTTTATCTATGCAGTCACAAAGTTTACATAAAAATTCAGGAACAAATGGTTAGATTGTTGAATGAAGATAGTTGGGATGATGTTGTACACAACTATCCAGATTCAAGTTCTACATCAACATTAAAAGCTTTTTATCTTGCATTTAAAAAGGTAACTTTGATTTATACATTCAGTTTTAATCATCTGTGTACTATTTTTAATTTAAAACTTACACATACATTTGTTTGTTTGGTAAAAGATGAGGAAAGAAAATAATGGAGCACCAGACAGTTTCAAGACTTTTATTGAAAAAATAAAGATTGAAAGACTGAGAAAGCAACGTATTAAGAATGTTGAACTTGATCCAACTCTTAAACATTTCATTTGGAATGGGCTAGACACTATTCAATATCAAGTAATACAAGGCGACTGTGAAGACATTGCTAAACTCGTACCAAAAAGGGATTATGCCCTGGTTATTGCAGATATTCCCCATGGTTTCAATATTCCAAACATTTACTATGATAGTGACCCTTATACTTATCAAGCTTTTAATAAAGTGGTGGCAGGATTTATGGAAGTGACGTCATCACCATTATGGAGATTTGTGACATTTCATTCAGACACACAATTGGCAATGGTATTGTCAAACTTCAAGGGGAAAACAAATTCAAGGATGCAGCTTACATGGTAAGATGTTTAAAGGTATATTTGATTAATGTTGAAAAATTCATTTATGTACAAGTTAATTGAACTTTTACTATTTTATGTTACAGGCAAAAGTCAAATCTTCTTAACAATGAAGATCAACAATTTATAAATGACTGTGAGTTCATTCATATTGATAGTTGGGCAAAAGATGATAGCCATATGTCTATGATTTTTAATCGGGTGGACAGAAAGAGTCATAGCCAAATACTGACTTATGATGCTGTTGTGAGAAAACTAACATATGAAGACAAAGAAACGAAAGGAGAGATAGTTAACATTTATCAGAAACCACAATTATTGATTAACTATCTTATAGACATATGTTCAAATGAAGTAGATTGGGTTCTGGATTTATTTTCTGGCTCAGGTAGGTTTTGCCACATGGAATTGAATTTCAATATGTTCTTTTTTTTTTAATTAATATGTCATTGTACTAATTTACTTCATTATTTTTTTGTGCTTGATAATTAGGTACAACACTAGCATGCTGCCTTCAAAAAGGAAGAAATTGCATTGCAATTGAGAAAGATCCATTACAATGCAATTTCATTCAGCAAAGAATTAATGCTCTTCAATTTCTTCCAGATGCAATGCAAGAAATTGGGTTGAAGAAAGGGGACTTTAGTGAATCACGTGTGGCAAAAAAGGCAAAGGAACCCCAACCACCATTACATGGAATGTTTGGAAAGACATATATTGGGAGATTTGCAGACATCAAAGACCCATTAGAAGAGGAAATTGCGCAAAAGGAAGCAGAAAATATTGTGGAAGATAACAATGATGAAACTCTAGAGGACGAAGAGTTTGGATTACGTGACATTGTTGATTAAATTTAAGTTATACCTGGAAATCAAGCTTTGCAATGTTTTGACTCTGACATTTCATGAAAAGAATAATCAATGAATTAAAGTTGTTATGTGTTCAATATTTGTAATTTGTGATTTTCGCATTGATTTTTAAGTTAATTATTATTTTTTGAAAAAAAAGTTGTTATTATTTTTTTTTGACATGAAATTCATAAAAAAAACTATTATTTGACCATTTTTAGTTAATATTTTTGTATAAAAATTGTGATTTTGACATGTTAATTCTAGCAAAAATTTATTAAAACGTTTAGTTTTTTTGTTATATTTATGTTAAAAATGGTTATTTTTATGTCCATTGGTAAAAAATGTTGTTTTTTATAAACAATTATTTCATGTGGATTGAAAAATTAATTAAGGATGTATAAATATGTAGATTATCTAAAATTCAAACTATCGACTTTCTAATTTAAAAACGCAAAACAATAAAAACCCCACTAAAAAAAAAAAAATTAAGATAGAGAACAAGAAAATATGAATAAAATGACCACTTCAAAAACTATCAAATTTAGAAAATAATTATTTACATTTCATACACTAGAAAATTTAAAGTCAAAAAATAGGTCTTTTAAAAAAAGGGTGTGATGCAGAATACTCACTTTTTAAAATCAGCATGAAAATCACTACCATTCTAAAACTTAATGCACATGAAAAAAATTAAAGTTCCAAAAACTATGTTCTAAAAAAAACATGTGTGTTCTGCATCACCACTTTTGAAAATCGGGTCATTTTTTTGCTATCTCTACGAAACGGGTAACAATATCAGTTCCCGTTTCAAAGTTTACATTGTTCTCTCTATTAAGTCTTACAAAACCATCACCTCTAGGAGAAGGAATCATAGCATATGACCAATTCATTTGAATGCTTCCTCCTAGATCGGAGGCCCACATTTTGGATAAAAACATACCCCAGGCATCAAGCACATCAACAACAACAATATCCATAACAATCATGATGTCTCGATAAACTGATAGATGAACTTGTAAATCTTTGATCAAACCATGCACTTCAATCTTCTTAGAATCCATGGCACATATATTATAGTAGGGTCTAGAAACTCTTAAGTTAAGCTGTTCCATGACCCTTTTAGTCATGACACAAGCTGATGCACCAGAATCCAACATGCAATCATTCAATTTATATCCATTAACCAACAAGGTGATAAAGAAAGGCTGGTGATCTTTGTTATCCACATCTAAGCTTTGCAAATATATGGGAGCATCATGATAGTCAACTTCCTGGGCCTTCTGTTGAGAAATATTTACTTGAGGACCTTCAATAGCTTTTAGGAACTTATCTCTTTGGGAAGGGATTTTAGCAATCTCGGAGACAGGAACCTAGATTTTCGAATTGTTAAACCAACTTCCCAAATCGACATCTAATCCAGAGTTTAAACCAGGGTTAAAAGTTCGAGGGGGAATTTGATTCCCGCTTTGATCTTTATCCCTTCTCTGATAGGTTAAACCTTTGTCTCTAGGAATTTCCATGATTTTCTTTAGAGAGGGTTTTTCACCATATAACTTAGCCAAAAAGTCATCTTCATTTTCAAAGTTATTTATACTAAACGCTGACGAGGAATTCATAACGTCACGACTATTTTCCTTGACCTCCATCCAATCATCCATAGACAAAGGAAACTTGTTACCCACTACATTTATTTGATCACCTGCCCCAAACATTCCATTATCTAAAATTCTTCTAACGATGGGACAAGTGGCCTCTTCATGAAGAGCATCACAAACCCGACAGTAAAGCGGAGCATTATCGACCAAATTAGTAAGCGGATTAGGAGGTCTCTGCTCACTAGATTGACCCTTCTTTTGCCAATTGTTATTTCTGTTATTATTATTTCTAAGTTGGAAATTTTGCGTTTGTGCTCTTTCCATTTGGACCAACCTATTCTGCAAAGTATCTATCTCCTTAGTATGATTAATTTCCATGCTTTCGATCTTTTGGAGCAATTTCCGAACAAGCTCGCTATCAGTCTCTTAAACCTCTTTTCCTTTAGGTTTTTTTAGTTTCGTAGCAGTCCTATCGAAACCTGGGATCTCAGACTTCCCAGATGCCGCCTTGTCTTTTTCAAGTTCTATTGCTAAGGCTTGGTAATCCCTATAATCATTAAGTTTAGCGCGTCTCAACTCATAGGAAGGCTCAGGGCTAAAGGCGTCAATATAAAAATCTCGAAGAGATTTGTCGGTAGGTTTATAATCTTGAGGTAATTCTTTAATAATATCATTAAACCTTTTGTTAAATTCTTCAACGGTTTTTTATTATGCTAATAGCTTTCACGAGGTGTCTTCCTTCTCTCTTATCTCCATACTTTTCCTTAAAGGAATTAATGATCGGTTGTAAGGAATTAAATGAATTCCGAGGCTTTTTTGAAAACCAGTCATGAGCATCGCCCTCCAAGGTTAGAATAAAAAGTCATTCTAACATCTTCATGCCCAAAATCAGCAGACCTTGTGTACTTAGCCATCCATAAACTAAAAGCTTTCAGATGTGAATTAGCACTAATCGCGTTATTTCCTTGAAAACTAGGCAACTTATCGATCCCAAGTGTTGGAAGATCATTGGGATAACCTTGAATGTTAGAAAAATTGCAAGGGGCATATATATCCATGATGTCGTGCCCAACCGGGCTAGTAAAAAGCAAATGGATATCAGAGAGGGCTTCTTGTCTGAGGTTAACAAGAAGTGTACGAGAAGAGAGTTTGTGTAATCGTACCCTGAGAGCCCTTTCAGGATCAGGAGCAGGATTGCACAAACTGCTTGGATGTCTTCTAGTATACACTCTTGCAGATGATATATGAAGTGGAGTTGCCACCCGGACAGGAAGTGAAACACGGAAAAGCTCGAAAGGAAGGAGCTAAGGACGAGAGGAAATAAACGAGACAAATTTTGAAAGAACCAAGGACAGAAAAAACTCTATCCACGGCAACGGCGCCAAAAAATGTTGTCGCACAGATTGTCTGGGAAGCGCGACAATGCTCAGACCAGGGGTTGTCACCCTAATCCCCGATCTCTCCGTTTAAGACGTCTCCCGAGGCTAAGGGGGGTAGACCCTATGGAATAAAGGAAGACCAACTGTGGACCAGTTGGGTTGGGAAACACAGCAAGACAATTTAGCACCTGATTGATTTTAGAAATTAATGTACTAGTGCCTTATGGAGTTAATGATTAAAAGATTATTTATTAAATGCTGCAGAAATATGAACCTTGTAAAACAATCATTTATCCTCAAATATCCCAAGCAATACAAGCTATTCAATAAACTCACAATGCTTTAATAATGATCCAGCAATTAAATTTCGAAAGATTGAATGTTTTAAACAACCATACAATTTAAATGCTAACCAATTACCACTTTCATATAGCTAACTTTAAATAAATATTTAAGTGCATTTAACTATAGAGAAGTGGAACATAGATACCACAAAAGACACCAAAAAATGAATTTTCAATTTTTAGTTAAGCTTTTCAAAAAATTTAATTTTTATATATTTTTATATTTTTAAATAAAACAAAACTAAACTAAGCAAAAACTAAACTAAAGTAAATGGAGTTTAAAATTATTAAAACTAAATCCTAAAATCAAATAAATCTAAAAAATCAAAGCAAAATATGAAACCATTAAAATCTAAAATTTAAACCTTTTATGATTTTTTTAATTTTATTTTTTATTTTTTATTTTTAATTTAAGATTAAGATAGAACAAAACTAAATAAAATTAAAGTCTAATCTAAACTTAATACCTAATCATATAACAAAACAAAAATGTATATGCTAATTTAAAATTCAAATGCTAAATCGACCTAAGAAATATCAACGCAAATAACACTAAGCTAGATATGAAACCCAAAGAAAAGACGACTAAGGAAATGTTTGTTTGCTGGCGCAGGTTAGCAGAAACATGAAGAGCTACGACGGCAGGCAGGAAACAGCGTGGAGAAGGCAGCTTGATAATGGAAGGGCATCGGATTAATTGCACGCAGCTTGATGAAAGCCCGACGATGGAAGGGAGAGCAGCGTGAAAGATTGAGCGTGTAGAGGAGCAGAAATGGCTGAAGGATGGATTTGGCAGCACGAAGGAAGGCGATGGTGACTCCGTGGTCTATCAGAAATGGTTGCGGAAGATTGGAGCAGGCTGTACGCTGGGGCCTGATGGATGCAGAAGCTTGAACGCTGCAGCGTAAGGGGGGCAGTTGCGTGAGAGGCAGGGTTTCAATGTGTGTCAACAGTGTAGGGTTTAAGAGCAATGAGGGGAAAAGAAAAGCTGGAGGAATAACATGGAAGAGGGGCTGCTTTTAGAATATGTTGGACAATGAGCACATATAGCTGCGTGATTTGAAGGGAATGAAAACCGGCAGAACATGGGAATGAAACAGCTCAATGGATGGCGTGGGTATAGCTGCCTGGAAGGATGCTGCAATAATGGTGGTGAGAGTCACTACGTGCAAGTAGAAAGGAAAGGGCTGCGTGGAGCTGACAAATGGCTGAGAAGAGGGTTTGGCAGTAATCTTTGAAAAAAAAATCGAAATTTTTTTCCTGCAAAGACGAAACCGTGAGCAGCAGAACTATACACCCGCAAAAAACTGGTTCTGAGGCCAGATCTTACCCTCCAAGGCCTATATCTGGCTTCAAACAAAAAGTAATCCTCTGACCCGCAACCTGCAATAACAAAAAACTAAAAACCCAAAAATGAAATGAGCAAGAACTAAAACTAAGAACCCTAAAACCAACTAAACAATTACAATATTTACAGCTCAGAGGCTCTAAATAGCCAGATTTGTCAATGTGCCACAGAAATAATTTCAGAATTTCAGATTTATTATGAGATGCTTCAGAAAACCCCTCATGTATTAAGAAAAAATTTAAATGATAAGCTCAGGATTAAAACTGGTTGGGATCTTAAAAAAAAATGCTTCTCGGGAGTTGGCTGGTTCAACCGAGAACTTCCCCAAACGCCCATTGATCTTCACAATCTAGATTTTCCTGCACAGTTCACTTCAACTATTAATAAAGAGGGAAAAAACAGTACTAAAATCCAAATCCAATGGAGATACCTGCCATTATTTTCAGAAAATCTGTTACCATTCAAACCCTAGTGAGTAAACAAGATACCTGTGTTCAACATCACTCTTCATCAAGCTATTACCAATGGCTGAAATTAAATTTATGCAGAAAAATGAAACATCTTACAGCATTTCAGAAGAGTAACACCAGCAAGATTTCAACCCCAAAGTATTTCTTTATTGCATATAGAAAATGACTACAAGAGAGCTTTCTTTAGCACAAGACTCACAGATCGAATGATCTCAAACAACTCCTGAAACCCTATTTAAAGGAAAATTTCCCAACGGCTAGTTTAAGTGATCCATGTCAAAATGATCTCGATCGTCGATGAGGATCAATATCTCTTTTAATCTCATCCGTCGAAATTTTAAATATATTAAAAAATTAAAATCTTGCATTTATTTCCTCAAAATTTTGACTTATTATTATTTTATTATTCTTTAATTTCAATTTATTTTATTTTATTTTTTATTTTTTAGTTATTTTTTTATTTTTTTATTTTTTATTAGTATTTTTTTTTATTGGACCCTCGAACTTAGCCTTTCGAAAAATCACCTAGGACCTAGGTGTAATATTCCTAATTAGCCATGGCTAATTGGAATATTCGATTTTGCCCAATTTTTGCCTTCTATAATTATTTATAAATAAAAAAAGTGAGGACGGGAGACATAACTCACTTTAAGAATAAAAAGTCACTTCCTAGTAGCACAACGTTGTGACTTAAGGAGGAGCCAAGGGGGCCAAAGGGGGACACAGAAATGGGACCCACGTAGACACATGGAGGGACTGCGCAGGAGGGAAGAACACATGGCAAGAGGGGAATCACGCAAGAGGAGGTGAGCCTAGGGATTGTGGGAGGCAGAGGCTATAAAATAGAGAGGAGCCCCCTCATTTTGGATCATTCAGTTATGTGCATTTTGAGCTAGTCGTTTCGACTTCTGAGCACGCTGGCTGTTTAGCTAGTCTGCAGCACTATTTAGTGCATTGAGTGTCTCCGTTCGGAGATCTCACCCTTAGCCCCGGGGGACTTCGAGTGCCTGCTCGGGCAAGGTATTTCCATCAGTGTTTCAGCAGTAGTTTTATCAGCATTTCAGCAGCAGTTTCATCAGCATTTTGGAGGACTGCGCAGCACTTGGAGAAGGGCGCAATTCTTTTTGGTTGTAGTGCCGAATTGGGGTTTTGCAGGTGGAGTTATGTTGGGAGATTGAGCAGGGGTCCAGCTCTTGTCTCATTGGAGGATTTTTGGTAGGATTTCAGGCAATGTTTCAGGCAGAGTTTAGAGGGGTTTTCTTCAGTGGCAGCGCAAGGCATTGAGAAACTGCGCAGAACCCCAAGAGGGTGTTTTTCGGGGGTCGGCCATTCTAAGAAAGCTTTCTGGGTTTTTCTGGGTTTCTTGAGTAGAGCCCGAATCCAGAGTTTCAGCTTTTTCCGAGGAGGGGAGCAGTCCCAAATCATCATTTGATTTCTAGCGGCAATAGCAGCATCCACGCAGAGAGACCATTCTTGTCATTCTGAGAGTATTTCTTCACTTGCCTTGTGCAAGTTGAGGTGCCATCTGTCTAATCACCTCTTGTACTTATTTTATTGCTCGGTATAATAAAATGGCTTAGCATTTCTTGTTGCATTTCTTGTGTATCTACTTATATTTCCGATTTACATTATTATATGTTGTTCCACTGTTATTTTATTACTTCTAGGTTATTATATCATTTGCACATATTTGGTTGGAGTTTTTGCTGGGGTTTGAGGAATATTCTGGGTTAGGAATATTACACTAGGACTCATGAGGGGATAAAACATTTTCTAACCCTCAAGACACTTTACATCATGACTTTTACAATTTTACATCTCAAGGGGGAGAACCCATTTGACAAAGACCCTCATGGACTACCTAGTTCTGCGACACAAACATAATCTGGCAGATCAAGCAATTTGCAATAACCTAACCAAACAATTAGAATTATTTCAAATTACTTTTACATAGACGCGACCTAGCACACTAGGATTCCCCTAAGATTCTAGTGAAAAAATCCATTCCGACTTTGGGGTTAGGCTGAAGGAAAACTCTGCCGACCATGGGTGGGTGAGACAAAAAACCTTCCGGAATGTAGATCATCACTAGAAAATTAGGTTTACCTAGGCAAATACATACATGACACAGATTTGCTAAGATTATTTACAATTTATACATATGCAGACTGGGTTTACAACATAACATGATGGGGCTAATGATGACAGTCGAATGGCACAGACATGTCAATCAAGCGCTACCCCTTTTGCGAAAAAGGGGGTGTACTGATATGGGTAGTTGACACGTAGTGGTCAACAGGCCCCGTTTGGGTAAATTGGTACATCAACTTTCCGCGGTCGTAAATTTGGCATACGATCTTCATTTGTCGCGCACAATACCTCGTTAGAAAGATCTATCCGAGGAATACAACTTTCGAATGGCCAACATTGGTCTATAACCCATTATGGCCCCCGTTTTCCCAAAAAACGTCGTTTAGGGCCTCAAAACGGCTCCTGAAGTTCAAGACCCGAAAAACTGCCAAAAATAGTAAATTGTGCTACAATTAAGGAAACTAAAAAACTGAAAGACATAGTTGTGGGGGTCCAAGTGGGATAAGCGGGTGGCCATCAACATCCACCTGGATCACATTTAAAGCAGTGACATTAAACTCATACTTCACTGAAGGATTTTAAAACACACTTGGGCATTTTATTAATTAATCTCATCACAAGTTTTAAGTGACTGTCATAAGAATTTTTGGAGGGCTGATATATTTGATTCCAATAGGCATTCTCTTTACTGTCATAAGTTTACTTGCTGCTCTTACAGACCTTTAATTTCACTGTTGTCATAAGAAAATTTTCCATTGTTTTGAACATAATCTCTAAAGTTTCAAATAAGTTTTCATTGGTGAATTGCTTGCATCATCAAAATAACTGTTGGTTTTTCTCTGGGTTATATAATTTGAATTGCACACACATAAGCTCATTGTTTCTGAAACTTCATTAATCTCACGCATTTGTTTTCACTGTTAAGATCTAAGAAATTGATGGTATTTGTCCTTTTTTTTATTCTCCTTCCTTGATTGATGAATGGTAGATGTGCTAAGATCTAATAATGTTTGGGTTAAGTGGCATTGAAGATAATTTACTCCATTTGCTTAACATTGAGTAATCTAAAGATAATTGATTGGTTTGAGATCTAATTACATATTGGGCACCTCTTAAATAATATGTCTTAGACATTCAAGTAATTTTCTTTGGCATTCTACGTTGAAGATTTGATAAGTGCTCTTGAAAAATTGTGTATCTTGTGAAGATTCCATTTCAGTCATCTATTTATTTTGTTGGCACTTTCTGAAATTGGCATTTATCTTTGTGGTTGGAATCGTCTATTGGATCTCCTAAATAAGTACTTAGCGTATAACTCAGATTAAATTGTAATCTAAGTGCTTCAAGATTTTAATAATCATGCTTCATTAATCATCCGTTAATCTCACATTGCATCTGCATTCTAAGTTAGTCTTGCATTTAATAATCGACCTCCAAGCATAAGCTTGATTGATAGAAAGATAGGAACCCCTTTGTGTCTTCTTTTGAGAAGTCTATCTTTTAGTATCTAAAACGGTGACCTTGCAGTCGTCAAAGCCAACCTTTGTAGCGCCAGAGGCATCAGGTACGTTAGATTTCAAGGAGAGGGATCGTTAATCACACCCTCATGTGCTTCACCTTGACTTCTCTCTGCCATTTGCTATAAAGTTTAGGCTCAATACAGACAAAGATCAAAGGACATACTTAGAATAGGCATTTAAGTAAAATCAACCAAGATTCCTGCATTTCACATAAGTCTTAGGAATTGCATTTCATATATGATAGTTACTCATCAAAGCAACAATTGTCCATCTTGTACTTTGTCTTAAAATTTGTAAAGCAAGAGTATTGACTCCATAAGGCACTGGTTTCAAATCTTATAAATCTAATCGAATCCTTAATATCTTGCTAAATCTAAACAAGTACTTGGTTACTCAACTGTGTCTCCCAGATTAGTTGGTTCCCAACTAGTCCTTCTTAATCTCATTTCCATAGGGTCTACCCCCCATAGTGTATTGTTGGGAGACATCTTAAACGGAGAGGTTGGGGATCAGAGTGACAACCCTTGACCTGAACCGTTGTCACGGTGCCTATACATTTTGAGAAACAACATTTTTTGGCACCATTGCTGGGGATAGAGTTTTTTTGCCATCAGTCCTCATGACATTTTTCTAATCATCTAATGTTTTCGCTATTCATTAGCTCGTCAAGCAACACAACATTTTCTGACACCATTATATCACTCCATCTTTTCATCACCTCATCCTTTTCCTCTCACTAATCCTTTCATCTTTTCTATCTACACCTTTAGCACCTGGACATTTTGGTTGGTTTCTTGTTTGGCTGGTGACTCCACTGAATCATCCATTTTTTCTCAAACAAGAAGCCCTCCCTGATATCCATCTGTTTCTCCCTGACTAACGTTTCGGTTTTTGCCTTTTGGATCTTGGAGCTAGATTCATGTTCAAGTGGCGACTCCACTTCTTTCATTTCTTACAAGAATTTCTGCTCGAAGCTTGCTTCTTGTGGATCTCTTGATTTTCTTGAACAAGGATCTCTCTCTCTAGCATCCATTTGGCCCCTCCTTTTCCCTTTAAGCAAGTCATCATGGATGACTTGTTTGCTCCTTATGATTTTACTAACATTCAGGGAGCTCCGCATGATTATCCTTATGAAGTTGGTGAAACCATCGATGAATTTCCTCCTTTCCAAGGTGACAATACTTTTACTGCCAAGACTCACCTTCAGAATTTCAGCCTTTGTATAAGCAAGTGTCGCCGATATTTTGACCATGAAGAAGTGAAGATGAAGATTTTCGTTCTCACTTTATATGGAGATGTCTTAGATTGGTTTACTGAGTTTCCTGATAACACTTTTGATTCTTTACAATCAATCATTGATGCTTTTGAAGATAAATATGGAGATAAGAGAAAGGTCAAAGCGAAGGCTGAAGTAAAGGAAACTAAAGAAGCTGAAAATGATCTTATCAAGCAGTTAACTCAAATGGTTAAGGATATGCAACTAAATCAAGCACAAGTAATTAAGAATATGGAGACTAACTAGGCTCAACTCATTAAGAACATGGAACTTAACCAAGCTAGATTAACAACAGATCACGCTAGGGAAATGGGTTCTATGCAAATCAGGTTGTTGGCTATAGAAGAAAAACATGTTGAGGAAACGAAGATGATGGAAGTTAATCACTATAATCAGATAGTCACCATGCAGAATCATTTGATCACCATGGAAGAAAATCATGAGAAAGAACTGATTACTATTCAAGTAAACCATAAAAAATTATAAAGGACATAGAAACTGGTCAAATATATCTTCAGAACAGATTCTTAGCAATGGGGGAAAAGAAGGTATAATTAATAAAAGATATGGAATCAAGTCAAGCAAAGGAAATCAGTGTTATAAAAGTCAAGCATTCTAATCAAATGACTGTTATTCAAAATAAGTAGGACAAAATGGAAAGATCACATATACAGAAGTTTCAACCCAAGTCAAAAAATAAAGAGCCGTCAACAGATCATAAGCCTCCCTACTTGTTGAAGCAAGCTCCATCCTTTTATGAGGAGGTCATTTGTTCCATCGAAAAGTGGCTAATTGAAGGTGATCTGAATGAAAGGGAAACTCAAGGAAATCAGGATAATACATGTAAGGTTAATCCATCACCCCCGATGGAACAAATGCAGAATGAAGAAAGGCATGTCACGAATATCTTGGATACTTCATCTGAAAATTTTCAAGATCAAGCAGAGTGTTCTACATCATCAGCATCATAACCCACCACAAAGAAAAGTAAGAAGTAGAAGAGAAAAAGAATACAGAAGTTTCAACCCAAGTCAAAAAATAAAGAGCCGTCAACAGATCATAAGCCTCCCTACTTGTTGAAGCAAGCTCCATCCTTTTATGAGGAGGTCATTTGTTCCATCGAAAAGTGGCTAATTGAAGGTGATCTGAATGAAAGGGAAACTCAAGGAAATCAGGATAATACATGTAAGGTTAATCCATCACCCCCGATGGAACAAATGCAGAATGAAGAAAGGCATGTCACGAATATCTTGGATACTTCATCTGAAAATTTTCAAGATCAAGCAGAGTGTTCTACATCATCAGCATCATAACCCACCACAAAGAAAAGTAAGAAGTAGAAGAGAAAAAGAAAGTGGCTTGACAATTATGATGTCCATATACAACACAACATTGGGATAAGTCAAAGTCCTAAAATTATTACGATTTCACATGGCACTTCAGAGAAACAACTTATGGATCTGCCAAAGAGAAGGCAGATGCTCAAGAAGGAATTCATTGAACACATCTGTTGCCATGGGGCATCCTCTGTATTGTATTTCTAACCCTACTCCTTATAATCTATTTATGTTGTTAAAGTAGTTTTCATTCCAACATTCTATTTCATAGGTTAAGTTTCAATTATGTCTTTAGGTTAGATTTATGTTTCAAAGGTTCTATTTCATGTACTTAATGTTATATGATGATTGTTGGATTATATTCGGATGGATGCTACTTATATGAACTTGTGTGTTGCTTGGGTCCAGATTCTGGATTCTCACATTCCTTCAATGAAGCAATGTGTCCCCAAGTAGAGCCAGACATTGACCACTCCGTGTCAACTACCCTATAGCAGTACACATTCTCGCAATGGAATTCCATCATGTTCGAGCATTCAGATCATCCTGGATTCATTAGTCACCAGTCTATCAGAGTTGTAAACTCATTCTATAGTTTGTAATGTAAATGATTTTAGTAAGACCATAATGTATGTAACAACCTAGGTAAGACTATTATTCTGATGGCGATTTTCATCTTCAAAGGCTTTTCATCTCACCGATTCATCTGTGTTTCTAAACACAAATAATTGGCAAAGTTTTTCCCTCCAGCCTCACCCCAAAGCTAGGGTGGATTTTGTCATCAAGATCTTAAGTAAGTCCTAGCGTTCTAGTTCAGTCTTCTGTAAAGTGATTTGGGAATAATTTTAGCTAATTGGCTAAATTATTTTATACAAATCACTTGGTCTACTAGATCATATTGAGTCGCGGAATTAGGTAAAATAATTGAGGGTATATAACGAATTGTTTTCCCCCTTTGAGAATTGAAATGTAATTATCTTATGTAAATAATATTTTAGCCATGACGTTAAAATATTAGAAGGTTGGAAACAATTATTAATCCCCTCATGTATCAATTAATTAAATTTTCCGGCAAAATAAATTAAAAACCCTAAGCCAGAAATTTAATTAATTAGAGTCAAAATTAAGTCTTAGGAAAAGTAAATTCCAAAATAAAAAAATTCGTAGATTCTAGATAAATTAATTTTTGGAGGTCCTTCACCAAGGAAATATTGAAAATTTCAAGAAATTTTAGACCTTTGGGCCTTGGTGGTTAAGTCAAAGTCAATATTTTGAAGAAATTAACTCAAAATAATTAACTTTGAGCTAATTAAAAAAGAATTAAAAGAGAAATTTGAAAATTCCTCAAAAAAATATTTCGACGGTGGAGACTAAAAGGTAATTAAATCTTTATCAACGGTCGAAATTATTTTGACGGGGATCAAGCCAACTAGCCATTTGGAGAGTTTATCTATGAATTAGAGGACATTTGTCTCACAAAGCATCCGATCATTGAATCGTGTACTTGCTCTTGAAGCTCTCTAGTAATCTTTTCTAGAATAATAATAATAAAATCTTTGGGGTTTACATTGATGGTGGTGTTCCTCTCCTGCATCTTATGGTAATATTGTTTTTAATGTTTTGTTGAATATTATTTTTATAAATTGTTGGTTAATAGCCTTTGTGTAATAATCTATTGACCAGGTATCTTGCAGAAATTATTAGGTTTGAAATAACATTTTAATTTAATAGAAGTAGCAGGTATCTCTAATTCCTAAAAATTTACTTTGTTATTTTATGTATCTATTAATCTTAAGTGTGCATAAATCATTTGGATTTAAAATATTGGGTGTTTGGGGAAGTCCTCCGCTGAACTAGTTGACTCCCAAGGCATAAGATCTACAGAGATTTCCTGATCTAAATTTTTAGACTTATCTTATGATTTTCCTTTTGCAAAGTCTTTGCGGCTAGTATCTCATTTTTTAAAATTAATCATCTTTTATAATTTGTGCTCAATAGTTAGCTCTGGCTAGGAAGAGTTTATATCTATAGATCTAGGAGTGGAGTTGGACTCATACTCTTTAAATCTGGTAGATCTGTAATTTAATTGTATAGGTTTGAAATATTTTAAAATTCTAACGTCTAGGTCTTGGGGTTTTAGTTCTATTTTTTATACATTGGGTCTTGGGATTTTGTTTTTCACTTGTGCGGGTGTAGTTCTAAGATTTTTCAAGGAGATCTAAGGGTTTTTAGACAAATCTAGGCCCTGAAGGGAAAGATCTTGTCTTAAACTTTTGTTTGCAGGGATGAATAACAAGATCATTCAATAAAACTTCAAATTTGGGGTTTCATAAACTTCTGAGATCGAGTAAAGGTAAAATACATCAGTTTGGAGTAAAATTTTTGGGGCAAAAGGTTCTAAGTTTAAGATTTAATTTTTTTTTTTAGGCAAGTGACAGCCCCAAATCCTCTTGGCTCCTTGCCCACAGCCTTAACGTTGCCCTTTCCCTGCTGTCGTGGCCTTCGCTTCCTAACGCAACTGTCTTTTATCCTACCACAAGCTTTTCCCAGGCCACAAGGCCTCCTACCCTCCTCAACACCCTTAGCCTTTCCCTCCTCCTTCGCTGACCCTTCCTCCCTGCAGCTCTTCTTTCCTTGCCTGCAGCCACTCCTAAACCTTTGTCCGACTTTCCCTTCTCTCGGCAACCCCATATCACTCCACGCTGCCTCCTCCCTTATACCCCTACTTCCCTTCTCCTCTTCCCTCACATTGTCTTCTCCTTTCCCTTATCCCTGCTTCTTAGCTGCATCCCCTCCTATCCCTTTCTTTTCCCTTGTCCTTTTCTCCTTCTAACCTTAACGCTACTCACAACAGCCTAATTCCTCATCTCCGCTGCCTACTTCTCCCATTTGCAGCGTTTAAGCAGACCCCTTTTTGCTACCTCTTGCAAACCTATTTTGAGCCTTGAAGCAGCCTTTTTCTGAGCCATACATTCTGTGATAGTAGGCCCTAAAAGTCACCATTTCAATCACCTCAAGCCACTGTCACTAAAAATTTATTGTGGGCGTCACTGTGGTAAAAATTTAAAGAGTTTCTTTTTCTGATTTTGGATAAATTTTTTGCCATTTAAATTTGAAGTGAAAGGAGAAGTTAAAAATTCTTAGTTGATACATTTTGAGGAGGGGAGTGGACAGAGATTGGTGTTTTCAGATTTGCTCATATTGGAAGATTTTGGTAAGGACTTCTAGGCCTTGGGCCTTAGCTTTCGTAGTCTAAACCTCTGATTTTTCACTGTCTATTAATTAATCTAATCACATTTAAAGCAGTGACATTGAACTCATACTTCACTGAAGGATTTTAAAACACACTTGGGCATTTAATTAATTAATCTCATCACAAGTTTTAAGTGACTGTCATAAGAATTTTTAGAGGGATGATGTATCTGATTGCAGTAGGCATTCTCTTTACTGTCATAAGTTTACTTGTTGCGTTTACAGACTTTTAATTTCACTGTTGTCTTAAGAAAAAAATTGTTGTTCTAAACATAATCTCTAAAGTTTCAAGTATGCTTTCATTGGTGAACTGCTTGCATTATCAAAATAACTGTTGGTTTTTCTCTGGGTTATATAATTTGAATTGCACATACATAAGCTCACTGTTTCAGAAAGTTTATTAATCTCACACATTTGTTTTAGCTGTTAAGATCTAAGGAATTGATGGTATTTGTCCTTGTCTTTTTATTCTCGTTCCTTGATTGATGAATGGTAGATGTGCTGAGATCTAATTCTGTTTGGGCTAAGTGGCATTAAAATAATTTACTCCATTTGCTTAACATTGAGTAATCTGAAGATAATTGATTGGTTTGAGATCTAATTTCATATTGGGCACCTCTTAAATAATATGTCTTAGAAATTCAAGTAATTTGCTTTGGCATTCTACGTTGAAAATTGGATAAGTTTTCTTGACAAATTGTGTATCTTGTGAAGATTTCATTTCAGTCATCTATTTTATTTTGTTGGCACTTTCCGAAATTGGCATTTATCTTTGTGGTTGGAATCGTCTATTAGATCTCCTAAATAAGTACTTAGCATATAACTCAGATTAAATCGTAATCTAAGTGCTTCAAGGTTTTAACAATCATGTTTCTTTATCATCCGTTAATCTCACATCGCATCCGCATTCTAAGCTAGTCTTGCATTTAATAATAGATCTCCGAGCATAATCTTGGTTGATAGAAAGATAGGAACCCCTTTATGTCTTCTCTTAAGAAGTCTACCTTCTAATATCTAAAACGGTAACCTTGCAATCGTCAAAGCCACAGTCTCTACGGCGCTGGAGGCATCGGGTACATTAGATTTCAAGGAAAGGGATCATTAATCACACCCTCGTGTGCTTCACCTTGACTTCTCTCTGCCATTTGTTATAAAGTTTAAGCTCAAAACAGATAAAGATCAAAGGACATACTTAGAATAGGCATTCAAGTAAAATCAACCAAGACTCTGCATTTCACATAAGTCTTAGGAATTGCATTTCATATAGGATAGTTACTCATCAAAGCAACAGTTGTCCATCATGTACTTTGTCTTAAAATTTGTAAAGCAAGAGTATTGATTCTATAAAGAACTGGTTTCAAATCTTATAAATCTAATCGAATCTTTAATATCTTGCTAAATCTAAACAAGTACTTGATTACTCAACTGTGTCTCCCAGATTAGTTGGTTCCCAACTAGTCCTTCTTCATCTCATTTCCATAGGGTCTACCCCCCATAGTCTGTTGTTGGGAGACAACTTAAACAGAGAGGTTGGGGATCAGAGAGACAACCCCTGACCTAAGTCGTTGTCGCAGTGCCTATACATTTTGAGCGACAACAAAAATCAGCCCATATCCTATCATCCATCTATTCTTGTGATTCCTCTCGTACTGAGACTCCTCTCAGAGGTGAAATTCCGTAAATAGCAGGGAGCTTTAGCTGAGGTGATAGTGGGCTATTGCTCCACTGTTTCCCCTTTTGAACTATTAGTTGCTCTATAGGACCTCCTCCTAAGACCCCTTCTAGTTTGAGCAGTCACATTTTTAGCGTTGTTGACGAGGACACGAGATGTGTGTCTTGTTTCCCTTACGACATTATTGATATATTATTATTGGCGACTCCATTGGAAGAACAAAGCCCTAGTTCTTCAATGAACTTTAAGGTCAATGCTTGTAGGGTGAAGCAAGCATTTCTCTAGGCATCTTTAAATTCACCTTGGTGACTCCTGCATAATTTACATATATATCTCGATAGGATGTCTTTCTTTGATGATTTTCCCGCTTTGGACATTGCTAGCATCCCTGGAAACCCTAATCATGCCACAGGAAGGATGGTACGTGGGTTGCCCATATTTGATTGTGATCCACTCTCTGCAATTGATCATGTAAAAAGATTTATTGCACATGCTTCAAAGGAGAAATTGGTCCACCAAGATGTCCTTATACTATTGTTCATGAGCTCTCTCCATGGTCACAACTCATGGTTGCATAATCACAAACCTAAGAGCATCTCATCTATTGAGGAGTTCTTAGAAGGCTTTCTTAGACATTTTCAAGTATGCCCCGCACTAAACATTCAAGAGGAAGCCTTGACTTCATTGAGCATCATCATGACCTTAGAAATCTGGATGATGGGCAGGAAAGAGGGTCCTCCATGAGTCCACATGACGAAAATAGGCATGATGATAATTCCGAAAGCACATGTGATAAGGAGGGTGAGTTTGTAGAGAGTGAAGATAATATTAACCCTACCTTTTCCAAGGATACTATCTCTAATGATCCACCCTTTGAAGACCTTGGAGAAGGTGATCCCATTCTTCAAACATTGCTATCAACGATTACTTACATATTAAAGAAGGAAAATGAGAGGTTTGTGGAAATCATTTCGACAAGGACCCTATCTATGACACCAATGACGATGATATCGATAGGACCCTTGTCTTTCCTCACAATTTTGGGGTTGTAGTTGAGTCCCATGTGGACCCTTTCCTCAACCCTTCTTACATTATCACTAATAATGAGGAATCCTCCATCTCTCCTAAGTGTGATCATCATGGGCAACCTGCTTGTTGTGTCTCTCCATCTCATCAGTCTCCCTTTCCTACTAATCATAACCTTATGGTGGCCATGAAGCATGACATAAATGATAAGGACCATGATGGAGGTGATATGCCTGAAGTTGCCATCCATCAAAAGTTTATGAGCTTGATTGTTGACATCTCTATCTTTTGGTTAGAAGAGAGGATCTCGTGGAGTAGATTACATCCCTTTGTCCCCTCTTCTCCCGTGATCCTCCATGTGTGGGCATTCTATTTTCCCACCTCCCGCCCTGGTGACCCTCCATATGATTGTTCCTATCCTTGTTGTTGGATTTGTTGCATAAGTAATCATTGGGCAAAGTATTTTTATATTGATCTAGTGATGTCCTGGTTGCATTGGCTCTATGATTACACTTAGTACTTGTACGATGTAATATGCATGTTAGAATATGATGCATTGCATGTTGGTTTTTCGCATTAGAACTAACATCATATGATATTATCATGCTAGATTAGTTGCATTGAGATTAAATTGCATTTAGAATAAATTTTATTTCTTGTTGGTTTTATGGCCTAATATAAGCATGGGTGATCATAAGACACCACAAAAACATGTTGCCCCATGTGTTTGGTCTTTGATATGTGCAGGTAACATGTCTTCGGTCCCAAGAGATTGTTGTTGTTCTCATGACCTCCCTATTCGAGTACATTTGTGCACTCTACTGAGATCTCATGACCCAGTCGGAGCTAGATGTTACCCACCACTTATGGGGTACCCCCATAGGAAGACTTTTTTCTCCTAAATTGTCCTCAACTAGTAGCCCCTTGCAGGAACCAGATAGCTCGATGTGTCACTATCTCAGCCATCTGAGCTAGCCATGTGGTCCATTGCCCATTTGTTATGATCGTATGTTTGAAGGTGGGCCTCCCGACCTTGAAGGTATGACTTTTCATTATGTAGTTGGGTATTTTTGTTTACTTATCATGGACACTTTTGGGCATAGATTAGTGGGGGGGGATTCGGCAGAAAGAGTGGGCATGGTCTGTACTCTTGTCTCTTATGCCCGATTTGATGGTTAACCTTGTATCCTAGTCTTGTGGCATCTCCTTTACTGGCTACTAGCTTTAGGGATGGCACTACATGGGAAACCCCGATTTTGGTTGCATGGCCCCGCTTCCCAATACCATATACATCACTCCCCTCCGCTCATTTTAACCCCATCCATCACTTTTCCCATTCGGGTCCACATTTGTCCATTAGGTCCATAAGGAGTTAGCTGCCCCCTTCCCTTGTCCACACTTTGGGTTGGGCTTGGAACGATGCCCCGGAGGTTGATGCAGCTAAAAGAAAAAGAAAAAGCATAATTTGGCCACTCTCAACAGGAAATGTACCATAAAATGCAAAAGATGGTCGGGACATACACATTTAGCACGTGGGCAAAAGCTAAACATGAGCTCTACCCCTATCATTATGGCCATCACCCTGGTTCCTAGGACCTCTCATATTGGCCCCTTACATCATTAAGGAACCCATGATTGTCCCAACCCTTGGTGGGCGATGAACCACCCCACCTTAAGAGAGTAATCACTGTTATATCCCACACATCATGCTCTCATCCCCTGGAGCCCCGAGCAATTATAAAAGAAAATCAATAAAAGACAAAAGGCATATGAAGAAGGGTGGAAAAACAAAGGTCGGGGTAACTCATGTACCACGATTGCTCCCTCCTACATTCATACACCCAAGTGTGGGCTTCCCTTATTTTGGCTACCCTTGTACTGTGGCATGTGGCTTGGAGCCTTCCCTTGATGCCCCATTCCGTTCCACCATTATATCACATGCTACCTACCAATTAATGGATGTACCATGGACATGTAACCCACTTTAGAGGTAGAAACCACTTAATAGGGTCATTGGTTAATGTGAAATTTTATCTATTGCAGTAACTGGAAATTATTCTTCTAATTTTAAATTTAATTATGCAGTTTATTTGCTATGACAAACAACGAATAAAATCACAACTGCAATTTTCACCATAAAATATTGCGGAAAATAAAATGTTGAAAAACTTAGAAACTCTAGCATACACAAGAATTTTTACACGGTTATTTTTGGACAATTGTCCACAGAAAAACCCAATGCAAGAAAACCGATGCAACAGATGAGGGTTTTATTATAATTCTTTAGCATCAATTATGAGTACAATAATTTAGATGCTCAACTGGCAACCTAATCTGAGCGAAATACTGGAAAAATCATTATGAGACTTTTCTCTCACCCCACAACTAATTTCTGCCTCTGAAATTACTTCCCTACCCTCTGCGTTGTGCCTCCTGCGTCACCCTCTGCGCAGAGCTTACGCTGACCCTGTGAGGATTTCAGCCTTCCTTCCTTTACCTCTTCCTGGAACTGGAAACCTTCCTCCTGGAATGATGCTACCCTCCTCTTCCACCTGCTGCTCACCCTCTGGCTCTATCTTCTCTATTGAGTTACTGCCACTGAAAAAATCGAACTGCCTGGGCAACTGAGTATCTGCAATGGTGTGTCCTCCATCACCACATCGATCTCTTGTTATAATCCACCGTTGGAGCACCAACGACCAAGATTAAATCTTAATCAATGGCTAGGATCATCTCTAGATCGATCTGTGAATTTCTAGATGATTCTCACCTTATCTCAATTAATACTGATTAATTAACTATATTCCCTAAGTTTAGACTTAGGAAGTATTAAAAAAAACGGTTAATAATCTAATTGAGACACTTATAGGTGGAATTTCTAGAAACGATTTTTGGGTTTTGGAGATCTCATGTATTCTATCCCTCCACCAAATTTCGTGGCTAAAAAACATCTGATGCTACAAAAACTAACACTCCCTTTTAGCGAGGAATGTGTTCTAGTGCTGCACTTCCTGCCACAACACCGTCTCTGCATCATCTCCTGTCACGTTGTTGATGTCTGGACATATTGCCCACCAACAACTATGCAACTTTGATATACCTTGCACATGTGTTGTTGTTGACGCTGCCATACTACTGCCAACACTGACACTGCATCTGCACTGCAACTCCCTCTCATCTGCTGCTGTTACAGTTGAGAATCATCCAAGGTAATCTTCCTTTGTTACTCAAACGAGTTCTCCACCATACCCATCTGTTCTGTGAAATAGACGAACTTAGCTCTTCTTAGAGCTTTCGTGAGTATATCTGCAACCTACACTTCTGTGGGAACATACTGTAGCTGGATTGCTCCACGTTGTACATAATCTTTGATGAAATGACATCGAATACCTATGTGCTTCAACCTTTCATGAAACACTGGATTCTCAGAGAGCTTTATGCAACTCTGAATATAACAATAGACACTGGTCGGCTCCATCCTCTACCTGAACAAGCTCACTAGCAGCTTCCGAAGCCATATAGCTTCACACGTAGTTGTTCTTGCTGCCATATACCCTGCTTCTGCAGAGCTAAGTGCTACTGAATTCTACTTCCTGCTACACCAAGAAACCATCCCTGATCCAACATTGAAGTAGTACCCAGAGGTACTTTCCCTATCCACTGAGCTGCCTGCCCAATCTACATCTGTGAATCCACATAATCTGACATCATCTCCTCGGGTATATCTCAACCATACTCTACTGTGCCATGCACATACCTCATAATGTACCTTGTTGCTGCCCAATGTACCCTCTTCAGCTCTACCATGAACTGACTGAGGGCGTTGACTGCAAAGCAAATATTTGGCCTAGTATTGACTAGATACATGAGAGATCCAGTAAGCTGTCTAGACAAGGTGGGGTCGACATCCTTGTCATCCAATGCATCTATCTTCTTCCAGTTGGTGATCATGGGCGTAGACATGGGTCTACAATCTTGCATTTTGAACCTCTTCAGAATATATGTAGCTTATCTTCCTTTGCCCAAGGAAGATCTCCCCATTATTCTGCCACACTTCCAATCCTAGGAAATAGTGCATCAACCCCAAATCCTTCATGTCGAACTTTTCTGCCAGATTCCTCTTGCAGTCTTCTATGAGCGTTGATGATCCTGTCAAAAAGAGATCCACATACCAAACTAGGATGAGTGGCTCACCCTCTACCATCAAATAGTAAAGGTTGGGATCTGCGTCACTCTTGACAAATCCCATCTGCTGCAAGTAGCTGTCAATCCTACCATACCATGCCCTAGGAGCCTGCTTGAGTCTGTATAGAGCTTTCTTCAGTCTGCACACATGAGTGCACCTCTCATGAGTCTCGAAGCCCTCTGGTTGTTCTATGTACACTTCTTCCTCTATCACCCCATTCAAGAAAGTTGTCTTGACGTCCATCTGGTGAATTTGCCATCCCATCTGAGCTGCTAGGGATATAACTGACCAGATAGAAGTGTATCTGGAAACTAGGGCGAAGGTCTCCTCATAATCTATCCCTTCCTTTTGTGCATACCCCTTTGCCATGAACCTAACCTTGTATTTTTCCACACTGTTGTCTACGGCATATTTGATCTTGTAGATCCATCTAGAACCTATAACTGATCTGCCTTCCGGCTTTGGCACTACCTCCCAAACATCATTTGTCATGATAGAGCTATACTCTTCTACCATGGCATCTACACATACTTGATGTTGTGCGGCCTCTTGAAAGCTGGAAGGTTCTGCAACATAAGCCACCAATGCTTGGTACCTGTTAGGATGTTAGCATTGTCTTTTGTTCAACCTAGGAGTTCCAATAAACTCCTCTGCATCTCTCTACATCTAACGAACCTATCTGTTGGCTCGACCACTAGTCATGGGAGGTTCAACCAGCTCCTCCTCATCTTGCCTTTGCTGCTCCATCTGTCGAGAACTCCCCGGATTTCCTGCACCTGAGGAAATATTGATACTGGTCAGAGTACTCGATCCTTGTGACTGTCCTCCTGCCTGTCCCAATGGCTGCTCCTGTGGTTGCCCCTGCTACTGGACCAAAGGAGCTTATGCTTACTGATTTTGATCACCTACAGGCATCTCACGAGATCTCCCAAAAGCTCGATTCTCCATGAACTCCATGTCTCGCGTTACTACAATCTTCATGTTGCTAGGAAGGTAGATCTTGTATGCCTTTGAGGTTCCGATGTACCCAACGAAGAACCCCTTCTCTGGAGTCTGGTCCAATTTGGTACATTTCTCATCTGGCACGTGGCAATAAGCAATGCTGCCAAAAATTTTGAAGTGACTAACTTCTAGCTTCTTCCTTGTGAAGACTCCTTCTAGCGTTTTCTTCCCCGATACTTTATGAGGAGTCTTGTTCTGAATATATGTTGTCGTGTTACATGCCTCTGCCCATAGAAATTTGGGTAAATCTTGGTCATATAACATAGCATTTGCAGCTCCAACAATGGTTCTGTTTTTTCGCTCTACTACACCATTCTGCTGTGGATTATATGGAGTTGTCCATTCTCTCTTGATGCCTTCCTTAGCACAGAATTCTGTGAAGTCTTTATCAATATATTCTCCACCATTACCTGAGCGAATCGCCTTGATCTTCTTCCCTGTCGCATTATCCATGAGAGCTTTAAACTCCCTGAAACGATTGAAGACCTCATCTTTGGTCTTCAAGAAGTAGATCCAGGTCTTCCTGGAATGGTCATCAATGAAGATGACGAAATATTCGGCACCGCTGAGAGCTCTAGTGGACATCGAGCCGCAAATATCTGAATGTATGAGTCTTGACACGCTATCAACTTTGCTGCCACTTCTTGGAAATGTTGGCTTGGCATACTTCCCAAGTATGCATCCTCTGCACACATCATCGTGTTCCGTGCCAAGTTCTGGAACCCCTGTTATTGTTTCTCTGAGCATCCTGAGTGCTCCATGGTGTAAATGTCCCGTTCTCCTATGCCATAACACATTCAACTCATTGCCATTGCTACTGTCATTGCCTATTAGTGCCATTAGAGAGTCAATCTGTTACTTCAAACTCCAATCTGCCTTACCTTTTTCTAGCTTGGGTGTTTGACATACACTTTATTCGCTGTGAAGCCAATATCATACCCCTTATCCTGTAACAGGGATACTGAAATCAGGTTCATTCCAATCCTGGCACATGCAATACATTTGTAGCGCTGGTGCTTGTTCTTGATTCCCTTTGAAAATCTATGTTACCTCTCCCCACTAGAGTACATTTCATCTTGTTTCCCATAGTAATATGGAAGTCCATCTGCTCCTCCTTGTAGCTAGAGAAATATTCTGTAACCCCTGTCATGTGAGTTGATGCTCCACTGTCTATATACCAGACACCCTGTGAAGTTGATCCTCATAAGCAAGCAAATTCATCCTCCAACATGGAAGACAAATCTGAAGTCTCCTGAATGTTTCTTTTGTCCTTAGTTATGCTGAAAAATTTATAGTGTGTTATTCCTCTTTCACTCGACAATAGTTCTACACTAGCAATCTGTTGCAAAACCTTTTGTGTCTCACTAGAAATCTGCCCCACGAAATAATTGAGTTGCTCCCTCTGCCTCTAGAATCACTCAAACTGGAAGAATCAAATTTTTTGCTCCTTTCTCAGAAAAACTGAACTTCCTCAAGCAACTCTGCCTCCTGGAAAAAAGACTGCACTGCCCTTGGGAATTTTGGCCTGTTGCTTGTTGGCTTAGTGGGTCCTAACCCAGATTCAGAGTTAGTTGCGCCAAACAAAACCCTACACTACTGGCCCTTTCGACATCAACCCGTGTAGCGCAGGTTGAAGTCTCACCCGAAGCAGTGTGGGGGGATGCTGGAACCAAGTTTCCGCATCTAGAGATCATTGTGATATCTTTTAATGCCTTGGATCTACCATTGTGCAGCTCTATAAGCCCCTAGGACTCAGCACTGCAACGTCCTTCAAACAGCTTCTAGAACTTTGCATAGGTCTACGATAGGTCTTTGCGGACCCTCAACAAGCGAATTAGCTACTTACGTGCACCATAAATTAACCCTAGATCTGTGTTCACGAAAATCTATATAAGAGCTTAATAAACATAACAGAACGTATTATAATCTTTGCATAAATACTTGACATGCATTGCGGTTAGTTAATAAGAATTATCCAATAGAGTCGTGCATCAATACATCATTATTTCAAAAGGCATTATTTCATCACAGCTTATATCGCAAACATAAACAGCAAAAGTGAACAGTTAAAACACATGAATTTCTCCAACAGTCTTCTTTATTGATCTTCAATATGAAGTTACAGACTCAAAACTGCCCTGCGCACTCAGCTGCGGACACTACTCTAGGCCTCTACGCACTCAGCTGCAGAGCCTTTCTGTCCTCTAAGACTTACTTCTCTATGCTATCTCACTAAGAATCCATCCATTCTTACCCATAGACATGCCTTAGACTCTCTAAGACACATCTATTTATATCCTTTTACATACAATCCCATGGTCCGCAAACCATGGGTGGATCTCAAAACCGACTTAAATTTACATAAACGAGGGTTAAAACCCTTTTTGACTCCTAACCACCTACGCACTCCGCATCCACAAATCGCAGAGACTTTACATCTTTTTACAAAATTTACATCAAAACTTGGGTTTTTAACCCCAAAACTGACCCAGGGGACCCCATCCCAACAGGCCCCCAACACAAAGGTCGTGACTCGCCCTTGAGTCACTCGTTTGGCGCAATGATCTTACTGCAAAGATCCCCTAGCTCCACCTATACAACTACAACTTCAGCAGTGCTCTGCGTGGCTTCTTGCTTCACCTCTTCGACAAGTTGTTCTGTAGCTGGACCTTCCGCGGCTAGCTTGATCTTTTGTTGTGTTTGCTGCAAGCCCGTCAGCTTCTCCTAAATGTTGGTTTTTACTTGGTAAGCTTCGTCTAACCAAGGTCCCAACCTGGCCTTAAGCATGACCTCCTTCTATTGGGTTGCTTCTACCTGTGTGTGAAGCTGCTTCCCCTCCTGCAACTTGGCGAGGCGTTATGCTGGAGCAATTGAGCGCGTCGTTGCCCGGACCTCATCATACTGCTTCTGCAGCTCGCGAAATTCTGTGTTTAGTATCTGCAGTGTTGGGTCTTCCTGCAGAGTAATCACTAATTCCATCGCCTATTCAAATAAGGTCGAGCAGTCAGTGACTGCGGCATCCAAAGTGGTCATTCCTTCTTTTATAGTGGCTCCGCGCTGCTCCCTGACCTCAAGCGGAGTCGAAGGTTGTGATTTGAGCTACAGCTCCATGATTTTCATGTTGAGTTCAAATTGAACTCTCCCACCTCTGCCTTTACCTCATGAACGCCTATAGCTAATTTCAAATCTTGGCCTCTGGTTGTGCGTCCTCAGGTATGTGCAACTCCAGCACTGATCTGCACGCCTCTACTACCGTAGCCGCCAGCTTGGAACTCTATGCCTAAATAGTATCTCTCTCCTTCAGGGCCTGTGTCTTTTCGGCGAACATTTGTTCATTGTTCGCCGGTACTCACTGATTACACTGACAGCGCACTGCTCCCAAGCTCTCAATTCCTCCGTTACTCCTGCTTGTAGCGCATGAATAAATTCGTTGGGGAGCGCTGCAATGTTCAGCGCGACGTCCTTAAGGGTGCTTAATATGACTCGGTCATCAACCGACTCCACGCGTAGGGACCCTTCCGGTAGAGAAATTGTTTGAAGGTCCATTGTCCTTACCAGTTCTGTAGCCTGACTTGTCCCCAGTGCCAGGCTCGTTTGTGCAGCACTCGCTTGACCTACACCCACCTGTATTCTACTAGTTTGGATCTGCAGTTCGCACAGATCCTTCTGGACACTCCCCAGCGTCTGCATGTACTATTGCTCGAACTGTTGCAGCAACTCAGTTGTAGTATCCCGAACTTTGTCGCTGATCTCATCGAGATCGCCCTCTGTCAAGGTCATGGGGTCCACTTGTGTTTTGTCCGACTTCTGCTTCTTGCGGGAACCCTCCTGTTACTGCTCTCTGCACTTTCTCAGCTGAAATGGGGTGCTCTGCCCCTCATCTCCTCCGCCGCCCTGTTCAGATTGTTCTTCTTCCTCTGTTGCAGGCGAAGGAGATTTACCGCTTCTTTGTGATTCGCGCTGCTCCTGTTCAGCCTGCTCCTTGGTAGTGTGCTCTTGTTCCATCCGGGCCTTCTCGGTGGCTTCCTTCTTCTGCTACGTAGCCAACTTTTGCGCAACCTGTTTTGCTGCATCCTTCCTCTTTTTCTCAGCCGAGCTTCCCGTGCCCTTACTAGTTCCTGCATCCAAATCTGATGGGGCGCGCCACTCTGCTGGCCAGCGCTTGATCACCTCCTGTATGTCGTGATCTGTGACCAAGTATGGTAAATCATACCATTTCTGCTGCGGGTCCTTGCGCGCCTGAATGTAGACGCGATGGAAATCAGCTTTAAATGCGGCATATGCTGACAACTGCTCATACAAGGTTGGGGACAACCTTGGCCGCTGATTGATGGCCATGTGGAAACTCATTTCCATCAAGACCCAAAAGATCTTTTTTTCTATGACCCGCACGGAGTCCTTCATGGCCCAGAGGGAGGCGAACTACGCGACCTCCGGCAATCCTTCCTTCAACAGAGGAAGTTGGTTGTCCTCCGATAGCTCCCATGTGACCAGCACAATGGAAAGCAGCAGCCACGCATAGTGGAAGGGCTTGCTCTCATCCTGGACCTTGCGGAAATTCGCGAGGAATTCGTTGCATAGGTACCATGACCAGTTAAATTGCACGCCCTTCGCGCATTGTGCAGCTAACGATACCACATGCGCCGAAACCTCGTCCGCGCGGCACTTCCTCATAACCTTTTCGGCCAATATTTGGGTGGCAATCTGTACTGCGGGATCGTTGATAGACATGATGGAATAGCCACACGGCTTTTTCACAAGCTCAAACTCCTTTTTCATTCTATCCGCTAAATCTTTTTCTCCTGCCTTTACGCCAAACTCCTTGGCCGGATTCAAGCCTTCATGCAGCAGGTGCATGATCCTTTGGATGCGCATGTCCGTGATGGGTATAGGCACTCCTAGCCATAAGCAACCATCATGCACGAGTAAGTACTTGCCTCAGACAGGTGGTATTGATAGTAGTGCGGTGATAGTGGGGCACCCATAACAGGTTCAACAACTTGGAATTCTCCACTCCGCGAATCCATTCCGCCGTTTCTAACTCGGTGACACCTGAATCCGGGTAGTAAACATGCTTCATGTAATTCACGGTTGCAAGGTGAGGGAACCGTTCATGGTCCATCATGTCCCAATCTTCCATCTTCAACAGGGGGATCTATGTGAGGCGCAAACCTTCAAAGGGAACCTATTCCAGCAGCAAGGGCATAGAGATGACGAATTTGTCAGAATTCGGGTCCTTAGTGACCTTTGTCTTCCCTTTCCATGGAGGGATGTAATCAAGTAACTTGGTCAAGGGCTCCACTCCCTTTGCGTCTATATCCTCGGTGCCCTGTCCCTCCTCAACCTCCAAATCGACAACCCTCTCAAGTTGCTTTTCCTTCTTTTGCTTTTGAGTGGCAGAATGTTTTCTGGGTGACTGGCGCAACGACACCGGCTTCTTCTGCTTATCCTTCTTTGGCTTCTGGGTTTCTCTAACAGGGGTGGGCTTCGGCCTAGGCGACCTCGGTGCCGTAGGCACAGGAGCCGGAGCCTCCATACTCACAACCTCTTGAGTAGCTCCTTCCGAGGCGATATCTCCCCCAGTGCTCACCGTTTCAATAGAGATTGGACCTAACATGGTGTCAAGGATAAACTTCTGGTTCAATTCTAGTAAATTGGCAAATGTCGGGCTCGCAACCAAATCCTCAAAGAACGAGCAGTTCATAAGCAACAGAAAACACAACTCAAAAACTCTAAGTGTGCAAAGTGTTCTCTGTTGGGCCAACACGCGTAATTTATAGGGGTTTTTTAATTCAAATCCGACCGTTCCCCCCAAAACTTGATCATTAATGTTGTTTTGGCAGTAGATCTTCAAAGATTTTAGCCATAAATGCTGCCAGCCCGCTCCTCTTAACCGTCTTTTGGCTGTCAAATGACGAACAGTGACTCCAACGGTCACTTTCCTGCTGTGGTGCGCGGCATCTCCCGTCGTAGCGCAGCGCCCTTCGTGCAGTTTCTTATACTGTAACTTCACCATTTTCCGCACAGCCCGCCTGCCTCGTAGTTCTCCAACCCGGGCAGTGTAGTTTATAGCCCCGCGCTCCCTTGCAACTGCCTAGAGCACTAAGATTGTCCTGTTGTCATATAGTTATTGAGCCAGATCCCCTGTATATAGCTTCAATCGGCTGCCATTCACCCTTCCTGGAAAAGGTTCTCCATTCAGCTTCGCGAGTTGAACTATGCCTCCATCTGTAATCTCTTTGATAACATATGGCCCGAGCCAGTGCATTTGAAATTTCCCCAGAAACTTAGTGAACTTGCTATCATATAATAAGACCAGATCATTTACCTTGAACGTACGCAGCTTGATGTGTCGATCGTGCCATGCTTTTTCGCGTTCCTTTTGTACCTGCTGATGAAATCCAGCCAAGAACCTGTATTCTTCAAGCTCCATTAGCTGCGTGAGCCGATCTTCTAAGGCTTCGCGATCTGCCATACCCGTGAAAGATGCTATGCGTAGGCTAGGCACGATGTATTCCATAGGACTTACAGTTTCTACACCATAGACTAATCGAAAAGGCGTATCTCCTGTCAGCTTTTTGCAAGTAGTCCTGTATACCCATAGCACTGCAGGTACGCACACATCCCAGTCATTCCGCTATGCATTGCAAATCTTCGTCAATGTGTTCTCCAAAATTTTATTAAAGGCCTCAACTGTTCCATTATCCTGAAGGTGATATGGTGTGCTCTTCTGATGATAAACCTAGAACTCTTCTATCAACGTGTTGATCGTTTCATTTAGGAAGTGCGTACCACGATCACTCATTAACACCTTCGGGCAATGAAATCTGGTTAACACATACATAAACAAGAACTTCGCTGATGTAGCCCCTGTACAATCCTTCACGGGCTGTGCCTCCGCCCATTTGGTTAGATACTCCGTCGTGGTGATGATATAGCACGCACCTGTCTTCTTTCTAGGGGGCTGAATCGGTCCCACGAAGTCAATTGCCCATTTTTCAAATGGCTGCAATGATACTTGAGGATTCAGTGGCAGCTCGTCCCTCCGCAATGGTCTGCCTGTTCTCTGACATGCATCGCATGCCCTACAATATGCTTTGGAATCTTTATGCAACGTAGGCCACCACAACCCCGTGTGCAAAATCTTCTATGTCGTCGCCTTTCCTGCATAATGTCCTCCCGCAGCCCCTCCATGAGCTTTCGTGAGGATGCTATTTCTCTCAAAATCAGGCACATACCTTTGCAAGATCTCGTCAACACCCATCTTATACAAATGTCCAACAATCACCGAAAAATCTGTCGTGCGCACCACTAGTTCCTTCTTTTGCTGACCGGTATACCCTTCTGGAGTCGTTCCTATAGTCAAAAAGTGGATAATATCTACAAAATGATTATCCACTACGCGCACCGCGAAGAGCTACGCATCGGGCAATCCTTCCTCCAAATTAGTAGGCTCCTCCCTTGTTTCGATCCGCGACAGATGGTCAAGTCCTGCATTCAACCTTCCTGGCTTCACAATGACCTCAAAGTCATATTCTTGAAATAGCAACAGCCATCTGCATATCTTCCCCCCCAACACAGGCTTATTGACCAGGTATTTCAAGGCAGAATGATCTATGTACATCTTGAAATGTCCGCCCAACAGATAGTGCCTGAACTTTTGAAGCGCGTACACCATAGCCAATCCTTCGCGCTCTATCGTTGAGTAATTCTTCTCGGCCTTTGATAATTTCCTGCTCACGAAGGCTATAGGGTGGTCCATTTCTCCTTCTCTGGCCTGTGTTAGCACTACTAGCAATGCAATGCAAGAGGCATCGACATGCACATGGAATTCCTTTTTCCAATCCGGGAAGACCAAGATCGGCGCTGTGACCATCTTTTCTTTTAATGCATCTAGACTGCGCTGACATTCTTCATCCCAACAAAATGTAGTGTCCTTCTTCAGCAGTTTCTCCATGGGCGCAGTAATCTGAGCATAGGCCTTGGTGAACTTTCTGTAATATCATGTATATCCAAGCATTGCGCACAGCTGTTTGACACTCCTCGGGGCTTCCAAATTTACTATCACCGCGATCTTGGCAGGGTCCACCATCAGCCCTTGCTTGCACACCACGTGACCCAGAAAAATCCCTAAGGCGACACAGAATAGACACTTCTTCACATTCAACGCGATCTGGTATCTGCGACACTATCCAGCATCAGGTGCAGACTTGCTACATGGCGCTTCACTAAGCCAAACACCATCCAGTCATCAAAATACACCTCCAAGAACTTGTGGATGAACTCCTTAAACGTTGTTATAACTATGCGAGAGAATATCGCAAGCGCGTTCGAGTCCAAACTGCATGACAGTATACTGAAAACAACCCCATTCAGTCGCAAAGGTAGTTTTGCTCTGATCCTCTGGCGCGATCTTGATCTGATGGTACCCCGAAAACCCATCAATGAAAGAGTAGGCCTTCTGCCCTCCAACGTTGTCCAATACCTCATCAGTAAACGGTGTCGGAAAAGGATCATGGACACAGGCATCATTAAGCTTCCTTAGATCGACGCAAATCCATATTTCTCCCTTCTGTTTCTTTTCCTGAACTACCATCAGGCTCACCCAATCAGACACTTTGACAGGTTTGATGATGCCTGCTTCTAGCATCTTATCTAACTCCAAGCAAACCTTTTCCTTGTATTTGGGATTAAGGCGATACGACCTCTACTTAATGGGCTTCGCATCCAACTTCAAAGTGATTTTCATCACACCCAAGTCACCTATGATGCCTTTCAGGTATGAAAACTTGGTAGGAAAGAGATCCTGGTACTCGCAGAGTAGCTCAGCAACTTTATCCACTGTGGCATCATCCCAATAATCTCCAATCTTCGCAAATTTTGGTTCTGCTTCAGTACCAATGTTTACTTGCTTGGTTTTCAATGGTGCGGTGATGTCCGGGTTCTCTATTTGCAGTCCTTTGACCTCGCGATGGCCTTTTGCCTCAAGAATATTGATATTTCTTGGATCTTCATCCTCCGCCTCAGCAGTCACATTATAGCATTCTAGCGCATGGCATAGTTGGGTGCTCCAATCTGGCTGAACCAAATCCAAAGGATCCTACGGTATTCTGAAAATCGTTGCCTTAACCTCCTGCAGAGCTTCATCAATACTTTCGAACCCATCTTCAAAACTGAAGGTCATTAAGAATCCTTCCCTTAATATATTCCACTCTGCGGTGCCATGGCAGAGCTCCATTTCTAGGTACCAATTCATAGGGATTATATCCAAAGTATGACAGAATAAGTGCACCCACTTCGGCTGCAGCTCTGTTCCATAAACTTTAGTCCACTTCGCTAAATGATCGCGCAGATCATTTCTCCCGTCATATTTCTCAGTCAGTCGAATTTTTGGATGACCAAATCACAACCTCATCATCCTCCTGTAATCTCTCCATTCATCAAAGTTGTCCTTGTGCATACCCCACCATCGTGCGGGCGTAGCGCGCAGCGCCAAATCCAGTGCTTGGAAGCGATGATCCTCAGGGACTTCTCGTTCAAAGGCATCCAAAAACTTATCTACGTCAGTTAAACCATCATAATAGGGTAAATTTCTTACCTTCGATGACACACAGTGCAGTGATTTAGTCATCATGTTGCAGCGCAGTGTAGATACTTCATGCAGCCTATTCTGCCAATGCTCCAATTCTTCATCTGAATCTGAGGTACAGGAACTTTCCCGGTCCCATGCAATCCTTCCATCCGCTGTTGGATTAATCCAATCTTGATCTCGCGCTGTAAATTTGTAGATCTGATCCAAGTCATC
Source organism: Pinus tabuliformis (assembly GCA_031772625.1). Classification (NCBI taxonomy): domain Eukaryota; kingdom Viridiplantae; phylum Streptophyta; class Pinopsida; order Pinales; family Pinaceae; genus Pinus; species Pinus tabuliformis. The sequence goes on from CM062810.1 coordinate 787,642,793, forward strand.
ATCACTCTCCTGTAGTCGCGCACCAGTTCAGTATAGCGCGATCCTTCTGCAGGGTCCAATGGTACTAATACCCGAAGTGATTTCCTCTCAAACGACATCATCCTCTTATTTAAGTTAATGATTCCATTCATATCAATGGCCCAGTGAATTCCAAGGAGTGCGAGGTATGGATTGCTGTCGTCCACAATTTCTATTACTTCAAAATCAGCCAGCATGCCCGCACCTTCTATATCTACCGTTACTCCATGTAGTCGTCCCATAGGGATGATCTTCTGCTGGTTCGCATTCTAAGCTGAATCAGAGACCACTGCAGCGCAAGTCTCCCCATTCTCTCACATGTCTGTTTAGGCAAAACATTGTGTCAGACCCCAAATCCAGAATGACCTGGTCCATCTCATAATCTCCTATCTGCGTGGTGAGCCTCATTTCGCGCCCTATTCTTGCCTTATGTTTGCCAATTTTTCTTACTACGTGGTGTCCATCAGGAGCGCTTTCTTTGCCAGCACACTTGTTTATTAACTCCTGTAGCCCCTTCATAGCCTTCCTATTGCGCAACAGTTTCATACAAGTCTCTAAGAATGTGGTAAGGACAGAGGGATCGACCTCTGTGGGCGCGCTGGTCTCTTGGACTCTATTCTGGCTTCCGGAGGTAGACGCCCCAGCGAAGCTTTTCTTGGCCTCCATAAACGTTTCCTTTGCACGCTCCAAATCAAATCCAACCCCCTTTTCTGGGGCCTTGTGGACCCATCCATCCTCTTCAGGCTACTTTCCCTTGTCCTCCCCAGTTGCTACTCCGCTTCTCAGCATGATATTCACATTCGGATCTTCCTCGCGGGGCACAACCCTCATCATTTGTAGGTTCTATGTAGGTTGCTAAGGCTGCGCCTTCTTCTCCTGCATCTTAGCTATCAACACAGGGCATTCTTCTATAGTGTGGTCAAATTGGCTGCAGTATTGACATGACGAGCGTGTCTGATTCTAACACTCCCGCGCGTAGTGCCCTGGCGTCCCACAATTGTAACAAATGACCTGCCCACGACCTCTATGAGGTCCTCCTCGGCCTCGTCCTCTTCCCTGGTATCCTCCGTGCGGTCCTCTGGCGCCCTGATTTGGAGGTCGGGTCTTTGCTTGCATTCGATAGGTAGGTGCTCTTTCCATCATTAACTCATAGCTACGACAGTGGCGCTCATCATGGCCCACCGATTTGCAAAACTTGTAGAACAATTGTTGTGGTGTCTGAACAAACTTTTGCAGCAGATGACAATTATCCGTTACATGTTTTCCAGCCACCTGACAAATAGCACACCATAGCGCGGGGCTCGCAATCGGCCCTATCGAAGCTTCCTGCCTTAGGGGAATCACCCCTCCCCCCCCCCGTAATATAATTTGTGAAGACATGGCAATGGTCTTTATCATGCCCCTGACTCTTACATTTGATGCACCAGACTTCCTTGTGCACCTCTAGCCTAGCATCTTTCTCTTTTTTCAAGCTCTGCAATTCCAAGCAGAGGTTCTGCAACTGCGAGTGAATACGTTGGACTCCCAAAGTAGGTGTCTCATGCAATCTCATCGCGATTTCCAGGGCTTCTGCCTGAGTTCCTATCTTCTGTTGTGACAAAGCAATCCTCAAGTGGGGCAGAAGCGAGGCTATAAACCACTCGCAGGGTTGACCATCTATGAGTTGCATATTTGCTTCACGGATCGCACATTTCAGCCTTTGATCCAACTCCCAAGGTGTCTCACCAGCCCTCATCGTGATTTCCTTAAATCCAATGACTAACTGTGAGTCAGACTTAGGCTTACTAAACTCTTTGTTTAAAGCATCCTTAGTGTCTGCTAGCATTGCTAAAGGATGATCAGCACAGTACTTAATATACCACATCAGCGTGCAATCCTGCAGAGCAGTAACCAAGTGCGCCTTCTTTATGTTGTCATCAGTGATCTATTGCGCGGTCCACAGAGCATTCGCAACAAACCAGAACTGATATGTATCTTCGCTCCCTATACCTTTGAAAATCAGCAACTTTATTGATTTCGACATGTTGAATGACGGCGGTGTGGGCAAAGGTGTATGCTGTGGAGGTGAAGGTGGGGGTGGAGTGGATGGATGATCTATCCGCGAAAAACCCTATCTTATCAGCTGGACCGCATTCTGCGATGAGGCTTGTGCCATTCCCTCATCGTCGCTCGAAGGAGGTCCAATTAATGGGCTATATTCATGCCTTGCTTTCTCTCGATTTTTGAAGATTCGTCCACTTCGCATAGATCTGAACATCAAGGCAACAGCATAACTCGTTTCTCACACAAGAGCATCTTAATCCAGGTATTTAGAGATCTCAAATACTTACCTCGCGGTCCCTTGAAAAAGCGTCGCTCTGCTTCGTTGTAGCTGACTAAGGTATCAACTGCGAACTCTGTAACGAATCCTCCAATAGTTCGATCCAACGAGTGGTCGACAATGTGCGCGATCTTATCTTTAGAAGCTTCCAACCTTCACACTAGCTTCAGGGTCCACACTATTGGACCGTCAAGCCTCCACCTTCCTCGGTCGTTTGCCAACTTAGCTATCCACTGGTATAGTTCGATCGGGAAGGTGTAGAAGAAAATTTTGTGTGTTTCTATGTACAAGTATCTGTCCAACCATTTCTCTTTTGACAGGTGTGGATTTATGTTCTCTTGCGCCGCGAATTCATGGATCTTCCTATCCAACACTTCTCAATTTCCTTTTTGGTCGGATTCCAGTGATGCAACATCACACATTTTATGTAGATCCCGGTCCTCGCAACAGAACCATTTGTTGGCTTAGTGGGTCCTGACCCCAGTTCAAAGTTAGTTGCGCCAAACAAAACCCTACACTACTGGCCCTTTCGGCATCAACCCGTGTAGCGCAGGCTAAAGTCTCACCCGAAGCAGTATGGGGGGATGCTAGAACCAAGTTTCTGCATCCAAAGATCGGTGTGATGTCTTTCAATTCCCTAGATCTGCCTTCGCGCAGCTCTATAAGCCCCTAGGGCCCAGCACTGCAACATCCTTCAAATGGCTTCTAGACCTTCGCGTAGGTCTACGATAGGTCTTTGTGGACCCTCAACAGTCGAATTAGCTACTTACGCGCACCATAAATTAACCCTAGATCTGTGTTCACGCAGATCTATTTAAGATCTTAATAAACATAACAAAAGGTATTATAATCTTCGCGTAAATACATGACATGCATTGCAATCAGTTAATAAGACTTATCCAATAGAGTCGCGCATCAATAAATCATTATTTCAAAAAGACATTATTTCATCACAGCTTGTATCGCAAACATAAATAGCAGAAGTGAACTGTTAAAACACATGAATTTCTCCAAAAGTCTTCTTTATTGATCTTCAATATGAGGTTACAGACTCAAAACTGCCCTACGCACTTAGCTGAAGGGGTCGCACACTCAACTGCGGACACTACTCTAGGCCTCTGCGCACTCAGCTACAAAGGCTTTCCCTCTAAGACTTACTTCTCTGCGCTATCTCACTAAGACTCCATCCGTTGTTACCCATAGACATGCCTTAGACACTCTAAGACACACCTATTTATATCATTTTACATACAATCCCATGGTCTGAGGACCATGGGTGGATCTCAAAACCAACTTATCTTTACACAAACAAGGATTAAAACCCTTTTTGACTCCTAACCACCTACGTGCTCTGCATCCGCAAATCACAAAGAATTTACATCTTTTTACAAAATTTACATCTAAACTTGGGTTTTTAACCCCAAAACTGACCCACGGAACCCCATCCCAACATTGCCCTAGCTGAGCAACGAAATTCCTTTCCTTCTATTTTGAGCTCTCCAACTAATCAACTTTGCTCTGATACCATGTGAAATCTTATCTATTGCAATAACTGGAAATTATTCTTCTAATTGTAAATTTAATTATGTAGTTTATTTGCTACGGCAAACAACAAATAAAATCACAATTGCAATTTTGACCATAAAAATACTACGGAAAATAAAATGTTGGAAAACAAAGAAATTCTAGCACACACACAAGAATTTTGACACAATTATTTTTGGACAATTGTCCCCGGAAAAACCCAATGCGGGAAAGTCGGTGCAGTAGATGAGGGTTTTATTATAATTCTTCAGCAACAATTTTGAGTACAATAATTTAGGTGCTCAACTGACAATCTAATCAGAGGAAAATATTGGCAAAATTATTGTGAGAATTTTCTCTCACCATAGTTAATTTCTACCTCTGAAATTACTTCCCTACCCTCTACATTGTGCCTCATGCATCACCCTTTGTGCAGAGCTTACGCTGACCCTGTGAGGATTTCGGCCTTCCTTCCTTTGCCTCTTCTTGGAACTGGAAACCTTCCTCCTGGAATGTTGCTACCCTCCTCTTCCACCTACTACTCACCCTCTGGCTCTATCTTCTCTATTGAGTTACTGTCATTGAAAATCAAATTGCCTGGGTAACTAAGTATCTGCAGTGGTGTGTCCTCCATCACCACATCGATCTCCTCTTATAATCCGTTGTTGGAGCACCAACGACCAAGATTAAAACTTAATAAATGGATAGGATCATCTCTGGATCGATCCGTGTGAGTTTCTAGATGATTCTCACCTTATATCAATTAAAACTGATTATTAACCATATTCCCTAAGTTTAGACTTATGAAATATTTAAAAAAACGGTTAATAATCTAATTGAGACACTTCTATGTTGAATTTTCAAAAACAATTTATGGGTTTTGGAGATCTCGTGTATTCTAGCCTCTCCACCAAATTTTATGTCTAGAACACATCCGATGCTATAAAAACTAACAGTTAACCCCCTTATTGAACTTGGAGACACCTGTACATGCTGAAGCCCCACTATGGAAGGGCATGCCACTATGAAGTGTCCATTTGATTCCATGATTTGTAAGCTCCTTTACTCGATTACTCTAATTATCTATTGTACTAGAAGGCAAGTGGACGCATTGGATCTTATACAGGATTCCAAGTGGGTCTCCACTTAGGGTTTGGTCTCCCTATATGGGGTCCAAGTCCTCTAGAGGGTCATATTGGCACTTGTAGGGTAAGCATTGAAAGCCATGGATCTCCATCCTAGCAGAGAGAATATTTCCACTACATGGATCCCTCCACACCATTCATTGATTGCTCGTGTTCCACCTTTTGGATGAGGATGATGCACTTGAACCACCATGCCCAGCCGGCTTTACACTTGCACCACACACTTAGCAGATGTTCCAGGGCCCAGATGAGGATGTGTCTCACCATGGGAGACAAAGGGAGGGCTTATGTCATCATTCTAGCCCTTGCAGATGGTATATAGGCATTATCGATCCACTTCGAGACCCGTGAGGATGTTATTGTTCCCCCACGCCACTTGGGAACACCATATTTGATTTTCTTAGATATCAAGGGGCCACCCCCTTGATCACTATGTTTGGAGCCTATTCTCTCACGTTGGCACACTTTGGACTCCACTAGGCCTCTTCAATGGCCCAACGACTCATTGTATCTATTATTTTTCCCTCCTAAGAGGTTTATCTTTGTATTATGGAGCTATCTTGGTGGGCTTGTCACCAAGTCATGTCATTATTGTACATTATTTTATTATTAAGGCGCATTATTAGGCTAATAGGCTATTCGAATCCCCTTATGGATTGTATGAATAGATGAGAGGCTCATTCATTTCTCTCATCACATTTTTTTGGATTGGACTATCTCTTCTTGAAAATTTCAGCTAGCCTCTTTAATGGATGAATTGGAAGTCTAATGCATTTCGATGTTTGGAAAAGATTTTCTTTTGTCTTGGAGCTTTGATATTTTTGCACATTGATGATTGGAGGATTTTCGCTATACTTGTAAGTGTCATTTTCATGTTTTGTTTTACATGTATTGTCACTTATGTAATGTATGAATGTTTTCACTCATGAAGATGGTGTAGCTGCTTTTAAGAAATGTGAATTTGTCAAAACTTGTCTGTGTGAGGGCTTTTCATATGTTTCATGTTCAAGTATGATGAATAAATGTCCTAGAGGTATATGATTGTCATTATTACCTTGATAAGTCATCAATTGCAGCACCAATGAAGTATAAACTTTCCTAGTAACCTAGTTTTGCTTCTAGGCCATGCGAAGTTGTTAGGAGACTCCTTGATTGGGTATAAGTTATCTCTAAACATTAGATTACATTGACTCCATTCTCCCAATAGACTAGGCACTGGTTTGGTCCAAGGTGATCACCAAACAAATATCTTTTACACCTCATTTTCCTCTTTCCTAAGCCCAAACCTAGAAGGCCTTCTAGGGCATCACACAAATTTCATTGTAGCCATCAAAAATTGAAGTAAATTGGTTTAGAGCTGCGTTGGTGGGTCGTCTAGAGGTCCTCCAAATTTGAGGCTATTCCGACAGTGGAATCTTGAGATATCCCAAGCCCTAGCTCTGAAACTGTTTCCCTAGTTTGCTTTTGGTTAGAGGCTTCATTAAGGATCATTGCATTCACATTTCAAGAGAAATCTAATTCCTTTGATCCTCTTCTCCTCCCTAACTTGGTAAAGTCCACTAGTGTTAATCAACCCCAAACCCTTGACCTTGTTTGGGCCCATTAGGGCTTTTTTGTGGTCCCACAACCTTGCAACTCCAATTTCACAAAGGACACATAGAAACCCTTTTCTTTAGGATTCCTTGATCTTGGGTCCCCCTTTTTAAGTAACACTCCTCAAACCCTAGGTCTTGGTAATCCCCTAGCCCTTCTAAGAGAGCCTTTCATCTTGCTTCTATAGCAAGTAAGCCCATTATCTGAGCCTCTCTTATGAATAGGCTTTAGGAATCACCCCATATCCTATCATTGATCCATCTATTCTTGTGATTCCTCTCGTACCGGGACTCCTCCCAACGGTGAAAGTATGTAAAGAGCAGGGAGATTTAGCTGAGGTAACAATGGGTAATTGCTCCATTGTTGCCCCTTGACCTAGTAGTTTCTCTATAGGATCCCCTCCTAGGACCCCTGCTAGTTTGAGCAGTAACAATGCCCCACTATCAATAATCCAAGAATCAGAAGAAGACGAAATTGGTACAAGTGCATGAGATTTACCTCGATCATTTGATGCTTTCTCATTCTTTTTGGCACCATCGAGAATGCAATCTCCAAGATTGTGTTGTTGGAGTGTTTGTGCCATGATGTCAATATGATTCTTCATGCATGCAGATTCGGGATGAAAGCCTCTATTGTAGTAATTGCACCTGTTATTTTCCTTCTTCGATCTCCCATTCTTGGAGATGGAAGAATTTTCATTGGATCTAGAATTTGGTCCTTTCTATTATCATGCTCCTTTCCTTTCTGCTTGTTGCTTCCCTGAACAACAAGTACATATGCATTATAACTTTTGAGGGTTCCCATTTTGATAAGTTTGTCTTGTCCTTGCATGAGAGACTCAATGAAAGAGTCCACCCATGGCATCTTCCAAGTTGCACCCATCATTAATCTTGAAGCACTAAATGAAGAAATGAAAATGGAGTATTTTGGTCTGAGCTTGGAGAGAATTGGTAGAATAAGTTGTTCCCCTTTCTTTCCAACACCGCATGCCTTTATCTCTGGAAATAGCAACTTGAACTTCGTGAAGAAGTCCAGTAGGGTTTCAAAATTGCTCGGGCTCAAAGATATGAGCTCATTTTCCAACTCATGCCCATGCATCATGTCTTTCTTACTGAAGAGACCATCAAGGGTTGTCCAAACATCATTGGGAGTGGTGGCAGACTCTATGTGAAAGAGTAGATATGGAGAAATGGATGCTTCATCCATTCTGTTGAAGTATTTTGTCTTCTTGAGAGCTGCATTCAACACGTCTTCAATGCCCATAGTGATTCTAAAGTGCCCCTTACTTCTGAGAACAAGAGGGATTCTTGGCTTCCGTTCATGCTAGTTGAATGGTGTGAGAATCACTTGTTGTTGAGACTGATCCATCTTCTTTAATCTTCAATCTTCAATACTTACAAATATGGCCATGCTTTTCTTCACCACCAATCGTGCTCTAATACCATGTGAAATTTTGTGTTACACCTGCAGAGAATCTAGGTGGAAACAAAAGTAACAATTGCAAGCTAATAACTAAAGATTGTAAAAAAGATTAAAATACCATTTCTTTCTGTCTATATCAAAAAATGGAGTATAATACAATGATATATAGCCTCCATGATGACATGCGCCTTGGTTGGGTGCCATAGTGCATGGATAACATCTCTCGAGTATAGACCTAGTCAACTAGTTAACCAATCAACTGAACTATTAGAATCCCAAAGATAACTAGAGAATCAACATGCATAAGTGGAATTGTACTGAAGTCAACTGACACCTTGTCCTAGTTAACTAGAGAATCAACATGCAATCATCAATTAACTATTTCATGGCTCATGCATGACTCCACTCATAGTAAAGAGAAGTAAAACTCATGCATGCATGACTCCAATCCATGTTTTTTCAAGGATCTCCTAATCTAACAATTACTTCTTATGGTTTCTTATATTATTTTTTCTTGCATTCACACTCATCATAAAGCAATTACACATAAGATCTCAATAGTAGAAACAAAATGCTAGTAGGATCATAAAGCGACAACCAAACAAGAGACACCAATATTTTACCTTGGGAAAACCCACACGGGGGAAAAACAAAACAACCTTTTCTTTAGAGAAATTCTTCAGTTCAACAAGAGATACATCTAATTCTTCTAGTCAAGACTAAAGTCAAAATGCCCAACAATATAATTCTAGTCAAACCTAGTCAAGATGCCCTTTGTTAAGTCATAAACGTTGCCCATCCAATTTGGCCCTGTGTAATTTGCCTAGGCCAAAATCGAGCCTCTTTTCTCACCCAGAAAATCTTGGTCATGCTACTCTCGTATGCCCAAAAAATATGCCTCAGATTTGTCCTTACTCTGCCCTAGATTCGTCCTTTACACTGCCTCATATTCGTCTTATGCTCTGCCTCAAATTTGTCGTTTTCTCTTTGCCTCAGATGGTGATCCGAATTAACTTTTGTCATTTGAGGAGGTCGGAAGCTTTATATAGTCTTCTAGGAGGCCGAATGGGTGTCTCTATAAGTTGGGATGACTTGAACACTTTGAGGCCGACTTGATATTTTGGAACGAAATATTCAAATTTAGAAATTTAAAATTCCCTCCCTTTTGATGTTGACATGAAGAACATGTCTTACATATATTTGAAGGGCTAAAACATTTAATTATGAAGAACGACCATAGCTACAAAAATTCAACACTCTCTCTTACCTAGTGAGGTATTCATAATGACTATCCATATGTTCTCTTGTTGAAAATTTTCTCTAAGAAAAGGTTAAAACAACTCATCATCAACATCAACATCACTTTATTACGATAATCTTGATCAACATCACTTTATTACGATATTCTTGGTCAACATCTTTGACCTATGGTAAAATCTACAGTGTCAACTAGGTACCATAATTTTGGTTAGCATCTCTAACCCATGGTACACCATTAGCGTCAACTAGTCACCATGATGTCGATGCCTCTGATAAATGGCATACAAACTAGTCTTGGTTTACCATCATTCTGGTCAATCTCTTTGACCCATGGTGAAACCCTAGGGACACACTCAATCCATTTGAGTAATCCTTGTCCCAAATCCAATAGCCTCATTCTAGGCCATGATGCTAAATGGGCTCACTCAACCTATCTGGAGAGTAATCTTGAGCCTAACGCTGAAAGGCACCCACTCAACTCTATGGTTGAGTGAGTCTGGACCTCTAGAACCATTCTTCCTAATTCTGGTCAACATACTTGACCCAAGAAGAGTGGTTATCCTTTACTGGACCATTCTCCCTAATCCCGGTCAACATACTTGACCCAGGGAGAATGATAGTCCCTGATGCTATCACATCAACACTCTAGACCATTTTCCCTAATCTTGGTCAACCTGACCCACAGAGAATGTTTTTCCTTGATGCTGCAATTTCATCACTCTTGTTGAGAGAGACATGTTCAATCACTCCAAGCTTGTCCTCGAAGTATACAAACTTCATCCTAGGATAGAGGCTTTATTAGCAATCTGCTTGACAGTAGAATAGTACTGGAGCCACAATGCTTCCCTCTGTACCATGCTTGGTACTAGATCTCACTATGCTTTGACCTATCATCATGGTCGTCACCTGTACTTGATCAAACAATCATGCAAGTAGTTTATGAATCCATACTGCTTCTCAACTCGCCAACCAAGTTGTAATATACTCCGCCTCTACAGTATTGAGTGCGACACATGTCTGCTTCCTGCTCATCCAAGAGATCACAACAGAGCCCAAACTAAAGAAATATCCTAAAGAACTCTTTCTGTCTTCTGCACTCTCTACCGAATCTGAATCTGTGTGTCCCTATAGTTGTACTTCGCTATTTGATACATCTCAAACCATAACTGGCTGTGCCATAACCGACTATACCATGTTGGTACTTCAACACATGTTGAGCCACATGTATTGGATCAACCATAAGTTGATTAACTACTTCCCGGTTACCCTAGATTGGTGCTCTTTCTGAAACAGATCTTGTTGTGGCAATCCTAGTTTCTCCCTCTGCGACTACAACTTTCTAGTTACTATAGCATATCAGCTATCTAGCTTGACAATCTCAATGATAGTCCATCATCCCAAAAATTTCTAAGGGATCTCAATAGTATGCTTCTTTTGATCAAGGAGGTAATGCATCAAATCTAAGTCCTTCATCTCAAACTCAGAGGTCAACTCCCTCTGAAGCTAAAACAAGGCTTCTTGAGGAACCCCTGATTGTTCCCTCTATCACTTGATTCCTTATGCTTCCGTCATAAAAAAAACATATAGGATCAACCTTGATCCATTAATCCAAGTTTGAGGTACATTATTCTATTTGCAATCAAGAGACTCCTTCATGACCCTCAAAGCCTTGAGGTGGTCCCATGTACACTTCTTCCTCAATTTCTTCATGGAGAAAAATGACCTCTACATCCATCTGATGTAATTCCATAACAGAAGAAACAATAATTCTAATAGAAGTGTACCTAGCAACTGGAGCACGTCTTTTCATGATCCTCTCCCTTTTTCTGGGAGAACCTTCTAGTCTCAAATATAGTTTTGTACTTGTCAATGTTGCCATTTGTTGCATGCTAGATCTTATAAGATCCATTTGGAAGTCATCACTTACTTCCCTTCGGCACAATCAAGGTATACTCCAAACCTGTTGATATCCCTGTTCCCTCTAAGTTCAAATCTCATCTAGTACAATATCGCTCAACAAAAATCACTGATTCTCGGAGAGTCTTCTTGTCACAAGCTTTACTTCATTCTTCCACTACTTCCATCTGTTGCCAAAGCGTTGGTAGCCTTCACTATGTACCTGCAATCCTCACTAGAAGGCCATGGAAGAACAATTATAACCAAGCAAAAGATACAAAGACAAGATATTAACTAATAGTTAAACAATAACAATAATAATTAAGGAAGAGAGATATAAGTTACTGATCTTTTGAGAATTATAGGGAAATGTCAGCTCCCTCTTGATCTTAGCCATCTTGCAAAAATATTCATCCTTGTTTTCTACATCAGTTACTTTCCTTCCTTCCTTGCATGAGCTAGGGTTTCTTATTTCAGCAAAAACATTGGTCTAGATCCAACTCTAGTGTTTTATTCACAAACCCTAGGGAAATCACATCCAATACTTCAAGTCTTTTGTAACAAAAAATTTGTCACATACAAACTTTCTTTTCATGCCCAAAATCATAGAATTTTCATGCCTCTTCAGCATATTGAGTCATTGCTTCTTATAGCAATGAACTCTGAAATTCTTCACAACCTCACGACTTCAGAGATTTCTCAATTTACCTTGTAAGCATAGTATTGTAACTATGGATTCTCGGATGAATATTGTTTTATTCCAAACCAAGTTAGCTTTCAAAAACATTATAGTAGTACTAATAATTTTTTCCTTTACAAGGACAACTTCAGTTCTTCACAAGAGGACTTTAGTTTCAAAAACTTGATGAGGACTTTTTCATTGTAAACTTATGAATGCCTTTTGACATATGAAAGCAAGATGTCTTCATGGCATTCCAATGTCCTTCTTAGCTTCCTCTGATTCTGATTAACTCAATATTAGAGGCTCGATTCTTGCAACTTTAGACTTTTCTTTTGAATACATATCTTTGCAGTAATATGTAGTATCTCAAAAGAAGTATCCATACACAGGTTCATACACAAAATTCAATCTGAGACACTCCCAGTTGTCAAGGCTTGACTTGCTTTAGGGTAGGCCTCATGTATGACAATATGGAGCTTCACCCAGCTTTATGTGTACTAGGATAACATAATGTGAAAATTGTATTTAATGCAAACCTGTTAGTTCTTTAGTCAAAATAGGAAGTTTCTAAATCTCCTTTAGTTTGTGAACATTTTTCCTTGAACCATAAATTTCAAATTTCCATGAGATTTCTTCTTGGTTCCAGCTTCCTTGAATCAAATAATATTCCATTTTATTCTGGTAGGAATAACGACACTTTATCAAAGAACACTCCAACTTTTAGAGCAAGATGACACTTGCTTTATTTTCATCCATATTTGTCAATCCATGAAAGATTTTTAGGGGGAATATTGGGTGCATTCTTAAGGAAAATTTAGGCATTTTAATTGCATGGATTGCTCACTACTGGAACCTTTATATTTGGGCTTGTAACAACATTAAGAGTCTTGCCCTCTCTTAGCAAAGGATACAAAGAATATTCAAGTTCCATGACCTCCCCAACCTAAATAGTTGCAATACACTTGGTTGATCTTGCCCAAAAGCTTCCCCAAAGGTAATGTGGTACAACTCCAGCAATAATATAAAAGCTTGAATGACTAGGAGAGAATGATATCAGCTCCATGACTTTGTCCTCAAAGATGACTCAATCTGATCTAATAACTTTGGCTCCCAAGTCAATAGGAATTCGGCCTCCAATGTGATAACCAGATCTGGCAAGTATATGATCTCGGTTCCTCGACCTCCAAAGTGACACTAACTCGTCTCCTCAAGAATTTAAGGGACTTGGCCTCTTAAGATAGAATAATCTTCAATTCTAGAAATGACTCAAATTTTCAAGACCTCGGCTTCTTCAAAATTATTGTAACATCAATTTGTTCTTCTTCCAAATGCTCACACAGAGATTTTATTGAGGTATGATTCAAAGACACTAAAACAAAAGTACAATCCTTTGCTTCAGTTATATGACCTTGTTGGTTTTCGCATCTGAGGCCTCTTGGTCTTTGTGGATGTTATACTGAGGCCTTTCGGCTCTCTGCAACCAGACCACTTGAGGTAAGACTGAGGCAATTTGGTCCCTGTTACCCACCATTTTACGGGTAATATACTAATATCCCTAGGAGAAATTTTTTCTCCAAGATGGTCCTCAACTGGCAGCTAACTCATTGTGCCATTTTCTTTTCCACTTGAACCAGACATGTGGTCCCTCACCCATCTGCCATGATCGTATGTTTGAAGGTGGGCCTCCCGAATATAAAGATATGCCTTGTCATTTTGAAATTGAGTATTGAAGTTTGCTTATCATGGACACTTATGGGTATCGATTAATGGGGGTATTCGGCAGAAATAATGGGCTAGGTCTGTGCTTCTGTCCCCTAGACCCCTTTTAGGCATAAACCTTGCATTCTAGTCCCATGGGATCTCTTTTACTAACCATTTGGTTCCAGGGTATTTCACGGGAAACCTCGATTTTGGTTGCGTGGTCCCGCTCCATATCCGTTCATATTACCCTCTTTCCATTCATTATTACCCCATACATCATTTCTCCCACCTGGGTCCATATTCCTCCATCGAGTCCACATAGGGTCAACTCACCCCTTCCCCTTGCCCACACCTTGGGTCATGGCCTGGAATTAAGCTCGGAGGTTGTTGCAGCTAAAAAGAAAAAATCGTATATGGCCACATTCAACAGGAAAAGTACCACAAAATGCAAAAGATGGCTGGAACAAAAACACTTAGCACGTGGGCAAAAGCTAGTACATGAGCTCTACCCCAGCATCATGGCCATCACCCTCGTTCCATCAGGTTCTATGAGCCTTCTTCATCATATAGGAACCCATGGTTGTCCCAAGCCCTGGTGGGCGATGAACCGCGCCACCTTAAAAGGGGGAATCCACTGCTATATCTTATGCATCATGCTCTAACCCCTTAAACCCCGAGAAATTAATCAAAGACAATCATAAAAAGGAAAAAAGCATATAAAGAAGGGTGGAAAAATCAAGGCCGAGGCACCTCATGTACCACGATTGCTCCCTCCTACACCTTATAAACCCAAGTGTGGGCTTCCCTCTTATTAGCTACCCTTGTGCCCCAGCATGTGACCCAGGGCTGCCCCTTCTCATTCCCTACCTCATTCACCTATATGCCACATGCCACCACCTTTTGACGGATGTACCTTGACTATATAATCCCCTGTAGAAACATAAACCACCTAATAGGGTACTTGGTTAACCCCATTGGGTTCTTTTGGAGGAGCAAGTGACTTCTCTAATGCTACACTATTGGAGCTAGTGGTGTTCTCTATACTGATGTATCTTGGAACTTTTGCTTAATTACGAAGTTTGTTGAGCCAACACACTTTCATGCGTATGTCATAAATATTGTGAGACTATTCTTTGAATGTTTGCGATGTATGTTATTTTCATCTGTACTAAGGAAATTGAACTACCTTAGTGGCGTTGGTACTTATCTTGTTGAAGGTGTGTTGTATTTTTTTTTAATAATCGTTGCTTCCGTGTGAACTATTTCGTTGGTTAATCAACGATTCATTCTTATGTATACGCTCATGTGTCATTATTTGATCAATAATATTACTCCTCTTTCAAAGGCTCACTTTTCCTCTCCCTTGTGGTAGAAGAACCTTGATACATTCCACAGTTGAACATTTCACAAGACATTCCCACTTGTTCATCTGAAAGCTCATGTACATTGCTCTCTTGTGCTGAACTTTGTAGCCAAGGCAGTCGGGCCTTGATTCCAGACGGGCTCCCACACCAAATGGTGTGAAGTATGATTGGGACTTTCATCAGGGAGACCCTCTTGCATGTTGGCGGTATCCAACACCATCAATAGAAACTTATAATTCCCATGCGGATGCCCTATCCCAATTCTCAACATTGGCTCTCAAGTGTAATCTTTAGTTAATTTGGGTAATATACCAATAGTATGGAATTATTTTAATTTGTTTATCTTCTATTTTAGTGTTACAACCATGTTAGCCAAGAACATGTAGGATTACTTAGATTAAGAATGTTAATAACATTTGGAAAACAAAATCAATGTGTAGAAGTTGTGCTAGAATAAAATTTTATTAAAAGATTCATAATTTCCAAATCTCCATCTAGTATATTAATTCTAGTACCCCTTTATAGTTTATATTATTCTTACAAAATAAAAATTATTACAAGTCCCAACCTCAAACCACCAAAAAATTGTTTGTTCCATGTTGCAATGTTCCCTGACATTGCCCATTTTCCTTTCAACTTCAATTTTAAATTTTTTTCCTTTCCTCAAGTTTCTAACTAAGGAAACTTTATTTTTCAAAAATAATGCTTTCAATAGATTAAATTTACTTACATTTTATGTGCATCTACTACTCTTCAGGCTTTGACATGTGATTTGCTAGCATGTACCTTAGTCTCCCAACCTCACTTGATGGTATGCACATTGCATACCATAGCCTTCAGCTTTGCTTCATCCTTCACAATGTATCTCTAGGTCTCCACATCCACATCTCTAATACTATGTCATGTTTAAGCATACATAATAGCAGATTCAGAGAGAAAGATACCTCATTGTTTGGCATTCCAAAGTGTGACATTTTATGATATTGCTACATTGATGAGGTGAGATATGTATGCCATGAGTACGATGTGTAACTTCTAGGTCATAATTATTAACACATAACATGACATAATTAACTTGTCATTATTACACCATAACTCAATATAATTTTGTTACTTCAAGAAGTACCTTTAAAATAACATTCTCCTAACAAACACTCCTAAGTACAAAATATGACCACTATAAAGTTTCTACTCTTAACCCAATGAGGTGATTATGGTGCATATTCTCTTTTTGTCAAATACCAAACATAATCTAGCAAGTACTTAGATGAAGTTTGTACAAAAATCCAAAACTCCATATTGTAATGGACCTAAAAGGACTGTCAAGTTGGATAACAAGTAGAGATTTATCCTACCCCTAGATCTAGTAATCACAAAGAAGGATTAAAACATTGGAGGTGCAAACCTCAATGTTCCATGGACACATAATAGATCCAATGTTAATATGGATCTATATTAGTTTAGTTATTATTGTTTGAATATGGAAGAAAAATAGTATGGTCTTACTTTCTTTTTCTTTTTTGTACTTTGTTCAAGTTATGGTAATTAACATAAAATAAGATGAAATTTTCTTCATTTTTAGCTTCTGGCACATGCACACACACTCACACATGTTGCCTCAAAATCCAGCAAGCCCTGTGAGAGACCTCACAAGGCAAGGCCTAGACCCTAATGTAACAATGAGGTGGACTGCCACTGTCACCTTAGCAATCCACCTCTTGCTCTTTAGTGGGATTTCACCATATGAGAGGCTTCCCAGTCTTCACCTAAAGGATATTCTAAGTCAATTGGCTCAAGGTGATGCATATGAAAGGCCAAGGTACTTATTAAATGAACAAATACACATTTCTCTATGTATAGGAACAATGTACCATAAAAAAGCCTCTAAAAGATACTTGATACCTAGGGTTTCAAGTAGGCCAACAAAGGAGTATCTAGGCATGCAAGCATGAATAAAATGTTTGCTTAATGATGAAATCAACAAAAAATGAGATGGAAAACCTTCAAAATAAGACCCAAGTTGAAGCCATAATTAAGAATAGGGTTTTGTAGGGCACAAATTGCCTAGGGTTGATGACATAAGCTCTATTAGAGGAAATTTCATCATGGAAAGAGCTAGATTTTGAGTTTAAAGGGTCAATCAAGGTGAGATTATGCTACTAAGGCATCAACGTCCTCCTTCAATTCAACTCTAGTTGAATTTGGCTGTATGCCGTAGCCCTAGCGACTTGCCTTAAAGGGCTTAGGAAGATAAAAAGGAAGAAAAGATAAAAGAGTTTATTAATTTTGACCGCCAAAAGGATTCCCAATGCCTTTCCCTACCTAGGTGATGGAGTCTTTAGGGATAAATTTAAGAGATATCAAATCTATGCATGGAGAAAGGCGGAAAAGCCTAGTGCTCACTTGTATATCCTAGCTATCTTGTTATGAGGGAAGAAATTAAGTAGAAGAAAGCCCTCTAGGAGGTCTTCTATGGAATTCAATAAAAACAAAAATTAAGATGCAATGATAAACCAAGAATTTTCCAATAAAAATATGCATTTAAACATGGTACGCTAGACTAGCAAACATTCATCACATGAAACATCATTAAAAATATGCAATTATATTGACAATTTTTCCAAGAAATTTCCTTCTTTCAATCCCAAAAAGACATCTCCAATACATAAACTAGTCTCCAATAGCAATAGCTCCAAAAAGGTCACATTCCCAAAAGTAGTGAGTAGAAAAAGGCTAAGTCGAGCTCTCTAAACGAGGCGAAAATCCACAAGTGATGATTAAAAGAAAGAATAGAGTGATCCTCCTTTTATATTAGGACTATCACATACATTAATCCAACTAAAAGCCCTATTACAAGTTTGATTTTGAGTAAAAGTGAAGTAAGTGGGTTACAAGCCAATCCAGTAGCTCAATAAAACAAAATTAGCCACTAACTTTCCACACATGTGAGCTGAAATCCCTCTCTAAGCATGATGACATGCACTTTTAGGTCTAATAAGGCAGCAAAAGTGCTAAATTTGGACTAGATGCATATTCACTCATCATGATCAAACATCAATTGAGGAAGAAACCGCAAATCAAGCCTCAAAACATCTCCATGTGTCCAAAATCCAACTCTGGGTGCTCTGCGTCATCTCCATGTGAAAATCCCTTGAAATATAGCAACTGGAAATATTTCTTCTAACTGATAAATTAATTATGCAGTTTGTTTTGTTTATGGCAAAATAACGAAATATTCACACTACAATTTCTTCACCAAATACAAATACTGCAGAAGAAAAAATAGGAACTAAGAAATGCTAGCACACACACATAAAAATTGACAAAATTATTTTTGGACAAATGTCCCGAGAAAAATCCAACGTGGGAAAATCGATGCAGCAGCTGAGGGTTTTTATTATTATGCAACAGTGAATTCTGAGTACAATAATATTGGATGCCCAATTGGCTATCCAATCTGAGAGAAATATTGGCAAAATCAACTGAGGGAATTTACCCTCGTCTCCAAGCAATCTCGGCTTTGACTGACCTTTGAAAAGCAAGTCTTCCAAACCCTTTTCATAGGCCCTGCATCACCTCTGCGCAAACCCTAACACGCTAACCCCAGAACTAATGCTAATCAAGTCATCTTGCCTGCTGCTGATTGGGAAAGTGTCTCTCCGGCCTCTTGGAAAATCCTCCAAGCCTCTGGAAACTAAAACGACCTCCTCTCCAGCTAAATTGAACTGCTCACTGAAGCAACTGCGCAGGCCTTGCGCTGCTTCTTGGAGAAATAATTCGACCTCCTCTCTTGCCTCTCTGGAACTGGAAAATCTTCCTTTGAATTCACTATCTCTGCCCCTCTCTATCTCTGCATCCCCTCTCTAGCTTGAACTCTTCCAGCATAATGCTTCTCTCTGGAAAATTGAACTGCCTAAGGAAACCCACTTTCCAAGTGTATTTCTCCATCTACCCATCGACCTCTTCTTATAATCTCTAGTTGGGACTCCAACAACCAAGATTCAAACTTAATCGATGGCTGAGATCACCCCCAAGTTGATCTGTGTGGGTTTCTAGATAATTCTCACGTTTCTCAATTAATTGTTCTTAATTAATCGATTTTCCTAAGTTAGACTTAGGCATTTTTTAATTATCGATCAATTAATTTAATTGAGCCATCTCTAGGTGGAATTTCTAGAAACGATTTATGGGTTTTGGATAATTCCTATGTTTTAGGCTTTCCCTAAAGTCTCGAGACTAGAACACCATCTGATGCTACAAAAACTAACACTCCCTATTAGAGAGGAAGGTGTTCTCTCTCTAGTGATGCACAATTTGCCTCAACACCCTATCTCTGCATCATCCACCCGTACACGTTGTTGATGCCTGACAACTATAGTTGTTTGCCAGTGTCCACCAACCACTGCGCTAACTCTAATTCATTTGCCACTAAATATAGTTGAACCATGCTACATTTGTGCTGCTATTGACATTGCACTGTACATCCTATACTACTGCCAACTTTGCATCTGCACTGCAACCCAACTAATACTCCCTCTCAATTGTTGGTGCTTCTACTACAAATACTGCAACTGAGAAGCATCCAAAATATTAAACCAATGGTGTCTCAGCACTGCAACCGTCTCCTGAGTTTATGACTACTACTAGCCTATGCACCAATGTTACTTGGGAGCGGGAGCGGAAGCGGGGAGCGGGAGCGGAAGCGGGAGCGGGAGCGACCATTTTCAGAAGCTCCCGGTTTGGGAGCGAATCCCGGAGCGATTTTTTAAAAATATATATATTTTTTATATTTTTTAATTTTTGATACATATATGTCAACAAAAACATGTAGAATGATGAAATAGACATAAAAAACATAAAAAAACATAAATTGATCATTGAACCATATCACATCAATCATCTAGAAATTATAATCGTCATCAACCTTAGTAAAATTAAAATACATATTACAACTGCAACATATTGAGTCTTATAAATCATGATTCATCAAATTCAATATTAAAGTTTCAACTTCAAGCTTTCAGAATTGAAAATTCAATAACATTTATCATCATTGATCACCAAAGTAACAAGTTGTACTTGTAAGCCAAGTTTAACCATTACAAGAAGTAATATCGAAGATATTTCTAAGTCCTAACTCCTAACTTCTAACTGTTAACATGATATGAAATGTTAAAAATTTATAAAATGAAACATGAATAATGAGATGAAATGAAACAACTTTAGTGACTAGTCTTTCACAAAGCATCATATTCATAATTCACAATCATTACCAATGAGTTATAATTGCCAAGGCCCAACTTCAAACTTCAAATTTTCATTGTCACAGTGATATAATGTTTACAAAAAATATCATAATGTCATAATGATATGAAAGAGTCAAGAGTCAAGAGTCAAGGACTCAAAACTCAACACTGAACAGTTATGAAAACTAAAGTGACAAGTCTAATAGAAACTAAAAAAGACAAGTAAACTGTAAATCTACAAGTGGCCCTTGCCACGAGAGTCTCCAGGAGTATAAGTAGGTCGTGGTGGTCTTCTAGGAGTCTCCCGCCCAGACCGACGACCAGAACTAGAGCCTCCACGCGAGGGTGTCGATGGAGGTGGCGACAGCAATGGAACAAGCCTCGGGCCCCGAGAACTGCTACTGGATGGTGGAGGTGGAGGTGCCATGGCTGCTGCAGCTGCTTCAGCTTCATCCCGTACAAGCTCCTCTTCTAGTTCTTCCATATGTACAATGCCATCCTCCAAATTGTCGTCCTCAGGGTGATTGTCCCAAATTTTATATGTGGGATCTTCATTAGCCCGATCACAGTAATGGCTCAACAACCTCAAGTTGTAGTGCACATAAACCAAGCTTTCTGCTCGGTTTTCGTTGAGCCTGTTTCTTTTCACATTATGTATATAACTGTAGGTGCTCCAACACCTCTCTGCAGAAGAAGAATTTACAACCTGTGAAAGAACTTTTATTGCCAATTTTCGCAAAAGTCCGTGGCCGCCATATGTTTCCCACCATGTGAGAGAATCAAATTTATCTTTGTCATCCATTGCATGGAAGTTACCATACAAACCACTGCCAGTGAAGTATCTGCCTATTTCAAGGCGCACAGCTGCACATTCCTCCCTGTCAGGCACCAACTTTTCTAATGCTTCCAGATATCCTCTAGTTACCTCTCGATCTAAATGGGGTTTGGTCCTAACACCACCCCCTGCTGCAGGTTTGCCCAACCAAGAATCTGAGTAGTATTTTGGCGTAAGGATATACGCCAAGCAATGTAGTGGAAGGTTAAGCCTATTCCACCGTTCACACACACAATCGTGAATCAGTTTGTACAAGTCGGGATCTCTGTTATGAACAATGTCTTTTATTTCCCCCAACATGGTATCCATTTGCTCATACACCTCGCCAATCACTGGTTTGTCTGTATCTGCAAACCGAATCATGTTATAAATTGGCTTGGTGAAATCCAATACCTGTCTCACAGTTGTCCAAAACTGCCCATCAAGAGCGGCCTCCTCCACCGTTTCAAAACCTGCAATGTCAGCTACATTTGTAGCCCTTTCCTTTAACACCTGCCAATGTGGACTTGATACCATGCTAGCTAATGCCTCTCTTACCTTCAAAAGGCGCCTGAAGGTGAGGTAATAGCTACCAAATCTAGTCCTCGCAATCTTCAGCAACTCCAATCTCGAGTGACTGCGGAAAAGGCCATGGGTATTGCTATGATTTGTAATAAATTTTATCATTTTTTTTCCTTTCTTGTACAAATCACCAATCCATTGGTATTGTTCATTTTTGTTTTTGACAATATCATGCAACAGAAGGTTCAATGTGTGAACCAAACATCCAGACCAAAATATGTTCGGGTATTTATCCTCAATAATTGCTCCCGCTGCCTTACAATTAGGAGCATTATCAGTGATGACTTGGATGACATTGTATGGGCCAATACGCTCAATTGTTTCAAGCAATGCTTCTGCAATGTTGATAGCGGTCTTGAACTTGTCTGAGTAATCATGTGCAGCTAGAAAGATGGGACCACTTCGGGACACAGCAAGAACACTTATCAATGGCTTGCCTTTTACATTTGTCCATCCATCAGATACAATGGACACCCCATTGTCAGTCCAAGAACTTGTCATTTTATTCAAAGAATGTGATATTTTTGCTTTTTCATGATCAAGGCCAACAGTTCTTGCCTTGTCATACCCAGGGCTCTTGTATCCTTTAGGGGCATCATTTATGGCAGAAACCATTTCGTGCCAATAAGGTGAGCGTAGAACATTGAATGGTATCCCACATGCATAGAGGAACCTGTAAACTTTTGAATCCACATCATTCCTACACCCCTCATCAAGGAAATCTGATATGGTTCTACAACGTAAAGATGATGACCCTGTGCCTCCATGTGCATATCCACTGCCTTGGGAGGATGCTGAAGGAGTTCTTTGTGAGCTTGGTTCAAAGAAACCCCTTGATCTTTTTGCTCTATATTGGGCGTCCTCCTCTTCCTTTATGTATTTGGCTCTATCTGCTGTTGACACCGCGTTACAAGTTTTGATTCCTATTTGTTTCTCTCCATCCCATGGCCTTTTCCCGCAGAGGTGTCTTCTAGCACGGGTGTATGAGCCTGTGTAATCAATGTTGCAATGGGGGCAATGAAATTTAGTGGTTCCACCCCCTCTCCCTGTTTCAGCCCTGTGAACATATTTCCACAATGGAGTTTGGTCTTGTTTAGTTTTTTGACCCTCATGTTCACCCTCCTCCACATCCTCCTCACTGGGGTTTTCACCCATTTGACTTCCTCCGGCTTCTTCATCCACCTCTTCAGTTTCAGGCCCCCTCCGTTTCCTACTCTCCACCACCATAATAACCAGAAAGGGGACCAGGAAGAGGAAAATGCCAATAAAAATCCCCAGGTCCATCATGTTTGATGTTTGTAGGGTTTGAGTCTTGAATCTGCAAATTAATTTAGTTTATTGGGATTAATTCATTTAATTTATTAATTTAATTTAAATTAATGATCTTTAAACTCAAACAGGTAAATGAAACTAACCAAATTAACTACCTAACCAGCTAAACTAACTAAATGATTAAGTTACTTACCTCTGCAAGCTTGCTCCTCACTCCTTGGCACTTGCTCCTCGCTCCTCAGCTCTGGCTCCTTGCTCCTCAGCTCTTGCTCCTTGCTCCTTTGCTCTTGCTCAGCTCTCAATCTCAAGCTCAATGAAGTTGAAATGAGTTTTTTTTGGCCCATTGGGCTTATAAACAAAAAAAAATTAGTTAAATTTTTTTAATTTTTCGGGTCCGGCGGAATTTTTTTCCGCCGAACCGCTCCCGGCCGATTAAAAATCGCTCCCGGAGCATTTTTTAATGCCCGGGAGCGATCAGGGAGCGATCGCGGATCGCTCCCTGATCGCTCCCGGGCATTAAAAAGCGCTCCGGGAGCTCGGGAGCGATCGCTCCCTGAAACGCTCCCTATCAGAGCAGGGAGCATAAATTTTTTTAAGGGAGCGCGCTCCCGAAAATCGCTCCCGTCCGGGAGCGATTTTGGGAGCGCGCTCCCGACCCGCTCCCGACCGGAGCGCGCTTCGGGAGCGGGTTCGAGGGGGGGGGGGGGGCGCTCCCCCGCAACACTGCTATGCACTGTCTGCGTGGAAATATGCGTTATTTTTGACTCTGCACTGTGCCTCTTGCCCTGCTATCAAAACTGCTCTGCGCTTCTTCGCATCTGACTGCAACTCGTCTGAAACTGTCACTTTGGAACTGACTGCATCTACTGACACTGATCCTCCTGCTATTAAATACTGTGGGTCCCTGTATCAAGGGTAATGACCCATGAGGAAACACTATCTGATGCTCACCTCAATGGACCCTGCCCAAATCTCTGCACAACTCTGGGACTAAAGCTCGATATTGCCCCACCTCTCTCCTGGAGATATAGCTACATACATGGCGAATTATTCCTCCAACTAGGAGGACACTTTGTCTATCTCTACGAGTGTTGCCTCCTGATCCTACTTATTCTTCTTCTCCTTATTCCTTTAAGGACACCGGGTACTGTAGTGGTCAAACTTGCCACACTTAAGCACTTGATGTTAGATAGATCATTTTTCTTCTTTTTCTCTCCCTGTGAGCCTTGTCCCTGACTGGGACCTTTTGATTTCCCCTTCGATGCAAGGGCCACATTGTCTTCCTCCTTCACACCTTTTGATCCCTTGTTGTTGTCGTTGATGGAGCTCTTAACTAGAGATCGCCTCATCTCCTCTTATTGCAAGTCTGACCACATCTGGTCCCACCCTGGTAATGTATCTTGTCCCAAAATTCCTTGGACAAATATTTCCCATTCCTTGGAGACATTGTTCAGGGCCAAATGCACAAGCTTTGTAGTTTGAGTTGCTTCTCCTACAGCTACAAGTTGATCCCGAATATACTGAATTCTGGTGAAAGGGATATATGCCTTCTCTTCTGCATCCTAACATTCTGCGGCTTCTCTTTTAGAAACATCTTGCGCTACTTTGGCATCCCACATCTCTTTGGTTGTGTTCTTACCAAATATGTGTGAGACAATATGGTCCCAGACTCCATCCAGGATCATCCGCTTCACTTTGGCCATCTATTTCTGAAAGTCACTAATTGTTGTTTGTCTGTAGGCTCTGCCACAATGTTATCTGCATAGGTCTTCAAACCCTTCTCATCTAGGAGAAAGGACATTTTGGCCTTCTAGATGATATAGTTGGAAGCACCATCCAATCTATCTTGATCTTTGAGCCCGACTATGGCCATTTCTGCAAAAAAACTCAACCTGTAATGGAAATATCCTTCTTTCTCTTGCTCGGTTGCTAGCTCTGTTATTCGCACTCCCTTCTGGAGTGAGGAAATCTACCTGCTGCAACTGGAAATATTGTATTTCTCAACTAGAAACCCTCTAAGAGAAATCTCCCTCTGTGTGTGCACTTTCTCTTCCACCTGGCACTGAATCTACTCTAGAAAACTGCTACAAACCCTCTGTGCCCAGACAAGAAATTTGCTCTACAAAAACACTGAACAATTGCTCCCTATGTCTGTTGGAGTCACTTTTATGGACATATCGAGTTTTCCTGCAACTGCAACTAGAAAATTGAACCCTTTCCCAGCAATTCGCACTGCTTGGCTAGGCACTGCACAGCCTCTGAAAATTTTAGCCTACTGCTCCCTCTGAACAACGAAATTTTCCCTTCCTCCGACTCTGAGCATATTGTCTGGCAAATATGCTCTGATACCATGTGAAAATTCCTTGAAATGCAACAACTGAAAATATTTCTTCTAACTAATAAATTAATTATGCAGTTTATTTTGTTTACTATAAAATAACGAAATATTCGTACTGCAATTTCTTCACCAAATAAAAATAATGTAGAAGCAAAAATAGGAACTGAGAAATGCTAGCACACACATAGAAATTGACACATTTATTTTTGGACAAATGTCTAAGAAAAACCCAATGTGGGAAAATCAGTGCAGCCACTGAGGATTTTTATTATTATGCAAAAGTAAATTCTGAGTACAATAATATTGGATGCCCAACTGGCTATCCAATCTGAGAGAAATACTGGCAAAATCAACTAAGGGAATTTACCCTCATCTCCAAGCAATCCTAGCTCTGACTAACCTCTGAAAAGCAAGTCGTCCAAACCCTTTGTGCACGCCCTGCATCACCTCTACGCAAACCCTCACACGCTCACCCCGGAACTGATGCTAATCAAGTTGTCCTGCCTGTTACTGACTCGGAAAGTGTCTCTCCGGCCTCCTAGATAATCCTCCTGGCCTCAGGAAACTGAAATGACCTCCTCTCCAGCTAAATCAAACTGCTGACTCAAACAACTGTGCAGGCCCTACGCTACTTCCAAAAGAAATAATTCGACCTCCTCTCTTGCCTCTCTAGAACTAGAAAATATTCCTCCGAACTTATTGTCTCTTCCCCTCTATCTTTGCGTCCCCTCTCTAGCTCGAACTCTTCCAGCAGAATGTCTCTCTGGAAAATCAAACTGCCCAAGGAAACCCGCTCTCCAAGTGTATTTCTCCATCTACCCATCGACCTCTCCTTATAATCTCTAGTTAGGACTCCAAAACCAAGATTAAAACTTAATCGATGGTTGAGATCCTCTCCAAGTCAACCCGTGTGAGTTTCTAGAGAATTCTCACCTTTCTCAATTAATTGCTATTATTTAATCAATTTTCCTAAGTTAGACTTAGGCATTTTTTAATTATCAGTCAATTAATTTAATTGAGCCATCTCTATGTGGAATTTCTTGAAACGATTTTTGGGTTTTGGAGAACTCTTATGTTTTAGCCTCTCCCCAAAGTCTTGAGACTAGAAAACTATCCAATGCTACAAAAACTAACACTCCATGTGTGCCATCGAGACAACATGGTGCAATATCTCTCCAGTGTTGGGGCTCCATGAGGTAGTACAAGCCCTCCCTAATCATCCTAGGGATGATCGTCATCATCTAGACTTCCTATCAAGGAATTCCCATCAAATAGTGTTAAGGCCAGCTTGGGGGCATTTTGGGTTCTCTGGGTACATCATCAAGAATCGCCAAATCCAAGCAAATTGAACTCAACATTTTAGCATCTAACGGTGCTCTAGGGTGTCAATCAACTGTCAAGATCGTCAAAGTGTTCATCGCTCTGTTGTGGAAGGGAAACGCTACATTTGCAAGGTCATCATGCTCTCTAGAAGTGTAGTACGACCTGGGCATCATGTGGAGTAGGCATGGAATGAGTGTGCCCTCAAGGCCTTTGATTCTCTATGTAGAACCACCAGGCATAATCATCTCAAACTCAAGTGAAAGAAACCACCCATTAGAGACAATGACCATATATGCATCATAGTGGACCATTCACAGTTGTTATGGGAATAATTATTAATGGTACTTCAAATTGGGATCACCTTCAAATATCTAACTAGATCAAGTCTTGTAAAGTGTTCCTTACCTTTATAGAGGTGGTTAGGTAATCAACCCTATTAGGTGCTTCTAGCCCCCAAGTGGAGGTGATATTTCCAAGGTTAACCCTTCAGTTAATAAGTGTTAGTCATAACAAATAACAATGGAGGGGAAATACTTCATGGCAAAGTGTCATGGCCATGGGACCAGCGAGTGTAGGTCCACATCCTATGTTTATAGATGTAATGGAGGGAGAAATCGTTGATACATGAGCTACCCCTTTCCTCAAACCGCTTTTCCATCAATTTGGCATGCCTTTTGCTTATTGTTGATAATGCTTTTATATGAAGCATAGCTAAAGTGTCCAAGCTTGCTTTGTATGATATAGCATTTATTTACCCCTTGAGGATGAGTCAGTTTCTTGCTCATCATGGTTGGTAAATGCAAGGGTTCCTTATAATGAGATGGAGCATCTAGTGCTCAAGAACTAGGTGATTGCCAATGAGGGAGTAGAGCTCATGCTAGGCTTTTTCCCATGTGCTAATTATGTCCCAGCCATCATTTGCATTTTAACTTATCGTTTCCTTTTGTTGTGGCCATCTTATGCTTTTATCTTTCTTGTAGTTGTATCAACCTCCAAGGCAAAGTTCTCTAGCCCTACTCAAGGATGTGGATGTATCAGTGCCAAATCCCAATGAACCAATGATAGTTAACCCAAAGGATGGATGTGATATCATAGGAGGGTGAAAAATGGTAAAGTATGGAAGGTTATGGACATACTAATTCAATCCAAGTTTCCCAAGTAATGCCCCTACTATAAACCTAAGGCCTTAGAGGAGGTCCCACTAAACTAGGGATAAAGACTAACCCCCCTAGTAAGGTGAGAGAACAAGCTTATAGTCAAGATCAGTCAAATATCCAGATCACTCCTTTATCCATGTTAAAATGCCCAAAACATTAAGTAAAAGCACTTGATTGCAAAATGGTTAAAGTACTTGCCAGGTGGTAGCCCGCCATCATTCAAGAGGAATGCTAGATGGTGAGATGTGTATGATCTATGCAAATGGAAGATGAATGTGGGAATATCATCATCACTGAGCAATATGTAGAGCTGCTAGCTGGCTGGCTGTCCAAGATAGGAGAAAAGTTTTCTCCTATAGGGTTACCCACTTTTGGGGGGTAACAAAACACACACAAATAGAGAGTATTTTAGATTTTCCCTAGCCCAATTTGCAGGGTGTCAGTTTTTTGTTGCTTTGAGGCTATTCCCCATTGATTTCCTTCATCTCTTAAAAAATAGAATTTCCTAATTTTTAGAAGCTTCCATTTTGACACCATCGATGGATTAGTAATTAGTTATTTCTTCCTTTATTTCCTAATTTTTAGGGACTTTCTACTTTTAGATTGTGTAGGTTTAGATTCTAGAAATTATATTTTTAGACTATGGTTCGCTATTTGATTGGTGATTAGTCATCAGCAAGTCATTTGCATTTAATAATTAGTTGACCACATTGAGTAGAGAGAATATTATATCCACTGCTGCACCTCACTCCTCGTGCACAAGTGCACCTTATCTAGAGAAGGAAAGTCAGATCTACCCTAGTTCATTTGATGCATGTCAATGAAATTTTAGTGAGACATTCTCTCATGTGGTAAACCTTCCTAATATAACCTGTATGTTAGTTTAAGAGAGTTAAGTGTGTCTTTTGTTATGTTCTTCATCTACTACTACTAGTTGTCTTCTTCTGCCATTTGGTTGCTTGAAAGGAGCACGTGGCAAGTTAAGATGGTGAGTTGACTTGAGAAAACTTACCCATTGTGGAGTGCCTACCTTTTCTTCTCTTACTTTTGCATCATCGTAATCACCAGTTAGAAGGGGAGTTGACTTGAGAAAACTCACCCAGGTGGAGTGCCTACCTTTTTCTTCTCTTGTATTGCATTACTGTAATCATTCTTTTGAGATCAATGAGAAGTAAGATGATTGTTGATATAGATTTCAAGCTTGCTTTTTTTTGTTTTCAGAATTAGTATTTTTCAGATCTACAATTCATGACTTAGCAAATTGATCCAAATTTCAGCTATGTTTTGTTCCTACTCCCTGATTTGTACTTCTGCAGTTTAGTTTGTGACAATATAAAGTTTTGATTAGTGTTTCGTAAAATTTTAAGTTTCAACTTTAAGTTAGATCTTTGAGTTCAAATTTGTATATCATGAATTGAAATTTTAAAATAAAATACCTTACTTCTCTCAAACATAAATATTTGTTGGACTATTTGGCATTGAAAAAGATTTAAATGCTTCCAAACCTTCAAATGGCCATTGAAACCACAGGAAGGAAACAAATTAGGTGGAGATGTAAAACTATAAACAAATGAATCTTTGGCAATAAAACAGAAAGAATTTCAAATAAGCATCTGGAATTCTTCCAAAAAACAAGAAGGAGATTCAAAGTCATACTTAATCCATGATACTCATCTCAGTGAAAAAAACGTACTCCCTTCAAACCATCATGATATGTTATAGAATGAAAAATTATATTTCTGGCACTCACATTTCATAAAAACACTAGCTTAATAAAAATGAATTACATAAAGTAAAATGGCTTACCGTATTGTGAGGTTTCGAAGCACAGCATTAATTTGTGCCATAAACACTCCATTCCCCAAACACCATAATGCTGCCATGCCTAGTATATTTATGAAATGTGAAGCAAACATGAATTACATAAAGTAAAATGACTTACCGTATCGTGAGGAAAAAGTATTCCAAGTACAGCATTAATTTGAGTCATAAAAACTCCATCCCCTAAACCCCATAATGCTGTCATGCCTATTATATTGATTAAGTCTACTGTTCCGCTCCCAAAACTGCTTAAATAAAAGCAAAATTGCATCAGACATAGACTAAGGCACTGAACTAATATATTCCTGCAGCTAAGAAACCTTCAACGCAAGAACAAGTGACAGTTAAAAGCATAGAAACATCTAATGCCATTATACATATGACATTGAATATCAAATATTGAGGATACAAAAATTACCTATGATTCAACCACAATCGAAAAAGCACAATGGCGTGAAGAAATATACCACCAAGCATTATGAAAGTGATTGACAGCAAACCAGTAGTTAAACGCCCAACCAATAATGAGAACTGCATGAATGTCATGTCCAAATGTAAACATAATAACAAACAGTAAGAATGCTAGTTAATACAAGTGTGAAGCATACCCTTGTCAGAAAAGAAATTTTACTTCTGCAAAAACACAGAGAATAGATAACCTAAAATCAGTTGTTCTGATCATGAAAAATCTGCTTTGGAAAAAAATTGTGGCAGGTCCGAATAAAGCACATCGAAAAAAATGGCAAAAGCAAGCGTTATAAAATACAAAATAAATTCATTTTTTTCAATAATTTTTTAATATAAACATAATGAAGGTGATGGGCAACAAAGCAGTTGTTAAATGCCCAGCCAAAAATGAGAACTGCATGAATGTCAGGTCTAAATGTAAACATAACAATGAATAGAAATAATGTTAGTTAATACAAATGTTAAGCATAAACTTGTTAGAACATGAAATTTTTATTTCTACAAAATACAGAGAATAGATAACTTAAAATTCCAATAATTTAAAAAAAAAAAAAATCCGCACTGGCAAAAAGTCGCGGAGGTTCTGAACAGTATGACATCAAAAAGTTCACAAAAGAAATCAGCAAAAATCAACAAACCATGGTGAGCATTAGAAAATACAAAATAAATTCATTTTTGCAATATTTTTGAAATATAAATAAAAGCAACATCAAAAAAGCATATTGGCGCATAAATATGGAACAAACCCTAATATATGATGTAATGGATGCCAAATCATAAATGATAGTCAAAGTCGATGTTGAATCTTGACAGTTGTCCATTCCAAACCAATAAAATACAAAATTACATCGAATATATAACAAATATATATCATCATTATGTGTCATCTACAATGATTAATCTATCATTTATACTGATCCACTCTACCCCTTTTATGGGCAAAGGCAATGACTCATCCTCGCATAGGAGAAGGCCTGTGGCTGAAGACAAATGGTCATTAGTGCATTGTCTAAATCTATGTGGAAGGTAGTGTTGAGGCTATCACATCAACCTCCTCACTCTTAGTCTCCTCCCCACCACCAACTGTTGTGAGCCATCCTCCCCTACGCCCTTCCCTTGTTCCTCATGTAACCACTCAGGTGCCTCCTCTACAATAGGTCACTCGTTGTTCACCCTCTCCCATGTAAAGTTCTATATATATTTGCATATTTGGTGTTTAATGGTTTGGATTGTCTTTGACATATATATATATACAAAGTAAATCCAAACTTTGATATACATGAGAAAATATTTGCGTATTTGGTGTTTAATGGTTCTATGGTTTAAAGATTTTCTCATTTATATAGAGCATGAAAGCGTGAAAATAGAGAGACGACACTAAGTGCAATACATATTTGAAATAAAATGCGATAACATTGAGGCCCTAAATGGCCTAGCATAATGTTGCAACAAATAAATGCATATCATCAAAGTAATCCTTGACACTGGGATCCTCATCTTCAGTAGCACCCTCTACCACCTCCTTTGGCCTCTACCTCAATCCTTTAGGGACATCAATACTAGTGCTTGGGTATACTTGTGGAATCCAACTCCATTCACCCTATTGTTCTTCCAACACCCTCCCATATTGATGAAATTGGCTAATCCAAGCATTAAAATGAGGCAAAAAGTTTTACATGCCTAATAAGTGGTTTTGACTTGAGTGAAGCTTATGTTTTTACTAAGGTCATGATAGATGAGTTCAACACTAAGGTAGAAATATTCACATTCCTAATCGAAGGTTTTGGCTTGAGTGAAGCATACATTTTTACTAAGGTCATGATATATGAGTTCAACAATGAACACCACCAACAATGAGGTACATAGAGGGCTCGGTGCTCTTGATTAAATGCCAATCTCATACCCTTAAATATCATAGAATCCAGCCTTGAAATGCTACAATCCCATAAATCATATAACATTGAAATCCTAAAAATTGTTAAGTCTATTGAATTTTAAAAGGGTTACGAAATTCTACTTTCTTCATATTAAGTTCACTATATCTCATCCTAATCCACCCTGTACCTCTGACGACATATATTTGGTGGTAGCAAAAACCATGACATTAGCATCTATGCCAAATTTAGATGTTAAACATAATAATGGCTTCACTACCTAGAGTTCCATGACAAAATTCAATTTTCATTGGTGACTACATCAATTGCACACATCACATTACCAAAATCACGCCTCACCTTCCCCCATGTAAAGTTATGCAAATGCTTGCTCATGTATATAGCATGTAAGGGTGAAAACAGAAAAATGGCACTATGTGTGATACATATTTGAAATAAAATACGTTAACATCAAGGTCTAAATGGTCTTCAAAGTCCAAAAACATAATGTTACAACAAATAAATGCATATCATCAAAACCATCCCTTATATTAGGATCCTCATCTTCAATAACAC
Organism: Pinus tabuliformis; assembly: GCA_031772625.1. Lineage (NCBI taxonomy): Eukaryota > Viridiplantae > Streptophyta > Pinopsida > Pinales > Pinaceae > Pinus > Pinus tabuliformis. The sequence goes on from CM062810.1 coordinate 787,675,189, forward strand.
CCTCTACCACCTCCTTTGGCCTCTACCTCAATCCTCCAGGGACATCAATACTGGTGCTTGAGTATACTTGTGGATCCAACTCCATTCACCCTATTGTTCTTCCAACACTTTCCTATATTGATGAAATTGGCTAATCCAAGCATTAAAATGAGGAAAAAAATTTAACATGCCTGATTAGTGATTTTTACCTGAGTGAAGCATATATTTTTACTAAGATAATGATAGATGAGTTCAACACTAAGGTAAAAACCTTAACATTCATAATCGAAAGTTTTGACTTGAGTGAAGTGGACATTTTTACTAAGGTCATGATAGATAAGTTCAACAATGAACACACCAAACACAAGGTACATAGAGGACTTGGTGCTCTTGAATAAATCACAATATCATACCCTCATACATCATACAATCTAGTCTTGAAATGCTACAATCCCACCAATCATAAAACACTGAAATCCTAAAAGTTGTTATGTCATGTCCCTTCTCAAACACATTAGTAATAGGGTGTTGCTACACATTTTTGACTAAGGAAGAGGGCCCCACACTTTTGACTTAGGGGCCAAATCGACTTTATTTAGCTGCTAGTGGAATGTGGGGGCCACCCACATAGGAGTTCGAATTAGCCATTCGATATGCTTGGAGGGAAAATAGAATGGGTGGATGGAGGGGTCCACATGAGGCTAAGAGGGCCCAAGGAGTTTATAAATAGAGATCAGCTCTCATTTTGTTTTCATCTTCTACATTTGCAAACAAACACTCACTTGTATGCTTTGTTTCTTAGCAAGTCTACTAGCTATTTAGCCACGAATCTCTCACACGTGAGATTCAACCTCTACTTCGGGGGACCATCCGTGCCCGCCCTAGGGAGGCTGTTACACAGGAGTTTTTAGGGTGTCAAGGACATCAATGCACTTCATCCATCAGCGCAGAGAGGGAACTGCATATTCCTGCGTAGCCAGGAAACACGCAGGGGGAGTTAGAAGCCAACAAGGGATTCATTACTTGCTGGGAGATCCAAGAACTGAGGAGGCAACATAGTAAAGGCATTTTCGCTGCAGTTTGTAGCCAACTAGACCAGCGCATCAGTCAGTCGAATTTCTGGACAGGGGAACTACGTAGAGGCCATCCAACAGCAATTCGTGGGGACTTGGGGAGCAGCTTATCTGGGCCAAGAGCCATCCGGGGTGCTTGGAGTTGGATAGCACAGGTAAACCCAGCATTTTGGAGGAGTTTGCAGTAGGATTTGTAGGTTGTTTCCTGCAAGTGGAAATTGGCAGTCGAAGTTGAGGAGAGGCTCCAAGAGGGCAGAAAATCCAAAGTCAAAACCAGCTAAATTCCCTTTTGGGTTTTGTCTAAGGAGTCCGGGGTTAAAAGCGCACAAATTTCTGGGCAGTTTTCGAGCACCTTCTAGCTAGTCGAAGTTCAGTAGGGCACCAGTTTATTGTAGCAACGCAATGCAGAGTGGTGCAGTAGCTGGGCAGCCTTCAGCTCAACTATTTTCCCACCTGGGGTTGGTCTTGCTTGTTCATTGGGACAAGCCCAGGTGCACCATTCCATTTCATATTGTATCTAGCCTGCAGATTTTTAATAATACGGCTTAGCAATTCCTTATTGGCAGCGTTTTCATGGATGTTTGTTGTGTGTTTAATTTTTATATGTTGTTGCACAGTTTATTTGCTTAATATCACTTACATTCCTATTTAGGAACATTACATGTTAAGTCTATCATATTCTAAATGGGTTACAAAATTCTACTTTCTTCATATTAATTTCACTATATCTCATCCTATGCCATGTTACTACTATGTAATCCACCCTGTACCTCTCACTACATATATTTGGTGGTATCAAATACCATGACATAGGAATCTACGGAAAATTTAGATGTTAAGCATAATAATGGCTTCACTACCTATAGTTCCATGACAAAATTCGATTTGCATTTGTGAGTACATCAACTGCATACATGGAATTACCAAAATCATCACGGTCCTCCTTTTATTGGCCTTTCTTGAGAGCCTCTCTCATATTAAAATTTTAAGTTCCTAGTTCATCCATATTGGCAAGTTGGATGCCTATGCCAAAGAGTATTCAATTAGATAGTAGACAACAATTCATATCAATGTGTGCCACTAATATTGGTATCAAACTCAGTCCTCTTAAACAACAAAATGAATGGAGTCTTTAAAATTGCATCCATTTAGTTAGTTGGCCACTTTGGCTACAGAGCTCCTGATTGACTTCAAGTATTTCACTTTTAATATCTGACTTCACTGGAATCACCATCAATTCCTCAACCAAATATAGGTTGAGTTCAAGTTTGAAGAATGTGTCCAGCACAAGCCACTTATAGAAGAACAATGTAAAATACCAAGATGCATTTATTGTTCTATGGAATTATTCTCTTAAACCATAAAATCAATGCAAATCTGTTATGGGTGTGTATGATTCGCCTTCCTATTGAGATTGAACATGAAGATATAATAATATTTCGAATTTTCAATGGATTAACATCAGCCATATCATATATCATCACTACAACACTAAATAATCTAACTTACATTAGGAGTGGAGTTCTGTTAAACACTGATGCAATCTCAATCTAACCTCTTAGAAATTTGACAAAACTCAAGAGATGCATAAAAGATAATATTCTAGCTTGAGGATACACCTCATTCTGTGGCATGAAATAAAATTGGAAACATTCTTAAACATCCTAGAATTATTAATGGTAATGTTAAAGTTCTAAGTAAAAGAATAGAGAAGGAAAGATGAAGGAGAACATCAACTTTCACTTTAAAAATTCAATATTTCCAATTATGGCTTCGACAATAGATAAAATTACAAAAAAGACCCCAAAAAATCAAATTCCGGGTTTTTATTGACCCTTTGTTCACAAGTTTGGCAATTATTTTGGAAAATCAAGAATTTGCCAATCTTAGATAAAAATGGGGATTTTTAGGTGGTGATTTATCATTTTGCAGTTGGAAGTTGGAATCACAGTTTTCTGCAATGTCAGCTATATTTCGGTAAAAATTTCATCTATGGCTCTCATATATGTAATCAGAGTGCGACATAAGTGATTTCGTTAAAATTTCCATGTTTATGGCTTTTACTGCAAGTTTAGAAATTTCACCTCACGCTAGAGGTTTCCCAAGTCTAGTACCTGTGAACTTCATCCTTAAGGCTGATTTGAAATATCAATTTACAGTAGCAAACAGTGAACCGTAGTTTATCTCACTTTAACCCAATATACTAGGCAGTCCAGGGAAAATATACTAAACAAATGCCAACTTTTTTCAGCCCTGAGGGCACCATTTTCCAAGCATAAACCAGATCTGAAATCACTTTAATTATTGCATATTTACAGCAGTAAATCTGCCATATTATCTTCAATATGTTTGTCAAATCACTCGACAATATTATCCCTTAAATATGTCAAATCAGCATTGTTGCCAACCAAAATGGGTAAACCCTATAGGAGAACTTTTTCTCCTATCTTGGACAGCCAGCTAGCCAGCAACCCTAGACATTGCCCAGTGCTGACGATATGCCACATTCCTCCACCATCTTCACCAATCATGCACCTCTCATTATCCGACATTCCTCTTGAATGAAGGTGGGCCACCACTCAACAGGTACTTTAGCCATTTTGCAATCGAGTGCTTTTACTTAATGTTTTGGGCATTTTAACATATATAAAGGGGTGATCTGGATGATTGACCGATCTTGACTGTAAACTTGTTCTCTCACCTTACTAGGGGGTTAGTCTTTAACCCTAGTCCAATGGGACCTCCTCTAAGGCCTTACGGTTATAGGAAAGACAATACTTAGGAAACTTGGATTGAAGTAGCAAGTCCATTACCCTTTCCATATTTAAGATCTTTCATCTTTCATCATTCCTTTGTTACCACCTCCATCCCTTGGGTTAACTAACATTTGTTCATTGGGATTTGGCACTCACACATATACATCCTTGAGTAGGGCTGGAAAACTTTGCCCTAGAAGTTGACGCAACCAAAAAAATTAAAAAGCATAAGATGGCCACAACACAAAAAAAAGAAGAGTTAAAATGCAAAACATGGCCGAGACAAAATTTAGCATGTGGCAAAAACCTAGCATGAGCTCTACCCCCCTCATTAGCCTATTACCAAAAAATCTAGCAGGGCCCCAGGGGGAGGAAACCTACAGGATGTTGAAAATAGCAACAAGAAATGCTAAATATAGAAGTGCTAAAAATAGCACTGCCATAAATAGCATTTCGGGATACCTTCCTATTTTAGTTAGTCCCTGAACTAAAATAGAGAAGTAAAATTTGAATTTGATCTTAAAACTGTTTGTAAAATAATTAATTAATTCATCTTGAGTTAATTAGTTGGAGAAAATCAAACATGAAGTCTTTGTGAAGACATGCAATAGTTATCACTTTGATTGAGGAAGTTATCCCTTAATTAAGGAGATAAGGATGAGTTGTATTTGAGTTGTAATTACTAATTAGTTAGCTCAATTAACTGAGTTAAGTCCAGTTAAATTAGTTCCAAACAGTTGGAGGAACTAACTGTGAGTTCAGTCAGTTAATGCATGCATGCATGCAACTATTGTTCTCCAGATAACTGAATATTCTCTCATAAATAACTCATGCATGTCAGTTCAGACAGAGACCCAGTTGAGATTAAAGGAAGGGACAGTGTACTCTCAGTTGGAGGAATTTTCCTATAAAGGAAACTCATCCATGCAGAAGGAATTATCTCCTTCAAGATTGCGCATTTATTTCAGAGGTCAGTGTTGTGTGTGAGGTGAGAATCACACAGGTTATAGTTGGAGGACCTAGGAGAAACTGCGCAAGGAAATAGGAGGCTTGGAGGACTGGAGGAAGGCATATGTGTTGTCTATTCTGTCTATGAGCAGCATTGAGGGATTGTACTGAGAGCTGGATAGCTTGTGAGCTAAAGCTTTGTGTAATCCGAAGATATTTCCACTTGTATGATAATACAGATAGTGGGGTTTGTAGCTGAGGCTTTCCCCGAGTTATTCTTCTGTGTTCATGTGTGATTGATTTCTCGATCTCAGTTATATGTGTTCTATTTGATCTTGCTCATATTCGATTAAGCTTCTGCAAAGTTTGTTGTAGAAGTAGATCTTGTATTTTGCTTTAGTATATTGCATAATCTGTTGATCTACCGTGAGAATTTCTACATGGTATCAGAGAAAAGGTGATCAAAGTGAAGAACAGTATACAGGAAGGGAGAAGTTCGAATTTTGAGGTTCCTGAATATAGAAATCGAGTTCTTATCACATCTTAATTTCACCAATGGCGTTCAGCGTTTAAGACTCGAGTATGCCCTTGATGGCAGTTCGAATTATATAGCCTAGAAGGATCGCATGGAAGCAGTATTAGAGGATAACAGTCTAAAGGACTTCATTGATCAATAAGTCCCCAAGTCCGTAGCAGCTAATGCTACAGAATTGGCGGAATGGAAGAAATGTGTGGCTAGAGCAAGGAGAATCCTTCTGGAGGGAGTTCGAGACCACATAATCTCGAGTCTCCATGGGAAGGAGACACCGTTTTCGATGTGGAAATCAATGAAAGATCTATATTAGAACAGCAGCGATCAGAGGAAGTTGGCGCTGAATAACAAGCTTCGGAAAATCAAGTGTGAAAAGGGCAACACGATCTCTACATATCTGAACAAGCTCACCACCTGCAGGGATGAGCTTGGAAGTGTAGGGATCACGACAGCCGATGATGACATGGCGAGTCTTGCATTCCTTGGTCTTCCTAAGAGCTAGCATAGCTACCAAGACTCGGTTAATGGAAGAGAAAAACTGCCAAATTGAGAACGACTTTGGTCGGATCTGATGCAGGAGGAGATAAGAAGAAGCACCAGAGATGGATCCTCATCAAAGCAAGATGATGAGAAAAATCTAGCCTTAGCGAGTAAGGCGAGAAAGGGGAAAGGGAAGGCGTCCCATTCCAAATCCAGTTCTTCCCATGGTGGGAAGAAGTTTGACAAATCGAAAGTGCGATGCTTTCATTGTCATGAAGTGGGCCATTATGCTACGAATTGTCCATAGAAGAAATCCAAGAAGGGATCCTCGAAGGGATCTGATGGTGAGGCACTGGCCTCATAGTTTGAGTTGGATTTCTCTCTTATCGCATGCATGGTTTCATCCATGGTGGGATGTGTGTGGTACCTAGACAGTGGAGCTTCATTCCACATGTCAAGTGACAAGAATCTTTTCAGTACCTTGGAGGAGAAGGATCTCCAGATGCAGATCAAGACGGGCGATGATGGAAAGTACTGTGTTTCAGGTGAAGGTACGGTTGTGTTTCAGAGGGAGCATGGAGCTCCTCTCACCTTGACTGATGTAAAGTATGTACCAGGTCTGAAGAAGAATCTTATGTCTGTTGCTATACTAGAAGATACAGGCTATGATGTAGTCTTTAGTAAAGGAAAGGTATTTCTGAGGCATATCGGCATTGGACAGACCAAGCAAATCGGGATTCGAGTAAAGAATCTCTACAAGATGGAGGTAGACGATTGTGCTGCATTGGGTTCCAAAGCTGAAATGGTGCATAGCCAAGATGTTGGCAAGCTATGGCATAGAAGATTGGGCCACTTGCACCATGAAGCCCTGAAGATCATGCAACAGATTTCTATCGAACTTCCCAAGGGAAAATTGGAGCAGACGAATACATGCAAAGGTTGTACCTTGGGTAAGTATGCGAAATCTTCCTTTCCGGATTGAGACAGTAGAGCTGGAGCAATCCTGGAGCGAGTTCACTCAGATGTTTGTGGACCATTCTCTACAGCCTCCACTGCTAAACAAAGGTACTATGTTATTTTTATTGATGATTTTTCTCGTAGATGCTGGATCTACTTTATGCAAAAGAAGGATCAGACCTTCTTGAGGTTTTGTGAGTTTAAAGCCTTGGCAGAGAAAGAATCTGGAAAGAAAATAAAAGCCTTGCGTACCGACAATGGTGGAGAGTATGTCTCCCACCAGTTTAAGAACTTCTGCGCTACAGAAGGAATTAAACGGGAGTTGACGGCACCCCATAACCCACAGAAAAATGGGGTGGCCGAAAGGAAGAACAGATCGATTGTGGGAGCAGCTCAAGCGATGTTGCATGACCAAAGCCTACCACTGCATTTGTGGGCTAAGGCATACAATACAGCATTATACTTGCAGAACAGAAGCCTGCACCGTATACTAGGAATGAAGACACCTATGGAGGCCTTTTTCTGGGAAGCGACCAGATGTGAGTCACTTCTGAATCTTTGGATCATCAGTTTACTGTCATGTGACCAAAGATGCCCGGAAGAAGCTAAATCCAACAACTGAGTTGGGAATACTTGTGGGGTACACTAATATACCCCACAACTATCGAGTGTACCTGCCTACCAGTCAGAGGACAGTGGTACGCAGGGATCTGAAATTCGACGAGCAAAAAGCCATGCGAGTATCACTTGAGAGGGAGCTTAAGTTGCATGCAGAGGAGGAACTTTCAGTTCCTAAGGAGGAGGAGCCTCAGATTGATGCGGAGCAGCCGCATGCAGAGGATCCGGGAGTGGAGACATCCACTCATGTTGAGACTTCCAGAGATGGGCGGAAACACTCAAGGGAAGCTGACAGGTTGATGCTGGATGCGCAGGAGAATGTGGGACAGCCATCTTCTCAGCGCAGACAGAGGAGGTCGCCCGAGCGGTACACTGGTTACATGGCCCTAGTTGGGGAGTGTGTAGAGTCCGAGCCTTCTTCATTCGAGGAGGCAGTGCAGCAACCAGTCTGGGTTGATGCAATGGTAGAGGAGTACGACTCTATCATTCAGAACAGTGTGTGGGATGTTGTCCCAAGACCTTAGGGCAAGTCAGTGGTGAGTTCCAGATGGCTTTACAAGGTAAAGCAGGCAGCTGATGGCAGTATTGAGAAACATAAGGCAAGGTTTGTTGCTCGTGGTTTCTCACAGGTCGAGGGGATCGACTATGATGAGACATTTGCTCCTGTAGCAAGGTACTCATCTATCAGATCGATGTTGGCACTATCAGCTTAGATGGGTTGGAAGATCCATCAGATGGACGTGAAGACAGCATTCCTCAATGGGAAGATTGAGGAGGAGGTGTACATTGAGCAGCCAGAGGGTTTCGAGACCTTCGATCATGAGTCGCATGTGTGCCGACTCAAGAGGGCTTTGTATGGGCTGAAGCAAGCACCCCGTGCTTGGTACACCAAGATCGACAGCTATTTCACTGGGTTGGGCTTCACCAAGAGTGAAGCAGATGCAAACCTTTACCACATCATGGTAGAAGGTAAGCCATTGATCATTGTTCTTTATGTCAATGATCTGATTTTGACAGGTGATGATCAGCTAATCTAGTCTTGCAAGGAGGACCTTGCAAGAGAGTTTGAAATGAAAGACATGGGTCTTATGCACTACTTTCTAGTCATGGAGGTGTGGCAGAAAGATGGTGAAGTATTTGTGTCTCAAGGCAAGTATGCCAATGAGATACTCAAGCGCTTTCACATGGAGAAGTGCAAACCCATGCAGACTCCTCTAGTTGGGAACTGGAGGAAGGAGGATGCTACTTCAGGTGAGGTGGTAGCTGCTACTGTTTATCGGCAGCTTGTGGGTTTACTTATGTATCTGGTGAACACATGACCAGACTTATGCTTTGCGGTGAACCAGCTGAGTCAAGCTATGATTCAACCTACCAAGCTGTTTTGGAAGGCAGCGAAGCATGTGCTAAGATACCTCAGAGGCACATCTCAGTTTGGATTGTGGTACAGACGGACATAAGGAGTGAAGCTTTAGGGCTTCACAGATGCGGATTGGGCAGGGAGTCCATCAGACCGGAAGAGAAATTCTGGAGGAATCTTCAACCTTGGTTCAGTTGCAGTTTCTTGGTACAGCAGGAAACAGAGATCAGTTGCACTTAGCTCAGCAGAGGCTGAATACATGGTTGCGAGTCAGGCTGCATGTGAGGCCATTTGGATGCGGAAGATTCTAGTGGGATTGTTTGATCAGAGGATGGATCCAGTTGTGATCTACTGCGATAATCAGAGTTGTATCAAACTCTCTGAGAATCCAGTTTTTCATGACAGGTCCAAGCACATTGATATCCAGTATCACCATCTTCGAGACTGTGTGGTCAAGAGGATCATGTTGTTGCTGTATGTTTCAACCGAGGAACAGGATGCAGATATTTTGACGAAGGCATTGTCAAAATGCAAGTTCGAGTTCCACAGAGACAAGATTGGGGTTACTGATAATCCCTTTCTTGTTGAGAGGGAGTGTTGAAAATAGCAACAAGAAATGCTAAATATAGAAGTGCTAAAAATAGCACTTCCATAAATAGCGTTTCGGGATACCTTCCTATTTTAGTTAGTCCCTGAACTAAAATAGAGAAGTAAAATTTGAATTTGATCTTAGCAGTTGTTTGTAAAATAATTAATTAATTCATCTTGAGTTAATTAGTTGGAAAAAATCAAACATGAAGTCTTTATGAAGACATGCAACAGTTATCCCTTTGATTGAGGAAGTTATCCCTTAATTAAGGAGATAAGGATGAGTTGTAATTAGTTAGCTCAGTTAACTGAGTTAAGTCTAGTTAAATTAGTTCCAAATAGTTGGAGGAACTAATTGTGAGTTCAGTCAATTAATGCATGCATGCATGCAACTAGTATTCTCCAGATAACTGAATATTCTGTCATAAATAACTCATGCATGTCAGTTCAAACATAGACCCAGTTGAGATTAAAGGAAGGGAGTGTATTATCAGTTGGAGGAATTTTCCTATAAAGGAAACTCATCCATGCAGAAGGAATTATTTCCTTCAAGATTGCGCAGTTATTTTAGAGGTCAGTGTTGTGTGTGAGGTGAGAACAGTGTTGCGGGGGAGCGCCCCCCCCCCTCGAACCCGCTCCCGAAGCGCGCTCCGGGCGGGAGCGGCTCGGGAGCGGGTCGGGAGCGCGCTCCCAAAATCGCTCTCGGACGGGAGCGATTTTCGGGAGCGCGCTCCCTTAAAAAAATTTACGCTCCCTGCTCTGATAGGGAGCGTTTCAGGGAGCGATCGCTCCCGAGCTCCCGGAGCGCTTTTTAATGCCCGGGAGCGATCGGGGAGCGATCGCTCCCTGATCGCTCCCGGGCATTAAAAAACGCTCCGGGAGCGGTTCGGCGGAAAAAAATTCCGCCGGACCCGAAAAATTAAAAAAATTTAACTAATTTTTTTTTGTTTATAAGCCCAATGGGCCAAAAAAAACTCATTTCAACTTCATTGAGCTTGAGATTGAGAGCTGAGCAAGAGCAAAGGAGCAAGGAGCAAGAGCTGAGGAGCAAGGAGCCAGAGCTGAGGAGCGAGGAGCAAGTGCCAAGGAGCGAGGAGCAAGCTTGCAGAGGTAAGTAACTTAATCATTTAGTTAGTTTAGCTGGTTAGGTAGTTAATTTGGTTAGTTTCATTTACCTGTTTGAGTTTAAAGATCATTAATTTAAATTAAATTAATAAATTAAATGAATTAATCCCAATAAACTAAATTAATTTGCAGATTCAAGACTCAAACCCTACAAACATCAAACACGATGGACCTGGGGATTTTTATTGGCATTTTCCTCTTCCTGGTCCCCTTTCTGGTTATTATGGTGGTGGAGAGTAGGAAACGGAGGGGGCCTGAAACTGAAGAGGTGGATGAAGAAGCCGGAGGAAGTCAAATGGGTGAAAACCCCAGTGAGGAGGATGTGGAGGAGGGTGAACATGAGGGTCAAAAAACTAAACAAGACCAAACTCCATTGTGGAAATATGTTCACAGGGCTGAAATAGGGAGAGGGGGTGGAACCACTAAATTTCATTGCCCCCATTGCAACACTGATTACACAGGCTCATACACCCGTGCTAGAAGACACCTCTGCGGGAAAAGGCCATGGGATGGAGAGAAACAAATAGGAATCAAAACTTGTAACGCGGTGTCAACAGCAGATAGAGCCAAATACATAAAGGAAGAGGAGGACGCCCAATACAGAGCAAAAAGATCAAGGGGTTTCTTTGAACCAAGCTCACAAAGAACTCCTTCAGCATCCTCCCAAGGCAGTGGATATGCACATGGAGGCACAGGGTCATCATCTTTACGTCGTAGAACCATATCAGATTTCCTTGATGAAGGGTGTAGGAATGATGTGGATTCAAAAGTTTACAGGTTCCTCTATGCATGTGGGATACCATTCAATGTTCTACACTCACCTTATTGGCACGAAATGGTTTCTGCCATAAATGATGCCCCTAAAGGATACAAGAGCCCTGGGTATGACAAGGCAAGAACTGTTGGCCTTGATCATGAAAAAGCAAAAATATCACATTCTTTGAATAAAATGACAAGTTCTTGGACTGACAATGGGGTGTCCATTGTATCTGATGGATGGACAAATGTAAAAGGCAAGCCATTGATAAGTGTTCTTGCTGTGTCCCGAAGTGGTCCCATCTTTCTAGCTGCACATGATTACTCAGACAAGTTCAAGACCGCTATCAACATTGCAGAAGCATTGCTTGAAACAATTGAGCGTATTGGCCCATACAATGTCATCCAAGTCATCACTGATAATGCTCCTAATTGTAAGGCAGCGGGAGCAATTATTGAGGATAAATACCCGAACATATTTTGGTCTGGATGTTTGGTTCACACATTGAACCTTCTGTTGCATGATATTGTCAAAAACAAAAATGAACAATACCAATGGATTGGTGATTTGTACAAGAAAGGAAAAAAAATGATAAAATTTATTACAAATCATAGCAATACCCATGGCCTTTTCCGCAGTCACTCGAGATTGGAGTTGCTGAAGATTGCGAGGACTAGATTTGGTAGCTATTACCTCACCTTCAGGCGCCTTTTGAAGGTAAGAGAGGCATTAGCTAGCATGGTATCAAGTCCACATTGGCAGGTGTTAAAGGAAAGGGCTACAAATGTAGCTGACATTGCAGGTTTTGAAACGGTGGAGGAGGCCGCTCTTGATGGGCAGTTTTGAACAACTGTGAGACAGGTATTGGATTTCACCAAGCCAATTTATAACATGATTCGGTTTGCAGATACAGACAAACCAGTGATTGGCGAGGTGTATGAGCAAATGGATACCATGTTGGGGGAAATAAAAGACATTGTTCATAACAGAGATCCCGACTTGTACAAACTGATTCACGATTGTGTGTGTGAACGGTGGAATAGGCTTAACCTTCCACTACATTGCTTGGCGTATATCCTTACGCCAAAATACTACTCAGATTCTTGGTTGGGCAAACCTGCAGCAGGGGGTGGTGTTAGGACCAAACCCCATTTAGATCGAGAGGTAACTAGAGGATATCTGGAAGCATTAGAAAAGTTGGTGCCTGACAGGGAGGAATGTGCAGCTGTGCGCCTTGAAATAGGCAGATACTTCACTGGCAGTGGTTTGTATGGTAACTTCCATGCAATGGATGACAAAGATAAATTTGATTCTCTCACATGGTGGGAAACATATGGCGGCCACGGACTTTTGCGAAAATTGGCAATAAAAGTTCTTTCACAGGTTGTAAATTCTTCTTCTGCAAAGAGGTGTTGGAGCACCTACAGTTATATACATAATGTGAAAAGAAACAGGCTCAACGACAACCGAGCAGAAAGCTTGGTTTATGTGCACTACAACTTGAGGTTGTTGAGCCATTACTGTGATCGGGCTAATGAAGATCCCACATATAAAATTTGGGACAATCACCCTGAGGACGACAATTTGGAGGATGGCATTGTACATATGGAAGAACTAGAAGAGGAGCTTGTACGGGATGAAGCTGAAGCAGCTGCAGCAGCCATGGCACCTCCACCTCCACCATCCAGTAGCAGTTCTCGGGGCCCGAGGCTTGTTCCATTGCTGTCGCCACCTCCATCGACACCCTCGCGTGGAGGCTCTAGTTCTGGTCGTCGGTCTGGGCAGGAGACTCCTAGAAGACCACCACGACCTACTTATACTCCTGGAGACTCTCGTGGCAAGGGCCACTTGTAGATTTACAGTTTACTTGTCTTTTTTAGTTTCTATTAGACTTGTCACTTTAGTTTTCATAACTGTTCAGTGTTGAGTTTTGAGTCCTTGACTCTTGACTCTTGACTCTTTCATATCATTATGACATTATGATATTTTTTGTAAACATTATATCACTGTGACAATGAAAATTTGAAGTTTGAAGTTGGGCCTTGGCAATTATAACTCATTGGTAATGATTGTGAATTATGAATATGATGCTTTGTGAAAGACTAGTCACTAAAGTTGTTTCATTTCATCTCATTATTCATGTTTCATTTTATAAATTTTTAACATTTCATATCATGTTAACAGTTAGAAGTTAGGAGTCAGGACTTAGAAATATCTTCGATATTACTTCTTGTAATGGTTAAACTTGGCTTACAAGTACAACTTGTTACTTTGGTGATCAATGATGATAAATGTTATTGAATTTTCAATTCTGAAAGCTTGAAGTTGAAACTTTAATATTGAATTTGATGAATCATGATTTATAAGACTCAATATGTAGCAGTTGTAATATGTATTTTAATTTTACTAAGGTTGATGACGATTATAATTTCTAGATGATTGATGTGATATGGTTCAATGATCAATTTATGTTTTTTTATGTTTTTTATGTCTATTTCATCATTCTACATGTTTTTGTTGACATATATGTATCAAAAATTAAAAAATATAAAAAATATATATATTTTTAAAAAATCGCTCCGGGATTCGCTCCCAAACCGGGAGCTTCTGAAAATGGTCGCTCCCGCTCCCGCTTCCGCCCCTTCCGCTCCCGCTCCCAAGTAACATTGGGTGAGAATCACACAGGTTATAGCTAGAGGACCCAGGAGAAACTGCGCAAGGAAATAGGAGGCTTGGAGGACTGAAGGAAGGCATATGTGTTGTCTATTCTGTCTATGAGCAGCATTGAGGGATTGTACTGAGAGCTGGATAGCTTGTGAGCTAAAGCTTTGTGTAATCCAGAGATATTTCCACTTGTATGATAATACAGATAGCGGGGTTTTTAGCTGAGGCTTTCCTCGTGTTATTCTTCTGTGTTCATGTGTGATTGATTTCTCGTTCTCAGTTATATGTGTTCTCTTTGATCTTGCTCATATTCAATTAAGCTTCCACAAATTTTGTTGTAGAAGTAGATCTTGTATTTTGCTTTAGTATATTGCATAATCTGTTGATCTACAGTGAGAATTTCTACACGGAACAATTACTAGACTAAGTGACAATAATGGGACAACGGCCCACTGTCACCACAGCCATGGTCCCCTACTCTTTACGGATTTTCACCAATGGGAGGAGTCCCGGTATGATTACGATCACCTACAATACATGTTCTAGGCTTGAAGGTTCAAGGTGATGGACCTAGAGCTCATTCGAAGAGAGGCTTGATAAAGTTACGAGGCTTCAAAGAAGCGAACTACTCTCTAAGAAAAACCCTAGAAAAGAAGGCACAAGACCTATGGTTTTGAGGCTTCTCGATGGTAATAGGTATTCACAAGGTCAAGGCCAGAGAGAAGAAAGGGATCCTTATGTTTTATTCCAGTGAATACTAAGCTTATACAACCCTCAAAGAAGTCCCCAAGGTGAGAGACAAAGACCTAGGTTTTCCCTCTTGGAGTAGCACCTAGGGCAAGAAATTTTATGGATGAAACTTGGGCGGATGCCCACCAAACTTGGAGCATAGGTAGCCTAGACCCTGAGCTTGATGTCTAGACCCTCGAATTCCCGAAAAATCACCTCCATAAAATTTTGCTGCAAGCCCTAGATTTCTGCCCTACCTTTAGGGGACTAAAATTTACAAGAAAATATGGAGAAAGAGAAGTTTGATCACCAAAATCCTTGGACTAGTGCCTAGTCCTTTGGGCAATGGAGTCTTGAGATGCTTAAGATAAGATAAAACGTCTTCTAAGGAGGCTCAAAATCGATGCCCTAGGTACCAATTTCAAACATTTACCCTCTTCAAGATATAATGGAGTTTCATGAAGAATTCAAAGACATTCATTCACTAGGAACATTCATTACATGCCTTGCATTGGATAACATATGCAATTCCAAATTTAATGTTCGACAATTAGGGCACAAATGCGCATATTCTAGAGTAGTAATTCCATACAGTAAACAACTTTCAAAGAAAATTTCCATCAACATTAAGCACTTACAAAGAGACATGCAATATATCCATCCATCATTCAAGAAGAAGCACCAAAGAAGAAAAGCAAATCATCTTCCACATATCAAAATGCATCAAAAGAGTCTCCAATAGTTCCAAAGAAAAAGTCGAGCTATTTTACAAGAGAACTAATCCAAGTGTGATGATGATCTCTCACAAATGAAAGTGAGTTCTAATTATATGGGTCTCACTAAGTCAAATTATCCTAATTAGCCCCCAAAACATTAAAATATTAGGCAAGAAACAAGCCTTGTTCACAAGTTGACCAAGTAGCTTTCACAAATTATAAATTAGCCATCCAAATGCTAGTCGAATTGATGATGTCATGCTGATGTAGGGTTGTTGGAGGGCCACGTTGAGTCCTCTTTGTGCCAAAATGTGAGAGAGGGATCTATAAATCTCAAACAAGGGGATGGCCCCTTAGTCTCCATGCAAATCATCATGTGGGGCCCCAAATTGGGTTTGGGGCACAAGAATTGGTCTCATGGGTCTCCTGATGATAGAAAATCCTATAATGCTCCAATGGTGAGGGCTCTCATGATGGTGCTTTCCCTCCCATGTCTGAAGGGTGAGATAAACTTCCTCCAGGTCTTGGATCAACTGCCATAATACACTAAGTCAGTCAGGGCACATTGGTCCAAGTGCATCATCTTGCGAATAATATGGGGCAATGAGCAGACTACTCAGGGTGTTGGAGGTGCCCATGGCATGAAATGATGCTCTAACACATGATGGGGCCCCATGGCTCTCAACGCATCCCTTAGGAGTGTCAATATGATCCTGTAGTAGGATTGGACCCCAATTAAGCTGCCCAACCCATGATGAAACCACCTGCCAATTACATATAAGATCCAGTGTGCTTCCTCATCCTCAGGTACAATAATTCATTAGTGCATCTAAGTGAACCAAGCTTGTTAATCAAGGGCACATTGAGACTTCATAGTGGGCCTCCCTTCCAGCTTTGGGGTTTTAATCTTGTAATAGTGTTACCTCCCTAGTACAGTGATGTGTGGTTTGACGGTAAGTCACATGGGCGAAGCCCGGGGAGACCGAAGTTCAAATCTCATTGAGTACAATGACCTGTTGTGGTGGCAGCTAGAGGGGCGGATTCCCCTTTCCTGTGAGTCTGCTCTTGCTAAAATCATAGGAACTTAGTATACAAGACTTGCAGGTGGTTGGTTATGCTCTTGGTGTTATAGTGGCAGCTATGAGGTTTGATCCTGGGTCTCCCATAGATTAGGCCTCGCAGTTACTGATTCACCATGTGGTTAAAAAAAATAAAATAAAAATAGTGTTACCTCCCTAGGTAGGAGTTGTGAAAATTCTTGAATCTAACACATCAAAAACTCCTACTGCAATTACTGGTTTACAATCTCCTACTTGTTCTTTACATTAACAAGTTATTTCATTGCATAAACATCGAAGTAAACACTATTGCAGCCTTCACAAATATACAGATCATGCAGTGAAAAAAACAAAGACAATAACACAAGGGACACCGTTATTTTTGGGCAATCGTCCCCGAAAAAACCCAATTCGGAAAAATTGGTGCAGCATATAAAGGGTTTGTATTATTAAGCAGATTCGTGAATACAACTAGGGTGCCAGAAATGGCTCACCCAACAGAGAATATCCTTGGCAGTAGTACCTCTATCCAAAAATAGATATTCCAGCAAATCAACGAACGGATGATCAAACCCCACAGCGACTTCACTTGTTCCCTATGCTAGACAACGAAAGCTGCTCCAAGCACTGCTCTGGAACTGCATCACTCCTCCAGGAGTTGCGTCACCCTCTCCCAGCTCAAAATCTGCTGATTTGCTCCCAGTCTGCCCCACATAATCTCCCCAGCACTGCCCCTGAGGCCCAATATCAGCCTCTACGGCTTATGTGTCTCACTGCGTCAACCCTCTGCATCTGCTTTACAGCCTCTGCGTCAGCCCTTCTAGGGCCTGCGCTGCCTCTCTGTTATGTATTCTTCAGCCTCGAATGAAAATCCCTTGCTAAACTGCCCCTCAATGCAACTTTGATCACTAACTCGATTTCCTCAGCAAACCTCGCCCCAAAAAATCAAATTCTTTGATCACTTGATGTGTCTCCAGCTGACCCTCAAGCCACCTCTTATACTTTTCCTGTTGAGTCTTCAACAGCCGAGATTAAGTCCCTAATCAACGGCTAAGATTAGAACTGGCTTGATCCTCGTCACTTAGAACTTTCTCACCTGTATTTTGTTAATACACATTAATATTTTTATTTTCCTAAGTTTAGACTTAGGAACCCATTAAAAATATTAATTATTTTAATAACACTTCATCCGGGTGGAATTTCTCTAAACGATTTCTAGGTCTCGGAGATCTCATGTGCCTTAGCCTCTCCACCAAATTTCATGGCTAGAGCACATCCGATGCTACCCAAAATCAGCACTCCCTCTTAGCAAGGAATGTGCTCTAGGAATGCTTCACCATAAAAGCATCACACTGATCCTTCGCATCGGTCCTCCATGCTGATGCTTGGCCTGCTGCCCCACATCCACTGCATTGTTGCTTCCTGTACTACTGCCCATGACACTACCACTGCCACTGCTACATCTGTACTGCAACTACCTCTCAAAAATGTTGCCCATAGCACTGCCATTGCTAACTGCTACATCTGCATCTTAGTTATCGAGAAGTAAGTAACTGAATTCACCCAATCATTGACAACCTGGTCACTCTAGAAGCCTCGTGATGCTGAAGCTACCTCAGCTGCTATCTTGTGCTCCCTTTGTTATCACTACATTGCTGCAAACACCTTTGTGTCTCTCGCACTGCTGCAACCTCCACTGCGCTGCCTCAGATTTCGGCACTCTAGCTCTGCCACTGTTGCTCCATCACCCCTTGCTCCACCCGACACCTGTCATCATGCTACTGTCATTAAGGGCTCCTTTAGCCATATGTGATCCAAGAGTTTGGGCACGTCAAGGATCCTGCTCCGTTTTGTAGTCCTCTTGACTACAGCTCCATGTCTCCCCACCCCTTCTCTAGAGGCACATGAGCACTCATGGCACAATCGTCATCAGTCTCAACATCCTTCTCCACCTTTGCTGAAGCAGCCTTTGTGTCGGAAGCTTCTCCTTTGCCTTTCTTCCTGGGGCACTGAGAGGCATAATGTCCCAGCTCCCCACAGTTGAAGCACTTGACCTTGGAGATGTCTTTTTTCCTCCTCTTTTGAGCCCTTGTTGTCCCGTTGATGCGAGAGTTGCATCCTCCTCCTCCTCCTTGATTTGGGCTCCCTTACCGCTACTCCCCGCTTTGGTCAATCTCCTGAGCTCTTCTTGTCGAAGAGCTGCCCACATCTCCTCCCAACTGGGGAGAATCACTCTGCCCAAAATGCTTTGGACAAATGTCTCCTAGTCCTTAGTGACTGCATTTAGGGCAGTCCTGACCATGAACTCTGGATCCGGTGTAGACCCACAGAAGTAAGCTGGTCATGAATCCCTTGCAACCTGAGAAGGAATGGATCTATCTCCTCTCCTTTCTGCATCTGATATTGCCTCAGTTGATTCTCCAATAACATCTTTCGCTGCACGAAAGAGCCCTGGTATAAGGTGGTCAGCGTCTACCACATCTCCCTTGCTGTGTTCTTCTCAGCAATATGTGGTATTACATGATCCTTGACCCCGTCTAGGATCATGCATTTTTCCATTGCCTGGGCCTCCTCATACTTCTTGGTTGCATCAGCGTCAATCGAGACAGCTACTACTCTCAAGGCATAGTCCTTGATGCGATGTTTATCCAGGATTGCCAAGATCCTAGCCTTCCAGATGACAAAATTGGAAGCCCCGTCCAATTTGTCCTGATCCCTTAATCCGTTCACTGCCATCTCTACTCCTCTTCTCTAGACTCCCTCTGAGTCCTGATTTCCCTCTCGGAAATCCTCTAGTCAACTGTCAAATCACTCCTCTCCAATCCTCCTTTGCCGCTACAACCCGGATCTAGATTTCTTGGCTAGAAATCTATCGAGGTAGTGCTTCCCTCTACCTTGGTTCAATCTCCTTAGACAATGTTATGCATCAACAGAAACATCGTCCCATCATCTCCTCAAATCAAAATCTGCACAGCGCCCTTAGCCTCGGAAACTTGAAGAATCGGAGCCCTTCAGGGTCTACGCAATCTCTGCGTGGGCTGAATCTGCTCTTTCCGGCCAACTGTGTCAATCCTTCCTAGCTCAGAAGGATGACTTGGCTCTATGTGAGCCTGATCTGCCGTCCTCTGCCTCTGCACTGATCTTGATGGTTGATGCAGCTACTATGTGGGCTCCTCCCAGCTACTATGTCTTCCTCTCCCGGCTCGAAATGTTCACGCAAGCACTGTGTGAGCCTCTATGTCACCTCTTTAGCACTGCGTCACTCCTCCTTCTGCCTCTCCGGCTCTGGAACAGCGCTGTCTCTCGGAACAGTTGCTTCTCCGCTGCAAATTCTCAGATTTCTCGACTGGTGTCTTCAGTCGTCTATGATTTGCAATCGCTCTAATACCATGTGAAAATTCCTGAATCTAACACATCAGAAACCACTACTGCAATTACTGGTTTACAATCTCCTACTTGTTCTTTACATTAACAAGTTATTTAATTACATAAACATCGAAGTAAACACTATTGCAGCCTTCACAAATATATAGATCATGCACTGAAATAAACAGAGACAATAACACAAGGGATATCGTTATTTTTGGACAATCGTCCCCGGAAAAACCCAATTCGGGAAAATCGGTGCAGCATATAGAGGGTTTGTATTATTAAGCAGATTCGTGAATACAACTAGGGTGCCAAAAATGGCTCACCCAATAGAGAATATCCTTGGCAGTAGTACCTCTATCCGGAGACAGATATTCTGGCAAATCAGCAAACAGATGATCAACCCCACAGTGGCTTTGGTTGTTCCCTATTCTGGACAGTAAAAGTTGCACCAAGCACTTCTCTGGAACTACGTCACTCCTCTAGGAGTTGTGTCACCCTCTCCCGCTCAGAATCTGTTGATCTGCTCCCAGTCTGCCCCACAAAATCTCCCCATCGCTACCTCTAAGGCCCAGCGTCAGCCTTTGCGGCTTTTGGGTCTCACTGCGTCAGCCCTTTGCGTCCTCTACATTAGCTTTATGGCCTCTGTGTCAACCCTACTTGGGCCTATGCTATCTCTCTTGGCACTGCGCTGCCTCTCTACTATGTATTCTTCAACCTCGGATCAAAATCCCTTGCTGAACTACCCCTCGCTACAACTCTAATCACTAACTTGATTTCCTCATCAAACCTCGCCCCAGAAAATCAAATTCTTTGATCACTTGGTGTGTCTCCAACTGACCCTCAAGCCTCCCCTTATACTTTTCCTGTTGAGTCTTCAACGATCGAGATTAGGTCCCTAATCAACGGCTAAAATTAGAACTGGCTTGATCCTCGTCGCTTAGAACTTTCTCACCCATATTTTATTAATAAACATTAATATTTTTATTTTCTTAAGTTTAGACTTAGGAAACCATTAAAAATATTAATTATTTTAATAACTCTTCATCAGAGTGGAATTTCTCCAAACGATTATGGGTTCTGGAGATCTCATGTGTTCTAGCCCCTCCACAAAATTTTGGAGCTAAAGCACATCCAATGCTATCCAAAATCAACATGAGTGGCTACAAAAAATCCTATTTGGTGTTACGAGCCCCTAAGGGGAAAGATAGATCCAAGGTACATCCTTTAATTGATAGGGGTCATGTGAATAATGATGAGATAAATGGGGACACGAGGGTTTCAAATCCAAATGCCATGGGTCCAAGGATGGTAATGATAAGGGATGTACACATATTTGGGTGTATAGATGCAAAAGGGAGCAATTGTGGATACATGGTCCCGACCTTTGTTTTTCCACCCTTCATTATTTTCCTTTTGCCTTTTTGTGCTTTTTTTTTGTATTACTGCTCGGGGCTCTAGTAAATAAGAGCATGTTGTGAGAGATATGCAACAACTATTACCCCCTTAAGGTGGGGCAGTTCATCGCCCACCAGGGGTTGGGACGTGCACGAATTCCTTAATGATGTGTGGGGCGCTCAAGAGCCCTAGGAACTAGGGTGATGGCCATGATGAAGGGGTATAGCTCATGTCTTGCATTTTATGATGTACTTTTCTTTGGTTTCTTGCTTGTGGCATGATATGCTTTTAACATTCTTTTAGCTGCATCAATCTCCGGGGTAACAGTTCCAAGCTCGACCCAGACCTGTGGACAAGGGGAGGGGCCGTACCAGTGACTTGTCAACCCAGTGGGCATGTGGACTATTACCCACCACCTGTGGGTAGTATGTATAGGAGAAATTTTTTCTCCTAGATGGTCCTCAGTCGGCAACCAGCAGACCCTTGCAGCCACCAAATAGCTCGATGTGCCATTATCTCTGCCACCGGAGCTAGCCATGTGGTCCCTAGCCCACTTGTTATGATTGTATGCTTGAAGGTGGGCCTCCCGACCTCGAAGGTATGGCGTTCATTGGTATAGTTCAGTAATTTTCCTTACTTTTCATGGGCACTTTTGGGCATGGATTGGTGGGGGGATTCGGCGAAAAGAGTGGGCTAGCTTTGTAATCTTGTCTCCATTGCCCGATTTTGTGGTTAGCCTTCTATCTGAATGTAATGTTCCTATGCCGGAATATAAGTGATATTCTAAACAATTAAACAATGCAGCAGCATAAAATTAAAAAATGCATTATACACCCATAAAACACTATAAATCTGGAACTACAGAGCCATATATTATGAAATACGAGAGCATGAGTACAATATATAAATGGAGTAGTGCACCTGGGCTTGTCTCAAGGACAAGCTGGACCAAACCCAAGTGGTATAATAGTTGGAAAGATGGTTGTTTAGTTGCTGCTCTGCTGTGCTCTGAGTTGTCCCAGTAAACTGCTAATCTGTTGACTTCGGTCTGCTAGAAAGTGCCTAAAAACTTCCCAGAAAATTCTGCCTCTTTAGCCTTAGACTCCTTCGACAAACCCCAGAAAAACCCAGAAGGAAATTTGTCTGATTCTGACTTTGGATTTTCGGCCTCTTGGGAGCTCCTCTCCAGCTACATCTGCTTACTTTCAGCCTACTGGAAAGTGCCCAGAAAATTCTGCCCCTTCGGCCTTAAACTCCTTGGACAAAACCCAGAAGGGAATTTCTCTGATTTTGACTTTGGAATTTCGGCCTCTTGGGCACTGCTCGCCGACTACATCTATTGACTTTTGGCCTGCTGGAAAGTGCCCAAAAACTGCCCAGAAAATTTTGTCTTTTTAGCCTTAGACTCCTTGGACAAAACCCAAAAAAACCCAGAAGGGAATTTCTCTGATTTTGACTTTGGATTTTCGGCCTCTTGGGTGGCTAAATCAACCTCTACGTATTTCTGGCTGCCCAGAAAACATGCAGTCCCTTCCTCTGCGTGGTTGGCTAAGCTGTGAATTGCTGCTGGAAACTCCTGCAATCTCTATGGAAGAGCCTCCCTAGGGTGGGCACTGATCCGGATTTAAATAGGAACACAATAAAGTACAGAAATAAACACAAATACAGAGATAAACAAAAATAATACTTCATTTCATTAATGGAGAATACTGAAATATGCTTACAAACAGAAATGGAAATAAACTAGCTCGGGCGATGGTAGCTTATCTCTGAGAAGAGATGTGGCGGCTACATGCCTTTGAATTGTGTTACAATAAGGCTCAAAGGCCTATTTATTGTTGAGAAACAATGGAAAACCCTAAACATCCAAAAACCTAACCCTAGGAGATGAAGCGCCACACTATGGGCCCCGTTTTGGGTAAATTGGTACATCAACTTCCTGGGGTCGTAACTTTGGCATACAATCTCTGTTTGACGCGCACCATAGCTCGTTAGAAAGATCTATCCGAGGACTACAACTTTGGGAAGAGCACCATGGGTCCATGGGTCAATGGACCCATGTTGCTCCTAGTTTTCCCAAAAAACGTTGTTTAGGACCTCAAAATGGCTCCGGAAGTTCAAGACCCGACAAACTGCTAAAAATAGTAAATTGTGCTACAATTAAGGAAACTAAAAAACTGAAAGAGACAGTTGTGGGGGTCCAAGTGGGATAGGTGGGTGGCCACCAACATCCACCTAGATTAGGCATGGATGGTCCCCCGAAGTGGAGGTTGAATCTTCCCTGCAGAAGACTCATGGCTAAACAGCCGGTAGACTCACTAAACAATAGAGCGTACAAGAGTGAATTTGTTTGTCAAATATTCATAATGAGAACAAAATGAGAGTTGATCTCTCTTTATAACTCCTTGGACCCCCTTAGCCTCATGTGGGCCCCTACATCCACCCATTCGATTTTCCCTCCAAGCATATCAAATGGCTAATACGAACTCCTATGTGGGTGGCCCCCACATTCCATTAGCAGCTAAATAAAGTCGATTTGGCTCCTAAGTCCCTAAGTCGAAAGTGTGGGGTCCTCTTCCTTAGTAAAAAATGTGCAAAATTGTGTAGCAGCACCCTGTTACTAATGTATTTGAGAAGGGACATGACAGTCCTCCCCTCCCAAATGTTGCTTGCCCTCAAGCGACGTCAAAGTTGGGTGCTCCAAAATATGCTCACCCTCCCAGGTGGCATCCTCATCTGGCAAGTTCTTCCAATGCACCAAACATCACTTGTCCTCAAGCAATGCCTGAACAAACACCCTCTCCGACTGTGGACCTCCACTATCACTGCAAACTTCACCACGGTCCCAAATGTGCCAATGGATCGTCCATGATCGTTGTACTATCCAATAGTGAAGGAGTCCCTCGATACCAAGATCCCAAGCCAACCTAATCAACGTGAAGCCCCCCTTGCTCCACTCACTATCTTGTCAGATATGGGCATTAGAACCCCTATGTCTATCACCAATAAGTAAAGCATCCTGACGATGTAAAACTCTGCCCAAATCCTCATGAAGCTGCTCTACCGAATAGTCCATCTCATGCACTACAAGAGTAAACTCCTGAAGATGCAATCCAATCCTGGTGAAATTGAACCCTCGTCTACCTGGGCCTCCCCTGATCTCCTACTGTCGATCACCCTGCCACACTGGTGAAGTTCCCCACACCATCAATGAATCACTAAAACCAAATGGAAGATCTGCATGACCATCCCCTGTAGAAACCAACTCCCCTCTACAGGTAATTGAACTACTCAACCCTGTTATGCCAGAATCCCCCGCCCATCACAGAAGGAACCTATCCTGCTGACACCGTGACACTCTGGTTATGAATGACTGCCTAGCATGCTCATACCAGAACCTCCTCTCCCATAACTCTCGGCCATAATCTATGCGATGATCGAGGCTAGGCCAATCTTGCCAAAGTGACTCAACAGTGCCAGCGCCTATCACTCCATGGCTAGCCCAAATCCTGAGCAACAATCTGCCTTACCCTATAGTGAGGACTTCGGTGATCGCCCATGTGTCCGCCTGTGAACGAATCAGTCTGCTTGTTATCCCGGTCATGCTCACTAAGGAGTGGAGTACCCCACCAATCCATTGGATCCTTGGATCCAATAACCATACTAGAGGTCCACGAACCCCAATCCTCTCTGTTTGTCATTGTGATATGCTGCTAGTTGTTGGGACCCCTTTGTGCCTCGTCTCTGGCTCCTATAGGTATCCAATATGTAGGCACTGAGCATCAAGAACCCGTGCCGCAAATATCCAGCTGTTCTGTGCCTGCCAAATCACACAACGAGATCTGCTATCCCAGCTCTTGATGATTTGCTCGGGTACTACCAGAAGCCTAGGAATCATCCTGCCAACAAGGACTACTATCCTGCGCACCTCATGCTCCCCTAATGCCTCAAGCTGTCCAACTAAAAAAGCACCATGTAACTCCCTCTTGGTCACCTCCCCAAGTGTGAACCTAGGGGTGGAACATATGCTACCTCGACAAGAAACCTTGCCATCCCTAAGTCTATAACCGTCAACTCGTGCACCTACCAAGTGTCTAAACTAGACAGTCTCCTCTCGGCCCATGACACGTGGTGTCTCATCCAAGTGCCTAGGGTGAGTCCCCCATGCCCTGCTGCCTGAATGGAGAGTGTCAAAGTGAAACAACCAAACTCTCTGCGACTGTAAGCAACAATGGAGGATGATGGGTGGGTATATCCCAAAGAGTATGATCAAGAGTCTGCCGAAATGCTCAAGAGTAATCCTACGGACGACCTCTCTTCGCCTCGGATCTGTTGATAACTCCCTCGAGGCCCTGCCTCCACTAGACATGGTGTCCACAAACGCTCGACAATGTCCTCATCGATCCTAGGTGAGTTGCGTCTAATGGTACACCTACTATCCCTGTCCATAAGTCTCCCTAGAGGCAAAGCTCCAAGAGCTCGTTGAACCGCATCATGTGTCACTGCATACCACCAAGTACCAACGCACTCCATGAAATGCCACTGTATGCCGCAACCTATCCCTATACACCACTGGATACCCCCGACTACGGCTATACCATCCTGTACCCTCCTGTGTCCTGTCTATGTCACTGCACCTGTCACTCCCCACACATCCTCAATGCGATGTGAGTCACTCCTCCTACCCCACAGTGTAAACCGGCATGCTATGCTATACCACCATGTATCTCCATGCTCCTCTGCAAACCATTGCTCCTCGTTGCATAGCCCTGCACACCACTAGGTGCTATGGCCTAGAATTGGATTTGTATGCATCAGGCCACATCCCTCTATATAACACTGAACGTTACGACCTAACTCTGTGTAGTCTTGTGTACCATTGCCTACTATCATACCACCCTGTAACATACGGTATCCTGCATGTGCCAAAGTGTCTGCCACTCTGACAGTGACCCCACCATGACACACGTCATGTCCCCTCGTCCCTCCTGGTAGGCCTGAGCACCTTAACTCCACTCTTGCTAGGGGGGATATCTTTGTTGTGCTGATCATCTGTGACCCCTGAGTCCTAAACATCAATGGGAGAACATCGTCTCCATACAATATCCGGTCTAGTGGCCTACCCAAGCCACCTCCTTGAACCAACACCTGCCAGAGAATGTTAATCATCCTGTGCCCCCATGCGCAACCAACATGCCAAAACAACCAATGGATTCTGCTCACAAACCACCTGGTCACTAGCATCAACTAGAGCTCCGATAAGGAATGCATGCGCTCAAGCATGGGGTTGACTACCTCGTCAATGCCATAGCCATCCCGCATGCCTGATATCGGATAGGAAGCCCTGCCTGGATCCCAATGCCAACTTGGGCCTCAAACACCCTCAATGTCGAAGAGCTCCCACTGAGCTCTACTCCGAACTACGACCATCTCCATGAGTCTAGCCCACTCCATCGAGTACCAACTCAAAATCTCTCACCATCCAACCCTAAGAGAGGGATCGAATGCACAAACTCTAGCACATAGAACAAGCCCGACATGTGGATGTTGCATCTTGTGCACTTTGATCGTCTCATCCCCCTACCCAGGTCAACACATGAGATCTGACTAGGTAGCTCTATCTCTCTCTCTCTAATGGGCAAAGGTGACCCAACAATGTTGCTAACCTAGTCATCCCCATTGGTATGTCTAGACAACTCCGCCTCTCTCAATCCAATGTGTAAGGATGGGTTGATAACGTTGTAGATCCTGTGAATGTGCCTTGTGAACTGTGCTGAAATCCCAACATGTGGTCTCTATGTTGCCCCTCATCACTGGCTAGCCCAAAGGATGGTTGCACATCCTCCTCCATCATGGGCTCGACATGAGCCTCCAACTGCTCCTCCCTAGACAACCCAACATGCAAGACATGCTCATCAGTCAACTGTAGGTGACTGTCGTCCGACAACTGTGTCATAGATCTGGATGCCTCTGTATCTATTGGCTCCTCATCAATAGTGGGGATGTTTCCTGACACCTCATCAATGGATGGTCCTATGGGTGTATGCTCTATTTTCTCCCCCAAGGTGTCAACTGGTGCTATTAAAGAGGCCTCCAACAATGGTGACTTTTGTGCCACATTGGGTATACCAATGTGATCCTCACACTCCCGCGTGTCCTCTACCTCATGTTCCATCTCCTCCTCAGGCCCCTGATGTCTAAGACCAGGTCTCCACCAGCAAAATCGTCTCCTTGACTCATCCTCTAACTGTCTCTGACCTGCCTGCTCCTTTCCAGGAGATCTGGTGCCCTAATTCTATCGGCTTTCCCCACATAGCGTAGATGGTTGAACTCCCATGGCTTGTGCACCTCTAGTGTCTATGTTGCAAGGACAAGGATGGATCTGGTCAGACACCTTTGTCAACTGAGCCAACCTCTCATCACTCCAGCGAACTCCACCACAGAATCCTTGCATACTAAATCTCCCTTGAGCCATGGGTAGTGTACGGTGTAACTCGTCACTGTGCATACATGCCCAAATCTCCCATGATCTTACTGGTTACCCATAGCTGGGACAAAATCATGCTCTGATACCACTGTAATGTTCCTATGCCGAAATATATGTGATATTCTAAACGAATAAACAGTGCAGCAGCATAAAATTAAAAACATGCATTATACACCCATAAAACACTATAAATCTAGAACTACTGAGCCATATATTATGAAATATGAGAGCATGAGTACAATATATAAATGGAGTAGTGCCCATGGGCTTGTCTCAAGGACAAGATGGACCAAACCCAAGTGGTAGAATAGCTGGAAAGATGGTTGTTCAACTGCTGCTCTACTATGCTCTGTGTTGTCCCAGTGAACTGCTGATCTGCTCACTTCGGCCTGCTGGAAAGTGTTCAAAAACTACCTAGAAAATTCTGCCCTTTTAGCCTTAGACTCCTTAGACAAAACCCAGAAAAACCCAGAAGGGAATTTCTCTAATTTTGACTTTGGATTTTCAACCTCTTGGGAGCTCATATCTGGCTACATCTGCTGACTTTCGACCTGCTGGAAAGTGCCCAGAAACTACCTAGAAAATTTTGCCCTTTCAACCTTAGACTCTTTGGACAAAACCTAGAAAAACCTAGAAGGCAATTTCTCTGATTTTGACTTTGGATTTTTAGCCTCTTAGGAGCTGCTCTCCGACTACATCTGCTGACTTTCGTCCTGCTGGAAAGTGCCCAAAAACTTCCCAAAAAATTCTGCCCTTTTAGCCTTAGACTCCTTGGACAAAACCCAAAAAACCCAAAAGGTACTTTCTCTGATTTTGACTTTGGATTTTCGGCCTCTTGGGTGGCTAAATCAACCTCTGCGTATTTTTGGTTGCCCAAAAAACACGCAGTCCCTTCCTCTGCATGGTTGGCTAAGTTGTGAATCGCTGCTGTAAACTCCTGCAATCTTTGTGGAACAGCCTCGCTAGGGCGAGCACGGATGGTCCCCCGAAGTAGAGGTTGAATCTTCCCTGCGGAAGACTCGTGGCTAAACAACCGGTAGCCTCGCTAAACAACAAAGCGTACAAGAGTGAGTTTGTTTGTCAAATATTCATAATGAGAACAAAATGAGAGCTGATCTCTCTTTATAACTCCTTGGGCCCCCTTAGCCTCATGTGGGCCCCTCCATCCACCCATTTGATTTTCCCTCCAAGCATATCGAATGGCTAATTCAAACTCCTATGTGGGTGGCCCTCACATTCCACTAGCAACTAAATAAAGTCGATTTGGCTCCTAAGTCCCTAAGTCGAAAGTGTGGGGCCCTCTTCCTTAGTCAAAAATGTGCAAAATTGTGTAGCAGCACCCTGTTACTAATGTATTTGAGAAGGGACATGACACCGAATCCTGTGGGATCTCCTTTACTAGCTATTAGCTTTAGGGTTGGCACTACATGGGAAATCCTGATTTTGGTTGCGGGGTCCCGCTTCCCAACACCATATGCATCACTCGTTTCGACTTATTTTAGCCTCATTCATCTCGTTTCTCATCTGGGTCCACATAGGGTTATCCTCCCCCTCCCCTTGTCCACACCTTGAGTCAGGCCTAGAACGATGCCCCAGAGGTTGATGCAACTAAAAAGTATAATTTGGCCACTCTCAACAAGAAATGTACCACAAAATGCAAAAGATGGTTGGACATACAAATTTAGCACGTGGAAAAACACCCCCTGGTTCCTATGGGCCCTAGATGAGCCCCCTCCATCATTAAGGAACCCGTGATTGTCCCAACCCCTGGTGGGTGATGAACTGGCCTACCTTAAGGGGGCATCCACTGCTATATATTTCACATCATGCTCTCATCCACTAGAGCCCTAAGCAGTTATGAAGAAAAATCAATCAAAGGCAAAAGGCATATGAAGAAGGGTGGAAAAAAAGGCCGAGGTAACTCATGTACCACGATTTGCTCCCTCCTACACTCATATACCCAGGTGTGGTCTTCCCTTGTTATAGCTACCCTTATACCATGACATGTGGTTTGGATGATTCCCCTTATCTCCACTCCATTGCATTACTATATCATTTGCCACCTACCACTTGAGGAATGTACCGTGGACATGTCACCCCCTTTGAAGGTTGAAACCACCTAATAGGATCCTTGATTAACACCCTATTGAGCTTGGAGACACTTATACGTGCCAAAGCCCACTATGGAAGGGCATGCCACCATGAAGTGCCCCATTGATTCTGTGACTTGTAAGCTCTTTTACTTGATTATTCTACTGATTTGTTGTATTGGAAGGCCAAGGGGACGCATCGGATCTTATGCAGGATTGCAAGTGGGTCTCCATTTGGGTCTTAGTCTCCCTATACAGGGTCCTAACCCTCCCAAGGACCACATTGGCACTGGTAGGGTGAGCATTGAGAGCCATGGGCCTCCACCATAGCAGAGAGTACTTCATGGAACCATTCATTGATTGCTCGTGTTCCACCTTTTGGATGAGGATGATACGCCTGGTTCACCATGCCAGTCGGCTCCACACTTCCTTCATACACTTGGCAGATGATCCAGTGTTTAGATGAGCAAAACAAAGGGCTTATGACATCATCCTAGCCCTTACAAATGGCTTACAGGCATTTTCGATCCACTTGGAGACCCATGAGGATGTCCTTGTGCCCCTCACAGCCACTTGGGGGCACCACAAGGATTTGCTTGGAAACAAGGGGCCAACCCCTTGTCCACTATGTTTGAGGTCCATTCTCACATCATGGCACATTTTGGACTTCATTAGGCCTCCTCAAAGGCCCAACGACTCACTTTATTGATCATTCGACCCTCTTGAGAGGCTTATTATTATGTTATTGAGCTATCTTGGTGGGCTTGTCACCAAGGAATGTTATTATTGCATATTATTTTATTATTTGGGGCTCAAATAGGCCTAATTAGGCAAATCAAACTCATTAGTGATTGTATAAATAGAAGTGAGGTGATTCATTCTAATCATCATCACTTGGATTGGGATTTAGTAGCTCTTGTGAACTTCGCATTCCCTTTTGGAGGACGAATTTGGATGTTATGGATGAATTTTGATGTTTGGATCTATCTCTCTTATCTTGGAGCTTCATTATTGGCATTGTTACCGCTTAAACTAGCAAGGAACCTAAAGGACAAATGCTAGGCCAAGGGCAACATATGGAATCTTAGCCCACTGTCACCGTAGCTAACGCTCCCTTCTATTTACGGGCTTTCACCGATAGGAGACCCGGTATGTGTGGGGTCACTAATGAAGGACAAGTCAATGGATATGAGTGACCCGAATATCCCTTTTCCGAAATTTGAAGGATAAAGATTGCTTTCTTTGTAAGCAAGGTAATAGGTAATTTAGGACAAGGAAGAGAGGATTTGAAGGTTAGGTTTATGGGATAAGACTTGTGAAGGAATTCCCCAATCCCTAAAATCCTTGTTAGAATTGGTATCCCGGATGGTTCTTGAAGAATGGTCTTTCAAAGGAGTGGGACCACACAGGTCCAAGTGGACCCGGTCTAGGGTATGAGGAAGGAATGTAGCAAATGATATTCTTACCCTCAACAAGGTGGGGAAAGGATCAAAGAAAATATAATTGCTCAAAAATGTTGGTTTGACCCTGGGAAGTGCTAGCCTTGGGGATAGCAGGGCAAGTTTTGGTCGTGGAGCTAGGGCTTGGCTTTTCTCCCAATTCCACTATCAGAATGTCTTCAAATTTGGAGGAAGGCTAGAGGAAAGGCCATCACAGAAGACCCTAGGAGATCAAGTTTTGTAGTGGCTAACTGTCGGGATATTGATGCCCTAGGCAACCCAATGTGGCAAGACTTGGGAGAAGGTGAAAGAATAGGAGTTTTGGTGACCACCCTTGGTAGATCAGTGCCTTAATCCTTGTAAGAATGGAGTCTATGTTGATTATGTGTAAGATTTCTTGGTTCCCAGTCAAGGAGGCCTGAAAATTACTTCACAAACCCCTCTAGGTCAAGTGAAAGCAATCATGCAGCTTTTATACTTCAAATGCATAAGAGGAATGGCTTATCAAGGTCAAATTTTACCCCTAGGAGGTTTCGCTCACACTACATGGCCCATAGATGGAGAGAACGTTATAATAGAGACAATTCCACAATATTAAGCAATAACTGCATGCAGCAATTAGCTCTAAAACAATGAAAATCCCAGTCCAACGCATGTGACAAAAAGTAACAAGAATAACATCAAAATTTCGTACTTACATGAAGTAGAGTATATCCAACCATTCACAAATGAAAATATAGAAGCTCCAAGAGAAGATAGACAAACAGCCATACATCAAAATTCATCCATAAAAGCTCCAATTCATCCTCTAAAAAACAATGTGAAATTCTTTAAAGAAGAGAGAGATCCAATCCAAAGTGATGATGAGAAATGATCTCACCTCACTTGTATTTATACACATCTTAGGAGTTCGATTTAGCCTCCTTGACTTACATAAGCCCCAAAAATAAAATAATGTGCTAATAATACAACTTTTGGTGACAAGCCCACCAAACTATCTCATAAATGAAAGGTAAGCCTCTCAAGAGGTCAAATAATAATCTATGCATGTTGTAGGGCCCTCTAAGAGGCCTAATGAGGTCCATGGGTGCCATAATGTGTTGGAAAAAGTAACTATGTTTGGTTTTCAATAATGTACTTGAGTCATTATGTAATGTACTTGTCAAAGGAATAAAGAAAAGAATTTTTATTATTGTAACAATGACTAATTAAAGCATGGGTTTTATGCTTGGGTCATCATTATATTAGTTATAGTCCCCATTGTGGACTCCTAGTATTAATATTGAGTTCACAGAGTCGTTGTATATTCGAAGAGACCCTTCTTGGGCTTTCGAATCATGTAAAAAGGTTTTGAATCAAGTCAAATATGAATTATGTGTCCTACGCATCATGTCGGCCTAAGAACCCCCATTCGACCCACTAGACGCCTATATATTGAAGGAGGTCGAAGTCATTTGGGGCACTCACTCTCAAGCAAGTTCGATATCTCAAAAAGAGTTGGAGAAGTGCGAAATCTATTGTCGGGAGGAAGAAAGAAGTGCAAGTTTTGGGGAGTCTCTAGAGAAGAAGAAAATCGAACTTTTGGTTCCTCTCTCTCTCTGTTTCGTGGTCTGGGTTGGGAGATCAAAGTCTCCTACGACTTCGTTGTTGCCCTAAGCTGCATGTTGTCAAAAGCTGCTGCCTAGTCGAAGTTGTTGGAAGGGGTCAAAGATCTTGGAGGCTAACATGGTGTGGAGGGAAAGTCTGGTCTTGGTCTAGGGTAAAGAGTCTCAAAGAATACTATTGAAAGGAAGAATTATCTTGATTAGGTTTTCCCCTCGAGGGGGGTTTTGCCCTAGCATGTGCTTATATCTTGTGTCTCTTGTTTTGTGATCTTCATATATGTATAATTGCTTGATGAAAGATAAGATAATAAAGAAGTAAAAGAAGCCAACACACTCACAAGTAATTATCAAGAAAGGAGAATCAAACCCTAATATAATATCCTTGATTTTCCAACATGGTATTAGAGCTAAGGTCAAGAGAAGTCGAAGATCACTTTGTTGGCATGGATTCTCCCTCTATGGTGAACTACATAAGATTGGGTTTCAACTCTGCTGGAAGATGGATCAAGAAGATCATCTACTACCTATTCAACAAGGTCAAGAGTCAAGGATTCTTGGTTGCCCTTACAGGTTCTCTTACTGATGACAATGCATGGATCATTGATAGTGGAGCATCAAGACACATGACAGGTGAAAGCAAGCAACTTCACACACTATCAAAGGAGTCATCCTCTCATGCAGTGGAATTGGGTGACAACAAAAGCTATGATGTTAGAGGCCTGGGATCTACATCATTGAAGCTAGACAATGGATTGAAGTTGCATCTCAACAACATTCTCTATGTTCCAGGTTTGAAAAAGAATTTACTTTCTATTTCTTGTTTAGAAGATAAAGGGGAAAGGATTGCTTTTGTTGATGGAAAAGTATTGGTTTGGGGAAAGAACTCTAGTATTGAAAAAGCTAGGGTTATTGGAGTTCATGAAGGAAGTCTTTACCGAGTTACCATTCCATCTCCTCAAGCTCTTGTTCATATGGAAATAAGTCCCATTGAACTATGGCATCGAAGGTATGGCCATCTTCATTATAGGGTCATCCCTATTCTTAGACAATTGGTTCATGGTAATCCTGATATGAAGTTAGACCATGAAGGTGTGTGCAAGGGATGTTCTCTGGGAAAGCATACTAGAAAGCCATTTCATCATAGTGAATCTAGATCTAAAGAAATATTATATCTCATCCATTCCGATGTATGCAGGCCCATGTCCGACAAAACACTTGGAGGTCATCTCTACTATGTAAGATGACCATTCGAGGAAGACATGGCTCTACCTACTTAAAACTAAAGATGAAGTATTTGATCAGTTCAAGGAGTTCAGGGCTGAGGTGGAAATCCTAACCGAAAAGAAGATAAAGAATCTAAGGTCTAACAAT
This sequence comes from Pinus tabuliformis, assembly GCA_031772625.1. Taxonomy (NCBI): domain Eukaryota; kingdom Viridiplantae; phylum Streptophyta; class Pinopsida; order Pinales; family Pinaceae; genus Pinus; species Pinus tabuliformis. The sequence goes on from CM062810.1 coordinate 787,709,284, forward strand.
GGTGGGGAATACACCTCTAAAGAGTAAATTGCATATTGTAAAGATGCAGGTATTAAGAGGGAGCTCATTGTTCCCTACTATCTTGAACAAAATGGATTGGCCGAAAGAAAGAATTGATCAATTGAAGAAGGCATTAGAACTATGCTCCTTGATCAAGATCTACTGAAGTTCTTATGGGGTGAAGCAGCAATGACTGCCGTGTACATTCAAATAGAAGTCCTCATAAGAGTCTTGATAATACTACACCCGAAGAAGTATTTATAGGAAAGAAGTCGAGTGTGGATCATTTCCGCATATTTGGAAGTCCAGCATATGTCCATATTCCGAAAGACAAGGAAAAGAAGTTGGACTCGACAAGCATCAAGGGAATATTCGTTGGTTATAGTCTTTCCTCAAAGGCATGTAGAATTTACATAAAGGAAAGAAAATGCATTGAAGTAAGCATGGATGTCATATTTGATGAGAATCAAGCTTACAAGAAATCAAAGGATATTCCTATTGATTCTGATGACGAAGAAGTTCCGTATTTGAAGAAGATGAAGTTCATGAGAACTCTACTACAAATGATGAAGAAGGACCAAGTGAGTCTATTCAATCGGTGGTTATCCCAACCACAAGGAAGAGGCCAAATTGGTTGAAAGCTACATTAGAAGATGTTGAAGGATATGAAGCGCAGAAGGGTCCTCCAGGGAAAGTAAGAAACCGAAAAGGTATTTTGGTTATGCCGCATACATGACAAAGTTGATTGAAGCCGAACCATCTACATTCCAGGAAGTTGAGCATGAAGAGGTTTGGAAGAAAGCTATGCAAGAAGAATATCAATCCATCATGAATAATGGGGTTTGGGAAATCGTTCCTAGACCTAGTGACAAATCGGTTATCACATCGAAGTGGATCTATAAGATCAAACATGTTGTTGATGGAAGTATAGACAAGTACAAAGCAAGGTTCATTGCAATGGGTTTCTCTCAAAAGGAAGGCATTGACTATGAAGAAACATTTGCACCTACTGCAAGGTACACTACCATTAGATCGTTGGTTTCATTGGCTGCTACAATGGGGTGGAATATCCATCAAATGGATGTTAAGACCGCATTTCTAAATGGGACCATTGATGAGGAAGTGTACATCGAACAACCTGAAGGATTTGAAGTGAATAACAGGGACTCTCATGTTTGCAGACTCAAGAAGGCCCTATATGGTTTGAAACAAGCACCAAGGGCATGGTATGCAAGAATGGATGCATATCTTCTCAGGATTGGGTTCGTGAAGAGTATTGTTGATCCGAATCTATATATCAAGGTCATGAATAATGAGCCCGTCATTATTCTACTATATGTGGATGATCTATTCATCACCAGTGTAGAACGAAGAATTCAAGAATGCAAGAAGATGTTGGTAGTTGAATTTGAGATGAAGGATCTAGGACTGATGCATTACTACCTAGGTCTAGAAGTATGGCAGAGACCTAGGGAGATATATTTGGGGCAAGGAAAGTACATCATCAAGTTATTGTAGAAATTTGGGATGATGGACTCCAAGACAATGGTTACTCCTATGATCACCAACCTCAAGAAGTTGAGGAGCTCCAACTCTAGTCTTGTGGATCCTACCTCATATTGTCAGTTGGTGGGTTCCCTGATGTATCTGGTAAATACTAGGCCAGATATATGTTTTGCAGTGAACATTCTTAGTCAGTTTCAGTTGGAGCCTCATCATGATCACTGGATAGCTGCCAAACATATATTGAGGTATCTTCGTGGCACTATACATCACTACCTAAAGTATGATAGTAAGGAAGTCAAGCTAATTAGCTTCACAGACTCTGATTGGGGTGGCAATGAGACCGATGGAAGGAGCACTACCGGAGGATGCTTTAGTCTAGGAGCTGCTATGATCTCATGGATGAGTAGGAAGCAAGATCCCGTTGCATTGAGTAGTGTCAAGGAAGAATATGTGGCTTCATGTGAAGTAGGAAAAGAGGTTGTTTGGTTAAGGAAGCTTCTGACAGATTTGTTCGAGAAGTCTCTGGGTCCTACTGTGATTAATTGTGATAATCAAAGTTGTATCAAGATGTCTAGAGATCCCGTGTTTCATTCGAGGACGAAACATATCAATAACAAGTTCCACTTTATTAGGAACTTGGTGTAGGATGGGATCGTGAAGTTAGAGTATGTTCCGACAAATGAAAAAGTAGCATACATTCTGACAAAGGCTCTTCCTAATAAGAAGTTCGAATATCTAAGGAACTCACTAGGTTTTGTAGATATTGATGATAAGGAATTGGAAGAGATTTGTTGAGGCTTTGTAAGTGAAGCATTGCTTGGGGAGACATTAGGTCGGCACTCTGTGTTGATGTCTGGAATCCCGGAATTGAAAAAGGTAGTGTTGTTTATTGAGCTATGTTTTGTATACACACCTACATGTTTGGGTTGGTGGTTAGCAAGTAAGCCTGACGGTACCTAGAGAGGTTGAAAGCTTGAGTCCACCTTAGTCCCACTTAGATAGATTGCCTGGTCAAGAATCTAGTCCATGGCATTGCGGTGCCTAAATTGTTGAGTGACTGGTTGGATAGATTTCCCTGGTCAGGAATCTAGTCCATGGCATTGCGGTGCCTAAAGGTTCTTCATTTTTTCATATAGTTTGAGATCTTCCATTGTATTTGTACATTATGAATACCTCCCTAGTTAAGAGGGAGTGTTGGAAAAAGTAACTATGTTCGGTCTTCAATAATGTACTTGAGTCATTATGTAATGTACTTTTCAAAAGAATAAAGAAAAAAAAAATTATTATTGTAACAATGACTTAGTAAAGGATGGGTTTCATGCTTGGGTCATCATTATATTAGTCAAAGTCCCCATTGTGGACTCCTAGGATTAATATTGAGTTTATAGAGTCATTATATATTCGAAGAGACCCTTCTTGGGCTTTCGAATCATGTAAAAAGGTTTTGTATCAAGTCAAATATGAATTATGTGTCCTCCACATCATGTTGGCCTAAGGAAGATCAAGTTGGCCTAAGGACCCCCATTCGACCCACTAGAAGCCTATATATTGAAGGAGGTCAAAGTCATTTGGAGCACTCACTCTCAAGCAAGTTCGATATCTCAAGAAGAGTTGGAGAAGTGCAAAATCTATTGTCGGGAGGACGAAAGAAGTTCCAGTTTGGGGGAGTCTCTAGAGAAGAAGAAAATCGAACTTTTGGTGCCTCTCTCTCTCCATTTCGTGGTCTGGGTTGGGAGATCAAAGTCTCCTAAGACTTCGATGTTGTCGTACGCTGCATGTTGCCGAAAGATGTTGCCTAGTCGAAGTTGCTGGAAGGGGTCGAAGATCTTGGAGGCTGACATGGTGTGGAGGGAAAGTTTGGTCTTTGTCTAGGGTAAAGAGTCTCAAAGAATACTATTGAAAGGAAGAATTATCTTGACTGGGTTTTCCCCTCGAGGGAGGTTTTTCCCTGGTGTGTGTCTTTTGTTTTGTGATCTTCATAAATGTATAATTACTTGATGAAAGATAAGATAATAAAGAAGTAAAAGAAGCCAACACACTCACAAGTTATTATCAATAAAGGAGAATCAAACCCTAATATAATATCCTTGATTTTCCAACATAATGAAGGGAATGACCTTCAAAAGCAGTGGGCAAGGGGGTGACCCCTTGTAATAACCTGTGGTGCTCCAAATGACATCTAGGGGCACACAAGTGTCCTCAAGGGTCTCCAAACAAATCTAAGATGCTTGTAGGCTACCCTAAAGGGCTAGGATGATGGTATAGGTGATGCCACATCATCATGGAAGTCTTGGATCGTCTCCCAAGTGTATGGTGTAGATTTGGGGCTAGCTAGGCATGATGGATCAAGTGCATCCTCCTTGTCCAATAAGTGAACCACAAACAATCTTTTAATGGCTATGGGGATCCATAGAGTGCAATCTGTTGCTGTGGAGACCCATGGCTCTCAACGCTCACCCTGCATGTGCCAATGTAGCCCTCTAGAGGGTTAGGACCCTACATGTGCCAATGTAGCCCTCTAGAGGGTTAGGACCCTGCATAGAGAGACCAAACCCCAAATGGAAACCACCTACAATCCTGCATAAGATCCAATGCGTCCCCTAGCCTTCCAGTACAACAAGTCATTAGAGAAATCGAGTAAATAAGCTTATCTAATCATGGACCACAAGTGGGGACTTCATAATGGTCTGCCCTTCCATAATGGGCTTCAGGATGTGCCAATGTCTCCTAAACTCCAAATGGGGTTAACCAAGCACCCTATTAGGTGGTTTCTACTTCTAAAGGGGACAATATTCAAGGTACATCCTTCAAAAGGTGGTGGCATGTGACAAATATGGTGAATGAAGTAGGGGATGAAAAGGGGTAGCCCTAGGTCACATGTCGGGGTGCAAGGGTAGCTAATAAGAGGGAAGCCCACACTTGGGTTTATAATGTATAGGAGGGAGCAATCGTGGTACATGAGGTGCCCCAGCCTTGATTTTTCCACCCTTCTTTTATGCCTTTTTCCTTTTTATGATTTTCTTTGATTAACTGCTCGAGGCTCAAGGGGTTAGAGCATGATGTGTAAGATATAGTAGTGGAATCCCCCTTTTAAGGTGGGGCGGTTCATCGCCCACCAGGGGTTGGGACAATCATGGGTTCCTATATGATGAAGAAGGCTCATAGAACCTATAGGAACCAAGGTGATGGCCATGATAATGGGGTAGAGCTCATGTATTGGCTTTTGCCCACGTGCTAAAATGTTTTTGTCCTGGCCATCTTTTGCATTTTGTGGTACTTTTCCTGTTGAATGTGGCCATATATGCTTTTAACTTTATTTTCAACTGCATCAACCTCTAGGCTTCATTCCAGGCCATGACCCAAGGTGTGGGCAAGGGGAAGGGGCAAGCTAACCCTATGTGGACCCAATGGAGGAATGTGGACCCAGGTGGGAAAAATGATGGATGGGGTAATAATGAGTGGAAAGAGGGTAATATAAACAAATAAGGGAGCGGGACCACACAACCAAAATCGGGGTTTCCCGTGAAATACCATCCCTAAAACCAAATGGTCATTAAACAAGATCCCACAGGACTAGAATCCAAGGTTAATTCCTAAAAGGGGTCTAGGGGACAAAAGCACAGACCTAGCCCATCCTTTCCGCCAAATCCCGCCATTAATCCATGCGCAGAAGTGTCCATGATAAGCACACCACAATACTCAATTTCAAAATGACAAGGCATACCTTTAGATTCAGGAGGCCCACCTTCAGACATACGATCATGGCAGATGGGCGAGGGACCACATAGCTAGCTCAGGTGGCGGAGAAATGACACAATGAGCTAGCTTATGTCTGCAAGGGGTTGTTGGCTATCGGCTGAGGACTATCTTGGTGAAAAAATTTCTCCTAGGGATATTACCCACATAATGATGGGTAACATCTGACTTCAACTGGTACGTGATCTCTCAAAGAAGTGGGCGAAGTTACTCGAACGGGAGGTCACGAGAACTCCAACAATATCTTGGTTACCGTAGACCTGTCACCTGCACATATAATAGATGGAAAAACACAGGGCAGCATGCTTTCGTGAAGTCTCATGATCGCACATGCTAATATGTTAGGCCATAAAATCAACAGAAAAATAAAGATATGAAAATTTTAATCTAAGTGCAGCTAATCTACCATGAGAAATATCATATGACATTATTTCTAATGCAAAAATCAGCATGCAATGCATCCTACTCTACCATGCATATAATACAATGTCAAGTCTCAAGGAAGGAGGTGATATGACTTAATTTGACTGGCTCAGGCCAAAGTTCATCGTTAAGTTTAGCAATGTAGTAATAGTCATCCCCAACCCTTCCATGAATCCTGACGGGTACGAGATCCTTATCTACCAAGACTAAATCCCCAACCTTATATTCTTTCTTAGGCTTCCACTTTTTGCTTGTTTGAGAGATTGGTCACTTGAGGATTCAGATTTCCTGGGTAGGGAGGATATGGGAAGGTTTCTTGCCCTCGCATGTCTCATAATATGGTCCAGGCTTGATCACATGCAGCGAATAAGCAGGCTCCCTATAAAGGATAAAAGGGGTGCCATCGGATTGGGGAATGGTTGCGTATGATAAATCCATTTGAACATGTCCCCCAACGGTAGCTCCCCATTTCTGGGATAACAACATCCCCCACACATCAGGTATATCAATGACAATAACATCCATGAGGAGGGATATATCGGGATTCCTAGCTAAAGAGACCTTAAGATCTTTGATGATGCCTTCTACTTCCACAGGTTTGGAATTAAAACCACACACCCTTTTATATGGTCGAGTGATGTTGAGACCCAATTGCTTCATAACAGTCAAAGGCATGATATTGGCGGAAGCACCAAAATCTAACATACAATTGTGTAAGAAGAGGTCATTGATAGCCAAAGTGAGCCAGAAAGGTTTATGCCCTGGGTTTCGATCAAGGATGTGATTGTTTTGCAATTCTTTAAGTATTTATTCATCTTGAATCCCGAGGGATGTCTTAAGTTGTTGTTGTTGCTTGGGAAGCTTAACAATTTCCTTTAAGGAAACAAGTATAGGCATCTTTCCCACAGTAGCCCCTATGTCGATGTCAAGTTTAACTTCCTCCCCCTTTTCCTTCTTCTTGTATTCTTTCCTAGGAGGATCCTGTTACCCACCATTTTGTGAGTAATATCCCTAGGGGAAAATTTTTCTCCAAGATGGTCCTCAGCCGGCAACCAGCAGCCCCTTGTAGCCATTAACTCACCATTTCTCCGCCACCTGAACCAGCGATGTGGTCCCTCGCCCATCTCCATGATCGTATGTTTGAAGGTGGGCCTCCCGAGTCTAAAGGTATGCCTTGTCATTTTGAAATTGAGTATTGTGGTTTGCTTATCATGGACACTTCTGCGCATGGATTAATGAGGGGATTCAGCGAAAAGGATGGGATAGGTCTGTGCTTCTGTCCACTAGACCCCTTTTAGGAATTAACCTTGGATTCTAGTCCCGTGGGATCTCTTTTATTGACCATTTGGTTTCAAGGATGGTATTTCATGGGAAACCTCAATTTTGGTTGTGTGGTCCCACTCCTTTATCCACTTATATTACCCTCTTTCCATTCATTATTACCCAATCCATCATTTTTCCCGCTTGGGTCCACATTCATCCATTAGGTCCACATAGGGTTAACTTGCCCCTTCCCCTTGCCCACACCTTGGGTCATGGCCTGGAATGAAGCCCGGAAGTTAATGCAGCTGAAAAGAAAGTTAAAAGCATATACGGCCACATTCAACAGGAAAAGTACCACAAAATGCAAAAGATGGCCTGGACAAAAGCATTTTAGCACATGGGCAAAAGCCAATACTAGAAATTTAATTATGCGTTTATTTACTACGACAAACAACAAATAAAATCACAACTGCAATTTTCACCATAAAAATACTGTGGAAAATAGAATACTAAAAACTTAAGTTGGAAGTTAATTTTGAATGAGGATTTGGAAGTTTGTAAAATGCAACTAATTTAATATGCTTACTATGTCATGCAAGTAAATTTGCAAAAGTTACATAAATGATAAAAATTGCCTTAAACACAAGATTGCATACACATGAAGGATTTGTGAAAAATATTTGTTTTGCCTTATGATAGTTTTGTGATTTACTAAAAAGCGAATAAAACTTGAGAGAAGCCTTGCATGTAAGTAAATAACAATGCTTGTGATTAAGTGAACTCAAGATTGATTAACTTTGCAAAAGAAATGGACTTGAATTTGCAATATGAAATTAAAATGACTTAATGAACATGTGAAAAGTAGTTTGTTCAAAGTAAAGTGCTTGTAGCTCAAATCAACATATAAAATGGAGAATGCAAAACCTTAAGTTGAATTGTAGCAAATCTATTTGAACAAAATAAAAATGTGATGAGTAAGGTTGTGTAAATTTTAAGCATGCAATTAAAATAGAAAACGAGCTATTGTGCTTAAGGAATCACTGCTCTCATGTAAACTTATGTTCTATTGCAACAAAAGACTTTGGGGTTTCACATATGAGGTGTTGTTCTTCTTTAGCAAGGTAATATCTTGATCATTCTGTTTCATTTTCTAATGATGTTATTGTGTTCATTAGTTTCCATTATGCTTTTAGAGATTTTTTAATGTGCAGCTATCTCACATTGGCATTTGGTTTTTGAGAGTTTGCTCTAGATATAGTTTTAGTTGATTTTCCAATAAATCTCTAAGATCTCTTTATCATTGTATTTCTTTTAACCCATGTGGATCTTATGTTTATTCGAAGTCGTGTAGAGACATCTCTTGGATCAAGCCTCAAGCGTGAGGGGAATTCTTAGAGGAATCATCCCACTCTTGAACAAGTTCATTGAGGAACCCACTTTTGTCATCTCCCAAGGCCTCATCTTACAATCTTGTGTTGCAGGGACCCTTGGCTTTTAGCTTGTTTTTCAAAATCCAATTTCAATTAAAATCATTTGTCTTGATTTCCTGTGCTAATAACGATTTTATTTTGTTATTGAAGAGCATATTGAAAATTAGGCAAAAATTGGAGTTTTGCTCCAATTCCTTAGTCTAAATTTTGTAGAATATTTGTAGATTATATTTGTTAATTTTCCTCTTTGTTTTACACTAAGTTTGAGTGTGGGTTTTATAGAAAATTCAGATCTATTTATGGATTATTCTCACCTTTTGTGTTGATAGGATTGAGGAAGCTAAAGTTTGAAACTCTAACTATTTGTTGTAGGACCCCAAGAGCACTTCAGGATCAACTTTAGGGAGGCTGTGGGCAATCTTGGATAGCAGCAAATTAGCTTGATCGTGCGCCTTTGTGCACTTGTAATTTTCAGATTTCAAGAGTTGTTTCTTGGCCATTGTGGTTGCCACTCCTTGGAAGGAGATCTTGGTTGCTATAGACTCCTATTTTGTAATTGTCTTTTCCATCTTTTTGGCAGCCCATTAAGGGGTCTTCTACTCATTGTAAAAAGCTAATAAAAGATCTATTTTTCTTGTGGAAACTTGGGTTTTACCCATGGCATTCCTTCTCTCCGTTTAGGGAGAGAAACATGTGGGTGAATTAACTTTCGAGTTCAACACATGCAGGTTCTCCTTGAATATTTTTCATGAATGGGTTGATTCCTCCGAGAATTTCCCCTAATCTATATCTTATTTGTGTCTTGCAAGGATTCTTTCAAGTTTCCTAAAGCTTTTATTTCTTGCATCAAAATATCAAACTTGGTAAAAATTAATTTTTATGTACTGTACTTCATTTATCAATATATGGTTATTTCAAGGAGCTAAGTCATTTCTAGTCAAAGAAAAGAGTTTGCTCATACTCTTTGGCCTAGCCTCTTGTAGATTCTTTTTATAACATATTTTGTAGTTATCTTGAGCTAACATGTGTTGTTGTACATTTTTTTCTAACTTGTTCTCTTGTAGCTATTTGCAGGATTCATCATTGGAAAATTACTTACAAGTTTGCATGCGGGGCCTTGGGGCTCAGATTTAATGATTACTTCCACCTTTAGGCCGAATTCATCTTCGATAAGGCCGTGTTCTTCTTGACGGAGGCCGAGTTCATTTTGGCCATCTCTTGCTCTCTCTTGGCCGTGGCCATAGAGGAGGCTTATCTTCTCTTCTTCAAAAAAAAAAATCTGCATTTTGTTGAGCCTTTGTGGGCCTCAAATTGCAGAAATTTTCAAGGCCAAGCTTGGAAACTAGCGCTCGATGTGAATCCCTAAGCAAGTGAAGTTTTGGTGGTTGGAGAGCCTAAACATCAAGGGGGTGGTATGTGCCACAAAATCTATCCTTTGGTGGACATCCATAAGCTTTCTTGCCCTAGTTGTTTGCCTAAGAGGGAAACCCTAGTTTTGCCTTGCTTCAATTTAAGGGCTTCCTTGAAGGTTTCATGAGCCATGGCATTGCTACTACACATTGTTGGAAACCTTTTACCTTAGCCTTGACGTTGGAAACTCCAACACTCGTCAAATTTATCAAACCCTAGGTCATGTGCCTTCTTTCCTAGGTCTCATCATAGAAAGCCAATTGTCTCCTTGTGGAGCCTTTGAAACTAAATTGTGTCTTTCTTGAAAAGATCGTAGTGAGGTTGTTTTACATATTAACCTTGGAATATTTGATATAAGCGATCTCTTTCCTACCGGGACTCCTCCCATCGATGAAGGTCCATAGAGAGTAGGGAGTTTTTGCTGTGGTAACAGTGGGTCGCTACCCCATTGTTGTCTCTTGGTCTAGTTTATGCCTTGTAGGGTTTTCCTCTCCAAGACCTGCTAGATTTTGTGACAACATGGCTCAAAAATAGCACATGTAAAAATTACATGACTATAACTAGGACTCCTAGACTAGTTAATCACTTGTATTATATGAACAACTTTGGTAATATTGAAGTCTATCATAGGAAAAATCATAATAATCCTAAGAAGCATCTAAATTTTTGTAAGATTATTAATATATGAGTAGGTAATCTTACCAAAAAAAGCATTAACTTTCACAATATAAGTACTCAACATAATATGGAGAAAAAAAAATTTCTTAAATTTTGCAGAGTTTGAAGATGGAAACCACATTTTAAAATGAAACAATTTCTTTCTTATAGTGTTCCATGAGAACACGTCCCCTAGGGTGGGGTGGCACGCTCCCTATGTTTCCCACACTACCGAGATGGCAGGGTATTTGGGGAGATATTTCCCCAATGCGGGGAATGTGTTTCCCAAAAATGGGTGTTTCTGGGCATCCACCCTGAATTTTGCCTAAAAACAATAATTTGTGAGTGGGGAAGCCTAATTTTCAACCCTAGGGCCCTACTAATGCTATGTAATAAAAGTGGATGAAAATGAAATATAAAGAATACCACTTTTAATTAAATTTTTAACATTATCATTAATTGTTTTAGGATGTTTTAGAGTGGTTCCAACCTCATTGGATTTCATATGGAGAAAGTAGAATTTTAGATTCCACTCAAAATCTAGCAGACCTAACAGTTTTCAAGATTTCGAGATTGGAGGGATTGCAACGTTTCCATTACATTCTATCATTTATGAGGGTACAAAACTAGCATTTAATCAAGGGCACCGCGCCCTCTACATACCTCGATGTTGGTGGCATTGATCGTTGAAATCCTCTGTCATGACCCTAGTAAAAATCTTCTCATCGCTCAAAAAAAAATCCCAATTTGACATATTCAGTTTTTTCTATCTTATTTTAATGCTTAGAGTGTGATATTGATGATGAGGATCCAAATATAGGCAATGATTTTGATGATATGTAGGTACTTGTGGTAACATGATTTTTTTGGACTACACAGGGCATCTAGAGCCTATAATGTCCCTTTCCAAATGATCACTTCTGGAAAATGATGGCGTAGTTTATTTGATTCCAACAGGGTACAGTGGGTAAAAAGGGGTTCCATTAATTTAATTGTTTAAACTTTAAATGTTACTTGGTTAAAAAGAAACATATAGAAGTGACAATGAAAAATTAACTTAAAAGGGTTATAAAACAGAAACCCATGGTATTCGATGACCCGTGGTATTCTAATGATAAAGTTTATAGAAGAGAATTGGAGCTTACTCTAGATCATGCATTGGTTATTGTATTTGACAATTGACTTGAGAGCTCTTGAATCTTGAGTGTAAGGGTGAGAATGCAAGTAAGGATTGGTCTTCGGTGGTGGGACATCCACTCTAGCTAATTCTAAGACTAGTTTCAGTGGTGAAACCATCCACCCTGGCTAGTTAAGAGGAGGGATGATTCATATTTCTCAATAGTGTTCAACATTGAAATTAAAGTTACTATTTTGTAGGCTGGTCTCTTCTTTTTGAAGCCAAAGTCCTCCCTTGGAAGGCTGAGTTTATTGCAGCAACTGAGTTTATTTGTGGAGAAGTTGAGTTTGTCTTGTGGAGACCAAATTGCTGAGGAAGGAGTGTGCTACATTGTGAAGGCTACAATTCCTGGGCATAACTCACTTCAACATTTTCTCTGTAAGTCATTCTTACAGCCAAAACGTGCCAATTTTCTCAATTATTCATAGGTTACAAATTTTATATTAATGGAGTGATCGACAAGTAATTTTATGCTCCAAATTAATAGATAAATTGGTTGATATATTACTGTTCATGTGCTAAGTAAGGTTTCTTATTTGAATACATGCAAATGTTTGAATAAATGTCTCCACAATAAACGTTCTCTTGTTTGCATACAAAGTGTTTGAAGAAATGTTTTCATGCAAGTGTTTGTGAAAATGTATGAAAGAGAATTTTGAGAATTATTGCAAGATTTATTTGCATATTTTTGTTAGCGAAATTACAGTGGTAGCAGAGCTATGTATCCTACCAGCCTGAGGGGTTCTTCCAATCAATTGCAACAAGAATTAGTTCTCTTAGTGTAAAAGATGTACGCAGAGTTATTGCAAAAATTTGAAGAATATAACAAGAACCTAACACTAGTGATAGATCAGGTTGGATCATTGTCGTTCCAAATGTTAGTTGATACCAACAAAAATAATCATAATAGTGCAGGAAGCCATGAAGGCCTTAAAGAAGTGTGGGAAAAATATGATAGAGCAGTTGTTCAGCATTACCAGCACAACTGAAGCTATTCCATGAAAAACAAGTGTAGTGCATGCAATACCTACTTTCACGCCTAACAATGACACTACACTGGGAAACAAAATATTTGCAGGTGCAAAGGACACAACTCTTGCTGGAGATGGCAGTTTTCTCAACAAAAATAAGGGGGTCTATGCAATGGAACCTGAGAATGCACACCCAGATTTAAATGAGACAGCCAAGGAGGAGAGGGTTTCTAGCCCTATTTCTGAAGAAACAAAGGAAAAGATGGGGACCAAAGAAGCTTTTTGCAGCCAACTGACTCAAGATAATAATGAAGGATCCAGAAGGCAGGTTACAGTCGATATAGATACTGTAAATATGGGCTCTAGCACTGTGCCTAAGAATGGTGAAAGGATTTGGACAACTACTATATTTGATAGGGGCAATGGTAAAGATACATTTGGAATGGTAGCTAAAGACTAGACATCACATGGTGAATTTAATTTTAGTAATTCTACAGTAATCAGTGCTATGCTGGGAAAAAGATGCACGAAAGGAGGAGTGATCCCAACTACTAATGAAATTACTTTCCTATGTCACTCTAGTGAAGGATATGATGATGAAGAGCGTCCGGATGGGGACTTTATACAATATCTTCTAGCTTCAATCTTAAAACAAATTTGTTTTTTTCATACTCCTGGCACAAATGGGATTCCATATTCTAGAAATTCCCTGACAGTTAAGCTAGGGAAGAAAAAAGGGAAGAGGAGGAAAAAGAGGTCTGGTGCCATGACAATAAAGCAGGACGTTCCTACTAGTCAGAGTGGAAATTCCACCCCATCTTCACCAGCTTCTCCTACTACACCTATTTTTTCATCAAGACCTATTAGGCCCATTGTAAAGGTTCAATCGCTGTCCAAATTAATGCTGTCAACTTCTGATGGACCCAATGACTTCTAGCACATAGAATCAGCGGGGTGTACGTATATGAGTAATGAATTTTCTAGAACATGGGGATTTTTTCCTCTTAGTCATGGTTAGTCAAGATTAGATTATTCTATATATCCTCCAGGCATAATTCTGAAAGAGAGAATGAACTTGCGGGTGTGTGTTGAGTGTTTCTGGACAGTAGGAAAGGTGATTGGAATAATATTGGATGGTACAGGGAGTGTAATTGCCTATGATGGAGAGACACACAGGTTTTTCATGGCTGGAGAGATGAAAGGGATGAATAAAAATGAAAAGGAATTTGCAGCTGGACAGATTGTTAGACGTCATCAATACAATTTTGGTGGACTTAATGACAGGTCTGTGGTGGTATTCAAAGAAAACAATGTATCTGTTAAGGATGTTTGTTCAAAATAGCTAATGGTAATTAAGATGATGAAGAATATATTGTTTTCAAGCCAGTCCCAAAGGATATATCTGTTGTGCATGCCCCTTATACTTCAACTAGTAGGGAATGTGGTGCATCCTAGGTTTCCCAGGGTATCAGGTGAATTGAAAATTTAAAAATATCTGGCATAACCAAACACCATCGACTGATTTCTCTATCTCATGGACCACTTGTCTTTCCAGCATGCCTCTTTCCTGATTTTATTCCTAAGGTAGGCATTCAAAGTGATCTCACAGCTTCAGATGTTGTTGCTCTTCAGAGTCAAGTAGTGACTGGGTTTTCTTCTGCAGCTTCTGACACCTTAACATATGTGGTTAGAGTGCCAATTTCTTTGTGTGCACATGGTGCTGGCCTGGCTGGTTTAATTCATCAAGAACTGCAGTTGAACAGGCAATGTAGTGTTAGGGGACTAACATTATCTGCCCTGCCTAGCCCTACCTTAACCACCTGGGGCATTTAGAACAATGATAAAACGTTTATTGGTAGCTCTGGGAAGACTAATCCTCTAGGTGTTATTGGACAACAGAAGCAGGCTTATGTGAGTATTTCTTATTGGGATACATGGATAAAGGTTACTTCCCTAGCTGGGCATGTCCTTGCTAACTTTGGTGATGGGGAAACTCAACTGATTCCAGAGACAATACAAGTTCATTGTTTGGATATAAGAGAGGCAGAGGATCACCCAGTAGTGGTTCTATCTCGATGTATTATTGATCTGGAAGAACAAAGTTTGGATTCAAATATACAAGGAGAAACTTTGAATCCTTGACTAACAGAGGCACTGGTATGGTTTTTTGCAAGGTGGATTGGTACATATTTAATCCCACCTGATGATGGTAGGGGACCAAATTGTATGCTTGATCAGGAAAGTGAAAGGCATCCTGAAACACAACTTGGAAGGAGTGGTCTTCAAAATGTATTTGGAGAAGAAAAAGAAGAGAAGTTTTTCTTGGAACTCTTGCTCGCATTTCCATTATGACATTGACCTTATGGCCTAGAGTGTGAAATCTACAAGAAATCACATGTTTTTAGCTTCTACTTACCTTGGTTCAATAACAAACTATATGTGTTCACCTTGTCACACTGGATCCATGGAAAGAACTTTCAAAATCCTTTGAAAATGAAAGAAATATGTTTCAATTGCTAGCGCATCTTCAATAATCACTTCCAAAGCCTCTTTTCCGCTCTGCTTGCTGTTTGGGTGGACCAGATGACATTAGCAAGTATGTGAGGGATCTCATGGAGCTAATCACAACATATATGATTGATCTCTCAAGGAACAGTGACCTGAATTCCTATGCCCAAAAGCCAGATGTTACTCTTCTGGTTACTTGCTTGGTGGAGCATCTACGAGAAACAACAATAGCTATTGAACACAGAATGCCAAAATGAAAATTTCAAGATGGGTGTTGCAGTTATGAATTCTTATTGAGGTGTCTAGAAGTATATCAAAACCAATCTAGGGTGGAATATGTATGGCGCAAGTTCACAATGCAGTTGACTGATGGGGAAGCCACATTTTTGGAGGCCAGGGACGCTACAATTCTATTTAACTTTAGTGTACAACTTCGTCAAATTTACTTCGTACATAATATTGGGAAGGTATCATTAGCCACCTCAAGAAACTTGTTAAGTAAAACAAAGACAGAGAAGCATGTGGACTTGTGGGCTTTACTTCAACTACTCACTAATCTTTGTTCAAAAGATTTGGTGGACTTCTCTTCTGACTCTCAAGGCAAAGATGAGACTTTGGATCATTCTTATGCGGATTCTATTCTAAAGAATGTTGTTCTTGGAATCCTCCCTGAAGGATACATGAGGTATGTTGTAAATATGATAAACTGAATCATGAGGAGCTATGCCCTTCAACCTCGCAAGGGATTTGTACGAGGATTGGTTTACTTTGTAGTGGATTGATTCATGGGATGGTAGAGTGTGACAGTGATGTTGGGCTCAAATGTGTTAGGATGGTACAACAAATATATGTTTGAGCATTCTACAGGCATATTTGGGATATTGATATTGATATGCAAGTTCTGGATTGCTTGAGGGCAAACAATCTCGGGAAGGAAGGATTGTAATGTCCCTTTCCAAATGATCACTTCTAGAAAATGACTCAGTAGAATATTTGATTCCCATAGGATATAGCCAGTGAAAAGGGGATTGATAAATTTAATTGTTTAAATGTCACTCGGTTAAAAAACAACATATAAAAGCGACATTGAATAATTAAATTAAAAAGGGCTTGAAAAGAGAAACCCATGGTATTTTGATGACCTATGGTATTCTAATGATAAAGTTATAAAAAGAGAATTGGAGCTCACTCTAGAGAATGCATTAGTTATTGTATTCAATATCGATTTGAGAGCTCTTGGAGCTTGAGTGTAAGGGTGAGAACTCGAGTAAGGATTGGTCTTCAGTGGTGATACATCCACCCGAGCTAATTCTAAGACTAGTTTTGATGGTGAAACCATCCACACTAGCTGGTTAAGAGGAGGGATCATTCAAATTTCTCACTAGTGCTCAACGTTGAAGGTAAAGATACTATTTTGCAGGCCGATCTCTTCTTTTGGAAGCCAAAGTCCTCACTTGGAAGGCCAAGTTTATTGCAGTAGATAAGTTTATTTGTGTAGAAGCTGAGGTTGTCTTGTGGAGACCGAATTGTTGAGGAAGGACCGTGCAACTTTGTGAAGGCTACGATTCTTGGGCATAACTTACTTTAGCATTATCTCTGTCAGCTATTATTACAACCAAAATGTGCCAATTTTTTGAGTTATTCACTGGTTCCAAATTTTATGTTAATGGAGTGATTAGCATGTATTTTTATGCTCCATTAATAAATAAATTCGTTGAGTTATTATTGTTCATGTGTTGAGTAAGGGTTTCTTATTTGAATGCATGCAAATTTTTGAATAAATGTCTCTACCATAAAAGTTCTCTTCTTTGCAGTGTTTGAAGAAACCTTTTCATGTAAAGTGTTCTTAAAAGTGTATGAAAGAGAATTTTGATAATTATTGCAAGATTTATTGGCATATTTTGGTTAGGGACATTACAGAGCCTCTTTGTTGATGTATTTTTGTTCAAAGATGAATTGCACTTGGTCCTGTTTTGGTTATATGCACCCTTCCTTGCTATATATATGAGAAACTTTGCATATTTGTGTATAATGGTTTGGATGCATATGGATGCACATGAATATTTGTGGTTTTTTTCAAAATTTGAAAATCTATGTATTTTTTGGTCAACCAGTTTTTTTGGTCCTTTTTTTTTAATTCCCGTTTTGGGGTTGACCGGTTTGATGACCAGTGTAGTTCTGATAGCATTGGTTCATTGTTCATTATTTATTTTCACTTTTAAATTTTGAGTCTTGAATTTAGATACTGAAGACTTTAGACCGAGTCTTTGACTCATCGCTATTTATTATTTTTGAGTTTGAGTAATTTCAATTTACTATTCCAGCCTTTGAATTTTAGTATCTACTACTTCACTTATTACTAATTAGATTCTAAAACAATGAATGATGAATTTAAATCAATGTAGATTCTAGAATGATATATGATAAATTTAGATCATTGTATACAATAATCATTTATGATGTATGAATAAATGTATTTCATTATTGAATTTTAATTTGAATCATGTTTATATATATATATATATATATATAGAGAGAGAGAGAGAGAGAGAGAGAGAGATCCACTCATAATCCAAGAGACTTAATAGTTTTGAGGATTTGAGGATTGGGGTGATTGCAAAGATTTCATTGGATTATATCGTGTATGAGGGTATGGGACTAGCATCTAATCAAGAGAATGAATCCCTCTATTTACCTCGATGTTGGTGGTATTGATTGTTAAACTCCTCTATCATGACCCTAGTAAAAATCTTCTGATCGCTCAAACAAAATCTCAATTTAACATATTCAGCATTTTCTATCTTATTTTAATGCTTAGATGGTGATATTGATAATGAGGATCCAAATATAGGCAATGATTTTGACGATATGTAGGTATTTGTTGTAGTATGATTTTTTTATATTATAATGGTCATCTAGAGGCTCTTTGTTGATGTATTTTTGGTTCAAAGATGGATTGCTCTCAATGTTATTATGGTTATATGCACCCTTACTTGCTCTATATATGAGAAACCTTGCATATTTGTGTGAAAATTCTTTGAACTGTAACAATTGAGTATTATTATCCTAACTTAACAATTTATTTGTCTTCTGTAATTATTATTACAACAAATAGAAAATAAACCACACTGCAATTCTTCACAATAAAATTATGTTACGGAAATGAAAATGTGGAATTGATAAATAGATGCACACACACAAAATAATGACACCATTGTTTTTGGACAATAGTCCCCAGAAAAAAGCCCCGAAGAGAAAACCAGTGCAACTGATGAGGGTTTTATTATTATAATGCAACAAATATAGAGAATTACAGTTGGATGCCCAAATGGCTATCCTCCAACAATTTATCTCCACTGGAAAATACTGGGACAAATCCTTTTTCCTTCACAGCTCCTCAATCTAGCCTCTCTAGCAAACTCACACTTCCCAGCTAATTCACATTGTTGGACTGGAAACACGCACTATCTGCTCAGATAAATTCGTTCTACCTCCGGAATACTTCTAGATGAGTCGTCCTACCTCTC
Organism: Pinus tabuliformis; assembly: GCA_031772625.1. Taxonomy (NCBI): domain Eukaryota; kingdom Viridiplantae; phylum Streptophyta; class Pinopsida; order Pinales; family Pinaceae; genus Pinus; species Pinus tabuliformis. The sequence goes on from CM062810.1 coordinate 787,727,912, forward strand.
TCTGCCTCTGGAAACAATTTCCTAGGCCTCTCGGGACTAGATCTGGGCTCTAGCTGTTGAATCGATCCCTCTCCTGGCAACTCGCACTGGCAAACTGGGAAACTCACACTGCAGAATACAACCTCCTTGTTGGATAATTCGACCTTCCTTCCTTGACTTTGGAAACTAGAAAACCACCTAAGAATTTCTTCAGAATTTCTCCCTACTGCAAACCCCTGGTACTTTCTTTCCCTTAGCTCGAACTGCACCCTCATTGAATACTATGAACTGGGGAATTCGAACTGCCTTGCTCACAACTGGTAAATTGTGTCCTTTCCAATCCCCTTCGACTTACTCTTATCATCTCTCGTTGGAGTATCAACAGCCAAGATCTAATCATCATCGATGGCTCAGATCATCTTAGAATCCGTCAAATCAATTTTCCGAAAGTCTCTAGAGAAAAATCGATTTCCTCGATTAATACCCATTAATTAATCGATTGTCCTAAGTAAGACTTAAGAACTTTTTAATTATTGATCAATTAATTTAACTAAGGGGTTTCTAAGTGTTTTCTCTAGAAATCTTTTCTAGGTTTTGGATTCCTTGTGTTCCTTAGCCTCTCTGACACCTTAGAGACTAGAACACCTGTCCAATGCTACCATACCCATAAAAAATTAACACCCCCTCTTAGCGAGGAAGGTGTTCTCCACACTCCACTATCCATTATATTCATCTCCCCTGATGAACAATCTGTAGCTAGATTATCTCACGCCGCTGATGTTTGACATTTGTTTTACCTCCGTTCTTCACATCTCAATTGCTTTGACTCCCTGTCGCTGGAAATTACTAAGAAGAAGTCAATCTAGAAAACATTGTCCACCATGATACTGCGCATACTATGATTCACCTGCCACTAACTATAGCTGAATCAATTTCTGATCTCACACTATTGGTGCACGACTGCTATCACTGCAACGGTGTATATTGACGACCTCAACACGTGAAGATCAAGCTTCCATAGGGTTACTCCCTCTGAAGCTAGACTCCCTCTAAGTCGCAAACTCATGTTGATCAACTGTGCCCCTGCAACTATCCCTTGATTCTCTGACTGCAACTAGCTTTGTGTTGTCTACTGAGCACCTGACTGTGCCCAATTGGCTCTGCAACTATCTCTCAAGTATCCGACTGCAACTAGCTCTTCACTTCCCCTCAAGACCTGACTACGCTTTGGTGACACCTCGATCCTCCTGCTACTTTGATTGTGGGCTCCCATAGCAAAGGTATTGATCCATGCGGACAACAACTAGATCTGATCTAGACTTCCTGTTGCTCTCCCATGGACCCTGCCCATACTGGTAATCTAAAGCATCATGCTCCCCCTCCATCTAGAGGTATAGCTGCTATCAATGTGAATTCCTCCAATCTGGAGATCAACTCATCGATCTCTGCCAAAGTTGTTGTCTATTGCCCCTTCTTGTCCTTCTTCTTCCTTAGACATTGGGTGACGTAGTGACCAAACTCACCACATCTTAAGCACTTGACCTTCGACAAGTCCTTCTTCTTCGTCTCTCCCTTTGAGTCTTTTCCCTGACTGGGACCCTTCTTTGCCTTTCCCTTACCTGCAAGGGCTACATTTTCTTCCTCCTTTTCCACCTTCGGTCCCTTGCTATTGTTGCTTATGGTACCCTTTACGAGACTGAGCCTTAGCTCCTCTTGAGTGAAGTCACTCCATAGTTAATCCCAATTTGGAACTGTGTCTCATCCAGAAATTACTTGGAAAAATCTATGCCACTCCTTTGACAACCCATTGAATGTTGTGCAGACTAGCTCACTACCTGAAGGTTTCTCTCCTACAACTGCAAGTTCATCTCCGATTCCCTGAATCGTGGTGAGGTAGGATGAAACATCCTCGCCCTTTTTGCATTCTAAATAATTTGAGCTTCTCCTTGAGAATCATCTTCCGATTCTTAGATGGATCCTCATATAGCTTCACAACGACATCCCACATGTCCCTTGTTGTATTCTTGTCTGCAATATGGGGGACAATATGATCCTGAACTTCGTCGAGGACCATCCTCTTGGTCTGGCCATCTCTTTCGTAAAGGTTGCCAACTGTTGTGGATTTGATGGCTCTTCCATTGCATTCATCAAAAATTCCTTCAAGCCATGCTCATCCAATAGAAATTGCACTTTGTCTTTCCAGACAATAAAAGTGGAAACTTCGTCAAGTCTGTCATGATCTCTGACTCCTGCTATGGCCATCTCTGTGAAACTCAAATAAACTAGAGAACTAAATGTTGGAAATCTCATTCTCCTTCCAGCAGCCTACCTTGGCCTTCCTCCTGCACTTGCACCCCCTGCTGGAAACACACAGATCTGCTCCTATACTTGCCTCCGGTGTCCTTCCCGGAATTTGCAATGCCTGTTATTCCTCCTATGGGCAACTCGCTCTACCTTCTAGATGTCTTTCTTCAAATTTGGCACACGCACTGTTGACTCTGATATTCGCATTGGTTGAACTGGCAAGCCTGCTACGGCCTTCTGCTACTAGAAATTACGACCTCCTTTCCTACAACTAGAAATTTGGGAACCCTTCTGAGAATATTTGGAAATTCCCTCTCTGTGTGCTTTTTTCTTCGTTCCCTGCGCTGATCTGCAACTACAAAACCCTTGCTACAAATTCACTGTGTTAGATTTGCTCTGTGAATCAACTAATCTGCTTACTGGAAACCTTTACCGAAAAGCAATCCTACTGCCTGCTGCTACAAATCTGAGGAAAATCGAACGTTGCCTTCACTCTGAACTGTAAATCAATTTCTTCGTCTTTGCTACTCACACTGCCCATTTGGCATGCGTAGATCTGGAAACTGGTGCTTCAACTCCCTCTGAAACTGCATGATCTTTGTTCCTTTCACTTCTGAGCCTCTGATCCGACCTTCAATGCTTTGATACCATGTGAAAATTCTTTGAACTGCAACAACTAAGTATTATTCTTCTAACTTAATAGTTTATTTGTCTTATGTAATTATTATTACGACAAATAGTGAATAAACCACACCGCAATTCTTCACAATAAAATTATGTTGCGGAAATAAAAATGCAAAACTAAGAAGTAGATGCACACACACAAAATAATGACACTGTTGTTTTGGACAATAGTCCCCGGAAAAACCCCGAAAGGAAAACCAGTGCAGCAGATGAGGGTTTTTTTTTTTTTATTATTATGCAGCAAATATAGAGAATCACAACTGGATGCCCAAATGGCTATTCTCCAACAATTTATCTCTATTGGAAAATAGTGGGAAAAATCCTCTTTTCCTGCACATCTCTTCAATATGGCCTCTTTGGAAAACTCGCACTTCTCAGCTAATTCGCACTGTTGGACTGGAAACATGCACTGCGTGCTCAGAAAAATTTGTTCTGCCTCTGGAATAATTCCAGAGAAGTCGTCCTGCCTCTCTCTTCCCCTGGAAACAATTCACTAGGCCTCCCGGGACTAGATCGAGCTCTAGCTGCTAAATCGATCTCTCTCCTAGCAACTCACACTACAGAATACAACCTCCTTGCTGGATAATTTGACTTTCCTTCCCTGAATCTGGAAACTGGAAAACCACCTGAGAATTTCTCCAGCAATTCTCCCCGCTGCAAACCCCTGCTACTTTCTTTCCCTTGGCTCGAAATGCGCCCTCACTAAATACTGCAAACTGAGGAATTCGAACTGCCTTGATCACAACTTGTAAAGTGTGTCCTCTCCAAGCCCCTTCAACTTGCTCTTATAATATCTCGCTAGAGCATCAACGACCAAATCTAATCATGATCAATGGCTCAGATCCTCTTAGACTTCGTCCAATCACCTTTCCGGAATTCTCTAGAGCAAAATCGATTTCCTCAATTAATACCCATTAGTTAATAAATTTTCCTAAGTTAGACTTGGGAACTTTTTAATTATTGATCAATAAATTTAATTGGGGGGTTTCTAAGTGTTTTCTCACAAAAACCTTTTCTGAGTTTTCAAACCCTTGTGTTCCTTAGCCTCTCTGACACCTTAGAGACTAGAACACCTATCTGATGCTACCATACCCATAAAAAACTAATAATTTGTGTATAATGGTTTGGATTCATATGGATGCACATGAATATTCATGCATTTTTTTCAAAATTTGAATATTTATTTATTTATTATTCGATAGTTTTTTTTATCTGTTTTTTATCTAATTCTCGGCGTTGGGGTTGACTGGTTAGACGACCGATCTGGATTTTATAACATTGGTTCATTGTCCATTATTTGTTTTCAGTTTTACCTTTTGAATCTTGACTCTATATACTAATGAACTCAGATGGAGTCTTTGCCTCCACTTTTACTATTTTTGAGTTTGAGTAATTTCAATTTATTATTCCAATCTTCAGAGTCTAGTATCTACTATTTTACTCAGTACTAATTAGATTATAGGATAACGAGTGATGAATTTAAATCAATGTAGATTCTAGAATGATGAATGATATAAATCAATGTACACAACATTTTATTATTTATATTTCATTGAATCATTTAGGATGTATGAATCAATGAATTTCATTAAAATTTCAATCATGTTTATATATATATATATAAAATATCCAACTCAAAATCCAACAAATTTAACAGTTTCCAGGATTTCGGGATTAGGGTGATTGCAACATTTCTATTGGATTTTATCATGTATAAGTGAATGGAACTAGCATTTAATCAAGAGCACCACGCCCTCCATGTACCTCAATGTTGGCGGCATTGATTGTTGAACTCCTTTGTCATTACCCTAGTAAAAATTTTCTCATCACTCAAATAAAATCTCAATTTGAAATATTAAGTTTTTTCTATCTTATTTTAATGCCTAGAGGGTGATATTTATGATGAGGATCCGAATATAGGAAAAGATTTTGATAATATATAGGTATTTGTTGTGGCATTTTTTTTAACTGTAGAGGCCATCTAGAACCTCTTTGTTGGTGTTATTTTGGTTATATGCATCCTTACTTGCAATATATATGAAAAAAACTTTGCATATTTGTGTATAATGGTTTGGATTCATATGGATGCACATGAATATTTATGTATATTTTTCAAAATCTGAATATTTATGTATTTTTTGGTCCATCAGTTTTCTTGATCGAACATCTTTTTTGGTCTGTTTTTTTTTTCCGATTCCTGGTTTTTGGGTCCACCAATTCGAGGACTGGTTTGGTTTATTGTCCATTATTCATTTTCAGTTTTAACTTTTTAGTCTTGACTCTAGACAGTGATGACCTCAGACCGAGTCTTTGACTTGCCACCTTTTACTATTTTTGAGTTTGAGTAATTCCAATTTATTATTCCGATCTTCAAACTATAGTATCTACTATTTGCTTAGTACTAATCAAATTCTAGAACAATGAATGATGAATTTAAATCCATTTAGATTCTAGAATGATGAATGATGAATTTAAATCAATGTAGATTCTAGAATGATGAATGATGTAAATCAATGTATACAATATTTTACTATTTTTATTTCATTGAATCATGAACGATGTATGAATCAATATATTTCATTATTGAATTTGAATTTGAATTATATATATATATATATAGATAGATAGGTAATAAACGAAATGGTTTTTTGCCATAATTTGGCAATACAATTTCAAGCAAGAATGCACAAATAGATTCAACGCCCTAAAAAACCCCTAAGGCATTTGAACTTTGCAAATTAAACAACTTAAACTTATGATTCTTAAAAATTTCTACTGGATTTTGGGCAAAATTGACCAGAAAAAGTACCCGGTAAAGAGCCATTTTGTCTATTAGTTGAACTATTTGTATACACACCCTGAGGTCCCCTGAATTTCCCTAAAATTTAGGGGTGCTCCCACACGTCCCCATTCCCCTGTAGGAAAACTTGGTGAAACATTGCTTTCTTGAATGCAAAAGTACCTACAATTGCGGGTTATCCCAAGGAAATCATTCAACCATTTCATTTAATATTAACAAATTCTCTGTCCCAAAATATGAAAATGGAAAACGGTGAAAGTAAAGGTAAAACAACCATCAAACGTTACCATAGTAGATGACCCTTGTCAGAATTTTAAAGATTAAAAGAAAGAATAGCATGACATATTCTCACATCATATCTTGGGTATTATATGACTACTTACAATTGCATCAGCAACGCCATAAACAGTCATGGCCCCTCCAACTCCCGATATACCAATTGCAGGGATGACAACATCTTTTGTGAACGCTGCACTGAAATTACCAAATAACAAATTTTCAAAATGAAATGCATTGGAGTTGGCAGAAAAGTAATGGGAAAGCATAAAATCACTGCGGGTGAGTTCTCCCTTCCGTAGTGGTTTTAAAGCTTCTAACAAATACATACAATACAAATGGTTGTTCGAGGCCTGTGTAGACAAGCAAAGGAATCAGCAATAACATCCTTTTATCAAGTAGAGGAACAAAGGTTGCCTTCAGAGAATCTCCAAAAGAAGAATGTGAACCATTACTCATTTGAACAAGAAGCCTCGCTTTTGTACCATTTTGTTTACTTAAAAAGAATCCTAGAATTGTGCCCAAAGACATGCATCCGAGAAATACAATGAACAGCAATGTTGTGCCTGAGCTTTTGCCTTCCTGAAATCATAATCAGAACATAAAAGTCCAAGCGAGTAAAAAGATCCAGAGTCAGAAAGATAAACCTGATGGATATAAGATATAAGGCACTCACAGTTTCAGTTTTCAGCAGAGAAAGTGAAAGCAAGTTACCAATAACCTGGAAAACAAACCACTCAACCAAATAAAATATAAGTTAGTATATAAAACAAAACAAAACAAAACAGAGAGAGGTGAGAGGTTTTTTTTTCCTCTTCCGGTTAAGAGTCAAGATAATCAAGGAAGAGTCTAACACAGTGAAGATAATCAGGTGGCTCCCAGGGATCATGGCACAATGAGATTTAAATAATCAGTGGTTTCCAATGGATCATACCATTAAACTCTCCTAATCATCACTCAGTTGACAACAAGGACAAAGGGAGGCCTTCCTTTGACATGCTATTCTTTGCAAATTTTGAGTGGAGATGATTGTGATGCTTCCAAAACCTGAAATTAGCAAACAGTGCGCAAAATTCTCCGGGCCAACCTTTGCCACACCATTCTTTGTGTAAATTTTGAGGCAGAATAATTGCAGTGCATTTATGGAACAAACCTGAGTACAAGCAGAAATTCCCCAAAATTCTCCATTGAAGTTCCCAAGAACAGTTCCTTCAGGTAGGTTACATTCAGCTGCATGGCTCCTTGCGGCGAAAGTCAGGTAGGTTCCCTGCACATAAGATGAAAAGATGGTCCTAACAAATTCATTTTAGCCTTTAGGTCTCCTGGAAGTCGAAAGTTATTAAAGTGCTGTTAACTTACCTCCCCAACCCATATTATAGAAGCTGTAAAGCCAAGATACAGCGACGCCGGGATCATGGTGTACCTGTCACATTCAAAGAGCTAAATTAAAGCTACTTTGTACTTAATGTCAGCTTCTATCATATGTAAGAGTCTCTATTTGCAGCCCTGGAGCAAGTTCTATCAATGGTTCTGTTATTAAACTTATTTTAGATAATATTTGGTCATTTCATTAGTTTTTGGAGCTCTAAAAAGCAATTTCAGGGCACCCTCGAGCTGTGACTCCAATGTGATTTGCTAAGGCTATATTATCAACCATCACTAAGTGTAAAACCAGATGTCAATCCAGATGGTTTTTCTAAATCGTGAAATATGCCCCCTTGATCAGCAAGAGATTCGCAAAATCACTGTAAGCTAAACTTCCTTGCTATTTAGGCATTAGTTCTGCATGCTGAGTTGCATCTAACTGCAAGGTAAATTGCAAATTGCAGTGAATTCCACATAGATTGAAATCTATTCAATGCATGCATTTCGAAACTCCCACTGTGTTTCAGACCAGTGTCACATTTATCGTTATCCCATCGGAGGCTGAATATGGAAGTGGCGGAACAGGAACATATTTGAAAACTCAAATGACAACTTTATGCTGGTTTTTGAGCGCTATGTATCCTGTCACTCTATGGTTATTTCACTTGAATTCCACATGGATTGAAATCTATTCAATGCATGCATTTCGAAACTCCCACTGTGTTTCAGACCAATGTCACATTTATCGTTATCCCATTGGGGGCTGAATATGGAAGTGGCGGAACAAGAACATATTTGAAAACTCAAATGACAACTTGATGCTGATTTTTGAGCGCTATGTATCCTCTCACTCTATAGTTATTTCACTTGATATTATAAATAAAAAAGAATTTCACTCGATATTAGAAATAAAAAAGAAAATCACAAGCGGCCAGGCCTTCAAATGAAGTATCTGGCAGGTTTCTTCGATGGCGTGGCTCAAAGAAACACATGTGGGCGTAGCGTTTGGATAGCTTTTTCAAATAAACAGGAATTCTGGATACACTGGAACAGAAAGATAGTGGCACAAATACCAACGGTGAAACAATGGTTCTCTAGGGCTTTTTATTGTTTACACGCTTTCTCAACATGCCTGACATCCATATATTTGGGGACTCCAAGATTATTATTGAACATGTCAATGGATGTGTAAAAATTAAACAACAATTGCTCTTCGGATGCAGGCTTGGAATTTGACCTCTTGTAAGACGTATTTTGGGTTTCAAGACTCATTTGACGGCAAGTTAAAAATTTAACCCGTCAAATATGACGTCTCTTTTATATCGGCAACCCGTCAAAATGACTTCTCTTTTATATCTACAACCCGTCAGAATGACGTCTGATTTTAAATTTAAACCGTCACAGATTATAATGCCAATACCATTTAAGGGATTTTCCACTTAGCATAAGTTTAAATACAAGTAGTTCACTACACTCTCAATCTCTCCAACGTGCCCGTATTAAATCCACAACTCCGCAATAAAGCATAATTGCATTGAATATTTATAATTGGGAATTCAAGTTTCCAACCACTGTTCTGCGCTCTCAAGCACTATAATTGGGATTACTCATAAAAATTTTGGTAAAATATGTTTATTTTTGGAAACCGAATGCAATTAACTTTGTTCTGCGCTCTCAAGCCCTATAACTCGGATTACTCATAAAATTTTTGGTAAAATATTTTTATTTTTGGAAACCGAATGCAATTGACTTTTATCTATACAATTCACCTCAAATTGTTGTATAATGCAACGTCCTATAACACCCATAATTATTTCTAGTTCGAATTTGTGTGTTTATAACTAAATTGGTTAAGGGTTCAAACTTTGTACAATCCTAATAACCAAATTGTTGTCTCAACTAAAAACTTTCTCGAATAATCTTTTAAGAAGACACCACATGATTATAAGTTTCTAAAATGATTATTATATAAGAATATGATTGATTGCATATATCAAATTCAAAATTTGATATGTTATTTATTTATGTGAACTTGTCATATGCATTTTGAAACTTCACATATTCAAATTTAAATGGATTGAGATAGCATTCATACTAATAGCATTGAATGCACCCAAAACTTTAAATTTATTGACATAAGCGTATCTATGCACTTCACACTTCCTCAAGAGTTGAGAGGCCATCCTGATCCCACTCGCATGCCCAACCAGGTTTTAAAATGTCTATAGTTTACATCGTTGCTATCAATGCAATAAAGCACTGAAGTATTTTGAGGTGTTTTTGACTTGTTAAAGAAATGTTAGGACTTACTCCCAATGTGATTGTTGAGGTTGTACGTTTGATTGAGGCAGCTAGTTTTATGAGTTTTATGAATGTACATGGTTTGAGGTTAATAAAAATTTAGTTGTTTCAGCTAGTGGTATGCACTTGAGGTTGGAGGCTTTTCTTATTTAAAGAAAAAATCAAAATTCTATTGTGTATTTTTTTAAATAATTTAATTGTGTTTTTTTGTGGGCTTTTAAAAATAATTTAATTGTTTTTTTAGTTTTAATGTTGATTTAATTAGTTATAATATATTTTGGGTTGTTTTATAAATTAATTGTTTTAATGATTAAATGAAATTGAAGTTCAATTTAATATAATTATAACACATAACTCTTAAATAAGAAGTAAGGATTAGTTGTTTTGCTTATATTTTCAAAAGTCTGAAGAATTTATAATGCTTTGTATGAGTAAGAGTAAAAATAAATTATGGATATTTCATTATTATAAATCTTTTAGTCAAAAGCATTAAGTATGAGTCTTAGTAGTTTTTTTCTTTATCAATTCTCTCACACACGCACACACTAAATTAAAATCATAGAAAATTTAAAGATATAAAAATTAATGGAATTAAGGTCTAATTATTTTTCATTATATAAATAGAAAGTTATAATATGAATAACAAAATCTATATCCTTAAATCCACTTTGCAAGTTGAAATAATTTTTAATGTCAAATATTTTATAACATAAAATAAAATTGAGAATGAAATAACTTATTCCTTTAATTTGAAAATAAGAGACTATATGATTAAAAAGAGAGAGAATTAAACAAAAGATATTATTATGGAATAACACTGCAACAATTAACATGTTTATGCTAACTTAGGAAAAACAAGGCACTTTTAGAGGAAGATTAATGAAAATTGAGATGCAAAAGTAGTTGAAAGAAAGTTTCGAGATAAAAAGAGGTTGAATTCACAAATTTGCATAGAACCTAAAATGAAGGGCATGAAAAATACAAAAACCTCAACAAATATCCATTTGACAGGCAGAGAGGATTTGAAATTCAGGGCGTGCTCGGATGGCTCTGAAAATCGACAATCTATGGACACAGTTCAGTGACTCATCAATCATGCACTTCTGAAGAGAATACAATCAACAAGCAGATGATCTATCAAAGAGGGGTCTACACGAACACTTGGGTGGTATGCACATTGAAATCAAAATGGGAGACACTTGGGGTGTTTCCGTTTCTTGGGTAACTATGGTTGTCTTTTTGTATACTCTATGTTTTTATCCTTTTTTGAAAATATGCCTACCTCTTTTCCTCATGTTGTGAATAGATGTTAAAGATGTGGGGGACATTGGATTACTATGTATATATCCTTAGTGATCACTGAAGGATGCTTTTCTACTTTTTGATCTTTTTGACCAAATTTGCACCCTATTTTATATGGTTGAACTGTATTTGGGCCATAATATGAAATATGATGTATATACTACTATCTGGTTTTCGGCAATTATTATTATTATTATTTAAATTTATACAACAATATTAATATCAAACAATGGTTACATAGTTAGTATCTGCCGCTTAGATTAAATATAACTTCATTAAACTGAAAAACAATAATAGATATAATAGATTTGCAAATAGTCCCAGCCATGTTATTACAAAAATAAAACAACTAATAAAATACTGTATTGTTAAATGCCATCACCAAAAACTAAGAAATATGACTAATATTGATTATATTAATATATATACAGTTTAATATATATGTTTAGTGTATGTTTTATTTTTTATTAATATATATAATTTTTTATAATTAAATTTATAAAATATGTTTTTAATATAATAGCCAGTCCTTCATTGAAAATATGGAGAAATGTAATTCATGGAAAAAAAAAAAGGAAATAAAACAAAAACCAAAAAAAAAATAGTAACTAACAAAAATGGAAGTTACTAAATAGCCCATAATAAGACCTCAACCAATCACCTTACAAATAATAATAATAAATAACAAATAATATTAATAAATAAATAATATTAATAAATGAATTCTTAATGTTAAATTATGGATAAGCTACAAAAAAATTTAGTCAAAGACAAACTAATAGGCAGTCAAAGGCAAAACTGAATGCTTAATACCATGTGGCAGGTATAATAAGCATATTTTCTATTTTCTTATAAATATAAAATAAATTGTAATATAACCACATTAAGTAATATAACAAATACTAATATTCAATATAATGCTTATGTGAACCATAAATTTTTATATGAAGAAATAAAATAAATGTGTTTCAAGAGACAAATATTACAGAATAATCATAATGGACTAAAGATATTAATTGTTCCTTCTACTTATTACAATAAAGATTATATGATTGGTGTTTTTCTTTAGAAGTAGTCGGTGGACATGTTGAGGCTTAGCCTAGAGTGAAAGGTGGAATTTATTGGGATAAGGCGGAAGCTGAAGTGGGTTGTCTTCCACCTTTTCCCCTAGTTGTCAATCTCTATGCAAATGGTGATATTGGTTGTGTCACACTCTCAAGTTCTCCTCATGCTCCAAATATGTCTCTCCTTGAAGTGGAACATCATTTGATACCTCCTCCTCTTTCAACTCATCAATGTCATGCTCTAACCACTCAGGTGCCTCCTCCATGGACTCATGGTGTCAAGTGCATCTAATGAAATGGCATCCATGTTGGGTGCGTTGTCTATCTATGTCACCCATAGCCTGAAATTGTAATAGACATAGACCATGTAAGTGAGATGATGGCAATCTAACATGTATGAGAGTCATTCTGTAATTAGTAGATGGTGTCCCATGGGCATAAATTAAAATTAATGAAATTATTAAAACAATTAAAATTTTAATTTGAGAATTTCTAACTTGTGCTTCTTAAAGTGTATTTTCTCAAAGACACTCTAGTTAAGCTCACACCATGAAGAGTTGCAAGTTTAATTCAATGCTAGAACAACAAGTCTTTTGTAACTTTTGGACTCTTTTGCCATAGTTTTCTCACCAAAATATTTGCAATAAAATGGAAAGGAATGACAACAAATTACATTTCCATTAACAAATATATATATAGAAAGAAAAGATATTGAAATTTGGAAGTTTGAAATGTATTTTAGTTGTAGCTTACATGACATGCTAATAGTCTTGGATAACATTATCAGACCAAAATGTCTCAGCACTCAACTTATATATCTCAAATTGTTTAGAAATCACCAAACATTTGGCGAGAATGAACACCAACCTCTAAACACATTAGAAAATTACATCCATAACCTTTGCATCAAACCTAAATCAATATGCATAAGAGTATGCAATGTTGAAGTCGAGCCTTGCTACATGAATCAAATGATGGAGAGTGTTGTTCCATCGCTCATTATTCACACTCCATATCTTGGCTCGCCCATTGAATCCCTCTTTTCCCTTATCTCGATAATATCAATGGATAGGTTCCTTGGCCCTTTCCATGGCCTCATACAAGTAGCCCATTGTGGACTTTTCACCATCAACCAAGTGAAGAACCTTTACCAAAGGTTCACTAATAGCACACAACTCCTACACTCGTGTAACATGCCCTCCCACCCTCTTGGCTTATCTTGGTTGTGGGAGGTGTTACTTGATTGTTTTGTCCCAACTTCTAAGGTTTGTTTTGAAGGTGGGGTCATACGACCTAAATCTCTCCAACTTTGCAGAATTAAATTACGAATTCACCACCATATTCAAGTCATAAAAAGGTTTTCAACGTTATAATTTTTATCCTAATCCAATTCATGGAACAAAAGTTATGCTCATTAGAAAAGATTGCTAATAAGAGGAGTCCACGTCGATCTTTGGATCCCCAAATGGACCTGCATGGCCTTTGCTTGGCCCATGTGGCACCACTGCGACCACTTTCTCATCCACCAGTCACCTGCCATGTTGTGCATCGCGATGAACATGAAACCACCCCCCCTAATGGTGTGTTTGTTTTTGGGGAAGAGGGGCCTCACAATTAATCTCAGTGGTCTATTGGTGGTGGGCGGTTTTAGTGCCAATCCCAACCACACCCCTCCCCCTACTCGTTACATGTCAACTACGAGGGGGTCCCCTTTAGTTAGCCTCGACCACCAATCTTGGCCATGAAGGGAGTTCGCCCAGTTGACGTACATGATGTTTAACACTCACTCTAAGGGTGAAAGGACAATATCACCTTACAGATTTATGGGCCAATCAAAGTGATTTCACCCCATAGAAGAGTTCTAACGTGATTTAATGGTGGGAAAAAATAGTAGGACAATGCCACTTTCGACATAATTTCCATGTCATCACCACGTTAATGTCACGTCACCACCATGTTAGTGCCACATCACCACCACATTAGCTCCACATCACTTGCCACTTCATCTCGGGGTCTTGACATCGTGGTTTTCTCTTCACCTCCATCTATTAAAAGTGTCGATATCAAAGTCTAAAGTCTGCGATGTCATTTTAGTATAGGTAGTGCCTGAGGTGGAGCCCACCAGCCCACGTCATCTCGAGATGTCAATATCGAGGGTTTTCCTCCTCATTCCTCTATTATAAGTGTTAATATTTGAGGTTCGAGGCCCTACAGATGATGGCACAATTCTGACACTCGAGGTTCCACACTCCTCTTTTCATAATTAACCATCAACCCATCAACATCGAACCTTCCTCGCAAGCTTTTCACAACTAGAATTTACCAAGGTCTGAGGTCTGATGGTATAATGGCATCATTCTGATGCTCAAGGTTTTGTTGGTGGGGCAACCCTCCAAAAATGAGAAAGATATCCAGCTCAAAACATATTTGGGTTATCGAAAGGTATGTTCCCTTTGCCGACCCTACATCGCTGGATCTTGAATATGGACATCACTTAGAAGGGAAATCCATCCCTGGAGATTGTTAGTTTTTGGTAGCATCAGACAAGTGTTCCAGTGTCTATGGTGTCTATGAGGTTGGGGAACACATTTTCTCCAATACCCAGAAAAGTTTTCACGAGAAAACACCTCAATTAGATTAATTAGCCAATTATTAAAATTTCCCCAAGTCTAACTTAAGAAAATTGGTTAATTAAATAAGATTAATTGAGGGAAATCGATTTTGCTTTAGAGACTTCCAGAAAAAATCATTTGATGGAGTCAAGATTATCTTAGCCATTGATTGTGAATAGATCATGGTGGTCAATTTTTCAACAAAAGATTATAAGAGCAAGTTGATGGGGTTGGAGAGACGCAAATAAGTAGTTCATCTTACCCAGTTGTAGAGTTAGCAAGGGCTTAATTGAAGCAAAGGGAGACATCGACAACAAGGGTTTCAGCAGATATTTGAGAGAATAATTTTGGAGAAGATTTCCACAGTGATTTCTAGTTTCCATAGGCAAGAACGAGGTATATTTTATTTGCAAAAGAGGAGGTCGATTTAGCTAGTGCAAGTAGCCAGACAACTAGTTAGCTAGTGTGAGTTGCATAGGAGAGCTTGATTCAATGTGCTAGTGCCAAATCTATCCCCCGGAGGCAGAGCGAGTGGGTCTAACAAATTTTTGGAGATAGTTGTACTTGCAGGGAGATTTTCCCGAAGTTTGTGCATTTTTTCTAGAGTAGGAAATTCACATTTTTGGGCAGCATTGCAAGTGTTAGGAGGAGGTGCAAGTTTACTGGAGGAGGCCAATTTGATTTGCAGAGGAGATTTTGAGTCTTCATTTGTGGATATTATTATTTACCAGATCTTTTCCATTATCAGGAAAGCAGATTGATGTACTCCTAAATTGTTGAAGGATTAATATAAACCCTCATCTGTTGCATGTGTTTTCCCCACATTGGGGTTTTTTCAGGGACTATTGTCCAAAAATATTGGTGTCAAAATTTTGTGTGTGCATTATTTTCTCAGTTCTAGTATTTTTATTTGTGAAGATTCTAGTAGTCAATTAATCGTCGTTTTTCGAATTAATTTTTTGAAGGCAAATAATCTCTAGAAGGTAGAAGATTAAATTTCTAGTTATTGCAATTCATGAAATTTCACATGGTATCAGAGTTGATATAGGCGTAGAGATTTTGTAGTGTTAAATCAATGCAGGGTACAATAAGAGAAGCACATAGGGGTTCACATATTTCCAAAGATGGCCACAATAGGATTGAGAGATCAAGACATGTTGGATGGGGCCTCTAACTTTAGAGTCTGGAAGGCCAAGATGTTGTTCTTGTTGGAAAAGTTTGGTCTGAATGAGTTTGTTATGACAACTATTGCTACACCAATGGATCTCGTCATGTTACATGAGTATAGGTTGGATAATGCCAAAGCAAAGAGTATGATTCTTGATGGAGTCAGGGATCACATCGTTCCACATATAGCAGAGAAGAACACAACGAAGGAGATGTGGGATGCCATTAGCAAAATATACCATGATCCTTTAGAAAATAGGAAAATGGTTAGATTTTGGAAATTTCTGTAGTGAGGATTTTGATTATGAGATTTCAGAACTTCCACAGTATTCATTTTGAGTTTTCGACATTTCGAGTCAAGACCGTGACCCATCATCAGGTGGGTCATGGTCTTGACTCGAAATGTTGAAAACTCAAAAGGAAAATGGTCCTCAAGGAAATATGAGAACCATCAAAATGCATAAGGGAAAGGATGTAACTTCCTATATCACAAGAGTTTAGTTCGTTAGACATGAATTAGCTGCATTTGGAGAAAAGTTGAGTGATGACGAGCTAGTGCATGTAGCTCTCAATGGGTTTACAAAGTAATGGCGTATGTTCATCCAAGTGATTTCTAGGCAATGAAAAGTTCTAGATTGGGATCTCCTATTGAGTGATTTCATTTTGGAGGAGTTGAGGCTCATCGTAGTCAATGACACCAGTAACAATGGGAAGGCATCGAAGGTGAAGAAGAGCAAGAGATTGTCACTCTAGTAGGAAAAGGTAAAGCGAAGAAGGGTCCTAGTAAGGGACAAGGCTCGAAAGGAGAGAAGAAGAAGGACCTGTCAAAGGTCAAATGTTTTGGTTGTGGTCAACATGGTCACTATGTCAGCCAATGTCCTAACAGGAAGAAGGACAATAAAGGGAAGCAAACAACAAATTCAACAGACATTGAGGATTTGTCTTCCAGGTTAAAAGATGAATTCACTCTCATAGCTTGCCTATCTAGATCCACATCCACAAGTGTCTGGTAGATAGACAATGGGGCATCAATGCATATGACAGGGGTTATAGGCTACTTCTCCAGTTATAAGAATGAGGAAATGGACTTCCAGATACAGATGGGAAACAAAACAAAGTGTACTCTAGTCGGGAGAGGTACCATCAACATTTAGAGGAAGTCAGATAAGACCACCAAGTTACATATGTACTGCATGTGTTAGGTTTTGGTATGAACGTGAATTTAGTATCTGCACTACAGGATAAGGGGTACAATTTTCTACTTCATGGGGAAAAAGGTGTATATCAAACACTAGAGCTGGAAGAAGGTCAAATAGATTGGGATTCGAAGCAACAAGCTATGCAAGTTGTAGTTTGATTCTCCAAAGGCACTAGTGAGCAACAATAGTAGTAGTGGCAGAGACTTGGGAGTGTTGTGGCATAGGAGGATGGGACACTTACACCATGGAGCACTCAAGTTGCTCAAGAAGACTATAACAGGGGTTCCAAAATTTGGCATGGAACACAATGACATGTGCAAGAGTGTGTACTTGGGAAGTTTGCTAAGGTAATGTTCCCAAGAAGTGAAAGTAGAGTCAATGGTGTGTTACAATTGGTACATTTAGATATTTGTGGCAAGATGTCCACTAGATCTCTCAGAGGGTAAAAATATTTTGTAACCTTCATTGATGACTACTATAGGAAGACTTGGATCTACTTTTTGAAGATGAAGGATGAAGTCTTCAGTGACTTCCAAGAGTTTAAAGCTCTTGTGGAGAAAATGACAAGAAAAAGGATCAAGGTGATTCATATAGAAATGGAGGTGAGTATACAAACAAGGACTTCATGAGGTTCTGTATGAACGAGGGCATCAGGAGAGAGTGGAAAACTCCATACAATCCACAACAAAATGGAGTAGCAGAGCAGAAGAATAAGAAAATTGTCGGGGTAGCAAAGGCAGAGTTATATCACTAGGATATGCCCAAGTTCTTATGGGCAGAGGTATGTAGCAAAAAATGTACATACAGAACAAGGTTCCTCACAGAGCATTAGGGAAGATAACACCAGAGGAGGTCTTCACAGGGAAGAAACTAGAGGTCGAGCACTTTAGCATCTTTGGTAGCATAGCATATTATCATGTGCCAAATGACAAACATGCCAAACTTGATCATACTGCAGAGAAGGGATATTTCGTTGGTTATAGCAAAATATCCAAGGCATACAAGATCTACATTCCTGGCAGCAAGAGGATCATTGTGAGATGAGACTTGAAGTTTTAGGAGGAGAAATCCTTCAAGCGATCTCGCGATTTTTTAGCAAAAGCTCCAAGAGATGAGCGAGATTAGCAAGGACAACAGAGCACAAGTACAAGAAACATCTCAGGTGTAGGAGGTCCAACGAGTTCACAACAGACAGAGTAGTAGGGGCAGGATGAGGAGCAGGGAGCTCCACCCACCACTCATATGAAGAGGAACAGAGAGGTGCTCCAGAGTTTGAGAGATGTTCAAGAGTTTATGGGAGCTCCTAGATCGAGCACTAGGGAGTGCAAACAACCAGACATGTACAAGGCATTGGTGATATAGGTTATTGACAAGGATCCTTCCAGCTATGATGAGGCTACACAACATCAAGTGTGGCAGGATGCCATGGTGGAGGAGTACAACTCCATTATGATTAATTATGTATGGGAGGTCGTTCCTAGATTAGTGGATAGGGTAGTAGTCGGTTCCAGATGGATCTACAAGATCAAATATGTTGCATATGCAAACATAGAGAAGTATGAGGCAAGGTTTGTGGCCAAAGGGTATGTGCATAAAGGAGGTATTGACTATGAGGAGACCTTCACACCAGTGGACTTATATACCTCTATTCAAGTAGTGATATCTCTAGCAACACAGATGGGATGGAAAATTCACTAAATGGACGTCAAGACAATATTCTTAAATGTGGTGATAGAGGAGGATGTGTATATAAAATAACTAGAGGGTTTTGAGACACATGAGAGAGGCACACACGTGTGCAAGCTAAAGAGAGTGCTATACAAGCTCAAACAAGCTCTCAGGGCTTGATATGGTCGAATTGACAACTACTTGCACCAGATGGGCTTAGTGAAGAGCGAAACAGATTCCAACCTCTACTATATGATAAGAGGAGGTAAGAAACTCATAATGGTTTTATATGTGGATGATCTCTTCTTGATAGGGTCATCATGGCTCATAGAGGATTGCAATAGGGACTTGGAAGTGGAGTTTGAGATGAAGGACTTGGGGTTGATGTATTACTTCCTAGGGCCTAGAGGTATGGCAGACAAATAAGGAGATATTCCTTAGTCAAGGGAGATACACTATGGAGAGCCTGAAAAGGTTCAGGATGCAAGACTATAGACCCATGTCCACACCTATGATTACCAACTAGAGGAAGATATATGCATCAGAGGACACAGATGTGGACCCAACCTGATATAGGCTTCTCATCGAATCTCTTATGTATATGGCCAACATAAGGCCAAACATTTGTTTCATGGTCAACACTCACATTCATTTGTGGTGGAGCCAAAGAGGGTGCATTGGACATCAATGAGACATGTTTTAAGGTACTTGCACGACACAATTGAGTATGGTTTGAGTTATGCTTGAGGTGATGGTGTCAGTTTATGTGGATATATAGATGTAGACTCGGTAGGCAGTTTAGTGGATCAGAAATGCACTTCATGGTGTTGCTTCAGTATTGGAGTAGGGGTTGTCTCTTGGTGCAACAGGAAGCAAAATTTTGTGGCATTGAGTTCTGTAGAGGAAGAATACATGGTAGCTAGCATGGCCACATGCAAATCTATTTGGCTTTCGAAGCTACCAATGGGTTTGTTTGGTCAGTGGTTGGATTCAACTAGTATCTACTGTGATAATCAGAGTTGCGTCAGGCTCTCTAAGAATCCAATGTTTCATGATAGGTCAAAGCATATCGACATAAGGTACCACTTCATTAGATGTTGTGTGCAGGGTGGATCAGTTTGGCTACATCATGTTCCCATAGATCAATAGGTTGAAGATATACTCACGAAGGCCTTAGATAAGGTAACTTTTTTCTACTTCAGGAATAAGATGGGAGTAATGGAGAACACCTTCCTCGCTAAGAGGAAGTGTTATTTTTGGTATCATCGTACAAGTGTTCTAGTCTCTGTGATGTCTATGAGGTTAGGGAACACATTTTCTCCAATACCCAGAAAAGGCTTCGCGAGAAAACACCTCAATTAGATTAATTATCCAATTATTTAAATTTTTCTAAGTCTAACATAGGAAAATTGGTTAATTAAATAATATTAATTGAGGAAAATCACTTTTTCTCTAGAGACTTCTAGAAAATTCATTTGATGGATTCAAGATGATCTTAGCCATCAATTGTGATTAGATCATGGCCATTGATTGCTCAATAGGAGATTATAAGAGCAAGTCATTGGGGTTGGAGAGACACACTTGAGTAGTTCAACTTACCCAGCTGCAAAGTTAGAAAGGGCATAGTTGAAGTAGAGGGAGACACTAACAACAAGGGTTTCAGCAAAGATTTGAGAGAATAATTCTCGAGAAGTTTTCCACAGTGATTTCTAGTTTCCAGAGGTAGGAAGGAGGTTTATTTTATTTGCAGAAGAGGAGGTTGATTCAACTAGTGTGAGTAGTCAATTATCCAGTGTCAATTGCAGAAGAGAACTTGATTCAGTGTGCTAGTGCCAGATCTATCACCTAGAGGCAGAGCAAGTGGGTCTTGCAAATTGATGGAGGCAGTTTTACTTGCAGGGAGATTTTCTTGGAGGTTGTGCAAATTTTTTAGAGCAGGCAATTCGCATTTCTAGGAAGCAGTGTGAGTGCCAGGAGGAAGTGTGAGTTTGCTGGAGGAGGCTGATTTGATTTGCAAAGGAGATTTTGGGTCTCCGGATTATTTTTGTCATTGGAGATTATTATTTACCCGATCTTTGCCATTATCAGGCAAGCAAATTGATTTACTCTTAAATTATTGAAGAATTAATATAAACCCTCATTTGTTGCATTGGTTTTCCCCACATTGGGGCTTTTCCAGGGACTATTGTCCAAAAATCTTGGTGTCCAAATTTTGTGTGTGCATTACTTTCCCAGTTCCAATATTTTTATTTGTGAATATTGTAGTAGTGAATTAATCATTATTTGCCGAATTAATTTTTTGAAAACAAATAATCTCCAGTAGATAGAAGATTAAATTTCCATTTACTACAATTCATAGAAATTTCACAAAGATACCAGGCTTCCACAAGAGATGACACCTTGAATGTGATTCCACATTGAAGGAAATTTGGCCCTGGAGAAATCTGAGCCTCTACAATGGATAACACCCTAGAAGCAACTTCCACTTAAAAGGAAATTTGGCCTCAAGGAACCCAAACTATTACAACATGGACTTCTCTCTGTCAATCCCATACCTCAATATTTTTGGATTCTACTGATGCACTAACTTATAAAGAATATGAAGAAAATTTTAATGCAAAGGGAAATAACGAAAACTCCAAAATTCCTGGTAGATATGGACTAGGCCCTGAAACTAGACGTTCAAGGTACCATGCCATGAAAAAAATAAACATTCAAGCATTAGCAAGGCTTGAAATACACCAACCCAATTGAGATATAAGAACATGGCCCCCATGGCTGATTTACTCAAAGTACTGACTATTTGATGAAATCACATGCCACAGTCCAACTTTGATGCCTAGAGTACGCTAGTTAAACTTCTACAATGAGAGATGAATAAATCAATCATGTGATCTATAAGAAAGCATACCATTCAAAGGAATCCATAATGTATCTTTCAAAAAGTACAATCTCATAATATTTCAACTAATATAACCATCTTTCACAACAACACCATGATAGTGCATAAACTCTCAATTTATCACCTTACTCGTGAATGAAGCATCTCCCAACACAAATTCAAGTACATTCATTCAACTCATAGCATTTAAAACAACCTAAAAATTAAGAAAATAACAACATATTACATAGTGCAACCATTCATTATCACCATAAGTATGTAACACGACTACCAATGAATATGACAGTGACCTATAGGCATTATATCATGATTATTTAGGACCATACATAGTCAATAACATAAAAATGATTATCATAGCCCATATTCCAAATATGCATAAATAATTATACTTATCTGAATGTGTTAAATTGGCTAGCAATTAAAGGAGAGACTTCAAATCTCCACTCAACAATAATCTAGCTACACTGCAACCTTTCTTGCAGATGACCACCCCTGAGTTGGATCCAAAGTCTGAGGTAATTCTCTCTCAAGGAAAAATTCACATGAATGGATTATGTAGACATTCAGAGATGGAGTTCACTATCCAGGTGGTTTATCAACTATCCTCTGATAATAAGCACCATAGTAACTCACTTACTCTCCTGAGTCCATTCATAGGGTTTCACCTAGTGTCCATGGGAAATGGTTGTCTAACTCTAAGAGACAAGGAAGAGGAAAGCACTGAAGAAGGGAGAGGCAACATCCAAAAACTGAGGTGGGAAAGAAAAGTCGAAGGAGGAAAAAGAGAAGGAAAGAGACAACTCCATCCTATGCGCAAAGGATCATTGGACGTCTAAATGAAATTGCTAAAATAGGTTTGACTTTCTGTGCTTTTTATAATGTAATAGTTTTAGAAATAAGATAAGTGTATACTGCTTGGTTATAAAAGGTGATGGGATTTTTAATAAAGAGAACAAGGGATATTTTTTGCAACTCACTTTGCATTTTCCCCTGTTTTAATGATTTCTGCCATGACAATATTAAAATTTTCTTTGCATTTTTCTCTTTTCATCTTGTATAAATGTCTGTGTGTTTGTTTTGAAGATCTATTTTTAGATCAATATGTATCAGAGCCAATGATCAAGATTTTTGTTTTTTTCAAGAATTATTGATATAGCTTTCTCATACCCTTCTTAGGGAGCATCACACCATTCTCCCTTCACGTCATTTCTCTTCTCTTTGGGTGCATGAAAATCATGCGTCCACGTCGAGATCGCCCCAATGAGGAATCTCTCATTCAATGCTTAGCAATAACTCTCCATGAGTTTACCACTTTACAGTAGCAAAGGCACCCTCTAGGACATATGCAACTTGATACCCGATTTCAATTGCCAAAATTCTCAAGCCAAATGAATGGAGAGGTTGTTGATCCTTGGCTCCACAACCTATCCACCTACTTTAAAAAAAATCTTGATCTAGTAGAGGACATGAAGCTTCAAATATCCAACCTACAGTTGGAAGGCATTATGCAATCTTGGTGGGATACTTAGCTTAAGAATTATGATCTGGTCAACGAGCTCAGGGGAACCATAGAACCAAGATTTACTCCCACACACATCACTTCTTGGGAAGCATTCTGCCAGGCTTTAAGGGCACGTTTCTATCCTCCAGGCTATCTTCATAATCTTTTGGAAAAGTGGTTATAGCTCCGACAACTTCAGAAATAATCAGTGCAATCCTACATCGATGTCTTCTGCAAACTACGTATCTAGATACATATTTCAGACCCTGAGTTGGTACTCATTAGTAAATTCAATTTTTGGTTTATTACAGAGCTTTGTATAGAAATGGAATTGTTTGACAATCACTCCTTAGATAAATCCTTTCTGTCGACATTGGCCATAGAATGTAAAGTGGTTCCTCGAATTTGATCTCCTCAATATCGTTCTACCCCCGCCGGTGTAGTTACTTCATTTATGTTCCCTCCCTCTTCTTCCTCCTCCACTTCTCGCAATCCCACATGGTGTACTTAACATAAAACCAACTCCCATGCCACTACCGACTACCGAGTACTTCAAAATAATTGTAGCAACAAGACCTTTCTTATAGAGATTGAGCTACTAGACTCCCCCCACTCCTCTGGTAGTAGTTTCTCTCGATAATCCTATGGAAGAAGACCCCTCTATTATACTCATGCTAGATAATCACTCTGGCACCTCTAATACTCCCTTATTTACACATAATTTTCAAATAAAAAATGAGTTGGCTTCATTGATACTTGATAATGGGAGTCAAAAGAATCTTGTGGCTCGGAATTGAGTTGACCGCCTTAAAATTCCCACAACATCTCATTCATCTCCAAATCATCTTGGTTGGGTACAAATGGACAACCCTCGTCTTATAGTTTCACACTATTGTGTAGTCACATTTTCTATTGGTCCTTTCCGTGACACAATAATATGTGATGTTTCTCCTCTTTAATGTGTCAATTTGCTACTTGGCATTCCTTACCAGCTAACCCCCAATGCACTATACCAGGATAAAAACCAAAAATACCATTTACAACTTGAGGCTCATACCTACACCCTCACATCATCTGCTATTAAATCAAATCAACCCCCTCCCTTCCTACTATACCTCCAGTTACAAAAATAAGCTTGAACCAATGTGTTTCATTGTGTCTAGTTCGCCCTGTCCAACCAAACAATCTACCAATCCCATTCCCCAAGATATGGTTCCATTGATCCACGAATTTGTATATGTTTTCACCCCACCTACAAAGTTCCCCCCCATGTTCTATTGAACATGAGATCAATCTTATTTCTGATGGCTCTTTGCCTAATGCTCCCTCTCATCTCCTAGCTCCTCATGAGGCAACATAAATTGAACGCCAAATTGAACAATTGATAAATTATGTACATATTCAACCTTATTCCTCACCATGTGCTTCCCCTACCTTTATTGTTCCAAAATAAGAAGCTTCTAAATGACACCTAGTGACTAATTACTAGGCACTTAATAAGGCCACTGTTAAAAACCAATACCCCCTACCCCAGATTGAGGATCCGCTGAACCATTTACAAGGAGCTTGCTTCTTTACAAAGATGGATTTGACAACTAGATACCATCAAGTGCACATGCATGCAACCGACACATGGAAGACCACCTTCAAGACAAAATTTGGCTGGTTTGAGTGGACGGTCATGCCTTTTGGGCTCACTAATTCCCCAACAACTTTTATGAGACTAATCAATGGTATCTCCAAGCCATACTGGCTATTTTTGTGGTTATTTATCTTGATGAAATTCTGATTTCATTAAATATTAGGAAGAACACATGCATCATGTCTGTAACATTCTGGATCTCCTACACGCACATCAACTTCAAGTCAAAGAAAATAAATCATACTTTGGGAAAACATTAGTGAAATAGTTGGGCTTCATCTGACCCAATAGGGGTTCACCAGATCCATCTCGAGTGCAAGCTTTGGCACACTAGCCTATGCTTTCCAATGCTCATGATCTAAAAAGCTTCATGGGAGGTATTAACTTCTACAAGAAATTTGTAGCTCATTTTTCTCAATTGGCCCGTCCATTACATCAACTTTCCAACCAACCACAATTATCTCTGGGATAATGAAGCCAAGTGCCATTTTTATAAACTAAAACATGCTTTATGTTGCCCCCCTTTTTTATAGTTACCATATTTGAATCAAACCTTTGAGATTGAAATGGATGCATCTTGGTTTTCTATTAGCGTTGTTCTTAAATAGGGAGGTCACCCTGTGACCTATCATTCTAAAACATTTGTAGAGGCTAAACTTATGTATAGCACTTATGACAAATAAATCTACAATCTTGTCCAGGCATTGAAGCAGTGGCATAATTATATTTTGGGTGAAGAGACAATTCTTCATATAGATCGTTACCCTCTCATCTTTATCAATTCACAGAGAAAGATTCAAGAACAACACCATTTGAAGTGGGTCACTTACATTCAACAATTCCATCTGGTCATTAAATATAAGAAAGGTCAAATCAACAAAATCGTCAATCTGTTAACTAGAACCCCTAGTCAAGTGTTGCACATGCTAGAGGTTGTAGGTTTTAACCCTGTACAGAAATTACTTGCAAATGAATTCTTAAAAATAGAAAATATACAATGGCGAGAAACAAAAAACAAATACACAGAGATTTTCCCCTGGATCCCAAAACTAGGACTACCAAAATTATTTTTCATTATATTCCTTTCAATGTTACAATATATATATATATGTGTGTGTGTGTGTGTGTGTCGAAGCATTCATAAATCCCAATCCATTAACCCTAGATTAGAACATAACTGTATTTCCCTTGACCGGATCTATAAAATACCATGGGAAGAAAACCTTGTGACCCACCCGCACGTGCAACTAGTCATGGAAAGAATATAACACACACCCAACATTCTCCCACTTGTTGTTTTCTTTTCCACACAGGGGGTCACAAGAGAGCTTAGTCATTAGTCCAACCTTGCAACACCCATTGTTTCTCTACACCAAGAAAACTTCTCAATGCTCACAAACTTTGTCAATGCATCTGCAACATTCTTCAAAGTGTCCACCTTTACCAGCAACACCTTTTTGTCCTCAACCATATCCCTCACAAAGTGATACTAAACATCAATGTGCTTTGTCTTTGAATGATAAGTAGGGTTCTTTGCTAAGAAAATTTCACTTTGGTTGTCATAGTCTATCTTTATAGCTCATTATACTAACCCCATACTTGAACACAATCTCTGAAACCGAATTGCATCCTTCCTTGCATGAG
This sequence comes from Pinus tabuliformis, assembly GCA_031772625.1. Lineage (NCBI taxonomy): Eukaryota > Viridiplantae > Streptophyta > Pinopsida > Pinales > Pinaceae > Pinus > Pinus tabuliformis. The sequence goes on from CM062810.1 coordinate 787,754,322, forward strand.
TGGTTTCCATGTATTCTGCCTTTGTAGTTGAAAGTGCCACTACAGACTGTCCCTTGCTCATCCAACTTACTACACCTCCAAATAGGTTAAACACATACCCACTTGTAGATCTTCTCTGATCCAGATCTCCTGCTTAGTCTGCATCAACAAAGCCATGGATGTCCAAAAATTTGTCCAATCCTGGTCTTCCCTGGTAACACAAACAATAATCACTAGTGCCACGCAAATACCTCACAACCCGCTTCACTGTTGTCCAATGCTCCTTCCCTGGTTTTGACATAAACCTGCTCAATACTCCCATTGTATGTGCAATGTTTGGTCTAGTACAAACCATTGCAGACATCAGGCTACCGACTGCACTTGTGTATCGAACATGGGACATGTCCTCTTCCTCTTCTTATGCCTTGGGACACTGTTCAACAGATAAATTTACACCTACATGAATAGGAACCTTCACTGGTTTACTATCCTGCATATTAAACCTCTGCAGTATTGTCTCCACATATTTCCTTTGGTTTAACCGGATCTTCCTCTTTGTCTGATCTTGTTTAGTTTCCATGCCTAAAATATAGTTTGTAGCACCAAGATCCTTCATGTCAAATTTGGAGGACAATTGGGTCTTCAAATCCTGGATAATTTCTTTGTCATTTCCAACTAGCAACATACATCCACATACAAGACCAAATAAATAACATCGTCACGAATTAATTTAAAATACACACAATGATTTGCTTTGATTTTGGTGAAGCCAAGTCCCTGTATAAATGTATCAAATTTCTGATACCACATCCTTGGTAACCATTTTAACCCATACAAAGACTTTTTAACCTGCATACCCGTTCTTTCTTCCCCTTCACTACAAAGCCTTCAGGTTGTTTCATGTAGATCTCTTCTTCCAGATCCTCGTGAAGAAATGATGTCTTCACATCCATCTGTTCTACCTCAAAATCAAAAGTAGCAACAACGGATAAAAGTAATCTAATAGAAGCTACCTTGACAACAAGAGAAAAAATATTGCCAAAATCAATTCCCGACACTTGGGAAAAAACTTTTTCTACCAACCAAGCTTTGTATTTCTCCACCTTACCTTATGCATTCATATTCTTCTTAAACACCTATTTTCTTCCAATGGGTTTCCTTCCAAATGACAACTCCACCAGATCCCAAGCTTCATTTTTGTCCAAAGATGCCATTTCATCAACCATGGCCTCTTTCTAGAGTTTTCCATCCTCTGAATCTACTGCCTCCATGACAGTTCCGGGATCATCATCAATAATAGATAAAGAAAAATTTGAATAGAAAGTAGATGGAGTATACCATTTTGGTTGCCTTCTTTCTCGAACTGATCTTCTCACAGCTGGAGTTTGTGGCTCTTCATCTTCTGATTCATGTTCTGTTGTAGAGTCTGATTCTTCCTCCTTTAGCTTAAACTCTATATTCTCAGGTTCCTATGGTAGTAATTCATGTTTAATACCATCTTTCACCTCTCTAAACACCACATCTCGGCTGTAAACAACCTTCCTTGTTTCTGGGTTCTAAATCTTATAACCTTTTAAATCATCCTTATACCCAATAAATATGCACCTTTCAGATTTACTATCCAATTTAGTTCGTTTCTCCTTTGGAACATGTACATATGCATCACAACTGAGTACCCTTAAATATGAAAGAGATGGTTTCTTACCAGTCCATACCTCATGTGGAGTGTTATCCTCCAACGCCGATGAAGGTGATCTGTTTACCAAGTAACATGTAGTCTCCAATGCCTCTACCCAGAATTCTTGTCCTAACCCGACACCACTGAGCATGCTTCTTGCATTTTCCATCAATGTCCTATTCATTCTTTCTAAAACTCCATTTTTTTGATGTGTGTATGGAGTAGTCTTCTGTCGTGCTATACCACACTTCTTATAAAACTCTTCAAATTCCTTCTTGCAGAACTCTCCACCATTATCTGTCCTTAGCACCTTTATCTTCTTCTCTGTCTGGTTTTCCACTATAGCCTTAAATTCTTTAAACTTGTCAAAGGCTTCATATTTATTCTCGAGGAAATATATCCATGTATTCCTTAAGGAGTCATTTATAAATGATACATAGTACACATACTTACCCAGTGATGGAACTGACATAGGTCCAAATACATCATTGTGCACAAGCTCTAATATCCCTTTCGCCCTCTTATCACTAGAGAGGAAACTCACTTGATTCTGCTTCCCATATACACAATGTTCACAGAAATCGAAATCTAGAGAGAAATTAGACATAAATTCTACCATATCATTACTATGAAGTATTCGAAGGCCCTTCTCTCCAATATGCCCAAACCTTTAATGCCAAGCATGGTATTTTCTCTAGAGACCACTAGATTTTCTGCTCCACTTTCAGGAAACATAAAAATGTGGCACCCATCAATAATAGTACTACCCAAAAGCTTGTACAGAGTTCCCATTTGAAATCCCCGCATCAATACCAATGCTCCTCGAACCATCTTGCAGGTATCTTTCTCGAACACTATTTTTACACCTGCATCATCCATATTGCTTACAGAAATCAGATTTCTGACCAATGCAGGAATACGAAGAACACCTGGAAGTGTTTTAATCCTTCCACCTTGCAACTTCAACTTGACTTTTCCACGTCTAACAATTCTAGCCTTCCTATCATCCCCTGAGAAAACATCACCACCATCATATTTCTCATACTCGCATAACCATTCCTTATGAGGAGTGAAGTGAAAGGATGCACCTGAGTCAATAAACCATGCCTTATGATCTACATGTATACTTGAAGAAGAAGCCAAGTACACATCCCCACCTTCATTTGAGGTGGTTTTCTCCTTTTCAGAAGGAGCATCATCATATCCATTTCCTTTCTCAGAAGCTTTAGATCTACAGTCCTTTTTGTAGTTCCCTTCCTTTTCGAATTTCCAACATACCTTTACAGGTTTTCCTAGAGATTTAAATCTCTCTCTAGATTTAGATCTCCCACTTGAGGACTTATTTTTGTTTTTGTTATGGGATTGTCCTTGTACAGACAAGTCATCTCCATTCTGGCTCTCCATATTCTTCTGTCTCATCTCCTCCAACAACAAGGATGTGGCTATTTCATCAAACTTCAAGGTAGTTGTATTGCTACCTACAACAACAACTAGACTATCCCATGAATATGGTAGAGAACACACAACAAATTGATGCACCTATCTTCATCTAAAATTTTTATATCAACAGATAACAATTGGCTTACCACAGTATTAAAGGCATTCAGATGCTCTGTCACCGAGTCTCCATCCTTCATCCTCAAGTTATACAACTTTTTCGTAGGAGAAATTTGTTCACCAGAGACTTAGATTGGTACAAAGTCCCTAACTTGTCCCACAAAGGCTTCACCATAGCTTCCCTTGATACATTCAACAATACTGAATCTGAGATACACAACCGTATTGTGCTCTTTTCCTTCTGATCCAGCTTCACCCAGTCTTCTGTTGACATTGTCGTTGGTTTAATACCCAGATCTACCGCGATCCACTGATCTTTATCCACCAACGGATCCTCCATCTTGAGTTTCCACAACTCAAAACTCTGACCACTGCATTTCTCGATCTCTATCTTTCCACTACTCACCATATTCTTTCACCGCAAGAATCGATCCCATAGATCTCCCACTGAACAGGGTCTACCACAGGCCTGAGAAAAACCCCTCAGCTTCAAAGGTGTTCCCTTGAAGCTGAAACAACTCTGATACAAAATGTAGGTTTTAACCCTGTATAAAAATTACCTGCAAATGAATTCTTAAAAACAGAAAATATACAATGACGAGAAACACAAAAAATACACAAAGATTTTCCCATGGATCCAAAAATCGGGATAACCATATTGATTTTTCATTATATTCCTTTCAGTGTTACAATACATATATATACATGCCAAAGCATTCATAAACCCCAACCCATTAACCCTGGATTAGAACATAACCACACTTCCCTTGACTAGATCTACAAAATACAATGGGCGAAAAGCCCTATGACCACCCCACGTGTGCGACTAGTCGTGGAAAGAATATAACACACACCCATCAGAGGTGAGGTGCATGACATATGACGCTTGAAAAGAAACGTATGCCATAGATCTTTCATTTGGAGAGATATGGGAAACTTTGCAACAACCTACTATTATCAATCAAATGCCATTTCTTGATTATACCATTTGAGATTGATGGTTATATAAAATCAGTCAACTTTGTGTGCCACAATGTGATGATTGTCTCTTGCTAATCGGAGAAACACGTCTCTTCATATGGAGGACATTTTGACACCTCAAATACCATTCTTAATCGACAATGCCACTTCTATTGGCCCACCTTGTAGAAGCAAGTAGAAAAGTTTATATGAGCATGTTCACTTTGCTCCCAAAGCAAGCCTTTAAACCGTAGACATAGTCTCTACCAACTGCTACTTGTGCCATCCCAACCTTGGGAATTTATTTCAATGGATTTTTCCAAAAACATGATGCTATACTAGGTAGTGGTTTATCATTTCTCTAAAATGGCTATATTTATTCCTTGCCATAAGACTGCCTCTGCTCCTTAAACAATGAAACTATTTTTCCAACATGTTTGGCCACACTTTTGCTTGCCAAAAAACATTATTTCTGATTGAGATGCTTGTTTTCTAAGCACATTCTCGCATATTTTATGGTCTATGTTAGGTTGCTAGCTTTGATTCTCTACAACCTTCCACCCACAAACCAATGGCCAAATGGAAGTTGTTAATCATACATTGGTGCACTCCCTCCATAACTATTTTTCTAAGAATAAAAAATGGGATTCATATTTGCATATCATCTAACACAGTTACAACAAAGCTACGCATTCTTCCACTAGATTTTCATTGTTCAAAGTTTGTTTTGGTTTTCATCTGATCACCCTATAAGATTCCAATCACTATCACACACTTGGGATCTTCACATCAATAATATGAACAACGATCAACTCAACAATTTATCTAATCTCTCTCTTAGCGACATCAATGAGTAACTGTTGCATTGCAAGCAACCAAGATCGTGCCAAACAAAGGAATGACAAGCATAGGCAACAACTAGACTTTCAACCAAGAGACCGTGTATGGGTGTTGTTGGACAAGAAATGTTTCAAAGGACAACACCATAAATTGCATCTTCTGAGATATAGTCCATATACAGTTCTAGAACGAAATGGAGAAAATGAATACCATTTGGATTTTCCCCCTATCTAGGCATCCACGATGTTATGAATGTTAGCAATATCAAGCATTTTGAGCCTCCTCTCCTTGATGAAGAGGTCATAGTGCAACATTTGGTGGAAAATATACCAAACTTTCAACCTCCTCTACTCAAGGACTCCATTCTTGACTGCTAGACAAGGACCACTCGCAAGTAGCAACCCATCTCATACCTTGTAGGTCAAAAGGGTCGACACACTCCAACTCAGGCTAAATGGATATCTGAAAAAATATTGAAGACGAATTTTCCACATTTGTTGATGGAAGCAGGGATGCTTCTAGATTTAAACAGGGAGGAATTGAGAAACAACTAGCTGACTTCGAGAGACAAGGAAGAGGAAATCACTGAAGAAGGCATAGGAAACATCTAGCAACTGAGGTGGGCAAGAAGAACCAAAAGAAGAAAAATAGAAGGAAAGAGGCAACTCCAGCCTAGACGCATAGGACCACTGGACGTCTAAATGTATTTGCTAAAATATGTTTGACTTTTTATGCTTTTAAGAATGTAATAGTTTTAGAAATAAGATAAGTGTATACCATATTGGTTATAAAAGGTGATGATATTTTTAATAAAGAGAACAAGAGATATTTTTTGCAACCCGCTCTGCATTTTCCCCTGTTTCAGCGATTTCTTCCATGATTGTATAGAATTTTTTCTCTTTTTAGCATGTATGAATGTCCATTTTTTTTCCAGGAGCTATTTCTAGGTCAGTCCATAAGGGGTATTGTTGAGTCCAGGAGATTGAATCCACTATCCAAGTGGTTCTGTCTTTTCATAGCAAGCACCATAGGGTTCTGCAGTCCACCATCCAAGTGGTTTATTAGCTATATATCAAGCATCACAGTGACTCACATTATCATGTCCAAGTGGTTTATCAGTTATACAATAAGCACCACTAAGGAAAATTTTAGAGGCAAAATTTTGCTAATTGGCTATTTTTTGGACATTTTCTGAAAAAAAAAAAAAAATATTTACCCATTTCGTTAAAAAATCGCTTATTTTTACATATATATGATTAAATGAATGATATTCACTAATATCTTACTAATTTTGATAGTAAATTATATGTTTTTTATTGAATATTTTCCTACATTCTATATGTATGAATTTCAAACTAGAATAGTCGCCTATAATACTATACATAGGCATAATATTTGAAACCTTAAAAGTTACCCTAATCAACACAATGAATTCATCATCCAATAAGCCTCCCACTAACCACTCAGGCATGTAAACACATTCTAGTGGCCTCAAACACAAAACAATGGGAATAACACCCATAATTCACAAAGCACAAGGCACAACTATTTTCTTAACAATTGCCTCAACTTCCTTCTGTCGTGCTCCACAAATCCATGTTATTCGCTCTAGTTTTTTTGTGTTTGAAGCTCAACAACCAATTAAGGAAGATAACGGAGAAGAACCAAAACCCCTCTTCCTTCCTACTACACATATCTATACTTCCTCTATGTCCTTTCATTTTCTAAAGGAGCCCAATCTCTTCTTTCTCCATCCAATTTCTGCTCTGCCTCCCGCAAAAGAGTCATCACTTCCCAATCTATCCTTGTTCTTCAATGGGAAAGGTAATTTTCCCCTACCCCTCACTGCTCCAGTCCAATCTCATAACTTCTATTAAGCGATGGTTATTCAATTGGGTCAGAACTGACTTCAACAATAACTCTGAGGTTGTATCATGGATTTTCAAACAAGTGAGATTGACTCCTCCCTCAAATAATGGATCCATGTATTTCACTCCTCCATTCCAATAATTAAAATTTCATTTGTTTTTTTCCAGTTTGAAATTCATTTATCTTAGCTAGTCGTGCCTCCATGCTAGTGTTTTAGTTGTGATTTTTAAATTACAAAAAAAAGGTAAAGATGGGGTTGTTACAACTCCCATCCAAAAACTCTAATTGTGTTTCACAAGTTGGGATATGGATTTTCCAACCACCTTAATATTATAGACACAAACTTCCACTCATTTAAAAGAAACATTCTTGACAACTCCAATATAAAATTAGGGAGAGATTGAAGAGAAACAAAAGTAGTGAAACATGTGACATATCAACTTCTTGTTCCCTGTGAGCCATCTTATGAGGTAAGAATATTTGTATGATTATATATATATATATATATATGATTATATATATATATATATATTCTAAGCAAATTCCTTGATCCAAGGTATTTTCCCCATGTCCTCTAGCATCAAATCAATACAATGAGGCGCACAAGGAATCCAATATAAGGTTCAATACCTCTCCATGAGAAACTCATCAATAGAAACATAATTAATACCACTATTCATAATCACTTGGAAAACATATTATGGACTTATATCCTAGATTAAGATATCTAACAACTCATATAGTAATTATGCATCTTTATCATATGTAAATGCATTAATGATTTTGATAAAAAAATGTCCTCTTGCAACAATTAACAAACAAAGTGAGAATGTATTTTCCCTTCATATATGTCAAACCATTTGACATAACAATGCATCATATGATCTCTCATGATTCCCTTAGCTTGCCCAATATCTTTGTAAAATTAGCCTTTTCCCATTGAAGGAGAGCCGCAGGGCCCTTCCCTTAAACCAACAATAGGAGTGACTTCAAACATGGAATGGTAGTTGCTGTTGGCAATGTTTAATGATATGTCACTCCATATAAAATATCTTGTCACAATATTGCCGACATACTCCTCCTTTGTTTTTAATATCGATCAAATAGAAGGTTGTCCCCTAGGCATTGATCTCAACACAAAGGAAGGCAAGGATGTTGAAGGGTCGAGCAATGTAGAATGTGAGCCTAAGAATTGGCTTTCCCACCACACTTAAGATGATTGCAATTTATTTCAAACCTCAAACCTTATGTCCTCCCTCTAATATCTTTTTGCATTCATACCAAAATTAGTTGATTTGCAATGTGGACAATGTCTAGGGTAGATATTGGGGAAATCCCCATTTCATTCCCCAAAATTTTGGCAATATACTATTTCAAACGCCTGATTCCACCAAACATCTCCATACCATATAGTTTGCAATTCAACCTCACTTTATTATAACCATCATATGGTAGACCGTGCCATCACATTAGGTCCAATGGCTTTGGAATTTTAAAATGTGTAGAGTATTGATTAAATTTGTAAACTTATGAGACAAAATAAATGGGGGAAATTTAAAATGAAAATCCACAAAATACTTCAAGAATGTTGCAATTCAAATATTATAGATACGTGACTGTTAAATTCTCCATTTAAATAAGGGAAGAAAAAGTATATCTAATGGACATTACAAATTCTATATTAAATTTTAAAAAAGAAAGAAAATGAAGTTATTATTTTTTCACGTGCCTAGGAATATCAATATGATAGCTTGGAGTAAATTCTCATTCTATAAATGCTTAGTTGACGACAATCAAACCTATAGATTCCCCTCTTGTTTGCTTGATGAAAAATAGTCATAATATCCTCAAAGCCCAATCACCCTTGGAAATTGATCTGAACTTAAACATGAACATAAAAAATTACATATATAACCATAAGTACAAAGATGCAACATAAATAACACTTCATTTCATTAATATCAGAATACTGAAATATGCTTACAAACAAAATGGAAAATAAACTAGCTCGGACGATGGTAGCTTATCTCTGAGAAGCGATGTGGTGGCTACATGCCTCTGAACTATGTTACAATGAGGTTCAAGCAACTATTTATTATTTAACAATAAGGGAAAACCCTAAATAACCAAAACCCTAACCCCAGGAGATGGACGATGGTAGCTTATCTCTGAGAAGCGATGTGGTGGCTACATGCCTCTGAACTATGTTACAATGAGGTTCAAGCGACTATTTATTATTTAACAAGAAGGGAAAACCCTAAATAACCAAAACCCTAACCCTAGGAGATGGAACACTAAGAGTTTGTGGGCCCCGTTGGGGTTAGTTGGGCGCCAACTTCACGGGGTCGTAACTTGGTCATATTATCTCCGTTTGGCACATATGATACCTTGTTAGAACTACAAGATTTGTGGCAACAAGACTACTACAAACCTAAAAAAAAAAAAAAAAAAAAAAAACCCATGCCATTTAGGGGGTGAAAACTGCTCTGGAAGTTCAAGACCTGAAAAATTGCTGAAAATAGTAAATGCTGAAATAATCAAGGAAACATATGAAACTGACTGGAGGTCTAGGTGGAATAGGTAGGTGGCCACCAATATCCACCTGGATTAAAAAATTTTGCAAAATGAGGTTTTAAAACAAAAAATTCTTAAAGCAAACTAGAAAGGAGCAGGGTGATAATTTCAATTTGATGAATTTCCCTTAGGCCCTAGAACTAGTTTGAGGCTAATCACACACAAAAACACAGTAGGAACCCTCAACTTACAAGCAATTTTCACAACAAAATTCTTCAGTAGTGAAATCAATTAACTACATAGAGTTTTGAGCCCAAAGTTCGATTATTTTTTTAATCCAACAATAAAAGAATCATGGGGCTCTCATACCAGGGATCATGGCCTTTAATCACTAGTACAAATAGTATACATAGTATACAAATTAGGGCTTGTGATATCCTCCTTCAGACCTACAATCTACCCAATAAGAAGGCAAGAACAAAACATAACTTACTTGTTGGGGAAGCCCTTCTCCTTCAGCCCTTTTAGTCCACATTTGCCTTGACACCTGGTAGGTCCTTTAGCTTATTAATCACAGAGATTAGTCTCCTTTCTGATCTCTATCCAACTCAACTTCTCACAGTGAATTAGGTCCATCAAACTCACTAGATCAATAACTGTAAAACATAGCTACTCACAGTATCTTATATCCTTTAAGGCGAATGTACGATTAATCTTCAAGACACATTGTTCACAACTCCATTTGTGAACATACTTCAAGATCTTTGCTTAGAAATCCTTCTAATATTCTCTTGGAAACATTCTTAGACTTTTCCTAAACCCTTATGCCCATAGGTCTTTTGCTTCCCATTATTTTCTTCCACAGTTAGCATTGATCAAACTTTTGAGGGACCTCCTAGGGTAGTAATCCTATAGATCTTTCTAACAGCTTCCTCAACAAGAATATGGTACTTGAAAAATCTCAACTAAGTTTGTTCTTTCCATTATTCTGACTATAGTCCACCTTTACCCAGCTTAGATTGTACCCACCTTTCTCGCCCTTCATGTCTGAGCCTTGGCCTTCACATATCAACCATTATTTAGGCTACGAGTAGTCTTTCCTTGGACTGTTCATGCATCAACCCTATTTCTAAGCTCATTTCATTCCTGAACAACCCATTTATTAACCTTCTCACCTCGACGCTATTCTCACTAGTTGTGGCTACTTATATCTGTCCCTCGAGCCATTTATTTAGCCTTTAGCAGACCTCCTATAGTCGCCCTTCTTCTTATAGTTTCTTAAACCCCTCGACCTAAGCATAGACCCTTGCTTCTGCCCTTAGATCCTCCAAATATAAGCCTCAACCTACAAATCTAGGTCATGTAGGTCTTCACCTTCCTTAACAACCTCAGATCAAACCTTTTTATCAGTTGAGGCAACCAGTTTGCCCCTTTCTGCTACAGGTTGTACCCTTTGTAGGCTACAACTAACCCCATAATTTTTGTTGTGACCTCCTCCTTTTCTGAACCACGAATAGGACTGTCACATGGATGTGGCTGGGTTCATTTAGCCTCAACACCAAAACTCCTTCCCTTGTGGTCACTACACAGAGGAAACTTGGTCACACTGCAACATAAATACTTGGCCTCGTACATGGACAAAACTTGACCCTCTCCTAGGGAACCCTTGGATAATATAGGTCACATATATCTTGCACACAATGAACCTCTTCTTAGAATCCTATTCTATTTATCTTTTTAAACCTTGGTTCACTTAGGAAACCTCTAGATCTAGGGTTTTAGCTTATGAACCCATAAGAATAAATAATTATTTCTTTTAGGTCCTAGATCCACATCTTAGATCCAAAACCCCAATTTTGGGTAAATTTCCCAACCAGCCACTTTTGGTGGGTATCCTTCTCCGAAATACCTTTTGAGCTACCCAAAATTCTAACACTCCTTCTTAGTGAGGAAGGTATTTCATTCGTGCTTCCATGCCCATGAATTTCCTTGCATGCCCATGGTCATCGTTGCATGAGTCATGACTTTCCTTGCATAGCCATATTTGTCCTCGTATGTGTCATGATTTCTTTTACTTGGCCAAGATTTGTCTTACATGGTGCATGAATGTTCTTGCATGAAACATGACTTTTCTAGCATGATCCATACATATTCTCGTAGGATCTACGTGTTGAAAATGTAACTAGTTTCGGTCTTCATAATTGTTGTTGTACCCATTTCAATATGTATCCTATGTAACAAAAAAGAAAAGAAAAGAAAAAGTTATCATTATTAAAGCATGGGTTTCATACTCGTTATTGATGGTATTCTAGGTAAACACATGTTCTTCATGCTTCTAGGGTTTGTTAGGTCTTATGGTCTATTGTCATGTGTCAAAGGAGTCAACATCATGTTTATAAGACCCTTTTGGAAAAAATGTAATTGTAAAAAGAAGTATTTTTGAATCTAAAAAGTCTTGGAAACTCCAAAAGTACAAGACAGTTACAAGTCGGCCTAAAGGAGGGAATTCAACCCCTTGAAAAGGCTATATAAAGAAGCAATTCAACCTCATTTAGGACACACTCATCCACAAGTTCGATATATCAAGAAAGAAGTTCAAACTATAGTTGGGAAGCAAGAAGAAGAAGAGATAAGGTCTGGGAGAAGAAATAAGGATGAAATTTTTTGCTTTTGGGCTATATCTCTCTCACATGTGCAAATTTCTAGGGTTTCTAGTGCTGCAAAAAGAGGCTGAAGTTGCAGTAGGACGATGTGCAAAATCTTGTAGTTGGAAGGAAGAATACCCTACCTTAACCTCATTGACCTTGGGAGGAGATGTCTTGCTCTAGGAAGCTCTCAGGAGGAGGCTAGATTAGGGTTTCCATAGAAGCTACAAGGCCAAAATTGCAGGATCGAAGTTGCAAAACGAGGTGCGGTATTGAAGCTCAAAGTCGAAGTTGTAATTTGAAGCTGGTTGGTGCCGGATCAAAGAAGGATCAAAGAAGAACTTGTTGAGGGGCTGAATTGGTACTTGGAGGAGGACTTGGTCTAGGGTTTGGGTCTTTGAGTCTCATTTGAAGCAGATTCTATAAGAAGAGAAGAGTTTTACAAGTTTTCCCCTTGGAGGGGTTTTTCCCTAACTGAGAGCCTAGTTTTCATGTCCTCTATTGTTGTTGTTTCATTCTTGAGATTTGTTTGATGAAAATATCTAAGTAATCATCATAAAGAAGATTAACAAGGTTCACAAGAAAATATTAAGGTTAAGGAATTTAAGAATTAATAGCTTCCATTTTGCATTTTCCCAACACTACGACTTTCCTTGCACGACCATGAATGTTCTCTCATGGTTCATGATTTTCCTTGCATGGGCTAAAAACTTCTCTATCTTGTTAGAACATGAAGACTCAAACTTCCATATGGCAGCTGACAATCCTTCACAATACCCCTTTGAAGCTAGACTTCCTTTGAGCCTACACAAAATTCATTAACTCACTCTACTTCCTACACACACATCCACATGCCCATCAAAGTAGCTCTGATTACATGTTGAATTTTCCTTAGGTCCTAGATTTGGTATGAGGTTAATAACAAACACAAACACACTAGGAACCCTCAACTTACAAGCCCTTTACACAACATAGTTCTTCAACAATTAAATCAATTAAGTATACAAAAAATTGAGTCCAAAGTTCAATTATTTTATTAATCCACCAATAAAAGAATCATGGGGCTCCTTGTTACACAAAAATATCGTCACTATGATTATTTACAGTCAGTATGGGTCTATCATCACTTGTACTGTCCTCCTAAGCAAGTCTAAGACCTCAGCTCTTCAAATCAAGCTCTGGAAATGGGAGAAAGACATTAAAAATCAATGTAACTCTGGTTCCGCACTTTCTCTCATGGTCACCTGTGGTCCCGCACTTTCTGTGTACAAAAGCTGCGTACCTACCCGCTCTGTCCCTAACGGTGTAGGTGCGGACCCCTGTGAAAGTCAAAAGGCACAAGTTTTATCTTAAAAAACTCACTTTGGGTTAATTCTAGAGTTTTCTAGAAGGAATTTTGACGTGGATTGTTCGCTCTGAGGTGGTTCATGCATCCCAAAAGAGAAGGAGCTAATCCCTTGACTAAAGGAGCTATCCCTTTGAAGGAGGGCTTTATCCCTTTGAAGGAGGACCTAGTAACTTCCCTCCATTGCACTATAAATACAGGCATTGGGGTGAGGACTAAGGAGGTTAGAAGCTGAACATTTTGAGGGTAAATGCTGGTGAAATTAAGACTCTTTGGTTGAGCTTGAGAGGAGAGATCACATACCTCTTGGTTCCATTGGAGAGTGAGTGAAACTTGTCAAAGTAGAGGAGACATCTTGTTGGACCCTGGGAGGAGCTTGTACAGCGTCAAGGCAAAGGTTGTAAAGTTCTTCTTCTTTCGAATTAATACAATCAAACTCATTTTTCTCAACAAGTATCTTATGTTATTTGTTTCATGGACTCCTTGACTTTCATGTTAAATATGTTTTATGCAATTGGTTTTTCAGGTGCTATTTAACTTGTTTGCCTTGTTTGTGTTTGCAGATTCGCGATAAGGAGCTCATTTGGATCAAAGGAGCGAGGGCATCCACAAGCTTGCGTTGGACCAAAGGTAGGCCCTAAAAACACTTGTTTGCTATTGTTTATTGAAGCATATTTAGAGAAAGATAGTGTCTGCTTGGTTTGCTTGTCGTTAGGTCTTCTTTAGATTCTAGGAAGGTCTATCTTGTCCACAAGATCGACCCATTCCGTGCGACAAAATGGAGACTCCACTGGGGACTTGATTGTTTTCCTTGTTTATACTTTGACCTGAGAAACTGTATTTTCTGTTTCTGTTTTTGACTTGATGATTGTGGGATTGAGTGAATTTAGTTAATTCTCAGTCAGTTTTTATTTTTCATAGTTTTGGGAGAGGTACGCACCCTCTGAGTTAAGCACAGTGCGTACCTGTACGCACTTTTCCTTTGTACACAGAGCGTGAACGCACCTGTGTAAACAGGTTGCCTGCGTACCCTGTCAAAAATTTGAAAAATTTAAAATTTTTCTCTTTTTTATCAGTTTAGAATTTGTTTATAGGTTTTAGCCATTGCCTAGACCTGCTTGTTCCTAGTCAAAAACTTTCCTTGGTTTAATTTCATTAGTGTTAGGGTTTTAGGTGGAATTCCTAGGAATTTTGCTTGTTGGGTTTGTTTTTCGTTTTTGGTTGTGTAGTGGCTCTGAGCTTAGAAGCCGTAGGGACCTCAGATTACCTTGGTGTCTACCAGTCTTCTTATGAGTCTGACCATTTATGAAATCTCCCCTTGTTAAGGAATCCGCTTTGTGTTTTCTCATTTCAAAATTTCGAAAAACTTGTATTTGAAAGTTGGAATTTTCATTTTAAAAAAAGACAAACGAAAGATTGGTTGTTTTTTTTTTGACTAATTGTGATTCTGCATAAATTAGTCCTTAGCTCACATTTAGCTAAGTAAAACATCCTCAAAAAGACTTTTAGTAGGCTTTGACTTCAAGTAGCTTTTATAGTTTGTAGCTCTCAAAGTTAGTCATTTTCATTAGTTTTGAGTGTTTTATTTACAAAATATAAAAAATCTCTTTTGGAAAAAGTTTGTTTTTGTAGTGATTGGGTGCTTTGAAAAGAAAAGGGAAATTTTTGTGAAATAACTAGATGTCTCGTTTTGAGTGCTTTGGAAAGGAAAAAGCTCTTCTTTAAATTTGTTTAATTGAGAAAGATTTGTCTTTACAAAGTATTTGCATTCTCAAATTCTTTCTTAGTGTAGAAGTTCATCGAAGAGAAAAGATTGTTTAAATCATCTTAAGTGCATCTTTTTAGTGATTTCGAGTCGAGTCTTTACACCACGAGTTTCATCTCCGCCACCTCTTGACTTAAACAACAACCACTAAAATTAACGCTTAAAGTAAAATTCACCTAGTAACATTTTATTTCTAGGGCTCTGATACACCAACTTAGCTTAGGCTAGTGTCTTGGAGTAGGAGAGTAATTAACTCTCCAAGACAGTAAAAAAAAACAAGTAGCTCTATCTTGTGGTAGGAAGAAATCCAATTGTTGCATTTATGCTCTGGGAAAGCTCCTCTTAAAGGAGAAGCACGAGATCGTGTCCGAACCAGTGTGGGAATCAATCCTTCCTCATTGGGAACGACGCCAGATATTCACGAATTAAAAATGGTAAACCTCAGATTAACCATTGTCGAGGAGCCTGGGGTCACTTGTTGGTAAACCTTGGATTATGTCAAGTAGCCTTCAAGGGGATTGAGCTTGCTACTCTGCCCTTGCGTGCGTATCAGCTCGTAGACTGTTCCCCCAGGTGTATTTGTCTCAGTTGGTAGCCTTAGTGACCATATTCTTTAGGATTCTTCCTAAGGTGACAGTGGTGGGAAGATCCCACTGTACCTGGAGCAGACGTCGGCTAGACTCACTTGGATTTTCTGGGGGGTTCACTTCACTCGAGACGGTTAAGTGGAGGAACTTGGTCCAGTCTATTCATTAAGCAGGTTGCCGGGGTAACTGTTCCAACCGCCATTTCTGTACTGAATTCTGCAACGTTGGATTTCATCACCAACTAGTGTTTTCGGTCCGGAAAAGTTACTGTTTGTATGTGTTTGATCTATAGATTCTTTAGGCGTGTGATTCAAATTGGTTTGGTTCTTTAGAGGCTTTAGGTGGTTTTCATTGAGATTTTACTTTGTTTGCGTGTGAAGTAGTTAAAAGTTTTTAACTGTGGCTGAATTACCAAGACAGTCCCGTAGACTTCGGGGCCAGTCTCCTGAGTTTGTAACCGTGGCTGATTTATTGAGGAAGTCCCGTAGACTTCGGGGCCAACCTCTTGAAGAAGTCCCGAGCCAGCTTGAAGGCTTGAAAGTCCTCGTAACTCCTAGTGGTAGTAAAGTTGGGTCACCTGAAGAAGGAGAGTCTTGATTGGTTGTACATCCTGATTACCAAACTCTAGTAACAGGCTATAATCCTGAATCTATTTCGGTTTCCGAACTTGCTGGTAGCTTTTCATCTACTAGTGATATAGGTGAAGAACCTGAGATATCTGAACCTGTTACTCCAACATCGGGGTTTGTCTCTCCAACTTCTAGTGCTCCTAATTCACCTAGGGTAGAGAGAGTAATCACCGAAAATCTTCCTTCTGGTTTGATAGCTATTGAAGGACTTGCTCCGGAAGAAGAAGTAGGCATCCCTATCCCTGAAAATCAACCTGTTATTGATCTAAGGGAGCGTGAATCAATTTTTTACAGTCCACCTAGAAGTACTACTTGGTATCTTTCTTTGACTAATTATTTGGAAAACCCAAGGTTAAGTTTTTCATCACCTCGTACTCCTTATCATCCTAGAGGATTTTATACTCCTGTAAATATGTCAGGTCAGTCGTCCATGTTTACTCAATCGCCTGAATCTTTTTTGTACGGCGGTCCTTCTGTTCCCTCTGGGTATCAGTCACTTTCTGGTACTTTTTCGGGAGCATCTCCTCAACCCATTGAACAAGGGTTATTCACTGGAAGCAATGGTGCAAAGCCGTTGAGTGTAGAAGACATTCTTATGATGTCAGGTTCTATTCCCAATTCTCAACCTCAAGGTGGTCAGTTACCGCTTGGGGGGCAGCCTCAATTAACGCCTGGGGGGCAACCTCAAGGTACACAATTTGCATCTGGGGGGCAACCTCAAGGACAGTACGTACCTACGGTACAATACGTTCCTCAAGGTCAACCCCAGATTCAATATGTACCCCAAGGTCAACCCCAGTATCAATTTATACCTCAAGGTCAACCCCAGTATCAGTACGCGCCTCAGGGGTATCTACCCCAAGGTCAGTACTCGAACCAAGGTTTCCAACCACCCCAAGGTCAATCTTATGTTCAAGGAACGGGAAATGTACCTTTCAATTATCAATCCTACCCTCAACCCGGTTATGGTCCTCAATATTCTCAGCCTGTTATGGGTCAGTACCCCGGAATGAACATAGTGTGGGATCCATCGCAAACTCAACAGGTGTTGCAGCCAAGTGTACAGTTGTCATCTCAAACTGGACAACCCTTAGTTTCTGGTTCACCCCAGCAACCAGTCCAGTCTAACATTCAAACTTCTGTACCTTCGGTAGTTTCTCAGTCTGGGCCTACTGCGCCTCGTACTCCATCTCAAACGACCGCTGCAACTGCCGCAACATCTGTTCAATCTACCCCACCTACTTCTGGAGTATCGACAGCTCCAGTTTCTACTGTTCCTGTATCTACTCCTCAGACATCTTTACCACCGTCTGGATCCACGATTCAAACTACGGTTCAGATGCCTGTAGGACAACCTGGTTTAAGTACGGTTGTCACAAGTCAACCTCAATTCACCTATCAACCGTACCAGGGACAGTACCAATTCGGTCCTGCTGTCCAGCAGCCAGTTTATCAGTATCAATCGTATCCTGGGTACACTTATCAACAACCTCAACAACCCCAGTACGGTCCGGTTAATCCTGGTT
Organism: Pinus tabuliformis; assembly: GCA_031772625.1. Lineage (NCBI taxonomy): Eukaryota > Viridiplantae > Streptophyta > Pinopsida > Pinales > Pinaceae > Pinus > Pinus tabuliformis. The sequence goes on from CM062810.1 coordinate 787,772,216, forward strand.
TTCCGGGAGGGTACAATATCCCGAACGCGATTCCTATTCCTAGTTATCCCGGATATCCTCCTCCTGGCGCTGGTCTCATGACCCAGAGTTTTAGGGATCCTAATCAGCAGTTACCGTTTATCGCAACTTTGGACTTACCAGACTTGTCGCGCCTAACGAACGATCCGATTAATTATCTTTCGTTTTGGCCACCAATGCCGAATAAGTTGCCCAGTGACATTCCCAAGTTCGAAGGTAAATCAGGAGAGGACCCGTCGAACCATGTGATGACTTACCACCTCTGGTGTGCGTCTAACTCCATCACAGATGATTCGATCCGTCTTAGACTTTTCTAGCGCACTCTAATTGGTCTCGCGACCAAGTGGTACATTGAGTTACCGCGAGGCACTTTTTATAATTTTAGTCAGTTAGCTACCTCGTTTTTAACTCATTTTCAGTTGCCAATCAGATATGAAAATGGCACGGAATTGTTAACTTCGCTAAAACAATCGACATCCACGTACATTTCAGATCATATTCATGAGTGGAGACGTCGACGACCTTTAGTGAAGGTATTTATTCCGGATCAAATCTTGGCTGAGTGGTTTGTAAAATCTTTGTTGCCAAGGATCACTGAAGATGTTGCTAAAGCCGAAGTTGTTACTGAGGAACAAGTGATTGCTCAAGCACAGTACCTTGACTTGGTTTATACTCAGTCAGGTACGTTACACGAAAAGATCCCCGATCTTCCCAAGCCAAATCAAATTGCTGCAGCTCCTTCGGGATCTCATGCCGCTGACGGTATGATTGGCACGGTTAACACTAAAGGTAAGAAGAAATCCTCCAAGAATTCTTCTCCTATTATAACCTTGCGTGATTCCCCAACAGGAGATTCTTCTGCAGAGATTTCCGCCGATATTCACGTTGTAGAGTCATCTACAGCTAAATCAAAATCCGGTGGGAAGAAGAAAGGAAAGAAGAAGAATAAAACGAACAAAAATTCAAAGGAGAAACCTGAAAAATCGGAATCCAATGATGAAAAGCGCAAACCTCGTTATCCTTGTCTCATTTGTGACGAAGAACATTTCACAAGAGACTGCCCTCATCGTGCAGAGGTTGCGAAGATTGTCAATAAAGTTATAAAGTTTTAAATTATTATTATTATTATTATTATTATTGTTAATTATAAAATGAAATAATATATTTCTTAACCATTGAAATTCACCCCACTTTTCCATGGTGGTTCTTAATCTATAAATAGACTTTGTTATAATACCATGGGCTAATGACTTACTAATAGCACATGCCAAAAAAAACCTATAACTCATGTTTATATGACATTTTTTTAATTAACCAATTTAATTAAAAATGTAGAATATACATAACTATTTTTTGAGATAAATCTCCAATTTTCATATTCGGTGAAGGTTAAATCTCTACCATCCACTAAATAACTAGTGATAATTAAACTAAAATTAAAAAAAAAAAAACTTATCGCAAAATAGAGACACTTATTAATATAATTAAATAAGTAAATATTTATATGCCCTTGAGCATTTTTGTAGAGCAGTGGGGATGCAAGTCAATACTAACAAGACCAAAATAATGATTTTTTCTAATAAAAGGAAGCAAAGCCAGCATTCTTTCTTCTTTGAAGACAACATTCTTGAAGAAGTAAAGGAGTACAAGTACCTTGGGATTGATTTCAACAACAAACTCAATTGGGAGAACTGCAGAAAGAAGAGAATTTTAGGAGGGTGGAAAGCGTTATATGCTCTTCAAAACAGATGTAGAGAGGCAGAGTTATGGGATTGGAAAATGATTAAAATGCTTTTTGGACTCCTAGTTTGTCCAGTGATGCTATATGGGTTTGAATTGTGGGCTAGCAGCACTCCCGTCTCAAAATGGAAACAAATTGAGAAAATCTAAAAACGCTTGATCATGAGCAAGTTCAAAATAAAAATTTCGGTACCTTATGAGATAATGTTGAGTGAAACAGGCGCAACTTCCATTGAAGCAATTGCTATGGTGCGGCTCATAAGATACCTAAAAAGAATTGAACAAATGAGAGTAGGTAGATGGCTTAATGTTATCTTCAATGAAGGCATTAGTGAAAGAAAGAAAACATGGATGAAGCAAAACTACACATGGATGCAAAAATGGAATATCTACCTCAATGCCTGTCCCACAAATAGCAAGGAGCTAAAGGATTTTGTTATGGAGAAGTTTCGTAAAAAGGTATGGGGAAAATAGTTGGGTAGAAAGAAGAAATATTACATTGAGAAATTCAACCCTACGTGTGATTTAGAACAAAAAGAGTTCAGTGGAGCTAGCATTTAGTGGAGGGCAAAGGTTCTTATTGCTCAATTAAGGACCAACTCACATCAACTTCGGTGTGAAACAGGTCGGTGGAAAAGGCTTAAAGAAGCTTGGGAAGAAAGGGTGTGTACATTTTGCACGTCTGGGGCTGTGGAATTAGAAAAACATTTCATTTTGGAATGTGATGCAACATTTCATTTTGGAATGTGATGCATTCAAAGACATCAGAGAAAGTTATGAGAACATGTTAGCATTAGTTTCTTGGCATTGTCTTTTTAGTGAGGGGATTGTTGGAAGGTTGGGTCAGCTCATCATCAATTTGAATCGGAAAATGAGTCAGAAAATGGCGAATTGGAAAACAGAGAACTAATGGTCTCATAGACTATTTTTAGTCTCATGAACCTTAAAATATCATTTCATTTCATAATATATCAGCCTGAAGAATTAACTCAATTCTCTCCACATTCTTAGATAATCTTTTTAGATATTTTAAAAATTAAATATATAAAAAAAAACAATAATTTAACTATTTATTTAATTTTTAAAACATTCCAAAATCTACAATCACACACTTCCCCTAACATTAAACTATAGGCATTATAATTTTAAATTCCCATTTAAAAATATTACTAAACTAATTTTAAATTCTCATAAAAATGTCATTGGTGTTTTGTTTTAGTAAAAATACATTAAACCGAAAACATCATTTAACTATTAATTTAATTTCTAAAATACTTCCAAATTTACCATCAACACACTTTCCACCTAAAATTAAACTATACACATTACAATTTTGGATTCTCACCAGGAATGTTCCTTAACTGATTTTGAATTCTCATGTGGATGTTACTCGTGTTTAGTCGGGGTGCCTTCTTAGACTCGGGATATGGAACGCGTACCCAATATATATATATATATATATATTTATTTTGATTTGATGGTAATATATCTATATATGTATATATTACCATGAAATCAGAGTATATATATAACCCTGTTTATGTAATAGTTAGCTTATAAGTGCAAGCTCTGGTCCGTTAAAAAATACATACAAAAATACATACATGAAAAACTATGTATGCTCTAGTCCGTTAAAAAATTTATATATGAAAAACTATCTTATGGAAAAACTTGCATGGCCGCTTTGAATCACCATTAATTTGTCTGGGCTTGAGATTCAGCTAGTTGTGATTTTGTTTCTAAAAAACCAGTGCTAAGGCTACACATATATATGAGTATTTATGAATATACATTTATGTGCTTTATTCTGAACTTGAATTGAGATAGAAAATATATACCAGGATGGAAAAAGGTTTGATGCAATGAATAACCAGTAGCCCGAAGTTCCAAGAATGACCGAATTCTTTGAACCAAACCTCCGAACGAAAGGTGTTGCTACAAATGAACATACAGTGAATGAAAGATAAAGAATGGCCAGTGAGGTGGTTCCTAAATCTTCATCCTGACAACCAAATTCAGCGACTTATCAAATTTTAATACAAATAACTGCCCCAAAAAAACCAAGAATTCAAATCCCAAAAATTCATTTCAACAATTTCTTTCTTTTCTTCATAAAAGTAACAAATCCTCTCAAGCATGACCCATTTTTTTCTTCTAAAGGAAAACAAAGGCCTGTTAAATTTCAACGAGCTTTCCAAGTTATTTAACAAAGTGACACAGAAAAACTCACAGAATTTAACGAGCTTTCCAAGTTCTGAGTTGCAGTATAAGCAGTAAAGATGAAGAGAAACGTGAAACTCAAAATGTGGAGATCTTTCAGATGACGGCTAGAAGTTTTTGGGTTTCCGTCAACAGACGATGATTCCAGCAACAGAGGGACCGAATCTTCCATGGCGATCGCCATCCCGGATTTTCAAAACAGAGGAATTCCTTCTCACTTTAACCTCTGGAATACAACATAATTAAAGGTATATTTTTGGGAAAACTCCAATGCCCGGAGCAGTAAACGATATATGTATGGACTACAATATAATAAAAGTTTCAGCACGCTCGCATGCTCACAATAATATATAGATACTCTTTCAGATTATCCTCTGCTCCACTTGCCCGCCGTCGTTTGTGTATTTCCGCCGGTTTGTAGAACGCAATATTGTCCCGAACTTCAATTCAGATAAACGGAATTTTCGTAAACCATAAACTGTTGTTGTGAAAACGACGTGGAAGACTTTAACTACATGCGACAATATATGACAGGGGTTCTGGTAGCGATGCATACACGTGGCGTGTGATAAATGGCTATAAGGTCGCCCATACGACAATTTTCCCAATAGAAACTCACCATGTCATGTCCTAGTGGATGCCCAATTGTAATTTTAAAATGATATAGCATTTTCCAAATCCACCCTGTCGTTGAAATATCGTGAATGATTTTATTTGTTATTTTATATGACCTTAAGTGAGATTTGGGTTTAAATACGGTTGGCTATTTAAAAAAAATTTATTATACGATTTTTTTATTAAGGAATTTAGACTTCTGTGATTCATAACATTGTTTAGATAATCTTCGGCGAAATCACATAACCAATCTTTTGTCGACGAGTTTCGAACCAACCAGTGTGATTCATCGTCAGGACAAGTTGAAGAACCAATCCGGCTTAGCTTGTTTAAATAGAGCGTGCAAAGACTCCAACGGCTATATTGCCAATGGCTAATTTTGACCTAATGAAATAAGTAAAGCTTGAATAATGATATGCAAATGAATAGGTAAAGCTTGAATACTGACATGCCCAAGAAGAAAATCCAAACGAGTGTAAGTTTTCATTTATCTACAATTGCATATTTTATTATGTGTTTAGTTAGTGTGAGCCTTGCCATTTGTAAGAAACATTTAAAAAAAATAAAAATAATGTAAACCTTGAACACTGATGTGCCGAAGAAAATCCAAACAAGTGTGAGTTTTCATTTCTCTAAAATTGCCTAATTTATTATGCATTTAGTTAGTACGAGCTTTCCATGTGTAAAGAACACTTTATTTAAGAGAAAATTATGTTCTTATGCATCTAAGTAAATATTATTAAACGATTATTACTTTTCATGCAGTAGGATTATTAAAGGATTTATAAGTTTATTATTATTTTTCCCTCCTATAGTATAATGTAACAGGGATTGTATTGAATTTTAATTAATTAAGTTAAATATATTAAATTTGTATTGAATCAGGGATTGTATTGAATTTTTTTTTTTAGACAAAATCGGATACTGTTATATTATAAAAACTTCAAAGGACTGAGTCCTATTACATCGGGATGACAAACTAATGTAATGAGGATCCAAAACGGGTTCGCAGACCCTTGATCCTTGTTGCTACAGAAACGGTAACTGAAATAAAAGAGGTAACGGCTATATTGCCGGATAAAGGAGCCTGCAAGCCAACAAAATTTGCAATTCATGAGTCTTAGGTGTTCTTCTGGTTAACCGAGTCATCCGGTAGGGATTCCTTCCTTGCACTAGCTCTGGTTGAGGCTTCCGCATGCATACTTTGGGTGAGATTCCTGATATGGGCAATGGCTTCCTCTAGATGGGTGCATCTGTCCTTCAGGGCCTCGATCTCGGCTTTATATTTCTCCAGCTTCTTCCTTTTGGCTCTGCTATCCGCCTGATAGTCATCTTTGAGATCATTGAAGCGCTTAATGAATCTACCTATCATAAAGGTGTGCGCTTTGCAAAGTGTGCATTCACTGTTTGTAATGACATTTTCGAGGGGATTTCGAGCAGGCTCCTGAGCTCCCTGCTGGTGCTGCTGGTCCTCCATTTCTTCAGTCTTGGGGAGGGAACGAACGGGCTGGTGGTGCAGGGAGGGACGATTTCTGGGGGAGGAGGCGATGAAGGGAAGAGACAGGGAGGAGGAGAGCAGGACTGGGGCCAGATGAGAGGAGCAGGGAGACGAGGGAGCGTATGAGGGGAGGGGAAAGTGCTGACACAGCCAAACAACCAGATTGTTAGTATAAAACGAAACACTGAGATTAAAAATGCGTGAGTATACCGCTGATGGAGGACGAGATCCGATCTCCAGGTGGTTGCGCCCGTCTTCAAGATAATGACTGTGCAGGGAGAAGGCACCAGCAATGCCCAACGAGACAGAGAAAGATGGAATTGCGGGGGCGGGGGGGGGTATTCTGCTATAAATAGAGGGAGAGAGGCAGCTTGAGCGGGAGGTCCAGTGATGATCAAATCGGATCCTGAAGTGACTATGAGGCCAGATGGAGATTTTACTGCACGCGATGAAGATATTGGAATGATTGCCGTCTGAGCAGAGCCTGAGGTTGGCGGCGGGGTGCGGATATGACACTAAGTCGAGGCTGAGAGAGGTGACCTGAACGTTCACAGGGGGGCGGTTCTGAAAGAGGAGGGACGGAATGGTGCAGTCGAGGAGATTTGATAGAAGGTGAAGCGATTTGGGGATTGGCGTAGTTCGAGAGAGATGGAGTCTGAGGTGGCTCAGAGTCTGAGGATTGGGAGGTGCACAAAATTTTTTAAGGAATGGCTTTGTCATAGTGCTGATCATTTTCTCTGACTTGGCCGACCTGTCTAGTGGTTGCCTTGTTGGCCTGTTCGTCAGCCTCTCTATTGCTGCTCCTTAGCACATGTTTAAAAGTGGCTCCATTTAGATCTCTTATGTTGTCGTTGATCCTGGCTTTAATGTTGTTTAGAGCAGCTTGCTTGAAATCTTTCCCCGAAACCATGGTAGCTATAATAATGGCTGAGTCTCCTATAATGAGCGGATTTTGTAGCCCAAGGTTCTTCAGAATGGAGGTTCCCAGGAGAAGACTATAGGCCTCGGCCCTGTTGTTGGACATCATGCCCAATCCCCACTCATAAGTTACTATATTCTTGCCTTGGTGATCTTTGATGACTCCTCCTGCGCCTGCCTGACCCGGATTATTTTTTGAGGCCCCATCGAACTGGAGAGAGGGCCTCTTTTGGTTTTGGATCCATTCTCTGATTTCCTCATTAGAGCCTCTTAGCTTCCAATCAATCTTTTTCTGACCTGTGTTAGCTGCTTTGAAGTTCCTTGTTTCGTAATTGAATTTTCCCATCCATTCTGTTTCCACTGGGTTTCCGGATTCTTGATCTGAGTGAGCTATTCCATTAGCGCTGATGGTCTCCGAGATGAGAGCAATTGTTTTTGCAAGAGTGCTTGAGATGCTGGCCTTTTCATTGTTAAAGATGCTTTTGTTTCGGGCATTCCAGATTTGCCAACAGAGGGTAGGAGGGATACTATTCCACAGTCTTTTGGCAAGGGTTTTGTTTTTCTTGGGGTAAGGATAGCTGTTCCCCCAATTTTTTTGGAGGAGGTTGATTTGAGTGGGCAATTCACCTGTTCTTAACGGGCTAATAATGAGCTTCCAGCAGTTTCGGGCGAAGGAGCATTCTAGGAAAAGATGATTGATGCTTTCTTCAGCAGCTCTACACAGGCAGCATATTGAAGGACCGAGGATGCCTTTCTTCCTTAGGTTTTCTGCTGTGAGGATTTTGCTTTTGAGGAGCGTCCAATTGAAAAATTTGATCTTTGGGATACATTCCGGATTCCAAGCCACTTTGTGGAGAGGCCAATTATTGATAGCTGTGGCATTTTGAAGGATTTTGTATCCTTCTTTGACTGTGTAGATTCCTCCATTGGGGTCCCAGACATACTTGTCCTCGGATGTACTGTTGAGAGGAGCTGCCCCTGAGAGAGATAGCTTGAGGTCGACCCACGGGTTCCTTAGGTTGTTTGGGAGGGGGAGATACTTCCAGCCCATCCACCTGTTTTCCTCCCAAGAGGAGATGTCAAATAGAGTCTTAAGATTTTTACCTTCCATCCACAATTGCAGCGGTCTTAGATTTGAGGAAGTTTCCCTTGCTTCAGTGCCCATTATGCGGTCAGTCCAAATGTTGATGTCTTTTCCACTGCCCGGAGCTCTTGAGATGTAATCTTTGAAGTGGGGGAGAGTTTTTTTTATGAGTTTCCAGACTGGGGTACACTGTCTATCAACAATAGATTCTGAAAGGATATTGGAGTTGGGGTCGTTCAGGTATTTTCTTTTGATTGCTTCAGTCCACCAGGCACCTTTTTCGTTGAAGATTCTCCAAATCAGCTTGAAGCCCATGGCCACGTTGGCTAGCCTTGGGATTATTATTCCTAGCCCTCCTTTTTCGAAAGGTAAAATAACCTGGTCCCATTTTACAAGGCTGAATTTTTTGGAGTCCTGCCTTCCTCCCTGCCACAAGAAGCTCCTGATGATTAATTCCATGTGTTTGTGAATACTAGCCGGGGCGAGAGTGGTTGCAAACTGATATATTGGGAGGGCTAAGAGGATAGCTTTTATGAGAATTGTTCTTCTGGCCAGGTTGAGCCAGGACACACCCCAACTCTGAAGTTTCCCTCTCAGCTTCTCTATTAGGTTCGCCCAGATTTCAGTTTTGACCGATTCCTTTGCAAGAGGCAATCCCAGATACATGAAATGACTCCAGTTCATTTGGGCAGGGATGTCCAAGATTGAGGAGATTCTCTGAATAATCTGCCTGGGAACGTTCCAGGTGTACATCTTGCACTTATTGTTATTTAGCTTTCCTCCAGACACTAGAAGAAAGAGATCTAACGTTTGCTTGAACCTTCTTGCCATGAGACTGGAAGCTCCTCCAATTAGGAGGGTGTCATCGGCGAAGAGGGAATGGTTTATCCCCTTGATTCCATGCACTATGCTGATACCTGTGATTTCTTTTTGCCTGCGTAGATTTTCCAGGTGTATACTTAACGTTTCGGCCATAATAATGTAGAGGAATGGGGAGAGCGGGCAGCCTTGTCTCAGACCCCTTGAGCTTCTGAAGTAGTTGCTTGGCCTGCCATTAATCAGAGGGGCCGTCCAGGGGAGTGAGATACATTCCATAATCCTGCTGATGAAGGTGCTGGAAATCCCAAATTTCTCAAGGGTTGCCTTGAGGAATTGATGACTTACTCTATCAAATGCATTAGCCATGTCTAGCTTAATAATCATACCCTTTTCCTTTCTGTTTATACTGCTGTGGATTGCCTCCTGAATAAGGATGACGTTGTCTGAGATTTGTCTTTTGGGGACGAAGCCTCCTTGGTTCTCAGAGATGAGGGAGGGGAGGAGCTTTTTTAGCCTGTTGGCTAGGATTTTGGTGATAATTTTGTAGGAGACATTACACAGTGAGATTGGGCGGAATCTATCAAAGGATTGAGGGTTGGGATCCTTGGGGATAAGGGCTATGTGAGAAGATTTGATGCTGTTCCCCATTTTGCATTTTGAGAAGAAGTTCTTTACCATTCTAATGAAGTCTTTCTTGATAATAGCCCAATGGTTCCTGTAGAATGCCACTGTGAACCCGTCCGGGCCCGGTGCCTTGTCCTGTGCCATGCTGAAAACCGACCCCTCAATTTCCTCTGTCGTGACCTCTTGATCCAGCTCGTTGTTTTGGTCCGCTGAGATTTTGTTTTCGATTAGGCTGAGGAATTCCGCATTATCGATGGGCTGATTGTCTGCGGTTAGGAGGGCGCAGAAGTGTCTAGAGGCAGCTTCTTTTATTTCCTCTTGATCCCTTAGCTCTCTTCCATCCATCAAGATTTTCTCAATATGATTCCCTGCCCTCCTGAGTTTTAGGCTGTTATGGAAGAAGGAAGTATTTTTGTCGCCTGCTTTGAGCCAGAGGCAGCGAGACTTTTGTCTCTGTTCTTCTTCTTCCATCCTATTCTGTTTATACAGTTCTTTATATATTTCATTCTCTTTGGCCTGATCTTCCTCAGTGTATTGAATTCGCTCCTTTTCCTGGCTCCATTGTTCCAGCTGTGCTTGGAGGTCCGTTCTTTTTTTATTTTCCTCTGCGGCATGGTTTTTTGCCCAGCATTTAATAACAGTCCTGAGTGATTTAATCTTAGCCTCCCAGATATAATGGGGCGATCCTATTACTTCTTTTGCCCACTGCTCCTTAATCAGATTTCGAAATTCTTCTTTGCTGTCCCATGCCTTGTTGTATTTGAAGGGGAGAGGCCCCAGGTTCTTCCCTTTATCTAAAATCAAGGCCACAGGTTTATGATCTGAAATGAAACCATGGATGATTTTGCTTTGGATATTTGAAAATCTTGCCACTGTTCTGTCCTGAACGAGAATTCGGTCTAGTCGCTCCTTTATGTTGTTATTGCCAGTCCTCTTATTGCTCCAGGTGAATCTCCCGTTGTGCGGAGGGATATCCACTAGGTTATGGGTTTGGATTATTGCTTCTAGAGAGTCTCTTGAAGGGTCAGCATAGTAGTTTCCTCCCAATTTCTCATCTGCATTCCTTATAAGGTTTAGGTCACCTCCAAGGAAAATGTTCCTTCCTTGAACTGTCATGAGGTCTGAAGTTATTGAATCCCAGCATGCAGCTTTGTCCCTATAATGGTTAGGGGCGTATATGTTGTATATTGAGTATTCCTCTTTTGAGGCTTTATTTTGTATGTCTGTTCTGGCCCACCAGCTATAAGACTTTTGCTCTTTGAGATCCCATTTGCTTTTATCCCATAGTGTTCCTATGCCTCCTGAGGCTCCAGCTGCACTTATTGCTATACCTGCGTATCTTTTGCTTTTTTTTATATGACATTGAAATTCTTGTTCCGTGATTTTGGTCTCCTGTAGTAGGAGAAGGTCTGGAAGTTCAGATTTGAGTAGGTCCCGGACTGCATTTGTTTTTAGGGAGGAGCCCATCCCCCTACAATTCCAGGAGACCAAAATCATCATTTACCATGCTTGGTGTTTGCCCCGCTTTTCTCTTTCATTTTTTCTCCGCTTCCTTTTGTTTTGTCTAGGAATGTATCCATTGGTTGCTGCATTCCGGTGGCCATTTCTTTTGCAGCGTTTTCATCTCTAATCTCTTTGTTAGACTTCCTTCCAACTTTTCTGGGGGGATCTGTGGAGGGGTTATTTTCCTTTGATTTGTTTCTGGTTAAGATTCTTTCCACTGTTGGGGGAGGAGAGGTCTGGGGGAGGGTTTCAGGGGCAGAGATAACGATCCCTCGGGGGGAAGGGGGGGGGGGGAAGGGGGGTTTTCCGTGGACAGGGTTTCAAAGGGGTTGGAGGAGGAGGGAAAAGAAGGGCCGGAGCCGGAGGGATGGGAAGGATGGGAGGAGTTTAATTAATTATTTTAAACCTATTAAATTGTTTTGATTTAATAAAGTAAATTATATAAATATTTTTTTTTAAAATAAATTTATTAGTATTTATTTCTGTTATTATTAACTAAAAATTTGAACATTTTATTAAATTAAGATATTACAATCATTATTTTTATTAATAAAGTGTATTATTCTTGTGTCATCAATACATTTTATAAACTAATAAGTATATTAAAAAATAAACTAAATACTTTAATATATATCTATATATCTATATATATATATAATTAATTTAAATTCAAATTTAAATGAAATAAAATATTTTTATTTTTAGTGTTACTATTATTATTTATTTTGAAATATAAATTTAAATTTTAAAACTAAAAAATATATATTTTTATAAACTAATATATTAAAAAAAATATATTAAATATTTTAGTTCAAATTTTAACAAATAAAATATATAATTCTTGATTTGGACGACTAATGTAGTTAAATGTAAATGCAAGTATAACATATTATAGTTTTTTAAAATTGTGTTTGTATAAGCATTGAAATCAAGGCCTTGCCCTTTAACTGCACAGATCAGAATTTTACCAATAAGGAAAACTCAAATTGATGGAATTGTTAACCTTAACAGTGATTTGAATTCAATATTTTTACTGTAATTTAACTATATTTAAACTAAGTGGCAGAACTAGCTACTATGTAGCACTTGTTTTTTTTAGCGTAGTCATTTAAAATGAGATTTGATGCATCATGGTCATTATGATTTGTTATTTATGGTATTGAATCCATCTTAAGTACGATCTAACATGAGCGGAGAGAGATCTAATTTTGTAGAATAAGCAACTCAGCTCAATCATATACATCATACTAGGCTGTAGAATGAACAACTCAGCTCAATCATGTATATTTATTCATTTCTTTTATTTTTTTAATAGAATTTAAAATAGTGTACTGTAATGTTTATGATAATGTTTTTTTTTTTTTTAAGTTTTTATGTTTTAGCTTTGGTACTTAATTTTGCTAATAGTTTGATGGTGATTATGATAGTTTAGTTAGTGTTTTTCTAGTAAATCTTTAATGTGTGTTTTTGTAACAAATTATTTTTTGTCTTCAAATTAAATAATATTAATCTCCCTTAAAATGATTTTTTACTTAAAATTTATCTTTAATATGTAAAGCTGGAATACTAATATGCCCAAGAAAATCCAAATGAGTGTAAGTTTTCATTTACCAACAATGGCATATTTTATTATCTGTTTAGTTAGGGTCGGCCTTGCCATTTGTAAGGAACATTTTTTTTAATATATAAAACTTGAATACTGATGTGCCGAAGAAAATCCAAAAAGTGTGAGTTTTCATTTCACTAAAATTGCCTATTTTATTATGTGTTTAGTTAGCGTGGAACTTTCCATGAGGAATATTTTCTTTAAGAGAAAATTATGTTCTTATTTATCTAAGTAATATGTTTGGATTTTTTTTTCTTCATCTAGTAGGATTATTAAGAGATTTATAAGTCCGTTATTTTTTTTAGCATAGTCATTTAAAATGAGATATAATAATGTGTAGTCATTTATTATGAGATATGATGCATTATGGCCGTTATGATTGGTTATTTATGGTATTGATTGGTTATTTATGGTATTGAGTGGTTTATATATATATATTAATTATTTTTATTTTTTAAATGGAATTTAAATTGGTGCACTATAGTGTTTATGATAATGTTTTTTTGTGAAATTTTTATGTTTTAGTTTTGATAATTAATTTTGCTAGTGGTTTGATGGTAATTATGATAGTTTAATGAGTCTTTCTCTTTATATCGTTGATGTGTGTTTTGTAACAAATTGTTTGTGTTTTAGAGGTAGAATAACATTAATCTTCTTTAAGATGATTTTTCACTTAAGGATTGCATCTTTTTAGTGAGGAAATCACCTGTAGTGAACATTTTTTTAATGTTTTTTTATGCAATCAATAAGTTTGTTTGTTTCCGTTAATGTGGAATGACAATGTTGCTATGTCATATTTTTTGTTTAGGATACATTTCATGCATGATGATTTGATTTGAAATTTAGGCTTTAGACGTGCAATTTTCATTAAATATTTTTTAGTTTCTTCATAATGTTAAATGTGACTTTAACCCCTTAGGGACAAAGTGATTGGTAATGACTGTGAAAATGAAGTCTTATGTGCAATGAGGTTCAAGACTCAAATCTCCCTGATTCATATGTGCTTGCGGAAGGGACATATGTTGGCACCTAGAGGTTATAGTGGTAGCAATTGGAATTGAACTCCCTCCGAGTATGAGACTAGCCCAGTTGTTGATTCCTCCAAAAAAAAAAAAATGTTAAATGTGACTTTCTAGTGATCATATTTGTTAGAAAAATTGTCATAAAATGACACAAAAGACTCATATGTACTTGACTATAAACATTGAAAGTTATCCACCTAATCATCTATGCATGGTTCAAAAGGATGATTTTGAGGCTCTACACATTACGCTTGGGTCCATACATGATAATTTTATATTAATGAATGTAACATCCTCAATTTTCCTATTAATCCCCTCTTCAATCATGACTCATCAATGTTGACCTTTTATGAATCCTTTTGAATGTTTATAATGACATTTTGTGATTCATTTGCATTGTTTTTTAATAGGTTGATATATGTTTATTAGGTTTACTAGGTCAACGATAGTCGACCATGGGCAACCACATCTAACTAGGTTTACTGGGTTGACCCAAGTATACTAGATTTACAAGTTGACCTAGATTTACTAAGTTGATCCAGGTTGACATATGTTTATTAAGTTTACCTAGGTTTACTAGGATGAACTAGGCTTATTATGTTGACTTCATTTACTATGTTGAGCATGGTTTACTACGTTGACCTAGGTTTATTAGGTTCACTGGATTTACTAGGTCGCCATGGTCAAACATGGTCAACAAGTTAAACATGATCAACATGGTCATCATGGCCATTTTAGTCATTCATAATCACTCATTTATATCCCTAGTAAACCATGACACTTCATACTCGGCTGTAGAATGAGCAACTCATTTAAAAGGATGATTTTGAGGTTCTACACATTACGCTTGGGTCCATACATGATAATTTTATATTAATGAATGGAACATCCTCAATTTTCCTATTAATCCCCTCTTCACTAATCGATGTTGACCTTTTATGAACCTTTTGAATGTTTATAATCACGATTTGTGATTCATTTGCTTTGTTTTTTAATAGGTTGATATATGTTTATTAGGTTTACTAGGTCAACCATAGTCGACCATGGGCAACCACGTCTAACTAGGTTTACTAGGTTAACCCAAGTATACTAGATTTACAAGTTGACCTAGATTTACTAAGTTGATCCAGGTTGACATATGTTTATTAAGTTTATCTAGGTTTACTAGGTTGAACTAGGCTTATTATGTTGACTTCATTTACTAGGTTGGGCATGGTTTACTAAGTTGACTTAGGTTTATTAGGTTCACTAGATTTACTAGGTCACCATGATCAAACATAGTCAACAAGTTAAACATGGTCAACATGGTCTTCATGGTCATTTTAATCATTCATAATAACTCATTTACATCCCTAGTAAACCATGGAAATCATGGTCAACCATGGGTGAGCATGGTCAATTAAGGTCAACCATACCAACCATGGTCAACCTTGTCAACCCTCTTCAACCATTAATGTAACCACTATTCTAACATTAATGTAACATTAACACTAATATAACATTAACCATGGTCAACATTATTGTAGTGTGAATGTAACAATGTGATAATCATTAACATTAATGTAACATTATTAGATTAATGTAACATAAATATATTGTCAAATTAATGATTGACCATGGTCAACTTCACTCAACCATGGTCAACCATCATCAACCATCAACAACCATCAACAACCTTTTGCAACAATGGTCAACAATGATCCATAGTGATATGAACCATAGTCAATCATGTTTTACTAATATAACTAGCACAATCACATTAATAAACGTTGTTTATATGCTCCAATGGACTACATTTTTCAGCTTTTATATGCTATTCAATGTAAAAAATGACACTAAACCAATTTACTAACATAGTTATACTAATAATAAATTGATTTAATTTCAATATTCATTTAAATGTTGATTTAGTTTCAATATTCATTTAAATATAGTATAAAAATTAAAAATAAAATTTAACATTTTTTAATAAACTTGAAATTTTATAAAATTTCAAATTTTTATTATAAAACGTTTTAATTAAGTTAAAAGAATTTTTAAATAAACCAATTCAAACATTTGATGGTAATAAGGGCAGATGGTATTTGCGCTGGCGACTCATGTGGAGGATATCCGCTGCGCATCCCTTGCGGCGAATTGCAGCACATGAAGCCGGCCGTTAGGCGGACTACAGGACAATGATTTCCAGCATATTAAATGAGTCTAATATTGGTGGTGTTTCCCTCAAGCTCCGTCGAAGCCTAGTGGAGTACAACATCGAAAAGCCTGCAAGCGGTGGTTAAAGAATACCTGAGAATGCATATGTCGGGTGCTCGCCTTGGCACGGAGGATGTGGGTTTCGGCTCGCATGATGACCGTGGTGACCATGTGGTCATACCCCTTACATATTTATCATATTTTATTGAAGGCTCTTTAGTGAGCTGGTTAGAGCGCACATGAGAATTCAAATGATATTAATTAATAAAAAACCATGTGCTAATAATTCAAAAGATACTAATTAATAAAAAACTATATGTCAAGAGTAATTATATTATTTTTATAATTCACAAGCTTTCGTAATCGATTCTACACATTATTCAATTTTTTTGGTGTCACTGCTGCACATTAAATTTTAAAATTTTAAGACATTTATCTAAGACTAAATCATCATTTCGTTTTAAAATTATGATTTTGTTTTAATCATTTTTTTTGCTAAATAAAAATGGATGGTATTTCTTTTTCAAAGTTGCCTCATAGAATCCAATGATGATAGTTCATAACTTAGGACATGGTAAACTATAAAAATGGATGGTATTTCTTTTTCAAAGTTGCCTCATAGAATCCAATGATGATAGTTCATAACTTAGGACATGGTAAACTATAAGATGGATATAAACACTAAATGGACATTTAATCCCACAATTTTTTAAGGGATGACTTGTTTTTGTTTTAATGTTGCAGATACGTTGCAGAAGGGGAGAACATTTTGCAGCTTGATCAACTATTAGATGGACTAGATCAGTATAATTTTCAAAAAATGTGTGCATATTTGTGTTTGTTTCCTATGGAAATATAATATATGTTGTAGGAGGCAATTGTTCTTCCGCCATGGATTGATCATGTGGTACAACCAAGGCCTGGTGTGTGAGAATATGTTCTAGTCAATGTTGGCGAATTTGTTGTTGAATAATTGTTTGTAGTTGAGCATTTGGAATTCAAGGAGCACCTTGTGAATGAAAGGTAGTGATTTAAATCATGAACCCACGGTGCATTAAATAAAGGTGGAAGATGATACAAGTACAATTGTTGTCAATGATATATTTGAATTCTCATGTGTGTTCTAACCAATTCACTAAAGTGCCTTCAATAAACTATGATAAATATGTAAGGGGTATTAAGTACTTTTATGAATTGTGAAGTTACATGTCAAAGAGTAGACATGCTCTATTTATAATCATTTTTTATAATTTTCTTGCATTACAAAATGTAAAATAAGAAATGAATAAACCTCATCAATGGGTAATTACAAATGCATCCATCCATTATCCATCCACTATAGGTGCATATACATAGGGGATATAAACTATAAATATAACTATATTTTACTATCTTTCATATATATATATATTTTTTTGCACAAATAGATTCACTTACCCTTTTATTTGTATAAGCAAATGATGACAACCTTGTATTTTGCAGTATCAAGGATGACTATGTCTTAGAGCTAGAACATGAGCCTTTCAATGCATCCTTTTTGCAACCAACATAACCATCTTCAATTGGTAGTGGAGCTCAATTTCCGAACTGAAATTTATCCTTGAGATTGTTTTGTGACAAAGAAAGCATGCAACCCTTCTTGGATTTCCATAAAGCACATAATTACTGAGGCCAATTATTTTTCTTTTCTTGGTCCATATATTGTATCAATGCAATTGATAGTTTAGCTCAAATGCATTTTATGCAAAATCCATCTAAATCAATTACTATAAATTGATAATAGAATACTAATTTAAATAGAACACTGTAAACTGGAATATATATATATATATATATATATAACATATTTGGGAATGAGAAAAATGGGCATTGGACACAAGAATCTAATCCAATGCTCCTCCAAGTTTTAAAATGAGTTGTAGCCTCCTCACTAAGATTCCAAATTCACTAAAACAACCCAAAATAATTTCCAAACTAGCTCCAAACTCTCTCTGAACCATTGATCTTCAACATTTCTCAAAAAATCTAGAGAGAAGTGTGAGGCCATTGGGCGAGTGGAGTGGTATTTTTATAGTTTTTTTTGTAGGGTTTAAGTTGCTAAGAATTAAGTTTTTCCTTTTATTTTTGTTTTCAAATAATTTGACTTTTTCATGCACAATAATGGGCCATAACACTGGGCGATAATTGGGTTTAAGAATAATTCAGTTAAGTAGGTATGAGCTTAATTGATTATGGCATATTTAGTATTAAAAGTTATGTTTTCACTCATTGAGTTTGGTACTAATAAATTCATTTCAAGTGGCATGACTTTCCTTAAATAATAGTGATGAGTCAATATAATGATAACTATCATCACTGTTTTTTGTTTATCAAAGATTACATCAAGCTTGAAATGTGGCTTGAGAAACTATGACCCAAGGGTATATAAGCCGTCAAAATCACTCGGGGATCGCACCCGGTTAGGCCACACCAGCCCTTAACATGACTGGATTTTTGCCCACAAAGTTTTGAACCAATGACCTTCACATCATAGAGTGACTTAATTGTACACCCCATCACCATCTATTCTATGCCCCGTGGGCATAAATATCATCAATATTGATTAACAGCTAAATTATAATAAGTTTTTCTACCCAAAAACTTCATACATTTAAACAAAAGAAAAATACAATTACCTAAAATTTTGATATATTAAAACTAACACAACTATAAATCAAATGGCTAGTAAATGTGGATAAACATCAAAAGACTTACTTCACGATAAGATTTGAAAAAATCATAAAAATGAGCTAAATTATAACTTTATTTTAAATTAGTATTGTTATTGTTATTATTAATTATAAAGTGAAATAATATATGAGTTAAACATATATATAATAAGATTCTTAACCATTGAGATTCAACCCACTTTTCCATGGAGATTCTTAATCTATAAATATACTTTGTCATAATACCATGGGCTAATGACTTATTAATACCACATGCCCAAAAAAACCTATGACTCATGCTCACATGACATTTTTTAATTAATCAATTTAATTAGAAGAGTAGAATATACATAACTATTTTTTTGAGATAAATCTCAAATTTTCATATGTGACTACTCCTAAAATATTTTAGAATATTCCTTGAAGGTTAAATCTCTACCATCCACTAAATAACTAGTGATAAATAAATTAAAATTTTGAAAGCCTTATTGAAAAATAGAGACACTCTTGGGTAATCCCTTTGGGTGTTTTAAAAATTAAATTTATGTAAAGAAAACCATCATTTAACTATTTATTTAATTTCTAGAATATTTCAAAATCTACAATCAACACACTTTCCACCTAAAATTAAACTATACACATTATAATTTTGAATTCTTAAGAAGAATGTTGTTGCACTGATTTTGATTTCTCATAAGATAAGATGTTTTTGTTTATATATACGGATAGCTTTTAAATTTCTTTATGCAATTATATATGTATGTAGAACTCTAGAGTATGGAAGTGGACAAGAATCTGAAACTTATATATGTATGTAGAACTCTAGAGTATGGGAGTGGACAAGAATCTGAAACTTATATATGTATGTAGAACTCTAGAGTATGGGAGTGGACGAGAATCTAAAACTTATATAGCTTGGATAGAGAGATTTCAAATTTTCTACTACTAGATGGCATACAATGCGGATAAGTGGTCAATAGACTTGGTTTCCCATTTAGCAAGTTAAAACCACCTAACCAATTTTTTGTGGTGTAAATTTGCTCTATAATTAACAGAAAAAAAAATCTACCAAACTTATAAAATGACACGGCAAAACTCACAAAATTTAACAAGCTTTCCAACTTCTTAGTTGCAGTATAAGCAGTAAAGATGAAGAGAAACGTGAAACTCAAAAAGTAGAGATCTTTCAGATGACGGCTAGAAGTTTTGGGACGAAACCCCGGCAGATTTCCGTCAACAGACGATGGTTCCAGCAACAGAGGGCTCGAATCTTCCATGGCGATTGCCATCCCGGATTTTCAAAACAGAAGGATTCCTTAATACTTTAACCTCTGGACTAGAACATATTAAAAGTATATTTTTGGGAAAACTCCAATGCTGGGAGCTGTAAACAAGATATGTATGGACTACAATATAATAAAAGTTTCAGCACGCTCGCATGTTTACAATAATACATAGATACTGTTTCAGATTATCCTCTGCTCCACAAAGATATTTCCAAAATATTTATATAATAAAAATATATCCTTCAAAATCCAGTATTAAAAAATAATTATTAAAAATTAATCAATAAAAATTAATTATTAAATAAAATTATATATTTATTATTGTTATCACTTTGATTATTTTATTTTATTTTAATAAATAAAATTTGAATATTATTTTTCAGAGAGAAAAAGCTTCATAGTATTATATTGAGTCAATATAAAAGTTCAGATGATACATAAAGGCTCAAAAATAGCCAGCTTGCCAGCATATGAAATCAAAACCATGCAGAAATAGGACATCCCAAAGGAGGCCTAACATCATCAGTCCAAAATCACAGCTAAACAGTCTTGTAGAAAAAGGAGCATCAGATGTCTATACACATATAACAAAAAAAACTAGATGTATAGTAAGTAAACAAAAAGATGAAAAGAAGGGTTCATAACCCAGGGATGGAAAAGTCCTGGATGTAGCAAGAGCGCTCTCCATCAGAAACCAACATAGACCAAGAACCAGACTCTAAAGTCAGCCCCTTCTTTGACAGACAGTCAGCTTGAACATTTTGGGAACGAAAGATGTGGCGAATTGAGCACTGTTTCATATTCCCCCAGAAAAACATAATCCTATCCATCCACCCAGTCAATTGAGGACAACTGATGTGGTAGGCTCCCCTTACATGGTCGATCATCGTTTTTGAATCGCCATAAATTGAAATGTTCTGAATATCAAAAAACACACAGAAGGCAAGCAATCCTGCAAGAGCCCTCGCTTCAGCCAAGCTGTTTGAGCCATTCCCACCGTTCCATGATAAAAAGTATTGCAACTTCTCGTCCATAATAACGTGAACACCACATCCACAAATATTATTCTGCTCGGCCCCATCAAAGAAAGCACAAAGAACACTGATGAGAGGGTTTTCAACCTCTTTTTTGCGATCTTTTTTCAATTTGGGTTGTTTTAATGGCATCGCATCGTGGATGGAAACAATATGATGCAAGATTGACTTTAGAGGCTCTTTTGAGTCTTTGAAGATTTTGGCGTTCCTCCATTTCCATGAGCACCATAGGGCTGTGATAAACAAAGATCTCCATGAATCTTTTTGAGCGCACCACCATTGAAAAGCTACCTGGACTGAAACAAAAACAACATGAAGGAAACCATAAAGCAGAGACAATTCATACCAGATCTGAAGAGAGGAATTGCACTGGAAGAACATATGAAGATTGGATTCCTCCACAGCTTCGCACATAGCACATCGACTCGGACCATGCCAGCTCCTTTTTCTCAAATTTTCCCAAGTCAAATTTCTGTTGTTGAAAACCAGCCACGAGAACAGAATCATTTTGAGAAGGCACCCCGACTTCCAGAAACTCAGAGGATATATAGAACAAGAGTTTGATGCCTTAGAAATTATCATATCAGCATAGATATCTTTAACACGAGCCGACAACTTTGCATTTGGCACAATCCAAATAAGATGATCCGCTGTCCCAGAGCGATGGATTCCAAAACTACAAAGAGCATCCTTTACAGATTTCCATACTGGAATCAGCGGGTCTGGCAGATGAAGATCGTGGGAATCTTTCCATAAAGGAATAGGGCCGCTCCAGGTTGATATTAATTTATCCCACGTAAAAATACCATTCCTGTAAAAAAAGAGTAAGAGGTTTTCAGGGAAGAAAAAGCATTCTCGCCCGCCCATAATGGAATCGATTCCAATTAAGATACGGCTGCCAGAATAAAGGCTCCATCTCAAATTCTCTAAGAAGTATTGCTGAACTTTCCGTAGGCTGAGCCAGATAGCAGATCCTTGTCTGACTCCGATTGATCCCCTCCTGAACCAAAATTCCAGATCTTTACCTTGCAAATATTTCTTTCTAATAGTTAAACTCCACGGTCCGTCACCATAAATACCCCTCCACAGCGCTTTGCATAAGAGCGCTTTTCCAAAAGTTCGCAGGTCTAGCAAGCCCCAACCGCCAAGCTTCTTTGGTAAAGAGATCTTCTCCATTTTAGACAAATGTATTTTGCTCTGTTTAGATCTTCTGCCCCATATAAAATTTGCCGAAACTTTGTTCATTTTGTGAATAATACTTGCTGGAAGGTAGAAACTATGAGCCCAGTAAACAGCTAATTGCGCTGAGACTGCCTGCGTTAAAACAAATCTTCCTGCCAAGGAAAGAGTCTTATATTTCCAAGCCGAGATCTTTTTATAGTATCTTTCCAACACCCATTGCCAATCTGCTTTGGAGTATCGCTTGGCCTTCAGTTGAAATCCCAGATATTTCAAACCCTCTTTAAGCGATCTCGATTCTGTACCAAGTAGTTCAGCGATCCAATTCACTATTTCCATGTTTGAATCATTGTGGAAAAGGGTAGATTTTCCTCTGTTAATATGTAACCCAGTAGCTCTCTGGAATCTATTAAGAATGTCGTTGAGGCAAATCCAGGATACCCTGCACAACATAGCAAGGATGAGCACGTCATCAACAAAGAGGTTATGAGATATATAGATGTCCTTGCAAATCCTGACTGGCCTGCATCTATTTTCGGCCACTGCTTTGTTAATCTGAAGGCTGAGAGAGTTCATCGCCAGAATAAATAAAAGAGGGGAGAGGGGGCACCCTTGACGAAGACCCCTTTCCGCTGGGAAGAAAGGATAAGGCATTCCATTAATGATGACTGAGTAGTGGACATTCTTAATGCATGACATAATCCAGTTGATGGAATTTGATTTTAGGCCGATCTTTGCCAATAAACATCTAATGTATCCCCAATCTAAACAATCGTAGGCTCTCTGCAGGTCAATTTTTAGTATGGCCGCATCTGTTTTCCTTGATATCATTGAAAAAAGGCTTTCCTGTGTAATAGCAACTGCGTCCAAAATGTTGCGCCCCTTTAAAAAAACATGTTGGTCCTTGGAGAGGAAAGTGGCCAAAGTCGATTTCATTCTCTCAGCAATAATTTTGGTGATGATTTTGAAAGAAATATTGCATAATGAGATCGGCCTAAAATCTTGGAAAGATTCCGCTTCTGCCTTTTTTGGGATTAGAGCAATCTGTGTGGATGTTGTGATCTGGTGAATACTTCCAGACATACGAGATGCTTCAACCATCCTCAGCAGGTCTTTTTTGATGATGTCAAAAAAGTGAGAGAAAAATTCTATGGTCCAGCCGTCTGGGCCTGGGCACTTATCCTTTTTGAACGCTTTGAGAATTCCAAGGAGTTCCTCTTCTGTGATTGGCTGAAATAGGCTCGCGTTTTTCTCATCATCGAACATTTGTGGAGCCAATTCGATACCCCAAAGAGTATCTTGAAAATCACAGACTTCCCTTCATTTGTACTAGTTTTTGAAATGCCTCACAACTTCATTTGATATATCATGTTGGGATACAGAAAAACCACCTTTACCATCATTAATTCTCCAAATTGTATTTTTATCCCGCCTGGAATTTGCAAAATTATGAAAAAATCTAGTGTTCCGGTCACCATCCTTTAGCCATATTGCCCTGCTTTTGAGCCTCCATGAGGCCTCCTCCTGTTCCAAAAGCTTTTGTTTCTTTTTTTTCAAGATATCTTATGCGGCATTTCATGCTGAGAGGAAAAGCATTTGCATCCATAGACCCTAAAATCTTGTCCATCTCCTTTTGTATGTCTTGTAGCGCCTGTCTGTCCCTTTTTCTTTTATCATATTGCCACTCCTTCGCCACCTTTCTCAGAACTGCCATCTTTTCTCTAAAAGTCATAAATGGGGGAGACAATTCTCTTACGAGTAGATCCTTCCATGCATTAGATATGACTTTATTGAAATCCGAGTCCTCTAACCATGTTCTATTGAATTTGAAGGGGTATCCCATTCTGAAGCCCTTCTCCCGCCAGTTGAGGAAAATAGGCCTATGATCAGATGTAAAGGCGTTCCCTATGGATGAGATAGGCATGCCCATCTTGTCTATAATGCTAGCATGCAGAATGTAACGATCAATCCTTTTAGCAATATACGCTTCTCCCGACCTTCCATTATCCCACATAGGCATCATTTTTGTAGGAGCAATATCCACAAATCTTTTATTAAGAAGTTCCAGCTTTATACGGTCAGCAAGCGGGTCTATTTTTCTGTAGTTACCCCAACATTCATCAGAGCTCAGAGTTAGATTTAGGTCGCCTGCAATCATCAGAGATTCAAGTTCAAAAATTTCCGAGGCAAACATTTTTTCCCAGAAAGGGAATCTGTTCTTATAGGGCGCATAGGTGTTCAAAATATTAATTTGGAATTTTTGACCTCTGATAAATGCCGAAATAAGAATACCAACAAAACACTTGTAGGCTTTGGCACTGATCCAATCAGGATCCCATAAGACTGCCAGCCCCCCTGACAGGCCTCTTGCCTCAGAGGCAACCATAAACCATGAAGGAAACATTTTCCTAAAGTAAGATATGGAAACCTGACTGCTGTGCATGGTTTCTTGGATTAAAATAATTTTTGGCCGAGCTGTATGGAAGATGTCCTTTAGCGCCAAGAATTTTGGGTTTGCGCCTAAACCCCTAATATTCATGGATACAATAAAAGTCATTTGGACGGCTCACCAGCCATGCTCGCTCTAAGAGGCTGTGATTCAGTCATATCATATATGGGAACATCGATAAGTGATAAGTTCCTTACTCCACAATCTGAAACAATCGTTCTCCCCCTAAAATGTTGACTCCCTCCATTGTGTTTCTTTCTTACTGTAATATTCCTTGCAGAATTTGGGCTTATGAATGGAGAAGCAGGGCTATTCGGTTTATGAATGGTCAAAGGTTCCAGCTCGAGAGATTTTTTACTAAGCAAAAAATCAATATCACTGTCACACCTATTAACTGGAGATGACTCAGGGGAATTGAAAGGAGTGGCCGCCACCCAAGGCTCTTTGCCTTTTAAGGAGGGAAGAAGATTCTTATCTGGCGTCGGGGAGGAAGATGAAATCACTATGGGGTGGGAGCCAACGATAAAATATTTTATTTGTAAGGGCGCAGGAGAGGGGATAGCCTTATCATCCGTAGGTTCAAGAATGCGCGAGCAAAGATTAGATGAAAACTTATTTATATCGGAGCAAACCTGTCATTTTGGGTTTGAGCCTGAAAATAATAAAGCTTTGTAAACATAGTCATTCCCTTAAGCAAGACAATTTTCAAGTGGAGAAACCCTTAAAGTATCTTGGAACGTAATGTTTATAATGGCCATACTCCTTAGATATTTATCATATTTTATTGAAGGCTCTTTAGTGAGTTGGTTAGAGCACACATGAGAATTCAAATGATACTAAGTAATAAAAAACCAGGTGCTAAGAATTCAAAAGATACTAATTAATAAAAAACTGTATGTTAAGAGTAATTATATTATTTTTATAATTCACAAGTTTTGGTAATCAATTCTACACATCATTCAATCTTTTTTGGTTTCACTACTACACATATAAAATTTTAAGACATTTATTTAAGACAAAATTATCATTTCATCTTAAAATTATGATTTTGTCTCAATCATTTATTTTTTAATTATTTTAAATTAAAAAATGGTTAGCATTTGTTTTGCAAAGCATCTTCCTAGAATTTAAATTGAGATAAACAAGAAGGACAGTTCATATAACTTAGGACATGGTAAACTATAAGACGGATATAAGCACGAAATGGACATTTAATCCCACAATTTTTTAAGGGATGACTTTTTTTTTGGTCTTAATGTTGCAGATACGTAGCAGAAGGGGGGCAGATTTTGTAGCCTCATCAACTATTAGATAGACTAGAAGAGCTAATAAGAAAGAATGATGAACTTCAAAGTCTACAACATGGGTTATTTGGAGATGTGTTTAGGCCTACACAAGTGTAGTTATACTTTTTTCATTAGTTAAAATACATGCAACATTATTGCATCTCCTTGAGCAGTAGATTTCAAGATTCGTGTAATTTTAAAAAAAATGTGTGCATATTTGTGTTTGTTTCTTATGGAAATATAATATGTTGCTTATGAAAATATACTATATGTTGTAGGAGGCAATTGTTCTTCCACCATGGATTGATCATGCAGTACAACCAAGTCTTGGTGTGTGGGAATATGTTCTAGTCAATGTTGGCGAATTTGTCGTTGAACAATTTTTTGTAGTTGAGCATTTGGAATTCAAGGAGCACTTTGTGAATGGAAGGTAGTGATTTAAATCATGAACCCATGGTGCATTAAGTAAAGGTGGAGGATGATACAAGTACAATTATTGTCAATGCTATAGTTTAATTCTCATGTGTGCTCTAACCAATTCACTAAAGTTCCTTCAATAAAATATGATAAATATATAAGGGGTATTAAGTACTTTTATGAATTGTAAAGTTACATGTCAAAGAGTAGACATTCTCTATTTATAATGTTTTTTATAATTTTCTTGCATTACAAAATGGAAAATAAGAAAGGAATAAACCTCATTAATGGATAATTACAAATGCATCTATCTAGTATCCATCCACTATAGGTGGATATATATAGGGGATATAAACTATAAATATAACTATATTCTACTATATTTCATATTTTTTTATATATTTGTAGCTGCACAAATAGATTCACTTACCCATTTATTTGTTTAAGCAAATGATGGAAACTTTGTATTTTGCAGTATCAAGGATGATTATGTCTTAGAGCTAGACCATGAGCCTTTCAATGCATCATTTCTGCAACCAACACGACCATCTTCAATTGGTAGTAGAGTTCAATTTCTGAACTGACATTTATCCTTGAGATTATTTTGTGACAAAGAAAGCATGCAACCCTTGTTGGATTTCCATAGAGCATATAATTACCGAGGCAAAGTATTTTTCTTTTCTTGGTCCATAAATTGTATGAATGCAATTGATAGTTTAGCTCAAATGCATTTTCTGCAAAATCCATCTAAATCAAATACTGTAAACGGATAATAGAAGACTAGTTTAAATAGAACACTGTAAATTGGGAAAAATTCATATATATATATATATATATATATATATATATATATATATATATATCTATATATATATATATCTATATCTATATATATCTATATCTATATATATATATATATATATATATATATATAGATATAATTAATGTTAACATATTTGGGAATGAGAAAAATGAGTTGTAGCCTCCTCACTAAAATGCCAAAACAACCCAAAATTACTTCCAAACTAGCTCCAAGTTCTCTCTAAACCATTGATCTTCAACATTTCTCAAAAAATCTAAATGCACACAAGAGAAGTGTGAGGAAATTGGGGGAGTGGGGTGGTATTTTTATAGTTTTTTTGGTAGGGTTTAAGTTGCTAAGAATTAAGTTTTTCTTAAATTTATTTTTGTTTTCAAATAATTCAACTTTTTCATGCACAATACTCAACTATAATGGGGTCTAAGAAAGTTTCGGTGAAGTAGGTATGAGCTTAATTGATTATGGCATATTTGGTATTAAAAATTCGGTGAAGTAGGTATGAGCTTAATTGATTATGGCATATTTGGTATTAAATGTTATGTTTTCTCTCATTTAGTTTAATGCTAATAAATTCATTTCAAGTGGCATGACTTTCCTTAAATAATAATGATGAGTCAACAAAGTGATAACTATCATCATTGTTTTTCGTTTTATCAAGGATTACATCAAGTTTGAAATGTGGCTTGAAAAACTTGGACCTAGGGGTATCTAAGTCGTCAAAACCACCCAGGGATCACACTTGGGCTAGGCCACACCAACCCTTAGCATGACTGGATTTTATCACACCCGGGCTAGGCCACACCAGCGCTTAGCATGACTGATTTTTTTCCCATAGAGTTTTGAACTGGTGACCTTCACATCACAGAGTGACTAACAATACACCCCATCTCCATCTATTCTACACCCCCTGGGCATAACTATCATCACTGTTGATTCACAACTAAATTATAATAAGTTTTTCTACCCAAAAACTTCATACATTTAAAGAAAAGAAAAATACAAATATTTGATTAATAACTGAATTAGGATAAATTTTGTTACCTAAAACTTTGATATATTAAAACTAACAAAACTATAAATCAAATGGCTAGTAAATATGGATAAACATCAAAGACTTACCTCATGATAAGATTTGAAAAAATCATAAAAATTAACTAAATTATAACTTTATTTTAAATTGTTATTGTTATTATTAATTATAAAATGAAATAATATATGAGTTAAACATATACATAATAAGATTCTTAACCATTGAGATTCACCTCACTTTTCCATGGAGATTCTTAATCTATAAATGAATTTTTTATAATACCGTGGGCTAATGACTCACTAATACCACATGCCCAAAAAAACCTATGACTCATGCTCACATAACATTTTTTAATTAATCAATTTAATTAAAAGGGCATAATATACATAACTATTTTTTTGAGATAAATTTCAAATTTTCATACGTGACTACTACTAAAAATATTTTAGAATATTCTGTTGAGGTTAAATCTCTACCATCCACTAAATAACTAGTAATAAATAAATTAAAATTTTGAAAGCCTTATTGCAAAATAGAAACACTTCTTAATATAATTAAATAATATATTGCCTTGAATGTTAATTCAATATTCTTAGCACTTTTAAAAACGCTGAGGATTGGAGAGATCGCTGGTCTGCAACGCTCACTCCTGCAACCAAACCCTAGACGCAGCGCTCCATGAACACCCTCGGGGGGGGATCGACCCCCCCAGCCTTCGGCCCCTTCGTTTTCGGCAGCCTCCCTCCTGAGCCCGCCTTTACCTCATCCGCCTCCCGATCCAGGGACAGAGGCAAAGCTCCGGCGGCAAACTATACCTCGACAGCCAACGGACCTGCGGCTGAGAGAAGCATCCCAAACCAAAGTGGAGCAACAGGATCAACCCCCTGCAAACCGATATCGAAGGAAACTCCCTCATTAATCATCGAAGACCCATGGATCGAAGAATACAAGGATCACATGAGCAAACATGCCCTAATCTGTCGCTTCATGGGAGTAAGACTCAATGAAAAAGCTCTCTGCTGGTGGATAAACCAGAAATGGAAGCCCAAAGGGAACTATGAACTACAGTTAGGAGCAAGGAATTTTTTCACGGTCATCTTCACCCACAGGGAAGACAAAGATCGCACTTTCGAAGGAGGCCCATACTTCTACAACTCGGCAGGACTCTACATAACGTACTGGAAGCCAAACTTTGTTCCAGAGCAAGAAGACTTCACAAAAGTTCCAGTCTGGCTCAGGCTATACTCCCTGCCAGTGGACTATTGGAATAAGCGGATCCTGGAAGCCATCGGGAACAAGCTGGGTGTCTTCATCAAAACTTCAGATCTCACATCTCAAGGTAAATACACTACCTACGCTAGAATCTGTGTTTATATGGATGTCTCAGGACCTCTCCCAGGTCATATTGCTCTGATCCACAAAGGTATTCAATGGAAGCAGTCCATCGACTATGAAAATATTCCTTTTAGATGCAGGAAATGCTGACAGCACGGACATCTCAGTCATGGGTGCCCCCTAAATCAACCCCCACCTCAACCCCAAATAGACAAAGCGGACAACCCATCCCCAGATTACATCCCTGTTACCAGGAAGAGAAAAAAGCAGAAAGGGAAAAATCCTCTGAAAAACCCCTCCAACCCAATCCTCACCCATCAAAATAGCTTTGAAGTTCTAGGCAACCAGGATCCATTCGAAAACCCTCTGAAATCCCAAGCCCCCCCGGCTCAAGATCCACCCGGGCAGCCTCAACCATCTAACCCTTCAACCACCTCCATCCCTAGCTCGGACCATCCCCAAACCGAGGAACAACCTCAAATCCCGCAGCCCAACTCAGACCACAGCGATACAAGCCTCGATCCTCTGCATACCCCTCCCTGCACAGAAATTCAGCCAAATCGGATGCCCTCAACTGCTCCTATCAGTCCCCTGGAAGAAATTCTGGGTGACCTGGATCTCCAGGAGGTCACTGAGCAATGGTCCAAACAGGGTGTGAATGCCATTCCCCAGGAACACTTGGAGAAAATCGAAATGGCATACCTGCAGTTAGAATATCTGAATCAGAATGTAGCTAAAAAGCAATGGGGAGACAACAGCCAAAAAGGCATCCAAGCAAACCTAGACCTGGACCAATACAAGCCGAAAGGTCCAGGAAGAAAACGGGGGAGAAAATCGACAAAGCAACAAATACAAGAACTAGGTAGGCACCTAATCAATGAAGGAAAGATGAGGGCTCTGGTCCTAGCCACACCGAAGATTTCTCAATGAAGATAACAACATGGAATATCAGAGGGCTAAATGGCACCTCCAAAAGACGAATCCTTAAAAATCGTCTCTTCACGCAATCTCCAGACCTGGTCTTACTACAAGAATCCAAATGCTCAGCCAACAACATAGAAACGCTCAAGAAACTATTTGCAAAAGGCTTTCAATGCACAAGCACAGAAGCCATTGGGCAAGCAGGAGGGCTCCTAATGTTTTGGAACAAAAACAAGTTTTTTATGCAGAATGCTCTGTCCACTAAGCATTTGCTATCAGTGATCTTCAACATGCTAGACTCACAACAAACGATATGCATCACCAATGTGTATGGACCTCAGCAAATTCAGGAGAAGTTCAAGATGCTGGAAGACTTGAACGAAATCAGACAACACCATGGTGCCAACCACTGGATCCTAGGTGGCGATTTCAACATGATCACCAACCTAGCGGAGAAGAAAGGGGGCCTAAGAAGATTAGATAAAGATGCGGAAGCTTTCAGTACCTTCATAGCAGCATCTAAACTCATTGATGTTCCCACATCCAATGGTCTACACACATGGAATAATAAGCAAGGGGGAAATAGACAGGTTGCATCGAGGCTTGATAGGTTCCTCATATCGGAATCCATCATGCTCCAGAATCTAGACATGGAAGCCAACATTCTGCCCATTGGGGGATCAGATCACTGGCCAGTACAACTGCACTTCACCAATATGATCAAGCCCCAAAACCGGCCTTTCAGGTTCGAACGATTCTGGATAGATCACCCAACCTTCATGCAAAATATACAAAGTTGGTGGACCCAAACCTCTGTAAAGAGCGACAACATTATGTACATATTTCAGCAAAAGCTCAAGAGCATTAAGACAAAGCTCAAATGCTGGAACAAGAACACATTTGGTAACATTTTTCAAGCCAAAAAAGAGCTCGAGGAAAAAATGGCGGGCCTCCAACAATCCATGATCAAGGACGGGCCTAATGAGGACAGGTTAGCTCAGGAATCAAACCTACAAAAGCAATGGGAAGACAGACTAAGACAAGAAGAGCTGCTATGGAAACAAAAATCGCGGGTGCAGTGGCTAAAGCATGGGGAACGAAACACAAGCTTCTTCCATAAATCAACCATTCAGCACAGAGCCAACAACCGTATTCTATCCCTCAAAAAAGATGATGGTGCTAAGGTCTTAACCAGAGAGAAAATAGGATCAGAACTAAATTTGTGCTTCCGGTCACTGCTCTCTAAGCCCAATCAAGATAGAACCTAAGCTATCAACAAAATCATTAGTGCTATTCCCCCCCTAGTAAAGGAGGAGCAAAACTCCCTTCTCTTAAGAGAGTTCACTAAGCAGGAGATTGAAGATGTCATTTTCACCATGGCCTCTGACAAAGCCCCTGGACCAGACGGCTTTAAAATTGAATTCTTCAAAGCTTGCTGGCACATCATCAAAGCAGACCTTTTCAATCTGATAAAGAACTTCCACAGAACCAAGAGAGTGCTGCCGGCCATCAATGCTACCTTCCTCACCCTCATCCCCAAATCTGATCATGCTGACTCCCCCGACAAATTTAGACCTATAGCCCTTTGCAATGTCATATATAAAATCCTCTCAAAATTGATGGCCAACAGACTTAAACCCATCCTTCCCTCAATCATTTCTCATGAACAGTCTGGATATGTTGAAGGAAGACAGATAACTGACAGCATCATTCTCAACCAGGAGGTGCTGCATTCTATAAGAACTCAAAAGATCCCGGGCATGCTCATTCAACTTGACCTCTCCAAGGCCTTTGAAAAAATCAGCTGGACATACATCAGAGAAATCCTTCAGGCTTTCGGCTTCAGTCAGATCTGGATAAAATGGATAATGGAAATGGTCTCAGGAGCATTCTTCTCAATCATGTTGAACGGAGGCCCCTTACAACCATTCCGCCCATCCAGAGGCATATGACAAGGGGATCCTTTGTCACCTTTTCTTTTTGTCATCATGGTAGAGGGCCTCGGAAGATCCCTATCCCAAGCGCTCCAAACAAATAAGCTCAAAGGCATCAAAGCTGTGCATCAAGGACCCACAGTAACGCATCAACAATTTGTCGATGATACAATGCTTATGGGAACCCCCACAGTGAAGGAAGCTCGAACCTTCAACAAGGTGCTAAGTACTTTCACGGAAGCCTCAGGTATGGAGATCAATCTAACTAAATCCAAATTATTTTTCTTCAACACTTCTATTCTTGTGCAGAGAAATCTCAGCAAAATTCTCAAGATTCAGAGGAACTCCCTTCCAACCAAATACCTAGGCATACCACTTTCAGAATACGCCCCCAAAGCTGCAAATTGGGAAGATCTCCTCAACAAAATGAAATCCAGATTAAGCAGCTGGACTCATCGAGCCCTAAACATGGCCAACAGACTGGTACTGGTCAAATCAGTGCTTCAAACAATGCCGGCCTACATGCTCTCAGCCCTTGCAGCACCCAAATCAGTCTACAAATCCATTCAGAACATCCAGCGGTCCTTCCTCTGGAATGGAGATTCAAAGAAGTGCAAATGGGCCCTCCTCAAGTGGACAGACATATGCAAACCAAAGCTGGCAGGAGGACTGGGCCTAAGAGATCCTGAAATCCTAAGCAAGGCTATTGCAGCAAAAATATGGTGGAGATGGGTGGAGAATCCTAATTCCCTATGGGGCACCTTGTGGAAGGCAAAGTACACAAATCAAATATAGGACAAATACCTCATCAGGCTCACAGGCAGCACTCAAGGCTCTCCCCTCTAGAACAAAGTATGGGAGAATCGACACATTGTTCAGCAACACTGCTTCTGGGAAGTGCACCAAGGCAACACTGCCCTCTTTTGGGAGGATGCTTGGCAGCAACTCCCTCCTCTGGACCACCCAGATTGGACTACACTCAAAAATGACATGCAAGAGGCAGGGCTAAAAAAGGTAGCAGATTATTGGCAACCCCAAACAGTGACCACCACTTGGCAAAAATGGCTAACCAAAGATCAATGGCCAACACAAGACCACAATGGAAACATAGAACAACTCCTACAACAGCTAGAACAGCGCAGGATCCTCACCTCAACCAGAGAAGACATCCTGCGATGGGGAAACAATTCTAAAGGAACTTTCAACCTAAAGGAAGCCTACAGAATCATCGCTGCTTCACCAGACTGGCAACCGGACCCCAGATGGCACGCCCTCTGGACCAGAGGCAATTGGCCCAAAATAACCCTGTTCTCCTGGCTGGTCATGCACAACAGAGTGCTCACCTGGAACAATCTACAGCGATGGGGCTTCATCGGACCCTCTTGATGCGCCCTTTGCGAGAATGATAATGAAACGCTCAACCACATTCTCAATACATGCCCCACCGCCTGCGCGCTATGGGATGATATGGCTTTTGTCTTCAGGAAAACCGACAGAAACAGAGATTCGATCTGCCTTACCTTGAGCAATTGGCGATCAACCATGTCCACCAATAATCTGATCAACAGGGCATGGAACCTCATTCCGGGAGCCGTGGTCTGGATCCTCTGGAAAGAGCGCAATGCTCGAATCTTTAAGAACTCTGCGATGTTAGTGGAAAAATCGAGGCAGTTAATAATATAAACGATCCACGCCATGGACATAACGTAGCAAGAGGGGAACTTGTCACCAAAGGATCAAAGGATTGTCCAAATCCTCAATCTCAGAGCCCGGACCAATCCCACAGGCAGGAACCAGACCACACAAGCGATGAAGTAGGACAAATGGGGAACACCGCCATTTCCAGCGTTCAAACTAAACTTCGATGGCGCGTCAAAGCAAAACCCGGGAAAAGCAAGATACGACGGAGCAATCAGGGACCATATGGGGAACATCCAGCTCATCTACCATGGCAATCTGGGAAATAACACCAACAATGCTGCAGAACTGATTGCTCTCATCAAAGGCATCACCCTGGCTGACCACTACAAATTCCTACCCCTGATAGTGGAAGGAGACTCGGAGATAGTCATCAAGATGATGAGGAAACTTCAAAACGGCACGCAAGTGGACAAGATCACACCCAGCTGGAGGCTCTCGGCAATCCTGAAGGATCTGCAAGCCCATCTCAACAACATTCAAGGCATTACCTTTCAAGCAGTCAGAAGAACTGCAAATAAGCTGGCCGACACCATATCCAATGCGGGAGTTCAGTCCAACAGTGAAGACTATTACATCCTCTGGCAAGACCTGGAGGAGGGGGAACTCAGAGAGAAATGCCACACCATAAACAAGGTAGACCAGCAAGCTTAGCAAATGCCAGGCTCCTTTGATTCTTCCATATATCCATCCACTGACAATTATACAAGCAAGTGAGAACAGAGACTAGACCAGCTCAGTTATTCAAAGGCAGACACAGGGAGGTCCCATCGACTCCCACTCTGCATTATGTATTCTACTGTATTTTATTAATATAAAGTCTCGTTGAACCTTACAAAAAAAAATATTCTCAGCACTCTTAGGTAATCCCTTTGGGTGTTTTAAAAATTAAATACATGTAAAGAAAACCAATCATTTAACTATTTATTTAATTTCTAGAATATTTGAAAATCTACCATCAACACACTTTCCATCTAAAATTAAACTATACGCATTATAATTTTGAATTCTTAACAGGAATGTCACTGGACTGATTTTGATTTCTCATAAAGATGTTAGTTACTGGACTAATTTTGATTTCTCATAAGATATTAGTCGTGTTAGAAAACCAATCATTTTATTTATTATTATTTGTGTTAGACAACCAATTATTTAGCTATTTATTTAATTTCTAAAATATTTCAAAATTGGTTGAATCAATCCGAACAACATAATTAGCAAACTTACTTTCGGATGTTTTTGTTTATATATGCCGATAGCTTTTAAATTTCTTTATGCAATTATATATGTATTTAGAACTCTAGAGTATGGAAGTGGGCAAGAATCTGAAACTTATATAGCTTGGATAGAAAGACTTGAGATTTTTTGCTACTTGATAGCATACAATACGGATAGGTGGTCATTAGACAAGTTGAGGCCATTTACCCAATTCTCTCTTGTGTAAATTTGCTCTATCATTAATAGAACAAAAAAAAATCTACCACACAAAAAAATATTCCAAAATCTACAATTAACACACTTTCCACCTAAAATTAAACTATACACGTTCGAATTTTGGATTCTGGTAAAAATAAATAAATTTCCTGAACTAATTTTGAATTCTAATGAAGATGTTAATGGTATTTTATAATCATTTTAGTATTTATTTAATTTCTAAAATATTCCCAAGTTTACCATAACACTCTTTCCACCTAAAATTAAACTATACGCATTATAATTATTTTGGATTCTCGATCACGAATTACTGATGTGAATTACTGAATGTTCAATCACTCCTGTCTCGTAGGGATTTTTTCCTACAGGTTTTGATGATGACATTTTTGATTTCATTCTCTTTCCACAGTCATGGCTTTCGCTGGGCTGTTTTGCATATGAACATTTTGTCGTTCCTGCCTCCTTCATAAGGATTATATGTCATATTATCTGTTTCAGCCGGCTTGGGATGCATCATCCATTATCTGCATTTCTCTCTTTCTTATTTCTTTTCAGGAGCCCTGAGATTCATCCAGGCATGAATATCTGACTATGTATATGTGTTTCATTATATTCTCTTAATATAATCTATCTGGTTTTTTCTCTCTGAAAAAAAAATAAAATATTTTGGATTCTCACGAGGAATGTTCCTCAACTGATTTCGAATTCTCAATTCAGATAAACGGAATTTTCGTAAACCAGAGCGGAAGACTTTTAACTACATGCGACAATATATGATAGGGGTTCTGGTAGCGATGCATACACGTGGGGTGTGATAAATGGCTATAAGGTCGCCCATACGACAATTTTCCCAATAGAAACTCACCACGTCATGTCCTAGTGGATGCCCAATTGTAATCTTAAAATGATATGGCATTTTCCAAATCCACCCAGTCGTTGAAATATCGTGATTGATTTTATTTGTTATTTTATATGACCTTAAGTGAGATTTGGGTTTAAATCTGTTTGGCTATTTTTATAAATTTCACTATACAATTTTTTTTTTTAATATGTAAACTGGAATACTGATATGCCCAAGAAAATCCAAATGAGTGTAAGTTTTCATTTATCTACAATGGCATAATTTATTGTGTTTAGTTAGTGTGGGGCTTGCAATTTGCATGGACATTTTTTTTAATATGTAAAATTTGAATACTGATGTCCCTAAGAAAATCCAAAAAGTGTGTTTTTATTTCTCTAAAATTTCCTATTTTATTATGTGTTTGGTTAGTGTGGAACTTTCCATGTGTAAAGAAGAATATTTTATTTTATTATGTGTTTACTTAGTGTGGAACTTTCTCTGTGTAAAGAAGAACATTTTATTTAAGGGAAAATTATTTTCTTATGCATCTGAGTAATATTTTTGGATTTTTTTCGTCATGGAGTAAGTAGGATTATTAAGGGATTTATAAGCTTATTATTTCTTAGGATAGTCCTTTAAAATGAGATATGATGCATCATGGTCATTATGATTTGTTATTTTGGTATTGAGTGGTTTACATATCAGTTATATTTATTTATATTTATATTTTTCTATTTATTGGAATTGGGTATTTTAATCATTTTGTTAATTAATCTTTTTTTATCTTACCGTGTAAATTAAAAGATGTCAGAATGAAATTGAAAATGATAACCTCCTTGTATATCTAAATCAATTTGTTACCAAATAATCATTAAAAAATTACCGTGCACCTTATTTATCTCCACGTATGTGGGATTAGAAAAAATAAAATTAAAAAGTTAGTGCCAAACACGCGTTGAAACTAATGTTCTGTTTGCACTCTGAAACGTATAAATGTTGAAACTTGGACGACACTTTTCCATGCCCCATCTTTCTCATAAATGTTACCCTTACTACTTGTTAATATTCTACTTGTGCGCCTTTGTCATAAATATGGTTGTGTAATGCCCCCCTGTTCATATTCTCTTTGTGCCCCATGGTCTCTTTCAAGAGATCAGAAGTCGGTTTCAATTCATCAAGATGAAAATGAGACAAATCGATCAGCGAGATCACTGAGAGTGTCATGGAGACTTATGTGCAAGATTAAGCTCAAAAGAGATATTTCAAGGTGATTTCAATTAACAGTGAGTGTCATGGAAACCTATGTTCAAGATTCAGCTCAAAAGGGATATTTCAAGGTGATTTCAATTAACAGTGATTCAGAGTTATTATGATAGTCGAATCAATTTATTCAATCAAACTACATATGTTTTATTATACCTAATCCCATTTTTTTTTTTTTTAATTCTAGCGTTAATTGATATGTAGTTTTATAAAAATCCAGGAGGGTCATCAATAAATCTTAGTTATGTGCAAAGGGTTGCAAAGATCATAAGGAAAACCCCCTATATTCCATGTTTCAAGGGGCAACAATGTAGAATTCCTACCCAATATTCTCATGGAGGAACCTAAGACCGAGTCTCATAAAGATTACATTCATCTAAGAGCAAGAAGTGGTTAAGCTACTCACAAGCATAACCTCGTAGAAAGGGTAAATACATTGCAAAAAATTATTTAGTTCAATATCATCCACTAACATGTTATGAAATGCAGGCCAGAAGAGAGAGAATGAGTAGGCCCATGAAAATTTTACAGGACCTTATTCCAAGTTGCGACAAGGTATATAAACTGCTTGGCTTCATTTAATTTGAAGTTGAAAATTCATTATTGATTGAATTAGTCTATTGGTTAGTTAGTGAAGTAAAAGTTTAAAACCATTATTCTTCCAATAGATAATTAATTTCAAGACCACACTACTATCTAACAGTAATTGATTGAGTTAGATATTAGTGAGGGTGCGAAAGTATTAGTGTCATTCACATAAGCTTTATTCGTTGCAATCTCTATTTCGTAGTATATTGCATATTGCGTCTATGCTAGGACAATGACACAAATAATGTTTTATTTCTCCTTAACGATTTATTTACAGAAATGGTCATTGTCATCACTTTGTCTTTCGATATCTCTCTAAAAATTATCCCCTTCAATATCCATATATTTCCCTTAGGGCCTCATTGTTTTAGATCGTATGAACAAAGTTGTTGGCGATCAGGTTGGAGGGAGAAAGGTGGAAGGAAATTGGTTGTGTGGGACTGCTGCTTCTACTCTGTACATCAAGCAATTGATATTGTTATGATAGGAGGTGGCATTTCAGGGCTGGCCATAACGTTTGCCCTCCATAGGTGTGCATACAAAAGTTATGATCCAACATTTTATATGGGGATGGGATGCACCCAGGATTGGCTTAAGAGGTGCTTTGATGGTCTTCGAGCTTCTGGGAGGGCCTTGATTCTGTGGGCCAATGCCTGGAAAGCTCTTGGTGTAGTAGATACACTTAGTGTAGATTATTGTTTGCTTGATGGATAAGTTAATATTATTAATTTAATTATAGATTTTGAGAATATTTTAGAATTTAATAAATAAAAATAAAATAAATTATTTAACCATTAATTTAATTTGGAAAATAAAAATAACCATTAATCACTAAATTTCACTTGACTAGTGAACATGTAGGATACTAGGTTTCTCAAATTGCTCTCTGTCCAGAAAGATGTTGAACTCATAAAAAACCCCACAGGGTACTTTATCTGTCATTAGTAATAAAATTATTTTTCAACCCAAACTTGGGAAAAGAAGAAAACAAATTATAATCAACGGATTACGTTAATTTTTAATTTTATTATAATGTTCATGTTCAAGAGATCAAGTATGTATTGCTTGGAATTGATGTGTGTAGAAAGAAGTTGCTTCTGGAAACATTAGCGAAAGTAATATAATAATATTAGTAATGTTTAGAAAATAATATTAATAATAAAATAATATTTAGAAAATAATATTAATAATAAAATAATGTTTAGAAAATAGTAATTAAATAATATTCATAATGTTAAGTAGTTTGTGGGTTCCTTTTCTTTGTTTGTAACTCTTGCCCGTGTCTCTGTTAGTTATTATGTCCTATTTCTTTGTTGGATAATACTCATTAATAGATGTATTGTATAATACTCATTAATAAAATAATAACAAGTCTTTGATTAATTCATATCACATTAAAGCAAATGTTATATATATAATATATTTTATATTTTTTTAATGTTCTAATATCTTAAGATTAATTTTAAATTCAATTTAAAATTAATATAGTTTATTTATAGAATTTTTTTATATCACATTTAAACAAATAATAATAATAATAATAATTAATTAATTAATTTCTGAAAGTCAAATTTAACTATTGATTAAATCAATTTTTATCTCTTAACACTCTTTGACATTCATTTGGTCCTGATTGAGGTTCTAAATGCGTCGACCAATAATCCTTCATGTGATTTTCCGGAAGATCTTAATCATTATATCATGAATCACAGAAACATCCAATCCGAGATTATTAATGTTATTAATATTAAGTATTTTTTAAAATTATTAGCATTTAATATTATTAACATAATAATATTAAAATTATTAATAATATTTAAAATATAATAATAACATTAATTTGATTTAATTAATAATATCAATATTATTAAGCACATTAATATTTTCAATATAAATAGAATTAACATTAGTTTTGATAAATAATATTAATAATATTTACTGTGTAATAATTATTAATAAAAATTTAGATCTAAAAATTATGCACTAATAATGATATTATTAATAGTAATTATATTGTCTAACTAGGACCAAACAAGGTTAGAATCGCCAAACATGGTCACTAAGCTCTCTATGGTTTAAGTTGTCAAACATTGTAAAATTGGACAAACATATTCTATCATAGAAAAATATGATTAACATGCTGAAATATATCAAACCATGGCCAATAAATCAACTATGGTTAATCATAATCATCTTTAAATATTATTAATATTAATATAAATTATTATATAACATTAATATTAATAATTTAAAACATTAATATTCATATATATCATCATCAACAATTATTATTATAATTATAATTATAATTACATTCAAATTAATTATTTTTAATAATATTTGTTTAGAAAAATAATATTATTAATCATAATAAATTTTTAAATTGGTTAGCAGTTAATGTTATTAACATAATAACATTTAAATTACAATATAGATATTAATAATATTTAATTAACAATATCAATATTATTAAACACATTAACATGGTTATATAAATAGATTTAGTATTAATAAATAAATATTAAAGTAATTAATAAACATTTAAATATATAAATTATCAAGGTGATTTCAATTAACAGTGAGTGTCATAGAGACCTATGTGCAAGATTCAGCTCAAAAGGGATATTCCAAAGTGACTTCAATTAACAGTAATTCATACTTATTATGACGGTTGAATCAATTTATTCAATCAAGCTACATATGATTTATTATACCTAATCTCATTTTTTATGATTTAATTCTAGCGTTAATTGATATGTGGTTTTATAGAAATCCAAGAGGGTCATCAACAAATCTTAGTTATGTGCGAAAAGTTGCAAAGATCATAAGGAAAACTCAAACCCTATATTCCATGTTTCAAGGGGCAACAATGTAGAATTCCTGCCCAATATTCTCGTGGAGGAACCTAAGTTCGAGTCTTAGAAAGATTATATTCATCTAAGAGCAAGAAGTGGTTAGGTTGCTCACAAGAATAACCTCGCAGAAAGGGTAAATACATTGCAACAAATTATTTAGTTCAATATCATCCACTAATAGGTTATGAAATGCATTCCAGAAGAGAGAGAATGAGTAAGCCCATGAAAATTTTACAGGACCTTATTCCAGGTTGCAACAAGGTATATAAAGTCTTACTGCTTGGCTTCATTTAATTTGAAGTTGAAAATTCATTATTGATTGAATTAGTTTCTTGGTTGGTTAGTGCGGTAAAAGTTTAAAACCATTATTCTTCCAATAGATAATTAATTTCAAGACCACACTACTATCTAACAGTAATTGATTGAGTTAGATATTAGTGAGGGTGTAAACGTATTAGTGTCATTCACATAAGCTTTATTCGTTGTAGTCTCTATTTTGCAGTATATTGCATATTGCGTCTATGCTAGGACAATGACACAAATAATGTTTTCTTTCTCCTTAGAGTTTTATTTACAGAAATGGTCATTATCATCACTTTCTCTCTGAGAATTATCCCCTTCAATCTCCATATATTTCCCTCGGGGCCTCATTGTTTTAGATTGTACGAACAAAGTTGTGGCCAATCAGGTTGGAGGGAGAAAGGTGGGAGGAAAATGGTCGTGTGGGACTACTGCTTCTGCTCTGTACATCAAGCAATTGATATTGTTATGGTAGGAGGCGCATTTCAGGGCTGGCCATAACATTTGCCCTCCATAGGTGTGCATACAAAAGTTATGATCCAACATTTTATATGGGGATGGGATGCACTCAGGATTGGCTTAAGAGGCGCTTTGATTGTCTTTGAGCTTC
This sequence comes from Pinus tabuliformis, assembly GCA_031772625.1. Taxonomy (NCBI): domain Eukaryota; kingdom Viridiplantae; phylum Streptophyta; class Pinopsida; order Pinales; family Pinaceae; genus Pinus; species Pinus tabuliformis. The sequence continues at coordinate 787,814,067 of CM062810.1, forward strand.
TGGGAGGGCGTTGATTATGTGGGCCAATGCCTAGAAAGCTCTTGGTGTAGCAGATACACTTAGTGCAGATTATTGTTTGCTTGATGGATAAGTTAATATTATTAGTTTAATTATAGATTTTAGAATTTAATAAATAAAAATAAAATCAATTATTTAACAATTAATTTAATTTGTAAAATAAAAATAACAATTAATCACTAAATTTCACTTGGCTAGTCATCATGTAGGATACTAGGTTTCTCAAATTGCTTTGGTGTTCAAAAATATGTTGAACTCATAAAAAACCCCATAGGGTAATTTATCTGTCATTAGTAATAAAATTATTTTCAACCCAAACTTGGGAAAGGAAGAAAACAGATTATAATCAGCGGATTATGTTAATTTTTAATTTTATTATAATGTTCAAGTTCGAGAGATCAAATATGTATTGCCTGGAATCGATGTGTGCAGAAAGAAGTTGCTTCTGGAAACAGTAGCCAAAGTAATATAATAATATTCGTAATATTTAGAAAATAATGTTAATAATAAAATAATGTTTAGATAATAATAATAAAATAATATTCACAATGTTAAGTAGTTCGTGAGTTCTTTCTCTTTGTTTGTAACCCCCTGCCCTTGCCTCTATTAGTCATTGTGTCCTATTTTTTTGTTGTTGGATAATACTCATTAATAGATGTATTTATAATATTCATTAATAAAATAATAAGAAGCTTGTGATTAATTCATGTCACATTAAAGTAAATAGTGATATATATATATATATATATATATATATATATATATATATATATTTTTTTTTTTTTTAAATTTGTAATAATGTACTAATGTCTTAAGATTAATTTTAAATTCAATTTCCCCGGATGCGGGTGAATAACTGGCTCAGAGGTATGAATCCGGCGTGAAGGGTGGGCGCGTGGCCATCCACAAGCGCCAAATGTTACGGTAGCAGGTGGGCGACATGGTCTCGCACATACCCATTAATGGCAGTGTTAATGCTGCCCATCCCGGAGTTAATTTTATTTGCAATGGCTATTCTCCCACCAGGCATCTCCTCCGCGCGCCTCCAGACTTAGCAAGGTTGCAGCTCCCTGCTGCACCTCTTGCGCCAACTCCTACCTCCGCCTGCCGTCAGCTCTGAATCAGTGTGCTCAGTCTCCTCCTTACACGGTGGGCTTGCTCCTCAAGTGCTCACCTGTCATTCCTCTATGCTTTCCGGTCCAGCTCCTTGCAAAATGCCAAGGGAACGACCAAGAATGGGATGCAGACGGGGCAATTATCGCGGTCGTGGCTCCCGCCTGTCATCTTCGACCACCTCGGAACCTTCCTCGGATGCTTCGGAGTTCTCTTGCTATAGATACCCGGCTACCAGAAGCGGCAGAGGCAGAGGAAGGGGGCAAACAACAGCTGAAGTTTGCTCGCATCACTCTCATACGCACACTGCCCGTTTTCGCATTCCTTGCTCACTGGGAAATTCATCTTTCATTGTTTCAGTCTCTGTCGAAATGTGTGAGGCAGCGGTTAGCTCGAGGGAGGTTAATCCTGAGGCTCCCCTGCAGCAGAGAGTGGTTAATCAGGACGTCAACCAGCGCTAAGACTCAGGTGGTTTGCACACTATGCATATAAATGCAGATGCTGGCCGCAGCGCGCCTGCGGGAGGTGACCCTTCAAGCTCTGCTGCTCATCATTCTGATTCAAAAGATTCAGATCGTTTTGGGTGCAGAATTGTTGAAGAACAACCATCAACCTCGGAAGATGAATGATCTTGTCTGCACCTACGGTCTTATTTTTTTGGTCAGTTGGCAAAGAAAGATGCTTGTAATTTCGCTGAGTCTGGTCTCAATCATTTCTACTTGTTGGTCTCCACTAGGAGGCAGTGTTTTTCTTATATGCTGGTGTCTGTTGACGTTTATGCTTATGGTGGAACTTTTCCGAGTACTAGATGCGCGCAAGTCTATCCTGGTCACTGTATGGGTCAGTTTCTAGTTGCAGTTTGGATCAATTTTGGTAAGGTCATTGTCAAGTTCTGGAATCTCATGCTCTCCGAGACAACAAATCCTGATGCAAGTCATTATGTAGGTTCTTTGCTTGGCATGTTAAGAGTCTGTTGTAAGAATGCTAACTCCATGGCTAGAACTTTTGTGGCCTCGGCCTCTCTATAATATCATTTTGTATCAATATAGGAGTAGACCAATTGAGAAAAAAAAATAAAATTTAAATTCAATTTAAAACTAATATAGTTTATTTATAGAAACTTTTTATATCATATTTAAACAAATAATAATAATAATAATAATAATTAATTAATTAATTTCCAAAAGTCAAATATAACTATTGACTAAATCAATTTTTATCCCTTAACACTCTTTATCATTAATTATTTTTTTGAACGTTGGATATTGACCATTGCATCTCTGAGATATATTTTAGGAATCTGTTGATCTTGCTCCTCAGCCTGGTCCTGATGATGAACCTAGATTGAGGTTCGAAATGCGTCGACCAATAATCCTTCATGTGATTTTCCGGAAGATCTTAATCATTATATCATGAATCACAGAAGCATCCAATATGAAATTATTAATGTTATTAATCTTAATTATTTTTTAAAATTATTAGTATTTAATATTATTAACATAATAATATTAAAATTATTAATAATATTTAAAATATAATATTAATATTAATTTGTTTTAATTAATAATATTAATATTATTAAGCACGTCACTATTTTCAATATAAATAGAATTAACATTAGTTTTGATAAATAATATTAATAATATTCACTGTGTAATAATTATTAATAAAAATTTAGATCTAAAAATTATGTACTAATAATGATATTATTAATAGTAATTATATTGTCTAACTAGGATCAAACAAGGTTAGAATCCCTAAACATGGTCACTAAGCTCTCTATGGTTTAAGTTGTCAAACATTGTAAAATTGGACAAACATATTCTATCATAGAAAAATATGATTAACATGCTAAAATATATCAAACCATGGCCAATAATGTTCAACCATAACAAGCCTAAGTCAACTATGGTTAATCATAATCATCTTTAAATATTATTATTATTAATATAAATTATTATATAACATTAATATTAATCATTTAAAACATTAATATTGATATATATCATCATCAACACTTATTATTATAATTATAATTACATTCAAATTAATATTAAAAATAATATTTTTAATAATATCATTAATATTATTTGTCTAGAAAAATAATATTATTAATCATAATAATTTTTTAAATTGGTTAGCCCTTAATGTTATTAACATAATAACATTTAAATTACAATATAGATATTAGTAATATTTAATTAACAATATCAATATTATTAAACACATTAACATGGTTGATATAAATAGATTTAGTATTAATAAATAAATATTAAAGTAATTAATAAACTTTTAAATATATAAATTATATACTAATATTAGAAGGTACAACAGAGTCCCACCATAGGTACATAATTGTTGGAAATGGTTACAGTGAACTGGCGTGGTTGGTCTACAGGTTTTCGGGTGCTCGGACGGCGGGAATCCCTCCTGGTTCTCTTCAAAAGGAGACTCCTCCCATCCGTTGGATCAAGCGACTGAGGATCAAGGGTGGAGAGTCAAATTGCAGTTCGATGGGTTTAGGCCAGAGTCTTTGCTTCCTTAGTGGACTCGAAACTTTCCTCATAACAACCTACTGTGTCAATACCGCCCTCAAGGTGGTTTACAGATTATCAGAAGCTCTCAACACTGGGAGTGGTTTCACTGATTTGAGCCCAATGCCACTCAACATGCAACACGTGGCTATAGTAGGAGAGAGAATACCGCCCTCATCGGGCGGGTATTCTCTGGGCTTCTTTTCCATCCGATATGTTCCTCAACCGTGGGATCTGGCGAGGCAGATCAACGGCCCAGATGCATCATGCAGGTTGGTGGGTCCGGGTCTGAGGCATGTCTCTTTGTTATCGTCCGTGCTTGTCTAGCTTCGTGGCGGGCATCAAGGAATTTTGGGCGGGCCACATACGCATTGTTTATTCCCCTTTTGCGGACCCAAAATCTGAATAGTTGGGGGTTTAATTCCTTTTCGGGTCCGGTTACAGTTCTAGCTTGTTGGGTTTTCTTTCACTCCGTTGTAATGGATTATAATGCATATGTTTTGTGAAGGACCCTTTGTTAGGGGAGTGTACCCATGGAACAATGGTTTAGCCTTTGGTTAGTTGCTCCATACCCTGGGGGAGAAAGTTAATTCTATGTCCCCAGTTTCCTTTGGGTTGGTTGTAATTTATGTAATTAATCCTTTTTGGTTATTTTGAATAGAAGGCACGACTCTTGCATTAGCAAACAAAAAAAATATACTAATAATTATATTATTAATATTAATTATGATATTTAAAAAATTATTGATGATAGTATTAATGATATTAACATTAACATTTTTAATATCATTATCACTCATTGTCACCCATGCTCAATGATGTACAAACTTTGTTAGCTAGAAAATAATTCTCATAATGTCTATAAAATAATATTATTAATTTTAATTATTTTTTTAAATTATTAAAATATTATTTGTATTTAATATTATTAACATAATAATATTAAAATTATTAATAATGCTTAAAATATAAAAATAATATTAATATTTTTAATATCATTATCACTCATTGTCGCCTATGCTCAATGATGTACAAGCTTTGTTAGGTAGAAAATAATGCTCATAATGTCTATAAAATAATATTATTAATGTTAATTATTTTTTAAAATTATTAGTATTTAATATTATTAACATAATAATATTAAAATTATTAATAATATATAAAATATAAAAATAATATTAATATTTTTAATATCATTATCACTCATTGTCGCCCATGCTCAATGATGTACAAGCTTTGTTAGGTAGAAAATAATGCTCATAATGTCTAGAAAATAATATTATTAATGTTATTAATCTTAATTATTTTTTAAATTATTAGTATTTAATATTATTAACATAATAATATTAAAATTATTAATAATATATAAAATATAATAATTAATTAATAATGCTCATAGTAATTAATAAAAATTTAAACATATAAATTATATACTAATAATTATATTATTAATATTAATCATGATATTTAAAAAATTATTAATGATAGTATTAATATCATTAAACATATAAATTATATACTAATAATTATATTATTAATATTAATCATGATATTTAAAAAATTATTAATGATAGTATTAATGATATTACATTAACATTTTTAATATCATTATCACTCATTGTGGCCCCATGCTCAAGGATGTACAAGCTTTGTTAGCTAGAAAATAATGCTCATAATGTCTAGAAAATAATACTATTGATGTTATTAATCTAAATTATTTTTTAAAATTATTAAAAAATTATTAGTATTTAATATTATTAACATAATAATATTAAAATTATTAATAATATTTAAACTATAATTATAATAATAATAATAATAATAATAATAATATGATTTAATTAATAATATCAATATTATTAAGCACATTAACATTTTCAATATAAGAGAATTAACATTAATTTTGATAAATAATTACTATAATAATTATTAATAAAAATTTAGATCAAAAAATTATGTACTAACAATGATATTATTAGTAGTAATTATATTGTCTAATTAGGATCAACCAAGGTTAGAATGGCCAAACATGGTCACCAAGTTCTTTATGGTTGAACATGGTCACCAAGCTCTCTATGGTTTAAAGTTGTCAAAGATTGTAAAATTGGATAAACATATTCTATTGTAGAAAAATATGATTAACACGCTGGAATATATCAAACCATGGCCAATAATGTGCAATCATAACAAGCCTAAGTCAACTATGATTAATCATAATCATCTTTAAATATTATTAATATTAATATAAATTAATATATAACATTAATATTAATAATTTAAAACATTAAAATTGATATATATCATCATCAACAATTATTATTATTATAATTATAATTACATTCAAATTAATATTAAAAATAATATTATTAACAATATCATTAATAAATAATATTATTAATCATACTAAATTTTTAAAAGGAGTCATCTAACAAGGTGGAGGAATTGCCTGGACGACCAAAAGTGGTCGGAATCCGGGCAAAAAAATTTCAAAATATCTTGTAGAGGCAATGTTTGAATCATGTTTTTGATGGTGGAAATGGATTCAGCACCATCAAAAACATGTAAGACACCTAAAATTTTGAAGTTTAACAACTATAACTTGGATTTTAAAAAATCCTCACCGGATTTTCTCTAAATATGACTGGAATTTCCATAACTTTCTGGGCAACTCCTCCACCTCGTTAGACTACGCGTTTTTACAATGGTTAGCATTAATGTTTTTAACATAATAACATTAATATTATTAATAGCATTTAAATTATAATATGGATATTAATAATATTTAATTAACAATATCAATATTATTAAACACATTAACATGGTTGATATAAATAAATTTAATATTAATAAATAAATATATAAATCATATACTAATAATTATATTATTAATATTAATTATGATATTTAAAACATTATGAATGATAGTATTAATGATAATAATTACTACATTTTTAATATCATTATCACTCATTGTTGCCCATGCTCAATGATGTACAAGCTTTGTTAGTTATAGTCAACCATGATTAACCTTGGTCAACCATGCTCATCCCTTTCAACCAAGGAAACCTATTATTTTACCCATCCCTAATGGTCAAACATGGTAAACCAAGATATGTATGGTTGAACATGGTCAACCATTGTAAAAATGGACAAACATATTCTATCATAGAAAATTATGGTCAACCATGCCCAAATATATCAAACCACATCCAATCATGTTCAACCATGGAAAACCTTGGTCAAACATGGTCATTCATGGTCATCTTTGGTCAACCATAGTCACAACCATGGTCACGATCTTGTGGTCATCTTTGGTCAACCATAGTCATAACCATGGTCATCCTTGGTCAACCAAAGCAAACCTAGAACATTCCAAGCTCTACCTTGGTTGAATATGGTCAACCATGGTTGGACATGGTCAATCATGGTCAAGTATGGTTAATCAATGTCAAACATGATCAACCATGTTCAACCATGATCAACTGTGGTCAACCAAGGGACAAGCAACATCGCAGTGTGACAAGCAAGGTTGTCGTGTGACAAGCATCAAGCAACATGACAATCATTGTCACAATGATACATTACATTGCAATTTATTCAATGTCATATTGCAACATTGAATAAATTATGGTTTAATATTTTCATTTATAATATTTATTTTGGGATTTAGGGTTTATAATGTTGGATTTAGGGTTTATAATCTTAAGGTTTATAATCATACGATTTATAATATTAATCCTAGGGTTTATAATCTCTTATAATATTAAACAGTTGGGTTTATTAGTTCCATGGGTTTATAATATTAATAATCCCTTTGGTTTATTAATCCCTTGAGTTTAAAATATTAATTCTTAGGGTTTATTAATTCAACCATGTTTATTTTAGTATTTTTAATATTTATGTTAGGGTTTTTATACCTTGGGTTTATAATATTAGTCCCTTAGGTTTAATATTATTCCCTTAGGTTCATAATCCCTTGGGGTTTTAGTATTAATCCCTTGGGTTTATAATATCAATCGCTTGGGTTTATTATTCCCCGATCAACCATGGCTTGTTATGATGTGAACCATGGTCCAACATGGAATTGTGGTAAGGATTGTCTCAATATGAAAATCAATGACGGTCAATCATATTTATTTTAATGTTTATAATATTTATCTTAGGGTTTATATATGTTGGGTTTATAATATTAGTCCCTTGGGTTTAATATTATTCCCTTGGGTTCATAATCCCTTGGGGTTTTAGTATTAATCTCTTGGGCTTATTATTCCTTTGGGTTTATAATATCAATCCTCTAGGTTTATTATTCCCTTAGGTTTATAATATCAATCATGGTCAGCCATTGTCAGTCATAGGCAAGCATGGTTAACCATGGTTGAATGTCGCATTGTGACAAGGATTGTCTCACCATGAAAATAAACCATGTTTATTTTAGTGTTTGCAATATCTATATTTGGGTTTACCAATGTTGGGTTTATACTATTAGTCCCTTGGGTTCATAATCCCTTGGGGTTTTAGCATTAATCCCTTGGATTTATGTTTCCCTTGGGTTCATAATATCAATCCCTTAACTCTATTATTAAATTGGGTTTTAATATCAATCACGGTCAACCATGGTCAACTGTCGTCAATCATGGTCTGATATCGCATTATGACAAAAATTGTCTCCACTTGGTGTTTATATACCTTGGGTTTATAATATTAGTCCCTTGGGTTTAATATTATTCCCTTATGTTCATAATCCCTTGGGGTTTAGGTATTGATCCCTTGGGTTTATTATCCCTTTGTGTTTATAATATCAATCGTTTGGGCTTATTATTCCCTTGGTCAACCATGGTTAACCATGGTCTAACATGGAATTGTGATAAGAATTGTCTCAATATGAAAATAAACGATGGTTAATCATGTTTATTTTAGTGTTTATAATATTTATCTTAGGGTTTATATACGTTAGGTTTATAATATTAGTCCCTTGGGCTTAATATTATTCCCTTGGGGTTTTAGTATTAATCCCTTGGGTTTATTATTCCTTTGGGTTTATAATATCAATCCCTTGGGTTTATTATTCCTTTAGGTTTATAATATCAATCATGGTCGGCCATTGTCAATCATAGTCAACCATGGTTGAATATCGCATTGTGACAAGGATTGTCTCACCATGAAAATAAACCATGTTTATTTTAGTGTTTGTAATATTTATATTTGGGTTTACCAATGTTGGGTTTATAATATTAGTCCCTTAGGTTTAATATTATTCCCTTGGGTTCATAGTCCCTTGGGGTTTTAGTATTAATCCATTGGGTTTATGTTTCCCTTGGGTTCATAATATCAATCCCTTGGGTTTATTATTAACTTGGGTTTATAAAATCAACCATGGTCAACCATAACCAACCATGGTCAACTATGGTAAATAATGGTATGATCTCTCATTATGACAAAAATTGTCTCTACTTAGGGTTTATATACTTTGGGTTTATAATATTAGTCCCTTGGGTTTAATATTATTCCATTAGGTTCATAATCCCTTGGGTTTTTAGTATTAATCCATTGGGTTTATTTTTCCTTTGTGTTTATAATCTCAGTCACTTGGGTTTATTATTCCCCGGTTTACCATGGTTTATTATGATGTCAACCATGGTCCAACATGGAATTATGATAAGGATTGTCTCAATATGACAATCAATGATGGTCAGTCATGTTTATTTTAGTGTTTATAATATTTATCTTAGAGTTTATATACATTGGGTTTATAATATTAGTCCCCTGGGTTGAATATTATTCCCTTGGGTTCATAATCCCTTGGGGTTTTAGTATTAATACCTTGGGTTTATAATATCAATGCCTTCGGTGTATTATTCCCTTAGGTTTATAATATCAATAATGGTCAGCCATTTTTAATCATAGATAACTATGGTCAACCATGGTTGAATGTCTCATTGCAACAAGGATTGTCTCCCCATGAAAATAAACCATGTTTATTTTAGTGTTTATAATATTTATATTAGGGTTTACCAATGTTGGGTTTATAATATTATTCCCTTGGGTTTAATACTATTCCTTTGGGTTAATAATCCCTTGGGGTTTTAGTATTAATCCCTTGGGTTTATGTATCCTTTCGGTTCATAATATCAATCCCTTGGGTTTATTATTAGCTTGGGTTTATAATATCAATCATGGTCAACCATAACCAACCATGGTCAACTGTAGTCAATCATGGTTCGATCTCACATTATGACAAAATTTGTCTCCATATAAAAACCATTGACAATCATGGACAATATGGTCAACCATCGTCAGCCATGTTTGATGATGGTCAACCATGTTTTATAGAAAAAAACATGGTCAACCATTGTAAATCATGGTCAAACATGATTGAACGTCATGTTGTGACAAAAAATTTCTTGATATGAATATCAACCATGATCAACCATGGTCCAACGTCGCATTGCGACAAAAATTGTCTTGATATGAAAATTAACCATGGTCAACCATGGTCCAACATGGCATTGTGATAAGGATTGTCTCAATACGAAGATCATCCACAGTCAATCATGTTTACTTTAGTGTTTATAAAATTTATCTTAGGGTTTATATACGTTGGGTTTATAATATTAGTCCCTTGGGATTAATCTTATTCCCTTGGGTTCACAATCCCTTGGGGTTTTAGTTTTAATCCCTTGGGTTTATAATATCAATCCATTAGGTTTGTAATATTAATCATGTTAAACCATGGTCAATCATAGCCAACCATGTTCAACCATGGTCAAACCATATGGATATGGAAATCGACCATGGTCAACCATGGTCCAAGATGGAATTGTGATAAGGATTCTCTCAATATGAAAATCGACGATGCTCAATCATGTTTATTTTAGTGTCTATAATATTTATCTTAGGGTTTATATACGTTGGGTTTATAATATTAGTCCCTTGGGTTTAATATTGTTCCCTTGGGTTCATAATCCCTTAACATGGTTGAGCACAGTTTCTCAACCATGGTCAACCATGGTCCAACATGGAATTGTGATAAGGATTCTCTCAATATGAAAATCGACGATGCTCATTCATGTTTATTTTAGTTTCTATAATATTTATCTTAGGCTTTATATACGTTGGGTTTATAATATTAGTCCCTTGGGTTTAATATTATTCCCTTGGGTTCATAATCCCTTGGGGTTTTAGTATTAATCCCTTGGGTTTATAATATCAATCCATTGGGTTTATAATATTAATCATTGTCAACCATGGTCAATCATAACCAACCATGTTCAACCATGGTCGGAAATAAAGCATGGTCAACCATGATCTAACGTTGCATCCCACAAAGATTGTCTCGATATGAAAATCAATCATGGTCAACCATGGTTGACCATGGTCCAATGTTGCATTGTGACAAGGATTGTCTCTATATGGAAATCAACCATAGTCAACCATGTTTATTTTAGGGTTTATAATATTGATGTTAGGGTTTATATACCTTGGGTTTATAATTGTTATCCCTTAGGTTTATAATATAAATCCCTTGGGTTTATTGATCTAATGGTTTATATTCCTAGGGTTTAATATTATTCAACGATGGTTAACCATGGTCCAATGTCGCATCATGACAAGGATTGCCTCAATATAAAAATCAACCGTGCTCAACCATGTTTATTTTAGTATTTTTAATATTTATCTTAGGGTGTTTTATACATTGGTTTTATAATATTATTACCTTGGGTTCATAATCCCTTGGGGTTTTTGTATTAATCCCTTGGGTTTATTATGCCTTTGGGTTTATAATATCAATCCCTTGGGTTTATTATTCCCTTAGGTTCATAATATCAATCATGGTCAACCATTGTCAACCATGGTCAATCATGGGGTTTTAGTAGAATCCCTTGGGTTTATTTTTCCCTTGGGTTCATAATATCAATCCCTTGGATTATTATTAACTTGGGTTTATAATATCAATCATGGTCAACCATAACCAACCATGTTGGGATGTCACATTGTGAAAAAAAATGTCTCCATATAAAAATCATGGACAATCATTGTCAACCATGGTCACCCATGGTTAATCATGGTCAAGCATGTTTTGTACAATCAAACATGGTCAACCAAGGTCAATCTTGGTTTTTTAGTATTAAGCCCAATGGTTTGTTATTCCTTTGGGTCAACCATAGTGAATCATAGTCAACCATGGTCAACTATGCTCAAATGTCGATTTGTGACAAAGATTGTCCCAATATGAAAATCAACCCTAGCCAACCATGTGTTTAATCTTATTCTGTTGGGTTCACAATCCCCTCGGGTTTTAGTTTTAATCCCTTGGGTTTTTTATTTGCTTGGGTTTATAATATCAATCCATTAGGTTTGTAATATTAATCATGGTAAACCATGGTCAATCATAGCCAACCATGTTCAACCATGGTCAAACAATATGGATATGGAAATCGACCATGGTCAACCATGGTCCAACGTTGTGTTCTGACAAAGATTGTCTCGATATGAAAATAAATCATGGTCAAACATGGTTAACAATGGTCCAACATTGTGTTGTGACAACGATTGTCTCTATATGGAAATCAACAGTGGTCAACCATGTTTATTTTAGGGTTTATAATATTCATGCTAGGGTTTATATACCTTGGGCTTATAATTTTTATGTCTTTGGTTTATTATTCCCTTGGGTTTATAAATCAGTCCCTTGGGTTTATTTATGCAAGTTTTCATATTCCTAGGGTTTTATATTATTAAACAATGGTTAACCATGTTCCAATGTTGTGTTGTGACATGGATTGTCTCAATATGTAAATCAATCATGTTCAACCATATTTATTTTATTACCTTGGGTTCATAATCCCTTGGGGTTTTTATATTAATCCCTTGGGTTTATTATTCCTTTGGGTTTATAATATCAATCCCTTGGGTTTATTATTCCCTTAGGTTCGTAATATCAATCATGGTCAACCATTGTCAACCATGGTCAATTATGGGGTTTTAGTAGAATCCCTTGGGTTTATTTTTCCCTTGGGATTATTATTAACTTGGTTTATAATATCAATCATGGTCAACCATAACCAACCATGGTGGGATGTCGCATTGTGAAAAAAAATGTCTCCATATAAAAATCATGGACAATCATTGTCAACCATGGTCACCCATGGTTGATCATGGTCAAGCATGTTTTGTAGAATCAAACATGGTCAACCAAGGTCAATCTTGGTTTTTTAGTATTAAGCCCAATGGTTTGTTATTCCTTTGGGTCAACCATAGTGAATCATACTCAACCATAGTCAACTATGCTCAAATGTCGATTTGTGACAAAGATTTTCCCAATATGAAAATCAACCTTGGCCAACCATGGTCAACCATGTGTTTAATCTTATTCTGTTGGGTTCACAATCCCCTCGGGTTTTAGTTTTAATCCCTTGGGTTTATAATATCAATCCATTAGGTTTGTAATATTAATCATGGTAAAACATGGTCAATCATAGCCAACTATGGTCAACCATGGTCAAACCATATGGATATGGAAATCGACCATGGTCAACCATGGTCCAACGTTGTGTTCTGACAAAGATTGTCTCGATATGAAAATCAATCATGGTCAACCATGGTTAACAATGGTCCAACATTGTGTTGTGACAACGATTGTCTCTATATGGAAATCAACAATGGTCAACCATGTTTATTTTAAGGTTTATAATATTCATGTTAGGGTTTATATACCTTGGGCTTATAATTTTTATATCTTTGGTTTATTATTCCCTTGGGTTTATAAATCAGTCCCTTGGGTTTATTTATGCAAGTTTTCATATTCCTATGGTTTTATATTATTCAACAATGGTTAACCATGTTCCAATGTTGCGTTGTGACATGGATTGTCTCAATATGTAAATCAATCATGTTCAACCATATTTATTTTATTATTTTTAATATTTATCTTAGGGTTTTTATACCTTAGGTTTATAATATTAGTCCCTTGGGCTTAATATTATGCCCATAGGTTCATAATCCCATGTGGTTTTAGTATTAATGCCTTAGGTTTATTGTTCCTTTTGGTTTATAATATCAATCACTTGGTTTTATTATTCCCTGATCAACCATGGTTTATTATGATGTCAAACATGGTCAACCATGGTCCAACATGGAATTGTGATAAGGATTCTCTCAATATGAAAATCAATGATGCTCAATCATGTTTATTTTAGTGTCTATAATATTTATCTTAGGGTTTATATACGTTGGGTTTATAATATTAGTCCCTTGGGTTTAATATTATTCCCTTGGGTTTATAATCCCTTGGGGTTTTAGTATTAATCCCTTGGGTTTATAATATTAATCATTGTCAACCATAGTCAATAATAACCAACCATGTTTAACCATGGTCAGAAATCAAGCATGGTCAACCATGGTCTAACGTTGCATCCCACAAAGATTGTCTCGATATGAAAATCAACCATGGTCCAACGTTGCATTGTGACAAGGATTGACTCTATATGGAAATCAACCATAGTCAACCATGTTTATTTTACGGTTTATAATATTGATGTTAGGGTTTATATACCTTGGGTTTATAATTATTATCCCTTAGGTTTATTATTCCCTTGGGTTTATAATATAAATCCCTTGGGTTTATTGATCTAATGGTTCATATTCCTAGGGTTTAATATTATTCAATAATGGTTAACTATAATCAACCATGGTCCAATGTCACATTGTGACAAGGATTGTCTCAATATGAAAATCAACCATGCTCAACCATGTTTATTTTAGTATTTTTAATATTTATCTTAGGGTTTTTATACATTGGGTTTATAATATTAGTCCATTGGGTTTAATATTATTCCCTTGGATTCATAATCCCTTGGGGTTTTTATATTAATCCCTTGGGTTTATTATTCCTTTGGGTTTATAATATCAATCCCTTGGGTTTATTATTCCCTTAGGTTTATAATATCAATCATGGTCAACCATTGTCAACCATGGTCAATCATGGGGTTTTAGTAGAATCCCTTGGGTTCATAATATCAATCCCTTGGGATTATTATTAACTTGGGTTTATAATATCAATCATGGTCAACCATAACCAACCATGGTGGGATGTTGCATTGTGAAAAAAATTGTCTCCATATAAAAATCATGGACAATCATTGTCAACCATGGTCACCCATGGTTGATCATGGTCAAGCATGTTTTATAGAATAAAACATGGTCAACCAAGGCCAATCTTGGTTTCTTGGTTTTTTAGTATTAATCCCAATGATTTGTTATTCCTTTTGATCAACCATAGTGAACCATAGTCAACCATGGTCAACTATGCTCAAATGTCACTTTGTGACAAAGATTTTCTCAATATGAAAATCAACCATGGCTAACCACGGTCAGCCATGGTCCAATGTCACATTGTGACAAAGAATCAATTATTATCATTATTAATATTTAAAGATGAATTAATTATTATTATTATTACATAATTAATTTATATTCATATTATTATTATTTAATTAAAGAATTATTATTATTGTTTAACAATAATTAACTATTTAACTATTATTTTTTATTATTAAAATAAGTAATTATTTATTTACATTTTATAAAGAATGAATAATAAATTATCATTATTATTAATATTATTTATCAATGATTTGTGTCATAGATAGAAATCGTTGGAAAATGACGATTTTATTTGATGTCATTTAGGGCCTCAAAACGGCTTCGAAAGTTTAGGACCTGAAAAATTGCTAAAAATAGTAAACTGTGCTACAATAAAGGAAACTGAAAGAAACAATAGTGGGGGTCCAAGTGGAATTGGCGGGGGGCCACCAATATCCACTTGGATCAGCCAGACCACTGGCTTCTTCGTATAGGCCATGGACTCATCATGCACTTCCCTACCTACTCTGTTGTTGAACTTGGGATCTAGAGGCTTTAAGCGTGATGGTTGTAATTGGATAGGTGCCAACCACAAGTGTGCAATATGCATTCCAAAACATCGATATTCAAGATATGATGGTTGTGTCCACTCCAGGTTGAAGGTTTTGTTGAAATATATCTCAAGCTTGGGGTAAACAACTTCAAGAATACATACCTTGAAATTGATGTGTTTTAATGCATTTTAACTTTTTATGGTTGCACATTGTAGAGTAAACATGGAAAAGATCATGGAGTCAGTGTAGAATAGACATAGAAAAGATAATTGAGTTCAAGATGGCCTGAGTGGGTGCAAAATTTTTGGCATGTGTCACTTTGGGGATGCCCAACCATGCATACACTAAGAATCGAACCAGGGTTAGTTGGGGTAGACTCACATCAAGCTTATGCTAGACCACAACCCAACCTACATAAACTGAAGCACACTTACTAGAGGTCATGCCCATTGTTACTGAAATTGATGTTGCATGAAGATGGAAGCTAAACTTATATGGAAGTGGTGAACATATCCAATTTAGTTGGAATTTTATTTAGAGACTATAGATCCAAATCAGCTCATGTCTTTCTTTGTTACGAGCTTTTAGTTGAGTGAATTTTCCACATAACCTTCTCCTACCATAACATCATAATGCACTTGTTAGTTAGGCTTCATCCTTTTGCTTTATTGCTTCTGTATTGTGCTATCTTTCTACTTGTACAATGTATGAATTGCATTAAAGAATAACCTCCCTTACAATGAACAAGAATTTTTTGGGGCTCCATTTTAGACATTAATAGAATTTATATGCTTTTGATTTTGTAGGTCAAACATGCTAGTGTTTCACTACCAGAGAGGTTTGGTGAGCTTGAGTGCACTCTAAGATACTCTGAATTTTGCGTTATGAATGTCAAATTAGCATAGTTATTTGGATATTTTCTTTTTACATTTGAAGTTTCTATAATCTCTCACAGGAAAACTAATTTTGCAAAGCCTGCATTTATGGTTTTATATATTCTTTGATATCTGGCAGAATTGCTTTCTATTTTTCAAATATAGATTAAAATCTTTCTGACTTGTTTTCCTGTATGGCCATTAGTAGAAACCCTCCTATCTTGACATCAACTCTTGCAAGTACCCCTTTATTTACAAATTCTAGTCTTATGAATATAGATTAAAAGGAAGCATGGGCTTGCAACACCCAAACACCAAAAACCCATGCACCTTTCTCGGGACCTACTTGTATGCTAAGTCTTACAGTTTTGTTTTTAATAAATCATTTTACATACTCTTGTTGTTTTTTTGTGCAGTTATAATCCTACTCCTTGTCTTAAAAGTTACCCTGATATTGAGCTCATATTATCCATGGATTTGCTTCTCCATGCTTCATATCATACTGTTGATTGCTCTATCATGTACCTTATGGTCAGAATTTTGTGTATTGTATTTTGAGAGACAGACTATTTTTCCAATTTGCATACAAGGAATTAACTTTTGTCAACTCTATTTCCAAATTTCCACAGGAGGATGGTTTATTTTTAGATGGTGACAAATGACATTGGGTGGTTGGAATTATGGTTTTAGTTAATTTTGTGAAGTTATTCCCCGTAATGTATTTTTGAAGTTTTACTAATGAGATTGTGAAGGCATATGCTCAAGATCATTTCTTTGATGTGATCACCAACACAATTGGTCTAATTGCTACTATTCTTACAAGTACTCTGTATTGGTGGATAGATCCTGCTCGAGCAATTGTGGTAAGCAGTTCTTTGACATGTTATTTTCCTTGTTAGACTTGGCATGCATGGGATTGCATGTGTTTCTTTTCTACCATGGAATGGGTTTTGCTAGGTGTGACAGTATTTTTAGCTCAGCCTTGTCATTTCCTGATAGCTTTGATGAGATGGGTTCTCTCATTCGGTTTATGTGGGATGGTCGGATTGGATTCGGATCTGAGTGGGGTGGATCTCTTAATTGACAAACACATGGTGTAGTGGTCCCTGAACCGGACTGCGGAGCATGAATCCAGTGGCCTAGTAACTCGTGAACCAGACTGTGGGTTGCGGTAAAGCCAGATTGTGTGCCTCGGTGGGCCTAGGAATCATTGCCAGTGAATGGTGGGATATACGGTAAAGCCAAGAAGTGGATTTTATCTCTGTTGGGATTAGTGATTCCGGGATGGAATGCATGGTAAATCCTAGAGAGTATGTCTCGGTGTAGGGCCTAGTGATCCCTGGATCATACTACGGATGCACAGTAAAGCTTGAGAGACTAGGAGGAACATAAATTACTCACGGTGTAGGTGGAGAACTTCGGTGAAATCCACATTGATTGGTGTTTTTTATGTGTTCTATGAGTCCCACATTCATGCTTGGATTGACATCCTTTGTTGAGGATTAATGACTTGTTCGATCAGCTGAAGGGAGCAACATTGTTCTCAAAAATTGACTTGAGATCCGGATACCATCATGTATGCATCAAAGAGGAGGACATTTACGAGACTACATTCAGGACCAAGTATGGGCATTATGAGTTTGTTGTTGTTTCATTTGGATTAACTAATGCTACAACTACATTCATGTGTTTGATGAATAACATGTTGCGTCCATATTTGGATAAGTTTGTTATTCTGTTCATTGATGATATACTGGTATATTCTAAAAATGAGGATGATCACATTGAGCACTTAGCAACAATATTGAGGTTATTGAGAGAGCATCAGTTGTATGCTAAGCTCAGCAAGTGTAGTTTCTTTCAGACTGAGGTGCACTACTTGGGACATGTTGTCTCCAAGGAAGGCATTGCAATAGATCCAAAGAAGATAAGGACCTTCATAGAGTGGGTAGCTCCTAAGAATGTGGATGAGGTGAGATCTTTCATGGGTTTGGCAGGCTATTATCGGAGGTTCATCAGGAACTTCTCGCAGATTTCTTATCCCATTACATCATTGCAAAGGAAAGGTAAGAAGTTTGAATGGACAAAGGAGTGTGAAACTAGCTTTGAGCAACTTAAGCAGTTGTTGACGCATGCACCAGTACTATAGATTACAGATTCAGACAAAGAGTTTGTGGTATGGATAGATGCTTGCAAGAGAGGGCTTGGTGGAGTCCTTATGCAAGATGGACAGGTGGTATGTTATGAGTCCCAGAAAATAAACGAGCACAAGAAGAACTACCTGACACATGATCTTGAGTTAGTAGTGATTATACATGCACTGAAGATGTGGAGGCACTATCTTCTTGGTAGGCAGTTTGTGCTTATGAGTGATCACATTGGGTTGAGGTATTTGTTTGACTAGCTGAATCTGAATGCCAGGCAAGCTATATGGTTGGCCATGATCAACGAGTTTGATTTCGAGATTAGGTACATCAAAGGTAAAGAGAACAGGGTAGCAGATGCTCTCATCATATGGGTATAGGTACATCACTTTGTAGTTGTGAGCTTCTATGGGACAGACTTATAGGATAAGATCTTGCATGGAAGAAAACAGGATGTCAAGTATATGGAGATTGTGCACAGGTTGTAGCAGGGTGATAGTATAGGTACATGTACATGTACAGGTCATGGTACAGGTACATGTGCAAGTACAGGTACATGTAGTGGCACAGGTATAGGTGGTAGTACAGGCACAAGTACAGGTGCAGGTGCATAGGGCATGGACTATTGTCTTACAACATATGGATTGGTTAGGTTTCGAGACAGGATATATGTACCAGATAACAGTGAGCTCAAGAAGGTGATCTTTAGGGAATTTCATGCGAAACCATATTCAGGTCACCCAGGTTATCAGAAGACACTAACATCGGTGAAGAGATATTACTATTGGCCGAATTTGAAGAGGGATGTAGTAGAGTTTGTGGCTAGATGCTTTGATTGTCAGCGAGTGAAGGCAGAGTGTAAACATCTAGGTGGACTGCTATAACCAATTGTGATTCCATAATGGAAATGGGAGGTCATTTCCATGGACTTCATCACAGGGTTTCCGAAGATAGTGAAGCAACATGATTTCATCATGGTCATTGTGGACAAGTTAACAAAGGTTGCACGCTTCATTCCGATAAAGTCTATGTTCTCAGCTAATGATGTGGCAGAGGTATTTATCAAAGATGTGGTTAGACTACATGGTGTTCCGAAGAAGATTGTGTTAGACAAGGATGCGAAGTTCACTTCCAAATTTTGGAAGGAGTTATTTGCAGGTTTGGGCACAAAGTTGGCCTTCAGCACAACTTATCATCCGTAGATAGATGGAAAAACAGAGAGGGTCAACAATATATTGGAGGACATGTTGAGGATGTATGTGATGCATCGGCAATGGAAGTGGGAAGAGTATCTCCCTTTGGTAGAGTTCGCATACAACAATGGTTATCAGGAGTCGTTGAGGATGATTCCTTTTGAGGCATTGTATGGGCGAAGTTGTAACACTCCCATTAGTTGGAGTGATCTGGTTAGTAGAGTATTGATTGGATGATATGTTGGCAGACCTGGAACATGAGATGCAGGTGATCAAGAAGAATCTAAAGGAAACACAGGATAGGTAGAAAAGTTATGCGGATAGGAATAGGTTGTTCAAGGAGTTCCAGGTTGGGGAACATGTGTACTTGCACATCAAAACAAAGAAGAGCTCCTTGTGGATTGGATCGTGTGCCAAGTTGGCACCACGGTTTTGTGGACCCTTCAATATCATTGAGAGGATTGGGCGAGTAGCCTATTGACTTGCACTGCCTCCGACAGTGAAAGCCCATGATGTTTTACATGTATCTTTTCTTAAGAAGTATGTTAAAGATGATGATCATGTAATTGACTGGTTTGTATTGTAGGTGGAACTAGATGGAGAATTCCATCCGGAGCCTCAATGTATATTATAGAAAAAAGGTTCTCATGCTCACCGAGCAATTGAGCAAGTTAAAGTGTAGTGGAAGCACTTTGGGCCCGATGAAGCTACATGGGAGATAGTGGATCAGATGTGGGCCATGTATCCTTCCTTTTTTTCTAGTTGAGGCAAAGTAGCTTGACATGGTGGTTTGGTATTTTCTTATGGTGGTTTGGTACTTGCTTATGGTGGTTTGGTATTTTCTTATGGTGGTTTGGTATATGCTTTATGGTGGTTCGATATATGCTTTATGATGGTTTGATATATGCTATATGATGTTTTAATATGTCTTAGATATGATGACTAGTATATGTTTGATATATGTTTTGGTATATGATTTGGCATATGTTTTGGTATCTATATTTATGGTGATGTTTCTTGTTGTGTTATAAAGCTCCACTATGTGGTATGGGTATCAATTCATTATGGTTATGTTATCATGATGTTATGATGTCATGTGGATTGGAACTCAGCAGAATGATCATTGTAAATACCATAATGAGCTGTGATATAAAGCTCCACTATGCAGTATGTTGTCATGTTGTCATGATGTTCTTCTCTTGAGCAGATATTTCATTGTAAATACTGCATCAAGCTGTGTTATAAAGCTCCATAAGCAGTATGTCTTCTTTCAATGGGTTGCTGAGGTATATGTGTGATTGAACACCGAGGACGGTGTCCCCCAAGGGGGAGGGTTCTGTAACAGCTTTGGTGAAAATTCCATGTAATAAAAGTTAAAAACAATAACCACGGATGAATGAGACACTTATTCCAAGCTGAATGTAGGGAAAGACATCTTAGGGGGTGTTCATTTGGTTTTTTATGGCTAAAGGAAATTGGCAAAGGCAATGGCTAAGGCTTTGGAAAGGCAAAATGGCATTTTGGCACAATTATTTATGAAAATAATGGAAATTAGGAGAAAAGGGAGTTGAAAGGTCAAAGGTTGCATGTGAGGAGGCAAATGAAGGAAAATAATGGAAAATGAAGAAAATAGAGGCCTCATTCATAAAAAGGCTTATGAGGATCAGTTGGTAACCTTTTGTCAGTTTAGATTTGGATCTCTTTCATTATTCTCTCTATCTCTCATACTCTTGGACACTTAGAGTTTCCTTGGAGCACTTTGGCATTGGAGCAAGAAAGGCAAAGAAGGAAAGGGGAAGCAAAGATCAAGCAACTACAATAGGCTTCATTGCAGGTATCGACTTGCCTGTGTATTTTCCGTGCTAGATTTGGTATGCATGGGATTGAATGTGTTTCTTTTCTACCATGGCCAGGGTTTTTCCAGGTGTGACAGTATTTTCAGCCTAGCCTTGCCATTTCCTGATAACTTTGATGATATAGGTTCTCTCATTTGGTTTATGTCGAATGGCCGGATTGGATTCAAAGCTGAGTGGGGCGGATCTCCGAATTGACAAACACATGGTGTAGTGGTCCCTCAACCAGACTGAGGATGCATGAAGCCACTAACCTAGTAACCCCTAAACTAGACTGTGGGTTGTGATAAAGCCAGCTTGTGTGCCTCAGTGGGCATAGGAATCCTTGTCGATGAATGGCGGGATATACGGTAAAGCCAAGAGGTGGATTTTCTCTCCGTTGGGCCTAGTGATTCCAAGATGGAATGCATGGTAAAGCATAGAGAGTATGTCTTGGTGTAGGGCCTAGTGATCCTTGGATCAGGCTACACATGTACATTAAAGCCTGAGAGACCAGGAGGCACTCAAATTCCTCACGGTGAAGGCAGAGAACTCTGGTGGCATCCACATTGATTGGTGTTTTTGATGTGTTCTATGAGTCTGAAATTCATGCTTGGAATATGGCACGGGGGTGATTATTTGAAGAGAGTCTTGGCTCAACCAATCTATGGTCAAGTGGAACATGGTAGTCCCATCACCGGTTGGTTCATTGCACTGATTAATGAGAAATTCATTCCATTGATTTTCATGTGTAAACTGACTAGTGTATATATGGATTTTCATAACTGATATGTTTATTGTATTTATGTCCCTATTATGTTGGTGACATGTACATTTTATGGCATCGACTATGGATGGCTCTCAACATGTTTTTACTTGTATATGAATGGATAATGTGTCTATGACTTAACATATGAATATGCAACAAATGACATGAGGGAACAATGGTTTATATCGATTCTTAGATAAGTATGAGATCCCTACACTTAATTATGTTGTTTACACCTATAGGTTACATGTTGATGTAATGTTTGACGAAATGCCTGTCATGGCTAGTAGGGCTTTGGTTAAGGTCTTGTTGAGCTTATTGCTTTTGCTGCATTGTTTCCCTATACCTTCCTTGATTTCAAGCTATCATTCCATTTTGGAAAGTGGCCTAGGCTCTAGGCTTGAAACAGTGGCTTAAATCCTAGGGTCGCTAGCATAGAACTAGCAATTCTGGTCCATAGTTGTTGGCAGGTAGGCCTATGAGAGCGACTTTGGGTTTCTTTTCACTCCCTTTCCCAAAGCATGAGAGCGACTATGGCCTAATAGGTTTAGAACAGTAGTGGGACCCAGGGACAGGCTATCTGAGTGGCTGACTTGTATCCTAAGGGGTTTGTTGATGATGTTGGATGATTGTGTATGATGTTTCATCGATTCCACTTCCTTAAGGTCACATGGGAGGTCGAATATGATCATAGTAGCCTCTCGTCTCATGTTTACCCTAGTTGGCATGGTTACTTGGGTGGATGTGGGAGGAGGGTGTTACAATAAACACAAAAACAAACACATATACAAACAAGGTGTACTCAAAGCTTGCCTTTCCAATCTTTACTCTTTTATGAACAAGTCTTCAACTTGAATATGTCAAAGAAATAACAGAGTCCACACACAAAAACCCTAACTAGTTCATCTTTGCATAATTTTGTTCAGAGAATTAAAAAACCCACAATGTGTCCAAACCTCTTCTTGTTCCTCTAGTATTTTTCTTCCTAAATGCACATTGTGGTTTCAAACCCCATGGCATGAAACCAAAGAATTCACTTGGAACATAGAGATATAAATGCACTTAACGACATGATTTTTCTTCCATTTTCTCTGCACCAACATGTCATGGGTTTGAATCCCAAGTGTACAGTGCCACAATTAAAGTGAGAGTTGCACAAGTCCAAAGTTGACCCAAATTGAAGAACCCATGTTCTAATGCCCTAAAGTGCATGTTAACTTCCACAATCATAGTTGATCCAAAATGGACCCTAGATAGACTTCTAAGTCTAAAGTGTTCCTCACAGAGGAAAATGAAAGTCCAATGATGCTCTTGGAGATAGTCCCATTAAATATATCTTCTCATTTTGAATCTACTGCAACTTGAATGGGCTAAAATGGACTTTGGATGAAGAAGTTATCGTAGAAATAAGATTGCCTTTATCCTTTGGAAAATGAGGCATTTCTTCTAAAAATGGCCTAAAAGGCTTCTTAAGGGAATCACATCGTAAAAGGCCAAAGGAAAGGACGTAACACAAAGGAAAAATGACCCCTAATCAGCGATCTCCAATATATCGGATCGGAGGTAGGCCTTCGCCTGATATTGGGACCCCAGACAAGGCGACATGCGATAATGTGATTGCGATTTTAGCGATCGGAGGGGCAGAAGGCATTGACCCCCACCAATGCGATATACGAGGTGCGATATCGGTGATCGGGGCGATCGGCGGATCGGCAGATCAGCGGTCGGCATACCCAAAGGGCAGACCCCCAGGCCGTTGCGATTGTGATTAGCGATCAGGACCCAGACCCGATAGGGATTATGGACCTGATTGCATAAAATTTGAAGTCCGGGAACTTCGGAATTTCAATGTATTTCCCATGTATTTGGGTTTTGGCCAATCCGCCTATGTGATGCGATATGCGACTAAAGCTGGACCCGAAAGGGTTTATGGATGCGAATATATATATCTATAAATATCTATATATATATATATATTGAGTTCCGATAAAAAGGGTTTTTCTATGTATTTTCACATTTTCGTTAAGAGAACGAAATACAAAGGAAATGCACCCGGAGCAATAAAACGGACCCGAAAGGTTTATACATGCAGCTTTGTATTATTTGAGTTCCGTAATGAGTGGGATTTCGGGCGGACCTCAGGTGGTAAGTGGTATTGGACGGGCTCCACCCGATCCCATACACTGGCCAACATGTGGCTTGGCGCCGGAGAGAGAAAACTGCCTTTTTGAGCGGGTAATCTCCGTGCGCATAAGCTACCAGAAATGAATATCAATCGTTGGATCAAAGATCACACAGATCAACAGTGGGCGTGTGACAGCAACCAAAGGCGGACCCGATATGATTATAGGGCGGATTCAATGATTTTTGAAGTCCGATAGAAAGAGTTTTTGTGTGTTTTTAGTGTATTTCTCTGTGTAAATGGGGAAACGTGTTCTCGAGGATTTCAACTGTGCCAGTGGTCCCTTTTTGTTTAAAAAATAGGTGGCCACCATACCTGAAGGCGTTCCACAATGATTTTTTAACGCTTAGAGGGGATTTGAACGGACAGAGGCTGGGAGCCAGAGATCCCAAAACGGGAAACGAACAGACAAGCACCGATAAGCTTAAAAGCCACTCAATGTCAGAGACAGAGCAGAAAGTTGTTGAGACAGAGAAAAAGTTGAAGACAGAGTAGTGCAGAGAGTTTCGAGAGTCACTTGGAGGTCGAGTGAACCAGAAAGCTCAATTGACAGCAACAGAGATTGCTGAAGGTCGCTGGAAGGTTGCTAAGGCGCACTTGGAGGTCAAGCAATCCATTGATGCATGCAGAGGCCGAGAGAGAGCTTAGAGAAGCTAGAGCCGAGAGCCAAGAGCCAGAGCCAGAGCTAGAGCCAGAGCCAGAGCCGAGAGCCAGAGCTAGAGCCAGAGCTAGAAAGCCTGAGAGCTTCAGAGCCAGGGATGAGATGGTGTTCTAAGCCCATTGTTTCTGTGTAATACAATGGAGTTGAGCGTGGAGCTTGTAAAAGGACTTGGCCATAATACCAGAGAGCTTAGTCGAGTTGACTAGAGCTCAAGGAGACGTAGCCCAAGAGTTTTGGGTGAACTCCATATTATATCACTGTTATGTGTGTTTGCTGTTGCTGCATTACATTGTTGCTTTATTTGTTGTTATATGTTTTTTATATCAGTTCAAGCAAATAAACTTAAATCACATTAACAGTTAAAAATAAACACAAGCACACACCTATTTCAAGCATTATTAATTCCGGACTTGGTTAATCATAATATCTTTGGAATATTTAAGCTTTGGAAGTGGGAGAGGTTCTTATAAGCTTGATAAGCCATTTTCAGGTCAGGTGGTATTAGAGCCTGATATTGATTAACCCCACCTTCAAAGAAGGTTATGTCATAATGCTTGATTAACAGAGAAAAGATTGCTTGTTTAAAAGGTGTTTGAGCAGTCAAGGATTGATTGTCTGATTGATTGTATG
The DNA here is from genome assembly GCA_031772625.1 of Pinus tabuliformis. Taxonomy (NCBI): domain Eukaryota; kingdom Viridiplantae; phylum Streptophyta; class Pinopsida; order Pinales; family Pinaceae; genus Pinus; species Pinus tabuliformis. The sequence continues at coordinate 787,839,933 of CM062810.1, forward strand.
CTTGTTGTGGACTGACTATTGTGTGAGTTTGCAGAGGTGAAGGGAAAGCTATTGATAGCTCAATCCAGGAAGGACAAGAAGGAAGAAGGGCTGAAGGCATTCTTCTTATCAAAAAGGACCTCAAAGCAATCCTTGAAGCACAAGAGGTTTGTTGCAAAAGGTTGCTTGGATAAGCTCTTTGTTAATCTTGTTTGAAGTTTTTTGTTCATTGGCATAATGACAACTTCTACAAGTGAGTCCTCAGATTCTTCTTTCTTCACAAGAGTCTTTGATGAAGATATGAAGCAAGACTTGTTCATCATGATGGACAAGGTGAGAGAAATGTATGAGGATGGAAGGAAGAGCAACATACTTAGAGAGTAGTTGAATTCCATGGAGGAAGAGAAGCAGATGCTTTCTAACAAATTGTAGGAAACAAAGAGGCAACTTCATATTGCAAATATGAACCTGAAAAGGATGCATGAGTTGGAGTCACAACTCTTTGTTGCCAAAGAAGCCTTGGTCAAGTATCAGCTTGTAGAAGAGGTAAACCATTCCCGTTTGTCTTCAAATTCTTCTAAGAATGCTTATATGGGTTCTTTTGAAAAACATACTAGAGGCATAGGTTCCAAGCTAATGTCCAAGATGGGCTATGAAGGAAAAGGCTTGGGTAGACATGCACAGGGTATTGTTGAGCCAATAATAGTTGAGGAAAGGCCTAAGTATTTGGGTCTTGGCTATGGAAAATCTTATGGAGAGAGTTCCAAAGCTGCCATGAAGGCCATTGAAACAACTCCAAGAAGGAGTTGCATTACAAGTCTTCTACCTCAAGAGTGTGAAGATTGTATTTAGGAGGAATGCAATAGCTTGAAACATCATTTGCAGGATGCAGGTGTTCAGAAGCACACACTTGAACCAGAGAGTTGTGGAAACTCTAACAACCTTGAAGAGATTGATGGTGTTCCAAAGGGAGCCACTTCTTCATTTGATTCACCTCCTCAAGAAGGCAATAAAGGTGAAAGAGAAAGGTATAAATTTGGTTCTTACCATCTTCCTTTTGATTATGTTCAGCATGATAAATTTCCACATAAGCATGGGAAAAGAATTGCATGTTCCTTTTGTGGTTAGGATAACCATAATGTTTCTAGATGTTGGAAGAGAAGGGCCACATACAGGAAACTTTTGAAGGAAAGGAAGCAAGAAGCCAAAGGTCCATTGAACAAGGCAAGTGATGCTGTCAAGAGGATGCACATGCAATGCACTTACTTCCATAAGCAAGGGCATCTTGCTGCAAAATGTTGGACTCTGAATCCAACAATGCTTCCACAAAAGCTGAAGAAAGTGGAAAGAGAAAATGGCAAAAATGGAAAGGAAGTTTCCATGAATGATGTGTTTCAGGATGATTCACATATCAATGCTGATGTGCAGACAAAGGTAGCACCTTTGAAAGGGATTGGTAGGAAATGGTTAGAGTTCTTATCCAATTAAGATTGAATGTCTATTGATGCATCTATTTACATTTCTTTGTTAATGGAATGCAAGTTGTGGAATTTTACCAGGAAGGTGAATGTAAAAGTTGAGTAGGAGGCTTACTTTATTGCTGCAACATTATATTTCATTTCAGCTTTGAAAGTACAGTGTACTTAAGTGAAAGTTGAAGGATGAAATGCATGCATAAGCTTGAGATGCATGAACACAGGGATGTTGATGCTTTCCTTGTATTTGAACATGTATGTGTAATTAACTTGAAGGGTTGATTGCTTTGACATGCATGTGATGCAATGTTGACTTGGGAGAAGTTAACTTGGTCTCCAAGATGGAGATAATGATGAAGTGTTTTATCTTTGAAAAAGAGTCTTAGAGGTATTTTTCTACATGCTTGAATTGAAGGGTCATTTGTTTTAAAGGCATGTTTTGTGGGCTTGTTATCTAGTCCATCATTTGTATGCAGATGTAAGACATGGAGGTGTTCAAAAGATGTGAAAATCTGTTTCTTTTGTTGAAGCAAGAGTTTTATGCCATCCAGTTGTTGTTTGTATTTCTGTTGTTGTTAATAGTTGTTGTTGACAACTTGTCAAACAGATACAAATGAAAATTTTATGAAGCAGATGTAACTTCACATTTGTTTTAACCACCTTGGACCAATGATCAAGGTAGAGAAGTTCAAACTACCTTCTGTGACCATCTTAGCAGGAGTTCTGCATGAAGTCAAGGAGGAAGTCAGTTCTTCACAAGAGGACCAATACATCCAGGAAGGAGTGGTCAAAGGTTTTGGTTCAGAGGCACTATGTAGAGGCAAGTGTAGGAAGGCTGAAGAAAGAGGGTGTTGTTACTCTCATTTACTGTTCAGATCAATATGTTAGTCTTTTGGAGACCAAAAGTTCTTTTAGTGGGAAGGTGTGATCCAAAATGGACCCTGGATAGACTTCTAAGTCTAAAGTGTTCCTCACAAAGGAAAATTAAAGTCCAAGGATGCTATTGGAAATAGTCCCATTGCATAGATCTTCTCATTCTGAATCTACTGCAACTTGAATGGGCTAAAATGGATTTTGGATGAAGAAGTTATCACAGAAAGAAGATTGCCTTTGTCCTTTGGAAAAGGAGGCATTTCTTCTAAAAATGGTCTAAAAGTCTCCTTAAGGGAATCGTATCGCAAAAGGCCAAAGGGAAGGACTTAACAAAAAGGTGGAAGGACCCCTGATCAACGATCTCTAATATATCGGATCGGATGTAGGCCTTTTCCCGATATCGGGACCCAAGACAAGGCGACATGCGATAATGCGATTGCGATATCGGTGATTGGAGCGATCAGTCGATTGGCGATTGGAGGGGTAAAAGGCATAGACCCCCACCGATGCAATACGCGAGGTGCGATCTCAGCGATCGGTGATCGACATACCCAAAGGGCAGACCCCCGGGCCATTGTGATTGCGATTAGCGATCAGGACCCGGACCCGATAGGGATTATGGACCCGATTGCATAAAATTTGTAGTCCAGGAACTTCAGAATTTCAATGTATTTCCCATGTATTTAGGTTTTGGCCAATCTGCCTATGCGATGTGATATGCGACTAAAGCCAGACCTGAAAGGGTTTATGGATGAGAATATATATATATATATATATATATATATAGAGTTCCGGTAAAAAGGGTTTTTCTATGTATTTTCGCATTTTCGTTAAGAGAACAAAATACAAAGGAAATGCGCCCGGAGCGATAAAACAGACCCAAAATGTTTATACATGCAACTTTGTATTATTTGAGTTTCATAATGAGCGGGATTTCGGGCAGGCCTCAGGCGGTAAGTGGTATTGAACGGGCTCCACCCGATCCCATACACTGGCCAACACGTGGCTTGGCGTCAGAGAGAGAAAACCGCCTTTTCAGGTGGGTAATCTTTGTGCGCATAAGCCACCCGAAATTAATATCAACTGTTGGATCAGAGATCACACAGATCAACGGTGGGCGTGTGACAGCAGCCAAAGGCGGACCTGATATGATTATAGGGCTGATTCAATGATTTTTGAAGTCCGATAGAAAGAGTTTTTGTGTGTTTTTAATGTATTTCTCTATGTAAATGGGGAAACATGTTCTTAGGGATTTCAACTGTGCCAGTGGTCCCTTTCCATTTAAAAAACAGGTGGCCACCATACCTGAAGGTGTTCCACAACGATTGTTTAACACTCAGAGGGGATTTGAACGGACAGAGGCCAGGAACCAAAGAGCCCAAAAGGGGAAACAAACAGACAAGCGCTGATAAGCTTAAAAGCCACTCAATGTCAGAGACAGAGAAGACAGTTGCCAAGACAGAGAAAAAGCTGAAGACAAAGCAACGCAGAGAGTTTCGAGAGTCACTTGGAGGTCAAGTGAACCAGAAAGCTCAATTAACAGCAGCAGAGATTGCTGAAGGCCGTTGGAAGGTTGTTAAGGGGCGCTTGGAGGTCAAGCGATCCATAGATGCATGCAGAGGCCGAGAGAGAGCTCAAAGAAGCCAGAGCTGAGAGCCAAGATCCAGAGCCACGAGCCAGAGCCAAGAGCCAAAGCCAGAGCAAGAGCCAGAGCCAGAGCAGAGAGCTAGAGCCAAGAGCTAGAGCCAAGAGCTAGAGTCGAGAGCCAGAGCAAGAGCCAGAGCTAGAAAGCCTGAGATCTTCAGAGCCAAGGATGAGATGGTATTCTAAGCCCATTGTTTCTGTGTAATACAGTGGAGTTGAGCATGGAGCTTGTAAAAGGACTTTTCCATAATCCCAGAGAGTCTAGTCGAGTTGACTAGAGCTCAAGGAGACATAGCCCAAGAGTTTTCAGTGAACTCCATATTATATTGCTGTTATGTGTGTTTGTTGTTGCTGCATTGCATTGCTGCTTTATTCGCTGTTATATGCTTTTTATATCGGTTCAAACAAATAAACTTAAAGCACATTAACAGTTAAAAATAAACACAAGCATACACCTATTTCAAACATTATTAATTCTGCACTTGGTTAATCATAATATCTTTGGAATATTTAAGCTTTGGAAGTGGGATAGGTTCTTGTAAGCTTGACAAACCATTTTCAGATCAATAGTCTTCTTGTTGACACTCCCCTAGACCTAGGGATTCCATGGCCAATATAGGGTGCAAGTTCGAATACCTCAAAGGTCTATATCTCCCCTAGATCTAAGGTGGATGTGGCTTCCATAGTGTACATGTTTGAATCCCTCAAAGATCTATGTTTGATTATGTCACTATGCAAATACAAAAAAATGTGTAAAAAGTTCCTTCCTTCATTCATTTCCACTCACCCACCCTTGCAACGCCCTCTCTGGATCCCTTTGCAGACTATTTTTTATTCCTCATTTTATTCATTTTTATTCTTTCTTCTTTTTCTTCTTCATTTTAAATTGGTTTTGTGGTTTTCATTATGTCATTTTCTAGAGCACCTAGGGTTGGATACAATAGAAGATTATGTGTTGTAGAGCACCTAGGGTTGGATACAATAGAAATAGGTAATTCAGAACTGCACACACATAGAGAAATGGTTGCAAATAGAGGTAACAAAATGATAGAGCTACAGAAAAATCTTACCACAAATAGGCGATGTAATGGGTAACGATCGACATGGAATTGTAGACCTAGCAACATATATGTGATAGACTCTATACAACGCTGAAGGCTATGGCCAGTACCACAAATTCATGGCTTTGATACTGTTATTGTACTCATGAGAATTTAATTTTAATTGTTAATAATTTATTCTTTGCCATTCAATTTCACCTTTTATTTGAATTTTCCATCATTTTGTACAACTTAGGTGGCTTTGATTCCTTTTCTTGATTCAAACTCTCTCTTGAACATGAGGTTCCTTTGTTCATTTAAACTCTCCTCAATACTACTCAAACTCCTTTCTTAAATGTCAATTGCTATTTTTATAAGGGTAATTCATATGTAAAGGTACTTCTATGTTAGTATGCCTAGAAAAATGTGCACATGGTTATCCAAATAAAATCAATTATTTAATCAAGCTAATTCCTTTGAATATTTTGGATACATAATTGGCTTATAAATATATTTTGTCCTTTTTCTATGTTTGAGAGTTAGACCAAAATGTTTGAATTGTGATGTGAATGGTAGAAGGACCTTATTTGGAAACTTTATGTTAATTTCATTAATGCCAAATGGAAGAAGGTTTCAAAGAGGAAGGTATGAAAATGCCCGAATTCCAAAATTGAGCCCAATTTGTAGAAAGTTTGGCTATGAAGGAATGAAGGATCCTCAATTCAAAGATTAGGCTTGATGTAGAAATCAAGGTATAGAGGAGGAACAATGTTTGAAAGGAGAAAAAAAGGAAAAAAGATAAATTTGAAAAATGTATCTTGAAAGCAAAAGAAGAAAATAAGAAACATAACTCTAAATTTAAAATATAACTCAAATATAATTTCTAGTAACAAGGGCCCTAATTTGGGAATTTAGCTTGATTTGAAAATATAAAAGGACCAAAATGAAGAAGGGGGATTGATTTTCAAATTGGGCCTAATTTTGAAATAGGGTGGTGAATAAGGGAAGAAAAGATCTTATTTGGAAATTAGTTGTGGTTTCCAAATTGGATCAAGGAAAATTTCAATAAGTCCAATGTTTGAAAGCAAGTAATCAACATTTAAATAAGTGTAAAAGATTGAAGAAAAGAGTTTGAGGAGAGGAGATAAATCTAAGGAGTTTATGGACATTAAAGAAGGACAAATTTGAGAAGTTTTATAAGGAGTTCAAATAATGTTATGATGGTAAAGGAAAATAAGGGTTCCAATTTTATAATTATGGATCAAGTTCAAAAAAACATGAATAAAAGAAGCCCGATTTCAATATAATGTTTGATATAAAAGAATTACAACAAAGGAAATTGAATTTAAAGGGATGAAACAAAATCTCATTTTATGAATAAATAACAAGGAAAGAAACAAATCAAAATTAATTAAGTAAAACATGAAAGTTCGTCTAACTTAACTATAAAGACAAATAATCAAGGTGCAAGGTGCGACAAACTAAGCTCAATATAAGTTAAAAAAATCTCTTTTAGGAAATAAATTAAAAATTAGGGTCCCCAAATTTTTCCTAGTACTTATGGGGTTTTTCAAGCTCAACATGACCTTACACTAGTTTTTTTCTTCAATCAACTTGTCTAATTAAGTGCTTCATTTGCAAGCCAATCTCTTTCATTGCTTATATTATTCATGATGAATTTATCCATTAATGAAAATAGAATTGATTTTAATTAAATTTCATTTTGACTTCTATAAAAGTGAATCATGAAAATATTAAATTCATAAACCAGGAAACACCCTCATGACATGCACTCTCCAAATTATTAAAATTAAAATAATAATAGTAAGAATATATCTATCATATATATAATTCAATTCACAGTAATAATAAAATAAATCCAAAATATAACGAAATTCAATTCACAATAATAAAAAAATAAATGTGTATTAAAACGAAATTTATAAAGCCAAATTTCCCAGCAAATAACCATGAATATGACAACGTGATAGGGGTATTTGTCTTCCTAAAAATACGTTTGTATATGACATATACCAAAGAAACACCCATTTGTGGGGAACAACACAAAACCAAATTAAAATGAAAAGAAAATGGAAGAAAGTTTAAAAATAAATAAATAAAATGAGGAAGAAAAATAACCTGTAATGGCAGAAGGGATATGCAGAGGGCACACAAGGCGTGCAGGTCACGAGGCTGGGTGAGTGGAAATAAATGAAGAGTTGCACAATAATTTTGTATGTGCATAGATACGGACCTAGACATAGATATTTGAGGGATTCTGAATGGCGGCCATGGCCTCCACGGGAGTCATAGACCTTTGAAGGATTTGAACCTTCACCCTATGGTAGCCATGACCTCCTCAGATATAGGGGGTTTTCAACAAGAATAACATGGTTTTCAAAGTTAGCATGCACTCGAGGGAATTAGAACGGGTGTTGTTCAGTTTGGGTCATATTTGCACCTTGTTGGTGAGCAGTGCTGCTTTTATTGAAGCACTCCATTTCTGGGATTCAAACGTGCTGGTTCAGAGAAAATGGAATTTTCGTGCCATAAAGTACATTATATCTATGGGTTCCAAGTGACTGCTTTGGTTGCACATCATGGGGTTCGTAACACATCATGGGGTTTGAAAACTGTGATGTGTGTTTAAGAAGAAGAATACTAGAGGAACAGGATGAGGTCTGTCTTGATGCAACGCGGATTGTTTTATTCTTTGCACAAAATTATGAGGAGAACTAGTCAGGGTTTTTTTGTGTGCAACTTTTATTATTTATTTTAATAGATTTGAGCCAAAGACCTGCTCATTAAAGATAAAAGACTGGAAAGGCAAGCCTTGCTATTTATATATTTGTTCATTTTTAAGTTCAAATTCTATGCTTTCAAGGATTTTTTTGGGGGTTTTGGGGTTTGTCGGAGGAGGGCTTTTGGAGTGCATTTTGTAATTATTCTGATGGGGTGCTTGTGTGATGAACCCTCCACGAGGGATGCAGATTATGCAGAGAGATTTGTGGAGAATGGGGCATCCTTCAATAGATAATATTTGTTTATGGCGTCTCGGTGGTTGATAGCACTCACTACCATTGGCCAAGTCGTTGAGGGTAGGAACAAAAACAAGGGGGATTATAGGAATAAATTGAGAGGAAAATAGAACAATGGTGTTGACGCATCTCCATTGCTTTCAAATGAAACCAGAAAGAAAAGACGCTATCAACACCATCAACATTAGTAGCATCATCCTTTTCGTTCTCAACATTTGCAGCCACAAAGGAAATTCGTTCCCAACACCAATTCTAATCCCAGGATTGGGAATCCCCCTAGGCACATCGAAAGCGAACAGGCTACTACAATATGCCGACCTGACTTACTGTTGTTGGTGGTTATATCAAACGCTGGTTCACGCATCTGTTCGATTATTTTGAGAAGATTGATAAGGTCAGCATGCTTGTTGTATCTCTTTTTATGCAATCACTATAAGCATAATGATTTACTCTTTATATAGTAAGATAAAATATTGAAGGAAAATATGCATGTTACAATACAAACCTACAAAATTAGAGGTTGATTTGAGATTTAATGTTTTTATATCATGACTTCAATTAAGCATAGCGTGTTAACATAAATTACTCCAATGCGGTTCTATCCCTCGCCCATCCGCCAGTGGCAATCAGAAAAATGTGGATATAGATAGATTCATCAGGTTGTTATAAGGCCCTATCAATAAAAAAAAAGGTTGGTGGGCGGGGCGACCTTTGGCTCTAATGGCCAAGAATGGTTGTGGTGAGAGGAGTGGTAGATTCATGAGGTAGGGGAAGGGTAGTGGAAGAAAATATGAGCAAAGATTTCTCTGTCCTAGCCTACTATATGGTATGGCCAATTCTATAAAACATATCTTTTCTGACTGGTTGAATTATTTGATCTTTTAGTCCATCTACATGGACAAAATAATTGCAAGAGTGAAGTAACCTTTGAAAATTACCACAATTTCAGTGAAGACACCTGCTTTAATGTGTGGGTAAAATTTTGTTAAAATTGGTAAAATTTATATTCACTTGTACCTACTACCTGCTTTACAGTTCGTGTAGAACATGGTAAAATTGAGTCAAATTTATTTTTACTTATCAAGTATTCCCATTAAATATTTTAAATTTATGTATTTTTACCCATTCTGCATGGATTAAAAATGTTTTGAATGTTTGATGATTACTCGAAAACCTAAATTAGCATATCTTTCTTTGCATTTTCTCAATGTTATCAATGTTTTTACTAAGATCATTTGTTGGCTTGAGGCAACCTTACAACAATAGTGATGATAGATTAAAGAAATTAAATTGTCAGATGTTGACTAGAACTGCAAATGAGCAAGGAGATTTGCAACCTTTGATCCATGCTCCACTTAATTCAAATTTTCTTATAACTTGTAAGAGGAATGACCAATTAAAGTTTTTATAATTTCCAGCCAAATTACTTTTATGGTTAATGAAGTACTGTGGGTGGCCTTTTAAGGTTTGTTGATTGTAAAATTCCATGTCTAATACGTTCATTTTTAACATTTTGCTATCTTTGCCTACCCTGTATAACTTTATAGCCTGCATTGGATAAAGAAATGGACATAAAAGTACTTGTCCCAAAGAAAACAAACTGGAAATGGAAGGAAATCAGTTGATAGAAACAAGAGTGGTTGGGCCAACTATGGGCAAGAAATATGGGGTACACATGCATAGGAAATAGCAAGGAATTGAAGAAATGTTAGGAAATAAGAAAGAAAATCACATGAAATGTTATAAAGAAGATTTTGTTTTATATATTTTTCATTTATACAAGGAAATATACAAGTTGATGATAGATCATTCATGGCCAAACTTCGCATCAAATATTGAATGTTAATTAAATAATAAAGTTGGAAACTATATCAAGGTGTTATCTTATAAGGATAAAAAAATTCTTAATTTGATGATGATGTTAAGAAGTAACTAGCAAGTAACACCTAGTTTATTTTTACTAGGCAGTCTAAATCATGAGTGGATGGACAAAACTCCTCCCAATCAAATTTAAATGCCAAGAATGAAAAAAGGTCCCCCAAGTTTTAATCAAGATTTTGTCAACACTTTGACTTCATTGAGTAGTTTGTTGAGTTGAAATTTCTAACATCGGTATTGTTTAATAAAAAGAGATAGAGATAGTTATATTAATGAAACATTATAAATTATAAAATGGGAGAGTCTAATCAATCCCTTGTTGCTAATACAAACATCATGTGTGGCCTTGACATGATTGAAATATTGTTATAAAGAAGATTTTTTTTCATATATTAATTCTTCATTCGTAAAAAGAAATATAAAAGTTGGATATATAAGTTTTTTATCTGTAGTTTTTGGCATGCTAAGTGGATTGAGGGTATTAGACACCTCAGTTATCCTATCTAGAAGCCTAGTTTGTATTTGTAATCTGATACAATGTTTTTTCATTGTTTCATGTTTTATCTTCATCTCAGGTAATGGAGGTATTATTTTATTGTGGTTGAATATGGTAATGTCCTCCCTATCTCCTGATCCAAAAAAATGTGCAAAATGTTCAGCACAAAATTCTAAATTTTGAGGGATCCATAGCCCTTACGGTGCTAATGTATAGATATGTTGTTGCAAGTTCACTGTTGGTCAAGAGACTGCAGTTGTTCTTGCTTCATGTGATATACTATTCAAGGCTTGGGAAGAGTAAGTTCATGAAAGCAATTTAGAGAGTTTTAATCTGAAGGAGCATGGAGGTGTTGCTTATGTTTTCTACCCTTCATTTCATAAGACCCAACACATTGCCATCACATGTCAGTCCCACAAAAGGAAGCATGGCCTGCCTTCTCTTGCTAGGATCAGTGGCTTCCCCGGCATGAAAACCACTCTTTATGCCTGCACATGCTTACAAGCACCTCATGGATATGAAGTTTCATCGATGGAGAGGGAAATACCAAAAAAAAAAAAAACAACCAGGTATTCTTGGATTTCCTCAAGGGTTACGATGATAAACTAGCCCTCGTCCATCAGGGAGCTCTTAAGTCTTTCCTGGATATTACGGAGAAAACAAATTTCCAAGAAAAGGTTACTTGATTTATCTAAATAGTTATTATAGATGAAATGATTGAAATCCAAAGGGAAAAGTAACATTGGGTTGAGGTATTCTAGATTGATCAGTTACAGGTTTATACGGACTCCAGACAAAGTAAACAAAACCTATTATATTTGTGGGTCTTCCTTTGGAGGGGTAGTTGCAACCTTGGCTACACTGTGGTTCCTAGGACAGAGGTTAAGGCAAATCTCTCTCTTTTGTATCACATTTGGTTGCCCTCCGGTCGGAGATGAAAGACTCGTTTAAGAAGTTGGTCGTCAGAATTGGGGAGGCAACTGCTTCCATGTGGTTTCCAAGCATGAATTTTTTTTGGATGCTCCTTGCACCGCTTGAGGCCGTTTCTTCTCCTTTGACTATTATTTTCCCTATTGGCATGACAAAGTCCTATATTCTTCTATTAAATAGGCTTGTAGGATTCTTCTCAATAATTTCATGTAGTATACTTAAGGTATGTGTTTCATTTTCCAAAGTGTTGATACAGGGTCACACAGAGAAGCACAAGAGAAGCCCATACAGACCTGTTGACACTTACATGTTCTGCTCAAGCCGTGGCGTAGCTTGTATTGAAAATTATGACACCATTTTGAAGATGCAACGCAGAGCCATGAAAATCTTTTAGATGTTACATTAGAGGATTGTTTTCAAAGTATATGGTATGATTCGATTTTGAAACATGTCATAGAAAACTACAAAAGTGGGAGAAAATTTCCAAATCCGGATTCAGAATCTTCTTACGACATGGGAATTTCAGTGGAGTTAGAAGCTACAGGTGTTGGAGCTCAGGTAATTCTCAATACCTTATTTAAAATAACATTTAAATAACAGAAAAAGGAAATTTAATGTTTATGTTTTTCAAAGTATGTATATCATTAGTGGGTCTAATGGTTTACGTCCAGAAGAATATCGTATATATATCTCTGTAAAGTGTTTTACTTCTTTCATATATCAAGATTGAAATCTATGGAAGAAATTGTTATTGTAGAATTTTAAATCTTCCATTTATTTGTATAGTTTTAGTGGGTTTAATGATTAACACTATGTCTTTCTTTTCTTCTTTTTAAGAGGTCTTAAATTCAAATCCAAAGGGATAGAATATGTATACTTTTGTAAACTTTAGCATTCAAATTATTACACCCAAATGAATATAATATGTTTGCTTTTGTAAAATTTAGCATTCAAATTATTACACCCAAATGAATCCCTTGTCTCACAAATAAAAAGATGAAATATGTTCTTTCACACAAAAAAAAAAATCTCATACACAATTATAATATAAGATTAAAGTATAGTAATTTTTTTATCTACACTTTTGAATTGAAATTTCTTCATTTCAGCATGCTAATTGTTGCTTGAAATGTTGTTGATTACTTTTCCCAGAATGATCAAGCACAACTTGGCACTTGCCCTACAAAGAGATGGAGAAATTGAAAATAAGCATAACATGATTGTTCATAAGTTAGTTGTTAAATTAAGTTTAAAACAAAGTACCGATAACCCCAAGCAAGGTCACAATGATTTTTCCCAGTACATCTGTAAGGTCTGGATCTATTCTAAGCCTTTGTTCGAATAGTAATTAGCATCAATCAACAGAACCTCATTGATCTAATAGATGCAGGCTTCCATCCTTTCACAACTTAAACACTTCGTACCTTATCACATGGATTTAGGGAGGACCTACTTATGCCTACTACATGAATTAATGGAATCTTTACAACTTCGTTAGGAGATCTCTGAATAGCTCTAGGAACTACAGGCCATAAAAAAACATGTGGAACGAAATGAAATACTTAAAAGATAAAACAAGCAAGATCATTCCATCAGTAAGAAGTCAATCAAGGTCAAGATCATCATAATCAAATATGATGGTAGATCTTGAGTGGTATAAAGAGTGTTGTGAGAAACACAGTGGCATCTGATATTATGATACCTTCAAGAACCGTGACAGGGGGGATATCGATGCTGATGGGCATATGATAAATCTCAGGATATTTTGGGATGATGTTATTGAAGCATGGGAGGGGCATGGATTTCCAATTCCAAAATAAGTGGATAAATGTTGGTAACACATAGAATAGATTTGCAGAGCCTCTGGATATTGCACATTATTATAGAATTAATGATAATGGAAAGTATCTTTCAGAGGGAAGACCTAATCATCGTAAAATTCTTCATAAATGGATCAAAGAGAAAGAAAAAAATCACATTTCGAAAGGGCAGAGAACTTGCACAAAGTGTGCATCCCTCACTTCAGACTCATGCTTTTGGGTGCATGTAGAAGAGGCTTAGAAAGATCTGGAAAATATGAAACAAGGCCAAAGTTAGATCCTACAAAATCTTGAAAAGTTTGAAGAGTGTGTGATAGAGATGGAAAATGCTCTGAGCATTTCTTCAGATGTTTTCATGGAGGGAAGCAGGTTCATGATCTGGTGGGAAGAATGGAAAGATTATAAGAAAAATCAATTCCCTAACTGGAGCTCGCCTTTATATAAGATAATGGAAAAGAAAAACGATTGAATTTGCAGGTATGTGAATGGAAAATTTGTTTTCTACCAAGATCTTTTTCTAATTAGGTTGCTTGTGTTATTTTTTTGATGTAAATTTTTATTCTTAATTTGAAGGCAAAGGACGTTCTTTCATTTTTGTTTCTAGTGCTATGAAGAAAAGGCCCTCCTAATTTGTTTATGAGATGTAATTTTTTAATTTAGTTAAATTAGTATAATGGTTGCAATCTATTTTTAGGGCTCAAAGAATCTTTGGGGATTGAAACCTTTTCCCTCTATGTAAAACATAATCTGAATGTTTAATAAATATGTTTCCCAATGTTTGATAAATGTGTTTAACACAGATTATTTAGAGAAAATAAATTTTGTCCATTGGATGTGCTTATACAACTACAATACGAGATTCATATGCTTATAGATTTATAGGGTGTCTTTTGCACCTTGAGAGGTCAAATATTTGGGCATCGAGAAACATGAAATATCTATTAATTATATATATATGGCGAGAAGACATTCTAATTTCACATGAAAAATTTGAAAAGTTATTTTTTAAAATTTTAAATAATTGTCTTAAGACCTTTCATAACCAACCCTTTTCTCTAAGACAATGATTAAGACCTTCCAGGATGAACCCTTTCCTTTAAGACCATGAATGATACCATTCAGGATGACCCTTTCGCTCTAAGATCATGAATATGACCTTTCTCAAGCATGTCCACCTTTTACAGGCCAGAATCTAAAGCGGGGACAACAATCTCATCAGTGGAAAATAACTCCTAGAATGCCAACAACTATGCCCACAGCTGCAAGTGCTCTACCTCAAACTGCTCTCGCTACAATAATTTTTTTTTCCAGCAGGGAAACCCTAGTATAGGGGCAAGTCTAGTTGCCCCATCTCAAGCTTCATTTGTTTCAAAGAGTTCTAGACAACCACTAGTTAATCAACAGGTTAATTCTTGCTCTATCATGGCTCCAAAGTTGCCTCCAGCAAATTCTGTGCCCACTTTAATAGTTGGTCACCTCCAGTTTCGAAGTCTGTGAGCACACTAACATTAAGGATTGCAACTGGGAGCAAAGGACCCATCTCACAATAGAAATCTATAGCTCCTATCTCCAACAAAAAGTCATCTCGAGTGGGCAGCAGGAGCACACCATCTGTTTTGGGGCCTTCGCATGTATCTCAAAGCTCATCAAGAAAATCTACATAGCAACAATACCAGCAACAAGCACAATAGTCAGTCTCCTTAATGGTATCTGGACAGCTAGTTGGATTAAAGAGCTAGCCATATCATAACCAAGCTCATTTCAATCCACAACAATTCCTTTTTACCCGTAGTCCATATCTGCAGCAACAAGCAATACAACAATCCCAGTTTTTACCTCAATCTGCTCATCAAGTATCGGGACTCCATCAGAAACAACAAATGCAGGGGTTAAATTCCCAAGAAACATCTTTCAGTAATCCTCATTTGTGTCAGCAGTAGGAGCAATAGCAACAAATGCAGCCAGGTTCATCAACATCATCCAATTCTAGGACATTGTCACTTGCCTCTCCAACATTAACGTTGGGTGGTGGCCCCCCAAATATTAATCTTGGTATATCTCTTGGAGTCAATTTACATGCACGGTATAGTGGCCAACATCAGTCAGGTAGCCCACATGCAGTTCTACCTTCTCAATATAAGTAAACATTTACAAATGTATCTGAAAATCCCATAGAGAAAAAAAAATTGTTGTAGGTGAAACTCCTATTTAGTGATTTAGAAAACTATTGACACAGACCTTTCCAAGCGTGTGTCATATATATGTCTTTTTTAGATCAGCTACTTATTGTTTGGCCACTTTTGAGCAGATGTCTTGAATCAAGATCATATAAATGGAGTTTAAATGTTACAAAATCCTGCTAATTTATGTACATCCTTTGTTCAGAACATAATCCTTTTGAACTTTCAATGCTTCTCCTCAAGCATCTTCTATACGTCTGGCTTCAGGAAGCTTGAAAAAGTCAAGAGGCAATATGGCAAAAGGGATGAGTAGTCTAGGTAGACTAAGCCT
The DNA here is from genome assembly GCA_031772625.1 of Pinus tabuliformis. NCBI lineage: Eukaryota > Viridiplantae > Streptophyta > Pinopsida > Pinales > Pinaceae > Pinus > Pinus tabuliformis. Next base: position 787,855,617 of record CM062810.1, read on the forward strand.
GTCCATGGCACTATCTTTTGGTGTTAGAGCTCACAACAGTGGATTGGAATCCAATGGAAATGCAATGCAACATGCAAAAGAAACTTCTGTGATTTCAACTGCTATGCATTTTGTTCAAATGCGTCTAATTTCTATCCACTATCCTTCAATCACATTAGCTGCGGGACCTATTAGCCCTGCAACTAGCACTCCACCTAGATTGCATGGGAAAGCTGCAACAAGTGTGGTGCAAACTTAATCCAACTGCAATCTCAGTTTTGAATCCTTGAGAACATTTTCCATCCAGCTAACTCGTTGCTAGAAGTGTACAAAGTTGTTGTGCAGGGACATGCATTTATTAAAAAGATGAACATCATCATATCTGAGTTCATCTAGACCAGTCAACAGTAAATTGCATTGCATAAGAGAGTTGACTTATTTGCATGTTTCCTTGTGATCTTAAAGGGTTCTCCATTAGATATTTGAATCCTAATTTGCAGTATGCCGAGAACCTTTTCTTTTGTCATTTTGTATTATAGTCCCCTGTTAACATGTATTGAGATAGGCCTGTTCATGAAATGTAGATTAAAGTCCACGAATATATTTTTACCATTTCTGATGTATGAATGCTTTCCACTTATTACCACAGGGATATATGTTGGATAGTTAACAATTGGCTATTGGCTTATTTTGGCCATTGATTTCAAAGGAGGCTAGGGTTTACCTTCAAAACCTAGAGTTCCATGAGTTTGGTCCAACTTTTGTATATTACATTGACATGGAATCTCTCAAGATGTCTGAAAGAATTCAAATCTTTAATATTGGAATTTTATTTCATGGAGTGTAGTTATATGATCAACCAATTTTGTGTTGTTTCATATGGTTGGATGTTCCTAGTGAAGTTAAAATTGTAATTGCATTAATAGATTTTAAACGCTTGCATTGATTCTAGTAATTTTGGGACTAATTTAAAGAGATTTTAGTTTCATGTTTATCCTTGGGTCTGTGCTTGACTTGTGAATTGTGTAGTTTGCACATTATTTTTAACATCCTACCAAGTTATTATTCTCTTTTCTTGGTATGGAGTCAGGACTATTACATGGTTGCATCTACACGTTTTACTAGTCCTATTCTCATTGGCAATTGCCACTTTCCACTATAACAATTCCTAGGTCTTTGGATCAATTTCAAGAGCCCCAATATGATTTGATATCACTAGTCCCCATGATACCAGGACATATCTCGTTTTCTTACCATAGGTCTTTTCCCTCGAGGGATGGACAAATCACATAGGAGATCGTTGAAGCTTAAGGTTGTTGGGTATTGTGCATTGGGTGCTAATTGCATTGGAGGAATCCTTTTGGGATCCTACTTAAGTGTATGATGGGAGAAGAGGATAGATTCTCAGTAAAAGATGCACATCAAGCAATTTCAATTATGATAATGCCAAACACAGATAAATTCAGTGACTCCACGATGAACTAATGCGCTCCATCTCAGAGAAATGTCGCGGATAGAGTGAGACCTATAGTGATGAGCAAAAGAATCAAACGTTTCCCTTGACCTGCAAGTTCCAGATATTTTATTGTGCCCCAGCGCGTGCCAGTTCTATGTAGGATGAGCCCTAGCTAGAGTCGTTGGTTCCGAAGAAATAAAATGAATTTATTTTAATTAATTGAAAAATGTAACTCACCAACTCAAGTGAGCACTCAATATTGACCTCTCATTTGAAAGGGAATTTTATTTTCATGTATATAAGAGACTCGGTCGCTCCACTCTATTTTAAATTCTATTTTAAACAAGGGGCGAATCGAAAAAATTGAAAATATCTAGATATATATATGATTGATTTTAGCCCCGAACTACAATTCATATTGTATAGAAGACTAAGTGGAGATTGAAAAAGTGAATGACTTGAAGTTTCGTAATGGTGTTTTTTGCGTGTATGGCAATAAACCAAAATGATGTGGTGAATGAGGAGAAATCCAAAGAGAAACTCACTCTTGTCTATGTTCAGTTGGCTTGACCAAGAACCAAAAAAAAGGACCAAAAACCATTTATAGTTTAGTTAATCACCAATTAGGATGGCTTAGGAAGTATAGTAAAGTAAGGAGGAGGAAACCATACTTACATTTTTTTTCTCTTTGGCTCTAAGAACAAGACACTAAGCACATTGATTGGACCATCATACCTCCTAAGATACATGTTTCAATTTCCAAGCTAATAGCAATAGTTAGCAACTATATGTTTAACCATTTGTTTGTGAAATATTATATATAGCTTAATTTTTTCCGTGACCTTCACGATTTATATATTGTACTCTATAACCACTTTATAAGAACTTTGAAGTTGTTTCACATAATTCTTGTTAGATTGAGTGCCTTATGTTCAAAAAACATGAAAATAACATATCACTTAGCATGTTCCTAGCTTGCTACAAAAAAATAATGTCCTTTTCAAAACTGTCACAAGTTGGTACTTGGGTTAGTTATATGAACCATTTTTTAATGTTTTTTAATTTGGATTTTAGTGGTTGTAACATTTTACTTTGTTATAGTAAAATAAATGCATGATTTTATTTGTCTATGTTATTTATTTATTCTTAATTTTTAAATTGTTTTCAAGGAGACGATTAAGATCCTCTTTCAGACAACCATATATTATAATCAACCACCTATTATTGATAGTCTATTACAAACAATCACCTATTATTAGTCTAGCTTTGTTGATAGTCTATTACTAGCAACCACTTGTTATTGGGACATAATAGGCCACAACTCACTATTCAAAAAAGACACTCTACTTTCCTTATACAACATATACACCTTGTATTATTTTTGGCGTTTCCTTCCTCCACTTCGAGTTTTCAAAATTGGAATAGGGGTCTCTCAAACCATTGATGGTTTTGTTATTGGGCCCACCTGTCCTTTAGCACCATTTTCATTTCCAAGACTGCATATCCTTCTGCATGTATTTCAACTGTTTATATATATATATATATTCGAAGGGTCAAAAAACCCTGAAACACTATCAATGTGCCCTTGCACCTTTTGGTGAAAATGCTAGTAACTTAATATTTGTTGAATGTTCTTTTTTCTCCCGATTCTAAAGATCCACTTACACACTTACACAGTTACTATAAATGTAGTTTTCAGGATTTCCATAACTCTTCACGTAATTCTTTAAAGTGTGCTAGCTCAATGGAAGAGCGCTTGCCTTACAAGCAGGAGGTTGGTGGTTCGATTCCACTGTGTGCTAACATGAATTAATCAATGATTTTGTAGTTTATTTTTAATTAAATGTTTTTTATATCGATTTATTTCAATGGTGAGATATTTATGGATTAATTGTTTTATATTGTCTTTAGAGAAACAAACTGATCTTTAAATAAAATATTTATTGTCTCTAGAGAGACAATAGCTAGTATTAAAGACATATTGTCTCTAATCTGAGTGTTGTCTCTAGAGAGACAAAAATGAAATTGTCTCAAGAGAGACAAAAATGAAATTGTCTCCTAAGAGACAATAATGCTTGTGTTATATATTGTCTTTATAGAGACAATTTTTTTAAGGCAAGACAATATTTTTTAAGACAATAATCTTTAAGACAATAATTTTTGAGACACTCGCTTAAAGACAATATTTAAGATGATACACAAGTTTTTTTTTTTGCCTCAAGTTAAGACAATTTACCCAAAAATTGTCTCAAATATTGTCTTAAAACCCCCCTTTATATAGTAGTGAAAGCCTGCAAGCGGTGGTTAAAGAATACCTGAGAACGCATCTGCCGGGTGCTCGCCTCTACACGAAGGATGTGGGTTTCGGCTCACATGATGGCCGTGGTGAGCGTGTGGTCCATCACTCACGGCCCATATGAACAGTTCGGAGGCTAAAAAGCTTACGCGGGCACATTCGCCAACCGACATGAAAAGGAGCAAGGCACAAGTTCACATTCTGACATCCTTTTAGGGAAACCTACAATGGGGTTAAGGATGGTCGGGCGTGAAACCTCTGCTGGTGGAAATAATGAGGTCGTTCGTAGATTTCCTGGTCATGGGTAATGGACCACATTTTTACCATGGCCTTAGTGCTGACTGGAACAAATCCGTTTGTGAGGGCATACTTATGTGGATTGTGAATTTTCATAATATTTTGGGATTAAATGGGCATGGGAGTTCAAATGTATGATCCCAGACTATTCTAGTAATTCACAATTTACTTAAGTATAGGGTGTTTGTTATGTGCTAAGTTCTAAATCTAAGTACAAAAGTAAGCCCATGGCAAAAGTTCGAAGCTTAAGTGGATAGCGGATTGTCAAAATATTTTAGGAATCCACAATCCACATAAGAATTTTAGGAATCCGCAATTAATATAAAAATAGCTTCCTCCACTGAGGAGGCAAATTTGCATATAGAAAACGCTTTGAGCTTAAGTGGATAGTGGATTGCCAAAATATTCTAGGAATCTACAATCAACATAAGGATGACTTTGTTTTGAGAGACAAGGCAACAAATTTGCAGATGGCAAATGCCCCGAGCTTATGTGGATAGTGAATTGCCAAAATATTCTAGGAATCCACAATAAGGATGGAATTGTCTACCAAGGCGGCAGATTTGTAAAAAATTATTATATTAAAAAAAACATTGAATCTGCCAAATCCAAAATTTCCATTATTTTCCGACGCCTAGACAAATAAATTATCACGAGACTATCTCACCCCACCTAGACGATGGTACGTTGGAGGAGGATACGGTGGTGGTAGTTTGTTTACAGCAGCGGGCAGTGCCTTGGGTATTACGGGGCTGCTATAATCCACCCCAACTTCGCTGAGATGCCAAATCCCGACACAAAGTGCCATTCACTTCGCTGAGATGCCAAATCCCGACACAAAGTGCCATTCCCATGACAACCGATCGATCGTTCTTTATAAATATGGTTGGCCCGCAATTGATTTCTAATATTTCTTTCATTGAATTGAATTAGCCATGCAAAGAAACATTTTGAAAATAATAAAGATTTCTCCATAGCAAGGCGAAAATGATAAAATATTTCTGAAAATAAAGCTTTCTAAACATAGTCATTCCCTTGAGCAAAACACTTTTCAAGAGGAGGAACCCTTAAAGAACGTATCTTGGAACGTAATGTTTATAATGGCCATACCCCTTACATAGTTATCATATTTTATTGAAGGCTCGGTTAGAGCACACATGAGAACTCAAATGATACTAATCAATAAAAAACCATCGGCTAAGAATTCAAAATATACTAATTAATAAAAAACTATATGTTAAGAGTCATTATATTATTTTTATGATTCACAAGTTTTGGTAATCAATTCTACAGATCATCCCATCTTTTTTGGTGTCACTGTTACACATACAAAATTTTAAGACATTTATTTTAGATAAAATTATCATTTCCTCTTAAAATTATGATTTTGCCTCACTCATTTATTTTTTAATTATTTTAAATTAAAAAATGGTTAATATTTGTTTTTCAAAGCGACTTTCTAGAATTTAAATTGAGGTAAACAAAACAGACAATTCATATAACTTAGGACATGATAAACTATAAAACGAATATAAGCACCAAATGAACATTTAATCCCACAATTTTTTAAGTGATGACTTGTTTTTATCTTGATGTTGCAGATACGTGTAGGTTTTAACCCCGTATAGAAATTACCTACATACGAATTCTAAAATACAGAAAATAAACAATGCGAGAACATAACACATAAAACACCTATACACAGAGATTTTCCCCTGGATCCCAAAACCGGGACTACCAGCTTGATTTTTCATTATATTCCCTTCAATGTTACAATACATATTTATACATACTGAAGCATCCAATACCATGGACCGAAAAACCATCGCGTCCAAAACCATGGACCGAAAACCATTGCATCCAAAAACATGTGCGAAAATCATGCACAAAATAATATGTGGGTCCACCCAATCTAACATAGGGTCCAAAACCAAAATTTTCCAGGGCACTGCCCCGGACTCCATAAAGTGGGGTTACGGGTACCCCTCAAACCCCCTGTGACCTCCCCCCTGCCGCTACGCAATCGACGCAACGAAGGGGGGCTCTTCCCCCCCTCTAACCCACCGGTTAACTACGTGGGTTAGTCGTGGAAAGAATATAACACAACCCAACAATACGTAATAGAAGGGGAGAAAATTTTGTAGCCTCATCAACTATTAGATAGACCAGAAGAGCTAATAAGAAAGAATGATGAATTTCGAAGTTTATGACATGGGTTATTTGGAGATGTGTTGAGGCTTATGCAAGTGTAGTTACACTTTTTTCATTAGTTAAAATACATGCAACATTATTGCATCTCCTTGAGAAGTAGATTTCAAGATCAGTATAATTTTCAAAAAATGTATGCATATTTTTGTTTGTTTCTTATGGAAATATAATATATGTTGTAGGAGGCAATTGTTCTTCCACCATGGATTGATCATGCGGTACAACCAAGGCCTGGTGTGTGGGAATATGTTCTAGTCAATGTTGGCGAATTTGTTGTTGAACAATTTTTTGTAGTTGAGCATTTGGAATTCAAGGAGCATCTTGTGAATGGAAGGTAGTGATTTAAATCATGAACCAATGGTGCATTAAATAAAGGTGGAAGATGATACAAATACAATTGTTGTCAATGATATATTTGAATTCTCATGTGTGCTCTAACCAATTCACTAAAGTGCTTTCAATAAAATATGATAAATATGTAAGAGGTATTAAGCACTTTTATGAATTGTAAAGTTACATGTCAAAAAGTAGACATGCTCTTTTTATAATCTTTTTTTATAATTTTCTTGCATTACAAAATGTAAAATAAAAAAGGAATAAACCTCATCAACGGGTAATTACAAATGCATCCATCCATTATCCATTCACTTACCCTTCTATTTGTATAAGCAAATAATGACAACCTTGTATTTTTCAGTATCAAGGATGACTATGTCTTAGAGCTAGACCATGAGCCTTTCAATGCATCCTTTTTGCAACCAACATGGCCATCTGTTGAGATTTTCTGTTTTAGTCAAATAGGCAAAAATCTCTGAAGGATGACAACAATAGGGATTCAGTTCCTAGATTAGCTCCAGGTTGTTGGGAGGGAGTTAATGCCTCCTATATTTGATATGAGGGAGTTATGAGGCTGTTAGATTCTCTATGCTATATAACAGGCAGTCATTCGGATGATTTGCTAAGAGTGTGTGAGGATTTCATGATGTAATCTCCTAATTTGATTAATATATTCCTGATGCCTATGTTTGGTGGACGTAGCCCAGATTGGTTGGGTGAACCACGTTAATTTTTGTGTTTATGTGCTTGATAATTGCTGTGTGTATTTATGTTTGCTGTGCACCTGATCCAACAATTGGTATCAGAGCACTGTTGGACGTCTGGCACAGCGGAGGAAGTCGTGTTGTATCAAGTCCCGGAGTGCTGAAGGTGCTGCGCTAACGAGAGGAGAAGTGCTGGTGCTGACTGTGTTTTGGACGTGATTGCATGCTGGAGGCAGCCGGCGGTTTGGTTGCTGTTCCAGACGAAGGAGAGGTTGCTGCGCGCGCTGAGCCGAGAAGCAATTTACAGTTCGAATCGCTGCGCGTTTTTCAGGTGTGGCGAAACCACTGTTGGGGAAAAACAAAAGACCTTCTTCCATGACGGAGGATGAATGGGATGAGATGGACGATAGAGCTCTGAGCGCAATTCGGTTATGTCTGGCAGACGATGTTCTGTTTAACATTGTGTCAGAGAAAACCGCCGCAGGCTTGTGGTCGAAGCTTGAGAAGCTCTATATGACGAAATCTTTGACAAATCGAATTCTCCTGAAACGACAGCTTTACAGTTTGCGGATGAAAGAAGGTACCTCAATTGCTGATCACCTGAATGTTTTTAATACCTTGTTGGTGCAATTAAACAGTCTAGATGTGAAATTTGATTCAGAGGATAAGGCAATAACTCTATTATGTTCTTTGCCTGAATCCTGGGATCACTTTGTTACTTCCATAAGTTTTAGTACATCAGAAATTCTTGAATTTGACGATGTTATTGGAGCCTTGTTGGCTGAGGAAACGAGGAAAAGGTCGAATGCAGACACCTCTACATCAGAGGTAATGATGGCCAGAGGTCGCTCACGAGAGAGACACTCCGGGGGAAAGCATAGTGACTCTCGCTCAAAATCCAAAGGAAAGAAGCCAAAGGTGAAGTGCTGGCATTGTGGCAAGGCTGGACATCTGAAAAAGGATTGCTGGAAGCGAAAGCAGGCTGCTAAAGAAGGCTCTTCGACAGAAAAGAAGGAAGCCAACACCACGGATACAGGTTCAGTATCAGGTTCAGGTATGAGTGATGAGGTATTGTCAGTTAATGTTTCAAAACATGATCAACATTGGTTGTTAGATTCCGGGATATCTAACCACATGTGTATACATAGAGATTGGTTTAAAACATATAAATCAATTGATGATGGTGTTGTGTACATGGGTAATGATGTAACATGTAATATTGTTGGGATTGGAAGCATACAACTACAAATGTTTGATGGCACAACCAAAATATTAACTGATGTGAGGCATGTACCAGATTTAAGGAAAAATTTGATTTCATTAGGAGCACTTGATTCAAATGGATATAAAACTGTAATTCAAGGTGGAGTTATGAAAATCTATAAAGGTATCTTACTAGTGATGAAAGCTAAGAAAGTAGGAAATCTATTTCAGTTAGAAGGTAGAACTGGGTCAGATCATGTGTCTGTGTCTGAACATGACAGTAGTTCCATTCACTTATGGCATCAAAGATTGGGGCATATGAGTGAAAGAGGATTGAAAATTTTGGCTGACCGAAAGTTACTTCCTAATCTAAGATCTGGAAAATTGGATTTCTGTAAACATTGTCTGTTTGGTAAACAAAGTAAACAAAAGTTTAAAACAGGCAAACATACTAGTAAAGGTATACTTGATTATATCCATTCAGATGTTTGGGGTCCAGCCCCTACAGCGTCATATGGTGGTTCGTCTTATTTTGTATCATTTATTGATGACTTTTCTCGGAAAGTTTGGGTCTTCATGTTGAAAAAGAAGTCTGATGTTTTTACAGTTTTCAAGCAGTTTAGAGCATTGGTAGAAAACAACACTGGTAGAACAATCAAATGTTTAAGAACTGACAATGGTGGTGAGTTTTCCTCCAAGGAGTTTGACAGCTATTGCAAGGATGCAGGGATCGAAAGACATAAGACCACGGTTTATACTCCTCAGCAGAATGGAGTTGCTGAACGCATGAACATGACTCTTCTAGAGAGAGCAAGGTGTATGCTGAGTAACGCCGGGTTGCCGAATGAGTTGTGGACGGAAGCAGTGGCAACTGCTTGTTATGTGATAAACCAATCTCCATCAACGACAATAGACTGCAAGGTTCCGCAAGAGGTATGGACAGGACACCCTTGTGACTATTCTAAACTCAGAGTGTTTGGTTGTGATGCATATGCTCTAGTACCTAAACATCAGCGAACTAAATTAGATCCAAAATCTAAAAGGTATATCTTTGTTGGGTATGGTGATGGAACAAAGGGATTTAGATTGTGGGATCCTACTACCCGCAAAATCATCACAATAGAGATGTAAGGTTTAATGAATCCTCTCTTGTACAGTTAGATGTAGATAGAAGATTGAAACAGGATGATGTATCTGATTTCCAGCATATTCAGTTTGACAGCATTTCTAATGATAGTCATAACGACCATAGTTCAGATTCTAGTCATGAACAGGTTTCAGAATCAGATTATGAACAGGGTTCAGATGGAGGACTTGAACAGGTCTCAGATGGCGATCATGAAGAAATTCCTACAGTTGATAGACAACCAGTTGTGGAAGCACCAGAAACATTCTTAAGGAGATCTACAAGGATCAAACGTCGTCCGAGAAGGTATGATGATCATGTTACTTCAGTTGCTTTGATCGCTAATGATGATGAACCTTTATGTTGTCAGGAAGCTGTAGAAGGTTCAAATAGTGACAAATGGAAAGCAGCCATGAAGGAAGAAATGATGGCCTTAGGTAAGAACGGTACGTGGGATCTGGTTGAACTTCCCAAAGGCAGGAAAACTGTGGGATGCAAGTGGGTCTTCAAGCTGAAACGAGGTGTGAATGATACGGAAGACAGGTACAAAGCTCGGCTGGTTGCAAAAGGGTTTTCTCAGAAAGCTGGCATAGACTTTCATGAGATATTTTCACCAGTGGTTAAAATTGTTTCAATTAGAGTTGTGTTAGCATTAGTGGCTTTGTTTGATTTGGAGTTGCAGCAGTTAGATGTTAAGACTGCATTTCTACATGGTGATTTAGATGAGGAAATATATATGGAACAACCGGAAGGGTTTGTTCAGCATCGCAATGCGAAATTTGTCTGCAGGCTCAAGAAGTCATTATATGGCCTGAAGCAGTCGCCTCGGCAGTGGTATAAGAAGTTTGATTCTTTCATGTTGAGTCAGAAATATGTTAGAAGTGAATATGATCATTGTGTTTATTTCAAACAGTTAAATAATGGCATGTTCATTATCTTAGTGTTGTATGTTGATGATATGCTTTTAGCAAGCAAAAGCATTGAAGAAATCAACAGGTTGAAGACTCAGATGGCAAGGACGTTTGATATGAAAGATCTAGGAGCCGCAAGACAGATTTTGGGCATGGAGATTTTCAGAGACAGGGGCAATGGTAAGCTGTGGCTATCACAACAGAAGTATGTTGAGAAAATACTTTTGAGGTTTGGTATGAACAATGTGAAGCCTGTGTCGATCCCTTTAGCTTCCCATTTTAAGCTTTCTTCGAGTTTATGTCCTAATACAGATGAAGAAAAGGACTATATGTCTCGAATTCCTTATGCCAATGTAGTAGGATGTTTGATGTATGCGATGGTGTGTACGCGACCAGATATTTCTCATGTAGTTGGGGTTGTCAGCAGGTACATGGCAAATCCGGGTAAAGAGCACTGGTCAGCAGTGAAATGGGTGCTTCGGTACTTGAGAGGCACAAGTAGTTATTGTATTTCTTACAATAAGAGTAGTGAATTTGTTTGCGGATATGTTGATTCCGATTTTGCAGGTGATTTGGATAAGAGAAGGTCAACTTGAGGGTACGTCTTTACTCTTGCAGGTGGAGCTATAAGCTGGATGTCAAAGCTACAGAACATTGTTGCTTTATCCACTACTGAAGCAGAATACATTGCTGCTTCGCATGCTTGCAAAGAGGCGGTTTGGTTGAAAGGTTTGCTTGGTGAGTTTGGTAGGTTACAGGATAACATCAGGTTACTTTGTGACAGTCAAAGTGCAATACATTTGGCTAAGAATCCAGCCTATCATAGTAAGTCAAAGCATATTCCAATCAAATATCATTTTGTAAGACAGGTTATCACTGAAAGGGGAGTTTCTCTTGAAAAGGTGCATACAAAGGAGAACTGTGCAGACATGTTCACGAAACCAGTTTTGTTGGAGAAGCTACGCTGGTGTTTGGCTTCTCTTGGCTTGCAGAAAAGATAAAATAATAATAACAGGGCATCAGGCGAATTGTTGTCAAGGTGGAGATTGTTGAGATTTTCTGTTTTAGTCAAATAGGCAAAAATCTCTGAAGGATGACAACAATAGGGATTCAGTTCCTAGATTAGCTCCAGGTTGTTGGGAGGGAGTTAATGCCTCCTATATTTGATATGAGGGAGTTATGAGGCTGTTAGATTCTCTATGCTATATAACAGGCAGTCATTTGGATGATTTGCTAAGAGTGTGTGAGGATTTCATGATGTAATCTCCTAATTTGATTAATATATTCCTGATGCCTATGTTTGGTGGAAGTAGCCCAGATTGGTTGGGTGAACCACGTTAATTTTTGTGTTTATGTGCTTGATAATTGCTGTGTGTATTTATGTTTGCTGTGCACCTGATCCAACACCATCTTCAATTGGTAGTGGAGTTCAATTTCTGAACTGATATTTATCCTTATTATTTTGTGACAAAGAAAGCATGCAACCCTTGTTGGATTTTCATAGAGCACATAATTACCGAGGCCAAGTATTTTTCTTTTCTTGGTCCATATATTATATGAATGCAATTGATAATTTAGCTCAAATGCATTTGATGCAAAATCCATCTAAGTCAAATAATAATAGAATAGTAATTTAAACAGAACACTATAAACTGGAATATATATATATATATATATATATATAATGTTAACATATTTTGGAATGAGAAAAATGGGCATTGGACACAAAAATTTAATCCACAACTCCTCCAAGTTTGAAAATGAGTTGTAGCCCCCTCGCTAAAATGCCAAATTCACGAAAACAACCCAAAATACTAATTTAAACAGAACACTATAAACTGGAATATATATATATATATATATTATGTTAACATATTTGGGAATGAGAAAAATGGGCATTGGACACAAAAATTTAATCCACAACTCCTCCAAGTTTGAAAATGAGTTGTAGCCTCCTCGCTAAAATGCCAAATTCACAAAAACAACCCAAAATAATTTCCAAACTAGCTCTGAGCTCTCTCTAAACCATTGATCTTCAACATTTCTCAAAAAATCTAAATGCACAGGAGAGAAGTGTGAGGCAATTGGGGGAGTGGGGTGGTATTTTTATAGTTTTTTTTTATAGGGTTTAAGTTGCTAAGAATTAAGTTTTTCTTCAAATAATTTGACTTTTTTCAGGCACAATACTGGGCCATAACGTTGGGCTGTAATGGGGTCTACGAACAATTCAATCAAGTAGGTGTGAGCTTAATCAATTATGGCATATTTGGTATTAAAAGTTATGTTTTCACTCATTGATTTTAGTACTAATAAATTCATTTCAAGTGGCATGATTTTCTTTAAATAATAGTGATGAGTCAACACATTGATAACTATCATCACTGTTTTTTTTTTATCAAAGATTACATCAAGCTTGAAATGTGGCTTGAGAAACTGCGACCCACGGGTATATAAGTCGTGAAAATCACCTGGGGATCGCACCCGGGCTAAGCCACACAAGCCCTTAACATGACTAGATTTTTGCGCACGGGCCACGGAGTTTTGAACCGATGACCTTCATATCACAGAGTGACTTAACAGTACACCCCATCACCATCTATTCTATGCCTCGTGGGCATAACTATCATCACTATTGATTAACAACTAAATTATAATAAGTTTTTCTACCCAAAAACTTCATACATTTAAACAAAAGAAAAATACAAATTACCTAAAACTTTGATATATTAAAACTAACACAACTATAAATCAAATGGCTAGTAAATGTGGATAAACATCAAAAGACTTACCTCATGATAAGATTTAAAAAAATAATAAAAATAATCTAAATTATAACTTTATTTTAAATTATTATTGTAAATGAAATAATATATGAGTTAAACATATATATAATAAGATTCTTAACCATTGAGATTCACCCCACTTTTCCATAGAGATTCTTAATCTATAAATATACTTTGTCATAATACCATGGGCTAATGACTTACTAATACCACATGCCCAAAAAAACCTATGACTCATGCTCACATGACATTTTTTAATTAATCAAGTTAATTAAAAGGGTAGAATATACATAACTATTTTTTTGAGATAAATCTCAAATTTTTATATGTAACTACTACTAAAAATATTTTAGAATATTCCGTGAAGGTTAAATCTCTACCATCCACTAAATAACTAGTGATAAATAAATTAAAATTTTGAAAGTCTTATTGCAAAATAGTGACACTTATTAATATAATTAAATAATATATCGCCTTAAAAATTAGTTCAATATTGTTCTCCACACTCTTGGGTAATCCTTTTAGGTGGTTTAAAAATCAAATATATATATAAAGAAAACCAGTCATTTAACTATTTATTTAATTTCTAAAATATTTCAAAATCTACAATCAACACACTTTCCACATAAAATTAAACTATACACATTATAATTTTAAATTCTTAAAAAGAATGTTATTGCACTGATTTTAATTTTTCATAAGATATTAATAAGGTTAGAAAACCAATCATTTTATTTTATTTATTATTATTTGTGTTATATAACCAATCATTTAACTATTTATTTAATTTCTAAAATATTCCAAAATCGGTAGAATCAGCATCACCTCAGCAACATAATTACCAGACCTACTTTCTGATGTTTTTGTTTATATTTTTGGGAAAACTCCAATGCTCGGAGCTGTAAACAATATATATATGGAATACAATATAATAAAAGTTTCAGCACGCTCGCATGCTCACAATAATATATAGATACTCTTTCAGATTATCCTCTGCTCCACTTGCCCGCCGTCGTTTGTGCATTTCCGCAGGTTTGTCGAACGCAATATTGTCCCGAAAATCAATTCAAATAAACGAAATTTTCGTAAACCATAAACTGTTGTTGTGAAAACGAAGGGGAAGACTTTAACTCATGCGACAAACTCACCCTGTCCTGGTAGATGCCAAATTGTAATTTTAAAATGATATAGCATTTTCCAAATCCACCCCCTCCTTTGAAATATCGTGATTGATTTTATGTGTTATTTTATGAGTTTAAGTGAGATTTAGGTTTAAATATAGTTGGGTATTTTAATAAATTTCAAATTTTCTTTTTAGAATTTTGTGATTGATATTGATTTTGATAATATTTTTTTATTATTTATATCATAAAATGTTGATGAAGGTTTTAAATTATTTAATATGATTTATTTTTCGAATAAAAATAAAAAATCAATTAATTAATCAAAATATTTATATAGCAAAAATATATCTAAAATATTTATATAACAAAAATATATTCATTTCAAAATCTAGTATTAAAAAATAGTTATTAAGAATTAACCAATAAAAATTAATTATATAATTTTATTAATTATTAAATAAAATTATATATTTATTATTATTTATTAATTATATAATTTTATTAATTATTAAATAAAATTATATATTTATTATTATTATCACTTTGATTTGATTTGATTTGTTTTATTTTTATTTTTCTAATAAATAAAATTGGAATACTATATGATAAAAAAATACAAATGAGTTTTTTTTTTTTTCATTTTCATTTATCTAATATTGCATTTTTTATTATGTCTTTAGTTAGTGTGGAGCTCAGGGAACATGTTTTTTTAATATGTAAAACTTGATTACTGATGTGCCAAGGAAAATCCAAAGGAGTGTGAGTTTTCAGTTCTTTAAAATTGCCTATTTTATTATGTGTTTAATTAGTATTTTATTATGTATTTAGTTAGTGTGGAGCTTTTCAGGTGTAAAATTAAATAATATTTTTGGATTTTTTTCCTCCATCTAGTATGATTATTAAGGGATTTATAAGCTTATTATTTCTTAGTGGAGTGTAGCCATTTAAAATAAGATATGATATATTATGGTCATTATGATTTGTTATTTATGGTATTGAATGATAATTTATGCTATTGAGTGGTTTAAGTATTATATATATATATATATTAATTTTTTAATTAATTTAAATTCGTATAGTATAGTGTTTATGATAATGTATTTTTTGAAATTTTTTATGTTTTAGTTTTGATATTTAATTTTATTAACGGTTTGATGGCGATTATGATAGTCTAGTTAGTGTTTTTCTCATAGATTGATAGATCTTTGCTGTCTTTTTTGCAACAAATTGTTTGTATTTTGGAAGTTAAATAATATTAATCTTCTTTAAGACGATTTTCAAGGATTGCATCTTTCTAGTGAGGAAACTATTTGTATTGAACATTTTTTTAATGTTTTTTTTGTGTTTTTTTTTATGCAATTAATAAGTTTGTTTGTTGTAATTAATGTGGAATGACAATGTTGCTGCCATAATTTTTGTTTAAGATACATTTTATGTATGGTGATTTGATTTGAAATTTAGGCTTTTGAGGTGCAATGTTCATTAGATGTTTTTTGGTTTATTCATAATGTTAAATGTGACTTTAACTCCTGAGGGGCAGCTTAATTGGCAATGGTCATGAAAATGAAGTCTTATGTGCGAGGAGGTTTGAGGTTCAAAGCCCGTTGATTCACATGTGCCTACAGAATGGGCATATATAGGCACCTAGAGGTTATAGTGGTAACAGTTGGAATCAAACCCCTGTCATGCGAGTACGAGACCAACCCAATTGTTGATTCCTCTAAATACAAAAAAAAAGGTTAAATGTAACTTTGTAGTGATCATATATTGTTAGAAAAATTGTCGTAAAATGACACAAATAACTCATACTTAGTTGACTGTAAACATTAGAAGTTATCCACCTAATCATCTCTGCATGGTTCAAAAGGATGATTTTGAGGTTCTATACATTAGGCTTGGGTCCCTACATGATAATTTTATATTAATGAATGGAATATCCTCAATTTTCTTATTAATTCCCTCTTCAATCATGACTCATCAATGTTGACCATTTATGAATCCTTTTGAATGTTTATAATCACGTTTTGCAATCCATGTTCTTCGATTTTCACCTGTTGGTAGATATAGTTGTTAGAGTTCTTGTTTTGGATTGATTTATGTATATGTTAACTCAATATTTGATTGGCTAATATAGTTTATTGTTTTTTATTTTTACTTTTCTTCGGCCCCTCCTAATCCATTAATTGATTAATGATATCTATTAATTGTATTATTAGATTCACACCTAAGTTTATTAAAGCAATGAAACAATGGATGATTCCCTCCCAAACTTAAACCTAAACCTATGGATTTCTCTTGTTCCATCCAAATCGTATTGTTTACCGCCTATTAATTGGAAATAATAAAAGACCCAAGTTTTCTATAATCTTACGGGTAGCCTATTATCCCTCTCACAACACCTATTTGATTATAAATAGAGGTGTTATTCTTGCATTTTTTTAGCTATGATCTTTCAATCTCTAATATTTTTAGGTTTACTTTTTTTCAACTAGGTTTAGTTTGTTAAATAGGTTTACTAGATTTACTAGGTTTACTGAGTAGAACAGGTTTACTTGGTTTATAGGCTTACTAGGTTTATTAGATTGACCTAGGTTTACTATGTTGACCTACTTTTATTAGGTTTACTAGGTTGATCTATGTTTACTATATATTTACTTGGTTGACTAGGTTGAACTAAGTTTACTAGGTTAACCTAAGTTTATTAGGTTGACTTAGGTTTAAGGTTGACCTAGGTTTACTAGGTTGATCTATGTTTATTGGGTTTAATAGGTCAACCATAGTCGGCCATGGTCAACCAAAATCAACTAGGTTTACTAGGTTGACCTGAGTATACTAGGTTTACAAGTTGACCTAGATTTACTAAGTTGACACAGGTTGACATATGTTTATTAATTTTACTTAGGTTCACTAGGTTGAACTAGGCTTATTATGTTGACTTACATTTACTAGGTTGACCTAGATTTACTAGGTTGAACCTAGTTTACTAGGTTGACCTAGGTTTATTAGGTTTATTAGATTTACTAGATTTCCATGGTTAAATATGGTCAAGAAGTTAAACATGATCAACATGGTTATCATGGTCATTTTAGTCAATCATAATCAATCATTTACATCCTTAGCAAACCATGGTAATCATGGTCAACAATGGGTGTCGATGGTCAATTAAGGTCAACCATACCAACCATGGTCAACCTTAGTTGATCAAGGTCTACCTCAATCAACCATGCTCAACTTTGTCAACCCTCTTCAATCATTAATGTAACCACTATTCTAATGTTAATGTAACATCAACTATGGTCGACATTAATGTAATGTGAATGTAACAATGTGATAATCATCAACATTAATATAATATTGTGAGATTAATGTGACATTAATAGTTGACCATGGTCAACCTCATCAACCCTGTTAAACCATGGTCAACCTCATCAACAATGGTCAAACCTTGACAAACATTTTTAACCATAGTCAGCTGACATGAACCATAGTCAATCGTGTTTTACAAATACATGCCATGGATGTTAGCCGTAAGTAGCACAATCACATTAGTAATTGTGGTTGATATGCCAATCAACTACAAGACTATTTTAGTCTGGTAGACCTTAAAATATTATTTCATTTCATTTTCCATATTTTATATGCTTTTCATGTAGATAATAACATTGAACTACATTTACTAACATGATTGTGCTAATAATAATTTGATTTAGTTTTAATATTCAATTAAATATCCTACAAAATTTAAAAATAAATGATGAAATTTAAGATTTTTTTAATAAAATCTAAATATTTTTTACCCTAAAAGTTATGGAAATTCCGGCAATTCCATTAAAAAATTTCTAATTTTTATTATAAAACTTTTTAATTGAGTTTAAAGATTTTTTAAATATTAAGTTTAATTTTTTTTTAAAATAAACCCATCAAAACATTTGATGTTGGCAAGGGCAGAGGGTATTTGCGCTGACGACTTTTGTGGAGGATATAGGCTGTGCACCCCTTCGCTCTGCGGTGAATTGTAGCACATGAAGTCAGCTGTGAGGAGGACTACAAGACAATGATGTCCGACATATGAAATGAGTCTAATATTGGTGGTGCTGCCCTCAAGCTCTGACGAAGCCTGATGGAGTACAACATCCAGATGCTTCTTTATCTGCAAGTGGTGGTTAAACAATATCTGAGAATGCATCTGGGTGCTCTCCTATGGACGGACCATCGTCCGTCATATTCTTAAGCGCCACTTTTTGTTGTGTTGGAGGTTCAGAGCACTGCCGTTATTATTAGACTGATGCCGTATGCCGAAGAGTTGCGTAACAAAAATTCGCCGTAGAGGTTCCAATAATACCCTTTTAAGCGCAAATCCCATAGCCCTACCGAACATCCAAGTGCTAAGCGGATTGTTTGAGGGTTTTTGGCCACCTCAGTGTCCGATGTAATCATTGAGAGTAGACAATCATGGAGAGGAGGCTAAACGCTGTGAGTATTAAGCAGACCGGACATTGGAGGTTGCGGTGAACAAGATTAGAGCTAGTAAAGGTGAGGATTTAGTTAGAGAATAATTGTATAAACTTGTAAGAATTGAGAAAAATTAGAAGAGATAACAAATTTTGTATCTCAATATTCATGAGAATATCAATACATGAAACAATTAAGTTAAATTTAAGTGCATTAAGCAATAAGGCTAAATAAAGCTAAGTGTGTTTTAAGTTATGTTAATGTGCATGTATACCACATGCAAAAACTATATCTAACTAATGTGCATGTACATCAACACCCCCCATCAAGCATAACTTAGGTGATGCAAGAGAGATGAGTCCTAGCAACAAGTCATTTTAGGTGCCCATATACAATGCATGAAAGAGTAAATAGGGAAAACCTAGTCAGAAACCCCCCCCAATGCAAAACTAAAAGAAAAGATAACTGCTAGGAAGTTGTGTCCTTCACCTCGAGATGATCCCGCAAAAAGTGAAACTTTTGCTAAGTGAAATTTTAGTGAAGATGTTGGCAGTCTTCACAGCACTAAGACAATACTACAAATCGATGATCCCGTCATGTATCAATCCTTTGATGTAGTGCATGTGGATCTCATTATGTTTGGTATGTTGACATTGCAATGGATCTCTGCAAAGCTTCAAGGTAATATGATTGTCACACCATATGATAGTCAGACGATGGTTAATGATACCAAGCTTGGAAAGGAAATGATGCAACCAAATGGCTTGAATTGCGACATTGACTTCTTCTATGTACTTAACCTTTGCTGACAATAGAAAAATGGCAGCCTGCTTCTTGTTTGACCAACAAATGGGGCCAGATCCCAAATAATGTACATAGCTGTAAATTGACTCCTTTGCAAATGGATATGGAGGAACAAGCTTCCTTTTTAGAAGTAGAGGTATCAACTCCTATGATTGGATCAACGGCAGATTCTCCTTATCCATGGTTGCATGTCAGTATGGATTCCTTGCAACTTCATCATGTGTTTGGCAATCAAATGCATGTACAATATACGTATACATGGGTCTCTAGGGATGCATGCATGGTGTTATAAATGCCTCTTTGGATGTATGCATGGGCATGCATGACTCTGCGGGTGAGAGTGCATGTGGGGCATCATCAAATTGAGACCTCATCAGATCTATATTGTCAACATCATCAATAGTAGAGGAATCAAAGTCCTCTTCTATGTTTTCGAAAACAATGTCTCCATCTATAGCAGAGTCTTCATCACTAGCGAAGGAAGATATTTCCTCATGTGCAACATCTTCGTTATTGGACAAGATAAAATTCTCATCTGAAACAATTTCATCAACAACAGAAGAAGCAAAGTTTTCATGTGAAACACTATCTTGAGAATATTTGTCCATGTTGTTGAAGAAGTCTTCATCGGTTTCATGACTACTATGATAGATCGAGCTCTTTGTCTCCAAATGGTGTTCTTCTAGATCATCTTCATCACCATATAATCCTTTCAATATAGTCCAAATTTCATGTGACAATTCAATATCTATGATTTGATAAAGAATATCATGAGACACAGATAAACACAATCTTCCATAAGCCATGCCAGATCTATTAAGCCAATCAAACTTCTCATCCTCTGACATTGGTTTCATCTCAATTCCCATGACTATTCGATACAAGCATTTGATCCTAAGATGAAGAAAAATCATTGGCTTCCATTCATAGTAATTGTATGGAGTGAGAATGACAGAAGCTGGGAATTCCATTCTTTCACCAATTCAATTCTCCTGTAGTTTTTGACACTTTCAATTTGTGGAAAATTCTGGCACTTTCAATCTTCGAGCAATTTCCACTGCTTTGATCTTCAAACCTACAAAAAATTGTTCATGCACATTCTTTAGGCCCCTCATTGCTCTGATACCATGTTAGATTATTAGATTGTGAACTGGTAAGGACCTAGTTGGAAAATAATTACATAAACTTGCAAGAATTGAGAAATATTGGAAGAGACAATGAATTATATATCTCAATATTGATGAGAGAATCAATACATAAGGCAACTAAGTTAAGCTTAACTACATGCAAGTACTAAGGGTAACTAAAGTTAACTAAAACTATGTGTGCTTTATTCTATGTAAATGCACATGTACACCACATGCAAACACTAAAGCTAAATAATGTGCATATACAACAATAATAACACTCATTTCCATGAAACTACCTAGTATTCACCATCATGTGTGGCCAAGAATGGTTGCGCCACTTTTCTTGAATGTTGCAACCCATGCACGACGTCTTGAGGTGAACCAGGAAACCACAAGCTCAAAAACAACATCGATAGGCAGTTCTATATAAATTGAGAGGTCACTACTCAATGCAGAAATATTGTCAATTCAAACTAAGAAAAAGCCACATACTTGATGGGAAATCAAAGCATACATATCGGGTTCAAAGGGAAAAATTAACATACAACTTAGAGAATCTAAGTAGAGCACATCAGATTCATACAGAGACAACAAAACATAACTTATTACAAATTCAGAGACAGGACAGACTAATCATAAAACTGGAAGAAATCACAAGTTTTTTATTACTAGAGTGCCTTGCCTTGGCTTGGATTGCTCAGGTAGATGAAAATACAAATTTATAGATGAAGAAGGAGGATCTAGAATTTTCTGCATGTGATTCAGATGACTACACAGTGAAATCTAGAAGTCAAATGACGGTGTGGTAGGTTCGGTGTGGGTGTGGGTGTGGCGGTGACAGATGAAGATGTTGTTGATAGTAAATTTTGGCGTACAACGATGCCGACGTCTTCATTATGGCTTCACGTTTAACATTCTCCCACTTGAATTCGAATGAAGAATCCTAAATCAAGTTACACTAAGTCCTACCATGCCTCTACATAACTCATGTTTATTTCTTGGTAGAATCTTAGTGAGCATATCAGCAGGGTTCTTATCTGTATGGATCTTTTCCAAGGATAATTTTCCTTCCTCCAACACATGTTGGAGCCAATGGTACCTTAAGTCAATGTGCTTGGTTTTTGAGTGAAATGCTAGGTTTTTCGCTAAGTGAATAACACTCTCACTATCACAATATAACACATACTTGTCTTGCTTTATTCCTATCTCTACTAAGAATCGATGTATCCACATCATCTCTTTACAAGCCTTTGCTGCAGTTATGTACTTTGTCTCTGTTGTAGAGAGAGCTACTAATCTTTATAGCCTTGATACCCAAGAAATTGTTACCCCTGCAAATGTATACAAATAACATGTAGTGGACTCTCTGGTGTCTATATCTCCAGCCATATCTGTATTTGTAAATCCTTCAAGCACAATCTCATTATGACCAAAACATAAACAATAAAGACTAGTACCCTTGAAATACCTCAAAATCCATTTTACTGCTTGCCAATGTTGTTTGTTTGGATGGCATGGAACCTGCTCACTACTCCCACTGAATATGCAATGTATGGTCATGTGCATACCATGGCATACATCAAGCTACCAACTTGTTATCACCAAAATAGGGGTTTACATTGTTCCTAGTCATGGTCTTAGATAAGTGTCAAGTCACCCTATGTTTTAATGGGTAGGTGATAGGTTAGGAGTCTCAAAGGTTTCATTTTTCATATCCAAATAAAGTCTAACATCCTTATTCCATGTTTCATGAGTCTTAAATTATTTTTAGAAACTCATAGCTTAAGCCATTTTGAAAATTTTTGGAATTAGCCCCGAAACCACATTTTCATAGCGCAAACAATGTAAAATGTCTGTTTTGCGCTACGAAAACGCTGCTCTTTTCGTAGCACTTTTCCCTGTGCGCTACGAAAGCGCGAATTCGTAGAACAGTCTTGTCAAACATCAATCCGTTAATATTCTGTTAAAATTTTCATTATTAGGTGTCAGCTAGGAGTCAGTCCTTAAGCATGCCGCCATCCAAACTCATCATTTCGAATTTAGGGCTCATTAAGAAAGATAATTTCAAATTCGAAAGGGTTGGCTAGTCTCATCATTTTAGTTTGCATGCAAACCCTCAAACAGAATTGTTTTCGAACGGTAAGCTTTGGTAATTTTTTCACCAAGGTTTTCCTCATCCATAATTCAGGCGAGGCTGACTACCATTGCAAGCGAGGCTGATCAACAGAATTTCAAGCAAGGCCGGTTTTTTTACAGGAATTCAGAAGGAAAGATGACAGAGGAGAAGAGACGTCACAGGTCTGGTCATTGTTTAATAACAGAGCCTGAAAGCACTGAGGTATTAGTCAGAGATAAATCAGTTGTAGACGCCTTCAAGAAAGCAGGAAGCTGGAAGTTTTGTAAGAAATTGCAGGGAGGGCACACTTAGGTGACAAAGGAGTTTGCACTACATTTCACTGGCTCAAGCACAGAGGTCGAAATCTTGAACTTGCAAATTTCTCCAGAGGTCATAGCTTTGGTGACAGAGATCCCTAGGGGGCAAGATATATGGTTCAAAAACTTCAAATTTGACATGGAACCATGTAAGGTGTTTCTAAAGCCAGAGTTTGTAGAAACAGACTTAACCAAGGCAGTTCCCAGAGACTACATCAAGGACAACTATGCCAACTTTCTCTTCAACATTCAACGTTATTTTACCTGTGAAGGCAGATATCAAAAGGTTTATTCATATCATTTTAAACTCCTGTTGCATTTTACTGGTATGATCTCTTTAGATTTGCCTTACTTCTTATATCGAAGTGTAGCTAAGATGGCATATAAAGTACAGTTGAAATCTCAAGGATGTGAAACTTCCCTGTTTCATCATGGTCTAATTAAACTGATAGTTCTACATGAACTCAAAAGGATCAACAAAGAATGGTCTTCGTTTTTGTTTCTATGTGACTTTGGAGTAGAAAATCAAGGTGTAGACATTAGCCCTAGGGTTAAAGGAACTCCATCAGCAGAAACCAGCAAGTCTGTAATGTCCAGGGCAAAAAGGTTTGTTAAGTTGAAACCTAGGAAGCAAGTGAAAGAGCAAGTAAGCAAAACACCAGTAGTCATTCTTGAAACTCCTAAATCTACAAAGGAAAAGATATCTGAGGTTAAAGGAATGACACAAGAACAGTCAACCAACAAACCAGTTCAAAGGAGATTGACTAGAAGTCAAATTGCAAAGGAGAAAGGTAAAACAGTGATCTCGGGAGAAGGTTCAAGCTTGAAGGGTGATTTAAATGATATTTTAAAAGCCATTGATATTGCAGAATCCCCTTTGGTACAGGCAGATGTGATAAAATTTGATCAAATCGAAGAAAATGAAACCCTCCAAGAAACTGGAATTTGAGGATGATGTTATAGCATTTGGCCCTTAACCAGGAAATCCAAGAAGATGCAAGAGTCCAATATTGAGTTGGGAAGAATAGAAGAAGCCTTCGCTGTTCAAGAAGAGTTGATAGACTTTCCATCTCTAAGACTTGAAGGTGACAAAATGATCCAGGTGGATATTGGTGGCCACCTGCCAAGTCCACCTGGACCCCCACCATTGTTTCTCTCAGCATTTTCAGTTTCCTTAATTGTAGCACAACTTACTATTTTTAGCAGTTTTCGGGTCCTGAACTTCCAGAGCCATTTTGAGGCCCTAAACGACGTTTTTTGGGAAATCTGGGGCAACATGGGTCCATGGATCAATGTTTCCTCCCAAAGTGGTAGTGCTCGGATAGATCTTTCTAACGAGCTATTGTACGCGTCAAACGGAGATCGTATGCCAAAGTTACGACCCCGGGAAGTTGGTGTACCAATTTACCCAAACAGGGCCCACAGTTTGGCGTTTCATCTTCTAGGGTTAGGTTTTGGAATGTTAAGGGTTTTCCATTGTTTCTTAACAATAAATAGGCCTTCAAGCCTCATTGTAACACAGTTCAGAGGGATGTAGCCACCACATCTCTTCTCAGAGATAAGCTACCATCGCCCTAGCTAGTTTATTTCCATGACTGTTTGTAAGCATATTTCAGTATTTTACATTAATGAAATGAAGTATTATTTCCGCTGCATATCTATGTTTAGGGTTATCTCTGTAATTTGTTGTGTTCCTGTTTAAGTCCGGATAAGTGGTATCAGAGCGGTCTGCTTTTTCTCTGTTTTTCTTTACATGTCCCCAACGAGGTCGGGATATAAGGAGTTAGGGCTTGCACTGGTCGAACCTTTGCAAGACCAGCCTCGCAAATCCCGAAGGCCTCCCATGGCGGATGAGAAGAAAGACGAGGGAGCAAGAGATCCTATCAAAATCTTGCTCGAAGAAGCCCTCGAGCGACAACGGAACGCGATGATGGACAACTTTGCCCAGATCCTTCAGCGGCTACCCAGAAGCGACGCATCGGCTTCCAGCAGCTACTCTGGAAATGCCACGCCCTTTAAGGTACAAGTTAATTTTGAAATCCCCATATTCGAGGGTCAGATAGACGCAGATGCCGTAGATAAATGGTTAAATATGCTAGAGGGTTATTTTTTTGTTCATGAATTTTCGAGTCGGGAAAAGATTGTTTTCCCTCTTCTCAAAGCAGCCCCCCATGTCAAGGACTGGTGGGAAACCTACTGCGAGCAGAAGGATGAAAGTACTGGCTCACTATTTTCAGCCGCACCCACCTGGAATTCATTTCGGGAGGCCATCAAGGAGCAGTACTACCCTTTCGGAAGTTATGAGGATGAATACGTAAAGTGGACCACGCTGCAGCAGGGAAGGGACCAAGACGTGCGGAGTTCACCAATCTTTTCCTTACCCTTCGCACAAAGTTGGGTATCAAGGATTCAGAGCAACATCTGATACTCAAATACTGTGGCTGCCTGCATAAGTACATCTAGGAAGAAATACAAGTCCTGAACATCTCCTCGCTCGACACAGCATACCGATATGCTGTCAAAGTCGAGCAGAAGTTTAAACAAAAGAAGTGAGACTTTGGATCTGCGAATCCAAAGCAGGGGAAAGGTGCCCCTAAACCACAGAACAAAGGACAAAGCCAAGGCGGGGCAGCCCAAGACAACCCACCGAAGCTGCAAGCAAAGAACAGTGCCGTGAAGCCGAAAAAGGACACGGGAAAATGGTGTGAGTTCCATAAGAGCTCCACTCACAACACAAGTGAGTGTCGGGCCAAGCAGTCACTGGTGGCTGAGCTAAAGGTTTCAGAATCAGATGCATGTTCCGACTCTGAGTCAGAACCTGATAAGGGGAATGACAAAGGGAAGCAGATCATTGATGCGGATCTGAACGCCACTGTTGCTACCGCCAAGATCCAGAAAAATGAACCCGAAGATCCAGAGGAGGAGGAGCGTCTCTTCCACTCCCATATGTGGGTAAAGGGCTCCCCGATATAGTTCATTGTTGATAGCGGGAGCCAAAAGAACCTCATTTCAGCAGAGGTCGTGAAGCAGTTGGGCTTACCGACCACAGCACATCCACAATCGTACACCATTGGGTGGCTTCACCAAGGACAAGATCTTCGCGTGAGCCAGCAGTGTCGCCTTCAATACAACATCAAGCCCTTCACGGATGAGGTATTGTGTGACATTGCTCCCCTTTAAGTTTGTGATGTATTATTAGGACAACCATACTTGTGGAAGCGACATGCTGTGTATGAATCAAGGCCCCGTGCTGTTATTATTACATTGGGAAATGAGTTGTACAGGATACCAGAGGTAGCACCACCTACCGCCATCTCTTTGATTACTGCAAAACAATGCAGTAAGCTCATTTCCAAAACCAGGAAATTTGTTTTCCTGATGATACGCCCTCAAGGGAAGAAGAAGATGGTGGCCACAACCTCCAGACAGGGCCCCTCTGCACAACAACTACAAATGGACAAGGTCGTGGAGGAGTACGAGGACATCTTCACCTCCCCCGTAGGGGTTCCTCTGCACTGTCAGGTCAAGCACTCCATCGATCTGACCCCAGGTGCGCCGCTACCTAATGGACCAATTTATCGGCGCTCCGTTTTGGAGAACGATGAAATCAAGAGGCAGATTCAGGAGCTCCTGCAGAAAGGTCACATCCGTCCGAGTTGATCGCCTTGTGGGAGCCCGATCGTGTTGGTACAGAAGAAGGATGGGACTTGGAGACTCTGTATTGACTATCGGGCGCTGAACAAGATCACTGTCCGTAATAGGTACCCAATCCCACGGATTGATGACCTCTTGGACCAACTAAAGGGGGTGAAATATTTCAGCAAGATCGATCTGAAGTCAGGATATCACCAGGTACCAATCGAACACTCTAATGTGTGGAAGACTGCCTTCAAATCCAAGGAGGGCCTTTTCGAATGGTTGGTTATGCCTTTCGGATTGACGAATGCTCCTGCAACCTTTATGAGGCTAATGGATGACATCTTGCGGCCATTCACCAACTCATTTGTAGTAGTATACTTGGATGACATTCTGATCTTCAGCCAGAGTTGGGAAGAGCACCTCCACCACATCCAACAGGTTCTCCAAACACTACGGCAACACAAGCTATGTGCCAATTTGGAGAAATGCACTTTTGGCATGACCCAGGTTCAGTATCTGGGATACATCATTGATGAACAGGGGGTGCATGTGGATCCAGCCAAGATCCAAGTCATTCGGGATTGGCCATCTCCAACCACTCTAACAGAGCTCCGCAGCTTTCTAGGTCTTGCCAACTTCTACTGCAGGTTCGTGTTGGGGTTTTCTCATATTACTTGGCCCTTGAGTCAAGTCACCAAGGGAGGGGTGAAAGAAAAATTCTTTTGGTCTGAATCTCAACAGAAGGCATTCATAGAGTTGAAGGATCGCCTCTGCACGGCACCAGTGCTCACGTTACCAGATTTACAACAACCATTTGAGGTCGAGACAGATGCCTCTGACTATGCTATTGGGGCAGTCCTTACTCAACATGGACATCCAGTGGCATATCACAGTGAAACACTTTCAGACACAGTCCGGAAGTACCCCACTTATGATAAAGAGATGTATTCCATTGTGCAGGCCTGCCGACAATGGAAGCATTACATTTTGGGGAAGGAAACGGTCATCCACACAGACCACTGACCCCTGCAGTTCATACAGACCCAAGGGAAATTGCAGAATGATCGCCATCAGAAGTGGTCTACATACCTGCAACAGTTCCACTTGAACATCAAGTATAAGAAGGGCAGCACCAATAATGTTGCAGATTGCCTCAGTCGACCACCGATCATGGCGTTAACGACCGTGCTCAACTCTTGTGGGCACGAGACTTCTGAGTGGCCACTTCTCTACAAAAGCGACCCAGAATTCAGCCACACATACCAGACACTCTTGGAGGGTCGGCATGTTCCAGATTTTCACCTCCAGGATGCCCTGTTGTGCCACCTAGGTCACCTTTGTGTTCCTTCAAGCGAGCGTGCCAAGATGATTTGGGAAGCACACTACAGTCAGGCTGCTGGGCATTTCGGGGTCGAGAAAACAGTGGCAGTACTGCAAAATTATTTCTATTGGCCGAATCTTCGACAGGATGTTGGGAAGTACATCAGATCATGTACTGCTTGTGCCATTGCCAAACCGACCATCAAGAAGCACGGCCTCTATACCCCGTTGCCTACCCCTAGTTGACCTTGGGAATCCATCTCCATGGATTACATGTCAGGCCTTCCTTCCACTAAGCATGGAAATGACTATGTTTTTGTGGTCGTCGATAGGTTCTCGAAGATGGCCATTATGGCGGCCTGCAAGAAGAATATCACAGCAGAAGCCACTGCTAAACTCTTCTTTGAACGAGTGTGGGTGCACTTTGGGATCCCACAGTCTATCATCTCAGATCGGGACAGTCGATTCCTCAGCACATTTTGGTCCAGTCTCTGGTCAATGCTGGACACCAAACTCACGAAGTCCACAACCTTCCATCCTAAAACTGATGGCCAGACAAAGGTTGTCAATAGGACGATTGTGCACATTCTGTGCATGTATAACTCAAGGCATCCACACACATGGGACGAGAACCTCCCCTATGTTCAGCACAGCTACAACCGAGCTCTTAACAGCTCCACTGGCCATAGCCCTTTTCAGGTGGGTTTGGGATTCCAGCCACTATGCCCCATTGATGTGGCCATGCCACTTGCAGCTACTCACATAAATTCAGCTCATGTCCAGTCCGAAACAGATAAGGCCACCAGCTTCATTGAGCGCATCCAACATATTCGCCAGCAGGTCCATGAAATTATGGAGAAATCAAATGCCAAGTACAAGCAGCGACATGATCAACATCGGGTGCCACACAAGTTTCAGGTGGGCGACAAAGTCTGGTTGCATTTGCAAAAGGAACGCCTGACTAGAGCCTATCGGAAACTGAGACCACTCCGATATGGTCCTTACACCATTAATAAGGCTATGGGAGACAATGCATTTGAGCTCAGCATTCCCCCATTCTTTGGTCTGCACCCAGTGTTCAATGTGGACCGCCTTCGGCCATACTTTCCACCATTGCTAGACACATTCGACATTGCAGAACAGCTCACACCCACAGAATTAAATCCAAATTTCATGGAACAAGCTGCAACTGATCGGATCATGGACACACAGATCAAGAACACTCGCCAACAGAATATCCAACTGTATCGAGTTGTCAATGCAGGCCAACTCCTTCACCAGGGCAAGTGGCTCACCAGGGAACAAGTTCAGCAAAAGTTTCCTCATCTCATGGAAGAACTCAACGCAATGGGGACCATTGCTTCCTAAGGGGGGGGGAATGATCCAAGTGGATATTGGTGGCCACCTGCCAAGTCCACCTGGATCCCCACCATTGTTTCTCTCAGCATTTTCAGTTTCCTTAATTGTAGCACAACTTACTATTTTTAGCAGTTTTCGGGTCCTGAACTTCCGGAGCCGTTTTGAGGCCCTAAACGACGTTTTTTGGGAAATCTGGGACAACATGGGTCCATGGACCGATGTTGCCTCCCAAAGTGGTAGTGCTCGGATAGATATTTCTAACGAGCTATTGTACGCGTCAAACGGAGATCGTATGCCAAAGTTACGACCTGGGAAGTTGGTGTACCAATTTACCCAAACAGGGCCCACAGTTTGGCGTTTCATCTTCTAGGGTTAGGTTTTGGAATGTTAAGGGTTTTCCATTGTTTCTCAACAATAAATAGGCCTTCGAGCCTCATTGTAACACAGTTCAGAGGCATGTAGCCACCACATCTCTTCTCAGAGATAAGCTACCATCGCCCTAGCTAGTTTATTTCCATGACTGTTTGTAAGCATATTTCAGTGTTTTACATTAATGAAATGAAGTATTATTTCCACTGCATATCTGTGTTTAGGGTTATCTCTGTAATTTGTTGCGTTCCTGTTTAAGTCCGAATCACAAAAACACAGTTCTTTCCACTCAAACAGAAAAAGCCAGTTACGAAGTAATGGAAGAAAGGTTAAAGGCTGCTAATAATGAAATTGCTAGACTAAGAGTGAGAGCAAGAAGGCATGCTGCTGAAAGGACAGATTTCAAAAGGATAAAGGCTCTCTAGGAAGCTGAAAAAGTTTCCAAACCAGAAATAGTCAACAGTGAAACTCAGTACTTTACCTGGACTGTTCCTGCAATCAAAGAAGCCAGATTTGTAAGGAGGATTAATGCTCAGTTGAGAGCTACTAACAGGAAATTGAAGAGACAAATTGAAGACCTAGAAATATAGTTAACAAAATCTGGAAAAGGGGCTACAACAATAATGAAACAGGGTGATGAAAAAGGGCAGTGAAGGATACATCTTAAAACAGTTTTGGCATATAAAAAGAAGGACAGCTGTGAAGAAGAACATCTTATAAGGGTAAATGGTTTTGATTTTTGGTTGATCATATCAGTCTTCATGGAATTTTGAAAAAAAAACTCCAAAACTACAGATTTTTGAAGGCCGTGTTGAAAAGGAGCATACACAGCAGTTTCGTAGCGCGCTACGAAACTGCTGAAGATGATCATTTAGCACTTATAGATGCTTTTCGGAGGTAAGGTCTGATTAATTCCAAATTTTGAAGTTGCTGGTAGACATGGGATCATATATGAAGTTTCAGATGGCAGTGGTGTAGAAAGCAAACTTCCAAGAATTATTTCATAAGTGATATAAAGGTTGTGCTACGAAAACAGAGTATTTTCGTAGCACAGTCATGTTTCATCCTTTCCTCCATATTTTCGAGTTTCATTTTTGCACAGGTGGAAAATGAAGTTTTTATGGATTATTAATGCATGCCACATGTACACTAGCAAAACTGTTTGAAGATAAGCATAAAGGATTAAGGGCCTTAAAAGGAGGAACTCTGTCTCCTAGTTTTCAGGATAGTTAGGTCATGACTCAGCAGGTTTTGCAACAACACTATGGACATCATCAAGCTCGAAGAAATGGGTTGGAAGCTGATTAAAGAATGTACTAAAGTCATAGATAAGGTTGTTGAAAGCATGTTTTAGGAGTTTCACTCCTATTTGTACTAGGAATCTTAAAGACAGCAAGCTGTCAAGTTGTAATTAAGTAGTTTGTTTTATGAATAGATAGGTGTCAGTGTTAGGAATTTGAATTCCCCTAAATATGGATCATAGTATCCAAGGTTGTAAACCACTATATAAAGCTTGAGAACCGAATTCCTAAGTGTTGGTAATTTTATTAGCAAAATAAAGATGTGTTATTGTAAGAAATTGTGGTTTTTTCAAACTTAATACAAAGATCAGTTTTACTACTAAGGATTCACAAGGGGTTTATGTGGTTGATGTTTTTATGGCCTTGTTCAATTACTTATTTGCAGTGGTATGAGCTTGTGATACTTAGAATTCATTGGAAAATGCTCTAACTTCCTTCACATGCTTGTAAACTGTGTTGATTTACTGTGTTACTATTTTACTTGTAAACCTAAACTCCAAGTGCCTTGACTTCCATGTTTTGCTGATCATGATTTTTTGTTGAAGACTACCTTGACTCCATAGCCCAATGAATGTTTGCTAATATTTGATTCAACCAAGTTCTACATTTTGTTTGATTTTACTACTAGAGTTAGCCATCTAATTATTAATCAAAAATCTTAAACCTATTGAGAGAGCCCTCTCAGGTTGAGGAGGCTAAGCCTCAGCCAAAAGATTGGTTTGAAAGAGTTACTCAGAGTCTACTTGATCAACAACCTATCAGAGTTAGATTTTGTGATAACACAACTGCTGAAGCATAAGAAATCTTGTTCATTTCTTCCTTCTCCTTGTCATCACTAGGACATAAATCATTACTCAACTTGAAGTGGGCTGCAAGGGGTGTACCAATTGTCTTGACATCCTTCATATTAAACCTGTCAAGCACCTTTTTGATATATTTTCTTATGACAACCTGTTGAAGCCTCGAAATTCACTGCAACAACATGGGGGATGACCACCCAGTTCGGACCTTAAAGCAACTCCTTTTCCATTTGGAATGGTGGTTCCGACTGGTTCAACTAGGTCCAGTTACCTTCTCTCAATATCCAAAATGGCTTACAATATGAATTTCATCCACCAATGGAGAAGAGACATCAGATCAAACCTCTTGCTGATCAGGCAAGAAAGTGATCCTTAAGATGATCTGGGGCTCAGCCAAGCCACAACTAAAGTTTGCCTCTTTGGGAAGAGGACTTATAAGAATGTAAAATTAAATCTAAATGCAAAATTATTCTATAATGCAAGCAAAAGGAACTAAATCCTAATCCTATCTCAATTAGGCAGATATAGATCTAACCCAACTGAGAGCAAGATATTTAAATGATTGAGATTTAAATACGTCTGGATTATATTGAATATCAAGTTAATGAAGTAGTTCAATTAATTGACATTATGAATACCAAGTCACATTCTATTAAGAGACCTCTTGACTGAAATAATCAACCAACAAAATTTAGGAAGAAGTTCACAAAAATGATATTGATTGTTTAATCAGTAATTCGAATAATTAAACAATAATGTGATGAAGAAGTTCACAACATATTACTATTTGTTAAACTATTATTAAAAGACAATTTTATGAGTAAATAGTTACTCAGAAATCAGAGTTCAACCCATAAGAGCAAAGATAAATAATAACATATGATTGAGACAAATTATTCATACCGACAAAAGTGCAAAAATATGAATAAACTAACACATTCTTGCCATCATAAAATGAAACTAGTATTTAAAGCAGTAGCATTAGAAATACCAATTTATTGAATCCATTTCTCTTGCTCTGGTCTCCAACATTCCTTTACATTGCTTGAATTTTTGTTGTTACAATAAGAGCTGCAGAAGTGTAGACTCTGCCCATCACACATAATTCAGAATGCAAAAGAAAAATTCTTAATAATCCCCAGATTTGAGATTTTCACTCCTCCCACCTACAACTCTAAATCCATATTACAGAAGTGCTTTTAGAATTCTAGAATTGCAGAGGAGAGAAGCCCTTCTTACATTATACAATATGATATCTATAATATTTACAAAAGAATTTAGGATAAGAAAGTTTGTTGAAGAATAAATCCTCTCCATCAATTTTTCATTGGCTCAAAATTCCATTGTTTGATTGTTGGAACATTCTTATTGATTGATATCTTGTTCTCCTCATCTCTTCAACTGTTTTCCTGCAAAATCAAATTAAAACAAAATTAAAATGCAAAAATAAAATCACAATGCCAAATCTGGAATTAAAATAAATCCAATCAAATTTAATTAAATAAATAATTGAAAAGGAAATCTGAGCTTTCTATTTATGTCTGTGATGATTTAATTGGCCAAGGATATCATTGACGAATGAATTTGCATTCAGAAGAGGCTTGGGAAAATGAAAATGCAGAAAATAAAACTCAGAAAAAATAGTTTTATTAAAAAATTCGGAGCTTGATCTTCTGCTGGATTTTAGACCCAATAAATGATAAAATATGTTAATGAAACCTTCTCAAAAAATTTCTCCATGATTTTATCTTTCCAATGAGTCATCCTGGGCCTCATTTGGCCAAGTGAAACTCCATTTATGAGCTTTTGAAATTGATATATTAAAATTGCTAGAATTCTGGAATTTCTGTTACCTAGATTAAAAATCAGATTTTTTTGATTAAATTCTATTTCTAAATTAGATCACTGTTTAATTAATTAATAACAATTAATTATAACTGCATTATTAATTTCTTAATAATTATTTAATTAACAAAATTAATTATTATTATTATTTTTAATTTAATGATTAATTAAAATAGCATATTATATATATATATATATATATTATAATTAATATATAATATTATAATATTAATATAATATTATATTAATTTAAAAATATTTTAATATTACAAAACCAATGGTTCATGTATTAGTGTGAAGATGGTGGAGAGTGTAGTAATTAGTGAAGAGG
Organism: Pinus tabuliformis; assembly: GCA_031772625.1. Lineage (NCBI taxonomy): Eukaryota > Viridiplantae > Streptophyta > Pinopsida > Pinales > Pinaceae > Pinus > Pinus tabuliformis. Next base: position 787,889,823 of record CM062810.1, read on the forward strand.
GTATTGAGTGATAAGGCGTGACGTGAGGGTGATGGTGAGGTGAGTGAGGTGGAGGGATAAGGTGTGATGGTGATGTGAGGGTGATGTTACGGAGGGATAAGGAGGATCGAATAAATTTTATGTTAAAGATTTTAATCCTCGTATATTTTAAAAATTGTGTATCGGAGTTTTAATACTGGTGCATAAAAAACAAAAAGTTTTATTTGCGATATGCAATTTGCGATGTATCGCAATATTGCATCATAATTTTTGATCGCAGTTTTAAAATCACAATTCTTAGAAGGAAGCAAGTGATATGAAGTGGGGCTCATGTAGAATTAATAATCCTACAAATTGGACTATAGTCACTTTGCAATTTTGAGAATCTGGTCTTGGCAATTTGTTTTAAAATAATAAATTGGAGTAAATTACCAAGATTCTGAAACACGTTTTCATCCGTTGTATGATTTAGCTGGGTCATTTTGTAGGATCGTTAGTGAAAAAATGAAAAAATAATAAAATTTAACTAAAAGTCAATATTTACAATGAATGACTATTGAACTTAATTAGTTACAAAAATTGAAATATTATACATTTATTTACAATTTTAGTCCAGGCGAGAAAATGATCAAACTTCAAAGTAGTGCCATTTACAAACTGGTTGACCAAATGAGGCGAAACAAGTATTGATGGAAAGCTTATGAAAAGTCAGATTCAAAGAAACAATCAAAACATAAATCCGAAGAAAGTAAAAAAATGCAAAAATTCTTAATGAAAATTATAAAAGGTGTTTTGCCAAAAATTAATGGAAAGGGTCCCCATTATTTGAAGTAATGGGGGGTGTTGGGTTTTCCCTACAACAATGGCGACACACTAGGAAGAACTAGTTATCTCTAGTTAAAGATAACAAACTTTAATTTATCCAAAGGTTGAAAATAATGGAGTTTACGAAATCGTCTAACAGTAAAATATTTCCATAAGTCCCACATAAAATAGATTAAGCAATATGAGTTTGTAAAGATAAGTACTCAAAGAAGACTAGAGTAAAAGTCATGAATCCAAATTTGGGAAAATTTATATTAAAACTACCTCATATAATAATAGAAGAAGGTAGAGATAGGAGTTTTTGATAAAGCATACATCCATTTTATGTTTGTCTCTGACATCGCTTCGCTTCTAGCGAGCTTGAACAATACCCCGACGAAGTTGTCTTTTATGACATACAAGCTTAGTCCCGCTGCCAATGAGCTCCCATAGCCCCGACGGGTTTACTTGTATTTTCCATGCTTCCTTTTTAATCACTCTTTTGATAAGCGTATTTGCAAGCTTGTAGTTTATGATATATTTGAGTGAAAGATGTGGGATGGTAATAGAGATTTATGTTTAATGGACATAATACTTTCATAATGTTTGCTCCAAATCCTTTCCCTACAACTATCAATCAGAGGCTTTTATGTGGAGCGGTGGGAGGGATTCATTGTGTTAAACTCAAATCAATTCTTTCCTTCAATCACCTAGAAAGGATGTGTGTTCCTCCATGAAAAATATTTAAAGCTAGATGATCTTATGGTTCCATAAGGATATGCCTTTAATGATAAATGAAATTCACTGAAATGGATAGAGTTAAGAGATTTCCCATGTATGCCAATCACTGTCAGGCGAGGAAAAAAGCCTTTCATATAAATCATGGCAGAGTCACCAAAATGAAATCAAAACTAAAAGCAAAAGGAAAAGAATTCTTAAACTAAAGTAAGAAAAGAAATCAACAAACCAAAATAAAATTGAAGAAAGCAAAAATTGAAAGAAAAATCCAAATTTAAAAGATAAACTCCATCAAGACTACTTATACAAATGTCTCAACAAAAGAGATAAAAGAAAATAATCATGTGAATGTTCCTTCTTTTGTTGAGATTTAGATAAATTTTATCTTGCAGAGTTATAAGCATTTTGGCTTCCGATAGCAGTGATGATAGATAATATATTAAATGAGAAGTCTCTTTCTGCTGCAAACTTTCTTGTTTCGAAGCAAAACCTGCAAAAAACATCTTAATCATTTTCGAATAAAAGCAATGCTTAAGGAAACAGTTAAAGGTTCAGAAACTCCCCAGTTTAGTTGATTCAATGAGGATCATTACTGCTTCTTTCAAGAATCTCAAAGAAAACTAAACAAAAGAGAATGAACTTCAACACTAATCTGGTAGAGGCACAATAGGTTCATGAAGACCTGCAAAAACAGAGTTAAAGATCAACAAAAATTAAAAACGAAACTAAAAACAAAAGTAAAATAATGAGAATGGGTACATGAAACTTACCATTGGAGAATTTCATTTAATCTTACCTTGAAATATATCATTTTATCCAATACTAGTTAACTCTGTACTTTAATTAGAATTAAAAGCATGAAGAAGTTGAACTAACTGAAATCTTATTAACCCAAAATCATCATTTATTAACTCTATACTAAAGCGAGCAGTAAACTAGAATAATGTAATGCTTTGTGTTCAAGGAATCGAAAATGAACCAAACTCATCAAAATTAGAATGAAGATATGCTTCTTAATGAAACACAACGATGAATGTTCTCTTAATAGTACAAGTTTTGTATCAACTCCATGATTTTCATAAATTGCTCAAAATCAAGACCAAATCCAAGACAATTTAAAACATAAGTAGAGATAAAGCGGTCTTGAATTTTATATATTTAAATATAGAGTTATATATTAAAATTGAAATATAAGAGAAATCAAAAAATGATTTAATCGTGTTGCAAATTTATTATTAATTGCTTCCTTATCACAATGGCTGCCCAAGAGTGCCTTAAAATGTTTTATACAGGACAATGTTTTATCAGATGCAATGCACATCTTTCAAATTACGAGATTTATCTTTTCCGATATGTGACCAAATGTTACATAACGATTGAAAGTCAATGGCAGAGAGGCATGCATCAGGGTCTATTGTATTAAAAAAAACTTAAGGTAAGGCTTCATTGAATTTTGCAATGCGATACAAGCGTTGCAATAGCGAATTTGCGATATGGGTATATGCTATGTAAAAATGTGATATCGCAATTGCTATGTGAATATATGCGATCAAGTGATCGCAATATCAGGGAATCAAATATAGGAGTTGTTAAAATGACACACTGATATTATTTTGTGATTGTGAGGATGCGATGAATGATGTGGAAAATTGGTGGGACCATCTTTGAATTTTATAATAAATTGGCAATCAGAAGATTTTGAATACGGGATGTAATATTGTTGATATGCCGATATGCGATATGGAACAAACCCGATCATTTAATTATATGGATTTAATTTCATATCAGATCTGGGACCTCGGAACTTTTTAAATGTATGCCCCAACTGAAATTGTGATGGACGCGATATATTTTAAAACTGGATTTAAATGTCATATTGGGTCTAGGACATCGAAACTTTTTAAAACATGCGCTTCAACTAAAATTGCGATTTATAATCAGTATACGATATCTTTTAGAACTAGATTTAAATGTGGTATCGGGTCTAAGATTGGGTGGATATCACAATACTTCAATTGATGCTTTATATGAAATGTCCCGACATTAGGATTCTCTGATAATTATACGCAGCATTCCGTCAAAGTTGGGATGTTTTAAAGTATCCAATTTACATGGAAGTGCCCAACTCAATTTTTCTTTCTATAAAAACTTCATTCAATAATTTGATTAACCATCAGATTATTCGATCGGAGGAAGATGTTATCACGACTTTCTCATGAGGAGATTTGCGATATTATAATAATCCAATATGAATTTCCTAATAATGTATGTAAAAGTCTAAAAGGATTTTTAATGAAATATATAAGGAAAATTAATGAATCCTCAAATTCTGACAAAACAACTAATACTTCCCTGAGCATGCTGCAGATTTAAAATAGTTGCCTGCTTGTTTCAAGTCTCCAAAATCAAAGCAATGAAGACCTGCAAAAATAAACAGAACATAAATAAGCAATAAATCATGAAAAAGAGAATCAAACAATCGATGAATATGAACCTTTAAAATGCATACCTGGAAGAATCTTGATTGTAAGTTTACCTCATGAATCTTCAATTTCTCCCATGTATCTTTCAAAATTCCCATATGTTCAAGATCATCTATTTATTTAATCTAAAATTCTAAGTAATGAACTTTCATATTACATCCACCTCAAATTCATATCAAATGAGAAGAGTGTTGGCAATGAGATTTGCAGAAATACTCATGAATCAAGGATTGCCAAATCATGACAATTCTTTGGATTTTCTTCATACATGATTAATGTGATGTTTTTCAAAACAAGACAATTAAGGACTTCACAAATATGCATGATCTGATTATTCAAGAGCTTTTAAAATATTTTAAGCTACTTTTTCGAAAATGAAAGGGAATGCCCATAAGAAGTCAGATTCATTACTTGCTTTATTGAAATCTGAAATAATGAAATAGGAGCTAACAGAAAACAAATCTAATCTAAATTAATCTATTCATATTTCTAACTTAATTAAGGGAACATGACTAGGTATAGTCATACTTCCAATGTAACCATGTAAGCATTTTAATTCCTACATGTATGTACAAATCAATCATTAGTAACAAAAATACAAATAAAATTAAGCTAAGGAAAATAAATCTGAATTTAGAATATACAGTTATTGCTAATATATTATTTACAATTACCTTCACTTGAAATGTCCTTTCCAGTTGAATTTCAATAAGATCATAGAAATATGAATGAATTTCTATTGATGATTGGAAGAGGTTCAAAAGAGGGGTTAACAAGCCAAATCATGGAAATGAGCTTTTAGATATAATGGTCTGCATAAATATGTTAGTGTTATGTGCAAGTGTTAAATTATTAACAATCTTCTGTGAAGGAAAACTTTCCAAATAAATGGGTCAATGAAAATTGGATGAAAATCTTCTAGATATAGTGGAAGATTATTAATTGAATCAGATTGCTGGTCATATTGTGATAATTCACTCTTGTTTACACTACCTTTGAGAAGGTAGAAGTAATCGATAAGAAATGAATATCAATTGAAATTGGAAGAAAAATAACTTTTGATGTTCACGATTAGAATCTAATACTTCATTTTCCCATTCAGACAACACATCAATTGAGTGTTCAATACTGAGATGCTCAATATGCCACCACAAATTATCTAAAAATCGAAATTAAAAACAGAAAAAAAATATGAATTTAAACAAAATAAATGAAGAAAAAATAATAAAATCAAATCATAGTTTACACTAGTGTTACAATTATTGTTACAACACAATTGGGACCAACTTAAAACAACTTCATTTTCACAAGTCTTGGTTAGAATAATAGAATTCGAATTATTTCTAATACCAACTTGTGAATTAGAAAGAGAATTATGTCTATGAATAGGAATGAGATCTTGATCGTCATATAAATCATAGATTGGAATGTTTTCTCGAATGCTGAAATCATTAGTATGATTAATTATTTGAAAATGAGAATTATTTGAAACAATTTCTGAATTAGAGTGTTCTTCATTTTCACATTTGATTATTCTTTGATCATGAAGTTTCAATAGTGAAGTAGACAAATCAATGTCCTCAATGTCAAAGTAATTATCATAAATGACTTCAGGATATTCATTAGAATTCCCTTTGATCTTATCTGATGTATCAAAACAAGAAGGAATATAAGGCACATGTTCATTAATGCCAGAAGAATGATCAATAACTAATTCTCTATCTTGATAAAAACTAATCGGAAATTCATTACAATTAGCCTCTCCGTTTTCTAAAATATCATTAATGTTAAGAGGAGATAAATTTCTATCAGCAAAAATATTAGGATAAAGGGAAAAATGAGAATAAGAAGTAATGGATTTAAAAATGTCTTTATTTGAGAACTCTTGTGCATTCTGTTCATTGTAAATTTCAGGTTTGAGATCATTCATTTGTGTACTTGTGCTTTCTTGAAAAATATTGCTTTGTTGTCCTGAATTTGGCATTTGTTCATCATAAAAGAATTCAGAAATTTGTACAGCAAACTGCGTATTATTGGAAACTTCGATTGCTACTTGTACTTGCTAATTTATGTTCTGATTTTCTGAATTTAACGCATATCGATTTTCAGATTTCAAAGCGGTATCTTCTTCAAGATTATTGCTAGTATCTTTTTGCACTTGAATTGATCTAGGAGGATCTCGTTAGATCAATTACACAAGTTTAGTGTTGTCATTAGCAATTCAATCCGGTGTTGTTCAATTTCGACAGTGTTGATTATGGTTCAGATTGTTCAGGTGATGTTAATGGTTTTCATGGTGATGGTTTTGTATCTGGTTGTCGACATGTGATTATCGTCCGCCTCGCAGGATTTCGTTGTCGACATGTTGGTTGTCGTCAGTGCGCCATGATATGGTTTGTCTTCCATGTTGCCGGGGTTGGTTGTCATCTTCAAGTTACGATGGTTGCAAATGTCACTTTGTGACAATTTGATGTAAAAGGTTTTTTTGATGTAAGGCTAAAACCTATGACTAAACCCTAGCCCTAAAAACTATGGAGGAAAACATCAAAAACCTAAAGTCCTAAAAACCTAATATATTACTTCTATGCATTAAATCATGTATTAAACATACATTAAAATGCATTAACAAACATAAAACCTAAGTCCTAAACCTTTTACCCTAAGTTCTAAACCTATCGAAACATATCCCAATACAAACTATGTATTAAACAAAACATATAAATCGATGTTTTCAACCCTCGGGTTATGAAATACATTATAAAACATTACAAAACTTCAATCCACAGTCATAAACTGCAGGATTAACCGCGTGGGGAAGTTAAACTTGAAAGCGGGCATGTGAACATGCGGAGGTAACATCACGGTTAAAACATCGGGCTTGGAAACCATGGAGGAGACCGTAGAGAGATCGCGACCATGTGAAAAATTATGGTGACAGTCAATCGCCAACAGTTCACCAAAAACTGCCATTTGCTAGCCGCGTCAAAAACTATTATCATGTGAACAGGCAGATGATAATAGTGCGGAGTTCACCTGACCGCAGCACTAACCACGCGGGGACTATGATATGTGAATAGGTTACAGTCGGAGGTTATGTCAACCAGAACAGCTAGAGAAAACCATAATGTGTTAACCACCGGAGCACCGTCATCCGAGATTGCCGGAAGGCAACTGTCACATGCATTGTCTCCTCCTCCGCCCGGTTAGTGAACAACTAACGGTCTTCGCATTAACATAAGGTTTATATTTGGGTTTTGTTACAGTTTTGGTTTTAAAATTAATTCAACCACCATGCAGGTGTTCAAACATGATAAGACCTTAACTCCAAGAACCCAAATTATAACAAATGCATTCCTAAACTCGGTGGAGGAAGTTCGAATGCACTTGGTGGGTTTTAAAAGGAAGTTTGTTCATTGAAGTAGAGAGGGAGTGGTTTTGGGTTTTTGTATGCAGGTTCTGGAGGTTATAGTCGATTTTGTTTTCAGTGTAACCGAGGCATCGAGAGTTGGAATTGGAAACCGTGATAGGCGTTGGAAGGCTGGTTTAGAGAGCTATCCTTTGACAGTGACCAAAATTTCCTGTGTGCACATTCAGATTGGTCAAATTGCTGTGTAATCGACCTCTTCGGTTTCAATCCTAATAAAGCGGTCGCCCATCTTGAAAGCGGACCCAGAGACGTAGTCCATCAGGGACGAACTCCATAATCAATCTTGATGTCTGGTATCGCTGTGTTTTTTGCTGTTCTCACTTCTGTTTTACATCTTACTTATGTTTTATCAATTGTCGTAAAGTATTTCTTCTCAAGCAGTTCTCTCGGTTTCTGCACTTTCAGTTAACATTCTATTCATTAATGGCATAATCAATTCTACTTCAGTTTTAACATATGATCATTTCAGATCATATAATTTGGTATCAGAGCAGGTTTCGTTTGTAGAATTTGTCATTGAATGTTAACCAGGTCGAAGTCGCAACGTGGAGAAGGAATCCTTCGGCAGATTGATCCAGAGATTGGAAAGCGACGAGTTGTTCATAAGTCGACCATGACAGGATCTGATGCAGGTGAAAACACTGAAACTAAGATGAGTGATGAACAATTCCAACAAGCATTCTTGATTATGCAACAGATGTTGGGAGAACTCTACAAAGACAAGAAGGCGAGAGATGCAGCTTCTTCTTCAAAGACATTGAAGAAGGACAAAGGTAAAGGCAAGGCTGATAAACCACCTTCACCTCCATCACCTCCATCATCTCCATCATCATCATCATCATCACCTTCTTCTAGTGTAGAATCTGAAACAGAAAAGAAACCTAAGAAAACATCTCTTTTAAAACTTGATGTAAAATTTGAGTTACCTATTTATGATGACAAAATGAATCCTGAAAAGCTAAATAACTAGATTAAGCAGTTAGAAGTGTATTTTCGTATTCAGAACATCTCTAAAGATAAAATGAAAATTCAGTTAGCTACACTTAGAATGGGGGGAACAACTTTTGTCTGGTGGGAAATTAAAACTCAGATAGATGTAAAGCGAAAAGGAAAAGTCATCTCTTCATGGTCTAAGTTTTTGAAAGCTCTTAGGAAACAATTCTATCCTTTAGGATACATGCAACAAGTTGTTATTGATTGGCAACATTTCAGGCAAGGTAAAGGGCATAGTGTTCAGGAGTTTACTTAGGAGTTCAGAAAGAAAGCATTAACGCTTGGTATTTCATTGGATACACATGAAACTTTATTAAAATACATCGGCAATTTACATTCATATTTGCAGCATATATTATTCATGTTTAATCGTGATGATTTTTATGAAGTGTGTGTTCAGGCCATACATATTGAATCAGGTGGCAGACCATTCAAGTTTTCATCGCAATCATCCAAAGAGTTGGAAATCAAAGATTCCAATGACAGTAAGGGGAAGAACAATTCGAAGAGAAAGAAATCAGCGATAGCTCAAAAGGAAAGACCTACTTGTTCTCATTTCCAGAGAATCGGTCATGATGAATCGAAGTGTTGGAAACTTCATCCAAAACTTAAGCCCAAAAAGTTCCTTAAGGAGAAGGATGAAAAGAAGGCAATTGCAACAGTCCAGCAAGATCTAGGTTCAAATTCAGGTGATGAAAGGAGGATAACTGCTATGGTTACGACAGGTAAAACTTCTGACACTGGTTCAAGTTCGAATACTATTGCATCTTCATCAAACATAAATCCTTCAAATGAGGATAAAAGAGTTGAATTGTTTAACATAATGATAACTTCTAAGCACACAAAGATAGATACAATGTTTGACAGTGGATCACATGCCAATTTAATATCTGAATATTTAGTTAAGAACTTGGGTTTGGAGACATGGAATCATCCAAGACCTTACCCATTAGGATGGCTAAATAAATCAACTCAAATAAAAGTCACAAAACAGTGTCGATTAAGATTTTCCATTACAGCTAATTACATTGATGAAGTGGAATTAGATGTGGTTCCAGTAGACATATGTGGAGTTGTCTTAGGAAGTCCTTATCTTTATGATCGTGATGCAGTATTTTACAGGAGAGAGCATAAATATCACCTTAAGAAAGATGGGGTTGAATTTATTGTTAGGGCACATCAAAACAAAAATCACTTGAATTTAGTTGTTGCTAATAAGATGAAGCGATTAATAAGTTCAAATAAAATATTTGTAATCATGTGTGTAAAGGAACAACATAAGAATCGACAAGATGTTTGTTCAAGTTATGAGACTCAGCTTAAAGATAGTTTGATCAAAGAAGTAGAAACTTTTCCAGTTCTATTTAAAACTAAACATCTTACTCATAAGCAGGGAATACAACATGAATTACAGTTTGTGCCTAAAGCTCCTCTTCCTAATGTCAGAATGAATCAATTTAGTCCAAGTTTGGAAAATATCAGTTACAGGGATGCAGGTCAGTATTGGGGAAATTCAGTGTTAAATTTCTCTTGTATTGTGTCACCAATTCATGTTTCGAAGAGTTTGGAAGCCTCCTTTCAAGTCCAGAGGAAGCTCTTTTGTTTTCATATCAAAGCCTTTTCTAAAGCAGTGTCAAAACATATAAGGGAAACTTATGCATCAGGGGAAAGTGCTAATCAATGGAAACATCATTTAATAAATGAATAAACAGTGATTCAAACAAATCAACAACTAATTCAATACTTTCAAAATCAAACTAAGTTGTAGTAGTTTCCATATTTCAAATTGATGGGTTTATTGCAGCAAGTTCACTTAGTAATCATGAAGCAGGAAAGTGTATCAAGTCAAGTAGTTGGTTTGTTGTCAAGAATATCTTTGATTGTCTCTGTCATTCTGCAATATAGATTGTTAATACATGTCAATGGTATTGAACAATATCCTGTAGAGATTGTTTTCAAAGATGATTATGAATCACTAACTCATGGTATTTCATGGAAAGAAATCAATTGCCATGTTCATAATAGGTTGTTTGACCATCATCGCAAGTTGTACATATTGCGGATGGAGGGAACAGGTCACCGAGCCAAAATGTGCCATGGTCAGCATCATCAGGGTCATCACTTTCAGGTGGTTGATTGAATGTATTGGTACATCATCATGACAAGGTGGAAAGTGAGGGAGTTCTACCCGCATCGACTATTTGTTTAGTCAAACTTTTATGGTCCAAAAGCTTTCAAGTGGAGAGGATTGATCTAGGAGGATCTCGTTAGATTAATTACACAGGTTCAGTGTCGTCATTAGAAATTCAGTCAGATGTCATTCAGTTTCGACAGTGTTGATTATGGTTCAGATTATTCAGGTGATGTTAATGGTTTTCATGGTGATGGTTTTGTATCTAGTTGTCGACATGTGATTGTCGTCCGCCTCGCAGGATTTCATTGTCGACATGTTGGTTGTTGTCAGTCCGCTAGGATATGGTTTGTCTTCCATGTTGCTGGGTTTGGTTGTCATCTTCAAGTTATGATGGTCGCAAATGTCACTTTGTGACAATTTGATGTAAAAGGTTTTTTTGATGTAAGGCTAAAACCTATGACTAAACCATAGCCCTAAAAGCTATGGAGGAAAACATAAAAAACCTAAAGACCTAAAACCCTAATACATTACCTCTATGCATTAAAACATGTATTAAACATACATTAAAATGCATTAACAAACATAAAACCTAAGTCCTAAACCTTTTACCCTAAGTTCTAAACCTATCGAAACATATCCCAATACAAACTATGTATTAAACAAAACATATAAATCTATATTTTCAACCCTCGGGCTATGAAATACATTATAAAACATTACAAAACTTCAATCCACAGTCATAAACCACGAGATTAACTGTGCGGGAAGTTAACCTTGAAAGCGGGCATGTGAACAGGCGGAGGTAACGTCGCGGTTAAAACACCGGGCTTGGAAACCGCAGAGGAGACCGCAGCGGGACCACGACCATGTGAACAATTGTGGTGATAGTCAACCGCTAGCAGTTCAACAAAAACCACCATTTGCTAGCCGCGTCGAAAACTGTTATCATGTGAACATGCAGATGATAACCTTGCGGAGTTCACCTGACAGTAGCACTAACCGCGCGGGGACTGTGATATGTGAACAAGTTACAGTTGGAGGTTATGTAAACTGGAACCGCTAGAGAAAACTGTAATGTGTTAACCACCGGAGCACCGTCAGCCGAGACCGTCGGAAGGCAGTTGTCACATGCGCTGTCTCCTTCTCCGTGCAATTAGTGAACAACTAACGGTCTTTGCATTAACATAAGGTTTTGTTGGAGCCCAGAAAATCGGTTCTACAACAAGGGGGATACCCACCCGGTCTGGACCTTGGTTAGCAGCTCCTTTTCCGTTTGGTATAGTGGGTCCGACTGGGGATATGGGACCAGTTTCCCAATTTATGTGCGAGTGTGTTGAGAATTAATATTTCTTTCCTAATTATTTCTAAGTAAAATGATTTTATTCTAAATCTAATGTAATTATATTCTAATGAACGGAAATATCTAATTCTAAAACTAACCCGGGATTTAATCTTTCAGTTATACGATCTAAAATGATTTCAAATGGCAATTGGTAATAAAGATCATTTAACTGCTATGAGAAAAGAATTCAATAAAGATAAACCATTTCGTATAAAAAGTTAGACGAAACAATTGTGAAAAACATATCGCATAATAAGTTACTCATATATTAAAGCATAAATAAATAGCTATCATTATACAGAAGTGCCAAATGATAGCTCAAGCATTCAATCATTCATATATAAATAACTGAACATGAATATCACCTTAACACATAAGTAGAAATAGTTAAGAGATAAAGTACGATTTATAAATAGTTCTACTCATGAGCTTCAGCAATAATGATCTATCTCTTCTTAATTCAACATCTACTAAGAGTACAAAAATGCAACATTAGTAGTAGATATTAAATGCAGATATCAATAAATCTCGTTCCATTCATTCATCAAAACCTCCTCAGAGGGTGCAAAAGTGCATGTTCTGAGGACAAGTTTTTGACAAATTTCAGGACCCTTCTCTAAATGCATGAGAAGGGTTTAAATACTATTAGCTAAATCTAAAAATAATGTATTACAAAAATGTAGGATACGGTTTAAATGACTGTCCCCATTTTAGGAAAAAATAAAGCAAAACCAAAACTAAAACTGAATCTAAAACTAAAATTGACAACTAACTATCTATGTATCTGTTCCTTGTAGTCGCAAGCATTCAACATTTGCTTGAGGAGAGTTGGCTGGCCGACTTTCGACTTTAGCTGTCCTGCGAAAACGGAATCGGCAAGAGCTGGCGCCATCTTCTCGGCAGAATTAATGATACATTTGAGAGTCATGCACTGGCTGTGTGGTTTTACCAAGTACGTCCAGTAAGAATCCCAATTCAACTTGGTTAACCTTTTGATGGACTCTGCTTTTTCTTGAGCCTTCTGTCTCTAGCTTGTCTGTAGATGCTGTACATTTGGTAGATATTTACATACCACTTGAGGATATCCCTGATAAATACCACTAGTTTTTGAGTTCAAGTTTTGCCTTTTGCTTTTAGCACTTTTTCCTACAAATTTCCGAGCTTACAGGTGACTGAGCGATTAGAGGCTTTCCTTCTCAAGGGGTTTTGCCTGGCGATGTGTGATTAGCGCTAATCGCGCATCGGAAACTGCCTCCTTTTCTTGATCTGGGTTTCCCTAGTGCTATTTTTCGCCTCTTGCGCGCCTTTTGTTAGAGGATATAAACCTTAAATTTTGTGGAAAGAATGACTTCGTATGTTCTTGGCTCTGAGTCTTAAACTGTCGGTCTGTTATCTCAGCCTTATCTAGTACCCGTTTGACCGTGTCCATGTATGGAAGAATTTTAGGCCTTGCCACTATCCGGTGCAAGAACGAACATGCTAGTTCTATAATAGACGCCTCAGATGACTCGTGTGAGCCAACAGTAGCTGTAACCTCCATTATTCTAGGGTTTTCTTCCTCGAGTAGACTGTACATGCCTTCCCAAGTAGTAATACTGGCATCTTTGTTACAGGTGGTGTCTTTGTATAAGGGTGTCATCTCTTTATCTTCAGAACTCGGAGCTTTACCCTTCTTTCCCATAATATTCTGAACACTGCTATGTACACTTCTATGCTCTTCGCTCCTGCAGTTTACAAATGAGGCAAGAGTAATGATAAGAAAAAGGTGACGGGAAAGCTTTAAATGCCGAAAACATATAAAATATATCACCCTACGTGAAATGGCTCTTCGATCAGATCAAAACCATATTTCATTAATGATTGCCAACTAACTCATTAATTAACATTAACACACATAACTGGGCATCGGTTTATGGGAAAAGCTTTTTCAAACAACGAGCCCTGTAGATCGGCGATAAGGCGATTTTGCGATTTGCTTCGCAATATCGCAGATCACAATATCACAAATTCGTTGCGTGTGGCAATCAACCGTTACAATGTGTTTTCTGTGAAATGCGATTTGTGAGATGTGGCATCGCATTTTGGCAGTTTGAGGCATTTCAGCTTAAGTGATATTTGAGGCATTTCAGCTTAAGTGATATTTGAGGCATGCGATGCGATGAGGGTCTTTTGATGCGTGATTTCGCATCGCGATTTCATAATATTAGGATTCCGCTTGTAGGAAGGCATCCATTACGTTTTTGAGATGCAACGCTTTTTATTAAGGGAACGGTTTTGTTCGAACTTATCATAAAACTCAAGTATGTTTTAAATTTTTCGGGTATTCTCCGAAGTTTATGATAGTAGGTTTTATTCAAAAAGGGAATACAAGCACTAATTTATTTTTTAAAATTTTTGAATAAGGGTCCCCACTTATTTAGTATTAGTAATAAAACTAAATAAGAAGGGGGGTTGTTGTTGGCCACAACAATTGGCGATTCACTTGGAAGAACCAGTTATCTCTGCTTTTCTTTTGAATTTTCTAAACTTCCAAAACAGAAAATTTTCTAGAAAATCAAACTTTATTATAGAAAGATAAAGTACACCATGCTTTCAGCTATCAATGATAGTTCGTTTCTTCTATGTTAACTTTGGTTATTTACTTCCTAGAGCTAGTCATTGTATCTACATCAGTCACTACTTAGTTTATAAAGATAAAAACAAAGGCTTCTCTGTAAATCAGTTTTAAATATGCTCATTTGTCGTAGGTAGAGCCTCTGCTGCCAGCAGGCATTTATAGCCTCAACAGGGTTACCTGTTACCCAGCAATGATCCTGTATCCTACTTGGAGAAATGTACGATTTTCTAAGGGAAATCCATATCCACACTTATTGCTTTCATTTTCTTTTAATCCTTAAAGAACAATGCCTTGGTTTGGTAGCCAAATTATGACAGTGCCACTCACTTGATTTATAACTTTGCTGAACAAGCTGGCTCGTGATGAGACCCCTTGTCTTTTGATTGCAACAATCTCGAGTCATTGCCCTGTTGTGGTATGCAGTTTTGGCAAAGTCAGCAAGCTATAATATCTATGATCATGATAAGTCGGCTCGTGATGAGACCTCTTATTCTTTAAGTTAAAGTGTATCGCTGGATTATTCCTTGAAGCTTGTAATTCCCTAGGTGGGGAGGAAGTCATTGTTTCCTTAAGAATAGCTCTGGACGACAATGGTAGAGTTTTTGGAAAGAGCTTTTCTATAGAGAATCTTCGTTTTGTTATTGATACCTTTCATTTGACTGATATAAAACAAATTCCAACTAAAGGTCGCTTTTTATCAAAATTTACAAGGTTGGAACTAGTATCATTTTCAGGCTTATAGCCTTTGACTGTATCTTATAATAATAATGACCAATTTTCTAAATCAGTTCTATTTATACAAGTGAAAAAACAAAATCTAAGAGAAATACTTGTTTTTTTCGTGAATTCCAAATGTAACCATTTACAACTGGTTTTATTATCAAAATAAAGGAAAAACTAATTTACAAAAATAGAAGAATGATCTCCTATGGAAAGTATTTTTTGAGGATTTGTCCGTTAACAGATAAAGATTATCTTTTTCCTGTGAAATCCTGTAACATAAAAGTAGATGGACCTATGATTTCTGCAATTTGGAAAGGGCCAAGCCACATTCGTTGAAATTTCGTATGTTTGCCCTTTTCCTCATGGGCCTTATCCCATTTTAAAACTAGATCTCCAATCTGAAAGTCCTTTCTAGATATCATGTTTGAATCAAAAGAAGCTTTTACTAATGCTTGGTGATGAGCATGAGTTATTTTAGCCTGTTCTCATTGCTCTTCTAGCTTAAGGATTTGCCACTGCCTTAGTTGTAAGGAAGAGGTTGGTGTTTCATCAATATATTGAACTAAGGCCAAAGAGAGAACCACTAGATGAGTTGGAAGGACCACTTCTTTCCCATAAACTAAATTAAAGGGAGAAGTGCCAATGGAGGCTTTCTGCGTTATTCGGTCTGCCCATAGAGCATATATTAAGGATTTGTGCCAATTCTTATGATTTTGATCAATGGTTCGCTTAATGATTCTGATTAAGTTTTTATTCGTTGATTCAGCTAATCCATTCCCCCGTGGGTAATAATTGGCAGAGTATTTAAGTTTAAAACCTCTTTTGAGTGCAAATTCAGTCATAGCATTACCAGAAAAATACGATGCATTATCAAACATTAAAGCAGAGGGTAAACCAAACCTGGTGATTATGAAATGATCTATGAAATCAATGATGTTCAGCATTAGCTGTCTTGAGAGGAACTGCTTCTACCCATTTAGTAAAATAATCTGTAGCTGTAAGGATATACCTATGCTGTTTAGAAGAGTGAGGAACGATCTCACCTATTATATCCAATCCCCATTGATCAAAAGGTTGCTCAATGTTGACTGGTTGCAAAGGCAATGATGGTTTCTTTTGTCTCCCAGCAGCAGTTTGACAAACTTGACATTTCCTTACGTAGCTATGTGCGTCTTTGAATAGTGTAGGCCAATAATATCCTGCACGCAGGATTTTATGTGTGGTAGCATCTCCAGCATAATGTCCACCTACTGGTCCATCGTGGAGTTCCTGCAACACTTTTTCAGCTTCAGATTTCTCAAGACATCTAAGGAGAACAGAATCATAATTCATCCTAAAAAGTACATTGTTTACGAGCTGATATTGCTTAGCCTTCAACCTTAGGGCTCTTTTCTTTGTATAATCTAGGTTTGAAGGAGCATATCCATTCTTTAGATAAAATATGATATCAGCGTATAATGATTCAAGATCGTTTAGGCTTACCTCGTACATTTGTACTTCTGAAGATGGTATTTCGGAAATAAGCGATGCTCCAGCCAACATTTTACAAAAGCCTTGACCTTTTACAATATTTGCTGGTTTAATTTCTGCGTCATATTCTTGTAAGGTAGTAACCCAATTGGCTCTTTTCTCACCCACGTCTTTCTGTACTAAGAGATTTCTTACCGCTGGAAACGGTACTATGATTTTTGTATGGGTTTTAAGCAAAAAGGGTCTGAAATGTTTGATCGCTTTGAAAACAACATAAGCTTGTTTCTCGACGTCTGAATAATTTAATTTAGCCCCTTGTAGATTTGAACTGAAAAAGGCAATTGGGGCTTCCGCCTTGTCTTGATTTTCTTGAGTGAGTATCGCAGCATATGATTTATCAGAGGCAAATGTATATAAAATGAAAGGGTCGGAAAAATTTGGAGTTGCTAAAGATGGGGTGTTAATAATCACTTGTTTAATCAGATTGAATGCTTCATATTCGTCTTGGCCCCATTTGAAGATTGAATTCTTTTTAATCATTGCTTGTAAGGGAGATACGATTCTTGAAAAGTCGGGAACAAATCTCTTTACAAAATTAATCTGGCCAAGGAAAGATTGCATAGCTTTCTTGTTGTGAGGTAAGGGTATTTCGGAAATCTCCTTGATTCTGTCGGGATCAATATGGATTCCAGATTTTGACACTATAAATCCAAGAAGTTTTCCTTCACTTAATGCAAAAAAGGACTTTTTCGGGTTAAGTGAAATTCCATACCTTAGACAATGTTGGAAGATTTGTTTTAAATCTCTGAGATGATTACCTCGTTTCTTGGAATATACAGTTATATCATCCAAGTAGATTACTACTGATTTGTTTACTAATCCCTTAAATGCGATGTCCATGGCCCTTTGAAATGTGGCGCCAACGTTGATTAGACCGAAAGGCATCTTTTGATATGCATAAGTACCCCATTTGGTTCTGAACGTGGTTTTTAATTGATCATCGGGATGGACCAAAACTTGGTTGTAGCTTGAGAAACCATCTAAAAGGGACATTAATTCTGATTTTGCAACTGCCTGTAATATTTGCTCCATGGGAGGCAAAGGAAAATTATCCTTTTGGCAGGCTTTGTTAAGATTTCGAAAGTCAATGCAAATTCTAATGTCTCCGTTTTTCTTTCTAACGGGAACCATATTGGAAACCCATTTAGAATGTCGAACGGGAAAAATGATTTTGGCTTTCAATAACTTATTGAGCTCAGATTTGATCTGGTTTTCTAGATTAGGATGGATCTTTCTCAGCTTTTGCTGGACAGGTTTTTCATCGTTTATCATTGGGATGGTATGCTGAATGATAGAAGTGTCGTAAGTCTTAAGTTCATCATAGTTCCAAGCAAAGACATTTTTGTATTGTTTCAAGAGACGAACATACGCTAATCTCTCTTCAGGGGCTAGGCCAAGACCTAGATTGATATTCTGTGGCTTGGAATCAGTTCCTAGATTTACTAATTCATAGTTCAGAGTTGAACTTTGAAGTTTTGAATTAGTAGATCTTTTGAATCGATCTTTTAAATCATATAGGTCTTCTAATTTGACTACTGACTTTGGCATAACATTATTAGTGCTATCTTGTTGCAATTGTTTGTCATGTTGGTCCTCATCAATTATCTGATTGGTGTAAGATCCCTTTGATGTGAGGAAGCTTACAATATCAGGATCATCGTTGAAAATTCTCCAATTTGTAATGTTATCAGGAATCGAAGGTCTAAAGATTAATTCGATTGAAAATCTATCAGGGCTAAAGTCTTCTGAGGGAATGAGCTTGGAAGCTATGTTTGCCAAGAGGTCAGCACTAGCGTTTTGGAGTCTGGGAATTGATGAAATATTGAATGCTATAAAATGTTCAGTCAGATCTTGTACTAAAGATTGATAATGCTTTAAATGACCTGATAGACAATGTATAGTATTTTGTACTTGTCTGATAACAATTTCATAATCTCCGAAGACTTGTAGATATTTGATATCTAATCCGATTGCTTTGTATAATCCTTGGACTAAAGCCTCGTACTCTGCAGTATTATTGGTGCAATCGAACTCGAGTCTACAAGTTAGCATAGTTTTGTTTCCCTCTGGACTGATTAATATGCATCCTGCTCCTGCTCCTTCGTTAGACTTAGAACCGTCAAAAAATAACTTCCAAAATAAAGATTTATTTACAGGACTATCTATAAAATTAATACATTTAGAACTATTTGTTTGAGAAAAATTTTCCACTTGAGATAAAACAAAATGTTCTAAGTAAGGTGAAGTATGAGCATTAAAATTTCCTAAGAAGGAATCAACAGAATAGTTGCCAATTATATTGTTGCTGTATGCTACAGGTTCATTTTCTCCTTCCAATTCCGTTACTATGTATTTCTGATGTCTTTCTCGCTCAACCTTTATTTGATTTGGTTTACCATTGTAAGGGAGCCACATATGTGACCAATCAATTGCAAAATATCCATGAAGCTTTTCAGACCAATCTCTGCTAAGAATTAAGCCATAAAATTTTGGAATATCTGCAACTAAAATGTCGATAACTTGACATACCTTCGGATTAGATGACAACCTTATGGTAACCTGATTTAATTCGCCGATCACTTCAACTTGCAATCGATCCAGATGAACTATGCACACTGCTGATTTTTGAGGTTGAACATTCAACTTTGCACATATTGATTTAGGTAAGATATTAGATGAAGCTCCTGAATCCACTAAACAATTATGCAAATTTTTGTTGAAAACTTCGTAAGTAAGAAGAAATGGGGGAGTATGAGATCTTGACCTTCCTCCAATTAAAGCGATATCGTTTGGATCAACTTTATTAGTCACATTAGTTGGAGGTCTTCCCATCTCATGGGAAGCTTGCGAGATTACAGCGGTGGGCAGAGGTGCAACTGGTACTGCGTGTAACTCTTTCAAAAGTATCTTTTGCTGGTGTTTTAACTTGCTCAATTCATAAAAAGTGATGTTAGCCCTAGTCTTCTTCATGTCTTCTATGATATTATACTCCATCTCATCAGAAACAATCAACATTTTAGATGGAGTTGGTGAATCTGTTTGGACTGGGCTTGTTTGAGTCGCTTTGGGTGACGTTTTCTTAGCTGCGACTTTATCCTTAGTCATTGAGCTTGCGCTCTTCAGCTTAGGAGTAGGTTGAGGAGGATCAAGTTGATTTCTACTTCTAGTACTGACCGACGATGCCTCTTGATCCTCTTCATCTGGTAGGATGAAATCCCACATACCTTGTACTTCTACAACTTCTTCTTCATCGGTAGGCTCTTCGTTAGCAATTTCCTCTTCTTCTTCTTCTGATTCAACATTTGTAATAGCATTGGGAGGCTTTGAATCAGTTGAAGGATTTCTTCTATAAGGCTTGTATGGATTTTTAGAAGAAGTTTCTGCTACTTGTTTCTTAATGTCAACCATTTCATTAGACATGGTTTTCAGAATTTTCTGCAATCCTTCTAAATCGAACGGGTCTTTCGATTTTTTATTTGGATATTCTTCAAAAGTGACCTTCTTAGATTTTCGTTCATCAACAGAGTTTTTCTTTTCTAAGGCTATGATACGTTTCTCTACTGCTATTTCTTCCTTCATATTGTTAGCTAAAGTTGTTTTTTTAGCCCTATCAACGAAGATTGTTATGTTTGATGGTAAAGCAGATATGTACCATTCACTTCGAACTTCTTCGCTAGGCTTGGAAGCAGTAGGAATTTTGTTCAACAGTTTAATGAAATGTGAGTTAAAATCTTTGATAAGTTCCTTTGACTCAGCCCTAAGGTTAGATAGGTCATTGATCAATGTCGTAGTAGACCTGTCATCACCGAACTTAGTCAAGAATTGTTCTTGGAAAATATCCCAACTAGTAATAGATCCGAATGGTAATGAGAAATACCATGATCCAGCTACACCTTGCAAAGTGTAAGGAAAGAGTCGGACAACAACATCTTCATTAGTAACCCCATTGAAATTTATAGATAACATAAAGTTGTTACTATGTTTTTCTGCTAGCATGCCTGCTTCAGGATTAAACTTAGGCAGCCATTTTTCAGGATGGGCCAGTATTTGACTCAAGGGCATAGGCATTAAGACTGCCCCTAGGTTATTCCATGGAGTTTGGGCCATTGTTGAACTACTAACAGAGGAAAGCACAGAAGATGATCCTTGCGGTTGGGAAGATGAGGATATCACAGTTCCAGATGATTGAGAAGGGGATGTGGAAGTTCCAGTGGACTGGTGGACAATAATTTGAAGTGGAGGGGTGGATGGTTGACTTCACGATGGAGAGGTTGAGATGGATGATGATGATGAAAGAGTCTCGCTATCAGACCCTTTAGGTGATTTCCTTTCTCTTTTCCTTGTAGGTAGAGGTAACTCGGTTGGTTTAATACCAAACGTTTCGCTCTTCAATCTGGTAAGAGGATGAGCAGGGTTATATTGCGAAGTCACACTACCTTAATATTTTTCAGATCTTTGGGGTGATATAGAAAATCGTTGAAGTTTATGGATCAAAGATTCGACTTCAGGAGGTTCTATAGTAGATTTCTCTAAATTGTTCGGGTTTGTGGCAGTGGTTGTTGTTTTATCGACTTCTTGCTCAAGATTTAAAGATTCTAGATGCGATGGGGAAGTCGGGGGAGATGGTGAGGGCGATTTACTCTCAGAATGGTATTTAGATTTAGATTTACTTTGCCATTCACAGTTCGGGGGCCTCCTTCTAGCGCCAAATATGTTGAAGCTCTGAAAATCGGGTCTACAATAATGGGGATACCCACCCTGTCCGGACCTTGGTTAGCAGCTCCTTTTCTATTTGGTATAGTGGGTCTGACTGGGGATATGGGACCAGTTTCCCAATTTATGTGCATGTGTGTTGAGAATTGATATTTATTTCCTAATGATTTCTAAGTAAAATGATTTTATTCTAAATCTAATGTAATTGTATTCTAATGAACAGAAATATCTAATTCTAAAACTAACCCGGGATTTAATCTTTCAGTTATGCGATCTAAAATGATTTCAAATGGAAATTGGTAATAAAGATCATTCAACTGCTATGAGAAAAGAATTCAATAAAGATAAACCATTTCGTATAAAAAGTTAGACAAAACAATTGTGAAAAACATATCGCATAATAAGTTACTCATATATTAAAGCATAAATAAATAGCTATCACCGTACAGAAGTGCCAAATGATAGCTCAAGCATTCAAGCATTCATATATAAATAACTGAACATGAATATCACCTTAACACATAAGCAGAAATAGTTAAGAGATAAAAGTACCATTTATAACTAGTTCTACTCATGAGCTTCAGCAATAATGATCTATCTCTTCTTAATCCAACATCTACTAAGAGTACAAAAGTGCAACATCAGTAGTAGATATTAAATGCAGATATCAATAAATCATGTTCCATTCATTCATCAAAACCTCCTCGGAGGGTGCAAAAGTGCATGTTCTGAGGACAAGTTTTTGACAAATTTCAGGACCCTTCTCTAAATGCATGAGAAGGGTTTAAATACTACTAGCTAAATCTAAAAATAATTTATTACAAAAATGTAGGATACGGTTTAAATGACTGTCCCCATTTTAGGAAAAAATAAAGCAAAACTAAAACTAAAACTGAATCTAAAACTAAAACTGACAACTAACTATCTATGTATCTGTTCCTTGTAGTCGCAAGTGTTCAGCATTTGCTTGAGGAGAGTTGGCTGGCCAACTTCTGACTTTAGCTGTCCTGCGAAAATGGAATCGGCAAGAGCTGGCGCCATCTTCTCGGCAGAATTAATGATACATTTGAGAGTCATGCACTGGCTGTGTGGTTTTACCAAGTACGTCCAATAAGAATCCCAATTCAACTTGGTTAACCTTTTGATGGACTCTGCTTTTTCTTGAGCCTTCTGTCTCCAGCTTGTCTGTAGATGCTGTACATTTGGTAGATATTTACATACCACTTGAGGATATCCTTGATAAATACCACTGGTTTTTGAGTTCAGGTTTTGCCTTTCGCTTTTAGCATTTTTTCCTACAAATTTCCGGGCTTACAGGCAACTGAGCGATTAGAGGCTTTCCTTCTCAAGGGGTTTTGCCTGGCGATGCGTGATTAGCGCTAATCGCGCATCGGAAACTGCCTCCTTTTCTCGATCTGGGCTTCCCTGGTGCTATTTTTTGCCTCTTGCGCGCCTTTTGTTAGAGGATATAAACCTTAAATTTTGTGGAAAGAATGACTTCGTACATTCTTGGCTCTGAGTCTTAAACTGTCGGTCTGTTATCTCAGCCTTATCCAGTACCCGTTTGACCGTGTCCATGTATGGAAGAATTTTAGGCCTTGCCACTATCTGGTGCAAGAACGAACATGCTAGTTTTGTAGTAGACGCCTCAGATGACTCGTGTGAGATAGCAGTAGTTGTAACGTCCATTATTCTGGGGTTTTCTTCCTTGAGTAGACTGTACATGCCTTCCCAAGTAGTAATACCGGCATCTTTGTTACAGGTGGTGTCTGTGTATAAGGGCGTCATCTCTTTATCTTCAGAACTCGGAGCTTTACCCTTCTTTCCCATAATATTCTAAACATTGCTATGTACACTTCTCTGCTCTTTGCTCCTGCAGTTTACAAATGAGGCAAGAGTAATGATAAGAAAAAGGTGACAGGAAAGCTTTAAATGCCGAAAACATATAAAATATATCACCCTACGTGAAATGGCTCTTCGATCAGATCAAAACCATATTTCATTAATGATTGCCAACTAACTCATTAATTAACATTAACGCGCATAACTGGGCATCGGTTTATGGAAAAAACTTTTTCGAACAACGAGCCCTGTAGATCTGCGATAAGGCGATTTTGCGATTTGCTTCGCAATATCGTAGATCGCAATATCACAAATTCGTTGCATGTGGCAATCATCCGTTACAATGTGTTTTCTGCGAAATGTGATTTGCGAGATGCGCCATCGCATATCGGCGGTTTGAGGCATTTCAGCTTAAGTGATATTTGAGGCATGCGATGCGATGAGGGTCTTTTGATGCATGATTTCGCATCGTGATTTCGCAATCTTAGGATTCCGCTTGTAGGAAGGCATCCATTACCTTTTTGCGATGCGACGCTTTTTATTAAGGGAATGGTTTTGTTCGAACTTATCATAAAACTCAAGTCTTTTTTAAATTTTTCGGGGATTCTCCTATGTTTATGATAGTAGGTTTTATTCAAGAAGGGAATACAAGCACTAATTTATTTTTTTAAATTTTTGAATAAGGGTCCCCACTTATTTAGTATTAGTAATAAAACTAGATAAGAAGGGGGGTTGTTGTTGGCCACAACAGGTTTATATTTGGGTTTTGTTATAGTTTTGGTTTTAAAATTAATTCAACCACCATGCAGGTGTTCAAACATTATAAGACCTTAACTCTAAGAACCCAAATTAGAAAAAATGCATTCCTAAACTCGGTGGAGGGAGTTCGAATGCACCTGGTGGGTTTTAAAAGATAGTTTGTTCATTGAAGTAGAGAGGGAGTTGTTTTGGGTTTTTGTATGCAGGTTCTGGAGGTTATAGTTGATTTTATTTTCAGTGTAACCGGGGCATCGTGAGTCGGAATTGGAAACCATGACAGGCGTTCGAAAGTTGGTTCAGAGAGATATCCTTTGGCAGTGACCAAAAGTTCCTCCGTGCACATTCAGATTGGTCAAATTTCTGTGTAATCGACCTCTTTGGTTTCAATCCTAATAAAGCGGTTGCCCATCTTGAAAGTGGACCCGAAGACGTAGTCCATCAGGGATGAACTCCGTAACTAATCTTTCTGTCTAGTATCGCTGTATTTTTTTCTGTTCTCACTTCTGTTTTACATCTTACTCATGTTTTATCAACTATCGTAAAGTATTTCTTCTCAAGCAGTTCTCTCGGTTTCTGCACTTTCAGTTAACATTCTATTCATTAATGGCGCAATCAATTTTACTTCAGTTTTAACATATGAACATTCCAGATCATTGAATAGTAAAATTCTCTAAGCAGATTCGCTAGCATGTGAAGGTGCATTCTGATCATTATCAATACTGTAAGAAGTGTGCACTAAATGAAGAAATTGATCGTACATAATAGAGGCCACTTCATCATCATTTATTTGCACCTCCATATTGGAATTTTCAATTGTGTTAATGTAATTGGAAGGAGTTTGAGAAAAGTTTGAAATAATTTCACATGGATTATGAATGGGAGGAAGAGAGAAAATATGTTCAAACCAATCTAATAATTCCTCTTTTGAAGGCTTTTCTTCAATTTTAAATCTCAAACAATTTAAACGAAATTGAATGGTAAAATCAATCAAAGACTCATTTTCAAACCTTCTTAAATTTTCGATTTTGTCACATATCTGTTCGTAGTTATAACGGTCAAAGTTGCAAGGAACATTGTAACAAATTGATCCCATCTATGAATTGAGGCAACTGGAAGCGATTGACACTAGCTTCTGGTTTTTTCCAAGAATGTAAGAGTAAAAATCCCGCATAAAATACCATCATCAATTCCTTGAGGAATAAAATTTGAAAATTTTTAAATAAATTGAAAGGCATGATTAAAATCAGAAGAATTTATCTTACCATTAAACTTTACCTGAGACAAGAGTCTTACCACTTATGGTGGAGTATTGGAAGATGCACGTCCAGAAATACAACTCCAAATTGGAAGTTTAAGAGGAGCCATTGTAATAAAAATACGATGTTAGAATACAAAGACTCCAATAGATAACAAGTTTTAGGCCCTCCTTCTAGTGCCAAAATGTTGAAGCCTCGAAATTTGTTGTAACAACATGGGGGATGACCACTCAGTCTGGACCTTAAAGCAACTCCTTTTCCGTTTGGAATGGTGGTTCCGACTGGTTCAACTAGGTCCAGTTACCTTCTCTCAATCTCCAAAATGGCTTACAATATGACTTTCATCCACCAATGGAGAAGAGACATCAGATCAACCCTCTTGCTGATCAGGCAAGAAAGTGATCCTTAAGCTGATCTGGGGCTCAGCCAAGCCACAACTAAAGTTTGCCTCTTTGGGAAGAGGACTTATAAGAATGTAAAATTAAATCTAAATGCAAACTTATTCTATAATGCAAGCAAAATGAACTAAATCCTAATCCTATCTCAATTAGGTAGATATAGATCTAACCCAACTGAGAGCAAGATATTTAAATGATTGGGATTTAAATATGTTTGGCTTATAATGAATATCAAGCTAACGAAGTAGTTCAATTAACTGACATTATGAATACCAAGTCACATTCTATTAAGAGACCTCTTGACTGAAATAATCAACCAACAAAATTTAGGAAGAAGTTCACAAAAATGATATTGATTGTTTAATCAGTAATTCGAATAATTAAACAATAATATGAGGAAGAAGTTCACAACATATTACTATTTGTTAAACTAGTATTAAAAGACAGATTTCTGAGTAAATAGTTACTCAGAAATCAGAATTCAACCCATAAGAGCAGAGATAAATAATAACATATGATTGAGACAAATTACTCATACCAACAAAAGTGCACAAATATGAATAAAATGACACATTCCTGCCATCATAAAATGAAACTAGTATTTAAAACAGTAGTATTAGAAATACCAATTTATTGAATCTATTTCTCTAGCTCTGGTCTCCAACAGTGCTTTACATTGCTTGAATATATGTTGTTACAACAAGAGCTATAGAAATGCAAACTCTGGCCATCACACATAATTCAAAATGCAAAAGAAAAATCCTCAATAATCCCTAGATATTAGATTTTCACTCCTCCCACCTACAACTCTAAATCCATATTACAGAAGTGCTTTTAGAATTCTAGAATTGCAGAGGAGAGAAGCCCTTCTTACATTCTACAATATGGTATTTATAATATTTATAAAAGAATTTAGGATAAGAAAGTTTGTTGAAGAATAAATCCTCTTCATCAATTTTTCATTGGCTCAAAATTCCATTCTTCTATTGCTGGAGCATTATCATTGATTGAGATCTTGTTCTCCTCATCTCTTCAACTGTTTTCCTACAAAATCAAATCAAAACAAAATTAAAATGCAAAAATAAAATCACAATGTCAAATCTGGAATTAAAATAAATCTAATCAAATTCAATTAAATAAATATTTGAAAATGAAATATGAGCTTTCTATTGATGTCTGTGATGATTTAATTGGCCAAGGATATCATTGACGATTGAATTTGCATTCAGAAGAGGCTTGGGCAAATGAAAATGCAGAAAATAAACCTCAGAAAAATTAGTTTTATGAGAAGGGTCTTCAATGAAAATCACATCATAATTCATATTGCCGACACGTTTCAAACGACGAGTGTGGTGACGATGAACCACACTCGTTGGTTCGAAATGCGTCGGCAATATGAATTATGATGTGATTTTCGGTGAAGACTCTTCTCATAAACCTGTTATGGATCGCAGAAGGCTTAATTCAACAAAAAAATAGTTTTATTAAAAAATTCGGAGCTTGATCTTCTGATAAATTTTAGACCCAATAAATGATCAAATATGTTAATGAAACCTCCTTAGAAATGTTTTCCATGATTTTATCTTTCCAATGAGCCGTCCTGGGCCTCATTTGGTCAAGTGAAACTCCATTTATGAGCTTCTAAAGTTGGTATATTAAAATTGCCAGAATTCTGGAATTTCTGTTGCGTGGGCTAAAAATTAGAATTTTTGATTAAATTCTATTTCTAAATTAGATTGCTATTATTAATTAATTAATAACAATTAATTATAACTGCATTATTAATTTTTTAATAACTATTTAATTAAAAAAATTAATTAAAACATTTAATTTAATGATTAATTAAAATAGTATTATATATATATATATATAAATTTAAAAATATTTTAATATTACAAAACCCATGGTTCATGTATTAGTGTGAGGATGGTGGAGAGTGTAGTAATTAGTGAGGAAGGTATGGAGTGATAAGGTGTGACGTGAGGGTGATGGTGAGGCGAGTGAGGTGGAGGGATACGCTGTGAGGGTGATGTGAGGGTAATGTCATGGATGGATAAGGAGGATCGAATAAATTTTATGTTAAAGATTTTAACCCATGCACATTTTAAAAAATTGCGTATCAGAGTTTTAATATCGGTTCATAAAAAAAATAAAATAAAAATATTTGCGATATGCGATCTGCGATGTATCACAATCGCAATATGGCATCGTAAATTTTGATCATATTTTTTGATCATAATTTTAAAATTGCAATTCTTGGAAGGACGCAAGTGATATGAAGTGGGGCCCACATGGAATTAATAATCCTACAAATTGGACTATAACCACTTTGCAATTTTGAGAATTTGGTCTTGGCAATTTGTTTTAAAATAATAAATTGGAGTAAATTACCAAGATTCCGAAACAAGTTTTCATCCATTGTATGATTTAGCTGGGTCATTTTGTAAGACCGTTAGTGAAAAAATGAAAAATTAATAAAAGTTAACTAAAAGTCAATATTTACAATGAATGACTATTGAACTTGTTTACTTACAAAAATTGAAATATTATACATTTATTTATAATTTTAGTCCACGCGATAAAATGATCAAACTTCAAAGTAGTGCCATTTACAAATCGTTTGACCAAATCAGGCGAAACAAGTATCGATGTAAAGCTTATGAAAAGTCAGATCCAAAGAAACAATCAAAACATAAATCTGAAGAAAGTAAAAAATAAAAGCAAAAATTCTTAATGAAAATTATAAAAGGTGTTCTGCCAAGAAATAATGGAAAGGGTCCCCATTATTTGAAGTAATTGGGGGGTGTTGGGTTTTTCCTACAACACAACCACAACTTTTTTTTTTTTCCTATCATGCATGATCCTCATGCTCAATATTTGTTGTGCTGGACCCAAATCCTTCATTGCAAACTTGCTGCCCAAATCTTTCTTTAACATATTGATCATATTCTTATCATGCCCAACAATTAACATGTCATCCACATATAATAATAATATGATATACTTTCCTTGATCATACCTCTTGATATAGACACAATGGTCAACTTCCAACTTGTGAAAACCATGTTCCAACATGAATGAATCAAATTTCTTATACCATTGTCGAGGTGCCTGTTTCAACCCATAGAGGCTCTTCTTCAACCTGCAAACTAGGTCTTCTTTGCCTTTTTCTATGAAGCCTTTTGGCTACTCCATATAAATTTCTTCCTCCAATTCACCATGAAGGAAAGCAATTTTTACATCTAATTGTTCACATTCTAAGTCTAAAGTAGCAATAAGACCAAGAATGACTCTAATGGATGACATTTTGACATCATGTGAGAAACTTTCAGTGAATTCAATACCTTCTTTTTGGAAAATCCTTCACCACCAACCTTGCTTTATACCTCTCCTTCTTTCTGTCACTTTCATGCTTAATCCTATATACCCATTTGATTTGTAGAGCCTTTATACCTTTTGGGAGATTTACCAATTCCCAAGTTTTATTTTCCAGCAAAGAGTTCATTTCTTCCTCCATTGCTTTCTTCCATTCTTTATTGTGTTCAACTTTACAAGCTTCTTGAAAACAATTAGGCTCGCCTTCATCAATCAATAATATATAGTTTGAAGGAGGATACCTTTGTGAAGTCTTATGAGGCCTAGACAATATGGGAAACAACTGTGGTGGTGTATTATCAGGTTGTATCTCATGTAAAGGTTTCTGCAAGGGTCCTTTTTATTGGTGTTCATCATTTTCCACTTGTTGTCCTTCCTAGTTGTGAATTTGTTGTCCATTTTCTTATATTGGTGGGATGTTCCCCTACTGCTCTTCAAACCTGTCAATAACTTTCATGACCTCCAGCTCACCTATAGTCCTCTTAAACATTTCTGACTCATTACATATAACATCCCCAATTCTAATAATTTTATGTTTGACTGGATCCCATAGACGATAAAAAAATTCTTCATCCACATATCCCAGAAAAATGCATTTCATATAGTTACCATGTAACTTAGTTTTATTTTCTTTGGGAATGTGTAAAAATGGTTGACATCCAAAGATTTTCAAATGAGAATAATTCAACTGCTTATCAGTCCAAACTTCTTTAGGGATGCCACCATCCAAGGCTAAAGTTGGAGATCGATTTATAAGATAGCAAGCTGTCCTTACAACCTTTGCCCAAAAATGCTTCTCCAAACTAGAATTTGACAACGTACTTCTCACTTTCTCCATAATCACGCGATTCGTCCTTTCTATGACACCATTATGTTGAGGAGTACCAGACACAGTATTCTCATGCTTTATGCCAAACCTGTTACAATATTCCTTGAACGCATTTAAGAAATGTTCTCCATCATTATCTGTTCTTAGGCACTTGAGCAATTTGTTAGTCTCTCTTTGAACAACAACATGGAAATTTTGAAATATTTCAAACAATTCACTTTTACTTTTCATAATGTAGGCCCAAACCTTCCTGGATGCATCATCTATAAATTTTACAAAATATGATGCTCCTCCTAATGACTTGATGTTAATAGGCCCAAACACATATGAGTGTATCAATTCTAACAATTTTTTCTTTCTATCATGGCCACCTTTAAGGAATGAAACCCTTCTTTGTCTACCATATATACAATTCTCACAAAGATCAAGATTATAGGATTTCAAACTTGGTGGTAAATTTTTACCAACAAGGATTTTTAAGCCCTTCTCACTCATGTGACCTAGGCGCTTATGCCACAAATCTGTTAAATTTCCTTCTTTTGTGACAACAACCAAATCTAATTTTCCTATAATTGCCTTTGATGTATATAATGTTCCTATCTTGGGTCCTCTGGCCACGACCAATGCTCCTTTGCTAATTTTCTAGCCTCTTTTTCCAAATCTTTTGGAATAGCCTCCATCATCTAGTCGTCCCATAGAGATCAAACTCATGCACATTTATGGTACATGCCTGACCTGTTTCAACAATATATCTTGGCCATCCTTCATCTTGATTTGGACATCTCCCACTCCAACAATACTGCAAAAGTGATTATTCCCCAAATGCACTCTACCATAATCATGGGGATTATATGCAACAAAACTATCTTTGCATGGGGTTACATGGTGAGATGCCCCAAAGTCAAGGATCAAATCAAAGCTACTTCTAGATGTATATAAACATGCATCCTCTACTGAAACAGTAAATAACACATCACCATATGTGACTATAGCAGTAGTCTCACCTTCATTTGTGCTGGATGAATTATGATTTGTACTGGTCGATTTTTTATCCTTTTGTCCTTTCTTCAAGACTTGAAACTCTTTCTTCATGTGCCTAGGTTTTCCACAATGAAAGAAAATGATTCTGCCCCTCCTTGATTTCGATCAACCTCTTGATCTTGATCACCCTTGTTGGCCTCGATCAATTCTCCTACCACGATCAACTACAACTAGAGCTTCTCCTCCTTGGTTTTCCACAATTGACTTGTGACACAACTCCTTATTCATCAAACTGCTACTAACATTATCAAACTTCAAGGTCCCTGCAGGTGTGGAAGTTCTCATAGCTACAATTAATTTTTCTTAGTTGTTTGGCATAGAACACATTAATAAAATAACTCTAATTTCATCATCTAGAATGATTTTAGTAGAGGTTAGGTTACTAGTAATAATATGGAATTCATTCAAGTGCTCAACAACTGAAGCACCCTTCTTCATCTTGAGATTGTCAAGCTTCTTCATCAAGAACACTTTGTTTGATGTTATATAGATCATGGAGCTTCTTCCATAATCCTTCTGTTGTCTTTTCTCTGGACACATTGAAATACACATTCTTTGCTAGATATTAGCTGATTGTTGCAATCGCCTTTCTATCTAGTTTATTCCACTCTTCATCCATCATCGATGAGGGTTTCTTTGTTGTGCCCTTAATCGACAAATACTGATCTTTTAAAATCAGTGTATCCTCCATCTATGATTTCCATAGGGAAAAAACAGCCCCGCTCAACTTCTCCATGCCAGTTACTACTGTTGTCTCCAAAATACAATTCACACCCCAAAAACAAATCTCCACTTACAAAATGAGACTTTGATAATTTTTCCTTACCAACTTTTAAATAAAGAGCCAAAAATAATTAATCTCCTTTAAAAAAAATAAATTATCATATAATAAAAGATCACCTCTTAAATTTATAGTGGCTAAGATCACCTCTTAAATTTATAAAGGCTTTAATTAATTAATTATGCTACACCTTTTAACTTAATTAAAATTCTAACCCATTCTCAAATTTAAGAAATCAGTATTCTCAAATTCAAGAGATAAAACCATTAAAAAGTTCCTTTTCTAATAATCGACAATAGCTCAACTTATTTCAATGGCTACTCCATAAAGCCATTATAGATTTTTTCCTTTGTAAACGATGCCATACTAACATACTCAATGCCATACACAGACACGATGTTGCCCGCTCTTAATCACACATCTCTGTTTTTCTTCAACGTCCGTCCTTTTTCCTGTGCAAGGTTCAGGTAGGCACCCAACAACTTGATATTGTGGAAGAAAATGATGCCTACAGATATGCGACGACCCTGACAATTTTAGATGATGAGAGCGCAATTAATGGTTTCAGAAACAAGAGGCTTCTAGATAAAGTTCATTTTGCGACCATGTACAAAGCGTATTCTATAGGGTCGGAAGAAGCTAGATGGCCTTGGTCTATCTCTGATACCAGTTGATGGGAAATCAGAGCATACACAACAGGTTCAAAGGGAAAAATTAACATACAACTTAGAGAATCCGAGTGGAGCACATCGAATTCATACAAAGACAATAGAACACTGCGTTTATTACAAATTCAAAGACAGGACAAACTGATCATAAAACTGGAAGAAATCACAAGATTTTTATTACGGGATGACCTTTCCTTAGCTTGGATTTCTCAGGTAGAGGCAAATACAAATTTATAGATGAAGAAGGAGGATCTTGAATTTTCTGCATGTGATTTAGATGACTACACTGTGAAATCATGAAATCTAGAAGTCAAATTACGGTGTGGTAGGTTCGGCGTGGGTGTGGTGGTGACGGCTAAAAGTGGTGTCGAAAGTAACTTTTGGCGTAAGGTGGTGCCGACTTATTCATTATGGATTCACATTTAATAATACTCCTTTGTTTGTAAGAGGAATAGTGTATTAGCCCCAACCCCTTCCAGAGATTCCAAGACTCTCCCTTGCATAGAAAATAAAGAAAATGAAAGATGGAAAAAGTGAGAGGAAGGCCAAATTAAATGAAAGGGAGCATGTACATCCTTGGATACCCTGAGGACTGATGGAGGGGAAATGTGGGGAAAATTGGAGCACTAATATTAAAGGCACTGAGCATGATGGGCCGACCCTTCACACTCCCGCGCCATGATAAATCTTCAGGAAAACAAGGCTAGGCGATTTGAAAAGATGATAAGATGGAGGATATGGTGGTGGTAATTTGTTTGCAGCGACAGGAAGTGCCTTGGGTGTTATCTGGTTCGCCTTCTCTTTCTGCATGAAAATCAACTTGGACTTCTAGTGCTATTAAATGTGCTGATGGCTAAAATCCACCTCAGATCAACTTAGACGTCAGGTCCAGACACATAGTTCCATTCTTTGTCAGGCTACTCATTCCAAGACAACCCATCGATGGATGTTTATCAATATTATTGGTCCAAAAATAAATATTTATGCAATTGATTTCTAATATTTCTTTCATTGAATTAGACATGAAAAGCAACACATTGAAAATAATAAATATTTCGCAATGTATCAAGGCAAAAATGATAAATATTTTTTAAAATAATAAAGATTTCTAAACATATCCATTCCCTTAAGCACAGACACTTTGAGATGCACCCTACACCATGTGATGAAGTGGATTAAGTATCTTGGAATGATGAAGTGGATTACATATTTAACATATTTTATTGAAGGCTCCTTAGGGAATTGGTTAGAGCACACGACATTATAAAAAACCATATTCTAAGAGTAATTATATTATTTTTCTTTATAACAAGGTGTAATTCCCAAGCTTCAGTAATCAATTCTACACATCATTCAATCCTCTTTGGTGATCTCATTGCAACATGTTTTTTCAATTTTCAATTCCACAACAACCTCCACCGAGAATTTCCACATCATCTTTACATTTAGTGATGTTGACTATAACTTTTAACAGTTGGAATTGTGCTCTATCTCCTATGTATTCTATTTTGTTGAAATCCATTTCAAAGTTGATTATACAACTGGTCACTGCTAATATTGAAATGCCTTAAAAACCATACACCCCTAACAACTTTCTAAGGGACACAATTTCTTTTGATGCATATTTTAGTAGATCAAATCAAAAGAGTCCATTGTTAATCCAGATATTATATACATTTCCTTACGACATCACTAATATATATTTACGCAGATATGTGTTTTCTCTGCGGGCTTGGGGTGAAGCAAAAGCTGCTTCACCCTAGCAAATCGCAAGGATGCATTTTCGCCTTTCTGTCTAATGAAAATCTGACACGTCGCCATTTAATCACAATTTTCCAACTACATTATGCCACGACTTTGTCACTGTTTTCCAACTGTTGAAAATGCAACAAGAAAATCGTAATTTAATTTTGTCCTTGAATTAAATTGTAATTCTACATCTCATGACAACTTGTAATAGTTAACTAAGTTAATTTGACTTAGTTGGCTCAGTTAATTCGAGGTGGGAGTCTAACAAGAGTCATGTAGAGTGTCTCCTATTTTTTAGGATCCTTCGTCGAGTTTATTTTGAGTTGTAATTATTTAACTCAGTTTAACTGAGTTAAATTCAGTTAAACTAGTTCCCTATTATGGAGGAATTAGTGGGAGATCCAGTAGTGGGGTGTAACATTAAGAAGTGGGGTGTAACCAACATTGATCAACCAGTAAACTAAATATTCACTCATAATTAACTCATGCATGTCAGATCAGAGAAAAACCCAGTTGAGATTGGAGTTCAGGGACAGTGTACTATAAGTTGTATAATCATCTGAATTGTACAGGTCGTGCATGCAATCAGAGGAAGGCCTATAAGGATTGCACAATCCATATTTGTGGAATTTCCCAATTAAATATAGAATAATTCCCAAGGAAACTACACAAGAAAATAGGAGCTTGGCAGACAACAGAATTGGCTAAGTATTGACTTGAGCTTGTCTTGGAAGCAGTGCGATAGATAGAGATAGTGCACAGGTTTCTCGGCCTTAAGAAAAACATTGTAATTTTCTCATATTTTTTTATTAATGCAATATACATATAGCAAGGGTTTTTAGCTGTGGCTTTCCCCAGAAAATTATTGTGTTATCTGTGATTGAATTCTTTCTCTTATATTTTTTGTGGTTTCATCGATCGTTTATTGTTTCTGCTAATGAGTAGAGTAGATTCAAGTCAATTGTTTTAGCATATTATAATTTGCAGTTTGAATCTATAAGGAATTTCTACATGGAGTTTCTACCTAAAATTAAACGATACACATTATAATTTTAAATTTTATGTTACTAGATTGATTTTGAATTCTCATAAAGATGTTAGTCGTGTTAAAAAACCAATCATTTTATTTATTATTACTCTTGTTAGACAACCAACCATTTAACTATTTATTTAGTTTCTAAAATATTTTAAAATGTACAATTAATGCACTTTCCACCTAAAATTAAACTATACACATTATAATTTTAAATTCTCATAAAAAATATCATTAAACTAATTTTGAATTATGATGAGAATGTTATTAGTGTTTTCTCTAATAAAATTGCCTTAGACCAAAACAATCAATTAACTATTTATTTAATTTTTAAAATATTCCAAAATTTACAATTAACACATTTTCCACATAAAATTAAATTATACACATTATAATTTTAGATTCTCACTCGAAATGTTCCTCCACTGATTTTGAATCCTTATGAGGATGTTACTTGAGTTTAATTGGGGTTCCTACTTAGACCCGAGATATGGAACGCATCCCCAGGATATATATATATATTACCATGATTTATGCAATAGTTTGCCAGCTTGTAAGCATAAGCTCTAGTTCGTTAAAAATTACATGTATGAACAACTATGTATGCTCTAGTCTGTTAAAAATTATATATATGAAAACCTATCTTCTAGATTTTTTTTTCCAAGGAAAAAAGGGTAATTTTATTAGTGAAAACAAAATTACATGTTGCATTTGATGAGAATACATTGCATCATCAAGTCTATGACTGATGATAATCAGAAACAAACAGAAATCAAACTAATATACATTGAGGAGAAAAGTTAGGCTTTTCTCCCTTTCTTTTTCTCTACCTTGCGCCATTCCCCAAGAGACAGTGCTAAAGAGACAAGTGCAAGCTGATTTCCAACTTCAAGTCTTGCATTGTCCTTGTCTGAATCTGAATTGTCTGATGAATGTATATGCTTGTATCCACTGGTATCCATTGCTTCTGGTATGTTTGCTGGTAGTACTAGATCGTTCTATGATTCAGTAGGGTCTTGTGTGGATATCCCATGTGTTTCTGGTACCTGTGTTTTCTGATTGTTTCCCATGTGTGCGGGTTCCTCCCCAGCTTCGTCCTCCTCCTCTTCTGGCTAAGGTGGGGGGAATTTCCAACCTTTGGTCTATTTCCCATTCTTTTTCTTTCTTCTGGTGTCTTTCTTGGCTTTCGAGCACATATTTTGAAGATGCCCTATTTGCCTACAGTTTCTACATCTAAAAGTTGTGTTCTCATAATCTAAAAGTTGTGTCCAATTCCGCTGTTTGTGGATGAGTTGTATGCGATCCGGTAAGCCTTTGTTGAGATCTACTTCCACACATATATGTGCATATGAGTAGATCCTTTCCTCCAATCTTTGGGTATCTGTCTTGACATATTTCCCAATGATGTTTCCAATACCTGCTAGAACATGTTCGTCCCATAAATGGAGAGGGAGATTGTGCAGTCGGACCCAAACCGACATACTGGAAACAACCATGGTGTTTGCATCAAATTCAGGGAACCAAGGTGTGATGAAAAGACTTCTCGATCCCTAGAACCATGGGCCATCATGTAGGATGATGTCTCTTGCTTCCGATGATGGGAACTTTACAATAAAGAAACCTTTGGAGCAGAGGTGTATTTCACAATGTAATGACCAGTTGGTCAAACCCAATGATATAGCTCAACTGGTTTTGGCCATAAACAGTTGAAATGACATATAATGGCTTGTGATTCAAATGTAGCACAATGCTCATCTATTTTTGGGCTGTCTATAGCTAGTTCTGGAGTGAAGTTCAGTTGCTCCACTATGTACGGGTTAGGGGTAGCACCTATAGGTTTTGTTGGTTCAGAAACTATGCTTTCCCCCCCTTGAAGGATGTTCTTAAAGGAGAGACCTCCATTAATATGCTTCTGTTTTGTTTCTGTTCTCTTCGAAGTATTGTTTCCATAACCTCCTCTTGCATTATTAATTTTACTGGAGGTTTTGACACCCCCTCTTAGTCTCAGATTTAGGATTATGGAGGATGTTGATAGTATATGATAATCCTGCAATGAATGGTTATCCTGTAATGTTATGCCCTGATCTGAAAATGGAAGGTACTTGAAAAAGGGTGCAAGGTATCCATTTTCATTTATGTAAAGGAGTGAAAAAATACTCCAAGTTTTAATCTGAAAATGTGAGAATTTCTTATTTCTTATATAGAGATAGACTGTAGGAACATTTACCGGATATGTCACCTCTGAAGAGAGGATGAGATCCAGAGGCTACCTGGCCCTCTATAGGCTCTGCCTAAAGAAATAATAGAAGTAACACTCAGATGTCATTAAAAAAAAACCTTGCTTGATCTTGACGTTATGCAGAATATTAGCTTGAAAGAGGTGTATGTCTTATCTTCTGTTTATGTGTTTTTAACTTGATTTGCTTCAGCTGATATTAAACATATATATCAGACATATAAGGCAACAAATAAACATCACAAATAACAACAAATTTAATAAGGAATTCACCCCAATCTCGTGGGCTATGTCTCCTGTGAGCTCTAGTCAAATAGACTTGGCTCTTTGGGATTATGGCTTGAATTCTTTTACAAGTTCCACACTCAACTCCAAAAAGTTACTAACTGAACCTATGGGTTTAGAAAAACCATATACATCCCTGTCATGGCTGTCCTCTTTGTGCACACCGATCTAGGCTCCCTTGGACTTGATTCCTTCAGTAGATGCACTAAGCTTCCCTGAGCTTCTTAATGGCACAAACTCCTTCAGAATGCTTCAAATGTCTCTGAAACCTTTGCTAATGTCTCCATAACATATCTGACATAAACAAATGACTGTTCATTTGCTCAAAATGAGCACTGCATCCCCGATCTAGGCCTTCTCCCATGGTTGGCTCTGGGCTGCCTGGAACTTCTCTTCAGCATCTCGGCCTTTAGAAGTCTATAAATGCTTCTCAAAACACCTTCATTGGATTCAAAAGGTTCCTTACAACAGAAATAGGTTTTGGTTTCACCTCAAACATATGAACCTAGCCCAGCACAGCTCAATCACTAAAATGGCCCTAGTGGCTCCTGGAACTTCCACGAAGAAAAATCACCTGCCAATGATCTCTGTTGGCTATGAAACCTGTGCCAATGGCTTCAGAAGGTCGAAGAGCCCCAAAATATTAAAAAAAAAAAAAAAAAAAAAAAAAAAAAAATTCATCCAAAAAGGACTTCCCTAGCCAAAGTTATGGCTCATTCAATACCACTGCCAGTTTGCCCCTAAAAAAAATCAAGTTAACTTTAGTCAAGGCCAGATAAGCCTGCCAAATATGGCGGGACCGTAAAAAATGGCACCACTGCCAAACATCCGCCAACTAAACCTTAATTGCCAGCATAATTGTCAGTTAACTCCGCTGCATGTGATCGGTTCCGGAGGTTGGGGGTTAAATGCATTGAATTCTGTGCCGGGCGGTTTTGGTTAACGATTAGTCTCCGTGGTTTCCGCCGGGATATGTGACCACTTTGTAATGTTAACTGTTAAACATTGACCGCCGGAATCGTGGTTTAGTCGTTGGTTCTTGGACTATGGACTTGTGGAGTGGGGACTGGCCCCTTTCGGGCCCGCCACAAAACAATTTTAAACTTTAAATTAAATTTGGTTTGCAGCCCTTAACAACTCCGCTCCGGTGGTTGAACGGTAAGTCTGTGGGCTGTTAAACCGAAGGTCGTGTTCAATCAGCACCAATGCCCAAAAATAATTTTAACATACGCCCCCATTCTGCTGATGTCACCTGCGCCACGTGGTGGCCTCCGGGCCTACCACGTGGCAGCCTCATATTGGCTTGCCAGAAATGGAATATTCCAGAAAATATTCTATTTCAAATATTTTTTGAAAAAAGTTCAAAAATTAAGGGTTATTGGGCGATTTTCTTTTTGACATAACTTTTTCATACGAAGACCGTTTTTCGAACTGTTCGCGGCGCCAGAATCAGGAGGACGAGTTCTATCTGGTCATTCAGGTTTGAACTAGTTCTGACCACTTTCATTTTTGAGCATTTTTTGACATTTGGTCTTGAGCTCCTGATCATGCCCCCAAATATCAAATTTTTCATATAAGCAGGGTATCTGACATTATGCGAGATGATGTGTTTCATTTGAATCACACTGTCTATATTATTTACCCATATTAGTAAAGAAATGCCAACCGTGGTTTTTAAAAATATTTGAAAGCGAAGAGGATTTACCAGGTTTTGGAAGACAAGGTCCCTTTTGTTTTCGAGGGGCTACACTGATACAAATATCCCATTTCGCACAGTACTCTGTTTGGCGTGGTAGATGGCGCAAGTCGAGACAGGGGCCACCCCATCCGTGCCACATCGCAACTCTTGTGCCAATACTGACTCAGGAGAGAGGTTGATGGAGTATAGATCCAGTCGCAGAGGGAATTTTTCCTGTATTCCTTCAGATCTAATAAATTTTTAGCCTCGAGTACCTAGTACAGATGTTCTCCCATCTTAATCTGTGTCATAACGCTGATTTAGTCATGTAAGATATCCCACCTTCTCCTTATTGCCTAATAATCTTTCTGTCTTCATCTTTGTGCGACTCGAAGGTTTTCCTCTCGAGTATTTGGCACCAGGAGCATTGCAAAGACCGCATAAGGGTTCTGAGGCGCATAGTGTTATAATTAATGGAGAAAGTTAGTATTTTCCACATTTGGTTGTTTGTTGTTGTAGGATAGGATTGAGACCCACTGATTAGGTCTAATATCCTATTATTTAGGGAGTGGTTCAAACCACCCTATTTATGTGCTAGTTTATATGTAACAGGCCTTTGTGAGAAAGGATGTGGAGCGTTCTTCCAGTGGCAGTCTCCAGGTGTAGTCTCTCACTTGAGAGCTACCCAATTTGATTAATAATGTTTTATTCTTCAATTTTTATCATGGTATCAGAACTTCAGGGCTGAGAATGAGCATGTGTTCTTGAGTGGTTGTTTATGTGAAGTGAGTGGAGAGGCAAATTTGTGTGTGTGGATAAGTCAGTGCTGCATAAGAGGGTTGAGCAGGGCGCTGTCCAGAGATTTGCGTGTGAGTTGTTGATTGAATGTTGTGTCGACTGCGTATGGTGTTGAGTTTTTTTGTGTGAATTTGGAGAGCTTTAGTGATAGCTCGTGAGGAAGTTGTGTGCCACATGTGTGGAGGAGGCGCATACCTCAACTGAGATTTGTGTAAAGCGCATAGAAGTAGTGTTGTCACTCTGGGAAGGAAGTATGTCTACGTGGTTGTTTTATTATTCAGCGCCATAATGGATTATAAATGAAACATT
This sequence comes from Pinus tabuliformis, assembly GCA_031772625.1. Lineage (NCBI taxonomy): Eukaryota > Viridiplantae > Streptophyta > Pinopsida > Pinales > Pinaceae > Pinus > Pinus tabuliformis. The sequence continues at coordinate 787,930,343 of CM062810.1, forward strand.
AAGTTGGAGGTTTGAGTGGCCTGTGTGTCGCATTGATTTGTGAGCTTGCATGTCAGCTTTGGAGAATCTGGTCATGTGTTTTAGAATCGGTATCTACCACCTGTGTGAAGAGCTGATGGAAAGGTCTATCAAATGATTCCATCGATGGAGCTCGTGCCTCAGTTGATAAGATTTGTCGTTATTTGCGTAGGGAGGCACTGTGAATTGTCGATCTATGCATTGAGGAATTCGTAGATCGAGCTACCTGGTATTGACTGTGGATACCTGGTGGTGAACTTGATGTGAGAGGCCGCTGTTTGTGGATCGAATTCCATAGGTTCATCTTGCTGCCTATTACTGAGATGGATTTGTAGTTGTTGTCATTCGATTAAGGCCAATTGTGAAGGCCGAACTACTGTTCAAAGGTTGTGTGAAGGTCAATTCCTACTCAGAGATCATGAGAAGGTCGATTGTTATGAAGTCACTGTAGTGCTGAGACATTGGTGTAGATTGATTTCTGAGCTCAAGGTATTTGTTGGGTTCATGAAATAAGTTGTGCTTGTGTGGCCTCTTTGAATTTATGCGTTGTTGTACTGCTAGAGCATTGCTGCGTTGGACCAAGTTGCACGAGGCAGTAAAGGCAGATTCGTTTGAATCCTGGTGAGATCTGCTATCGGTGAGATCTGTGGCGTGGGAGAGGATGTCGAGTTTGTAAAATCTGCTGAGATTTGTCAACAACGAATATCTAAGTGATCCGTGGATTGCATACTAAACAGACGTGTATGTGTAGCTGGAGAGAAAAGCTACAGGATCTATGACGTGACTATGAAGCATTGTAGCATTAGTTGTTGATTTCGAGCGTTGATTCGGTAGAGAAGAAAGAAGAGGAGAAAAATCCTCACAGCAGAGTCTGCTATTTTGACCTCTGTTCCTCCATTTGTTCCAAGAAGCCAGAACGCCGGCATAAACCTCTAGTGGTGGTGCTGACGCTGGTGTGGCACGAATGAGTGAACTGTGCTGCGATGAGCGTGAGCATGAAGGTTGAATTATTGAGCTTGCCTGGTTTTGGTGAATTATGGGCAAGGTCCGTTGAATTGAAAGCAGTGGTGGCAGTGGAATAGATGCTCAGCAGTGGTGGAAGCTGTGTGCTGGTGATCTGTGGAGTGTTGGCTATACATAAAGCAAGGTATTCGAAGGCCAGAGTGGTGTTTCCAAGGCTGAAGGTCAGAGGGTGTTGTTGCTCCCTCGTACTCACCATCTTACAGCAAGGTTGAAGGTTCGTAGCTCGATCTTGCGTGGAGGTTGGGTCTACACTGCTGGGATATTTCCTCACAAGAATTGCCATGAATCTGGATCGGTGGCACTGTGTTCGTGGAGACGAGATCTGCTTGTCGTGGTCAAGGAGTTTGACTGAATTCCTGTTGGTCGGATATGTAGCGGATGAGTTGAAGGTCGCGTGGAGCAAAATTTTGTGGAAAAAGCGTTGTTCTGGTTCCTCTGTCCAGCGAGGAATCTTCTCCTATGGATTGATTGCGTGGAGCATGTCAACACTACGTTTAACTAGTGTTGCTATTTGTTTGTGTAAATGTCGACATCATTTATGAATTGGGAATTTCCATTTGACCTGTGCGTGGGACAAAGTGTTGTTTGGATCCCTCATTGTTCGATCAACCTGGTGGCCCATCCCTGTGTGGCTGGAACATTAGCGCTATTGGAGAAAGTACTATTGGAAAGTTTATAGTAACATCTAGAGCTAGTATGTAGTAGTGCAGTGGTCAGCGGACTGTTCCTGATCGAAGTGTTCTTGCACACTCGATGCAGGGGAGAAAATAGAAGGAGAAATGGGTCAACAAAGGAGACTGAAAGAGTCTCGAAGAAAACTAAGGAGAAAGCATCAAGGGACAGATGTAATATATTGTTTTGCTGAATTTGGTGAAGAGTTTCCAGTCGACGCTGATGGACTTATAGCTGATCAAGTCAAGGATCATGATGTAGATCTAGAATTTGATGAAATTGTTAAGAGGTTAATGCCGGATCTACCCTCTTTTTCAGGTATGAATTATGAAAGCTGGGCAACTGAAATGAAAACAACATTATGGAAGGTAAATTTATTGAATTATGTTGAAGATGCTATCAATTTAAACTATGATAGTGGAGATGCATCAACATTACGTCTTATAACATCTGCATTAGATGAAAACATCATGTTCAACATACTACATGAATATGGTAAGATTCAAAATGCAAAAGTTTTATGGGATATTTTAAAATGAAGGTATTGCTCTTGAAAATGATGATTGTGTTTTCAATCACATCACTGATTGTGAAATTGAACATGTCAACATTGAAGATGCAATGATGGGTGATGAATGTGTGCTTGTAATTGACATTAAAACATGTGATGATGAAGATACAACCATTATTATAGAATCTGTTTTTTTTTTAATGAAGAAAGCTTCCTTGATGCAGAGACCTATGAAGTCAAATTTGATGAGATCTATGTATCTCATGACGAGTGGATCAATCTGATGCATGAAAAGCATCTTATTGATGAATTGTTGTTCAGTGAGAAGAAAAGTCTATCTCCATATACAAATCAAATGCAGGACAACATGTTTGCAACAATAGAATTGAGTAAAAAGGTTGAAGGCATGAATCAACAAACTATGTCAGTAGAGAGAGATGGAGAAATGAAAGCTCTCTTGAAGGAGTAGGAAGACAAGAGCCAATATGGTCCTCTTTATGAATCTAACATTGCTTTTAAGTGTGCAGATATTAGCATTCAAGGAGAAACAATTGAAAAGTCCCAAGAACCTGCAACATTGAATGTTAGCCTACAATCGAGATCAAGAAAGAGAAGGATAAGAGTTCAAGCGTTCCGCCTTTGGGGAAGAAAACGTAAAAAGGAGGAGAAGCTCCATCACTACCTTATGGCAAGAAAAGTGAAGATGAAACTTCATTGATGAATGAACAATTATGGACTCTCAAGCAAGAAGAAAAAAAATCAAAAGCTCAGTTACCGAGTTTTTTTTATGTACTATTGTAAGCCTAGCTGAGACTAGACCAATAGGGATAAGCTATTTTTCCAAGCACCCATTCTCCATTAAGGGGAAGTGTTAGAATTAATGGAAAAAGTTAGCCTTTTCCACATTTGGGATAGGATTGAGACCCTCTGATTAGGTCTAAGATCTTATTATTTAGGGAGGGATTCAAACCACCCAGTGTATGTGCTAGTTTATATGTAATAAGCCTTTGTGAGAAAGGATGTTTGTGAGAAAGGATGTAGAGCGTTCAGTGGCTGTCTCTAGGTGCAGTCATGTAGCTGTCTCTAGGTGCAGTCTCTCACATGAGAGCTGCCCAGTTTGATTAATAAAATTTGATTCTTCAACTTTTATCAAAGAGGCTTTGAGACCCTGTCCTCTCATGAAATTGTTGCCGCCCCCTTCCACAAAGACCGTAAATGCAGCTGCGCTAGATTTATCCATGCTGCCATATTCAATCGATCCACGCGGGAAAAGCCATCTCCGGTGGTATTAAGCAGTAAGAGGAAACACATACGACAGACCGGATTCGACCTGGTTGCCCCTTGGATGTGACGCCACATGGAAAAGGGCTGCATTTCCTGTACATTCCAGTTCTCCTGCGAACCAATGTCCGGGTTATTCGCGCCGGTTTGGTGTTTCAGTTTGTGCCCACCTAAATGCTAGAGCCCTCAAGTGACCAGGTTTCTCGGATCCTTGGGTGCCATTTGAGCCATCCGAGGGGCAGTTCTTGGCGGCCGATCCAAACCTCGCTTGTCCACACAAAGAAACGCTAGCTCCATTTAGCTACATTTTTTCTCTGATTTCCAGTCTCGATACTCTCGATTTCGGAGTTTCTTCGACCATTACAAAGCTTAATCCACGCTCTATTGTTTGGTAGGCCATCATCTTATAGAAAAACTTGTCTGGCAGCTTTGAATGACCATTAACTAATTGTGATTTTGTGATTTTGTAAAGCTGGAATACTGAAATGCCCAAGAAAATCCAAATGAGTGTAAGTTTTCGTTTATCTACAATGGCATATTTTATTATGTTTTTAGTTAGTGTGGGGCTTGCCATTTGTAAGGAACATGTTTTTTTAATATGTACAACTTGAATACTGATGTGCCGAAGAAAATCCAAAAAATGTGAGTTTTCATTTCTCTAAAATTGCCTATTTTATTATGTGTTTAGTTAGTGTGGAACTTTCCATGCGTAAAGACGAACATTTTATTCAAGGGAAAATTATGTTCTTATACATCTCAGTAATATCTTTGGATTTTTGCTTCTTCATGTAGTATGATTATTATATTAAGGAATTTATAAGCTCATTATTTCTTAGCTTAGTCAATTAAAATGAGATATGATGCATCATGTTCATTATGATTTGTTATCTATGGTATTGAGTGGTTTAAGTATCATGCGTATTTATTTATTTATTTTTTTAAATGGATTTTAAATTGGTGAATTATAGTGTTTATGATAATGTGTTTTTTGAAAAATTTTATGTTTTAGTTTTGGTATTTAATTTTGTTAGCAGTTTGATGGTGATTATTTAAGTATCATGTATGTTTATTTATTTTTGAATTTTTTATTTTTATTTTTTAAATTGGTGTATTATAGTGTTTATGATAATGTGTTTTTTTGGAAATTTTTTATGTTTTAATTTTGGTATTTAATTTTGCTAGTGGTTTGATGGTGATTATGATAATTTAGTTAGTGTTTCTCTAGTAGATCTTTGATGTCTCTATTGTAACAAATTGTTTGTATTTGGGAAGTTAAATAATATTAGTCTTTTTTAAGACGATTTCTCACTTAAGGATTACATCTTTCTAGTGATGAAACCATTTGTATTGAACATTTTTTTAATGTTTTTTTTGTGTTTTTTAATGCAATTAATAAGTTTGTTTGTTGTAATTAATGTGGAATGACAATGTTGTTGTCATAATTTTTGTTTAGGATACATTTCATGTATGGTGATTTGATTTGAAATTTAGGTTTTTGATGTGCAATGTCCATTAGATGTTTTTTAGTTTCTTCATAATGTTATATGTGACTTTAACCCCTTAGGGGCCAACTCAATTGGCAATGGTCGTGAAAATGAAGTCTTATGTGTGAGGAGGTTTGAGGTTCAAATCTCGTTGATTCATATGTGCATGCAGAAAGGGCATACATAGGCACCGAGAGGTTATAATGGTAGTAGTTGGAATTAATGGTACCAATTGGAATCAAACCTCTGTCATGCGAGTACGAGACCAACCCAATTGTTGATTCCTCTAAATACAAAAAAAGGTTAAATGTGACTTTGTAGTGATCATATATTGTTAGAAAAATTGTCATAAAATGACACAAACGAATCATACTTAGTTGACTATAAACATTGAAAGTTATCCACCTAATCATCTCTACATGGTTCAAAAGGATGATTTTGAGGCTCTATACATTAGGCTTGGGTCCCTACATAATAATTTTATATTAATGAATGGAATATCCTCAATTTGCTTATTAATTCCCTCTTCAATCATCACTCGTCAATGTTGACCATTTATGAATCCTTTTGAATGTTTATAGTAATGTTTTGCAATTCATGTTCTTTGATTTTCCCTTGGTAGATATAATTGTTAGAGTTCTTGTTTTGGGTTGATTTATTGAGTTGAGAGGCTCATTCTACAACCTAGTATAATGTGTAACTCTGTACAACTGCCATCAAAGTTGAAATTTTACTCATTCGGCCCAACTAATAATAATAATAATAATAATAAAACTATACAAAATATTTAAATAATGTTGGTTCATAAAAAAATTTGCACATGAAAAAATTGATTTGCACATAAAAAAATTGGATCCCTCTCGGATCATGTTAGATCCGTATTTAAGATGGATCTATACTGGTGTATATGTTAACTCAATACTTGATTGGCCAATATAGTTGTTTTTTTTTAAATTTATTGTTTCTTCGACCCCTCCTAATCCACTTATTGATTAATGATACCTATCAGTTGTATTATTAGATTCACATCTACGTTTATTAAAGCAATGAAATAATGGATGATTCCCTCCTTAATCTAAACCTAAACCTATGGATTTCTCTTGTTCCATCCAAATCCTATTGTGTACCGCCCATTAATTGGAAATCATAAAAGACTCAAGTTTTCCATAATCTTAGGGTTAGCCTATTTTCCCTCTCACAACACCTATTTGATTATAAATAGAGGTGTTACTCTTGCATTTTTTTAGCTATGATCTTTCAATCTCTAATATTTTTAGGTTTACTTTTTTTCAACTAGGTTTAGTTTGTTAAATAGGTTTACTAGATTTACTAGGTTTACTCGGTAGATTAGGTTTACTTGGTTTATTAGGTTTACTATGTTGACCTACTTTTATTAGGTTTACTAGGTTGATTTATATTTACTATATATTTACTTGGTTGACTAGGTTGACCTAAGTTTACTAGGTTAACCTATGTTTATCAGGTTGACTTAGGTTTAAGGTTGACCTAGATTTACTAAGCTGACACAGGTTGGAATATGTTTATTAATTTTACTTAGATTTACTAGGTTGAACTAGGCTTATTACGTTGACTTACATTTACTAGGTTGACCCAAATTTACTAAGTTGAACTTGGTTTACTAGGTTGACCTAGGTTTATTAGATTTACAAGATTGCCATGGTTAAACATGGTCAGGAAGTTAAACATGATCAACATGGTTATCATGGTCATTTTAGTTAATCATAATCAATCATTTACATCCTTAATAAACCATGGTAATCATGGTCAACCATGGGTGACCATGGTGAATTAAGGTCAACCATACCAACCATGGTCAACCTTAGTTGATAAAGGTCTACCTCAATCAACCATGCTCAACTTTGTCAACCCTCTACAACCATTAATGTAACCACTATTCTAATGTTAATGTAACATCAACCATGGTCGACATTAATGTAATGTGAATGTAACAATGTGATAATCATCAACATTAATCTAACATTGTTAGATTAATGTGACATAAGTACATTGTGACATTAATAGTTGACGACGGTCAACTTCAATCAACCATGGTCAACCTCATCAACCTTGTTAAACCATGGTCAACCTCATAAACCCTCTTAAACCATGGTCAACCATCAACAACAATGGTCTTGACAACCATTTTTAACCATAGTGAGCCGACATGAACCATAGTCAATCATGCCATGCACCATAGTCAATCATGTTTTACGAATACATGCCATGCATGTTAGTTGTAAGTAGCACAATCATATTAGTAATTGTGGTTGATATGCCAATCAACTACTATTTAGTCTCGTAGACCTTAAAAAATCATTTCATTTCATTTTCCACCTTTTATATGCTTTTCATGTAGATAATAACAGTGAACTACATTTATTAACATGATTGTGCTAATAATAATTTGATTTAGTTTTAACATTTAGTTAAATTTCCTATAAAATTAAAAATGAATGATCAAATTTAAGAATTTTTAATAAAATCTAAATATTATAAAATTTCCAAATTTTGTTATAAATTTTTTTAATTGAGTTTAAAGAAATTTTAAATATTAAGTTTAAAGAATTTTTAAATAAACCAATCAAAACATTTGATGTTGGTAAGGGCAGAGGGGATTTGCGCTGGCGACTTCTGTGGAGGATATCCGCTGCGCAGCACATGAAGCCGACCCTCAGGTGGACTGCACGACAATGATTTCTGGCCTACGAAATGAGTCTAATATTGGTGGTGCTGCCCTCAAGCTCTGACGAAGCCTGAAGCCGACCCTCAGGTGGACTGCACGACAATGATTTCTGGCCTACGAAATGAGTCTAATATTGGTGGTGCTGCCCTCAAGCTCTGACGAAGCCTAATGGAGTACAACATCGAAATGCTTCTTTATCTGCAAGTGGTGGTTAAAGAATATCTGAGGATGCATCTGCCGGGTGCTCTCCCATCACGGGCTCGCCTCTGCACGGAGGATGTGGGTTCCTGCTCGCATGATGGCCGTGGTGAGCATGTGGTCCGTCACTCATGGCCCAGATGAACAGCTCGGATGTTGAGAAGCTTGCCCGGGCACACTCGCCAACCGACAGGAAAAGGAGCAATGCGTAATTCCACATTCTGACCGCCTTTTAGGGAAACCTACAATCGGGTTAAGGATGGTCTGTGTGAAATTGTTGAGGTCGTTCGTACATCTCCGGGTCATCGGTAATGGACGTCGACAAAGTCCTCTGTCGGTGCTCCTCGATGATGGCTCTCACAAACGATGTTACACGTTGGACTAACCGAACGCAGAGGCTATGGATTCTGAGGGTGTCAAGCGCTGGTAGTGATGGCAAATGATCGGTCCCGTTGAATGCACCTTGGAGCTCGAATCCCTCATCCATCGGCTCCGAAAGAATTTTCTCATTCTCAGTATGGACGGACCGTCGTCCCATAGCCCCGCCGAACGTCCAAGTGCTAAACCTCAGTATCCGATGTAATCATCGAGAGGAGGCTAAATGCCATGAGTATTAACGAGACACGGAATTTGTGGTGAGCATGATTATAGCTTGTAAAAGCAAGGATGAGTATTAACGAGATAGGGAGTTTGTGGTGAGCATGATTATGGCTTGTAAAAGCAAGGATTTAGTTGGATAATAATGGTATAAATTTAGAAGAATTGAGAAAAATTAGAACAGAGAATGAATTTTGTATCTCAATATTCATGAGAGAATCAATACTTAAAACCATTAAATTAAACTTAATTGCATCAAGCATTAAGGTTAAGTAAAGCTAAGTGTGTTTTAAGTTATGCTAATGTGCATGTATACCACATGCAAAAACTAAACCTAACTAATGTGCATGTATACCAACACTCCCCATTAAGCATAATTTAAGTGAGTACGATGCAAGATGGATGAGTCCTAGCAACAAGGCCATTTTAGGTGCCCATATACAATGCATGAAAGAGTAAAGATGGAAAACTAAAATATAACTGCTAGGAAGTTGTGTCCTTCACCCCAAGACGATCCCGCAAAATGTGGAACTTTTTCTTAGTGAAATTTTAGTGAAGATGTTGGCAGTCTTCGCAGAACTCAGACAGTACTATAGATCGATGATCCCATCATGTATCAATCCTTTGATGTAGTGCATGTGGATCTCAATATGTTTGGTATGTTGACGCTGCAATGGATCTCTTCAAAACTTCAATGTAATATGATTGCCGCACCATATGATAGTGAGGCGATGTTTAGTGATACCAAGCTTGGAAAGGAAACACTACAACCAAATGGCCTGAATTGCAACATTGACTTCTCCTATGTATTCGGCCTTTGCTGACAATAAAAAAATGGCAACCTACTTCTTGTTTGACCAACAAATGGGGCCAGATCTCAAACAAAGTACATCACTGTAAGTGGACTCCTTTGCAAATGGACCTGGAGGAACACGCTTCCTTTTCAGAAGTAGAGGTATTAACTCCTATGATTGGATCAATGACAAATTCTCCTTATCCATGGTTGCATGGGAGTATGGATTCCTTGCAACTTCATCATGTGTTTGGAAATCAAATGCATGTACCATATATGCATGCATTGGTCTCTAGGGATGCATGCATGCCTTCATGGATGCATACATGGTGTTATAGATGCCTCTTTGGATGTGTGCATGGGTATGCATGACTTTGCGACTGAGAGTGTATGTGGGACATCATCAAATTGAAACCTCATCAGATCTATATCATCAACATCATCAATAATAGAGGAATTAAAGTCCTCTTCTAAGTTTTTGAAAACAATGTCTCCATATGTTGCAGACAATGTCTCCATCTGTTGCAGAGCCTTCATCACCAGCGAAGGAAGAGATTTCTTCATGTGCAAAATCTTCGTTATTGGACAAGATAAAATTCTCATCTGCAACATTTTCATCAACAACAGAAGAAGCAGAGTTTTCATGTGCAACACTATCTTGAGAATAATTGTCCATGTTGTTGAAGAAGTCTTTACCAGTTTCATCACTACTATGTTAGATCGTGCTCTTTGTATCTAAATGGTGTTATTATAGATCATCTTCATCGCCATATAATCCTTTCGATGTAGTCACGATTTTCATGTGACAATTCAATATCTATGATCTGATAAAGAATATCATGAGACAAAGATAGACACAACCTTCCATAAACCATGCCAGATTTATTAAGCCAATCGAACTTCTCATCCTCTAACATTGGTTTTGTCTCAATTCCCATTACTATCCGGTACAAGTATTTTCTCCTAAGATGTAGCAAATCATTGGCTTCCATTCATATTATATGTATGGAGTGAGAATGGCAGAACCTAGGAATTCCATTCTTTCACCAATTCAATTTTCCTGCCGTTTTTTACACTTTCAATTTGTGGAAAATTCTATCACTTTCAATCTTCGAGCAGTTTCCACTGCTTTGATCTTCAAACCTACAAAAAATTGTTCATGCACCTTCTTCAGGCCCCTCGTTGCTTTGATACCATGTTAAATTATTAGGATGTGAACAAGTAAGGACTTAGCTGGAGAATAATTACATAAACTTGCAAGAATTGAGAAATATTGGAAGAGACAATAAATTATGTATCTCAATATTGATGAGAGAATCAATACATAAGACAAGTAAGTTAAGTTTCACTGCATGCAAGTACTAAGGTTAATTAAAGTTAACTAAAACAAAGTGTGCGTACATATACACCACATGCAAGCACTAAAGCTAAATAATGTACATAGACAATAATAATAACACTCATGTCCATAAAACTATCTAGTATTCACCATCATGTGTGGCCAAGAATGGGTGAGACGCCTTTCTTACATGTTGCAGCTCATGCATGGCATCCCAAGGTGAACGAGGAAACCACAACCTCACAAACAACAATGATAGATATTGCTATATAAATCGAGAGGCCACTGCTCTGTGCAGAAATATTGTTAGTTCAAACAAAGAAAAATCCACATACTCCATTCTTTGTAAGAGGAATGGTGTATTAGCCCCAACCCCTTCCAAAGATTCCATGACTCTCCCTTGCATATAAAATATAAAAAATGAAAGATGGAAAGAGTGAGAGGAAGGCGGAATTAAATGGAAGGGAGCATGGACATCCTTATATACCCAAAGGATTGAAGGAGGGGAAATGTGGGGAAAATTAGAGCACTAATATTAAAGGGACTGAGCGTGATGGGTTGACCCTTCATGCTCTTGCATCACGAGAAATCGATAGGAAAACAAGGCTAGGTGATCGGAAAATATGGTACGATGGAGGATATGATGGTGGTAATTTGTTTGTAGCGGCGGGTAGTGCCTTGGGTATTATCTGGCTAGCCTTCTCTTTCTGGGTGAAAATTGACATGGACTTCTAGCGCCATTGAATGCGCCGATGGCTAAAATCCACCTCAGCTCAGCTTAGATTCCAAGTCCTGACACATAGTTCCATTCTTTGTCAAGCCACTCATTCTAGGACAACCGATCTATGGATGTTTATCAATATTGTTTGTCCAAAAATAAATATTTATGCAATTTATTTCTAATATTTCTTTCATTGAATTAGACATGAAAATAAACACATTGAAAATAATAAATATTTCGCAATATATAAAGGCGAAAATGATGAAGATTTCTTAAAATAATAAATATTTCTAATCATAGTCATTCCCTTAAGCAAAGACACTTTGAGCTGCACCCTACACCATGTGATGAAGTAGATTACATATCTTGGAATGATCAAGTGGATTAAGTATCTTGGAATGTATTATTTATAATGGACATACCCCTTACATATTTATCATATTTTATTGAAGGCTCCCTAGGGAATTGGTTAGAGCACACAACATAATAAAAAACTATATGCTAAGAGTAGCTATATTATTTTCCTTTATAACAAGGTGTAACTCCCCAACTTCGGTAATCAATTCTACACATCATTCAATCCTCTTTGGTGATCTCACATTTTTTTTTCAATTTTCAATTCTACAACAACCTCCGCCTATAATTTCCACATCATCTTTACATTTAATGAGGTTGACTATAACTTTTGACAGTTGGAATTGTGCTCTATCTCCTATGTATTCTATGTTGTTGAAATTGATTCAAAGTTGATTATACAACTAGTTACTACTAATATTGAAATGCCTAAAAAACCATACAACCCTAATAACTTTCTAAGGGACATTTCCTTTGATGCATATTTGAGTAGTTTAAATCAAAAGAGTCCACTATTAATTCCAGATATTATATACATTTCCTTACGACATCACTACTATATATTTACGTCGATAGGCATTTTCTTTGTAGACTTGAAGCGAGTAGACAATGTTCACCCTAGCCAATCACAGGGCTGCATTTTCACCCTTCTGTCCAAAAAAAATCTGACATGCCACCACTAAGTTAGTTTGCAACTACGTTATGCCACGACTCTATCACCATTTTCCAACTAGGTCACAGGAACTGACAGCACCAACATCCCCGTCGTGATGTCACCATTTGCCAATTGGGGACTAACAACATGAACATCCCATCTTGCTGCAACATGGTTGTGGCTGTTATCAGGATTTATGCGTTTGCAAAGTTTCTTTCCATGGAAGAAATCTTGAAGGAGTTCCTTTACATTCGAAATGTGGTTGAAACCTCCCACTAACACAACTTTGTTAATTTGTTCTTTGCTCATCTTGGCATTTTATATACCTTCCTCAACGATTTACATGTACTTGCCCAAGTAATGAGCGTTGGGCCCTTTGAACTTGACTCCTATAATTTTCTTGTGAAAAATCTAGCCCTTCGTAGAGATAGTCGATATCAATAACTGTTTACGACCAAAGACAGTTTTATTTGTCCTTTTCCATTATGACTAGAGCCTCCGACGAAGTTTCACGCACAGTAAATTATGTTTTATGTTTTTTTTGGAACGTTTAATACAATAAATGAGAATTTTGTTGTTAAACAATGAGAATCTTGTTGTCAAAATATTTGCCACCAAAATGCACGTCCCCTTCGACAATCTTCACCTCAAATTTGCCTCTCTTGATATTAACAATGGATACATCAAAGGTGCCTCCACCTAGGTCGAAAATCAAGGCATTCTTGCTCGATCAAAGGAATAAGCCTCTGTACCAAATTCATAAGCTATAGCTGTGGCAGGGGGTTAATTAATATTTTTCATGGTGTTAAGACTAACAATGGGGGTTAATTAATAATTTTCATGGTGTTAAGACTGACAATGGTAGCAGCATCTTTAGTAGACTTTCTATGAAAATAGAAATAATGGGCCACTACAGTGATGACAACATTTTCCACCTCAGAGCTGACGTAAGGTTTGTGTTGCAAAACTTGTCTTTATGCTTATGGAGTTTAAAGAAGTTTACACAGAACATTCTAGAGGTTTCTAATTTTGGGATTTTCAAGCCAGGAAACCTCCTTCGGTAGCTAGTTATCAAGCGAATTTTCCATTCCATCACCAAATTTACTATTCTAAACTTCACCAAACAAGGAGCACTCTGAAAAATTGTGAAGAGAGAATCGACAGTCTCAAAAATTAGTTGCATGATCTAATTGGATAAAACCTTTGTTACACCGGAACCACTCCCGAGAGTTGGGAAAAGTTCCAATGGTTCCCGCGTTCCCGGGAGCTTTGGAACTATATGGGAACGTTCCCTTTTCAGCGGGAGCTGCAATGGGAGCTTGGGAATGTTCTAGGAGCTTTGAACTCTATTTTTTTTGGATTTCCGACGTTCTCTGGGGTGGGGGAATACAAAGTCCATAGAAAAATATGCTGAACTACCCACAAAACATGAGCCTAAGTTGAAACCTTCACAAGAAGAAAGGCCAAAGACATCCTTAGCACTGACATCCTTAATTAAGAAACTGGAGCAATCTCTTGATGGGTTAAGGAAGTGTGTGGCACCTCGATGTAAGGTATGCTGAACTACCCACAAAACATGAGCCTAAGTTGAAACCTTCGCAAGAAGAAAAGCCAAAGACATCCTTAACACCAATATCCTTAATTAAGAAACTGGAGCAATCACTTGATGGGTTAAGGAAGCGTGTGGCACCTCGATGTAAGGGCGATATCTGGGATGTCAGGCTGATGAGTATTTCTTTTGTTGTTTATGCATATATATCGCAAAAGATTGTGTGTGCATATTGTATGTGGCAATCAATGGTTAAACATTAGAGTTGCTTTACTTTTTCTCTTAAGAATAACTAGAGAAACATATGTAAAACTGTTCTTTTGTATTTTTAAGCCAGATTGTTTCAAAGACTCGTCGTGTATCATAATGAACTTGACATTTTAATATTTTATATATATAAAAGAGAGAGACTCAGGGAGAGAGACACCCAAAGAATATATTTATATATAAGAGAGATTATATATTTATTATTTATATATTTAAATTGATTTTAATATTTGAATATTTTAATTCAATATTAATTTTGATTATTATATAAATTATATAATTTTTTTTTTTTTTTTAATTTTTATTATATAATATTACTGCTCTGGATTAGTTGTTTCTTGTAAATTTTGGGGAGACCTTTAACCGTTCCCACACCGATACCTAAGTTTCCATTGTTCCAGAAACTCAGACAACATAAGATAAATTTCAACCCCAAATCGTGATAAATGAAACTCATAGCAATTCATGCCAAACCTCCGATAGAAAGAGTTATACGCTTCATAAAGAGCTCTATAGAAGCCATGGTGCTTATTCATTCATCACTTAATCATGGTAAGGTATTATACTAGTGAATCTCTTTCTTCTCACATTTATTCTCTTCTCTCTTTTCATAATATGCAAGAAACTTATTTTTTTAAGTACGTGTTTCTCTGACTTTATGTACAAGACACTTATTTTTAGTCCATGCCTGGAGTAATCAGAAACTATTAGTTTAGTATTAGTTGAGCTGTTTTTAGAACTGGCTAATTAATTATAAACAAAGTTTTATAAACATATTGATTTATCATGTTATTTGGCCTCTTCCCGAGGACCAAACCTAATCCAAAGCTAAAAGATAGGTTATAATTGTTTTGTTTGTTTCATATTTCTAAACTTGTAAATACTATCTAAACTAATGTTGGCATTAGTCGAGGGCATTAAATGTTCAGAAACATGCTATATATACAAAAGCAACATGACATAGCAGAGGACCTAACAGATCAGGACATAGCAGATCAGGTTGCTGGCTACACCACATGGCAGTTGCATAGTAGTATTTCCGCCATCTTGCCATCTGTCAGTGGTCAGTGTATGTTTAAAATAATGTTGGCATTAGTCGAGGGCATTAAATGTTCAGAAACATGCTATATATACAAGAGCAACAGGACATAGCAGATCAGGACATAGCAGATCAGGTTGCTGGCTACACCACATGGCAGTTGCACAGTAGTATTTCCGCCATCTCGCCATCTGTCAGTGGTCAGTGTATGTTTGTGGCGTGGCCAGGCAAGGCACGTTTACGATGGGCTGGACATGATTTCGTTGCCCGTATTTCCATTACTGCGACAGGTTCACAGGATTGCCCGTATTTACTACGGCAGGTTCACAGGATCTGCGTCACTTGATGAGCCTCCAGGATCTACGTTACCTAATGAGCCTCCAAGATCTGTGTCACCTAATGAGCCTCCAATTCCTGGAAAACCATCTCAATATTCTGCAAAACGATCTCAGGTATTTTGATTTCTGTCAGGTATTTTGATTTAGCTTTGCAATTCTCCATAATCAATATTTGTATATATGTAATTCTCCATAATTAATTTGTATCCCTGTAGCATTCACAACAATTTTAGGTTAATACAGTTCAGAGAATTACTACCATCATCACGGCCTCCATCAACAGTGTAATTGCCTGGAGATGAAAGAGGAGAATGCCAGTTGGCAGAATATGATCCCAAGACATCAGATAAACCTTGTTCTCGGACAGTTGACTCCTTGAGATTACCATTGTTGGAAACATGCACACGTAGAGGCAGTGCCGAAGATGGCCTCCATTCCTGGTAAGACCTTATATGATAACTGTTGCTTCCCGTTGAATCTCCACTCCCACCGTAGCCATCTTGTTCTCGCCTTCCAGCGATGTCCTTGTGCATATTCAAAGTTGTTGCAGCCTCATAACTGGAGGACCCTGTTCTCTTCAATATTTCAGACCTGCCCCAAATTTTGTCTCGATACTCCATGTCCATCTTGAATGGAGAGTCCCATTCGCTGCATCTTGAGTGCTCTCGTGCTAAAACACCTTTTCCTGTAAAGCTGTTATGAGATGACTGTGCCAAAGGAGAGATCCTCGATTGCGTAAACAATGGAGAACTAGGTTTAGAAAATCGATATCCATTGTGCCCTCGGCCTGCATATTCCATGAAATTCTAAGGAGCTGGTGGGTGACTGAAAGGGCTTTCAGGTCTTTCTTACAGGGTAGGCGATAATGGCAATGCCACAGACAACTCGTTGGTCTAGACATAACAATCACAAAGTTAAAGCGAATTTGACATGTTACACTATCCGTGCATGCAGCCAATGATTTATGTGCACAGGTGTTATGCTCTAGAAAAACATGCAGCCAATAAATTATGTGCATAGGTGTTATGCTCTGGAATTTCGAATCTATTTTATCGTAAATGGAAAAAGGATTTAATATTTCCAATTTTATAAAATTTAATTTGCCAGGGCCTCTTTAGTATTTTCTTAACATTTAAGATAGTATAAATTTTTAACGAATCTAGCCCCGTACGTGCATATTTCTCAATAAAGTGCAGTTCAATCATTCTCGAACTATGATTTGTGCAGCTGTTCTGTTCTTCTCATTCCCATAAAGTCCAAAAGTATATGTTTATACAGTATCAGATATCTCACATCATGAAAAAAACTAGTATTGTTATGCAAATCCATTCGCATTGCACTGTGCATGTATGCACGCCAAATTTTGTAACATGTATATAGAAATTATAGTCTATGAAAACAATTGCCTTTTTTAATGTCTTAAAATTAGATGCATTCCAATGGCTGCCAAATGTGAAGCTTGTTTTTCATATATAAATTCTGAGAACTTCATGACACCACCCTTACAAAGTAGATCTGGTGAGTCACCTATACTAGGGGATATGCATATCAGCTCAGTTGAAACACCACTTGTACCATTTCATGATCAGGTGCAAGGCATCAATTCTGAGAACTTCATGTCAGAATTTGAATCGGGCATCAATTCTGAGAACATCATATCAGAATTTCTGTCTAATGTTCAGTCTGATGAAAATCATATTGAATTTTGGAATTTGAATTCAGGTTATAATTGCAGTTATTTTGATGACTGGTGTTCACCTCAAGGGGTTGATGATGTTAATACATGATCTGCACTCAGCACTACTGATGTGGCCAATTCGGCTAATATAATTGGTATTTCTGAGGGCATCAACACTACTATTGTGGGAAATGTGGCAGGGCAAGCAACAATGGATATTCCTGAAGGCATTCTTCAGAATGATAGCTCATTGATTGAGAAGAATGTTTTGCAGCCCCAAACAAGCCAGGCAACCTTAAAATCCAATTCAATTGAGGAACCAGGCATGGATTCTTTCCTTGCATCGCTTCAATTTCCAGAATCAACTGGACACGCTGATACCAGTGAAACCTATATTTCTTTGCCAGAAGAATGGAATTTTGATGATGAAATGTCCAAATTGGGTTTCTAAGTTAACCAATGCAAGCTGGAATTTTGATGATGAAATGTCCAAATTGGGTTTCTAAGTTAACCAATACAAGCTGGAATTTTGATGATGAAATGTCCAAATTGGGTTTCTAAGCTAACCAATGCGAGCTGGATGTAGCTCCATCAATGTAAAAGGCGACTTGATATGAAGTTTTGACAGTTAGGCAGTGCTGATCTCATTATTCATTTTGTCTGTAGCTTGATATATTCAAGTTGTTTTTTTTGCCTCATTCAGTCATTTATATGAAGATGTTATTTGTAACTTCTATTCTCTGCACATTCTGAAGTTATTTATGAGCCTTGCGGGATGAGCTTTTTATTGGTTTATCTGGTTTTTGTCATCAACTTGGTCTGCCAGAAAATATTACACAGCTGTTGTAAACATTCAAAATCAATTTTGAAATTCTGGCTCTTTTTATCAGTTCTGCAATCATAAATTTGTTGATGCTAGATCACGCTGACATAGTCAAAATTCCGCAACCAAACGTGAGCCGTAAAAGTCAAAATTCAGAAACTTTATGGCTTTTCATGCTCAGCCAGGGGAACACTAAGAACTACGCACAGTCGTCATAAATGCCTGTTTTGAACTTTGTTTTGGAGTTGTGATATATGGTTCTCTTTTGGAACTTTGTAGTGTTAAAATACCAAATTTATCTGATAAGTTTTGCTTTCATCCACAGGCAAAGAAAATGTTATGATTACTTGCTTTTGAAATTTGAAGTAACAGAATAACACAGGTAGAATGATTTACTTTTGCATCACAATTTTAACAATATTTTTATCTGGTTGCGTTTAGAGTAGTTGTCCAATCACATGTGTCTAAATCTGGCAACCATGCAGTCCTCAACCACCCGGTCGCTGCACTTAAAGGCAGGGACTAGCGGCCATGCAGAGCATCTTGTTTAAGTATGTGTTTGCATACAGTGACATGGGGTTTAATGGTAAGTTTCGCTAGGTGAAACCCACGAGATGGAGGTTCAAATCTCATTGAGTATATGGCCTGTTGTGTCTTGGCTAAAAGAGTAGGCAACCCCTGAGCGGACGTCTCGGCTCTTGTTGAGGCATAAGTTAATTGCTATTGTGTGTAGCTTGCAGCCTGTTGCACCTAGCCTAGGTTTATAGTGGCAGCCAGTTAGATTTGATCCTGGGCCTGTTCAAGATAACTCTCACCAGTTACCAATTATCCTAAATTAAAAAATATATATGTGTGTGTGTGTGTTTGTGTGACTTTATATACCGGACACTTATGTTTTAAGTATGTGTTTGTTTTGCTTGATGTATAAAAGTGAAGTATCGTTGTTTCCATAAAGACGTAAATCTCAGTTATAACGATATAAATTTTTTGTTTTCCATAATCTTTAATGAATTTGATTAAAAAATTACATAAATTTCATTTTGAATATAAAGATGTGATTATTTTATAATAGTAAATATGATTTTCTGTTACTTTCTATTGGGATTTTGTTTTTTGTTTTTGTTTTCTATTATTATTTTTTTAAAATTAATTAAAATACATGTATGAATAAGATAAATAAGAAAAACTTATTAAAAAAAATAATATAAATAATTATAATTATAAGACAATACTAGAAATAATAATTAATTTTAATAGGTTTTTTCCTATATCAAATTGAATTCGAACTCAAACTTGGTAACCATGCTTTAAACTAGCAATTGCTCCTAAAGATGCAAAGATACACTAAAGGAATAAAAGATTTGGAAATATTATCTAGCCACAAATAGAACCCACTCATAAGGTTTGCATAATTTTTTATTCACCATCAAATATATTTCAAAAAACATAATTTACCATCAAATATGTTTAAAAAAATAGAAAAGCAATCTTTAGAACTTAAAATTTCAGCATGACCAACATCTAAAACTCAAATTGAATTCAAAGACTCTCAAAATGCATGCCAAAACTGGGAAATTTCACTAGGGATCCATGGCAATGATGACGTTGAGAATTTAATTAGGCGACAAAAGCTTCTTACGAACTTTGCATGATAGGGTCATAATGTTCAACTTCTTCTCCTAAAATAGAAACCTTGACTGGGGCTGGTTGAAATTAGAATATTCTTTACACATAAAATAGAGGTTAGAACTTAAAACCATAAATTGCAATTTTCTCATTGAGTTATTTGATGTCGTGAAATCAAAATGTATGGCATTCATTCTACCGATACTATAGATGGAAATGCCAATGGAAAATACAAAATAGGGTAGATACTAGAACCATAGATGGAAAAATCTCAAAATTCATTTGTCATCCTCCTCAATGTCAAAATCATCAAGCTCGCCACTATTTCTATTGCTCTCTACTCCATCCTCCTCCCCCTCTACATCTTATCCAATACTTGCATCTAGTGTTGTCGAGGATGACCCCTCAAGACTATCACCATCATTAAAAGTGACCGGTTTTAACATTGGTTCATTGAGATCCAAGTTGTCTAATGTCAACTCAATGCTGTTGTCAAGACCCATATTGTTAGGAAATAAATCCCACATCTTTGTCTTTCCCTTAAGCTCACCACTTGCATTGGTATGCCTAGGTTGCCTCTTTCTGCATTGAATAAACATAGACTTCTGTATGTCCAGGGCCATACCCACCTATTTTTGCATTGAATAGGCATATAAGGAAGTAAACATATTCCATGTTATTTGTTGTAGTAATAGCACAAAGAACAACCAGAGTAGGACATTGCAACAAGTTCAAAGATTGTTTTTGTTTTGAGGGGCATGCTAGATATGTCTGTATTCAACTTAGTGAAAGTGAGGATGCACTGAAACCTATTTTCTGAAACCATTTTTGGAGCTAGCTTGTTTCAACAATATCTCGATTTATGAGAAGGCAAGTGGTGGAGATATTTCCAATCATGTGCTTTCATTGAACTCGAAAAAATGACCCCTTTGATTGCAAGGACGGTATTGGTTCCTAAGGTGCGAAGGTCATAAAGTTTGTTCCCTTCAACGTAGCATTGCGTACCCCTAATGTGACATCGATCTTGCTGCTTGACATGTCATCCAAGGCAAGAGTTTCTTTCCACATTCCCCCACTCCTTTTATCGACATTCCTTTGCACCTATGGATACAATTACTATTATATACATTTCTATACAACATCACTAGTAAATCTCTCCAAAAACTAAAAGGCTCATCAACGAATTTGTAAAGCAGATATATCTCTGATATAATAGTTCAGATCTTGTTCAGGACGTCACATATAGTTCACAAACAAAATAACTTGGCACATACAATAATAATGATTTCTGAAAAAATAACAACAATCTCTAGTCCCTTAAAAATTATACATGTGAACAGTTGTGTATATCATATAAAAAATTGTCTTGCCCTTTCGAATCACCATTAATTTATCTGGGCTTGAGATTCGGCTAATTGTGATCAGAACAGTGACTACGGCTACAGATCTACATGGGCGTTTATCAATATACATTTATGTGCTTTATTCCGAACTAGAATTGAGATTAAAAATATATATACCATGATGGAAAAAGGTTTGATGCAACGAATAACCAGTAGCCCGAAGTTCCAAGAATGACCAAAGTCTTTGAACCAAACCTCTTAATGAAAGGTGTTGCTACAAATGAACATACAGTGAATGAAAGATGAAGAATACCCAGTGAGGTGCTAAATCTTCATAATTCGGCGACTTATCAGATTTTAATACACATAAACGCCCCCCCAAAAAACCAGGAATTCATTTAAACACTTTCTTTCTTTCATAAATCCTCTCAAGCATGACCCCTTTCTTAAAGGAAAAATAAACACCATGTAAATTTCAACAAAATGACACAGAAAAACTCACAGAATTTAACGAGCTCTCCAAGTTCTGAGTTGCAGAATAGGCAACAAAGATGAAGAGAAACGTGAAACTCAAAATGTGGAGATCTTTGAGATGACGGCTAGAAGTTTTTGGACGTAGCTTCGGCACATTTCTGTCAACAGACGATGACTCCGGCGGCAACAGACGGCTCTAATCTTCCTTGGCCATCGCCATCCCGGATTTTCAAAACAGAAGAATTCCTTCTCACTTTAACCTCTGGACTAGAACATAATTAAAAGTATATTTTTGGGAAAACTCCAAGCTCGGAGCTGTAAACAATATCCATTCTGGGAGCTGTAAACAATATATCTATGGACTACAATATAATAAAAAATTCAGCACGCTCGCATGCTCAGAGCCGTAAACGATAACATATATATGCTGTTTTAGATTATTCTTTGCTCCAGTTGCCTGTCGTCGTCTGTGCATTTCCGTCCTTTTGTCGAACGCAATATTGTCTCGAAAGTTATCCACCTAGGGGAGAGATTCCTAATATTGTGCAGGGACCAGTAGTTGATATAATACTGGTCCCACCAAAGTAGTTGATATAATACTGGTCCCACCAAAACCACCAGTGATTAAGACTTTTGAAACCAAAATTTAAACAGAAATAAATAACATTATGTATAAATAAGTTTTAAATTATGTCCAAAAATCACCCATATATTGACTGGGCCCACAACTGTCCATAAATAGTATTTAACTATTTAATATTGCAAAACATATTGACCCAAGTAGAAAACAGCTAGAGCCATAAAGGCTTCCAAACTGGTCTATTCCAGAAGTACAAAACAACAGTCACTTCAACCCCCACTCATCAGAACTGCAACTTTGCATCCCAAATAAATATGCCTACCTGCACATAACAAAAGGAATGTATGTCAGCCATAACTGCTGTGTTGTTCAACAACTAAACACCCTATGTTCAATAAATGACACCCAACCCAATAACAATTAAATCCAATTTGTTCAATAAATGACACCCAACCCAATAACAATTAAATCCACTTTGTTCAATAAATGACACCCAGACCCAATAACTGCAATAAATGACACCCAACTCACTCTATTTCTCATTAAAACAGATCAAAGCACATGGATCAACAAATAAACAATTCCCAACCATTAGATCACAGCAAATTAAATCCATACCACACATTCAAAATGAAGCCATTGCAATCCATGTGCATCCATGTCCACCAATTAAAATCAAGTCCCCAAAACTATAAAAGAAGTCCACCCACTGTTGAAGTTGCATCTTATGCTTTCAAACTATTCAACAAACTTCAAGACAACATCACAAAACAGTAGCCAATATATTCAAGTCAGTTATATGAATTACAACTCATTCTTCTTACAGTTCTGTTTTCATTGTTTTCTGTTTTCATTGTTTTCATTTATCAGATTTCTTACATTACAGTTCTTTCCATTCATTTATCAGATTTCTTACATTACAGTTCTGTCCATAGGGTGGTGACAGTTAACCTATACAGTTACAGTTAACCTTTTTTATACAGAGTTTATGTATGTGTTCTAGCTTATAGAGTTAAGCTATCGAATACAGTCGTATCCATCTAATCAATGTCACAGGTTGCTTACCTTACAGGAATTGAAGGTTAGCTTACACGAATTATTCGATCATCAACTTCATAGGGATTACAACTTACATATCACAAATGTTACGTATGTCGTGCTAGTATTGTAGTCATAACTTGTTTACCTAACAGGAATTGAACCTTGAACCTTAGCTTACAGGAATTGAACCTTGAACCTTAGCTTACAGGAATTGAGCGATAGCTTGTTTACTTAACAGGAATTGAACCTTGAACCTTAGCTTACAGGAATTGAGTGATAGCTTGTTTACCTAACAGGAATTGAACCTTGAACCTTAGCTTACAGGAATTGAGTGATTATTATGGCTTGGGTTCTATGGTTCCTCCATAAGAACACTGAACGCCTAGCTTCGCAGAGCAGCTCTCCCCCCCAGCCCACAGCATAGTGTGGAATCTGGATCGTTTCATCGAGCACCATTTCTTTTAGATATAAAGTTGTTCTGACTCTATTGGATCAAGTCACAATCTACACCTTTTACTAGTATACTACTATGGGGAGAGACTAAGCTCTATTTCAGAGATTGGACTCTCTTACTGTGATTAGCCCCTACTAGTAAGAAGCTGTTCCCGAGCCAGGTTCCCTGGATCCACTCCTAGTCGGGCCTAAATGAATGAATGAAGAAGGGGGCGGGCATCACTCTAAAGAAAGAAGCCTTTGCCCGTTGGACAGCTACGGAACTGGCTTGCTTGACTTACTTTACTGGTCGACAACTATATTATTATAAGACCTCCTGTCATAAAGAAGGAAAGGTTATTGTAAAAGAAAGAATGCCAGCCGATGTCAAACTGTACTCCTAGTGTGAACCATCCGATTTTGGGCAATTCAGAAGTGACAAGATCCGAGTGAACATGGATGAGTTAAAACATAGAACAAAAACGAATTGTAACTTTAATGACTCTGATAAACTTAGTAATTTTTCACATATTTTCAGAAGCATGAAGCTATTGAGAAAGCAAACATTTTGATATTGAGTCGAAAGACTGCAAATAAGTGAATTTATACTACTGATGAATGGACCATAGAACTGGGGAATGGTTTCTTAGAATGGAAGCCCGAGCAGATGACCATTTCTCTTTATTGGATTAGATGACTGTAAGATTTTAGATAATGAGAAAACACAATTATAAGTAACATAGCAGATGACAGTCTTATTGGCCTTCATATCTTTTCACCTCGTTGAGCTCGAGACCTTAGGGTATGGAGAGCCCGAGCCATACGGAGTTGTAAAAGTTGGACCAAAGGAATGGGGATTTACATAATTCAGCACTGTAAATTAAGTCACAGATAATGGAGAGAAATCTTGGAGCAGAGATTGTTCTTCACAATATTCAAAATAAGTAAATAAATTATATGAAAAAATATAAAAAATAAATGACTGCAATGAAACTCAATTAAACTGAAGTAAAACCAATTGTCTATGACACCTGGGAGACCATAGAATCATAATGTAACAAGCTCTGTATCCAAAATGTTTTGTCCTTACTGAAAAAATGAAAAATGCGGGTAACATAATTTTCAATTGGTAATAGAATTTGATCATGGGTAAACAAGTAGAAGGAATCAAAGACCAAGATTTTTTAATTCCAAAAATGTAGAGCAAATTAGGAATAGCATTAAATATCCTCAAATTGTTAGCAACTATAGAATAATATTTGTTCTGAAATATTTCATCTCTTATCAAATTGAAATTCAACACACAATCTCAGTGAAATATTCATGGCCAAAAAAGTTACAAATTCGATCCTTGTAAAATATCAAAAAACTGAGTCTTTCTTTGACAGCTGAAAACAAATGCTCTATCAGGACAAAATCAACATATTGAGTCTTTCTTTGACAACATTGAAAAAAAATGCTTTGTTAGGACAAATTGTTGCATGAATCTGTGACCTAAAGGCCTAAGCTCATTGTGTCCATGGGAAAATTTGCACTTCAACCCATTTGAATAGGTTCCCTTTTTCTCATAATGCATGGACAACTTGATTTTATAATTATTTACCTCGTCATAAATGTTGGAACTTATTGCATTGCCATAAATTGTTTCTAGTTTCTGACCAAAAATAGAAAATACTTGCTGACCCTTTTGAAGTTCTTCTTCTGAGTGAGCAAACTGACAATCAGTTCCCCACCCACACTTCTTTTTAGCCTAATAAAAATGGAAAATAACATATTTGTATGGAGGAAGTGTAACTATTTTAGTAGCACGTATCTCCTTCACATTTGATAATTTCCTGTAACAAGCTCTGTATCCAAAATGTTTTGATAATTTCCTGTAATAGAGGAAAAGTAATTTTTGCAGAAGTAATAAAGCATAATTTAACATATATTCTAATGTCTAAATGCATGCAATAATTTTACAGGTTGTTGCATCTATGGCAAAAGGAAGTTACTCTGCTCATACAAGGAGAAGTGGCAGGAGAGTGACAAGGGGTGCGCAGCTGCGATGCACATCGTCTGATGATGACAGGCCAGCTGATGTCGATGCCAGCAATGCACCAGGGAACATTGTTGAAGATGACCATGTGACAGCCGCTGATGTTAACACACCATCAGCCACAGAACCACCATCAACAACAGTCCAAGGGGCAAGCTCAACTAAAAAGATCAGTGCTATAAGAGGATGGACAAAAGAACAAATGTTAGTTGCAATTGACGACATAGAGTTTAATGGATACTCAGTTCGGGCATCTGCAAAAAAACATGGTATTCCTCCCTCGTCAATACATTATTGGATAAATGGACTGACTCATACAAAACGTAGAGGGCCTCTTACAGTTATGACTGAGGATGAGGAGGCCGAGGTGGTTGAGTGGTGTAAAGAGATGGCCCAACTGGGACATGGGCTAGAGTTGATACAACTCAAATCAACAGTTGCTCAAATCTGTCAAGGGAGGCCAAACCCATTCAGAGATGGGTTTCCTGGTAAATCATGGTGGTTTGGGTTTAAAAAAAGGCATCCAGAACTTGTATTGCGTACTGCTGAGGGCCTTGACAGAGACAGAGCATTAAATTTGCGCCCTGCAGTTGTGCAAAAATTCTATGACACACTTTCTAGTGCTTATGATAAACATTCTTATGGAGCAGACCATATATGGAACTGTGATGAAACAGGTTTACAGGCAGGGAGGAATTGTGGCATGCGGGTAATTGCCAAGAGAGGGAGCCGAAATGTGCCAAAGATTTTGCCCAAGAGCAGGGAGTGGATAACTATTTTATGTTCTGTTAATGCAATTGGTACTTCAATCCCAGGATTTTATCTATTCAAAGGTAAAAATCAACTGAAAAACTATATACAGAACTGTGAACCAGGTGCATGCATGGCTGCACATCCCCATGCATGGATGACTAAAGAACTGTTTCTAAGTTGGCTTTTTCACTTTGCTGCATCGGTACCAGGTGGCGTCTCGCCTAATAACAGACACCTTTTGATATTAGATGGCCATGGGAGCCACATGGTTGTACAAACAATTGAGGAAGCAAACAATTTAGGCATCGACCTGTTGACATTGCCCGCTCATACCACTCATAGGCTGCAACCCCTTGATGTTAGTGTGTTTGGCCCTTTCAAGAACTATTTCAGGTCGGAGCGTGCTGCATGGATGGCAAAGAATCCAGGGGTTGAGGTGAAAAGGTTTGAGCTAGCAGAGCTTGCAAGTAAAGCTTTTAAAAGGGCTTTGACACCATCAAATATCAAGGCTGGCTTTAGGAGGACAGGAATCTGGCCACTGAACTATGATGCTCTTATGCATGATACTGGTTGTAGCCAAGCGTTTCATGTGGATGGTCAGGAAGAAGGGAATGTCCAAACATGTGTTGAAGTGCAAGAAGAAGATGACCAAGATGATGTTGTTGCAGCTGGTAATATGATTTCCCTGTCTCAAGGACAGTTATATGCTGAAGATGATGAAACTGTATGTGAAACACAATATAACAATGAACAAATTCCTAGTAACATGGAGATTGTTCCACCAACTCAAGAACATCAAATTCCTGTTGCTGATATTGCTAATGATATTGTTGAACATGCAGTTGACAATGACCAATTGACATTGCCAAGCCAAGTAACCCCACCTTCATGGCTAGCAGAAGAAATGATCAATTTGAATGCACATAGTGTCTCAGCAACCAATGAAGAAAGCATGAACATGCCCTCACAACCAGCAGAATTGAACAGTGAAATTGTTCATTTTTTTGTGGACAATAGATCAATGGAAGAAGATGAAGGACATAATGAGGCATCAAATGAAGATAATGATATGGTTCAATCAGTTCCAACAGATACTGAAAGGGAAGTACCAAGCAATGACATGCAGGTGGAAGGGGTGGAGAAGACACTTGGACGGTTCCTAAAGCTACCAGTAGAGAGAGTATCAATGAGAAAAACGCAAGGTGCACCGGGTAGTCTTCGTCTGGGCCGAAGCTCACAGCTACTCACCTCAGAGGACTATATAAACCTGTTAGTTGAGTCAGAAAAAAAGAAACTTGAAATGCAAGAATTAAAACAGAAAAAGAAGGATATGGTCAAGGAGAAGAAGGCAGCAAGGATTGTTGCAGCACAACAGCGAGCAGAAGAAAGGATTGAAAGAGATAAAGCAAGGCAAGTTAAGGACCAACAAAAGCAAATGGCAAGACAGGAAAAGGAAAAACGAAAGGCACAACAAATGCTTGAAAAGGAACAAGGGATGATCAACGATACAAGAATAGCTGATGAAACTAGGATTATTTCAAACTCATTGGACTCCATTGCAGATAATACACCATTATTCCAAGATCTCATAAACATTCAAGTGCCCCACTATCAAACTGAGGGTTTACCCACTTGCCTTGTTCCTACCAGAGCTGGTGTCAATTCTCTGTATGCTCATTACACACCTCCACTTAATGCAGGGGTCAGTAGTGCAAATGTGAGGTATGGGTACCCAATACCTCCATGGTTGGAAGCTGCAAATTGGAATCAATCATATGGCAACAATCAACCATTTCCTAATCAGCCTGGTAGGCCAACCTACCTGGCTCAAGAAGGTAACTCGGGGAGTTTTGGCACTCAAGATTCTCAGGGCCATAAAGAATAGGGGTGTCATATGTTTTCGGTTCTAACCACATTATGATGTGGATTTTGGATGGATTGTATCTTTTTCTTGGCACAGCAACATTTTGGCTTACAACCTAGTAGTGATTTCTTGTGGCAACCTAACTGTGTGTTGATAAGAAATTTTCAATGGAATATGTCTTTCTGTAAAATATTAATTATGATAAAACTATTTCTATAAGTTATTCTGTGCGCACTGTACAAAGCTCTAAACTCACTTATGGCTCCAATAAGTGGACCGTTATAATGTGATGACAGTGCTGGGCAAGTTTACAATCACTTAACACTGAATAGAAGTCTACACTCACAATTAGAAACACCTCCTGCTCGCTTCTAATGTACGAGGCACTAGTAGTAAGGAACTCTATACTTAGCATGTTATTGATTGAATTAGAATGAATAAGAACTTTACATTGCTGGAAACTAGAAATACAATAAAGAACATAGTTATGATTTTTATCAATCACCTAGGGGAGGGTCGCCAATACATGTGCGCCCTCCCCACCACGTCAGTTTACCACGCGTCAACCCACATGGCTCCGGTACGACACCTGTCCACCGTGGAGTATGCCCAACTTATAGAGAGCATGTGTTTTTATATGTGTCAGTAAAAATGATGGAAGTATCTAAATTAATCAAATCAGTTGATGAACAACTATGAGAATCATATTGTTCCATCTTGTTACATCAACTTTCCAAAAGATAGAGAAATTTGGGTGCACAGTAACCTAATCAGCTATATGACGAATTGTGGCTTAGTCATTAATTCTTTTCTAAGCACCTATTCACCTTTTTCATTTTCCTTCATGAGTAGATCAATTGTTTGACAATATGAGTGATTCACATATGACAATTGTTTGGTTAACTAATGAATTGTTATAATTGACACAAAGTTACAACAGCCTTCTTAGAGGGGGAAAAAAGAATTGGAGTAAAAATGGAAAATTAAAAATAGCTAAATTATTATAAAAACTAAATAAAAATAAAATTACAATAATTTATAAATCTACAAAATATAAACCAGCGTAGACCCATCTTAAGATGGGATCTTTTAAGCATCAAGAGAATCATGTCTCTGTTTCTTTAGATCCCTTTTTACACTTATGATTTCTGGAGTTAATATTGATCTATAACAGTGTATTACGGTACAGAAAAATTATGAATTGCCTCTAATACATGTAAGAAGGAAATTCCAAAGCAGTAGGTATACAAAAATCCCACAAAATTGCTTCAGAGCTCAAAATCTACAGCATGTTAAGCTTTCCTGTAATTTAAACTTCCCTGCACAAAACTAGGCATTGCAAAAATAAGAGAGATTCAAAGGAAATCAGTGTACCGAAAGGAAATCCAGGGTAACTGCAATTGTGGGTCTTGTCATCAACGCTGGAGATAAATAAAGTTTAAAATTTGAATGAACCTTAGGAAAGATCAACAATCAGGCAAAAGCACATGCCATTCTTAAAGGGATTGAATTGGCTCTTGATAAGAGTGTTCACAGTATCTAATGCATGGCAACTAAGCAACAATAATTATGTTTTTTGGAATAGAGATTATACCGACTCCATAAATTTAAAATTTCAGTAGGTCATGTGCTATATACGGGTCAAGGAGGGTTTTGATTCAATATTCTTTTCACATATTACAAGAAATTTACATTCAGAGGTACACAATCTAGACAATTCAACAGCTACAATGGACACTAGCACCCTACAAATATATCACTATTATCAACACATTCTCCTCTCCCGATAGCTCTGTACTCCTTATATCCCTGTTCCCCAAGCAACTAGGAAGAAAAGTTTCAAAAGTGCATAGAAATCTGTTTGCAGAATCAAATATTCCAACTTAGCACAATTCCTACACATCCCTTGGAAGTACAAAGGTTGTCTCCAACACAAATGGCAGACCACCAAAGAAATGGACTCTCCTATAATTGTGATGAAAAATATGCTCCAGGTCATAGGTGTAAAAAACAGAAATTGTTCCAAATTGATATGCCCACTCAAGACCTGACCGAAGACATAACTACTAAGAGACACTGGAGTTACAGGTTGAAAACACCAACACTCCGACTCAAGCAGATATCGAACCTATTTCTTCATGAAGAACGGTCAATCTCTCTGCATGCATTATCGGGCACTTCAACTCTAACAAAACCCTGACAAAACTCTAACAAAACCCTGACAAGGATTTAATCCTATAAAGTTTGCTAGTAAAAGCTGAGCGATATTAAAAGGAAATAAAAGAGTAGAACCTTTGTTCATAAAACAGTAAACCCTACCCATTTCTTAACTTATAAACTCATCAGCTGTAAAAACAAAATAACCTTCAAATAGAGATGCACCGTCACAAGTGAAAACGATCTCAAAAACTTAGCACTATGCAAGGTTTTACAGCATAAGGAAATCATAATATTCTACAATGAGTAAATCAAGAATAGTAGCGTTCAAACAGTATCCAGAGAAATGCTTATAAGTCAATTTAAATAATAGAGAATGCAACTTGTGTGTAAAATTCGGAATAAGACTTTCATAGAAGGAAACAAGATAACAGTTATGACTTCAAGAAACCATAAATAAATTAACAGTATAACTGTGATTAAGGTCGTAAAATGTCCACGGCTTCCATACAAAGTCCATTAGAAAAAAAAAAAAACATATAACTTATACAGAATGTCTACAAGGGCCGAGGCCGCTTGACAAGTCTCACTTCCAGAAAGGAGATTAAAAATACCAATAATTTACCGACAAGGAAATTACCAGGCTCTTGGCTAGAAATACATAACTACAACACTGTAGCCCAGAGAGCAACCTGAGTAGCAAGTCTGCGAAGAAGCTTCGTAAGGGTTTAGTGAGGCTTTAGAAGAGCCTTCCCCTCCGAGCAGTCGAATATAAAACAAACAATAGCACGAAGCAGAGCACTCAGAACTCTATGAAAGAAAAGAGAAACCCTCATATGCCAAATGAAAAAGATACAATAGCAGGGACAATAAAAATGCAGCGTTTTTATCTATAAAGCAAACACAGTAACAAGGCAATTGAGAGCAGCTACAGAGAGTTTCGAAAGTTGGTCTGGGCTCATTTCTGCAATGTTCCATTTTCCCTTTGTCTTTCTGCTCGGGGCCGGCTATGCAAGTCAGGGGAGAGTAGCTATAGAGCGTTTTGAGGGCTAAAACAAGCTAAAACAGCAAAACAGCAAAAACAGAATGCCATAGAATGCCTAAAACCCTAAACCCTAAAACAGCAAAAATGCCATAGAATGCCTAAAACCCTAAACCCTCAAAAAAATGCTCAAAATACTGCCATAAAATGCCATAGAAAGTTCACAAAATATCCTGTTAGAGATGCTTGTGTTGAAAAACACAGAGTAAAGCTGGTAGGATTAAAAATCCTACCGGTTACAGGCCATGGATGGTCGCCGACCTCCCCCACCTTCCCCACAGCTCGCCAGACCTTCTCCACACCTGCAACGTCCTTTTCCACACCTGCAACACCTGCAACAGGAAGAAAAAAGCCATTAGAAGCCATTAGAGATCAGAAAAACAACAAAAACAGCAGAGCAAAACAGAAAAATCCTATGTTACCTCAAGCTCAGTAGAATGGTGACCGACTCCTCCCCAAACAACAAAATCGCCGAATAAGACCACCACCAGAGAAATGCTAAACAACCGACATTCCATGTTAAACAACTTGCATTCCAGAACGACCAAGAAATCCAGGCGGAAAAGCACAAGAAAAGCAGAACCGCTGTCCCAGCCAGAAACCCAGAAACTCCATCAAACCTTCGCACCAGCACACGAATAAACGACTCTGCGCGCAACAATACAAACCCTGTCGACCGAACACAGCATTCCCCCAACACACGTTCTAACCACCATGCGCGCAGGTTATAGGGCCGTCCCGCGCCATCTTCGGCGGGGGGCTTCGCCCAACAACCGGCCCCGAGCAGAAAGACAAAGGGAAAATGGAACATCGCAGAAATGAGCCCAGACCAACCTAGTAAATGGCGCGAAGGAGGTGTTTTAAGACGCGAGGTGATAGCCCACACGGCCAGCTCCACGGTGGACAGGTGTCGTACCGGAGCCATGTGGGTTGACGCGTGGTAAACTGACGTGGCGGGGAGGGCGCACATGTATTGGCGACCCTCCCCTAATCATGTGCATATGGTTTAAAAGAATGATTTTGAGGCCCTGCCCATTAGGCTTGGGTCCCCCATGATAATTTTATATTAATGAATGGAACATCCTCAATTGGGCTAATTAAGCCCCTCTTCAATCATTAATCATTAATGTTGACCACTTACAAATACTTTTGAATGTGTATAATCACTTTTTGGGATTCATTTGCTTTGATTCCCATTAGTAGATATAGTTGTTATACTCTTTGTTTTCGGTTGATTTATGCATGTATTGCTCAAGTTTTGATTGATTAACATAGTTACGTATTTTTTAAAATTATGCTTTCTTCTACCATTCTGATTCCACATTAATGATATTTATCAATTGTATTATTAGATTCATATATAACTTTAGTGTAGCAATTAAACCATGCATGATTCCCCTACAAATTTATGGATTTTTTTTGTTCCATCCAAATCATAGTGTGTACAACCCATACATTGGAAATAATAAAAGGCCAAGTTTTCTACAATCTTAGGGTTAGCCTATTTTCCCTCTCACAACACCTATTTGATTATAAATAGAGGTGTTTCCCTTGCATTTGTTTAGATATGATCTTTTAATTTCTATTATTATTAGGTTTACTCTTTTGCACTTAGAATTTCCTTTGGGTCATGGGTTTTCCTCTGTCCTCCTCAAACCTTTGACGATGTTACCTATTTGAATTATTGTAGGTTTTTCTACAGGTGGAATAGATTTGTATTTATTCTCCCTTGTTGGGTTCTACCTCCATGATCAATGACGTTTCTTGGTGTTTTAGATTGGATCTCTCTCTACCAACTCACTTAAGTTGATTTGGAACCTTATTCTTCTTATTGCGTAGAAGCTCTTCACCCTTTTCTATTCTCATTTTATTTTTGTTTATTAATTACTTTCCATGTTTGATTAGATATTTGCATTTTTGAATCATATCTTGGTGCTAATATAGTTATCTTGAGTCAAGAAATTGATTGATTTTCTACTAGGCAAGTCAAAATCAACCAATGTATCTATGCCATAGATTCCATTATAAACCAATAACTTTGTTTATGAATATTATGGCATGGACTTCTTATTAAGAAACAACAAACAAAGAATAAGGAAATCACACAAAAGATTCATCAAACATTACAACAATGTTTCTATACTAGAGAAAATCCCACTTTCTTGAGTAAAAGATTTGGGATCAATTTAGAAATATAATTTATCAGCCAACAAATTTTTATATATGTAATATGCACAACCTCTATGACTTCATATCCATAGGGTAACATTTGCAATGCATGGCAGTCCTAATAATTAGAGTCAAGGTTGTCATTTCTTCAAGGAAAATCCTTCTCCTTTTCTTCCTCTATTATGATCCCCTAATCAATTTCCCAATGAATATACCAATGCTCAATCCTTTAATTGTCTAACCCTAAATCCATGCTCCAACATGCCTTCTTTTATGCTATCTCCAACAGTCAATTATTAACCATTCACCTTCCTCCACCATTTTAGTTACACAATAATTTAACTCACATGGTAATCAAGACAACAACATCATCAACAAATTCTAGATTCATGAATGACACATAGAAAATCCTCTAAATGACATGGGTCCTTAACTTACATAGTACTACAAACAAGGTCTCTCGATCTCTAGCTAATCCATGTTAACTCAATCAATGAAACATCATATCTTCTATTGTCAACATATGCACTCTAGTCAACTCTATTGACACTAGATGATACCTCTAGTACATCAATATTCTCTAGTCAATTTCCATTATTTAGTCAACTTGGTGCAGTTTAGTTTCCTTACAAATTTCTACCTTAGTCTATCCTCACTCCAATATAAGTTTAGATTGAACCTCTTTTTTTTGGAAGTTTTGAATGCCTCCAAAACTTAATAGTTTTGAAGAAGATAAGGAAACTTGTATTGCCACATCCTTTAATGATACCACTTTTATTTTGCAGGAACTTCTCCCATTATAACAATTCTTGATAACACTTATCTAAATTTTCTAGCTGTTTCAAAATACTTACTTTGCAACCAAGATCTTGTTCCAACGTGGTGTGCACATTTGGCACAGGTCTTCAACTTCTAGGAACCCTAACAACTCTTCCTCATGTTCATCAAGCATGAAAGGCTAAAAAAGATTCAAATTATCCATGTCAACAACATAATAGATGCTCATGTATGGTGTCAACTATAGTCCAAAGGCATTCTCCCCCCTCGTTATAAAATATCAAATGGGCCATAAGTAAAGAGTTTTAACTTCTTCCATGGGTCTTGTATTGTCTTCTAACTAAGATATAATGAAACCATATCTCCCACCTGAAATTGATGAGATACCTTGTCTTGATCATGCCACCCTTTATATTTATTTTGCGCTCTTTGTAGTTGCACATTATCCTATCTATGTATCTATTGAATCCTCTCAATAAACATAATTCCTTTGTGTCTGTTTATATCATGCTCCATCAACTTATCTCTAGCGGTCTGAGAAAATGAAATGTCAAAATGTGTTTGAAGGAAAACCCCAAACATGTCCTAAATAGTGACTTCTAGAACTATGGACAACTTGATTACAATAGTGTTGTTTATAGGTCATACTCTTATCCCAAGTCTTAGGATGCCTTATGTTCAAATCCCTTAAAAATGAACCATGGACTTGTTTACCACTATCATTTTACCATCTATATGTGGATGTTTTGTAGCTATATTTGAACCCTGACCTCATTTTAAAACTTTGTAGAATTTCACCTACGTTTCTTCCTCACCATTAAAAATCAATGAGATACACATAAGTCTTTTGATTTTATATAAAGTATCATGTTTAGTGAAGTTTAAATCCTATGTTCAAATCCATCTTTAGTCATCTCTTGTGGAAATGGTGAACAAATTCTAACATTAAAAACCTTTGAAATATAATATCTGATGGTAGTTTGAATGAAATTTACTGTTTTCTTGACCATCTGACGCGATCTAATGGTCATAGGAGATTTGATCCAACAATCTTACTTCTCTATCAGATGCTAAGCAGAGGCTTCATTAATATGGTTTTCTCTACCCAATAACATCTAACTACTAAGACTTGCCCTATTCAATGGTCACTAAGGCATATCGTTGGTTGACATGTGCATGGTTTCACGTTGTTTTTACAATTTGACAGGATCAAACATCCTATATTTATTTGATCTGACGATGACCATGAATAAATTTATTGTAGATTCAAACTCCTTATGTAACTCGTATTTCATGCGTGCATGAGTTAATTATGGCTGATTCATCATTTAACTGGTTGAACACTGAAGTTGCACCCCATTGCTAGACCTCCTACTAGTTCCTCCAACTATTGGAACTAGTTTAATTGACTTTAACTAAATTAAATTATTACATCTCAAATTAAACTCAACCTAGGATCCTAAAATTTAGGAACCACTATACATGACTCAAGTTAGGCCCTCAACTAAAATTAACTGATCCAACTAAGTGAAACTAACGTAGTTAACTCATTCTTGTTGTCTTGTGATGTGGAATTACAATTTTCTTCTAATTTAATTCAAGGGAAAATTAAATAAGGATTTTCTAGTTTCCATTTTCAACTGACCATATCATGTCAGATGGAAAGTTATGTCCCACATACAGGCCTCTCTACCACTCGATACAATCTAAAGGTGGAGAAATGAGTAAATTAATGGCCTCCGTGTTATATTGGATCACAATATGTGCAAAATTTAAAGGCTCTGGTCTAACCTGATATACTATGCTTATATGTTGTCCTAACATGATTGGCTTGCTGCTTAAATAAGGGTCATTTCATTAATCAAACCTAATAAATTTTGGGTAAGGTGGCCTACTATGAAATTAATTCACAACATGCATAATTTTAATGAAGGTTAAATTCTAATTTAAGCCTGCATTTTCATGGTACAGATTCATTTCATTCACGATGCCACCATATCCTTCGAACTCTCTAGATTTCAGTGAAGAGCCAAGTATCCAAGTTAGGAAAACTGGTAAGTACACTGAATTATACCATTAGGAAGCCGTAACATTGCTATGATCCCATCTTTCTTCAATTTATAGTAAAGAAAAATGGATATCAACTCTGTAGAAGAAATTCTCGTTGATCCTTTAGCTCAAATTAGGGATAGTCTAGTAGAAAACACAAAATTGGAGTTCAGTGTTATTCCTAGCTCAAAGGAATGTTTAATAAAAATTGGGTTACTTTGGGAAGCCTTTCTGGCGATGCATTACAATCTTAATACCATTATGCTACTACACTATAACAAATCCCTGTGATTAGCTCCCTTTTTTTGTGTAAGTCTTAACCATCTACAAAAATTACCCACAAACGAATTCTTAAAAATAGAAAAATATACAATGGCAAGAACATAAAACAAATATACATAGATATTTCCCCCCAGATCCCAAAATAAGGAATACTAGATTGATTTTTCATTATATTCCTTTCAATGTTACAATACATATAAATAAATGTTGAAGCATTCATAAACCCCAATCCACTAACCTTGGATTAGAACATAATTGTAGTTCCCTTGACCAGATCTATAAATACCATGGGAAAAAACCAGCGTACCCAAAAACCATGCACAAAACCATGGGTAGTTTTTCCCACCATCTTTGGGTCCGCCCCCATCCTTAGGTATGCCCAACTATTATTAGGTTCACATAATTTTATTTATTATTTTTTTTTTTTTTTAATTTTATTTATTTATTTATTCTTAAATTTATTTATTTTTATTTTTAATTTTTTAATTTTTTTTTTTTTTTATATATATATATATATATATATATATATATATATATATATATATATATTCGAGGCATTTCCTCGGACCCCATGACGCGTGGAAAGAATATAACACACACCCAACATTCTCCCACTTGTTGTTTTCTTTCCACATTGGGGGTCACAAAAGAGCTTAGTCATTGGTCTAGGGATGCAATGCCCATTGTTTCTCTACACCAAGAAAACTTCTCAGCGCTCACAAACTTTGTCAATGCAACTGCAACATTCTTGAGAGTGTCCATCTTTACCAACAATACCTCTTTATCTTCAACCATATCCCTCACAAAGTGATATTGAACATCAATGTGCTTTTTGTTGGAATGATCAACAAGGTTTTTTGCCAAATTTCGCTTTAGCTATCATAGTGTATCCTTATAGGTTGTTGTACCAACCCCATACTTGAACACAATCTCCAACCAAACTGCTTCCTTACTTGCATGAGTGGCTACCCTGTATGCAACCTCTATAGTTGAAAGTGCCACTACAAATTGTCTCTTTCTCATCCAACTAACTGCTCCTCCAAATAGGTTAAACACATACCCACTTGTATATATTCTCTGATGCAAATCTCCAACTCATTCTGCATCAAAAAAGCCATGTATGTCGAAAACTCTATCCAATAAATGTCTTCCTTGGTAGCACAAACCATCGTCACTAGTTCCACGCAAATACCTAAAAACCCGCTTCATTGTTGTCCAATTCTCCTTCCATGGTTTTGAAATAAACCTACTAAATACTCCCACTGCATGTGCAATGTCTTGTCTGGTACATACCATTGGATACATCAGGCTACCAATTGCCTAATGTTACAAACCATTCCATACATCAGGATACCAACTACCCGATGTTACAGACCATTGCATACATCAAGTTACCAACTGCCTAATGACATCAATCTTCTTCAAGATGATTTCTCACTTAAGGATTGTGTCCTCTTAGTGAGGAAATCATGTGTACTAAACATTTTTTCAGGTTTTTTTTTGTGGTTTTCTATCCAATCAATAAATTCGTTTGTTGTGGTTAATGTGGAATGACAATGTTGTCGTGCCACAATTTTTGTCTGGGATACATTTCATGCATAGTGACTTGATTTGAAATTTAGATTTTTGATGTGCAATGTTCATTAAATTCTTTTTAGTTTCTTCATAATGTTAAATGTGACTTTATCCCCCCATGGGCGATGACCATGAAAATGAAGTCTTATGTGCAAGGAGGTTCGAGGTTCAAATCCCGCTAATTCACATGTCCCTCTGAAAGGGGCATACATAGACACCTAGAAGTCATAGTGGTAAAGGTTGGAATCAAACCCATGCCATGGGAGTACGAGACCAACCAAATTGTGAGTTCCTCTAAATACAAAAAAAATGTTAAATGTGAATTTGTAGCAATCATATATTGTTAGAAAAATTGTCATAAAATTACACAAATGACTCATACGTACTTGACTATAAACATTGAAAGTTATCCACCTAATCATTCGTGCATGGTTCAAAAGAATGATTTTGAGGCTCTACACATGAGGCTTGGGTCCCTACATGATAAATTTATATCATGAATGGAGCATCTTCAATTTGCTTATTAATTCCTTCTTCAATCATGACTCATCAATCTTGACCATTTATGAATCCTTTTGAATGTTTATAATCAATTTTTGCAATGCATGTTCTTTGATTCCCCCCGCATTGGTATATATAGTTGTTAGAGTTCTTGTTTTGGGTTGATTTATGTATATGTTAGCTCAATATTTGATTGACTAACATAGTTGCTTGTGTTTTTTTTTTAATTTATTGTTTATTTAGCCCCTCCTAATCCACTAATTGATTAACTAATAATATCTGTCAATTGTATTATTAGATTCACATCTAAGTTTAGTAAAAAAATGAAACAATGGATGATTCCCTCCCAAACCTAAACCTATTTATTTCTCTTGTTCCGTCCAAATAATATTGTGCATTGTCCATTAATTGGAAATAATAAAAGACCCAAGTTTTCTACAATCTTAGGGTTAGACTATTTTCCTTCTCACAACACCTATTTGATTATAAATAGAGGTGTTACCTGTGCATTTTTTTAGCTATGAACTTTTAATTTGTAGTTAGGTTTACTTTTTTGCAACTAGGTTTACTAGATTTACTAGGTTAACCTAGGTTTACTAGGTAGACTAGGTTTACTTGGTTTATTAGATTTACTAGGTTTATTAGATTGACCTAGGTTTACTATGTTGACCTACTTTTATTAGGTTTACTAGGTTGATCTATGCTTACTATATTTACTTGGTTGACCTAAGTTTATTAGGTTAACATAGGTTTATTAGGTTGAATTAGGTTTAAGGTTGACCTAGGTACTAGGCTGATCTATGTTTATTAAGTTTACTAGGTCAACCATAGTTGACCACGGTCAACCACGATCAATTGGGTTTACTAGGTTGACCTGAGTATACTAGGTTTACAAGTTGACCTAGGTTGACATATATTTATTAAGTTTACCTAGGTTTACTAGGTTGAACTAGGATTATTATGTTGACTTACATTTACTAGGTTTACTAGACTTACTAGGTTGACCTAGGTTTACTAGGTTGAGCATGGTTTACTAGGTTGACCTAAGTTTATTAGGTTTATTAGATTTACTAGATCGCATGGTCAAACATGGTATGGAATTTAAACATGATCAATGTGGTCATTTTAATCAATCATAATCAATCATTTACATCCCTAGTAAACCATGGTATTCATGGTCAACCATGGGTGATCATGGTCGATTAAGGTCAAACATACCAACCATGGTCAACCTTAGTTGATCAAGGTCTACCTCAATTAACCATGATCAACTTTTTCAACCCTCTTCAACCATTATTGTAACCACTATTCTAATGTTAATGTAATATTAACATTAATGTAACATCAACCATGGTTGAAATTAATGTAATGTGCTAATAATCAACATTAATGTAACATTGTTAGATTAATGTGACATAAGTACATTGTCACATTAGTAGTTTCCACGGTCAACTTCAATCAACCTTATCAACCCTCATAAACCATGGTCAACCATCATCAACCATCAACAACAATGGTTGAACCTTGACAACCATTTTTATCCATAGTTCGCCAACATGAACCATAATCAATCATGTTTTAACAATGCATGCCATGCACGTTAGTAGTAAGTAGCACAATCACATTAGAAATGTGGTTGATATGACTAGATTTTCATGTAGATAATGACACTTAACCACATTTACTAACATGGTTGTGCTAATAATAATTTGATTTAATTTTAATATTCAATTAAATGTTGTATATTTAAAGATGAAAGATGAAATTTAACATTTTTTGATAATTTTGTTTGTTTGTTTGTTTTTCAAGTTGTCTGTGTTCTTCCAGGCCTGACCCGTGGCTTGAGAAACCACGACCTAGGGGCATCTAAGCCATCAAAGTCACCCAAGGATCGCACCCGCCCTGGTCATACCAGCCCTAAGATGACTGGATTTTAGCATGTTTCCTCCCCCTAGCACGAGCGCAACAACCTCTGTGAGGTTTGATCCTGGGTCGCTTTGCTAACAAGGTCCATCCTCAATCGGTTGTGCTAGTGGGACTTGGCCATTTTTTTAAATAAAAATTAAATATTATAAAATCTCTAATTTTTATTATAAAACTTTTTACTTGAGTTTAAAGAATTTTTAAATAAACTAATTAAAACATTTGATGTTGGTAAGGGTAGATGAGATTTTCCTAGTCTCTAGTATGTGGTCTAACATTTAGGATGTGGTCCAACAGTTAGGTGGGGAGGTTTGGTCCCAAGTCTTGTGGTTCAATCTTGGGCAAGACTATGTATCCCTTAGAGCTGCTCCAGGATATCCAATGGGATTTATGTTGGTGACTCATGTGGAGGATATTTGTGGTGCCTGTGGCAAATTGCATCACATGAAGCCAATTGCGAGGAGGACTGCACGAAAATGATTTCTATCATACAAAATGAGACTATTATTGGTGGTTTCACCCTCAAGCTCTGATGAAGAAAAATGGAGTACAACATCGAAAAGATTCTTTATCTCCAAGCGGTGATTAAATAATATCTTAGAATGCATCTTCCGGTTGCTCTCCTATCATGGGCTCGCCTCTGCATGGAGGATGTGGGTTTCGAATCACATGATGGACATGTTGAGTATGTGATCTATCACTTATGGCCGAGATGAATAGTTCGGAGGCTGAGAAGCTTGCCCAAGCACACTCGCCAACCGATACGAAAAGGAGCATGGCACAAGTCCACATTCTGACAACCTTTTAGGGAAACCTAGAATCAAGTTTAAGGATGGTCGGTCTTTGCTAGTGGAATTAATGGGGTCGTTCTTCGATCTTAGGGTCATGTGTAGTTTACCATGCCTAAAACCTATAATCAGGTTTAAGGATGGTTGGACCTTTGCTTGTGGAATTGATGAGGTCGTTCTTGGATCTCATGGTCATGTGTAGTTTACCATGGCTGTAATTTACCATGGCCTTAGTGCTGACCGAACAAGCCATATTTATGTTTATTGCAGATTTTTGGAATATTGTGGGATCTAATGGATATGGATAAGGTCAAATGTCAGATCAATATTCTAGTAATCCAAAATCGACTTAAGCTTAGGGGGTTTGCCATGCCCTAAATTCCAAATTTACATACGGGGTTGTATATAGGTTTGGAACTTAGCACATGGAAAACACCCCGAGCTTAAGTGGATTGCGTATTTCCGAAGTATTCCAAGAATCTGCAATCGACATAAGGATGACGGGCAACAAATTCTCTTTGATGGCAAAAAATTACTGGAATCTAGTAATTTTTTCTCAAAAATTCTGATACTAGGAGTGTTTGTGTCCTGTTTTTTATGGTGGAAATAGATTCAACACCTGAGGCCACCCAAAATCTTACTATAACCCAAATTTCCCAAAATTTATGTCAGATTTTATCAAAATATTGCCAGAATTTCCATTGTAGCCTCATGAGACTACATGCATGTTGATGACCAAACATGATAGTAGACGCCCGGGCTAATGAACTCTCACAAGACTCTCTCACCACTGCTTGGGCGATAATATGATGGAGGATACGATGGTGGTAATTTTACAATGACAGACAATGCCTTGGGTATTATGTGGCTTGCTTTGTCTTTCACCATGATAATAGACATGAAATACCACCATCCTTAATGCGTCAACGACTGCTATAATCCACCCCAACTCAACTGAGATGCCAAGCCCCGACACATGGTGCCATTTCCATGATAATTGATCAATCGATCTTTATCAATATTGTCAATCCAAAAATAAATATTTATGCAATTGATTTCTAATATTTTTTTCTTTGAATTAGACTTGCAGAGAAACATGTTAAAAATAATAAATATTGTTCAATATCAAGAAGAAAATGATAAATATTTCTTAAAATAATAAAGATTTATTAAACATAGTCATTCCTTTAAGTACAAACACTTTTCAAGTGGAGGAACCCTTTGAGATGCACCCTACACCATATGATGAAGTGGATTAAGTATCTTGGAATTTATTATTTATAATGGCCATACCCCTCATATATATATCATATTTTATTGAAGATTCCTTAGGGAATTGGTTTAAGATGTGAGATGCACCTCGCACCCTATCATGAAGTGGATTAAGTTTCTTGGAATGATGAAATGGATTATCTTGGAATGTATTATTTCTAATGGCCATACCCATTACATATTTATCATATTTTATTGAAGGCTCCTTAGTGAATTGGTTAGAGCACATATTAGAATTTAAAGTATACTAATTAATAAAAATCCATATGCTAAGAGTAATTATATTATCTTCCTTTTGTTGTAGCAGCTAAAACCACCCTCCAAATTTTTTCCTTAGCTTCGTTTTAGAGCCTCCCTATCGACCATCTTCAGCAGCATGTCTTGCATTGTCAAGCACATCAACTTCAACTATTTCATAGAGTCTTGTCATCCTGTGCATGCAAGCTTGTTCCACTCCCTTCACAGGCCGCTTTCCGGATTTAGTGTCAGTTGCTGGTTGAGCATCTCCCTCTGGGAATTGCACAATTCTGGAGGGGAACCAACCTTCCCTCCAGAAATTGTGCAAACCCAGCTAGGCTCCAGAATTGTGCAATTCTTCTTGATAGTATTCCTCCCAAAAATTGCACAATTCATCCTAGGACAGTTGCTCCGCCCAGAAATTGTGCAATTCTAAGAAGCAGTCACCTGTTGCTCCAAGCAATTGCGCAATCCCTCTGGGATAGCCAACCCAACAGCTAGTAGAAATTGTGCAAATCTAGCCAGGCAGTCTCCTGGGCTCAGAAATTGTGAGATACAGTCAGACAGGCTTCCTTGAGAAAATTGTAAGGTCTGACCCAAGACGACTGCTCAGCCAAGAAATTGTGCAATCCTGGGAGGCAGTCACATGTTCTTCCCAGAAATTGCGTAATCCCTCTAGGACAACCATCTCTGCTTAGCCTAGAAACTGCGCATATTTTCATCCTAGGCTCGCAAACCGATGCATGTGCCTTCAGGTTGACCGATTCCCTCCGAGACCAAGAAAAAATGATTTGCATGCATGGACTGCTTCTCCCAAGGTAGCATGCAAAGGCATCCCTTGATTCAGGGATTTATTTTTAGTAGCTGAAGGTTACATGCAAGGATCATTTCAGGAACCTCCCACCAAGTGTCGTTTTTCCTATATTTGTGGCATGCATGTCACAACCTCGATTTGATCAAAACTCATCAACCGGACACTGTAGAGCTCATTCCTCACATTTACCTTGCAGCTTTGACATCCCACATTGCATCTAGGAGCCGTTGGCACATTCAAATTAGTTGTTTTGGGGTAAGCTCGCTTCTCATGTCTTGTGCAACGTTTATGTCGCTTTTCATGTTTCGCTTTGTGTGAGTGTTGTCTGCTTGATTTCAGTGAGCGCTTGCTATCGTTTTGATGTATGTTATCTTGTAGAAGCAACGTTTCAGTTCTCATTCACATATCACTGTTGTTGCATGCATGACACTGTTTTTGCATAGACGGTCACCATTGTGGCGGCTCGCTTCACACACATGCATGCTTTCCCGTTTTATGAATCTTGCACTTGTTGTTTTCATTTATGATCATTCACTCTTGTTTGCACTCATCTCATCATGAATTCAGGCTTCTTATGTTTTCAGTCGCCTGTCGGCCGACCTGGGCTGCCTTGGCTTGGATCATGCCTTGCTCGGCTAGCACTGTGCATTACTGGAAGTGAAGGCTCTGCCTTCCCTCTAGAAATTTTGTAAGTCTAACCCAACACTGACCTCCAAGCTTGCAGTGCACAATTCTTGGAGGCAGTGTCCTGCTGGCCCCAGAAACTGCGCAATGTAGTTTGATGGTTGTATGTCACTGCTGACTGAAATTGTGCATTGCGTAGCTTCAGTCCTCAGCAGGCCAGGCTGGATTGTGCATTGCGTAATTCCAACAGTCAATCAGCCTCCTAACTGCCCGGACCGTGCCTTGCACAGTTTTGGTAGTCAGTCTTCCGACCTCCCAGGAAAAATTGTGCAACCTTCA
This sequence comes from Pinus tabuliformis, assembly GCA_031772625.1. Lineage (NCBI taxonomy): Eukaryota > Viridiplantae > Streptophyta > Pinopsida > Pinales > Pinaceae > Pinus > Pinus tabuliformis. The sequence continues at coordinate 787,975,087 of CM062810.1, forward strand.
TGATCAGTCACACAAGTATGTTGCAAGTCAGTCCTCATGTTCGTTTTGGTTTTCAACTGAAAGATTGCTTTCCACGAGTGTTTCTATGTCACTAGGTATCGTAGGTGTTCTTCTACCTCTCAAAAGCATAGGTACAATGGATTCCAAGAGCGCAGACTCAAAGACACCGTTCAAAGTACACTTGGGGATGCAGCTGATCAAGTGTCTATGAATTTTCCTATATATGAAGAAACCAAGTTGTTCATGGACAAGGATATCAAGGTGAATGAAAATGGTATCATAGCGAGGAACACCATTAGTAGTGTAGAAATTTTGAATACTATAACACTTATTCACAGAGATTATCTTGATTATACACTATTTGTGGAATGCATGCATAATACGTAACCTCCTCTACTATTGATCATCAATTTTCAGTATTCAGAAACAATCACATGCGCACATTGAAGCATCAATCACACATATCAACACAGTATATCACGGGGAAAGCATACAGCTGAAAACCCCCAACTATATGTATATTATAATGATAGAGAACATGTAACAATACATAGTACAATACTCCTCACAAGTACTTAGTACTATCTCCACCTGCTACAGATGCCTTTGATGAAGATCTGTCCTTGGTATTCCGCCTGATCTTCTCCTGCACAAGATCCGACCAAAGTCTCTCCCATCCTGGAAATTTCTCCCAACCATTGACAAAGTCCTGATAGGAATGCCAACTCTTCGGAAGACCAAGTAAAGCCAAGCTCACCAAGTCCTCATCATCGACAGTCACCCCCACACTTCCCAGCTCATCCCGGCATTGGGTGAACTTCGTGAGATACCTGGGCATACTGTCTCCATTATCACACTTAATGTTTCTGAGTTTATCCTTGAGCGCCAACTTCCTCTGGTCACTCTTGCTTTGGAATAAATCTATCAACGCTTTCCACATCAAGTATGGAGAAGCCTTTCCATGTAGGCTGGACATAATGTGATCCTTCATTCCCTTCAACAGAATCCTTCGACACTTTGCTGTCTTCTTTTGCCAAACCTCAATGTGAGCAGCATCAGTAGGCTTTGGGACCTCAGCCTCTATGAACTCCTTCAGCCCATTTTCATCTAACACCACCTCCATCCTATCTTTCCATGCAATATAATTCGAGCTGCCCTCAAGAGCATACTCCAATCGCAATCCGTTGAAAGACATTTCAACTTTGACACCAAGAAAACACTGCTGCAAATTCGAATTCCACCAGCTCAAAACTCAACCGCTTCTGATCTAAAATTCGTGAGAACAAAGTATTTCTCGTACGGAGATTGACTGTATGGGCTTTTACTGGATATCTCACCTTCCAAAGGAAGGATGAATCCATAGGCTACCTGGCCCGATTACAGACTCTGCCTGAAGAAATAAAATGTAAACAATTTCTGAATAATAGATTTGATGATCAACTCTTCTCTGATACCATGTAGAAATTTTGAATAATATAACACTTATTCACAGAGATTATCCTGATTATACACTATTTTCAGAATGCATGCATAATGCATAACCTCCTCTACTATTGATCATCAATTTGCAGTATTCAGAGACAATCGCATGCGCACATTGAAGCATCAATCACACATATCAACACAGTATATCACAGGGAAAGCATACAACTGAAAACCCCCAACTATCTGTATATTATATTGATTGAGAACATGTAACAATACATAGTACAATACTTCTCACAAGTACTCAGTACTATCTCCACCTGTTACACACAAACTAGCTCAGATCTGAATCAATCACAGGTTCAAATCTCCTCCGCTGCTTGCCTGCCTCCACTGCGCAATCCTACATGAGAATAGATGAGAATGACTGATCCAAACTCGTATTTTCCTTGGCTGAACCACGCAATCCTCATTGGAAATACTCAATCCATTGATTGTGCAAATCTCATGCACAACTATAGTCACAACTGACAGTTGTCTTGCCCTTTCACTCACCTCTAACACTTGTCTCCACTGAACTGTCCATGCACTGAGTTAACTGATGTATTCTTTAGTTGATTTATGAGTTAATAATTAGTGAATTAATTAACAATTAATTCACATCACTCATCACTAGTGTATTCTGCAGTTAGACTAAATACAACTAGTTCAATTCCAAGTCAAACTGAACACAACTCCATCAACTCCTCAATCAACTCCACCAAACTCAATCACTTGAGTTCTAACTGAAGTCCATCATGCAATAGATCAACTGACCCATAAGAAAAGCGTATTTCCTTCTGGCAGTTGCATGTGCCACATCCGTAGCTCGAACTGAAGTGCTCCAAGAGGATAAGATAATGTTTATAGTCCAAATATTATTAAGAGCTAATAATATTCGATTGTTCTATTTTTAGCCTGGCAGTCTAAAAATAGACTCCGCCCATATTTCTAAAAATAGAAGTCCATCTATTTTTAACAACATGACCAATCATCCACAAATAGCATCCTGAAACTCATATACCATGATCCATATGTCTAAAAATAGACATAGTCTAAAAATAGACTTTGCACCAAAAATAGCCTGCGGACCCACTTAGTGAAGGTGACTCCTTTTCACTAAGCTCCATCATCTTGTTGCATTTTCAACAACTAGTAGCAAAAGGAAGCACACCTACATGTGACGAATGCAAGAGGAAGGTTGTTGACATCATAGAGGCAGAGCAAAGCTGCAAGTTCAAAGCAGATCCACTCATGACAAAAGCAGCTTTGGAGATTGAGGCTATGAGGTGACGGTGTGACATGTAGATCATGTGAAGGAAGAAAGAGAAATAGAGATTAAGTTTCATGCGCTAAAGCAGAAACTCAAGGAAGAACAGGAGATGCATAGACGAGAGAATGAGTTGCAACAAGAACATGTACAGCAGGGGGCACAACACGCACAGACGGATGAAACTTTGTCCGTACAAGTTATACATCCATCCCAAAAGCTGGCACGATGTAGACAAGGTGAGAAGTATTTTTGATCGCATGAAAGGGAATTCAGCAACATGCATGTCATTGTGCGCATGCATGCGATCCCACCCATTTGGCACACTCACCGAGGCGAAAAAAAGAATCAAGTCCAGCTGGAGTTGAACATGTACTTTGACAAGTTGATGCGCATGGTCACCAACATACACTTGGAGATCAAAACAAACACTATGCATCAGTATCTTGATGGTCCAGCCATAGTCAAGATGATGATGTGCATGCTATTAAACGAGTTGGACAGAGGGGCCATATTAGTGTACCCGGATGCAACGGAGGCAAGATTTCGCTTCAGCAATATGTCACCATTGAGTGCACGAACACCATCACAGATGACCAAGCTTGGCATCATTTCGCCACCATCAACCATCACAAGGATGTCAAAGAGTTGGTCTCACCACAACGGTCTGAGTGTTAGTGATGTCTTGCATGGCTTGCTCAAGCCATTTTGTCTCACATGGGTACATGTGCAGATTGTATGTAACATCTTGTCAAGTGGAAGTTCAAGTGTCGATAGTTGGATGTAACAGTCATAGAGTAGATGAAGATTCATGAGGGTAGATGAACTGTCACAAAGGGGAATGTCAAGGGCCACCCCACCCTTTTCTATAAATAGTCCCTCATAACTCATTGTAAAGGCTTTTGGTTAGCCAAGCTTCCAATAGGAGTATCTTAGAGAAAGCTTGGACAATATTGTAACGAGCCTTGGCTTCTCCACTGTGCAGAGCTAGTATATCTCTTTGGAGGAGCAGGTGGTTGTGGCTATAACGTTCCGCTATCAGAACTAGTGATTAGACATGGATGTATTGTATGAATAGAACTTACACTTTTTAATATAGCAGAGCCGGCATGTTCCATGCATATGTTGTATTGTATTCAACTATCTTGTATACTCTAAATGATATATATATCTGTTTGCTCACGCATGCATGTAAGGACTATTCTGTAAAAGTATGTATGAATCTTACTAAAATGTGTTGATTGGTTTAACCATCACTTTGGATTGTTAGCTAACTTGATTTCTAGTTTGTGATGCATCTTCGCTCGTGTGTTCCCTTCCAAGCCGCATGCTATCACAAGTTTCCAAGGGGTACACTCACCCCACTCTCCTTGTGTTAGAACTATTCATGAACCTTCCTTGTCTTGCCACAGCTGTCACACCCTTGCTACCAACGGAGACATATTACTTGCCTCTATGCGAAACTGCGGTCAAGGTGATACCGTACGACCCACTGCTCAGACTCCTACACTAAATGGTCTGAGGTCTAATTGGGACTTCTTACCGGGGAGATCCCCTGACATGTTGGCGGGTCCAACACTGTCAACATTTCTAGTGCTAGAAGGAGGGCCAGATGACAAGCTGTGTCCTCTCATCCTGTTTTGAAGCTTTTCACATCTATCATGGAGTCTTGCACACTCAATCCTCTGTGATGTTTTTAGCATGATGAACCTGTCCACATCACGAGGGAGTTTTTTGATCTCTTGTCTAAATACACATATGACGGTGAAGGCAAAGTGGTCTGGCCATGCTTGATGAGGAAGATAGATTTTCTAACGAACATGCCAGTCTGTTGCTTGCAAACACACTTCGTGAATCCCCACATCGGTGGTTGCGTAGCCTACTGGCTGACAACGTGCACTCACTTGAGCACTTCTGTGATCTCATTGAAGATACTTTCCATTATTTTGATCCAAAACATCTTGACCACAAATTGTTACAAAAACAAAAGGCTTCGCATGAATCGCTTGATGATTTTTGGCAACGCTTCCGTGTTTTGCAGTTTCAAGCTCCAAAGAGCCAGATGAAGTTTCAATATCTCATTAAGAAATTCGAGTATTTCCTTATCAAATATGTCAATCACAGATGAATACGGTCATTGTCACAAGTGACTATCCACCGTCCCCTCATCAAACAACTCCACCACTGTAGAGTGATGCGGGAGATTAGGCACACACATCTGTTCAACTGTCACATCCTCCCAACATCACTTCGCTTAATTTTCACGTAGATTTGGTTGTGAGTCCATCGAGTTGTCATATGCATTTTGTACCACAACCTCCGTCTTCGTACTCGGATGATCCTTTGGATGATACTGTCTTGTGTTCTTCCATTTCAGACTCTACACTTATTGTGAATGAGGATCAAGCCATCGACGGAGTTGGTGTTGCACAACCAACATGCGTTGTCATTCATGAAGAGTATGACTGGGAGCTTGAGCATCAACACTCGGTGAAGGATGACTCCCTTCTATCCAAGCCTCCTTCGTTCTTTCCTGACATCTTTGGTGAACCTGCCATCCATGATTTCGCATGTGTATCTTCATCTACAGATGCACCCATTGTTGATCACTTGCAGGACACACCGGATGTCAGTCCATCATTCGACAATGGAGAGGATAAATTATTCATTGAAAATCCACTTGACCTTTCATCTACCTTTTCTGGAAACACAGAGGATGAATTTGTCCGCTTCTCATCTACCCCTCTGTTTGATTCATCAAATCATGGGGATGCTAATGAAATCATATATTTTTCTAATCGTATCTGTCGTGATCTATTTACTCCCATTTTCAATCATGATGATGATTCTATTGTAGTTGATTTTCGAAGCCACCGGTTTATGATGATCTATCTGACGACGAAGTCGAAACACCCCAGACTGTCGAGGAACTTTAGCCTGAGCTGATGGTTATGTCAGGCCCTCACTGTCCTGAGGTTGGTTTCACTTCCGATCAGGAAATTGTTGAAACACCTAAGGCTCCTCATCACTCATTTGCATGCATTGAAGATCGACCTCACATAGATCATACTTCCCCCACTCAAACTGCACGACCCCATCGCTGATGCATTGGAGGAATCTTACATTGCAAGGACACATGCACAACGCAAATTATCTTTGTTTTTTTCGTTTGCTTGCATGTAAAAGTCAAGAGTATGTGTATGATTCACTATAGCACGCAGTGTCGCACAACACCAGTATAAGTCCACGGACTGCATTTCATGTACTTGCACTCACTTATGTTCTGTGGACACCTTTAAGCTTGAAGTGTGTTTGTCTTCATTATTATATTTTTTTTGTTTGCTAGTTCGCACAACCGGGTTGCTCGTGGACCAAGCCTTCACCAACATGGGTCAACTAATGTGCCGGTGGATGCATTGGAAGTATCACTTCACATGATCAGACCCATGCACCGTTAGCTTAGGAGTAGGAGTAGTGTTTTCTTTCAGTTTGTTTGTTTGCATCTTGTTTTCTTACTTTCTTTGCATATTTTTTGTTTGCTTGCATGCTTGTTTGCTTACTTTCTTTGCATGTTTGTTTGTTTGCTTGCTTGTTTTCTTACTTGCTTTTCTTTTACTTATTCTTATGCTTTTCTTTGTTGTTTGTTTGCTTGTTTTGGTTTGTAGGTTAGTTTCGCATGAAACAATACAGAGTCTTAAAACACGCTGGGTACAGTGCAAGAGGCCTTGTGCAACTATCACTACTTGGTTATTTGTCATCCTGCCTCTGTATGAAGAAATTGTTACTTTTAGTCCATGATACGTCAATGGAAAATACGTACTGTTCGAAGTGAACCTTTGTGAAAACACAACGCTTGCGTGATAACTAGTGTCACCTACTCTAGTCGGTTATTTTTGGGTTAACCCTTGGCAACTCAGTCAAGTAGAGTAAGGTGAGGGGGAAAACCTTAACAGGCATGTCAGAGGTATATAATAAACTACTTCTCTGAAGGAAAAACCTCTTCTGCTCTCAATAAGTCGAGATCCCTCTTCCGCCTCTGAAATGAATAAGTGCCATGCATAGTAATGAAAAAGGAAAAGTGAACAAATTTCAAAAATGAAAAATGAATAAGGTGAAATAAGAGAAAGGCTTCCTGCACAGAGAGGTGATGCAAGTAACTTCGCCAAGGTACTGACCGGGCTCGTTGGCAGCGAAGTGATGCTTGTGTTCCTGCGTGACTCCACCAGGGTACTGTCCAGACCTGCTGGTAGTGGAGCAACACCAGAGATGAAACTAAGACTCTGACGACTATACTGCTTGTGCACCAATATACCCCTCAACCCCAATCGAAACAACTGTATTGACTTGGCTTGGAATGTGTGTCGATTGACCAAGAGCTTGGCAGATGCTACATCTTACAATCAAGCAAGTGAGAAAAATAAGACGACCAGAGAACTGAAAAATACTTCTGGAGGAGTTAGAATTGATTTTCATGAACAAGGTCCACTCAGAGGGCTAGAGTTCTACCTGTGTGTCGCCAAGTGTTGTAGTGGCTACAACCACCCTCCAAAATTTTTCCTTAGCTCCGTTTTAGAGCCTCCCTATCGACCATCTTCAACAGCATGTCTTGCACTGTCAAACACATTAGCTTTAGCTATTTCATAGAGTCTTTTTAGCCTGTGCATGCAAGCTTGTTCCACCCCCTTCACAAGTCACTTTTCGAACTTAGTGTCAGTTGCTGGTTGAGTAGCTCCCTCTGGTAATTGCGCAATTCTAGAGGGGAACCAACCTTCCCTCCAGAAATTGTGCAAACCCAGCTGGGCTCCATAATTGTGCAATTCTTCCTGACAGTCTTCCTCCCAAAAATTGCCCAATTCATCCCAGGATAGCTGCTCAGCCCAGAAATTGCGCAAATTTGAGCAGCAGTCACTTGCTACTCCCAGCAATTGTGTAATCCCTCTGAGACAGACAGCCCAACAGCTAGCATAAATTGCACAAATCTAGCCAGGCAGCCTCCTGATAGCCCAGAATTTTCCTTGCGCAGTTTTGGCAGTCAGTCTCCCGACCTTCCGGCGGAAATTGTGCAACCTTCATGATTAGTGGTCCAGGAGGCTCCAGGGACACACACAGGACAAAGAGGGCTTATGGAAGCTCAAAAATCAAAGTGTTTGGATTATACTTGAATCAGGTTCATGTTAAATATCTCGTCATCGTGATGGTGGTGGTGTGAACGGTTTGTCAATCCGAGTCCGGTTGAGGAAGATAGAGGAAGTCAAAGTTTTGGTTGAATTTTGCTGACTGAGCAGGTTTAATAGAGACATAACTTGGAAGTTTTCCTATGGACGGAATCGAGCCAACTTCGGTCAGATTCAGGGCGAATTTGTGGCCTGTTTAATTTGACTCCTTCAGTGAAATTTTGGAATTTTCGAAAAGGGCCTTATTACTATTAAAATAATATATATATATATATATATATATATATATATATATATATAGGGGGTGGTGGGTCACCACCCCACACCTCACCATATATATATGAACCTTAGGTATTAAATTGAGGAGGCCGGTGGGAGTTGAACCCATGGCTAGCGGGAGGGCCAACCCCACCCATGCTGCGGCCCCACGTTGAACACCAAAACCATGTACCAACGACCCCATAAAATGCACTCATCAAATCAAACAAACACCCATGTATGCCGCCATTCCAACAGCGCGTCTGTGGGAGTTAAGAGGTGGGACACCCAATGCCGACCCGACCCCCCTAAAAAATATACATGCAGTTTAAAAAAAACGGTAATGTATTAAAATGAGAGGGGCAGGGATTGACCACCCGACCCCTCCTCAACTAATTTCAATTTATGCCAATCCACCAAACTGATTTCATTGGTAATTCCACTCGAGAGATTATATAAGCCTTCAGTTCATCAGTACACCTAGGTAGCATGGAGAACCAGGAGCGGGCACGGAAATCGAGGCAAATTTTTAATTAATTAATTTGCAGGTGGAACCATGATTGAGTGAAATTTCCAGGAGGGTGAAATTTTTGCAGTGTCCAAATTGGACAAATTTTATACTGATCTTACACCTCTTAGCGACATGAACCCTATAGTGCAATCAATTCTTTGATGTGAGCAGTAGATTTGCAGAGGACCCGGAGGAGGGAATCTTTGAGGAATCTGGGGGGAATCTAAAAGATTCCTTAAGCCCTAGATTTCCACTTTCTCAGAATTCAGAAATTTGATAGTCAATTTTGCACTATTCGATGCCACTAATCTGATGGTGAGCTTAGATTTTCCATTTGATCATTTCATTTTCTGGCCACTTCTCAAAGTGGATTGCATGTGTCAGCATTCAGCGTGTGAGCTGTCATTTGATGCCGTGAGATTGATGGTACGGCCAACTTCAGCAGTTTGACATCATTTTCTTGAGATGGCCTTAGGATGTGAGGTATGCAATGTGTTCATGTACTTCTTTTTCTATGCATTGTGCTGCACAGATTCCTGTATAATGTTTGATGTGGGATCTTGTTTTCTTACTTGCTTCTTGATTCCTGCTTGATGTGATGCAAAATCATTTGTGGGATCTACTTGTTGTCATGATTCATCATGTTTTATTTAAGATCCCTTTGTTGTTATGTTTATGGGATACTCATGTTGTAGTCATGTATGTTTGCATTGAGATCCCTTTTATGCCATGTTGGCGGGATTCTCACTATCATCTTGCATGAGTTTATGTCATACTGATAGGAGTCCTTTTGACTGAGAGTTCCTATAGCGGAACATCTCTTGGAGCCACTCCTGCGTGACGACATTTTCCTTGTATGATAGTGACATCACCTCTTATGTACATCATCACTATTGACATCACTTAATGCAGCAGCCTAAACCATCTTGACACCGAGGCCCAGAGATGTAGTCCCTCCTGGACGAACTCCATTATCAACGGCTTATGTTTCCATCTGTTGATGATTGTCATGTTCCTCTTCTTTACAGCATGCATATGTATTCATTTATGTTCTTTTGAAAATGCATTTTAACACATCATGAAAGTAAAAGGTCTTGGAAGGGTCCTTTGTCACACCCAGACCCGGATCAATCAGTCACACATGTATGTTGCAAGTCAGTCCTCAAGTTCGTTTTGGTTTTCAATTGACAGATTGCTTTACATGAGTGTTGATATGTCTTCAGGTATCGAAGGTGTTCATTTGCCTTTGAGTAGCACGGATACTATGGCTTCCAGGAGAGCAGAGTCAAAGACACCATTCAGAGCACACTTGGGGATGTAGCCGATCAAGTGTATATGAATTTGCCTATCTATGAAGACATCAAGTTGTTCATGGACAAGGATATCAAGGTGAATGGCAATGACATCTCACCGAGCAACACCATCAGCAACAACGAAAGGCAGCACACTTTCACGTGATGAATGCAAGAGGAAGGTTGTTGACAGCATAGAGGCGGAGCAAAGCTGCAAGTTCAAAGAAGATCCACTCATGATAAAAGCAGATTTGGAGATTGAGGCTATGAGGTGACGACGCGACACATAGATCACATGAAGGAAGAAAGAGAAACATAGATGGAGTTGCATGTGCTGAAGCAGCAACTCAAGGAAGAATAGGAGCTACATAGGTGACAGAATGAGTTGCAGCAGGAATAGGTACAACAAGGGGCACAACACACACAGATGGATGAAACTGCGCCTGTACAAGTTATAGATCCATCCCAACAACTAGCACAAAGTAGACAAGGTGAGTAGTGTTGTTGATCACATGCAAGGGAATTCAACAACATGCATGTCATTATGCATATACATGAGATCCCACCCATTTGACACACTCACTGAGGCGAAGACAAGAAGCAAGTCCAACTAGAGTTGAACATCTACTTCGACAAGTTGATGCGCATGGTCACCAACACACACTTGGAGATCAGAACAAACACTATGCATCAGTATGTTGCTGGTCCAGTGACATTGTTGGGTCCCTATAATACTAGTAATTACCCCATTACTATTGTAGTTGCATCCCTTATTAATATTGTTGTGCCCGTATTATCCCCATATTGTTATTACTGTGCCCCATAAAATCCCTCTATTGTTATTTTTGTGGCTTTATATTATTATTGTTAGGTCGGCTGGGTTATATTGTGACTCCTTAGACTCCTATATATAGAAAGGAGGTTTTGTCATTTGAATCATCCAAGAATTGTTCATTTATGTAATTTAAAGGAGGTTTCCCCCTTGAAGAGGTTAAATTCTAAGGCGTTGATCTATCTTTTCTATCTTTTCTTGAGCTGGTTTCATAACATTTGGTATCAGAGCTTTGGATTCTAGGCTTTCGCTGCTCCAAACAGGTCATCGTGGCATTTTCGCTATAAATTTTTTCTGCGACATTTCAAAAGTTGCAAAAAATCCCATTTGAGAAGAAATCGCGCTGAACCTCAGGTCCAAATTTTAGAGCTTTTCGTGCTACATTTGCGGAGATATGATCTGAGGAAGTTGGTCTTTTTGTAGACTCCTGAATTACATTCCAAACAGGTGACCTGGGGAAAATCGTCATAAATTTCTCTATGGGGATCGGATTGAAATTTCGTAAGAAGGTATAGAAAGAGGATGGACTGTAGTTTCTTGTATACATTTTTCAGATCCAAAGGTCGAAACAGTAGCTCGTGGCACGTCGTACAAGTTCGCTCTACTGAACTAGTCTATAATCAAGTCACCGTGGGAGATTTCGCATAACTCTTCCTTGGAGAATCCAATTTGGGTCAGAATTGTGGCATTGGAAAGAGGACACAGAGGGCTACTGCAGGTCACAAATTCAGAACTAGAAGATCGGAAAGTACAGAGATACATCAGAGGCAATATCGAGCTCCTACAAAGTGAAAAAAGGTGTGTAGATTTTCTTAAATTTTTGCTTAAGCTTGGTTTGAAAATTTATTTTGAAGGAATTCAAAGAGAATAGTAGAGCATTATTATCGGTAACTGATGCCCCGAGGAAATAAAATGCAAACACCTAGTAAGCAACCTGAAAGCTCTAGCATGACTCATGAAGAAGAGGAAGAAATGCCACATGATATATCAAAATTACAAGAACAAGTGCAACAAATGTCACTGTCACAAAAGCTAACAGAAGCTAAGATAAATGGCATGGAAGTTAAGATGAATGGCATGGAAGCTAAGATGGACAACTTGAAGATAGACTTGAACACAAATTTGAAGACAGGCATGGCAGATTTGAAGACAGATTTGACAAATTTTCTACAAGAAATACTTACCAATGGTGAAAAGGTAGTAAAGGAAACTCATGATGCGAACAAAAGAAATGTTAATCATGATTTATTAGACTCTAATGTGGGATCTAAAACCCACCATATTCCAAAAATCGATATGAGGAAGTTTGATGGCAAGGATCCCGCAACATGGATATTACAAATGGAGCAATTTTTCGATTTCAATAATGTGCAAAACACACAAAAGGTACGTATTGAAACTTTATATTTGGAACCAAATCAGTTTGTATGGTATCAATGGCTTTACTCTCGTAAACAAATTATCACTTGGGAAATTTTTACGGAAGAATTGATAGCACATTATAAGGATACAAAAAGCAACACTTCTTTTAGCTAATTGATAAGTCTCAAACAAAAGGGTTCAATAATGGAGCACATTGAGGAGTTCCAAAAATTGAACATAAGGGTAAAAGATATTCCGAAGGAGCATAGGATTGATGTGTTCATAGGGACTTTAAAGGATAATATCCAACATGATGTTCGCCTTTGGAAACCTGATTCATTAGAGAAGGCATTCAGGTTAGCAAGAAAAATGGAAAGCAAAATTATGGCAACCAGGAAGCATACCACTCACAACTATAAAGATGGAAGTGTGGTTGCTCCTAGTCTTCCACAACCTATAAGGTTGACACCACAACAATTGGAAGAAAAAAGAGCAAAAGGGCTTTGTTACAGTTGTGATAGCAAATACACTAAAGGTCATAAGTGTGCTGAGAAGAAATTATTCTACATAGATTGTGAAGAGAAAGAAGAAAAGGAGCAAGAAAGGTCAAAAGAAGAGGATATACTCCAGGAACAAAGCCTAGATAAAGAAGAAATGAATTTGACCATATCTTGTAATGCATTGGCAGGAATTACCACTCCTCAAACCATCAATATAAAAGGACAAATCAAGAAGAAAAAGGTACTAGTGTTGATTGATTCAGGAAGTACACACAATTTTATTCATTGTAAGGTAGCAAAAGAATTGAATTGCTTCTTATACCCAACACTAGAGTGTTAAGTGATGGTTGCAAATGGAGGAACAATAAATTTCTCTGGAAAGTGCCATAATATCAAGCTATCGATGGGAGAATATGTATTGACTATCCCAATGCTTTCCATTCCAATGGGAGGTGCTGATGTTGTACTAGGAGTACAATGGCTACAATCCTTGGGTACAATAGCTTTCAATTTTCAAGAACCTTTCATGAAATTTTCCGTGGAAGGAAAGGACGTTGAATTAAGGGGTATTGCAGGGAAACCGGGAAAGATAATTAGCTCTAATGGTATGACAAAGCTTCTAAAAAGGGAACAAAGGGGTGTAATTGCACAATTATGTTTGCTAGATGTTTCCACATTGCAATCATATATTTCTCCAGATCTCCAAAAAGTCTTGGACAATCATTCCAAGGTATTTGAGACTCCCAAAGGTCTCCCACCTATTCGTGATCATGATCATGCTATTCATTTGATTCCAAGAAGTGTTCCTCCAAACATCAGGGCATACAGATATCCCTATGCCCAAAAGAGTGAAATTGAACGTATGGTTGCAGAAATGCTAGAGGCTGGTATAATCCAACCAAGTCAAAGTTCTCTCTCTGCTCCAGTGGTATTAGTGCACAAGAAGGATGGATCATGGTGCATGTGTCCAGATTATAGGGAGCTCAACAAGCTCACTATTAAAGATAAGTTTCCCATTCCCGTCATTGATGAATTACTGGATGAATTGCATGGATCAATTTACTTCACCAAGTTGGATCTTCGTTCAGGATATCATCAAATCAAAATGAAGACTGAAGACATTCTGAAAACAACATTTAGAACTCATGAGGGTCATTATGAATTTTTGGTCATGCCTTTTGGCCTTACCAATGCACCTTCAACATTTCAAGGTTTGATGAATTCCATTTTCAAACCATTCCTTAGAAAATTTGTGTTAGTATTTTTTGATGATATACTAATCTACAGCAAGTCTTGGAAGGATCATGTTGAACATGTTGACAGGGTGCTACAACTATTGGAGGAGAAACAATTATATGCAAAAAGATCCAAATGTTTCTTTGGAGTACAAGAAGTGGAATATCTGGGTCATATTGTATTTCATGAAGGAGTTAAGGTAGACCCTAGCAAAATTAAAGGCATTAAGGAATGGAAAATCCCCACATCCATAAAGCATCTGTGAGGATTTCTCGGGTTGACGGGGTATTATCGCAAGTTTGTTAAGAATTATGGGAGAATAGCAGCACCTCTAACAACATTATTGAAGAAAGATGCATTTTCATGGACTCTAGAAGCAACAAAGGCCTTCGAACATCTTAAAGAGGCAATGTGCCAAGCACCGGTCTTAGCTACACCGGACTTCACAAAAACCTTTATTGTGGAATGTGATGCTTCAGGAAATGGAATTGGTGCTGTTTTAATGCAAGATGAAAGACCCATTGCTTTTGAAAGTCGTCCAATCAAGGGAAAGTTTTTACACAAAGCTATTTATGAGAAGAAAATGTTGGCAATACTCCATGCACTTAAGAAATGGCGACCCTACCTAATGGGAAGACACTTCAAGGTAAAAACGGATCATGATAGCCTTAAATACTTTTTAGAACAAAGATTATCCTCTGCAGAGCAACAAAAGTGGGTCACAAAGATGTTGGGTTATGACTTTGAAATCATCTACCAAAAAGGGAAGCAAAATGTGGTGGCAGATGCACTCTCAAGAAAGGATGAGGATGTGGAAGCATTGTTGTGCGCCATTTCTATTATCCAACTAGATTGGATAAATGAAGCAAGGGAGGAATGGAAGAATGACGAAGAAGTATGGGCACTTATTCGAAAGTTACAACAAGATTCCAGTACATCTGATACATTTAGCTGGAAAAATGATTCTTTATGGTACAAAGATCGCTTATACCTCTGTAAGAATTCCCAACTAAAACAAAAGATTCTTATGGAATTGCACACTTCTCCCTTAGGAGCGCACTTAGGATTTTTAAAAACTTACCATAGGGTTAAGAAGGAATTTTTTTGGGATGGCCTTAAATCGGATATTCAAAAATTTGTGGCGGAATGTTTGGTTTGCCAACATAATAAAGTTGAAACAATTAAGACACCGGGTCTATTACAACCTTTATCCATTCCAAGCCAATGTTGGGAGGAGGTTTCAATGGATTTTATCACAGGTTTACCCAAGTCTGAGGGAAAGAGTGTCATCATGGTGGTAGTTGACAGACTTACCAAGTATGCACACTTTTGTGCATTATCACATCCATTTAAAGCCAGTACGGTTTCTACCGCATTTATGGAAACAATTCAAAAGCTACATGGAAACCCAAAGATTATTGTAAGTGACAGAGATCCCATTTTCACTGGAAATTTTTGGACATAATTATTTTCTTGTCTTGGTACTCAGTTAGCTCATAGCTCATCTTATCATCCTCAATCTGATGGGAAAACTGAGCTAGTAAACAAATGTTTGGAAGAATATCTTCGTTGCTTTGTATCTGATAAACAGACACAATGGGTCAAATGGTTGCCTCTGGCTGAATGGTGGTATAACACTTCCTTCCATACAACAACAAAAATGACCCCATTTATGGCACTTTATGGATATCAGCCATCATCCATCACATCATATTTAAGAGAAAATTCTAAGGTTCGAGCAGTGGAACATCACATCGAACATCAACAACAAGTCCTCCAACTCTTAAAGGATAACCTCGTGTTGGCACATAATAGAATGAAACAACAGGCAGATCAAAATCACAGTGAAAGAAGTTTTGATGTAGGTGATTGGGTATTCCTACAGCTACAATCATATAAGCAAATGTCCCTCAAGCAAGCTAAGAAGGATAATAAATTATCACCAAAGTATTATGGTCCATACAAGGTGTTGCAAAAGATTGGTACTATGGCATACAAATTGGAGCTTCCTGCAGCTTCTCGATTGCACCCAGTTTTCCATGTTTCATGTTTAAATAAGGTTATAGGCGACAAGCTCCCAGTTCAAACAATATTGCCAGAACTTGACGAGGAAGGAAAAATTATATTGGAACCGGAAGCAGTCACAAAAACAAGAACTCGACAACTACGAAATCGATCAATTTCTAAGTATCTTATCAAGTGGAAGAACTTATCCGTTGAAGATTCCACATGGGAGGATGAGAATTTTATACAAAAGCATCTAGAACTGCTCAAGTGTTGAGGAAAACACTTTTTTTGAAGGATAGGGGCATGTTGGGTCCCTATAATACTAGTAGTTACCCCATTACTATTGTAGTTGCATCCCTTATTAATATTGTTGTGCCCCTATTATCCCCATATTGTTATTACTGTGCCCCATAGAATCCCTCTATTGTTATTTTTGTGGCTTTATATTATTATTGTTAGGTCGGCTGGGTTATATTGTGACTCCTTAGACTCCTATATATAGAAAGGAGGTTTTGTCATTTGAATCATCCAAGAATTGTTCATCTATGTAATGTAAAGGAGGTTGCCCCCTCGAAGAGGCTAAATTCTAAGGTGTTGATCTATCTTTTCTATCTTTGCTTGAGCTGGTTTCATAACAGACACTCAAGACAATGATGCGCATGCTATCAAAAGAGTTGGATAGAGGGGCCATATCAGTGTACCCGAATGCAATGGAGGCAGTATTTCGCTTCAGCAAGATGTCACCATTGAGCGCACGGACACCATCACGAACGACCAAGCTTGGCATCAATTCACCACCATCGACCATCACAAGGATGTTAAAGAGTTGGTCTCACCACAACGGTTCGAGTGTTAGTGATGTCTTACATGGCTTAATCAAGCCATTTTTTCTCACATGGGTACATGTGCAGATTGTATGTAACGTCTTGTCAAGTGGAAGTTCAAGTGTCAATAGTTGGATGTAACATTCATAGAGTAGATGAAGAGTCATGAGGGTAGATGAACTGTGACAAAGGGGAATGTCAAGGTCCACCCCACCCTTTGATATAAATAGTCTCTCATAACTCATTGTAGAGGCTTTTGGTCAGCTAAGCTTCCAATAGGAGTATCTTAGAGAAATCTTGGACAGTATTGTAACGAGCCTTGGCTTCTCCACTGTGTAGAGCTAGTATATCTCTTTGGAGGCGCAGGCAATTGTGGCTGTAACATTCTGCTATCAGAACTAGTGGTTGGACATGGATTTATTGTATGACTGGAACTTACACTTTTCAATATAACAAAGCCAACACGTTTCATGCATATGGCGTATTGTATTCCAACTATCTTGTTTATACTAAATGATATATGTATCTATTTTCTTACGCATGCATGTATGGACTATTCTGTATAAGTATGTATGAATCTTACTGAAATGTGATGATTGGTTTAACCATCACTTTCGATTGTTAGCTAACTTGCTTTCCATTTTGTGATGCATCTTCGCTTGTGTGTTCCCTTCCAAGCCACATGCTATCACAGGTTTCCAAGGGGTTCACTCACCCCACTCTCGGTGTCTTAGAACCTTTCATGCACCTTCCTTTCCTGGCAACAGCTGTCACACCCTTCCTACCAATAAGGACATATTACTTTCCTCTATGTGAAACCGCGGTTAAGGCGATACCATACAACCCATTGCTGGGACTCCTACACCAAACAGTCTGAGGTCTAATTGGGACTTCTTACCTGGGAGATCCCCTGACATGTTGGCGGGTCCAGCACCATCAACACCTTTATAATAAGGTGTAAATCACAAGTTTTGGTAATCAATTCTACACATCATTCAATCCTCTTTGGTGTCACTACTACAAATATGGGGTTTTAAGACATTTATTGAAGACAAAATTATCATTACATTTTAAAATTATGATTTTGTCTTAATCATTTATTTTTTTTAATTAGTTTAAATTAAAAAATCTTAGGCATTTCTTTTTCAAAGCCACTTCATAGAATTTAAATTAAGGTAACCAACAAGGACAATTCATATAACTTAGGGCATGGTAAACTATAAGACGAATAAATGCACCAAATGGACATTTAGTCCCATATTTTTTTAAGGGATGACCTATTTTTGCCTTAATGTTGCAAATACGTAGAAAAAGGGAAGAATATTTTGCAGCCTCATCAACTATTAGATGGACTAAAATAGGTAATAGGAAAGAATGATGATTTTCAAAATCTATGACATGGGCTATTTGGAGATGTCTTGAGGTTTACCCATGTGTAGTTAAAAAAATTTCATTAGTTAAAAGACATGCAACATTATTGCATCTCCTTGAGCAGTAGATTTCAAAATCAGTGTAGTTTTCAAAAAATGTGTGCATATTTGTGTTTGTTTCTCATGGAAATATAATGTATGTTTGATCTGAGACTTTTATGATCCATATTGTAGAATGAAAGTATTTCGGATTAATCACATCATTAGGATTTGGCCAACGTTTCGAACCAACTAATGTGGTTCATCCTTAGGACAAGGTGAGGATGAACCACATTAGCTAGTTCGAAACGTCGACTAAATCCTAATGATGTGATTAATCTGAAAGACTTTCATTCTATAATATAATATATGCTGCAAGAGGAAATTGTTATTGCGGTATAGCCAAGGCCTGGTGTGTGGGAATATTTCCTAGTTAATGTTGATGAATCTGTTGTTGAACAATTTTCTGTAGCTAAGCATTTGGAATTCAAGGAGCACCTTGTGAATGGAAGGTCGTGATTTAAATCATGGACCCATGGTGCATTAAAATAAAGGTGGAATATGATACAAGTACAATTGTTGTCAATGATATATTGAAAGCCTCATAACTAGATAATTTCTATGAATTGTAAAGTTACATGTCAAAGACTGTAGACATTTTCTATTTATAATCTTTTTTATAATTTTCGTTATATTTTTATTGCATTACAAAATTCAAAATAAGAAAGGAATAAGCCTCATCAATGGATAATTACAAATGCATCCATCCACTATAGGTGCATATATATAGGGATATAAACTATAAATATA
This sequence comes from Pinus tabuliformis, assembly GCA_031772625.1. Classification (NCBI taxonomy): domain Eukaryota; kingdom Viridiplantae; phylum Streptophyta; class Pinopsida; order Pinales; family Pinaceae; genus Pinus; species Pinus tabuliformis. The sequence continues at coordinate 787,994,036 of CM062810.1, forward strand.
ACTATATTGTGATATCTTTCATATTCTCTATATATATTTGCAGTTGCACAAATAGATTCACTAAATGATGACAACTTTGTATTTTGCAGTATCAAGGATGACTATGTCTTAGAGCTATACCACGATCCTTTCAATGCATCCTTTCCGCACCCAACATGGTCATCTTCCTTTGGTACTGGAGTTTAATTTATGAACCGACATTTATCCTTGAGACTATTACATGAAAAAGAAAGCTTGCAACCGTTGTTGGATTTCCTTCGAGTGCACAAATATGAAGGCCAAGTAATTTTCTTTTCTTGATTCATATATTATATCAATACAACTGATAGTTTAGCTCAACTAAATTTTACGTAAAATTGATCTAAATCAAATATTAGAAAAGGTAGCACTAGCTGTACTAAAGATATCAAATATGAATTGATTAAAAATTCATTGGGTTATCTCATATTTCATTTTTTGCTTCAATTCTTTATAAAAATTATTTAATTCTTTACATAAAACTATCTATTTATCTGCTAGAAACTATGGTCAAATCAATCTACAATAGAGGAACCTAATTAGCAAGATGTTTCTCTTGATCCACTACATTGCCTATGGTTTTTTTTCTAAACTTATACTTGAATTTTGCTGACAATATTCTTACTTGGCTTTATATATTACTTTTGGGAGCAAAATGGAATCATAGTAAATATAGGACATCCGATTAAATGTGAAGTACTCTGGATGGGATAAATATAATTCATAAAATCTTACTTGTAGCTTAAGTATATATCCAGGTAACTTCTGGAATTTAAGGTGTGAAATTTTTTCAGAGGAATCGACTTTGTTTTGCTTTGGTTAGTAAAGGATTTATACTTGGTTTTACACACTTCTTAATTTATCATTAATAGTATCTCGATAATTGGGAAAGTATAATGTGTGCCATTTAACTTGCAGAAGTTGATGCTCAATGAGAGGATACAGAGTTTGCCCAGGCTATGCTCAACCTTGGTAAAGTCTGAAGAGCATCTCAAAAAGTTCCCCAAGGATACACCATATACAATATTGATCCCATGTTGAACAACTAATGATAGGACTCTAGCTAGAGACGTAAAGCATGTTTCTCGATTGGAGAGAGTTGAGTCAATCTAATCATGGTGAGGAGAAACTACAATTACATGAGGTAGAGTTCCATTCTCAAATAAGAGATAACTTTCACAATCTTGCCATCATTAAGGGAAACTACATTGAGATATTTTCAAGTTAAGTGTATTTATAAACCTCACAAACCACTGATTTGATCTACTTGTAAGATAGTGAATGATAGAAACACATATTATTGTTAGGTCTATGGAGCCCATTACATATTTCCATTAATTGACCATTCATGTTGGGGGTTCACACCTTCAATCTACTTGTATTTTCTCACTTTCATAACTTCACTCTACAAGTTTCATGCTATTGCTACCACAATTCAATCATCTATTGTTAATCTAACCATAAAAAATGTTGCTTTGTTTATACACCCAATGATTTTTCGTCCCACTCTATCAACCTATTACATTTTAAAGGGTAAAATCTTTGAACAAGAGTTGAAACATGTGTGTATATATTCTATTTCTAATTTCATTATGCTTCCAATATCCTCAAAACTTGTATTAGATAAGATAAGTAGCCTTAGATGACACAATATACTCTTCAATTGATATAGCAACAAGATCCCTTATGCATCAATCTTTGCATTATGTAGTCTCAAACCCTACACACAACCAATCTGATTTGTCCATCTCCTCATCCTCTTGATAGATCTGCTAAGCCTTTCTTTGTTCATTAATTTTCAAATCTTCATAATCAAATTTAGCCACATGGCACATTCTCTTCTTGTTATACACATAAATAAATACAAAATGCATTAGGGGAATAAAAATTTCCCCTGGGCACCTTCTCCAATAATGCCTATCATTTTACTTCACTTTGTTGAAAATTTTCCATCACATACTATATTGTAATATATTCCTTTGGTTCCTATAGCATGCACTCAATCACACACTTCTCCATTTATTCTAACATCCATGCAAACACAATCTCTTCCTGCTCATACTTGGATTCTTCAATAGTAATCTATGAACATTCTCTAGCTAATGTTTATTTTAGCACTCTACTCCCATTTCCTTGGATTTCACATATCAACTATTCAACTATATAGTCATTGTCCTTGTGAACCATGAAACACCCTTCGACATACTTTACTTTTATCCCACTAATTATTTCTTCACCTTTTATCATTCCTTGTCTTGTCACACCCCATTGTCTTTTGGTCAACTTATCCTAATATTTTAAGGCAAGTTTATGCATCTCTTCAAGAAACACCTCTTCCCACTCATCTTCACTCTTATAAGCCATCTTCCTTGGCTTCTCTCTCCATATCCAAGCCCTTACCAAGGCTTCTAAGCATCCAAATAACATTTACACCTCCTTCCTAACTGTGTCCTTATCTTTGCAAGATCTACTACTACCTCCTTGAAGTCGTGCACTCACACTATGTACCATGTTTACTTAACAATATATTTTCTCTTTGCAACTCTCTTTTGTAGATCTTATACAAAATTTACCTAGTTCCCTATGAAAGTTGTAACTTCCTTCAATCAACTACCCAACAAATCCCTTGTTGGATTTGAGCTTACACGTAGGTTCTTAAACCAACTCTGAGACCATATGATGTAGCTAAAAGTTGCATGTCTCAAACTCTTATACAATAAACCATGGAAGTAATAAAACATCTCAAGGAAGCATAACATAACATCATCTTTATTATTGAAAGTAAACAAAACCACAAACCAAAATAGAGTTGTTCTACTTATTACATCACAACCTTCATAAATGTCATTGCTAGAACATAGGCTCAACTTTCTCAAATCTATTCTCACAAACTTCACGCTCTAGATCCTTTCAACTTCTACTATTCTTTCAATGTTGATCTTGATCTCCATGATTGAATCGATGATCCCCAACCGCTCTATGAAATTTCAGTTGCACCTGAACTTGAGATCTTCTCTTCTTATAATTTTTGTCAAGAGATTAGTCTCTTTATTTCAGATTCCCTTGTAATCCCCTTCTCATCTACTTGGATCACCTTCCTCCCATGAGCTATCTCCATATGCCAACTCTTGAGCTAGTGTAAGTTTCCTTGAAATTTATTTGAATGGTCCTTTTATAGGCTTTGAACCTTTTAGATTTTGTTGGTAATAGTTGACCATGTCAATTGGGTCCACATCATCACTAATTGATCATAGTTGACCATTTCAATTGGGTCCACATCATCAATAATAATTCACTATTATGTGGAATCTAGATAACGACCTCCTAGATTTATGCATTAGTCTCCACATTACCCTTTGTCCTTTGTTAAATACTAGGAACTACATCTAAAATTCAATAAAATAGTAAAACTGAATTCAAATATTTTTGGGTTATGTGGGATTGGAAACTACCTAGGCATAACCTTGCATCATCACTCCACTTCTCACTATCATCTTTGAAATCATGGAAATTCTATAAGAAAAAATTATTTTTTCTATACTCTTATTAAAACAATATGCATGTCTCATCCATTCTATTTTTAAATACCTTCTAAACTAACATAGGTTTGGACTCTGGAATGTAACCAAAGGATAATAAGGAAAACAAGAATAAATAAGCAATGAATTATAGTCAAAACATTTGCAATTTCCAGGTTATAAGGATTGCTTAGACAATGTAAAACAATGGCATCATCATCCAACCTATTACTCATTCAATCTATTTAATGTGGTTGGAAAGTTGTAAAAGAGAAGTCAATGATAAAACTACTTAATGAAGTAGAAGATCTTCCTTTTGATCATAGAAGTTGTAAAATATATTGGTTTTAATGTGAAACCTTCATATTAGATGTGTTATGAAGATATTGGTTCTAGTAAATATAAGTCTTTTTCATGGATCTAGCATGAAGTGCTATTGTATACCAAACTTGCATAACTATGACCTATCAAAAAAGACAAGGGTTCAAAATCTTTGAGTAAAAAAAATGCCGAAATTTGGAAAGCCTACCAAAAACTCACTAAGAAAGAAAAAGACGAGATTGAAAATGTGAAGAAAAAAAGTCTTCCTTTTAAGTGACATTCCCGCTTCAACTTGCACTTTTCAAAAAATTAGCTACCCATGAATTTTTGGGATGATGAACCATCTTGGACAAAAATTGCCGATTAATGGTGCTTCCTACAACACTATAGTGTAAAATCCCTCTCTCTTTACAACTAAGAAAAAAACATCTCAAATATCATACTTTTGACAATGATAAAAATGTATAATGTATAGCTTGTTCCCCAATATCATTGCAAACTTTCATAGTGTGCATAAGCTCTTGTTCTATAACCTTATGCTTGTTGCTTGTCTCTTTTAACATCACCAATAATCTTGGCAAAAATACTGTCCATTTTTGAAATGATGAAAACGGTGGGCATACCTCACATCAATTTCTCGTGCAACAATCTTTGAGATAAACTTGGAGGCAAAATGGAAGTCACCACACACCCAAATATTTTTCACAATTCGAATGAGTGTCCTTGAGGGCATGTTGATAATACCAAAGGAGATTTCAAATTTCCCGCTATGGTGACAAATAATTTTTTCTTTTTGTTCCTCATCCACATTCTGCAAAACAAAGATTGTGTCATGTAGATATCCTGTCTCTTTCAAGTGTCCTAACAATCTCTCCAAAATTTCATAGATTTTCTATTTTTGGGGTGTGATTTGTCTCTTTCAAAGAAAGTATAGACCTTTTCATTGACTTGAATCCAACTGCATCATGGTGCCTTCTTAACTCCCTCGACTTTCATCATTTTTCGCACCTTTTCAATGCCATCCCACCCATCAGATGCTTCATATACATTTAATAAAAATGCACAAGTTGTGGTATTTTCAGGCTCCAAATCCAACATGTGTTTTACTACAATCTCTGCCAGCTCCAGATGGGGATGTAATCTACATGCAACAAGTAAAGAAGCCCATGAAACAACATCATGCTTCATTGGATTTTTTCAATAAAGTCTAGTGCCTTGTCGAGGCAATGGGCACGATCGAAAAGGTCCACCATGAAACAATAATGCTCTGCTAGTGGTGTCATGTGATAATATTTACTCATATCACTAAAATATTGCAAACCCTTATCTAGCAACCCACCATGGCAACATGCTGACAGAATTCCGAGAAAAGTGACATGGTCCTGATTTATGCCCGAATGTCTTATTTCTTCAAAGAGCTAGAGAGCCTCCTTGCCAAACCCATGCATAACATAACCTACAAGGATCACATTCCTTGAGACAATGCATTTTTTAAATATATTGTCAAACACATTACGGGCATCATCTACACTCTCGCATTTAACATACACATCTATGAGCGCATTACTGAAAACCAATTGTGACTGGTATCCACTTCTCATTATAACTTCATGAATCTCTTTGCCTTATTCTAGAGTTGCCAAATTGACACATGCTGGGAGAATTCTAGTGAAGGTGTGTTGAGTTCGTGAGACACCTGTTTGCATCATTTCATGATATAGATCCAAGACTTTCTAGCTATTACCATGCCTGGCATAATTTGAAATCATCAAATTCCAGGAAATTACATTTCTTTGAGAAATTTACTCAAATAGCTTCAAGGCCTTATTAACCTGTCCATTATTTGCATATCCTGCAATCCTTCTATTAAAAAAACTACATCTAGTTCAAGCATTTTTTCGAACAGCTCAAAGGCCTCGTCAACATGCCAAATCTGGACATACCCCGCAATCATTGCTATCCATGACACCACATCTTGTTGATTCATTGTAACCCCAAAAAGAATCCACAACCTTATCCTGAAAACCGTTCTGTGCCTATCCAAAAATTATGGCATTCCATATGATTAAATTTCTCTTAGGCATTTTGTCAAACAATTTGCATGCATCCTCCAAACACCAACATTTAACATACATGTCTAAAAGGGAACTATCCACAAAGGAATTACATTTATATCCACTTCTAATTGTTCTCTCATCGATCTCTCTTCCATGCTCCAGAGCCCTCAAATTGTTGCAGTCTAGGAGAAAGCTGGCAAAAGTAAATTGATTGGCTTGAATGGCCTGTTGTTCCATCTCAAAAAACATTGCGTAGGCTTCCTTATCTAACCCATGCTTGGCATAAGTTGCAATAATGGAATCCCATGAGACCACATTTTGTTTAGTAATTTCATCTAAAAGTTTGTGTGCATCGACTAAACTTCCACACTTCACAGAATGTCACAATATTGTTTCCCATGTAAATTTTAGGCTTAAACTTAGTTTGTATGATGTGGGCATAGACAAGTTTGGTGCCTAGAATATATTTTTTATCAATGCATGTGTGAAAAGCAGAATTGTAAGTAGCTGATTAGGGTAAATGCCTTCCTGGTCCATGAACTGCAGAATAGCCATTGCCTCTTTTAGTCGACCTTGCCTACAAAGTGCATCCACATCTACTATAACTGTGATTGCAGGAGATGTTTCATTGTTACCATTTTTGTTCCAGTGCTAATATCCATCAATCAGAGCGTTGTGTTTAGTCATCGCCATGATGGTGGAAAAATTGGTTATGATTTTTTTTAACGGAGGAACGTATGTTGTTCCCCTGTTTAAATAGTAATGGCTTTGCCATTAGTGCTAGTTTAGGGTTTTGTCATTTGACCATTTAGGAAGCACCTGCATTCAAAGATTTGATCCCAACTATGTTGGTATGAATGATTTCTTCGTTACAATTGACTTATATGTTGTAGAGATGGTTTTACTTACATACAATCATTTTTGGGTTACGCTTTGAGAAGTAACTCGAGGGCTTATGGTTTGAATTCTTCACATGTTCATTTGGAGGTTTCACTTGTTGAGATGACTCCCTTTTGTTGGGTATCATATCTAGTCACGATTGTAGATATTTGTTTACCAAGTATTATTTTATTTTCTTCTCATTCTCAACTCTTTGTTTTATATACACTTAGTCTTAATTTGGTTCATGATATAGATATATTTTAATGGAAAGGGTGGGTATTTATGAACCTTATTTGCAACTTTTTTATTTGTTTCTTTATTTTTGCATTGAAATGGTTATATATCATATTTCTTGTTTGATGTATATTCATATTCCTTCTTCTTCACATATGTTGGTATTTGTCTCTGAGTTCTTTGGGTATATTTTGCCATAAATTTTCTTCTATATCAAAGGAATTGTTGGCACAAAAACCTAATGCATGACTAATGCAACAAGAAATGGAGGAAGAACCACCCCATAACAACCAAAAACTTATTCTTACATCACTTGACTACCTTCAACATTCCCCATGTAGATTTTATTCTTGGCCAAGCTGCAAAATGAAATTTTTAATTATAATTTTTTTGTCTTATTAGAGGGGGCACACCAAACATATTTGGCTTCCAACCTTTACATCAAGTTTATAAATATCTTTACTTTCTCTTATACTTGTGCACCAGAGACTCAATTTACATCATATTTACAAAATAAAACTCAACTGTCACCAGAGTGGTGGCACTTGTAAAACCTTTCTCTAAATCTATATTTATCTACATTGTAACTTATATTATTCAAGTCAGCTAGAATATGGATGGAATCCTCAGATTAGCTAACTGGGTAGCAAAATTTTATATGTGCTTTTGTTATGATCTTGATTGTACTCTTTTAATCCTTATATGATCAAATTAACCCCCAAAAGGGGTGTATTGATGCTAAAATGAGGAGATAGAATTTTCAATTTTCTTCACTGATATGCAACTTGTGCATATTTCATTTATTTAAAGTGAGCTTGCTGAGGCATACTCTCATTGTGTTGGAATTTCTAAGTCTATCCATTAGAAATTCTTCCTGTACTATCTGATTTATTTCTTCCTACTTGTTCAGTTACTTAACAAGTTATTTACCATATAAATACTGAAAATAAATACAAGTACAATATCAAGACATACAGATTATCAACTGAAAGAAACAAACACACAAGTGACACAGTTATTTTAGGACTAATGTCCCTAGAAAAACCTAATGCGGGAAAACCGGTGCAGCGATTCAGAGGGTTTTATTATTATGCAGTTTCAGAATACAACTAGGGTGCTAGAAATGGCTCACCCAATAGAGAATTCCCTCAGTAGTAGTACCTCTCAGTCGGAGACAGATATTCTGCTAAATCATTGGATGAATGATCCCACAGTAACAATACAACTTCTTTTGCTCTGCGTCACCCTATCCAGCTCTCCAGCTCCAATTTGTCCCATGAAATATCCTAGCGCTACCTCTAGGGTCTGCATCAGCCTCTGTAGCCTAGTGTTAGCCTCTCGGGGCTCTGCATTAGCCTCTGGAGCCTCTGCGTCTCACATAATGGCCCTCCTCTGGCTCTGCACAACTCTTGGTTGCCTCTGCGTGGCCTCTAGCTGGCTCTGCGTCAACCCTCTCCCGGCTTCTGTGTTGATGCTTCCAGTACTAACTATGCCTCTCTACTATGTATTCACTGCCCCTCAGCTACAACTCAGATCACTTCACTCAATTTCCTCGGCAAACCTTGCCCCAGAAAATCGAGTTCTTGATCTCTCTCCTTGTATTCTCCAACTGACCCTCAAGCCTCTTCTTATACTTTTCTCATTGGTCCATCAACGACCGAGATTAAATCTATAATCAATGGCTAAGATTAGGTTTGGCTTGATGCTTGAATTTTGGACCATTCTAACTCGGTTTTATATTAATTCACATTAATATTTTATTTTTCCTAAGTCCAGACTTTAGAACTCCATTAAAAATATTAATTATTTTAATATCTCTCAAACTGGTTAGATTCTACCCACACCATTTCTGGGTCTTGGAGATCTCATGTGCTATAGCCTCTCCACCAATTTTTGTAGCTAGAGCACATTTTATTCTACCTAAAATAAACACTCCCTCTTAGCGAGGACTGTGCTCTAGTAATACTTGTGGTGAAGTAAAATTATGAGTGTGGACATAAACAATTCCTCTAGCACAATAATGGGTCTAGTCACAACCGATACATTCTATGGAAGATTTCCTTAGGTTAGAACCAATTAAGAGGGCCTACCTCTTAGTATGCTTATCCCGTTTGATGATGACCTTGCTTGCTTGCTCCAACTATCTCTCGTTTCCTTCTTCAAACACCTAAAACAAGTAAATAACAGAAAACAACAACTATCATAATAGACAAGTTGAAATTCAACCTATTTAACAAGTTAAGAAACATTAATCCATAAACATGTAAGATGACACATTATGTAGGAAATCAATCGACAGTTGCATATATATAGAATCAAGAAGAGATTACAACCACTGTTTGGAAGTTGCTGTTCTTCTCCAACAAAACTAGGTTCCCACTCACTTCCGTTAGCATTCCATGATGGCCTCAACAATGATAGTTTTAAGGTTCTTCCCTTTAGGTTTCACACTAAACCAAATTCACACTTCTCCCTCACACAAGTAGAGAGCTACAACTATGAATAGCTTGCTATTTACTCCAAACTTAATTAGCACTAGCACACCAACTGATGTAGGGTTACCCCACTTACACCCACAGTATGCATGTAATATGCATAATCACACTTGTCCCAGGTATTTAACTCTCTAAGGAGTCAAATCTACAACCATCAATGGTTAAGGCCCCTTTCACAATCTTTGTGGAATAACTCATTAAAAACCCATCATTGCCTAACCTTAGGCAATATTCACTTATCAGAACTTAAATCAACCTTAAAAAATGCATTTTAGACTTTATTAAAGCCTTTCATTAGATTCTTCCTATCGGGACTCATTCACCTCTATCGGAACTCTATCACCCCGCATATACCTTCGATTAACCTTTTATTAACCCTTAAGCTTGCATATATATTTAAACCCCATTTATAAGTGGACTTACACATAAAATCCTCCTATCGCGCTTAATCCTTTATAACCCATTTACAAAGGAAGTATATGCATAAACATACCTTTTTTCCTTTATACGGCCTCTGCACACTTTCTGAGGTCACCTTTATCGTAATCGGGGGATCGCTTCTCTGCGAGCACACTATATATATGCCTCATCACATTCGATATGCGATTGAACTTTTGGACTTCAAACTTTATAAACTCACGCTCATAACTTCATCGGGTCCACACCCATCGGCCCTTCACATTATCGCGTGTCACTTCCATACCCTGATCCTCGATCGGCCAACTTGCATATTAATCCTCTGTCGTTGATCTACTTTTAGTAGATCCGACGGTTCATGTTTGCTTTGGGTTGACAACACACATGGGGGTTAGCCGCCCGATAAAGCGGTTTCCCCTCACTCCTCCACTGCTACGTGTCCTCCAATTAGTGGAATCAAAGCCAAGCCCTCGATACCACTTACCATTGCTTTGCTGCCTGAAATACCACTCGAGGTTATAAACCGCCTTTTCACTACGTTAACTCCTGTGCTCTTTCAAATGCGATGACTGTTGATCTACTCCATCGGTCGGTTCTGATAGTTCCTTTAGGTTCCTCTGTTGTTTAATCTGGACCGTTGATCACTGAGATCCAACAGTTACTCTGCGCCAACGCCTCACTTCTCCGCTCGTCCCTTTTACTTAGACTTTATGCTATTTTCATTGGTTCCTCTACGATTTTGGGGTTTTCTTCAGGGTTTCGGGTTTTCACTCTTCCACTTCCTCAGAGCTTAACTCTATGAATTCTCCCTTCGTTCCCTCTCTAGAGCTTCTTCTAATTCTTCAGCTGGATTCCAAGATCCCTAATGACTCCTCTGAATCATTCTCTCCTCTTTGTGCATTCTATAGAACTCTGTCTGTAACCTTGTTACAGAACCTGCGAATTATTAACTTACATATAAAACAATCACTCGATATTCATTCCACACATCTATAGAGTTTTGGAATAAAGCTCTGTATAAATAAATATAAACAATTGATTACATATCGGAGACTCTCTGTCTCTCACAGGCCTGTTTTTCAGTATCAGTGGCCTCTCCCTTCCTCTGCCCATAGGCTTACATTTATACCAGAGAGTTCCATTAAACTAATTCTGGTTCAATTCCTAAATCTACTGAACTGACTCATAATCCTCTTTGTCCAATTCTAACTTCATTTAATTCCTAATAACTCTCTCTAGTTCCTCGAATCATGAACTGCTTTAAGAGTTATATTTGACTTTTAACTCTTTTGTCTTTATTAACCACTCATGTTCTCATTTATTACAAACAACTTCACATTATATTATTAATTCCTATTCTATGCACTCAAAAGCCTAAATATTGCATTAATTCATCACTTAGGGAAACCAACTTCCCTAAAACACATGACCCCCTATGTCTACTAAAAGACAATGATTTTCCTTTGGGTTGAATGCTCCTACATTAGACTCCAAAAGTAGAAAGTATTCATGATATCCTGATCACGTGTCTTCTGATATTTGTCTTCCTGGATCCCATACTTTGTTTTGTAATTGCTCAAATGCCTTGTACCTTTGCTACTATTGTATGTCTGCTGTCTTCTGCTCCATCTTCTTCTTCTTGTCAATCAGGTTCAAACCCTGATTGATCATGCTTCCTACTACTACCATTTTCCTCCATTTGGACTGCTTCATCATCAGCTGCCACATTTCTTCAATCTCTATCTCCAGTACATCCTTGGATTGGTCCATACTTTGCCACTTACTTTTGCCTCTTTCTCTTTGTTTCAGGTTGTTGCTTCTGTCCATTAACTCTTCAAACTGCTGTTAGTTACTTTCACTTTTTAGTTGCTGCTCTACTTTTTCTCCCAATTTTTCTCTTGCTCCAACTTTTGATGTGCTTACTGCCTCCCTATCATCCTTACCCTCTTTCATGATTATTTCTGTCTTCACTGAATCATGACTTTCCAACATTTTCTCTAGCAATTGAGCATCTCTGTTCCATGGATTAAATTCTTCCACAGAATCTTCTTCTTTCATCTTTATTTGGTTGCTCATCTGTGCCAAGTTTCCTCCAGCATCTGCTACAAAACCTGCATTCACAACACACTTGTTAAAATAAAAAACATAAGGCTTCTATGCCTTATTTTCCTTTGGCAACAATTCAGTTTGCTGCCCTGTTTCTTTCTCCTCTGTCAGCACATTAGTATGTTGTTTTGAATTCTCAAACGAATTCATGAGACTGTCAACTAGTCTCTCCCCCACATCGTTTGTTCTAATGATGTCTTCCTGCTCTTGTCCACAGTAGTGAACTCCTTCTTCTACAATCACACTGTCATACTCTAAATTTTCCAATATTGCAATTTCTCTGTGACACTTCGCAAGTATTTCATCATCACTTATAATCCTATGTTCTTTCCACTGCAATTAGCCACTGCTTTTCTCATTTAAGAGACAATCTCCATCCTCCTTTACTTCAGAGTTTTTATCTTCTGAAAGATACTTCTCCATACTTTTGACAGTTTCAAAATATTGCTCATCCTCTGCAAAACACTCCTTTGTTAGTGTTCCTTCTCCCAAGGTTAAATCCTTTGCATAGGTTTCTTCCTTCTTAACATATTTCAGTAGATGTCCTTCTTTCTTACTGACTATCTCAACAGCTTCCATGGCTATTTCCACTGTGCCTATCATCATAGTGAACTGATGATCCTTTACTATGTTTTCAGCTAACATAGTTTCTTCTTCAAGTTTTCCTTTGATCTCTTATTGTTTACCTTCTCCAAGAGCTATCCTTGTCTCACCATCTGCATTAATATTCTCCTTCATTTGTTCTGCATCCACAGACAAACTATCAATCTTAAAAACATAAGACCCTGTGGTCCCACTTGATGTTTCAACCATCATATCTCCTTGCTGTTCTAAATCCTTCATATGATTCAGAAATTCTTCGATGGTCTCCTCTTCAATCTCCTCAAGCCCTTCACTTGGTTGCTTGATATCTTTCCCCAACTGTATATGAGACCTATCTATCTCATCTTCTTCCATAACAGAATTTAGATTCTACTTGTCTTCTTTCTCCTTTATGACAATATCAACAAATTGTCCTTCACCTGTTTCACCTGCAAACATACACAAATTGTCAGATTTAAAATCATATGACCCTTTGGCCTCACTTGAAGTTTCAGTCTTCAAGTCTTCATCTTCACTTTCTCCCAGAATTTCTCCCTGTTCTGGTTCACAAATGGACTCTTCCATTTCCAACTCAGCTTCCTTGAGTTTTTCCCTCAGCCACTTTACTTGCTTTTGTTGTAGCCTTCTCTACAACTTATGCCACTTCACTGGCTTCTTCCTCAAGACCCAACCTAGTCTCTGGCTTTCCTCAAGTATTCTCCTTAATGCATCGAGTTGTTCTTTTAACTCTACAATCTATTTTTCAATTTCCCCTTGACTCGTCCTCTTTCCATTTGCCTTGACATCCTCTTTCTTCATCTTTCTTCTACTGTGGTCTTCCTTAGAACCTCTACTATGACTATCAGTAGCCATCTTCTTCTTCTCTATCTTCATGAGCTCCTCACTCACTCACTATGAGCTGCATTAAAGCCTCTGCAACAACAAGTCCTCCTTGTTGCAACTTACCTCACCAAGCTTTCCTCTGTACTTGGTCTTTTGGCAAGCCCTTGGTTCTCTATCTTTGGAACCTCCTTTGAGCACTTCTCTCTGCTCCTTCTAGGCTTCAACTCATCTACACTTCTCAAGAACACAACAGTTCTCTTGTATTTCAATCACAATGAAATATTGGGTTCTGACCACCTCTTCTTTCACTTAGAAAGTCTTACCAGCTTCCTTCATCCCTTAGCAATTCTACCCACATCCTCTATGGAAGTGCCCCTGTGATCTGCAACAATACTTATACAGTAACAAGTCTCCTTCTTGCTACATATGCCTCACTAAGCTTCTCTCCTTGGAGCTCAGTCTTTTATCATATCTCTGGTTCTTTCCTCTGGAACTAATTCAACACTCCTCGCTCTAGATTGATGCAACCTTCTCACCTTTATCTATGCATTAATGTACAAACACACATTCTCAAATCAAAACAGAACATATCACCTCACCTTCAATATCTCAGCATGATCTTGTTTCACCATTCCACCTGTACCTTGAATGGATTGTCCTTTGTTTCTTGCATCTGCAAGTTCTGCTACACATCACCTCTGTGTGCTTACTTTCTATCAGATTAGAATCTAATCCTTCCTTGCCTACATAAACATCTTAACACATAACTTTGTTCTCAATTCTTTCACATAGAGTTTCTTTATTTTGTTTTAACACCAATTGTTTCAATTACAATTCGGCTCTGATACCAAACGATGCAGGGTTACCCCGCTTACACCCACAATATGCATGTAATATGCATAATCACACTTGTCCCAGGTATTTAACTCTCTAAGGAGTCAAATCTACAACCATCAATGGTTAAGGCCCATTTCACAATCTTTGTGGAATAACTCATTAAAAACCCATCATTGCCTAACCTTAGGCAATATTCACTTATCAGAACTTAAATCAACCTTAAAAAATGCATTTTAGACTTTATTAAAGCCTTTCATTAGATTCTTCCAATCGAGACTCATTCACCTCTATCGGAACTCTATCACCCCGCATATACCTTCGATTAACCTTTTATTAACCCTTAAGCCCGCATATATATTTAAACCCCATTTATAAGTGGACTTGCACATAAAATCCTCCTATTGCGCTTAATCCTTTATAACCCATTTACAAAGTAAATATATGCATAAACATACCTTTTTTCCTTTATACGGCCTATGCACACTTTCCGAGGTCACCTTTATCGTAATCGGGGGATCGCTCCTCCGCGGGCACACTATATATATGCCTCATCACATTCGATATGCGATTGAACTGTTGGACTTCAAACTTTATAAACTCACGCTCATAACTTCATCGGGTCCACACCCATCGGCCCTTCACATTATCATGCGTAGCTTCCATACCCCAATCCTAGATCGACCAACTTTCATATTAATCCTCCGTCGTTGATCTACTCTTAGTAGATCTGATGGGTCACGTTTGCTTTGGGTTGACAACACACACGGGGGTTAACCGCCTAATAAAGTGGTTTCCCCTCACTCCTCCGCTGCTACATGTCCTCCGATTAGTGGAATCGGAGCCAAGCCCTCGATACCACTTACCACTGCTTTGTAGGCCGAAATACCACTCGAGGTTATAAAACTGCCTTTTCACTACGTTAACTCTTGTGCTCTTTCACATGCGATGACCGTTGATCTACTCCATCGGTGGGTTCCAATAGTTCCTTTAGGTTCCTCTATTGTTTAATCTGGACCATTGATCACTGAGATCCAACAGTTACTCTGCGCCAATGCCTCACTTCTCTGCTTGTTCTTTTTACTTAGACTTTACGCTATTTTCATTGGTTCCTCTACGATTTTGGGGTTTTCTTCAGGGTTTCGGGTTTTCACTCTTTCGCTTCCTCATAACTTAACTCTGTGAATTCTCCCTTCGCTCCCCTCTAGAGATTCCTTTGATTCTTCAGCTAGATTCCAAGATCCCTAATGACTGCTCTGAATCATTCTCTCCTCTCTGCGCATTTTATAGAAATCTGTTTGTAACCTTGTTACAGAACTTGCGAATTATTAACTTACATATAATAAAAACTCTCGATATTCATTCCACACATCTATACAGTCATGGAATAAAGCTCTGTATAAATAAATATAAACAATTGATTACATATCAGAGACTCTCTCTCTCTCACAGGTCTGTTCTTCAGTATCAGTGGCCTCCCCCTTCCTCTGCCTATAGGCTTACATTTATACCAGAGAGATTTTTTGAACTAATTCTAGTTCAATTCCTAAATCTATTACACTGACTCCTAAATCCTCTATGTCCACTTCTAACTTCATTTAATTCCTAAGAACTCTCTCTAGTTCCTCAAATCATGAACTTCTTTAAGATTTATATTTGACTTTTAACTCGTTTGTCTTTATTAACCACTCATGTTCTCATTTATTCAAAAGCATTTACAAACAACCTCACATTATCTTATTAATTCCTATTCTATGCACTCAAAAGCCTAAATATTTCATTAATTCATCACTTAGGGAAACCAACTTCCCTAAAACACATGACCCCCTATGTCTACTAAAATACAATGATTTTCCTTTGGGTTGATTGCTCTTGCATCACCAACATTAACACTAGCTTGTGTTTGGGAAAAATGGAGGTTTATATAACATGAATGGATGGGAGATGGATCCTCTTCTCATGGGAGAAGGCCTTATCTCTTGAGGTAGTTCCATCATTATAGGGGAAAGGAGCCCAAACTGACATTCTCGACCCCATCTAGCCAAACCATTTACCAGACTTCTGTTACGAAGCTTCTAGAGTTGGAAGCTTTAGCTCCTTATTTAAAAAAAAAAATCCATAAAAGGATCAACGCGACTAGAACAAAGATCAGTCGCTTTGATTGGCGCTAGGGACACTGTTAATCCATGCATATCGGCATGAGGAGGACAAAGGTCATTAGCACCGGTCTTGTAAATTGGGAAAAACAGAAGATTTTGGGGAAATGGTGCAAAAGGGAATTGTTCTTCTCATGAAGAGGACACAATGTGAGTTTCTTCATGAAGGGAAAGCATATAGGGTTCACTGTAGAGGTCCTCTAGGATCATGGAACGGGGAGTACAGGGACAGTGACGAAATGCTGTGTAACAGATGCCCCCTAAAGCATGACGGTCGAACTAGAGTGAGGGATGAAATGCTTTATGAATCAGTGCAGGGAACCAGAGTCTGTCGTTGGAAAACCTGCAAGAAAGTACAGATACAGATACATAACTAAAAACTCTATCAAATGATACATGAATCGTGGTATGGACGCAAACATCTGGAGAATGATCATGTAAATGGATCCAGACATGAGCGCAACCATCCTATAAAGAGGATCATAATGAAACCAAGGTATGGTCGCAACCATCCATCCAAAAGAGACATGTATATCAACATAACCATGTCACATCACTTCGCAACCTAGACTTTTGTGATCTGAGCCCAAGATCTTGCGCTCCAACACGACCCGTTCAAAGTACAAATTCTAACATGTGAATAGATGTGTTGACATCGAACATGCTAGAAAGTCGCTTGATTATCAGTCAATGATGTAAGTTGTTAACAAGTGTGAGAGAAACCACCAATAATGATAATGGTCCTCAAGGTACTATCAGCACAATTCATGGAATGTGAAATAGAGGAACTGAAGCCGAACACTCATGAAATCACTTGATCGAAAGCCAATGATGTGAACTTGTCGTCGAGTGTGAAGAACTTGCCATTAGGGCATGCAAGATCTAAGGTACTGGAAGGGAGTCTCTCAGTCAACTTCCCGGATAATGAGTTGAAGTTGACAGGAAGTGATCGTGTCGAAGGAGGTCCATAATGTATCCCACATCATCGACACGAGACAAAGGGATGCAAAATGATTTTGGATGATAGAGAGAAATCATAGGTAAGTGTAACTATAGAAGGAAAACTCTTGAACATATCAGTGAAACAACTGGAAGTTTGGCAGCGTTTGGATCCATGGGATCGATGGTCATGATGACGTAGCAGAGATCAAATGGAAGGAAAAAATGAATGGCCCAACCCAGGAAGTTCAATGATAAAAAGGGGGATATCCCATCCCAACACGAAGCAGAAAGTGTCATGTTCAAGAATGAGCTGCCGACACAACTGATTAGATTTCCAAATTTCCCCCACCATTTTTGGTAGGTACTCCAATTATTTTTTAATCGCAAGGTTGAAGGGGATAGCATATGCTTGCACTGTAAGTTCATCCTTCAAACGAATTTGACCTAGTAAGTTTAACGAGCCCTAGGAAGGAGAAGCTCATGTTCGTCATGGTGATGAATCTCATGTAGTTTAATATTTTAATGAGTTCGACAAAGGGGTAAATCGGTATTTTTTTTCATGTTTAGAGAGTTTGAAAGAAACATGGAAAAGAAAACTCCATGTGGTCCCTTTTCGTACATTTGTGTCTCTCGAGCCCGAAAAGGTAGAAAACGGTGCTTGAGAGAACCACTTTACCATTTTAGTCAAGGAGTACCTTTTTCATAAATAGTGCATCCCAGCCTGAAAAAGGAGTAAACTTATACTGGGCGCATGACGTTTCACATCTTTTAACAAGTTCGAAACGACAAGGGCTTAATTATATTTTCATTTTTGAAGGGTCGGAAAAGAGCTTGAAAGCAGACCCCCCATTCAATTCTCTTTTACGAGTCAAAAGGGAAAAACACTCGCCAATATTTTCATATGAGTTTTATGAGTCGAGAAAACAGCTGAAACGTGACTCGGCATCATCGTCGAACATCCATCCCCTATCGCTGCGCAAAAAGGTAAAGTGCATTATCCAATTCTTGAGGAAAAATAGGTAAAAACATTTACAAAACCTAATATTTCATGAAAAATTAAATAAAAGGGAGGAAAAATAAATATTTTTTACCATTTACTATTTTACCTTGCTATGAAAGACTTTTCACCCACTTTTCCCCTAATTTTTTCGGAGCAGATTGCAGGAGATCCGGGAGGTCATTCACCGAGGCGCCAGTTACAGGTAAGAGCAAAAGCCCTAAGCTTCATTTTCATACCATTTATTCCTATTTTTAACCATTTTTTGGATTTTTGAGGGAGGATTTGTCAAAAGTTTTTCAACCTCCATCGACATGACTTCCGGGCACAGAATCACGCCGACCAAGGGTAATTCAAACATCCTATCGCGCCATCAACGCAACTGTTTTTAAAATAGGCACGCTGATGCCATGAATAGAGAAAAAACTAATTTCTCCTCAAAACCACTGTTGGAATCTGAATTTTATGGGCCAAAAATGATTATTGACTTAAATCTATGGTTTTTGCAGGAAATAATCGTCGAAAATGGTAGACTGGAAAGAACGTGAGCACGAAGATGTGGAGACTCAGGCACTGAATGATCCAACTTTCTTGAACGCTTTGAGGGATTGTGGGCTCCTCAAGTTCTTTCTCACACCAGGGATGCGGGCCCAACCTGAGCTACTTCGGTACCTGATTAGTTGCTGGGACATAAAT
The DNA here is from genome assembly GCA_031772625.1 of Pinus tabuliformis. Lineage (NCBI taxonomy): Eukaryota > Viridiplantae > Streptophyta > Pinopsida > Pinales > Pinaceae > Pinus > Pinus tabuliformis. The sequence continues at coordinate 788,013,134 of CM062810.1, forward strand.
AAGGAAATATTCATCATTGGTGACCAGGAGCTGAAGTTGGAAACTTCAGACATATATTTCATCACAGGATTGTCTTGGAGAGGGGAACCAGTCAACTTATATGAGCCACAACTGATTGGGGCAAGCATATCCATGTTTCTTGCCGAACATTGCTTTAAAGCCCTCAAATCCAAGAGTGGAAAGATTGAGATTTCCACAGTGCAATATTTGACACTGAGAATGCTACTATTGACTATCAATAGAGTGGCAAGGTCCCAGGCAGTGCATGAGACTAACAATTTGAAATTACTATATGCCATCGAGTGCACAGCACCGACGATCTTCAATTGGGTGGAAGCCATGAAGATCAACATAAAACGCTAGCTGACAAAAGCTAAGGTGGGGAATTTGAAGCAATTTTGCTTCGGATCCATACTAGTGACCTTTTTCTTGGAATGAGTGCCGTTGTTCCAGTACCAGTTGACTGAGGTAGATCCTCCAATGCCATGTGACCTGCGGATGGCTCGCTCGAGTCATTTGATGCCTAGGATCACTGGGGGCCAGCACATGTCTTACAAGCCTGCCTTCCTTTCATGGCTACAACGACAATTGATCATTGTGGAGGATTGGCCATACAGTGGCATTGACTTTCGTGGAGATCCGGACATGCAGCTGCTAGATGGAGAGGATTTTGATGATGAAGGTAAAAATCAATTTTTTGATTTTTTAATTGTTATATATATGTGTGTGTGTGTGTGTTTATAACATTTCATTTTGTTAATGCAGATGTTGGACCAGAGTGTCCTGCTGGGATGTCCCTAATAGCCAGGCGCGTCACCCACCAGTTTGATGTTGTCACTCCTTATCAAGAGGGGAGTGACAACAAGGAGGAGATCGTGAGGAACCTTGAGGGGTTGACTCATGGTATCCGAGAGTATGCTTGGGTGGGAGACATTCCTCACTAGTACCAGAGACACGCAGTGGGAGTATCGGATCGGATTTGCCGATAGCTGACTCGTGTTGCACAAGCCGTGTCATGCTACCACGATTACCATGCTGATTAGTTCCTACGTCCAACATTTTACATTTTTGAGGCCTGCATGCCATGGATATATGAGGCCTGCAAGCCGCCGATGTTATTTTGGACATACATATTATTTTTTGAGGTTTTGATGTATTAAACATTATCACTATATATATATATATATATGTCTAGTCAATTTAACGTCTTAAATTGCTCTACATAAATTATCAATCCGGGTATCGTAAACTGATGAAGTGTGGTGCACTATATGTGCTTAGTTAACCTCTTTCTTACTTCGTTGTTTTATAAAGTTATAATGTTCAACTCTTCCTAACCCTCTGCTTCCAACATATAGTACTATGTTAAGCACGATTAAGAAGTAGTCAGAAATAAGTCCAAAAAGTAATCAAGCTCTAAGGTGACAAGTAAGAAAAACCACTTTAAAGACCAGTTATAATGTTCAACTCTTCCTAACTCTCTGCTTCCAACATATAGTACTATGTTAAGCACGATTAAGAAGTAGTTAGAAATAAGTCTAAAAAGTAATCAAACTTTAAACTTGCAAAGAAAGAGCTTGAAAGAAATAACTTGAAATGAAACTGAAAGCAAAGCATAAAAACCACTTTCTAATGGCACTAGACACCATTCATGCTGCTGCAAATAAAAAGGTAAGAAAATCACTTTAAAAACCAATGATAATGTTTATCTCTTCCTAACTCTCTGCTTCCAACATATGGTACTATGTAAAACACGATTAGGAAGTAGCTAGAGATGAGTTTAAAAAGTGATCAAAAATGAGAAAAATCCACTTTAAAGACTAGTTATAATATTCAGCTCTTTCTAACTCTCTGCTTCTAACATATGGTACTATGTAAAGCACAATTAGAAAGTAGTTAAAGATTAGTCTAAAAAGTACTCAAAGCCAGCTGTAATTTATTAGTATTCTGATCTCTAAAAGATAAACAATTTATGATAAAGAGACCATCAATATGTTAACATACAACTTTGAGAAACTAAACTAGAAGTAAGCTAGAAAATCAAAGTAAAGGCAGCAACTTTGAATCTGTCAACTGAAAATACCATCAGATATAAAGCAAATACAACAAAGACACACAATCCCGGGAGAAAATAAAATGCAGTAATTCAAACTGTACAAGGCAGGGGCCCCCTACTACCTATGAAATCAAAGCAAAATTAAACACACTTGCATAAATTAAAATTGCATGAATGAAAATCTAATCTACCTTACATTCTACAAAGCAATATTTACAAAATGAAATCTAATCTACTTACATCCTAATATGCTCCATGACATCTACTTCACATCTCCTTCCATGTTGAGAACATCAAAGCTTTATTCAATTTCTTCAAAAGTGCAAAGTACAACAAAGCTCTCCAAAGCTTTCAAAAGCCATGGGACTAACAAACTAAAAGGACTAAGAAAAGACTAAAGGAAAGACTAGCAAATGAAGGAGAGAGATCTCCTATTTATACAAAAAAGATGAGAGCCATCTCATTAATGATAGTCCATGAATCTCTCCCTCTACCTCTAGAGTCCTAATCAAAATAGGAACTGATAAGACACATGTCTTTTTAGAGTTACAATACAATTAGGAGATGTGACACATATCCTCATGATCCCATGATTCTTTCCAACCAAATTCGAATTTGGCCTTAGAGTGCCACATAAGGGTCTTCTAGAAGCCTCCTTTCAACCTACACATGTCAACAATCTCAACCCATTTGTTAGGTATAAGCATATGCACATTATTTTCTAATGTTTAACCACAAATTCACTTAAAAGGCTTAGAAATAATAAATATTGGAAAAACATAAAGGTGGCCCAATGATAATGAAAGTGGGATGAATGTGGTGACATAGTAGTGAAATGGAGGTGAAATGGAGGTGAAATGGAGGTGATATAATGGACATAATAGTGAAAGTGTAATGGAAATGAATGACATTTTCAAGACTCAACAATATATATGCTGTATTTTCTTGCTTACTATGGTAAAAATGATTTTTTTTTTTTTTTATCTTTTCACATGTTTCGTAAATGTCTATCCAACACATAATTAGCTAATGCATCTATCAATGTATTCATGTGTCTAGGAATATTATGATATGTAATGTAATAAAAATGCCTTTCTAGTAGACGAATATAGATATACATTCTCAATATCTAAGGGTTTTTGACGGAATATTTCCTGTTCAGTTGAAGGACGACAAGCTGTGAATCGAGGTTGACAACCAACTCTCAAATGTCAAGAGAAATGGCTTCTGACAACAGTTCAATGACCACTCTGTATTCAACAATGTTGTTAGTTGTGCGACCTAAACAGATACCTTGAAGCTCAATTAACTCACCATGAGGGTCATAAATAGCCCACGACGCGGATTATAGGTTCTGGGTACTACGACAAGCACCATTAGCGAAACCGATGTGAAGAGTCACAGATATATGCAAAGCAGGGAAAACATAGTAAACAGGAAAGCTGTTTGAAAACTAACACACTAAACCACACTGCACAAAAATGAATGACACACTAATGTACACAAGTAACCATGCAACATGACCTAAGCATAGTACTTCTTGAGGTAAAGCCCGTTTCGAGGCTTGTCCGGAGGATTTCCTTCATAATCAATAGGCTCATAGGCCCCTTTTTGCAAAACACGTTTCACAATGTAGGGCCCATGCCACATGGGCTCGAACTTGCCTACCCCCAGCTTATCATTAGCTTGGTCATATAGTAAAACCAAATCACCCTCAGAGAATTCACGCGGGGAGACCGATTGATCAAAATGGGGCTTGACTCGTTTATTTTGTGCTTCGATAACCAGAGCAGAGAGATGACGAGTCTCATCCAGTCATTCTAAATATAAGAGGTGCTCTTCATGAGGTGATGTTTCGGGGAGATGTTCGACAGCTAGCTTGGGTGAAGGAATCTCACATTCAATCGGCAACGTTGCTTCCAGACCGTAGACAAGCTGGAATGGTGTGAAACCAGTTGCATCTTTGGTCGAGGTTTGGTAAGCCCACAGAGCTGAAAGGTACATGAGATGCCAATTTTACTTGTGCATCGCAATAGTACATTGAAGCATTGTAGCCAAAACCTTGTTCACAGCTTCAACTTGGCCATTGACCTTAGGGTAATACGGGGTTGAACCATCATGGTGCAAACCCAGTGCAGAGTTCAGCTCAGCCATCATGTAATCTTTAAAATGGGAGCCATGGTTTGTGACAATGGTTTGAGGTACACCGAACTTGGAAATAACATGATTGAAAAGGAATTGATCCACTGTTTTACCGTCTGCAGAGTATGTAGGCATCACTTCGGCCCATTTGGTGAAATAATCCACATCAACGATAATATAACCTCCAGATGAGGGTTACATGTCATATAGTCAATGCCCCATTTAGCAAAAGGACCAACGATAATGACGGGGTGTAGGTGAGAGGGTGGGGTACACATCTTGCACTGGTAAATTTGGCATTCATGGCACTTGCGAACAACAAGGATGCAGTCCTTAAAAATGGACGGCCAGAAATAACCAATGCGAAGGATTTTTTGAGAGCTAGCATAGCCAGAAATATGACTGCCACATGCTTGGAGTGGTAGTCATTGAGAAATTTTTCAACCTCCTTGAGAGTAAGGCATCGACAAAGAATTGAATCGACACCGACACTGTATAAAGTATTGCCAATAATATGGTAGGGTTGGGAGTGATGTTGAATCCGTCAACGATCATCCTTAGTCAACGCAGACGGAATGTGGACGTCTGGAGATACACGATGATATCACCGTACCATGGGTCAAGGGTGTTGATCAAGAAAAGAGTCTCGTCCAGAAGTTGTTCATCTGCACTATTAGGGAGAGACGTAGAAGGAAGGGAACAAATCAACTCGATGAAAACTAGTGACTTCTTAGATTTGGCAGTAGTAAATACCAAATCGAATTCTTGCAAGATGACAATCCATTTAGAATACTTTCCCCCTAGTGACTGACGAGTCAGGATGTAGGTCATGGGATTGCATTCAGAAATCACATTAGTAGTGCGTAAGAGGATGTAGTGTCGAAAGCGTTGAACAACCTAGATGATAGCCAAAGCCAACTTCTCGACATGGGCATAACGTGTTTCGGTGTCGATGAGATTACAAATAAGGTAGTAGATAACATGTTCGTTGCCTTCGTCGTCATCTTGGACCAAGACCATAGCAATGGTTCTAGGGGATGAAACTAGGTAAAGGAAGTAATCTTGATGATAATCCGGAGGATGCAGCAAAGGAGCATTTATGAGGACATCCTTAAGGTCATCAAAAGACTTTTGGGCAACCTCATCCCAAGCAAAGGGCGTTCCTTGTTTGAGCAACCGAGTAAATCTGATAACTAGGCCAACATAATTGGGTATGAAACGATGAAGGAAATTTGCCTTTCCTTGCAGGCTCTGGAGTTGGTGTAATGAAGATGGAGAAGGTAAATTTACAATGGCCTTGACTTTAAGTGGATCAAGGTGAATACCGTCCTTGGAAATGATAAAGCCGAGGAGTCGTTCATATTCTACGTAGAAAACACATTTATGTGGGTTTAACCAAATGTTGTAGTGTCTATAGTGAAGAAAAATTTGTCGAAGATGGTCAGGGTGATCTTCGCGCTTAGGAGAATGAGCAGGAAGGTCATCCAAGTAAGGCTAAACGATATTACAAATATCGTGAAATGCATAGGACATTGCCCGCTGAAATGTAGCCCCAAATTTTTTGAGGCTGAAAGGTAGGTTTTTGTACGTGAACGTACCCCATGGACAGATAAAAGCTGTCTTTTCTTGATCAGCCGGTGCAATGTTAATCTGGTTGTAACTAGAAAAAGCATCCATAAAGGAAAGAATTTCACTCCCAACACATTCGTCAATGATCTGATCAATGAAGGGAGTAGGGTAGTTATCGTTAGGACATGCATGATTAAGATCACGATAATCAACGCAAACGCAGATCGTGCATTGTTTTTTCATCACCGGGACAATATTTGACACCCAATTTGTAGGAGGGATCAGATAGATGAATCCAGCTTTGAGAAGTTTTTCAACTTCACCCTTGATAGCGACGGCCTTCCTAGGGTGCACTAGGCGGAGCCGTTGGTGAACGGGCTTCGCATGAGGATAAGTTGGTATTTCGTGCACAACAATGCTAGGATCAATGCCAGGCATTTCTTCGTAGGACCATGCAAACACATCACAAAATTCTTGAAACATACGAGTATAGGTCTCGATCTCATCTGAAGAACAGGTTACCCCGATATGGACATGTTAAACGATACCAAGCTTGATAGAAATATCAATTGGCATCATTTGGTAATATTACTCAAATTTCCTTTCGACCATACTTCATGAGTCATGATTGGTGTCAAAAGTGGGAGGGAAGGAAACTAAGAAGAGAACTCTTTGAGACCGGTAGACACAACCGCCGGGCGAGGCAGGAATGACGAACGATGATGAGTGTCGTTCCAAGGTGGTTCCTCGAGAGACATTACTTCCATGATACTTTCGTCAGCAAGAAAAGTGTCAATAAGGGATCAAGAGATTCCAAAGCGCCAAGCCATTGGGATTGAGAATACGTATCAAAAGAGGTATTTGAAATAGAAGAATCAGAGGATGCAAAACTTGAGGCCGAAACAATCTACACGTAAATGATTTCGGTGGGACTAAGTGGCATAACCTCACCCCAGGTATCAACAAGATCTAGTGAAGGTATGACCCAAGGGTCAGATTTGACTAAGATCATGTTGACAGAGGCAACATGAGGAGGTGGGAGTGGAAAAATTCCCATCAAGGCAAAATCTTAAAAATACCTACCCCCACACTCTCATAGGGAGCACCAGTGTGCTTGACGTACAGAACATTTCCATTCGAGGAGGAAGAGGCAAAGAATGATAGCTCATCGATAGTGACAATCTTCCCTTGATGGGGAAAACGAATCACATGGAATAGGGAGGAGGCTACAACATGCATGGCATGGGTCCAGATCTGATCGAGTAGAAGATTATAATTGAGATTAGTGTCAACAATCTCTACCTTGACTTGTACTGTCTTTCCCTCCAGAGTAATGGCAATCTAGATAAGACATCGAAGGGTCATGAATCGTGCGCATCAAAAGCTTCCAAAGTGTTCGGGGATTGGTTCAAAGCAGGAGAACCAATGGCCTTCCAACATGTGATTAACATGATGCAGGTGGAAGCACCTTCATCGATGATAGTCCCGTGGATGGTCTTCTCATTGATGATTACGTGAATGAGAAAGGCAATCTGATGAGGCAGGTGCAGAACATGGTTCTCTAGATGAAAACATATCAAATTGGAATCGACAAGATCGATACCCCCAATAGTTGACAACAAATATTTCCACCATGATGGGCAGCTTTGGAGCACCTCGAGAGTCGACATAGCTGATGGTGCCTAAGCCAAACCCTCAACAATATTATAGTGTTGAGCAGCTCGAGCGTTGGGATTGTACGAGGATTTCCTTATCACACCTCAAGAGGGTGGCTGTATAGCGGAATCAGGGTTAGGGCGCTCGATATGAAGAGGGCCAGAACTCAGGGCAGAAGAAGAAGGGGTGGCCTATTTCTCTTTCTCGGCTGTCTGAGAATGATTTTGGTAATCTTTTGATCTATTACCCACATTAATAGGCGTACTCATCATGAACACTTGAGATCTTGAGGAAGCAGATGATTGAGGTTGGTCTACCATTTGGGTCCGCTGAGATAGAAATGGCTCTTTTAAGATAACTGGGGTCCCTTTGAGTAAACGACTAACTTCAGATCGTCGGGGACAATCCTTGGTATAGTGATCCTCCTCGAAAATGAGGCACGGATACTTAGGCTTCCGTTGTGAGGAATCACCAGCAGACGATTTAGGAGGACCTTGTTTTGGGGCATCAGCTTTACCCTTGCCTTTGCCTTTATTCTTACCTTTCGAGGATTTGTCCGCTGTGGTAGACTGGACAACGTGGACCTCTGAGGTTTTACTAGGGCCAGGTGGATTCTAAGAGGAACTATTGGAAGCAGTGTTTGAGACCAACTTCTATTTGGAAGAATATTTAGCAGGGTTCTGGGACACTGAAGCAATGACTCCATCAATAGGGGGTGTAGACTACAACTTCGATGTCGCGGGATTAGATGATGGCCACGGAGCATCGGGTAATAACTCATACAAATTGACAGACTGAGAGTAAACTAGATCTAAGTACTGGGCATGAGCAATGGCTTGTTCTTCAGTAATGCACCCACCCATAGCTATATTGCGAGCAATTGGAGCCACGAATGACTTTGTGAACCATTCAGTGAGAAATTGATCAGCAATATTGAATTTGACCAGGCGACATCTACGTCTCCATTCATGGATGTGATCAGAGATGTGTGTTGCAGTATCTTGCTTAAGTGATGTGAGTGAATAGGTGTCAGTTTCATAGTGAACCAGCAACTGGAAATGCGTGAGGAAATCCATGGCTAAAGAGTTAAAGTCATGGTAAGTACTTCGAGGAAGCTTGATGTACCACTTGGCTGTAGCACCTGTGAGGGTCCGTTGGAAAAGACAAAGACAAATAGAATTGTCAACGTAAGAATTCGAAGAGCACCAGAGGTGATATGTCATCACGTGGACTTGAGGATCTTCTTTTGCTTTCCCACCGAACTTAGGACAATCGCTCAAGATCTTGGACGAAACCGGAGGCCAGTATGGTGAATGAAGAATTGGATCGTTCATAAGGCGAGACACATCTGGCAACTCTAGTGTGGCCAATAATGGCAATTGAGTATTAAAAGGCATTAGAGGTTGGTAAGAGGGTCCAACCGGAGGAGCCCATCCCTGCTGGTAAGTATTTTAGCCCCATTGTGGGGTATTTTGGCCATATGGCATTTGATTCTTCCACATTGTGGGTTACCTTGGCCATAGGGAGTATTTTAACCTTGAATACCTTGGAACTATCCAGTCATAGGTTGCTGATAAGAAACATATGGGTTAAGAGGATGTTGAGCCTGTTGACCTTGGACATATGGGTATTGTACTTGTTGTCCCTGAACATATGGGTTGTGAACCTGTTGCCCCTGAACAAGAGGATTTTGGACCTGCTGCCCTTGGGCATAAGGATTGTACACTTGTTGCCCTTGGACATAGGGATTTTGTACCTGCTGCCCTTGGACAAAAGGATTCTAGACCTGTTGACCTAGGACATTAGGATTCTGTACCTGCTACCCTTGGCCAAAAGGATTCTGGACTTGTTGACCTAGGACATTAGGATTTTGGGCCTGTTGTTGTAGGGCTTGACCCTAGCCTTGCAAGGGTTGACCCTGTTGATATGTATATAAGGGTTGTTGCTGCCCGGGTTGGTTTTGTTGCTGCAAGGGTTGGCCTTGTGGCTGCAAAAGCTATCCTTGGAGCTATAGAGGTTGGCTCTATGAAGACATAGGTTGGGAGTTTTTCGGAGCATACTGCATCTACTACTGCAACTATTGCAAGGGTTGCCCATGTGGTTGTTGCAATTGACCTTGTTACGAGATCATTTTCCTTTGCTGTTGCATGGATGGACCTTGCTACAACAAAGGTTGCCCTTGTTTCTACAAAGGTTGTCCTTGCTGTTGCAAGGGTACTTGAGCAGTGCCTGGAAAATCCCAAACTAAATCTGGCCATAGCTACCCTGGAAAGTGGATGAACCAAGCTAAATGTACTGCCCAGACTGAAGGATGTAAGGCAGATTAACCATTCCTTGAGAACCATATGGAATGTAAGGAGTTTGGTATTGAACTTGAGCCTCATAAGGCTGCTGATACTGGAAATTTCTGATCCAGACGGACCAACGGGATTTTGAACCTGTTGGTACTCGACATTCCTCAATCCAGCAGGGTTTTGAATAACACTAGAAGAAGGATGGTTCTGTTGTGCTGTACAACAACCCCCCCCATTTCTTAAAATTTTTACACAAAAAACTTTAATTAGAAATGGGTGCCTTTTTAAAAAAACTTCGAAAATTAGTGATTTAATAAAACCACTTGCCTGGAATTAATCAAACCATACAAAAGGCCCAATGCAATAGAGTTATTACTCTAAACCTTTTGATAAAATGGGAAATATCCTTTTGAAAAGTCATCATAAGTAACTCTCCGATGTGATAAAGTGATCGAAGATTGCATATCGCAATGATAAAAGGATGCACTCAAAAAAGGTCCTCATTAAAACCTCCAATCCGATAACGTAATCGCAATCGCAGTCAGAGGTATCACACAACACATAGCAAGGATGACTTTGAATCTCCCAATTGCGATATTATAAAGAAAGGCACTCATTTCAAGGAAACCTCGTTAAAAGGTATTGTTTGCGAATATAAATTTTAAAAGCAATAAACCAAACTATTCGCTGAACATACCCTGCCTTATTATATTTTCCTTTATCACGATTGAAGCTATTAGTCTAAAACACTGAGCCCAACCCATTGAAACTCCCGATTGCGATTCACGATTTTTCGCTGATCGCTAATCGGGAAAATCCAAAGACACGCTTGAAAGGATCATTAAGCATATGGCCGATGCGACGGGTAATTATGACATTTGTTTACTACGATTGGCGGCAATGATGGTTATTAATTTTGCAGTTAAGGGTGAATCCTTCGAGGATTTTACTCGTGGTGATTCTTGATCACATTTGGTTTATCATATGCGAATTTCCTTAACTGTTTTCATTTTTGTATTAAGCTCTCAACAGAAATATCTCTCTGCTACGTTTTCCATTGTATGTGTAGAGATTCTCTGAACTTATGAATTCGGAAAAGATGGGAAAGAAAGTGAAGAAAGCCAAGGCCCCTGTCGCAGTTAAAGAACCAGAGCCGAATAAGAAAGGATTGATATCAGATACGACTTGCCTCATTTTAGGAAAAGAAAGCTGGGAGAGTATCTATAATTTACTGGAAGCGGAAGAGCCTCAAGAACTCGAAGAAGAGGCTACTGCGGATTCTACCAGCAAATTAGAAAATACATTGAAAGAATTGGCCTGCTCATACCTACACAGGATAACAGTGCGTCCCAAGGTTTTGCCATATAATGACGTAGTCAGATGGATTGTTGAAAGCATTGCAACTACAGACAGGATGTTTAGTATAGCCGAAGGAAAATTGTTCGGGTCATTTAGAGCAGAGGATCTCAGACAAATGTATCATTTACCCAAGCCAGAGAAGTATTATAATAAAGCATTCTTAGAAGATTTTGTGAAGGAAAACGACATTGAATCAGACCCTATCAGGCAATGGAGACACTTCCCGACCAAGCACAAACACGAGACATCGGGTATGTACTCTGTTGATTCATTAGCCTCTCCTTATTGTTATGTGGGTGCAATGATATGTAGACTCTGGGGACTCCATAATTATGCTAAGTTCTCTATAGATATGGTTCCTTTAATGGAAGCTGCAGTTCATGGCTATATCATGGACTGGGCAAACATTCTGTTTGACAAAATGGCCACCAAGATACTTGAATATAGAAGAAAGAGGTCTGTGGTTTCCCGGGTGATACCTCCTTTTTACTTCAGTGCCTACATAATGGACACCATCTGTTTTAATTCTGAATACCCCATTCTCGGATGGAAATGGACTCCCCAGGATCCCAATCCCATTCACATCTATCACAAAGAACTATGGAAGGCTCATTATAAGAACCATTTGTATAGAATTTGTAATGGTTTTATTCTTTTTGTACATTACTCCTTATTCAATAAACCTGCCCCTAGGATATCTGAGGAAGCAGCAATTGATCTAACAGCAGTGGGTAGTTGGTTTAGAGAAGGGAAATTCACCTATATAAGGCTTTTTGGCAGTCTCACTGATCCTCATGTTCTTCCTCCATAAATCCCCGATAAATTATTGGCCCGTGAATTAGCATATCAGATAACAGTTGCAGGAATGTCAAAGACCCTTAGGGATTCCAAGAAACACATGTGGCCTGCATTTCCCCTTCGGTGTGGCGCCTTTACCATGAATGATTATAAACATGCAGAGAAAGAGGCCGAGAAAATCAAATTGTTAAATCTTGCAACTATTCTAAAATGGTAGTATGACCCTAAAAAGTTTGCCTATAATGTTACTTCTCAGGCTAAAATCACCAGATTTGATCATGAAGAGGATAGCTTTGATGACTTGTTTTCTTCAGCAGAACTATTTTTCCAAGTCAAAGGATTGGCTAAGACTAAATTGGGAATAGAAGGATTAGAAAAATTCAATAGGCTCAGGGCCCAGAGATTGGAAACCCTGCCTTTAGATTTATTAGCTACAACCTCAACGGTTCAACCACAAAGCCACAGTGAACAAAAAATCACTAAGAATGCTCCCGAAATGGAGAAGGTTCCTGAGAAGAAAAAGACACCAAAACAAGAGCAAAAGTAGGTAATAGTTAGTGAACCCCTTGATATACACATTAATGTTGACCCTAAGTTGACCAATGAGTGGGAACAATTTGATTCTATCATCAGTAATCCAGAGAACACCCAAGGGTTCACTACACCAGAGGTGTCTACAACACAAAAAATAGTAGTCAACAAGGTTCCGATTGCAGGAACAAGTGGCCCACCCAAGCTTCATAAGGACATAGAGATTATCCCTGAAAATCCCACTAATGAAATTGTTTTGCATATAGAAGAGACACCACCACTATATGTCTTCTATAGCCCTAAGCATAGGGTTGTAGTCAAAAGACAGAGGAAGAAGAGGAAAATTGATCACTCTCCTCTTTTGACTCCTCGGATGAAAATGATGAATGTGGTATGGAGGGAGGAAATTAATCCCTCCAAAGATTTAACCAAACTTTCTCAATATGCTGGAGAATATACAACGACAACAATAGATAAGGTTTGAGAGGTTAATCATTTATTGAAAGAAAAAGACCAGGTGATCATTTAGCTAGAGGCATAATCGGTAGAACAACAACAAAAAATAGAGTAGCTTGAACAATAGTTGGCAGAGCAGAGACAACTTAATGAACAATTGAATGAGCAATTAATTAATGAAAAGAAGAGAATTGATGAACAAGCCATCCATAAGCAGCAAGAGTTATCCCAAGCATTGAGCAAACTACAGCTATTGAACGAGTAGCTGAATAAATCAAAAGAAGAGCAAATCACTCAAATGAAGGATCAAATAGAGTGATTCAAAAGATATCCCAAGGTAGAAGAATTCAGAACTAAAGCCCTGGAGATGACCAAAGCTCTATCTCGGCAGTTGGACCTTCTGTGTTATAATATCTCGTTGGTTGTTCCTTTATGTGATATCTCAGTATCTATGATCGATAAATCAATAGATGCAAGGCTTGAGTTAGAGAAGGGAGATGAAAGCTTAAATAATTTTCTATCTTGGCAAGATTCAAATGAAGGAAGAGCTGCTAATCTGCCAAAGATACAAGAGTCACATAAAGAAATTCTATTTTCTGAATGGGAATCTTAGTTAATGAAAGTTGAGAGAGCTACATCCAGATGCAGATTAGCGACAAATAATTTAATTGAATTAATCAATAATAGTATGTATTTATGTAATCTAATAACAAAATTCTCTCTAGGCAAACTCCCACAGGTGAAATCATTAGAACAACAATGGAAACAAGAGCTGACGCATAGAGAGAAACTGATCGGAGGCATTCACAGCTTAACATGGGAAACATTTTGGTTTTTTCTTGTAAAACCACATAGTTAGCAAATGGTGATGAAATGTCTCACAGATGCGATCAACCACATGATCCCCAAACTTGTCGATGCCACATTTACAGCTCAGTTACACTCTCGTATGAGTCAGCCACCAGAGGTCCAACCAATGCTTGCCATTTGTCAACTACGATCACAAGAAGATAAGCCGATTCAGTGAATCCTTTCAACCGACTGCAGCATTGCTATTTGAAGATAAATTCCATATTTTTATGTTTTGTTTATACCAGCGCATAGCATATTTCTTTCATAGTTTGTTATTTTTGTAGTATTTATAGACCCTTTCATGTTTTTAGAAAGGGTCATGAATTTTGTATTAAGACTGAAGTTCGGAGTTGCACTACTGTGCTTCCGATATATTTATTTTTATAAAATACTCGACTTGAATTATGAATTTTGATAAAGAAGGCTTTTATGATATATGCACTTTTGCTTCCTATGAAAGTATTCCCAAATTATAAGGCGAAATTTGAATGTGATTTACATCGGAGGAGACTCAAATGCATACGGTACTACTATCTATGCTTTCGTTTTATTTTTCTATGTGAATTAGCATTTATCAAACTTTTCTATTATTGATGTGTATATGTTTCTACAACGATTCTTTAACCTGTCATTATTGAATGTTTATGAATTGTCATCTTTCATGTATATGTGTTAGTGATATATTACAATTAGTGCGATAATGTTTTAATTATTACTTTGTTCAACTAATTGAACAAAGTAATTATCATATGAATGTATATTTTTATTTATGAGTAAGTCATCTTCATGTTTACTTGTCAATAAAAACAATCAAGAATCACATTGAGAGAAGAATGCCCGGGATACATTAGTTACCTTTGTATAATTTTTGCACTTTAGAATAGAGCACTTATCACTCCCATTAAACATTACAAACCAATCATCCATCAACTCATATATCACTGGGAATTTGGTCCCATTACATCTAGTCGGAGCCACCACACCAAACGGAAAAGGAGCTTCTTTAAGGTCTGGACCGGGTGGTTTTCCCCGATGTTGATGCAGTGATTTTGGAGGCATCAACATTTTTGGTGCTAGAAGGAGGGCATGAACTATGAATGGCAAGAAAATCCAAATCCATAGCCCATTCCGAGAGTAAATCTCCCTCAACATCTTCCCCAACTTCTCGCTCGCATTCTAAATCTCCAATTTCTAAGCAAGAAGTTGAGAAAACAACAACCACTGCTCAACCCCAAAACATCTCAGATAAATCCACTCTTGAGCCTCCTGAAGTTGAGACTCTAATTCATAAACTTCAAGGATTTTCAATATCACCACAGAAGTCTGAGTTATCTCAAGGCAGTGTGACTTCGCAATACATTCCTTCTCATCCTCTTACAAGATTACAGAGTGAAAAGCTTGGTATTGAACCAACAGAATTTCCTCTGCATAAAAAGAAAAGAACAAGGAAGACACCTGAAGGGTCTGATAGTGAGACTCTTTCATCATCATCATCCTTTTCATCCACTCCATTGCAAAGTCAACCATCCACTCCTCCACTTCATATTGTTGTTCAACAGGGTACTGGAGCTTCAACATCATCTTCCCAATCGCTTGTAACTTCACCTTCATTTTCCTCTGTTAGTAGCTCAATAATGGCACAAAATCCATGCAACAATCCAGGGGTAGCCACAATCCCTGCACCCTTGAGTCAATTGTTGGCTCATCCCGAGAAATGGCTGCCAAAGTTTAACCCAGATGCAGGCACATTGGTAGAAGAACACATAAACAACTTTATGTTGTCTATAAAATTAAATGGAGTTACTGAAGAAGACGTTGTTGTCAGGCTTTTCCCATATACCTTACAAGGAGCAGCTGGGTCCTGGTATTTTTCATTACCATTAGGATCCATTACTAGTTGAAATATTTTTCAAGAGCAGTTCCTGACTAAATTCGGTGATGATAGGTCTACAACGACATTAATCAGTGATCTCTCAAATCTTAAAATTGAATCAAGAGAACCCATCAAAGATTTCAACTCGAGATTTAATAAGCTCTTAAATAAGATTCCTACCGCATCTAAGCCTAGTCAAGAGGTTCGATGTGAATGGTATATATCTGCCTTACCTTCGAATATAGCAATCTTTGTTGATAGAGCTGCAAAGCCCACTTTATCAGAGAATATGAAGGAAGCAATCGCTGTGGAAAAACGTATCATTACCTTAGAGAAGAAAACCACTCTTGAAGAACAAAAATCCAAAAAAGTTACTTTTTAAAGATGATTCAAAGAAGAAAGTGGCTAAAGATCCTTATGATATGGAAGCTCTGCAAAAGGTTTTAAAGACTACGTCAAATGAGATGGTAGAAATTAAAAAACAAGTAGCTGAGACCTCCACTAAGAAGCCATTTAGAAACTTCAAAAAACTAGAAACAAAACCACCTAATGCTATATCTAATGCAAAATCAGATCCAGAGAATGATGAAGAGGAAGATACAATCTTATCATCTAAGGAAGCTAAGGAAGAAGAGATTGTAGAATGTCATGGTATGTGGGACTTCATCTTGCCCAATTCAGATACTGAAAATGAATAGGAAGTTTTCCCAGTAAGTACCAGGAGTAAAGGAGTCGCAGACCCTGTTCAACCAACTCAGAAGAAGAAAAGTATGGGTCCTACTACCAAAGACAAGGTTCCCACAAAGAAGTCTACATCAGTCCCTACTCAAAATCAGCCATCATCTTCCAATCCACCTTCACCATCCAAGACATTGGTAGTTGCTGACTCTATGGATTATAACATCATCGAAGACATGAAGAAGACTAGAGAAAATATCTCTATATTTGAGCTTAGAAAGCTCAAACATCAACAAAAATTGCTACTCAAAGAATTAAATTCAATACCTTCTTCTCCTCTTCCAAATGCTGTACTGTCCAAGGCAGCTAATGGAACAGGTAAGCCACCATCCGATAGAGTAGAAGCTATTGATGTCGTGTTGATCGAAGACAGATCTAATTCTCATACCCCTCCTTTTCTCTTGACCTATGAAATCTACAATAGAAACTTGCATAATTGCTTGATATATTTAGGGGCTTCATTGAATATAATGCCAGCTTCAATATATTCAAAATTGAATATTGAACCCCAAAATCTGCAGTGCATATTGTTCAGTTGGATAGAACTAAGGTTCAAGTATTAGGAGAAATTAATTCAGTCACCATTAGGTTATCAACTGATCCAAGGGTAGTTCAGAGAATTGATATATTGATTGCTGACATCCCTGAGTTTTATGGTTTAATTCTAAGCAGGGATTGGTCTGAGAAACTCCATGGTTACATTTCTACCGATTGGTCTCACATGTGGCTTCCCTATAAAGGAAAGCCAAATTAGATTAAGATCGATCGGGAGAAGCATATGACTCATACTGTAACAGAATTTGAGCAAGAAAACCAGCCCATAGCTTTCAATAATAATATTCTTGGCAACTACTCATTTGAATCTTTCTTTGGTAATTTTAATGCTCAATCATCACCTTTCTCAGTTAATAGTTTCACATCTCAAATAGAAATTTTTTCTCATACAGATACATCAAGGTGTGTTAATATTGCTGAAAAAATTGTAAATAAAACTGTAGAAAAACCTGTATTTTGGTCTTTATATTTTGATGGGTCAAAATCCAATGATGGTGCAGGAGCAAGATGTATTTTAGTTAGTTCCGAGGGGGAAAAAACTATGCTATCTTGCAGACTATAATTTGAGTGTACAAATAATACTGCTAAATATGAGGTATTGATCCAAGGAATCTACAAAGTAATGAGCCTGAAAGTGCAATATCTTAAAGTATTTGGTGACTCTGAGATCATTATCAAACAAGTAAGGAACACTATACATTTCCTTTCAAGTCATCTTAAACATTATCAGTCCTTGGTTCAAGACCTTATATCTCATTTTCTAGCATTTAATATCTCTCTCATTCCTAGAACTCAGAATGCAGCGACTGATTTACTAGCCAATGTTGCTTCTAAGCTTCTTCTATCTGAGGATTACAGCCCTGATAGATTTTCAGTTGAATTAATTTTTAGACCATTGGTTCCAGACAATGTCACTAATTGGCGGGTATTCAATCATGACGATGACATTTTGAATTTCTTAACTTCTGAGAAATCCTATGATGATCAGATTATTGATGAGAGTGATCATGATCTTCAAATGAAACAAAGACTTGAAGAAAATTCCATACCTATATTAGTAGTCAAGCTTGAGGATTTACATGATATCAAGGATAGGTTTAAGCAAGTTACTAATTCAAAAACTTCAAAGTTCTACTTTGAGGTTTGAATTAATAAATCTTGGCACTGAGGCCAAACCACAAATATTAATATGGGATTAGGACTTACTTCAAAAGAAAGGCTTGCCTTTATCAGACTTTTGAATAAATACAAAAATGTTTTTGTATGAAATTATGATGACTTAAAAACGTATGATACTTCTATCATACAACATACAATTCCAATGATATCCGAAGAGAAGCCACTGCAGCAAAAACTGAGGAAAATTCATCCGAATTTAGAAATTCAGATTAAAGCGGAGTTAAATAAACTCTTGAAGGCTAAGATAATTTTCCCTGTTAGACATTCAAAGTGGGTCTCTAACTTAGTACCTGTTAGAAAGAAAAACAGTGACATTAGAATTTGCATTGATTTCAGGAATCTTAACAAGGTCTGCCAAAAGGATAAATTCCCACTACCAATAATGGAGCAAACTCTTCATTCAGTAGCAGGTTCCGAATCAATGTCTTTCTTGGACGATTTTTCTGGATATAACCAAATATTGGTGCATCCAGATGATAGACTCAAGACTACTTTCAGAACTAAGTGGGGAACATATGCCAACCAAAATATACCTTTCGGTTTGATTAATGTTGGAGCTACCTTCCAAAGAGCAATGGATATAGCATTCAAAGGTTTAATTAATAAGTCAGTTGTTGTCTATTTAGATGACATTACTGTCTTCTCTAAGAAAAGGGAAAATCATTTACATGATTTGAACCAAATCTTCGAACGTGGTAAAAGGTATGGGATTTCATTGAATCCTAAGAAATCATTTTTCGCTCTCAATCAAAGTAAAATCTTAGGCTTTATTGTCTCAAAAGATGGTATTTATATCGACCCATAAAGGATCAAGGAGATTTCTGATATTCGACTTCCACACAATAAAAATCGATGCAATCATTTTTAGGTCAAATAAATTTTGTAAAAAGGCTTGTTCCAGATTTTTCACAGATTGTTTTACAATTACAAGCCATGATCAAGAAAAACTCAGTGTTTAAATGGGGGCATAAACAAAAGGAAGCTTTTGATTCAATCAAATAGGCAATCATAAATGTTCCTGCATTAAACACTCCCAATTTTTCCAATTATTTTATTTTATACACTTTGGCATTTGATACTTCCTATGCAGCTGTGTTGACACAAATCAATGATCAAAACATGGAAGCAACCATATCATTTTTTAGTTCAAATCTTCAAGGTGCTTAGCTTAATTACTCCGAAGTAGAAAAGAAAGCCTTCACTATGTTCAAATCCATTAAACGCTTTAGGCCCTTCCTCTTAAAGACTCATACAAAACTAATAGTCCATTTTTCAGTAGTGAGACAATTGCTAGTCCAAGGGGAATGGGAGAGAAGAGGGAACACTAGGTCACAACATTAAAAGAATATGATTTAGACGTTAAACCAGCGAAGATTGTCAAAGGTCAAGGTTTTTGTAGGTTGTTAGCAGGAGCTTCTAACATTCAAGAATATGAAGTTTCAAACCATATTGAGGAGATCAATGAGATAAGTACTATCAATTCTGAATCTCAATATGCAGATTTGATATTTTATTTGAAAAATGGATATGCTCCTTCTAATATTTCCTATAAAAATAAATGTGCCATAAGACTGAAAGCTAAAAACTTTGAGATTATTGATGATGTGTTGTTTAGAAGGAATTATGATTCGGTTTTATTAAGATGCCTTGAAAAAACTGAAGCACAGAAGGTCTTGCAGGAATTACATGATGGTCCAGCAGGTGGACATTTTGGAATTGATACAACAGTTCACAAAATTATACATGCTGGTTATTATTGGCCCATATTATTTAAAGATACCCATGAATATGTAAGAAAATGCAGAACATTTCAAACTTCCACTGGAAGACAAAGAAAGCCAACATTTCCTTTGCAACCAGTCAACATTGAACAACCTTTTGAACAATGGGGACTAGATATCATCGGAGAAATTATTCCACATTCATCCAAGCAGCACAGATATATCCTTATAGCCACGGATTACTTTATAAAGTGGGTAGAAGCAATTCCTTTGAAGGTAGCCAACTCTAAGGCAATTATCAACTTCATAGATTAGTTCATCATTACTAGGTTTGGCGTACCTAATGCTCTCATTTTCGATAATGCATCTTATTTCTCTGGAAATACCATACTTGAATTTGCTATTAAAAGAAGGTTTAAATTGAAATACTCTGCTAAATACTACCCTCAGGGTAATGGTTTAGCAGAATCCACCAATAAAAGTTTCATCAAAATCATTAAGAGAACTGTTGATTAGAATCAAAAGAATTGGCACAAGTTTTTAGTATTTGCATTATGGGCAGATCACATAACACATAAGGCCTCAATAGGAAATTCTCCATTCAATCTAGTGTATGGAAAGGAAGCTGTCATACCAGCAAACTTAGCACTCCCATCTCTAGCCTTAGTGCAGTTTATTGAAGAAAGTCACTCATCTTCTATTCAATTGAGATATAATCAAATCTTTAAATTAGAAGAAGAAAGGGAAAATGCCAGAATTACACATGCAAAGCATCAATAGGTTGTTAAGTCTTCTTTTAATACAATTTCTACTAGCCCAAAACTTTTACAAATTGGTGATCTTGTTTTGAAATGGGACAAAGCCCACGAAGATAAAGGTAAACACACTAAATTTCAGAAACTGTGGCTAGTATGATTTCAAATCATCGAGAAAATAGGCCCATCAACATTCATATTGCAAGATATATCAGGAAAGAGAGATTCTCTTCCTGTCAATGGGCTTATCTTGAAGAAATTCTTTACTTAAGGAGGTAACCCCTTCTTATTTGTAAATATTCAATTTGCAGTTGTGTTTGTTTGAATTTTTAGTTTTGTTTGTTTGTTAGAAAAATAAGGTTGTAAATAACCTTCTATTGGCCTTTATTGTTTTGAAGGTTGCTTAAAGAAAATAGTGTTAATATTTACTTTTGATAAATGGAAGACTTAAAGGAAAAGAAGGAAGTTCTAGGGAATTAGATAAAATTAAACTCTGAAAACCTCTTTTATTTTTGTAAGATCTTTTCAAATCTTAAAAACACTGTAAATCATTCCAAGTTGTTAAAGCCCAAATGAGGTTATCTATAAAAAAGAAAAGGACCATCCAAACTTAGCATCTACAACTCTTACACTGTCATTCATATTCTCTTAAGGAGTAAATCATTCACCCATCCACAAAGATTGTGATTTTTCATAGTGTAATTCTAAAATATGTTTGATATAAAAGATAAGAGGTCTCTTTACGAGCCTGCTTACCATGATCATAGGGAACTAATTAAACTAACATCACCAATACAGAATATCAAAACAGGGTAATGGCTTATAATTATAAGACAAGGGGTCTCATCACGAGCCAACTTGTTCAGTTCAATTACAACCAGTGAATTGTATTGTCAATAGCTAGCCACCAAACATGGACAATGGCTTTTTATCTTTTAAAAATAAAAATAAAGAAAATGGAAAATGCAATAAAGAAAATATATGGAAACATATCTTTTTGGATTTACTCTTAGAAATTATACTCTAAAAAGGATGGGACAATGAATGATTGAATGGTTAAAAGGTAACCCCATCAAGACTATAAACGTTTGTTGGTAGCAGAGGCTCTACCTATGACAATGGAATCATTATATAAGCTAAGTTGGAGAAATATTATTGTTTTATATTTATCAAACAATCAAGGCTTAAATAAACTTAAAATGTTTTTATTTTCAAGATGAGAAAAAGATTGCGGAAACATTTTTCATTATGTTCAAAGTTCATAATTATCTAGTTGTTCTTAGATTTTCTCTATACTCAAAGGTTTTCAAATAAAGAATGTTAGAATATTGCATTACTTTCTCAGAGATAACTGTTTCTTCCAGTGAATCGCCAATTGTTGTGCTCTACAAACTTTTAATAGAAATGGGTCCCTTTTTAAAAAAACTTAGAAAATTAGTGATTTAATAAAACCGCTTTCCTGACATTAATCAAACCATACAAAAGGCCCGATGCAATAGAGTTATTACTCTAAACCTTTTGATAAAATGGGAAATATAATTTTGAAAAGTCATCATAAGTAACTCTCCGATGCGATAAAGCGATCGAAGATTGCATATTGCAATGATAAAATGATGCACTCAAAAAAGGTCCTCACTAAAACCTCTGATCTGATAACGTAATCATAATTGGCAGCCAGAGGTATCACACAACACATAGCAAGGATGAATTTGAATCTTCTGATTTCGATATTAAAAAGAAAGGCGCTCATTTCAAGGGAACCTCATTAAAAGATATTGTTTGCGAATATAAATTTTAAAAGCAATAAACCAAACTATTCGCTGAACATACCCCACCTTATTATATTTTCCTTTATCGCGATCAAAGCTTTTAGTCTGAAACGCTGAGCCCGACCCATTGAAACTCCCGATTTCGATTTGCGATTTTTCGCTGATTGCTGATCAGGAAAATCCAAAGACACGCTTGAAAGGATCATTAAGCATATGGCCAATGCGACGGGTAATTATGACATTTGTTTATTACGATTAGCGGCAATGATGTTATTAATTTCACAGTTAAGGGTGAATCCTTCGGGGATTTCACTCGTGGTGATTCCTAATTACATTTGGTTTATCATATGCAGATTGCCTTAACTTTTTTAATTTCTGTATTAAGCTCTCAGTAGAAATATCTCTCTGTTACGTTTTCCATTGTCTGTGCAGAGCTTCTCTAAACTTATGAATCCGAAAAAGATGGGAAAGAAAGTGAAGAAAGCCAAGGCCCCTGTTGTAGTTAAAGAACCAGATCCGAATAAGAAAGGATTGATATCAGATACGACTTGCCTCAGTTTAGGAAAAGCAAGTTGGGAGAGTATCTATAATTTATTGGAAGCGGAAGAGCCTGAAGAACTCGAAGAAGAAGCTACTGAGGATTCTACTAGAAAATCAGAAAATATATTGAAAGAATTGGCCTGCTCATACCTACACAGGATAGCATCGCGTCCCAAGGTTTTGCCATATAATGACATGGTCAGATGGATTGTTGAAAGCATTCCAACTATAGACAGGATGTTTAGTATAGTTGAAGGAAAAGTGTTCAGGTCACTTACAGCAGAGGATCTCAGACAAATGTATCATTTACCCAAGCCAGAGAAGTATTATAATAAAGCATTCTTAGAAGATTTTGCAAAGGAAAATGACATTGAACCAGACCCTATCAGGAAATGGAGACACTTCCCTACCAAATACAAACACGAGACATCGGGTATGTACTCTGTTGATTCATTAGCCTCTCCTTATTGTTATGCGGGTGCAATGATATGTAGACTCTGGGGAGTCCATAATTCTACTAAGTTCTCTATAGATATGGTTCCTTTAATGGAAGCTACAGTTCATGGATATACCATGGACAGGGCAAACATTTTGTCTGACAAAATGGCCACCGAGATACTTGAATATAGAAGAAAGAGGTCTGTGGTTTCCCAGGTAATACCTCCTTTTTACTTCAGTGCCTACATAATGGACACCATCTGTTTTAATTCCGAATACCCCATTCTCGGATGGAAATGGACTCCCCAGGATCCCAATCCCATTCACATCTATCACAAAGAGCTATGGAAGGCCCATTATAAGAACCATTTGTATAGAATTTGTAATGGTTTTATTCTTCTTGTACATTACTCCTTATTCAATAAACCTGCCCCTAGGATATCTGAGGAAGCAGCAATTGACCTAACAACAGTGGGTAGTTGGTTTGGAGAAGAGAAATTCACCTATATAAGGATTTTTAGCAGTCTCACTGATCCTCATGTTCTTCCTCTGTACATCCCCAATAAACTATTGGCCCGGGAATTAGCATATCAGATAACAATTGCAGGAATGTCAAAGGCCTTTAGGGATTCCAAAAAACACATGTGGCCTGCATTTCCCCTTCGGTGTGGTGCCTTTATCCTGCATGATTATAAACATGCAGAGAAAGAGGCCGAGAAAATCAAGTTGTTAAATCTTGCAACTATTCCAAAAAGGCAGTATGACCCTAAAAAGGTTGCCTATAATGTTACTTCTCAGGCTAAAATCACCAGATTTGATCATGAAGAGGATAGCTTTGACGACTTGTTTTCTTCAGCAGAACTATTTTTCTAGGTCAAAGGATTGGCTAAGACTAAATTGGGAACAGAAGGATTAGAAAAATTCAATAGGCTCAGGGCCCAAACATTGGAAACCATGCCTTTAGATTTATTAGCTACAACCTCAACGGTTCAACCACAAAGCCACAGTGAACAAAAAATCACTAAGAATGCTCCCGAAATGGAGAAGGTTCCTGAGAATAAAAAGACACCAAAACAGGAGAAAAAGCAGGTAACAGTTAGTGAACCCCTTGATATACACATTAATGTTGACCCTAAGTTGATCAATGAGTGGGAACAATTTGATTCTGTCATCAATAATCCAGAGAACACCCAAGGGTTCACTACACCAGAGGTGTCTACGGCACAAAAAAAATTAGTCAACATAGTTCCGATTGCAGGAACAAGCGGCCCACCCAAGCTTCATAAGGACATAGATATTATCCCTGAAAATCCCACTGATGAAATTGTTTTGCATATAGAAGAGATACCACCACTAGATGTCTTCTACATCCCTAAGCATAGGGCTATAGTCAAAAGACAGAGGAAGAAGAGGAAAATTGATCACTCTCCTCTTTTGACTCCTCAGATGGAAATGATGAATGTGGTATGGAGGGAGGAAATAAATCCCTCTAAAGATTTAACCAAACTTTCTCAATATGCCGGAGAATATATAGCGACAACAATAGATAAGGTTTGAGAGGTTAATCATTTATTGAAAGAAAAACACCAGGCGATCATTCAGCTAGAGGCACAATCGATAGAACGGAAACAAAAAATAGGGTAGCTTTAACAGCAGTTGACGAAGCAGAGACAACTTAATGAACAGTTGAATGATAAATTAATTAATGAAAAGAAGAGAATTGATGAACAAGCCATCCATAAGCAACAAGAGTTATCCCAAGCATTGAGCAAACTACAACTATTGAACGAGTAGCTGAATAAATCAAAAGAAGAGTAAATCACTTAAATGAAGGATCAAATAGAGAGATTCAAAGGATATCCCAAGGTAGAATAATTCAAAATTGAAGCCCTGGATGACCAAAGCTCTATCTCGGCAATTGGACCTTCTGTGTTATAATATCTCGTTGGCTATTCCTTTATGTGATATCTCAGTAGCTATGATTGATAAATCAGTGGATGCAAGGTTTGAGTTAGAAAAGGCAGATGAAAGCTTAAATAAGTTTCTATATGCGCAAGATTCAAATAAAGGAAGAGCTGCTAATCTGCCAAAGATACAACAGTCACATAAAGAAATTCTATTTTCCGAATGGGAATCTCAGTTAATGAAAGCTGAGAGAGCTACATCCAGATGCAGATCAGTGACAAATAATTTGATTGAATTAATCAATAATAGTCTGTATTTATGTAATCTAATAACAGAATGCTCTCCAGGCAAACTCCCATAGGTGAAATCATTAGAACAACAGTGGAAACTGGAGCTGACGCATAAAGAGAAACTGATCGGAGGCATTCACAGCTTAACATGGGAAACGTTTTGGTTTTTTCTTATAAAACCACATAGTCAGCAAATGACGATGAAATGTCTTACAGATGCGATCAACCACATGATCCCCATACTTGTCGATGCGACATTTACAGCTCAGTTACATTCTCTTATAAGTCAGCCACCAGAGGTCCAACCAATGCTTGCCATTTGTTAACTACGATCACAAGAAGATAAGCCGATTCAGTGAATCCTTTCAACCGACTACAACATTGCTATTTGGAGATAAATTCCATATTTTTATGTTTTGGTTATACCAACGCATAGCATATTTCTTTCATAGTTTGTTATTTTTGTAGTATTTATAGACCCTTTCATGTTTTTAGAAAGGGTCCTAAATTTTGTATTAAGAATGAAGTCAGGAGTTGCACTACTATGCTTCCGATATATTTATTTTTATAAAAGATTGGACCTGAATTCTGAATTTTGATAAAGAAGGCTTTTAATGAGATATGCACTTTTGCTTCCTATGAAAGTATTCCCAAATTAGAAGGAAGAATTTGAATTTGATTTACATCAGAGGAGACTCAAATGCATACGATACTACTATCTATGCTTTCGTTTTATTTTTCTATGTGAATTAGCATCTATCAAACTTTGCTATTATTGATGTGTATATGTTTCTACAACGATTCTTTAACCTATCACTATTGAATGTTTCTGAATTGTCGTCTTTCATATATATATATATATATATATATATATATATATATATATATATATATATATATATATATATATATGTCAGTTATATATTACGATTAGTGCGATAATGTTTTAATTATTACTTTGTTTAACTAATTGAACAAAGTAATTATAATATGAATACATATTTTTATTTATGAGTAAGTCATCTTCATGTTTACTTGTCAATAAAAACAATCAAGAATCGCATTGAGAGAAGAATGCCTGGGATAGATTAATTACCTTTGTATAATTTTTGCACTTTAGAATAGATCACTTATCACTCCCGTTAAACATTACAAACCAATCATCCATCAACTCATATATCACTAGGAAACTGGTCCCATTACATCCAGTCGGAGCCACCACACCAAACGGAAAAGGAGCTACTTTAAGGTCTGGACCGGGTGGTTTTCCCCGATGTTGATGCAACAATTTTAGAGGCATCAACAGGTTCATACCAAGCATGTGAGCTTGTGAGCTACTCACATTGGTGGTGTCTGACACCATAGAAACATTCAGACCCTGCCCTCCAGGCGGTGGCACAACTTGGCCACTGACCAGAGGGATTGAGGAACTTACAAAAACCATCGGTTGAACCGGACGGGTAAATGGGATGAATGATACAAGAGGGTTCAGAACAGTTTGTTGCACCGGGACTGAGGTAATGGCCTTTTGGGAGGTCGATTTCGCAATGAACGGACCTATAGTAGGCATGGTGCCAGATGCCCAAATAGGGTTATGGTAAAGTGATGATGCACTAGGTGTACCTGAAACCAATTGTGCCAAGGATACATAATTAGGCGGCAATTCCTAATGCACACTGATGGGAATGCTCCTATATAGGGGAAACCTTCAAGAGGAAAAGGATGTTCTTCCTCCTTGACAGTGTGTGGAGTAGAAACTTCCGACTCATCTAGAGAGGTGACTGGAGCATCACCTTCGGGTTGCATATATGGGAACAAACGACGACGAACGACCAAAGAGGTAAATGGGGATTATTCCAAAGGAACACTTGGCTGATTGTACAGATTGTATGAACGCTGCAGTGATATAACAACAGGGTCGAACAAAGGATTTGTAGGATAGATAACTAGTCCAAGCTGACTTTCAGTGGTTGGCGAACTCTCAGGAGTTTGAACGGGATTGTCTGGAGATTCCAGGCCAAAATGAGTAGGTGACCGAGTATCGAAAGTAGGTGAAGGATGAGATCACAAAGGTTTAATGTTCAAAACAATTTCGATTTCAACACCTTGGTCTCGAGTGATTCTGGTAATTTAAGAAAAGTCTCCTTAGGCAATCTTTCAGATGTAGGGGAGGAAGAGGAACTAGGTGAACCAGATGGTTCAGCCACGATGACCTTGTCTTAGTTAATAGGAAAAGAGAGAGATAAAATTCAAGGCTTTAAAAAGTTCTTTAAGGGAAACTCAAGATTTGGTCTAGAAAGACTAACAAGATGTTATAAGATCATGGGAAATAAATTTATTAAGACACATAAATAGACTAGTGGTCTTTCATGTTTTAAGAGTCGAGAAATAAACAAAGATGACTCTATCACTTTCGATTGGAAACGAGCTCGAAAGGAAAAGCATTCGAATGATATTTTAAGTTTAATGAGTCAAAAAGATCAAATGACTACTTTGGATGATCTAGGTAAAAAGGATTACCAGGAAACTGTGAACTGTAGAATACCTCCCAGCGAACCGAGAAGTACGAGCAGGCAATCTCCTCGAATGCTATGTTCGGTGTATCACATTTTCAAGGTGGCTGACTCAGCTTCCTATGGATAATGGATTGCAGCCTAGAGGGGTCTCTTGTTATATACTTGATGGTACGGGGAGCACAAATCCGTACTAACGCTATCTAGTTCTGAAGCTAACGACAACTGCAAGGTTTAAAGATGCCGGAACACGTCTCTAGCCTAGACCTTCTAGATGTGATTGTTAGATTTCAAATGCACCTTAGGTTAATTGAGTTCATTTTAAATTTTATCTTGAGTTATGTCTTAGTTTTCAGGCCTTAGCAATGTGACTCGAACAACCCTAAATGCAACTAAATGAGACAAGACCCTTTCAATTCGATGAATTTTCTACACTAGAGAGGGTAGAAAACACACAATAAAATGGAGACAACCAAGTAACTGAAAGCCAAATGATCTTTCACTACTTCACTTTTTGAGAAAATAAACTAATGAAAAATACATTCCAATTCCTAATTTCCTGACAAGTACATTTCTAACAACCCTTTCAAAAGCAAAGAGAGTTATTTTTCTTTTCAAATGCCAACGCAATCCTAGTCTTCAATAATGCTAACTATTGTAGCATACTAATGCAACAAACTAGAGTTTTATACTTTTCATGGAACAACGAAATAAATTTTTCTCATACAACACTTCAATGAAAAAGTTTTCAAGACAATTAGATCTTAAGGCAAATGAAACACCAAAAGAGAATCTCTTTCAAACTGATGAAACACTGGCTTTACCAAAAACAAGACAAGCAATGTGATCCATGTCGGAAAAGAAACGTTTAGACAAGCAAACGAAAACTTTTCGAACTTGTGTAATGGAGGTCAAAGTTGTAGCAAGACCGCAAATGATCCAGACTTGAACAGGAACGCAACAAATTACAGAGATAACCATAAACACAGATATGCAGCGGAAATAATACTTCATTTCGTTAATGTAAAATACTGAAATATGCTTACAAACAGTAATGGAAATAAACTAGCTAGGGCGAAGGTAGCTTATCTCTGAGAAGAGATGTGGTGGCTACATGCCTCTAAACTGTTCTGAACTGTGTTACAAGGAGGCTTGAAGGCCTATTTATTGTTGAGAAACAATGGAAAACCCTTAACATTCCAAAAACTAACCCTAGAAGATGAAACACCAAACTATGGGCCTCGTTTGGGTAAATTGGTACATCAATTTCCCGGGGTCGTAACTTTGGCATACGATCTCCGTTTGACGTGTAAGATAGCTCGTTAGAAAGATCTATCTGAGAACTACCACTTTGGGAAGGGAAACATTGGTCCATGGCCCCGTGTTGCCCCCAGATTTCCCAAAAAACGTCGTTTAGGGCCTCAAAACAGCTCCGGAAGTTCAGGACCCGAAAAAATGCTAAAAATAGTAAACTGTGCTACAATTTAGGAAACTGAAAAGATTGAAAGAGACAGCTGTGGGGGTCCAAATGGGATAGGTGGGTGGCCACCAACATCCACCTGGATCATTCCTCCCCCCTTACAAAGCAATGGTCCCCATTGTGTTGAGTTCTTCCCTGAGATGAGGAAGTTTTTGCTGATGTGGGTCTCTAGTGCGCTGTTCTGCAATCTCTGATGTGTCAAGAAATGGTGGGAAGCATGGTCAATGATGGTACCCATTGAATAGTTGGTGCAAATAAAGGAATGGAGGAATGTTATGCGCCAAGGCATTATTCCCCATAGCCTTGGTGCTGGTGTA
Source organism: Pinus tabuliformis (assembly GCA_031772625.1). NCBI lineage: Eukaryota > Viridiplantae > Streptophyta > Pinopsida > Pinales > Pinaceae > Pinus > Pinus tabuliformis. The sequence continues at coordinate 788,042,920 of CM062810.1, forward strand.
AGGACCATGTCGGCGTGGTCAGAGCTTCTGATGGGCTCTTGTAAGGCGTTCTTTCTGCAGATGCAACCATACCTTGTTGCCCACCTGAAGCTTGTGTGGTACCCTTGTGGGTGAGGAGAAGTTGTTCCTGTGTTCTGTCATGACCGTATCCCTTTGCTGTTGCTGCTGCGTGGAGGAACCCTTTGCGGGGGTCATGGATGTAGCAACGATCTTCCCCTTACTTTCGGAGCGAACCAGATAGAAAATAAATTTCCTAATCTATGAGATGAGCTTGCTGCCTTTCTTAGTAGCGATCAAAGAAGTGGCAGTAGGTGGGGCTACCTCTAGTATCCTGTATAATGAATTATTCAAAGAAATAATGACAGCGCGAGGCCTTGAATCATACACAGCATTTCACCTTCACAAGTATGGTTGGCCTAATAGTACATCGCAAACATCCAGAGGTGTAACATCACACAATACCTCGTCTGTGAAGGGCTTGATGCTGTAGGGAAGGCGGCACTACTGGCGAACTTTGAGATCTCGTCCTTCATGAAGCCACCCGATACTGTACGGCTGTGGATGTGGTGTAGTCGGTAGACCAAACCGCTTCACGACTTCTGTTGAAATGAGATTCTTTTGGCTGTCACTGTCGACATTGAATTGCAGCGGCGAACCCTTCACCCACATCTGTGAGTGGAAAAGACGCTCCCCCTCCTCTGGATCTTCGAGCTCATTTTTCTGGATATTGGCGATGGCAACAGTGGCACTGGATCTGCATCAATGATCTGCTTCCCTTTGCCGTTCCCCTTGTCGGGTTCTAGCTCAGGGTTAGAACATGCATCTGATTCGGAAGCCTTCAATTCGGCCACCAGCGACTGCTTGGTCCGACACTCACTTATGCTATGAGTGGGACTCTTGTGGAACTCACACCACTTTCCGGTGTCCTTCTTCAGCTTCGTGGTGTTGTTCTTTTCTTGCGGCTTTGAGGGGTTGTCTTGGGTCACCCCACCTTGGCTTTGTCCTTTGGGCTTCGGATTTGTAGATCCAAAGTCTCGCTTCTTCTGTTTGAACTTTTGCTCGATTTTGACAGCGTATCGGTATGCTTTGCCAAGTGAGGAGATGTTCAAGAACTCCATCTCTTCCTGGATGTATCTGTGCAGGCAGTCATGGTATTTGAGTACCAGATGTAGCTCAGAATCTTTGATACCCAACTGTGTGTGAAGGGTATGAAAAATGTTTGTGAACTCTGGCACATCTTGGTCTCGTCCCCGCCACAGTGTGGTCCATTTGATGTATTTGTCCTCATAGCTTTTGACAGGGTAGTAATGCTCCTTGATGGCATCCCGGAAGTCATTCCAAGTGGGTGCCTGAAATAGTGAGCTTGTAATTTCATCCTTCTACTCGCAGTAGGTTTCCCACCAGTCCTTGACGTGGGGGGCTGCTTTGAGAAGAGCGAAAACAATCTTTTCCCAACTCGAAAATTCATGAACAAAAAAATAACCCTCTAGCAAATTTAACCATTTATCTATGGCATCTGCGTCTATTTGACCCTCGAATATGGGGATTTCAAAATTAAATTGTACCTTAAAAGGCGTGGCATTTCCAGAGTAGCTGCTGGAAGCTGATGCGTCGCTTCTGGGTAGCCTCTGAAGGATTTGCGCAAAGCTATACCTCATCGCGTTCCTTTGCTGCTCGAGGGCTTCTTCGAGCAAGATTTTGATAGGATTTCCTACCCCCTCGTCTTTCTTCTTATCCACCATGGGAGGTCGTCAGGATTTGCGAGGCTGGTCTTGCAAAGGTTCGACCAGTTCAAGGCCTAACTCCTTATATCCCGACCTCGTTGGGGACATGCAAAGAAAAACAGGGAAAAAAGCAGACCGCTCTGATACCACTGATCCAGACTTAAACAGGAACGCAACAAATTACAGAGATAACCATAAACACAGATATGCAGTGGAAATAATACTTCATTTCATTAATGTAAAATACTGAAATATGCTTACAAACAGTAATGGAAATAAACTAGCTAGGGCGATGGTAGCTTATCTCTGAGAAGAGATGTGGTGGCTACATGGCTATGAACTGTGTTACAATGAGGCTCGAAGGCCTATTTATTGTTGAGAAACAATGGAAAACCCTTAACATTCCAAAACCTAACCCTACAAGATGAAACGCCAAACTATGGGCCCCCTTTGGGTAAATTGGTACATCAATTTCCTGGGGTCGTAACTTTGGCATACGATCTCCATTTGACGCGTACGATAGCTTGTTAAAAAGATCTATCCGAGAAATACCACTTTGGGAAGGGAAACATTAGTCCATGGACCCATGTTGCCCCCAGATTTCCCAAAAAATGTCGTTTAGGGCCTCAAAACAGCTCTGGAAGTTCAGGACCCGAAAAACTGCTAAAACTAGTAAACTGTGCTACAATTTAGGAAACTGAAAAGACTGAAAGAGACAGTTGTGGGGGTCCAAATGGGATAGGTGGGTGGCCACCAACATCCACCTGGATCAGCAAACGAAATGCAAGTAGTAAATGCACCAACAACTCGACTCACTGAGTTCACAATCAGCTGAATGGATGTCAATCTAGATGCCCTAGTGCCACTAACTATCCAATGACCCAAGAAATGAAGCATAAAGATGAAAAATCAACAAGAAAACAAACCAAATGAAAAGCAACTTTCTAGTTAGGGAGAAGACGATCTAAAAGGCTTATAGGGTTGAAATCATGAGAGCAAAACACACTGGCCAAGATTTGGGGAAAACCCTAATCTTCACTTACAGGCATCAGCGTGACTGCCTAACTAACAACAAGTGCCAGAAGGGGGTCGACGCGACTGTTTCTTGGCATATCACATTGATCGGAGCGACTGTCAGCAAATTAAGCGCGTTGAGCGAGGAAGCCAAGATTTTTTTTTTTTAAGTTGGGACCAGACTTGCTACTATGAATTTCAAACTCAAACCAATAAGCAAAGGAAAACAAACAGAACCAAAGGGAAAAAGCAGAACTAGAAAATTTCACACAAAACCATGAAATTCCAAGCAAACAAACAGAAGGATTGGCTCCCTAGTATGGTCGCCAATTTGTGGTGAAGTAAAATTATGAGTGCGGAAATAAACAATTCCTCTAGCCCGATAATTGGTCTAGTCACAATCGATACATTCTATGGAATATTTCCTTAGGTTAGAACCAATTAAGAGGGCCTACCTCTTAGTACGCTTATCATGTTTGATGATGACCTTGCTTGCTTGCTCCAACTATCTCTCGTTTCCTTCTTCAAACACCTGAAACAAGTAAACAACAACAAACAACAACCGTGATAATAGACAAATTGCAATTCAACCTACTTAATAAGTCAAGAAACATTAAGCCATAAACATATAAGATGACACATTATGTAGGAAATCAATCGATAGTTGCATATATATTGAATCAAGAAGAGATTACAACCATTGTCTTGAAGTTGTTTTTCTCCTTCGAGAAAACCAGGTTCCCACTCACTTCTGTTAGCATTCCATGATGGCCTCAACAATGATATTTTTAAAGATCTTCCCTTTAGGCTTCCTACTAAACCAAATTCACACTTCTCCCTCACACAACTAGAGAGCTACAACTATGAATAGCTTGTTGTTTACCCCAAACTTAATTAGCACTAGCACACCAACATTAACACTAGCTTGTGTTTGGGGAAAACGGAGGTTTATATAACATGAATGGATGGGAAATGGATCCTCTTCTCATGGGAGAAGATATTATCTCTTGAGGTAGTTCCATCCTTATAGGGGAAAGGAGCCACAAATTGACATTCTCGACCCCATCAGCCAAACCATTTACTAGACTTCCGTTACGAGCTTCTAGAGCTGGAAGCTTCGGCTCCTTATTTAAAAAACTTTCCGTAATAGGATCAACACGACTAGAACAAAGCTCAGTCACTCCGATCGATGCTAGGGACAGTGTTAATCCCGACATATCGGTGCAAGGAGGATAAAGGTCATTAGCGTCGGTCTTGTAAACTGGGAAAAACAGAAGATTTTTGGGAAATGGTGCAAAAGGGAATTGTTCTACTCATGAAGAGGGACACAATGGGAGTTTCTTCATGAAGGGAAAGCATGTAGGGTTCACTGTAGACGTCCTCCAGGATCAAGGACGGGAGTATATAGGGAAAATGACAAAATGTTGTGTAACAATACTCCTCACTGAGTATCACCCTGATCATCCAACATCGGTCCTTTTGCTGATGCTAGGCCTCCCCGCGCAACATCCTTTGCACTGCTGCATTATGTACTACTACCTATGGCCCTGTCACTGCCACTGCGACATCGTACGGTAGCTCCCTCGGCATCCGTGCTGTTTCCTAGGGCCCTTCCATTGCCACTGCTACATCTGCACTGCATCCCCTCTCATCATGCTACATCGTGCTACCTATAACACTGCCACTGCTAACTACTGCACTGCAACTCAGTTATTGAGAAGTACATAACTGATCCTCCCAATTTTGACATCTCTGTCAGGCTAGAAACACTCCTGATGTTGAAGCTCCCTTTGTCGCTGACAAGTGCTCTCTTTATTGACCTCTGCGCTACTGCAACAACTCCATACATCTCACACTACTACCTCATGATATCCCGGGACTCTTGCACTATAGCACCCTCTGTCGCCTCATCCACATCCGTCTCTACCGACATCTGCCAGTCCTACTACTCCTCTTCGGGGCTCCCGTAGCAAGGTATAATCCAAGAGGTTGGGTACCTCGAGGATCCTGCCCCTCATCACCTGTAGTCCGTCTGACTACAACTCGATGTCTCCCCACCTCTTCTCTCGAGGTGTAGGAGCACTCATGGCACAGTTGTCATCAATATCCACTTCCTTCTTCGCCTTAGTCGGTGCAGCGTTGGTCTTAGAAGCATCTCCCTTGCTCTTCTTCCTAGGACACTGGTTCGCATAGTGACCTAGTTCCCCACGATGGAAGCACTTGATCTTGGAGAGGTCCTTCTTCTTTCTTTTTTCCTGCTTTCCCACAGATGCGAGAGCGGCATCTTCTTCTTCCTCCTTCTTGATTCTAACTCCTTTTCCACTACTCCTTGCCTTGGACACCCGTCTGATCTCTTCTTGATGAAGAGCCAGCCACAGTTCCTCCCAAGCTGGAAGTCTCATCCTGCCCAGTATGCTCTAGACAAATACCTCCCAATCATCTGAGACTGCATTCAATGCGATCCTCACCATTAGTTCCTGATCCGGTGTGGCCCCTATTGAAGTTAGCTGATCATGGATTTACTTCAATCCACTGAGGAAGACATCTATCTACTCTCCCTTCTGCATCTGATATGACCGCAACTGATTTTCATGTAACATCCTCCTATCCACGGAAGTATACTGGTACAATTTCTTGTGGGATTCCCACATCTCATTTGTTGTTTCCTTCTCGAAAATATGTGGCACCACATGATCCTTGACACCATCAAGGATGATGCACTTTTCCCTGGCCATTGCCTCCTCTTACTTGTCATTTTCAACTGGGTCAACTGGGATCGCTATCGTTTTCAAGGCGAAGTGTTTGATGCGATACTTGTCTAGAATGGGCAAGATCCTGGCCTTCCAGACTACGAAGTTTGAATCTCCATCCAGTCTATCCTGATCTCTTATCCCATTCACTGCCATTTCACTACTCCTCTTTCAACTCTTTCAAGTCTCTCTATTTCTCATCTAAGATTTCTCAGTTTGACTCCCTATGAGCCTCAATTTCCATTCTCGAAATCCCTTTATCAATTTTGAGATGCCCCACTCTGAATGTTTGTGTAGTTGCACCACTGATCCAGATTTATTGGCTAGAAATCCTTGGCATCAACTCTCTCCTACTTGGTCTTGCCCTGTTAGGTACTATTATGACCAAAATACCCCACCACCTTCGCTCCGCAACTTACCCACAACCTCATTTGCCCCAGCAGTCTAAAGGTTAGAGCCTCTAGGCTCTGTGCAATCCCAACCCAGACACAATCTACACTTCCTGGCCACAACATCGATCCTTCCTGACTAAGAAAGATGACCGGGCGCGGCGTAGGTCAGGTTTGCTCCTCTCTACCTTAGCGTTGATCCTCCTTCTCGCTCGAACTGATGATGCAGGTCTTTGCATCACCCCTATGAACAACTTCTATCACTGGGACAGTTGTTTCCACTGTGCTGCTCTGCTCGGCTGATGCCTTCAGTTATCCTGTGATCTAAACCACGCTCTGATACCATGTTGAATTTCTAAGTCTATCCCTTAGAAATTCTTCCTGTACTATTTGATTTATTTTTCTTACTTGTTCAGTTACTTAACAAGTTATTTACCATGTAAATACTGAAAATAAATACAAGTACAGTATCAACACATATAGATTATCAACTGAAAGAAACATGCACACAAGTGACATAGTTGTTTTTGGACTAATGTCCCTGGAAAAACCCAATGCGGGAAAATCAGTGCAACTATTCAGAGGGTTTTATTACTATGAAGTTTTAGAATACAACCAAGGTGTCAGAAATGGCTCACCTAACAAAGAATGCCCTCGGCATTAGTACCTCTCAGTTGGAGATAGATATTCCAAGTAAATCACTAGATGAACAGTCCTACAATAACAATACAACTTCTGCTGCTTTGCATCACCCTGATAGGGACTGCATCACCCTATCCAGCTCTCCAGCTCCAATCTGTCCCACAAAATCTCCCAGATCTTCCTCTAGGGTTTGCGCCAACCTCTCTAGCCTAGTGTCAGTGTCTCAAGACTCTGCATCAGCATCTGCGTCTCACACGCTGGCCCTCCTCAGGCTTTGCGCAACTCCTCGCTGCCTCTTCGTGGCCTCTGGCTGCCTTTGCGTGGCCTCTAGTTGGCTCTATGTCAACCCTCTCCCGGCTTCTGCGTGATGCTTCCAGTACTAACTTTGCCTCTCTGCTATGTATTCACTGCCCCTCAGCTACAACTTAGATCACTTCACTCAATTTCCTCAGCAAACCTTGCCCTAGAAAATCGAGTTCTTGATCTCTCTCATATTCTGCAACTGACCCTCAAGCCTCCTCTTATACCTTTCTTATTGGTCCATCAATGATCGAGATTAAATCTCTAATCAATGGCTAAGATTAGATTTGGCTTGATCCATGACTTTTGGACCATTCTAACTTAGTTTTATATTAATTCACATTAATATTTTATTTTTCCTAAGTTTAGACTTAGGAACTCCATTAAAAATATTAATTATTTTAATATCTCCCAAACTGGTTAGATTCTACCCATACCATTTCTGGGTCTTGGAGATCTCATGTGCTATAGCCTCTCCACCAATTTTTGTGGCTAGATCACATCCGATTCTACCCCAAATCAACACATTATTTCTTCCACACAATTGTAAATAATTAAAAATGTCATGAGGAAATGTCTCTGAGCTGTCTAATTTCAATTTTATTCATATAATAAAAAAAAGGGTGGTTGGGAATAAATAAGTCTTTTTAAGTTGGAAGTTATAACTATTATTAACTTCACTTACATTTGGAAAACTGCAGAACAAGGAACAACTTGGATATATTGTGGATTATGGCAGTAGGATGACATATCATGTACTGGGATTTTGTTTCTGTGTTCAGTCTTTGAAGCATAGCCCACCATATTTACAGGAAAGACTAGATGCATTTATTGATAAATTGCAACAAATTATGGTATGACCTTCAAAGTCTTATGTTGTAGTTGTTAACTTGAATTAAGTTCAATAAGTTGTGAACTTTATTGTTCTCCTTTTTTATTTGTTGTCTCTAAAATATATGTTGCATGTGCATAACTGTCTTTCTTTCTAATTTTATGATTTCATGTTTCATCTTGTATTAGTTCATTCCATACAACTTATGCCTTTCAACTACACAACTTATTAGGTGTTGCTTTATTATCCAAGAAGTTAGTAGCCTAGTCTACCCAACTAGCCCATTTCCAGGCCTTCAATAATTTTCTATTTAGGCGTCTTCTCATGTGAATCATGCAAGTGAAAAGTAGACAATACGAGACCATCTTATATTGCACTTTGAACACTGAGTAAATGCAGAGCATGCTATTTTAGAGAGCCATTTTTATTTTCCCCTTCAACATTTCAGTGGTGTTTGGATACAATTTGAATTGCAAAGTACATTGTGTTTGTTTTGTTTGGGTATGTTTGTTCCAGGGTGAGATGGATGATAAAGAATTTGAAAACTACAAAGTTGGATTGATAGCAAAGAAATTAGAGAAATATCCATCTCTAATTGATGAGACTAATCATCACTGGAGTCAAGTTGTGGAAAAAAGGTATTGTTTACTGATGACCCATTTTTATGCATACTTACCAGTTGTCTAACTTGTGAAGTTATATAGATTAAAATGCAATTCTTAAACTAATTTTTGCTTCAATGTAAGATAATATGTGCCTTCTTAACAAGAAGATTCTATCTAAGAGACTAAACATTTGTCTTAAAAATATTGCTCTAGCTTTTGTACAACTTTCCAAGTACCTCATAATGTAGTAATTCCATTAAATTACTAGCGTTTTGCATATTACACTAGTGCATATTATTCTCAATGATAATGGCATGGTCTAATAAGCCATAGAGGATATTGCATCGATTCTATTCCTAGATAAAATGTTGCATTAGTCTACTGCATATCACAAGGATGGAAACACATTGGTCAGATGGGTATTCTTCTAATGAACTTAGAATTAATGGTTGGTAATATAACCCTCTGCAGTGTTGGATTATCTAACCTCTTAAATTTTTAATACAACACCACATGCAACTCCATGGGTTTAATTTCTACAGTGATGTGGGTACCTTGCTGAATGTGCCAGTTT